>OZ005651.1:266711340-268006340 GCA_963930645.1 Salticus scenicus | reverse complement strand
AATCAGCTGTTCACATGTCTTTAAGTGTAATAGTGTTTTATGTAGTATATGCAAATGATTGAGAAAATAAGCTACACTATATAATTGTTATATATAATTGCAATGAATTCAAAACCACCTCGATACTTTTTAATAATACTTCTAAAAATACTATAAACATATAAAAAAATATTTCGGGTTCAAATACAGAAATTACATTTCCGTAAATTAAAAAAAAAAAAAAAAAAAAAACACTTATTATAATTGAATGCGTTTTAAAGGAAATTTTCAAAAGAGGTTGTTTCCTTTAAAAAGAATTCATTTCAATATACATTCTTTGCCTTTATTCCAAAATTCAAAATGCATCCTTTTTCTTTTCGTACGAAAAATATTTTCTTTCCAATATTTCCTTAAATGGGACATTGAATGAATTAAATTAGAAAATCCTCTGTTAATGAATTTTATTTGGATTCAGAGCTTTCTTCAATTTTATTTATTTTATTTATCGTTGAGAAATTACAATAAATATTTTGCATACAACCACAGGTCACTATTTCTCAAAATATTTTCTGCAATTATCTATTTGCTTTTAAATGTGTTACGTCCTCTGTAAGCGTATGCTTCATTTTTTTATTTTTAATAATAAAAATAATTATAAATTTACGTTACAGCCTGTTAAAAAAAAAAAAAAATCGATATTTTAATACAGACAAAAATAATATTTTACTAGTAAGGATTATTTATATTTAAATAATGTATGGTTATTCTGAGTAAAAAATGTCAGATATGTAGCCAATAATAATAATTATAATATACATTAAATTATAAAATTTGTAATACATTAAAAAATTTTACGCCATATAAAATACACCTTAAAACGCAAGTCATAGTCATAGAAGAGAAATAACGCCAAATAACATTCAATATTTAGTGCTGATACCCAATAAAAAAGAAATATGAACATATTCACTTATATATCATGGCACTATGATTTCAAATCAAGCTTCCAAAACCGGTTCCGTTTTATATGCTAGTTGCCTTTGCCGTGCCTTAGTACTTGTTTTATAAACAGCCGCCCGTGAAGTCCTTGGTCACAATATAGTCCTTAGAAATTGAGCGCAACAGAACATTTAAATTTGCATTTAAATAATATTATGAGGATTTCGAGTAAAAAGTGTCATATACGTTGCCAATAATAATAATTATAATATATATTACATTATAATATATATAATAAAGTAATCATAATATTATAATAAGTGAATGTCATTTGTATGACAAAAATATGGTGATGTTCTATTCTGTGATGTTCAAAAACTCCTAGTAAATTCAAATAACCAAAATATTTTCCCCATGGGAAATGTATGATAAAAACAATCTTGCATTACTGAAAATCTTAGAGAAGGCAATGGGGTGATCTGTGCTTGTACCTCCATTAATGATGGCATTAAGATCCAGGTGGATCTTTGTTCAGAGATATAGGAAAAAAGTTCCCACTGTATATATATATATATATATATATATAATAAAGATGATCTATAAAGCATAGTAGAAGCCAAGCAACAGATACAAGATCACTGAAACACCAATGACCAACAAGACAAAAAAAATCACCAGTGGACGAAATACACCAATGCAAAGAAACCAGATTCACCAATTAACAGCCTGCAAAACAAACGAATCAATAAAGTAAAACAACAAATCTTAACTTAAAACCATAAACTTATCAAAATTAATGAAAAAACAATATATATATATATATATATATATATATATATACATAAATATTATGTCACTTTATGCAATCAGAGGTAATAACAGCATACCTTCACCAAGTGGCATCCTATGGATGTCCTATGGATGTAAAGGACGTCTACAGGATGTATTTTGGACAAGTGTGTTGTTAGAGAAGTTCATGAACGATAATTTCACATTAAATGATATTTCATATTTTTAACGTGAAAGAAATTTTATAATAAATGTCTGTATAAGACGATGGTTTCTTTAGGTATAAACCTAATAAAGTATAATATATTAAAATTACACAATAAACTGTTTGGAAGAAAATCATTTATTGAAATTTATTTTTCCGACTGAGTGAAAATAATGCTTGGACAGGAAGTCGAACCCCAGATCTTTGGCTTACAAGGTCAAGGCTCTACCAATTGATCTATCCAGGCCGACAACCAGTGGACATTACTCACTCAGACAACCTTTAGTCATTATTTCTGTCGAGCTATTTACATGATAGACCTGATGTTTCTGCCTAAAGGTTGTCTGAGTGAGTAATGTCCACCGGTTGTCGGCTTGGATAGCTCAATTGGTAGAGCCTTGACCTTGTAAGTTAAAGATCTGGGGTTCGACTCTCGGTCCAGGCATTATTTTCACTCAGTCGGAAAAATAAATTTTAACTAATAAAGTATGTTTGATTCACGGTGAGGAATTTTTTTTTTTTTTTGTTTTCTGTCTTTATAAGGTTCAAAATCTGTGAAGGGATTTTTTCTGATATTGAACGATAGAAAACCACGCTCCTCCTTTTAATATTATCCTCATGTAATATCACCTCAGACTTTATGGTTCACCTAGAAAATTATATCTCCTATCATCCATATTTACTAACCTAAAATGCGCCATAACATATAATGCACAAATTCGAAATTTGTCACTAAATGCAAAAAGGTGGTATTTTTTAAGGAGATATTCAGAAATCGCTTTTTTGTTATAAGTCAATGAATAAATATTCAGAAATAATTATTATTGTAATTTATAATTATTTATTTAATGTTATAATTAAAAGAAAAATTGCAAATTTGTTTGTTATGTAATTTTCAAAATTCAAATTATTGCAATTTATTATGTATTTCTCTTAATATATATCTATATTTGTATGCACATTTAAGTTATTAATAATTTTTCAGCATTAAAATTATTATTAAGATTAATGAATATCTTAGTATTAAAAAATCGATTTTAGAAAATAAAATAATCTAATTTTTTTCGTATAACTTTCTGAAGTTTCAAGATATTTGACAATGCTTTTGACATTACATTTTGACATGTTGGCAAATGTACTTGACTGTAAAATTCTGATTTTTATTTTTTATTTTTTTAATCGTTTGCAAATTCGCAATTAAATTGCTTTATACAAATGCTTATATTTCATAAGAATTTTAATACATATGTATTTGTATTCTAATTCGGGTATTTTATTTCTTCAGTATCTATTTTTCGGCAAGTAATGTTAAATTTTGTCAAATAACTAGATATTGTGAACAATAAACATCCTGGATTAAAAAAGAAAAAAAAAAAAATGCTTGTAAATTTTTAACTACACATGCTTTTTCTACGCAAATGTATCAATAAATTGTACAAGGGCTTTATTAATATTGGTTCCGTTACAGATTATTCCCTCTTTTTAATGATACAGGATGATCGGAAGTACTAATTTTTTACTCAATTTGATGCTGGTCACCTAATTATTGTAGTAACCAAATCATCACTGAAAATATAAATACAATCCTTTCCTTAATATCTCCAAACTCCAAGCACATTTCATTAACTAAAAATTATTTTGATTAACGTTTCTCGCATAGCTAAAGCAAAAATTTTGTTTTTGGCGTCATAAATTAAATGCCCATTTTCATGACATGAATATAAAATGAAATAAAATGGGAATAAAAGGGAAAGAAAATCTTCTTAAAATGATTTACGGAAAATCTACCCGAGATTCCATTATAACAGCAAAAAAGGAAGACTATAAATTAAATGATGGTGAATAATACAGGTGCTAATTTATAATAATTTCCAGATTTATTAAAGAATGCTAATATTTTCAATGCACAAGTTTTTTTTTTTTTCTTTCTTTCTTTTTTTTTTTTTTTTTTTTTTTTTAAACCGACACTACTTAAAGCCGTCTATATCTATCAGTCGAATTGTCACCAAAATTGGTATGAGTACTAATGACGATATTTGAAAAATAACTCCGTAAAAGAAATTATTTCGGGCAGTCACTGCTAGAGTAAAATATGACGATTTAGTAGCGTAGCTACAAATTTTTTAATCTAGTAACGCATGCAAAAAAAAAAAAAAAAAAAAAAAAAATGAAACACAAGTAAAATTTAAATTCTGAAGCCAAAAATTTATAAGCAAAGAATGGAAAAAGAGACATTTTAATGCATTATTTAGCTAGTACAATTCTTATTGGTGGTTATAAAAAAAAAAATGATTCAAATATGAAACTTCACTGACACATAGAATTTTATCATCCATTTCTCTTCTTCAGCAAGTACAATCACCTCTTTGCATCTTGCACGCAACTTTCTCAACGGCTGAACGTAATGTGTCCAATGTTCATCACAGACTGCATCGTGTTTAATTTTAAATTAGTACCCCCGTTCCAAAACATTAAGTGAAAGAGGGCCTTTATTGCCTAAAGTACTTATGGTGAAATCGACTATGTAACCGTGAATTTTCCTTTACAAGTTTTCTCTTCGTTTTAGGCAAGTTTAAAAATTAGTAAACAACTAAAGTGCCACATTTAACCATAGAGGACACTGTCAGAACTTTTATTTTTTCCATGTCTTCCTTTTTTCCATGTCGCCATAAAGTTTCCCACCAATCTTGGTGTCGGACCGGCTGATACATTGAACTGTTTTGAATATTGCCAGGAAAAAAGAAAAGTTGTGCATCTAAGTTAAATTTATTTTTAAAAACTCATTAAAGTTTAATATATATATACATCAGCAGTGAATAAAGTTCCGTATTATCTTTGATATTGTTAGAAATCAAAGTATAATCAGATTATTTATTAAGGTAACAAAAAGTACATTACCTTAATAAACAATTTCAAGCAATTTATTCAAACATATTTTGCAAAGTACGCCAGTATCTTTTATTAAATAATATTCTCATATAGTTAGATTCCTGATATGGTAAAAGGCGGGATTTCTAAAAAGTTACGACTTACTGTGATAGTCTTTAAAATTTTTGTGATGACCATTATTCTGATTGAAATAATGTACTGCGTGTTTTTACCACTTGAATTGCAATAATTATAAGTAATATTTTACGACTAATACTCGTTTGAAATCGTCGACTAATACTCGTAAGTTTTAAATTTTGTTTATTTGTTTTGAAATGTCCTAAAATTATTATTATTATTATTTTTAATAATAAAATACAGTATTTTTTAATTAGCAAAATAATTTCCCAGATTAAAAAATTGAAACTTTTAAAATATATTTAAAGAAAATTTGTTAAAGAAAATTAACAACGGTATTTTATTTCAAATTGCAATTTCAAACTAGTACAAGATTTATTTATTTATTTATTTATTTTAATCTTTAAAATGTAAAATAAAACGAATTATTCTAACGTTCAGTTAAAGTATATAAATGCGGAAGCCTCATTTCGAAAAATAAAATATCAGTCACACTTTAGTTATATAAAATCATAAATTTGTTATTCATCAGTGTCATATTTGATTTAAAGTGGTACCTATTATAGTAAACATTGTTTGTGTGATATGCATGCATAACTCTGTACTCATCAATTTATTATTATTATTTTTTTTTTTTTTTTAACAAACTTCTTAAAAACTAAAGTTTGATTATACAAATTAAATTTAATTTAATTTTAAAAAATCCTCTAAAACATAAGGCTTGTAATGCAGCTAATTAAACATGGATACCTTTTACAATTTTTTTTAATGCATACATTGTTTCAGAGCTTACAAAATTCACCGAGGTTCATTCCTGTTTTGAAAAGAGCTATAGTAGTGTTACAGTGAAAAGAGTCTCAGTTAGTGTTCGCGGTATCTCGAGCTCGTAGTTGGAAGATTACGGGTTCGATACTCGACTCAGACAAAGAGCATCGTGCACATTATTTGTGACTCGTGTACGTAAACTTTTCATGTCCGCTGTGTCCTCCATGTTTCGTAAATGTAATACCTCGGGGGTTACCGAAACGCAGGAAACATCGCATCCACGAAGAGAAAAAAATTGTGATAGCATTTCTCCGGACCAATACCAGTGGTGAATCCCAGGCCATCACTATTTGCTTACTGATTAAATCTATTGCGGCTTTAATACCATTCAACCTACAACCTTTTATGCAAAATGTATTTATTGCTTAGCATGATGTTCGTTTATTTTAATCCTTTAGACCAAAAAGTACATTTTTCTTTTACTTTGAATTTTATGTATGGTATCATAAATAACTGAAATTTTTTCTAATGTCCAAAGAGTAACTCAATTGATAACACAAATTTTTAAATAGTCACTGAATATAAAATAATTATAAATCATCTGAAATCGTTTGTTTATGATTCTGGCTGAGAAAGGTTTTATTGAAATAATCAACTTTAAAATTATATTAATTTGATTTCATTTTATTTTCATCTGAACAATTAAATAAGCACTTAGACTTACTACTAGAAAGATATCTTAACATTATCTTTCAGATTTCCTACAACTTTACTTACATTAAAGATATATTTAGAATTTTCGAACATCTTCTCAACCAGAAACAACACGGACATGTCCATTAAATTAAGATTCGATAGTGCTCTTTACCCAGAAATCATGGGCACTGGACTATCTGATCTACTAAGGATCAGTGAAGTGTAGAAGCGAATCGATCAAATCTCTACCAAATCCAAGATTTTCTATGTCGGTTTTGCTCGCCTAGTCCATTTCGAACTATCCGTTATGTCAATCATTATGTCTTTCATCAGTTTATCGTACAGTAGGCCTCTCTTGAATGGAATGATGTGCAATCGGCTACTAATTCCTCTACTATTCAGAGGATATCCTATTTGACTTGTTTTGTGGTATTGATCTTTAATGATGCATTTAAATGTTTAAATGTATTAGAGGTTTTCAGAAGCAATGCATAATGAAGTTCTAAAATACGTATTCTACATATGGCCAAAAAAAATCACATTAAGTACTATTCATATTCTGATAGTAGTTACGTTTTACTACATTAATACGTAAGCGTTTAGAATTATAAGTTTGGTTAAAACTATCAATAAAACAACAGTAAAAGTTAATGAAACTATAAAAAGTTGTTTTTTTTCCCAAATATTAATTGAAAGAAAAATTATATGTATGTATATATGCATACATATATATATATATATATATATAAATGATAGATATCGTAATAAAATTTAATCTTAAAATTTAGCAATTAATAGATACAAAACAATACCAACACACAAAAATATAGAACTGATTTTAATACTGACACAAAATTGTTGTGATTTAGATTAAGAACCAATAAGAGACAAAAATAACTTAAATTACTTACGCCGACATGGATGATAATAAAAAAAGGACCATTAAACATAATGACAGAGAAAACAAATAAATAACCACAGAAATAATTGGATAAAAATACATTAAATTAGAAGTAAAATACTCGTCAGGGGGCATGTACTTCATAAAGCTGTGAAAGCTGCATCGATTTCTTAAAACAATATAGCGAATCATAGCAATTTATATCGTTTCAGCCCCGATCGAAGCAGCAAAAACATATAGAATGAGAAAAAAGCGTGCGTCAAACATCTCACACCCCCTCTATCTCGGAAATGCGTGAGAATTTTGAAAAAGGCGAAAAATATGTTCAATGAATTCGAGGAAAACATCTATCGGTGAAAAAAGTTTGGGCCCGTGGGTGATAAGGGGTCGCTAGGGAGGGTAACTTTAAAATTTCAAATAGGAAACTATGTCATGTGATACGACTCTGTAAATTTCTATTCAAGACAATGGATTTTACATAAATAGTTTTGTTCTGCGATCATTATTAAAGGAGATATATGAATATAAAATCCCCATTTCAAAACTCAAAGAAACTCCCACACTCTCTCCCTCCTATCTCGAAAATGCGTCAGAAATTTGAAAAATGGAGATATGCGTGTTTATTGAATTCTAAGAGATACCTTTTGGTGAAAACATTTTAGGCCAAGTGGGGAATAGGGGTGCCGCTAGGAACGGCAGCTTTAAAATTTCAAATTGACAGTTATCTCTTGTGATACATCCATAGAAACATCTCTTAAAGATAATGAATTTGATATAAATAGTTTTGTCCTGCGATGATTATTAAAAATGATACATAAGTGTGAATTTCACATTTTATGAATTCCACATTTCAAAACTATAAAAACACATTTTTCGCCTTTAATAATTATCGCAGAACAAAACTATTTATATCAAGTTCATTGTCTTGAAAAGACGTTTTCAGCGATGTATCACAAGCGATGCTTTCTTACTTGAAATTTTTAAGTTGCCCTCCATTCCCGGGGCCCAAATATTTTCACCAAAATAGATCCCAGTAGAATTCATTGAACATGTGTTTCGTCGTTGTTTTTTTTTTTTTTTTTTTTTTTTAATCCCGATGCATTTCCGAGATAGGGGTGGAAAGTGGGACTTTTGGCAGACCCTATATATATATATATATATGTGTGTGTGTGTGTGTGTGTGTGTGTTACCGCTAAATTGCAGAAATCAGTTAATCTGCAGATTTGCTTGGTAATTTGCACATTAAGTAGGGTGATCGTTATTGTGAGGAAAATTGTTTCATTTCTGAAATTACCTAGGTAATCTGCGAATTACCTAGATAATTTGCACATTGCCGACTACACACTCGTCAATCTGCACATTACCTAATAGGCACTCGTTAAAGTGAAAATAAGATCTTTGGTGGAACAGCAGCAACGTTTGCAGTCGCGAGGTTTTTTGTATTTTCCCACATAGGTTGAGTCCAATTATAACAATAGGTACATGCTTAGTTCCATAATATATAATTAATTAAGATCTTTCATTTAAAGTTAACTAATTTTTGTTCCTACGTAAGTTGGAGAATTTGCTTATTTTTGGGTATTCACACGTGCAAATTTACTACATATCATATTTTGATCTGCTGATTTTTCCCACATAGGTTGTGGTAAAAGTAGTTTTCATAAGTGTATACCACTTTTACTAATCACACATAAGTTAAAGCCTACATTTTTTTTTTTTTTTTTTTACACGCATATTTGTAATTTTCAACTGAAAATTCCAGTATCTAACAAATATTTTAATTGTTTAACAAATAATCCTTTATATTTTGTAATTAATGGAGCACACTGTAAAAAAATGAACATGCTAGATTACATCGCAATGTGAGGGTAAAAAAAAATCCAGTACCTTGTGCATAAATTTTAAGGGTGTTGTAGAAAAATTTGTGCTTGAATTTTTAAAGAGGGTGTTGTAATTTTACAGCACGCTGTGTTGTATTTTTTTTTTTTTTTTTGTTTATTTTAATCTATATGCGTTTTAATTTTTATGTTTTTTAAAGTTATATTTGTTTTATTTATTTTAATTATTTCATTTTTTTTTATTCTGTCAATATATAAGTTTGACGATGTTATACATTTTTAATATGAAATATAATAGCTTTCATAGCTTTCAATAAATTCTATTTTATAAAATATGAATGTTAGAAATGTAATACAGTAATGATTTCTTTTCAAAATAAAAATATTTAACAATTTAAATTATAAAAAAAAATATTAACAACTTATTATTAAAAACCTATCACTATTTAAAAAAATATATATGCATTAATTTTCAATTCGCTAAAGAAATATTAAATTAGACAAATCAGAAGCATTATTTAAGAAGTACTTCAAATAATTAAAACTGCTTTAATATTTTTTAGAACGCATGAAAATTAAAATGACAGTTTTTCAATGTTTTATTAAACTATATTTTGCAGCATACATATATCTGTTTAACAAATATATTAATTTTACAAATATATATTAACACATTTTTTTTTTTAATATATTACAACGAAATTATCTGAAAAAGCGAACAAAATTAAAATTAAAATTAAAATAAAAATTTAATCATTATATATAAAATGTATAAAGGAAACTTGAAATTGAAAGAAAAAAATGTATATATTGTAATGAAATGCTAAAAAATGCACACAAATTTCATACTAAGTATTAATTAAATAATGCTACAATATTGAATGCCGTAATTTTTTTCAGAGTTAAAAATTAATAGATCATTTCTTTTTTCAGTAAGTAATAGTAATTTAAATCAATTTTAAAATCAATTAGTTTTAAAGAGTTGTGGTTTAATAGTTTTATTTCGGGAGGAATTAATTACTGTGTTGTAAATTTAATATCTGTAATTCAAAATGGAGTTTTACGAGAGACAGCTTTTAATTAAGATTAAATTTTAATAATAAAGTGCAGACCCTTATCAAACTTATATTGACAGAATTAAAAAAAAAAAAAAAAGAAGAAATAAAATCAAAATTAAAACAATTATAACTTACTTGCTACTTTAAATTGCTTCGATCCTCCACGTTTTGCATTTACCGTTTATCATACCGGAGCACACATTTAAAAGTTTTAGTTTATATTTGAAGCTCATTCGCGTATCTGTGTCACATGACTGTTTGACGTCATAGTGAATGTAAAAAAAAAAAAAAAAAAAAAAAAAAAAAAACCTAAGGCTCGAAACAAATATTTGAACTTTAACGATTCAGAAGCCGCTTATGTGCATATTACCTAGTTAAAATGCAGAAAACTCTTGATTCCGCACTTTAACGGGTCATTTTAGTTAATCTGCAGATTAGCTAGGTAATATGCACATTAACGAATTTCGAGCTTTAACGGTAACACACACACACACACACAAATATATATATAATTATTTAAGAGATGAATTTTAGTACATTTTATCGCATTTGTCCACGAGTATACATGTATTTAAGAAACTTCACAAATTTGCTGTTTTTCGTAACTAGTAAGTCCAAATATAGTCTTAAAAGAAACCGACACATAAAGTAAAAAAATAGAAAATAGAGCTAAGAACCATGTCGAAAACACACTAAAGCTGACATTGAGTTAAATTAAATAATATTTTCTAAAATCTGTATTCCTGAAATAAATTATGAAGTTATTTGACTGTGAATTTATATTAACTTGTTATAGCCAATTTACGATTTTTATTACAGTTGGTGGAAAAGTTGCGGTAGATAAATAAATAAATGAATAAAAAGTTTACTTCAATACTTCAATTCAAACACCGTACAACATAGCGTTCGACATTGGTTTGAAAGTCTCTAGCTCTCAAATTATAAAAACGGCTTAAAAAATCGCATTATTATTATTATTTTTTTTAATCAATCTAACGTATTTTCTCAAACATTGCTAAGAACCATTCTGATTAAACAAGCGTTCTCATTTTTAATAATAATAATAAGCATTAAAATCGTTCTATCAGTTTGAGAACACCAGTATCACAGATACAACAAACACATATACTAAAAAGCATTGGTTTTTACAAACTCAAGATAAAAATAAAATTCAAAGAAACAACCAAAAGGTAAACTTTTTCAACGAATTGAATGATTTATAAAAACATTGCTTAATGAAATTACTTTAAATCCAAATATAAATATATTATGAATTTACTTTAATCCAAATATAAATATATTATGAATTCACTTTAAATCCAAATAATTTAAAATTTCTGTTAAGTAACTTGGAAAAGGAAAAAAAATATAATTATATTAACCCCCTGTATGTACATACATGTATGACATGTGAAATGGCAATATAGTGTAATGTAACATGGTTAGTGACGCATTACTACATTTTTTTTTTTTTTTTTTTTTTCAAAATTGCATTAAATAATTTAGTTCCCATAAATTAATTATTTGATTATGAATTTATCGACTACAAAGTGCAAAGAAAATAAATAATTTTACATGCTTTTTCTAAAAGTTTTATTTAAAATAACCCCCCCTCTCCCCCCCACACACCAAAAAAAAAAGAGAGAGAGAGAGAGAGAGAGAGAGAGAGAGAAACAATGTATGAAAAATGTATCGTAGCTTATTATGAACATCAGCAAAAGAAATTATTTATCAGAAACTGAAATGCGTTTTCCTTTTAGTTATATTTCGTATTAAATTCTATAAAATATATAATTAACCTAAGAATACTTTAAAATTAATTACAGTTATTGATTTAAAATTATATCATATTTTTCTATATCATCATCATTATTATTATTATTATTACTATTTTATTTATTTATTTATTTATTTATTTTTAATGAATTTTTTTTACCCTCACATTTCTTTTATTAAAAAAAAAAAAGCAGAATTTTTTATTGAAAATCGATTTTTGATATAGAATTATCTGCTCTTTTTTCAGAAATCAATATTTTAAAAATTAACTGAGAGAGAGAAAACTTTATGTTATTTTTCTTTTGAATTTTATTTTCAGATGCAAATGATATAGTTTTTACAGAAGCCCTTATAGGCAAAAGACTTTTATAAGAGGTTATTTGCAAGGATCGTTTTACTCATTTTGCAGTAAAAAAAAAAAAAAAAAAAAAAAAAAAAAACAGGCAGAGCGTATAAAACAATACTCAGTTTAAGGCGCATTTTTCGAATTTATAATGAAATTATTTATTATGTAAAATAAAATGCTCGCTTTTTATTCCAGGTAAAAAGATGAGGATTCTTATAGAAAATCAGAGTTTTATAATTACTAAATTTTACTTTTTTACAATATCTTATTTCATATTACAACGAAATTGAAAAGAAAAAAAAAATTATTTTATATCTTCTGTACTTTTTTTTTTTTTTTTTTTTTTTTTTCGCGTTGTTTTCAACATGATAAAAGTAAAATCATTTGAATTTTACTTGGAAATTTTTATCTTAAATACATATTAATTTCAGATTTGAAAATTATTTCAGTACATTAAGAAGGAACTTTAATATATATCATGAATGATAAAGTTATTATATATATATATATATATATATGTATAAGCAGTTCATCTAAACATTTAAAAACTTCAAAACCTACCACATTATTTGATTATATATGACGGAATAGGAAACGTTTCATATAATATTTCAGATAGATATAATTTCTTTTATTTCATAATTTTACAAATGGTTTAGTCTCAGATTTTGTTTTATTTTATTCATTTAATTATGCATTTACTTTTTCAGGAGGAGAACTTGTAAAATGCGATTCCTTTTGCATCATTTCTAATATACAGTCGGCAAAAAAATTATTCCAGCACTAGCCAATAATTCCTATATTTAAAAAGTACACTTAAGACTGTTTTGCTAAGTAAATCCTTGTCGAATCATGTTCTTAGACTGATTAAGAACATGACTCGACAAGGATTTATTTAACAAAGCTGTATTAAGTGGCCTTTTTTTTTGGCAAGGATTATTGCTAGTGCTCGAATAATTTTGCAGCCGACTGTAAACACACATAATTTATAGGCAATCCTAAATAATAAGAAATAGACAAAATTTTATTGAATAACGACTTTTATTTATATTTTTTCTTATTCATTCATTCATTCATTCATTCATTTAATTTGTCTAAATGATATACGAAAGTTTAATAGACTTTTAAATACAGTCGGCTGCAAAATTATTCGAGCACTAGCCAATAATTCCTATATTTAAAAAGTACACTTTAGACTGTTTTGCTAAGTAAATCCTTGTCGAATCATGTTCTTAGACTGATTAAAAACATGACTCGACAAGGATTTATTTAACAAAGCTATATTAAGTGTACTTTTTTTTTGGCAAGGATTATTGCTAGTGCTCGAATAATTTTGCAGCCGACTGTAAATCTAACTTCTAAATACTCAAATTTTAAGGCTACAGTTCCTAATACATTTATGTATCTATATATGTCTATATCTATCTATCTATCTATCTGTATACATACATATATATATATATATATATATACATGCGTGTGTGTATGCATATATATATACAGTCGGCTGCAAAATTATTCGAGCACTAGCAATAATCCTTGCCAAAAAAAAGTACACTTAATACAGCTTTGTTAAATAAATCCTTGTCGAGTCATGTTCTTAATCAGTCTAAGAACATGATTCGACAAGGATTTACTTAGCAAAACAGTCTTAAGTATACTTTTTAAATATAGGAATTATTGGCTAGTGCTCGAATAATTTTGCAGCCGACTGTATATATAGTAATGTATTTGCGTGAATGAAAATGTGTGTGAGTGTGCCCACGTTGAAATACGCTTTTTCCAAGTTTTTTTTTTTTTTTTTTTTTTTTTTTTTCTAAATCAATATGTGCATTTCTAAATATACCAGGTGATCCAAAAGTAACAGAAAAAGAAAAAATATATGTATGTATGTATTATTCAAAAAGTATTGAAAATAAAACTCTTGGGTTTTCACTGAAATACGCAGAAAAACATGAGATTTTCTTTATATATAAGGAAAAGTACTTGCAAATGTATATTCTTTATATATAAGAATAATATTTGCATTTTTAACCAACAAATGGCACTACATTCGCATTATCCTCCCATATTTTAATCAGATACGCCTTCTCAAATGACGCCATATTGCGAAAAAATTATTATTCTGACTTGTATATGATTTCGTATGTTAGCGAATATTAAAATTAAACATTTATTGTTTATACTGCTGTTAATAGCTTTTTAAAAAATCATGATATCGTTAACAATTAAAGAATTGTTAGTTAAGCTTTGTTATGATATTTCCCAACGTCTAATGTCCATTCTTATGAAGGACAGCCGTCACACTGAACATTTATAGTCCAGTTCCGTTGTTGAATAGACTGTGCCAATGTAAAAAAGTAACTTTGCAATTAAAGCGCCACCTGGTGGAGAAAAAAGTAAACTAATTTGTTAATAAAGCTTTTGTTACATAAAAAAACTCGTGTCGTTTTGTGCATTTCCAGGAAATTTGCATACTGCTACAGTCAATACTTTTGAAACAATATAGTTTTATTTTTTTCTCACTTTTGAATCACCCGGTATTTTTTTCATTTGTTTATTTAATTTCTGAAATAGAAAAAAATTAGGTTATTAAAATTTGTAATAATTTTTTTTTAAAGCCTAATAAATCAGAACGTTTAACTCTTGCTAAATCACCTATTAAAAAAAAAAAAAAAAAAAAAAAAAAAATAGAGCTTAAAAATTCACTGATATTTTCTACAATTATAGATACAATTTAATTTGAATGATTTTTTTAGGCGAGTTACTAAAAAGAAAAAAAAAAAAAAAAAAAAAGTCTTTCCAGCTCATTCGGAAGGTAGGTTGATTTCTTTTTTCTTATCTAGTAATTTTGAAACTAAATGACGGCTAAAATTTATTAATGAATTTGGTGGAAATATTAATGTGGCTGTGCACATTTGCAATTTTAAACAAAACGGTTCGCAAACACCTTTTTTATGTAAATTTGAAATTTTCAAGTGGCCGGCATTTGGAAAGAAGATGGCAGATCAAGTTTGCGAACAATCTCTTTATACAAATTAATTCCGTATTTGAAAAGTTATCGTGTTGGCAAATTATGTGGCCTCCACTTAATATGTACATATATATATATATATATATAGCGGTGCAAGCTAATTTATGAACTAATCCAAGATATTTGTAAAATAAGTCCACTGCCCAACTTTGGTTCGAATAAAATCAGTATTTCAAAAGTTATCGTGATAACAATTTCTTAAGTGGCCGTGTTGAAGTGGCTGCAACTTGGAAACAAAATTGCTCAGCAACTTGCCTACCGAAATCCTTTAACATGTTTGAAGGATAAGTCCATTTTCAAGTGGCCGCCACTTGAAAATAATGTGACAGAGCAAGTTGCTCACAGACTTTATATTTGAAGCATAAATTCACTGTCAAGTTTTGGTTCGAATTTGTTCAGCGTTTCAAAAGTTATTGTTATGACAAATTCTTAAGTGGCAGTCTGGTTTAAATTGGTCGCAACTTGGAAACAAAATAGTGGAGTAAATTGTCCAGCGAAATTGTCCTAGATATTTGTATGATAAATTCACTGTTCAACATTAGATCGAATTAATTTAATATTTCAAAAGTTATCGTGTTAAGAAATTTTCAAGCGACAGTCTGATTTTAAGTGGACGCAACTTGGAAACAAAATGGTGGTGCAACTTGTCCAGTGAAATCATCCAAGATATTTGTATGATAATTTCACTGTGCCCACCTTTGGTTAAAATTTATTCAGTATTTCAAATGTTATCGTGGTAAGAAAATTTCAAGTGGCACCGTGATTTCAAATTACTACCACTTGGAAACAAAGGGGCGGAATGAGATGGCCAGAAAACTTATCTAAGATATTTGAATGATGCGTCCACTGCTCAAATTTCATTAGAATTGATTCAGTATTACAAAAGTTATCATAATGATAAATTTTCAAATGGCCTCCAGTTGGAAATAAAATGGTGGAGCAACTTGCCCAGTGAAATTATCTAAGATTTTGTATGATAAGTTCACTATCTAACTTTGGTTTGAATTACTTTAGTATTTCAAAATTTATCGTGATGGCAACTTTTCAAGTGACAACTAGATTTCAATTTGTCGCAACTTGGAAACAAAATGTCGAAACAAGTTGCCGAGTTCTCTCATCCAATTTATTTTTATGAAAAATTCACTGTCCAACTTTGGTTCAATTTGATTGAGTATTTCAAAAGTTATCGTGATGATAAATTTTCAGGTGGTAGCTTGATTACAAGTGGCACCGTTTAATTTAAGATATCCGTCACTTTGTTAAAAATTGCTGATTAAGTTCATTTATATATTTGGTTGAGACTGTTATATAGTCCATGTATACATCAAATTACAAGTAAATCAAGTTTTAAATACGCAATTTTTATAATGTGGATTTGGAATTTTCATGTGGCCGCCACTTAAAAACAAATGTGCGGAGCAACTTAATTAACGAACTCATCCAAGTTATTTATAAGATAAATTTGCTGTTCAAATTTGGATTGGTTTGGAGTATTACTTCGGAAGTTATCGTGATGACAAATTTTCCATTATATATATTTATATAGATAGATAGATAGATAGATAGACTGATAGATAAACGAAGTGATCGCAATATTTAAAAACGGGAAACTCGTAACGGCTATCCCGACAAGTGCAACCTGGGATCGAACTTAGGAATTCTCGCTAACTAGCTTCGAGAACAAAAGCTCTCAGTCATTAATGGGACTTTTTATGAAAGATTAAACGATGGAAACAAATTGAAGTAATTACTAACTTTTGAAACGTTTGTGTACTTTAAAAAATATTTCATAACTGCCAATTTTTGTGCTAAATTACATAGGTCAGAAAACTTTTCAGAAATAAACATACACATAAATATTAATATAGTGCTTTTATGTTTCGTAAAGTATTTTTTGCGAATAGCACAATTAGTTACAGATTCTAAAATGCATTATATAACTGATAAATTGCCAACATAATATTGCTTACTATTTAAAAATAATTCGTTAAAATCTGTAGATGATTAATTTCACTTACTAATGACCAATGATTCGGTGTAAAAAAAAAAAAAAGAAATGTCGAGTTTATGTATTCTTGTCGAGTATTTTTTAATTACATTTCTGACTGAAGTTTTTCGTTGATCTGTTACTCAAAATTTACAAGTAGCACGTCACTGTTACATTAAATGTGGATTTAAACATTGAAAGAAGTGCTAATACCCTAAATCAAGCTAAAATTATACTTTAATTCAATTTTTAAAATTCTTAAAAATATACAATGTTTAAAATTATTGGATTTTATAAATTCTTTTAAAGCCTATCTCCTTCCGAATTTATAGATAAGTTATTTAAAAAATTATGTGCTCTTGACATTAATAGTATTTTAGAATTTTATTTAGGATTTCTTCCAAGCAAACAAAATTTATTAAATTATTCCACTTTTTATATTATCATGTTATTAATCTTATTAGTATTGTTTTGCTTTCCTAGTATGGAATTTTTAAAATAGCAATTTAACATTGAATAGCAAATTATTTATTATCTGCTTAATTTTTCAGTTAATTAATTTATCTTTTAATAAAGATTTCTTCCTTCGTTAAAAAATGTTTAAAGGTAAAAAATATTTTTAAAGTGCATAGAACATTATAAAACCACTAGAAGGGGTGATTAGTTTAAATAATATTACAACATTTCCCGCGAAACAAATACTTATATTTAGGATGTTGTAAAATGTTAAAAGGAAGTTGAATAACATTTTACAAAACACATGTGTATACAATGAGCAATATTTATAAAAATGGTAAATTTTGTAGATTTATAAGTTTACCTGCTTAGGTGTTGGCTTAAGAAAGCATATTTTTTTTCAAAATCCGTTTATTCAAAACATTCAGAATACTGTATAAGTTGTATCAAACACTTGAAAGTAGAACAAAACCTAAAACATGGAAAATAATAAAAAATTAAAGTGTGTTTAAATAAAAAGTATATTTTTCATTCCGTTATAATATTTACAAAGAGTATGCAAGCAAATTACTTATTAAAGTAATACAAAAAATGCTAATAAAAATATTTTTCATGCACAATACAAAAAAAAAAATATTGCATCATTTTCTTTTTCTTTAAATCGTTAAATGTTATTTCATTTTATTTTAAACTGAAAAAATTTTATACGATAAAACACACAGAACTTTGAAAAAGTTCATTTATCGAATTCTATGAAGGTGCTTCATTGGTCTACTAAGAGAATTTTCACTAGACACTGGGCGTATAATAAGATAATAAATGTCTTATTAAAATTGTAATATCATATTGTAATGACATCATATAAATGTGTTATTAAAATAGTAACATCAACAAAATTTTAAATGACTAATGTCAAAGTATTTTGCATTATAATTTTTAGAATATCGATACCAACATTAATAAAACATAGATTTTGCATTATAAATATTCGTAATGTTTGTAAACGATTCTCTTAAATGGATATTTTGTATACTTAGTATATTATTTTACGGCAAATATTTGAAATATTGAAAAAGTACTCATCGTTAACTTATAAATATATTTAGGATATATTAACAGCATAGAAAAAATTGAAATGTTTCAATATTGATAAATGTTGTGCAAATTTCATCCATGTTTAGTCAAAATTTGTTAAATATTAGAATCATATTATTCTTCAAGAAAAGTTCTTTCATAGATTTGAAAGAACTCTCCAGCGGAAAATCGTTTTTCCTTTACGTTTCATTCAGCGTTCAAGCTTCCTGAAAGAAAGAAAGAAAAAAAAATTTCAAAGGAAGCGCGGTCCATAGAAATAGCTAAGTACTCCATTGCAGCTTCTCATTTTCCATGCAAAATATAAAAACATTAGAATCTTAGATCATAATGAAAGATTGTTCAAATATTTTTAACTAACTTCTAACATTTCTCTTACGTCATATTTCACAGAAATTGCTTAAATATATTAACTGCTTATTTGAAAATTGTTATCCCAATATATATACATTTAGAGCATGCATTTATAATAATTATAAGATATAAGTTGTACAGTTCATCCAAATTGTACTTAGTCAAATAATACTTATAATCTCTAAGTACTTAAATTAAAAATCTTTGTCATGTTATCTTTTTTGTACTCTATAAATGATGTTGCTTCATCATTCTAATGTAGCATTCATTGATTCCAAAAGATTAAAGAAAAATTAAAAGGAAGAGTGCGGCAAGGAAACTGTAAAATTCTCATCTAGAGACAATCGTTTTCTTTATGAATTTCTTCTTAATAATAAAGAATGTTTGTATTAAAATTGAAAATATAAACATTACTTTTTTAAATAAATTAGTGCCATATTAACTTATGTACTTATAACTGTGTCTAACATGTTCTTAAATGATTGTTTTCGTACTTTTATATGTATTATAAATATCCTGGTAAAATGTTTGCTTCTTCTTTGTAAAAAGGAGAGATGCTTTATATGTAACTGTGATTCTAACTGTGCCTAGTATGTTCTTAAGTGTAACTTTAAAATAATAAGATGTAATCGCTACTCAATGGTAAAAGTTAATCAGCAGCTGCTCTTAAATAAAGTAGTAACATAAAATCTAAATGTTTTTTCGAAAGTTTAATGTTAGGATATTTTTTGTTACATCCTGTTTTCTTGTGTTGGACAAACGTTCTATTTCTTTGTTAGTAAGATTTTTCAATTTCGAAATCTTTATGTATTTTTTTAATCAATATTAGTTTAAAATCATTAATTTTAAATATATTTTACTTAGGATTCCTTTTCATTGTTTCAGTGATCTCTCATGGTTTCTCATTATTAAAATGGCACGAAAAATGAATTACTGTTTTTGGAATTACTGTTTTTACATATGTATGAATTAATAAAATGAATTACTGTTT
The DNA here is from genome assembly GCA_963930645.1 of Salticus scenicus. Classification (NCBI taxonomy): domain Eukaryota; kingdom Metazoa; phylum Arthropoda; class Arachnida; order Araneae; family Salticidae; genus Salticus; species Salticus scenicus. Next base: position 267,986,128 of record OZ005651.1, on the reverse strand, counting down.
TTACATATGTATTTTCTGATGCATTATTTTGCAATATATATATATATACATTTTTCTAATTTATTTTATTATAATTTGATTAATTATGCAGCCCATTAAATAAAGTTCCTCGTCAATACATTTACATTCTATACTTTATAGATTCGGGATATATTTTTTTGCGCATTAATAAATAAATGATAAAAAAAAAAAAAAAAAAAAAAAAAAATTCTTCATTAGCAATGGACTAGTAGCCATCATTATTTATTATTTTAAAATACAAAAAACATTAATTTCACTTCTATAACATTTTCAAACATATCCATACAGATTCACATTAACTATATATATATATATATATATATGTGTGTGTGTGTGTGTGTGTATGTGTGTGTGTGTGTGTGTGTGTGTGTATGTATGTATATATATATATATATATATATGTGTGTGTGTGTGTGTGTGCGCATTTGTGTGTTAGAGTAAAAAAGAAAATGCAAAAATTTGATTATTCTCACAATAAAGAGCAATATATTTCTTACATTTTTACATTTTTACTTTTGAACCGAAACATAATATATAACGTTAAAAAATCATTATCATAATTTTTATCGAGTTGCATTTGGTCTAACCGAAGAGAGAATCAATAAAAAAAAGATTACGTTTGGCGAAAATACTACAATATTTTTTAATACAAAAGCGTCAAAAGAGAAACAATATGTAGTTTTATTGCTTTGGTATAATTACATGTTTAAAAAAAAACATAATAATTTTTTTTAAAAAACCTTATTTTATAGTTTATGAAATAGTTTGACAGTTTTCTATATAAAGAAAAAAAATAAATAATAATAATAACAACCTAGCGTTCATTTAAAGGCGAAAAAATTCTGGTAATTGCTTTGGGATAATTAATAGTTATGAATAAAAAACTGTTTAGAAGAATATAAAAAACATACATATTAAAAGATAAAAACTACGAGAAAAAGTAAAAATGCCGATAGCAAACAAAACTGATATTACGAGTTTCTTTTCTTGCCCCCTTTTTTTAATGATTACTAAGGAAATAGAAACATTTATTTAAATAGATATCTAGAGAAAAGACAAAATTCAATAAATTTATGATGCTGATGCATAAAGAATAATTTAAAGATAAAAATTATAATTATCAAATATCAAATTGTAGACTGTATTTTCAGCAATTAGAATGTTTTAGCTGAAATACATAACAGCATATTGCATGTTTTTTTTTTTTTTTTTTTTTTTTTTTTTTATGTATATATGTGCGCATAAAACAACATAAATTTATGAATATTATAACGTAGGACAAACCTAGAAACATAGTAGCTAGCTCAAATACTTGTTTTCTTTGTAATAACTTTTAGGACGAAAAACTGCAAAGCAGAAACTGATAGCTCTCTTCAGCCACAAAGTAATTGAGAATCACGCAAATTCTTTAGAATTCTTTTGATGCAAGTATATTAAGTTCATGAAAGTCACGTAACGACCTTTGTTTCGTAAGTATTGGTCATAAAGCACGTATTTGCATTTAAAAAGCGACATTAATAAAACCAATATTAATATTTTTCTGTCAAAATTTAAAAAGAATAATTTTTAATTAATTTTTAATTAAAAAAAAAAAAAAAAAGCTTACAAGCGATTGACAGTTTATAAATATTTATTCATGGTTTAAAAATAAAAAATGAAAATTAGAACTTATTTAGTTTTCATCTAATTTTATAAATACTATAATTTAAAAAATAATTAGATAATATCGCATTCGAAACATTTCTTTATAGTTGAAAAAACAAAAGTATGCATATATATGTGCGTACATGTACAAGAGAGCGTTAGTATTATTTATGCAAAAATGTACAAATCAACGTAATTCAAATTATAATTTTATAATTCATACATAAACACTTGTAAATATTGTTACTTCTTTTTATTTTATTTATTTATTTATTTATTTATTTTCAACATTTTAATGAAAGCATTCTGTATTTCAAAATATGTAAGCAAGTTTATATAACATTTTTTACAATTGTAAAAGCAAATAAATAAATAACACTTTTTTGGTAACTAACTGTATTTTTTCCCCTTAACTTTTGAGTGATTAAAAAGGAAAAAAAAAAATCCTCTCTCCGAATACTGAATAATGCTTTGATTTTTTAATAATTTACGTACGGACTTTTGCTCTACATTTAAACTTTACCAACATAAGGGGAACTTTTTTCCTTAAAAGTAGGTTCTTTATAATGCTGTAATCATACGTATGCATTTCCGGATGAGTAAGGCAAAACTCCAAATGTTACCCCCTTTTTCAATACGGTCCAATCACCGTCTCCCACCTAGAAGTTTAACATACTATTTCAAACCCGTAAATCTGATATTAACTCAAGTTCCGCATTCATGATTCGAGACTCTCAACTTCTATTTTCTATTGTTGAAGCATTGTAAGTACGTTAATATTTATTTTTTTAAACGTTATATAAGGTTAATTATATAATTATTATTATGAGAACAACCAACTGTTAAAAAATTTCGATTTTCACTATTTCAAAAATTCGTAGTTTGAACAGCTAGTTTATATTTTAGTTTGCATATTATACGTTAAAAATATTTAGTTTACAGATAGGAGTTGTCATAATTTTTTATACAAAAAATAAATTAAATTTATTGCAAAAACTACTGGCATTGAAATTAAAACTGTAACAGTTATATATGTTAAAAGTAAATAGAATAATTTTCTTTCTTTACTATTATTTTAAAACGCTAAGAATATTTAAAAATAAATAAATGTATTAAAACAATTACTAAAAATCTCTGGGTAGAAAATAACAAGTACGGCATTATTTATATATTTATTTATTATTTTACTTCACGAAAAATTATGAATTATTAAAATTTTTAGAAAAAAAATTTACAGCTTAAATTATCAAAAAAATATAACTAAGAACATTATATTTATATTTTTAAGTGTATAATTGCATAATTGTATTAACTAAATTTTATTATATATTATAAATCAGAATTTAGTGCATTTATTTATTTATTTATTTTCCAGAAAAAAAAAATGAGTTGTGAATCCAAATAAATAAATAAATAAATTAAATAAATTAAATAAATTAAATAAATTAATTAATTAAGACATACATCTACTTTTAATAGTTAATCGAATTTACGTTTTTATAATTATGATAATATCTAAACTAAACTAAATGCTTTTTTTTTTATGACACATATATGCTTAAATATATTTTACTCGTATGGATTAAAATATAAATAAGGAGTTTTATTTTATACACGAAAAATAATTTATTATTTTTATCTGTTATCTTTTCAGAAGCATATATTACTTTTATAGTTTTAATTAATTTCTGATGTAACAAACTGTGCATATAGAATTATTTGTAAAATCTATATGCTAAATTAAAATTACACAAAATATTCATCACCATATAAGTGTAATGAATTTTAAGCATTATAAAGAAATTTTAAAACCTTTTGAATTTAAAGCTTAATTATTAATAATGGTAATAGAAAAATATTACAACAAAAAACCAAATTTCTAACATTATTAAAACTTTTATGTAAAAAGCAATTTATTTTAAAAGTACTTTGCATTTATTAAAATATATATATATATGACATACAACCACAAAATATAACTTCCACTTTAAGTTTTATATATTATATATCAATGTATACTCTGTATTCTAGAAATCCTTGCTGTATTCTTGAAAACATGGAAAACTTTATGCATCTATATCATTTTTCTGTGAATATAATTTCCATTCTTTGCAGAAATTTAAGCATCTTATGTTATTTTATCTTCATTAAGTTTTATGTTCAAATAAGACCAAATTCTGTTAGCGAAGAATTTGGGTTTTAAAGACAACTCTTTCGATAAATTATTAAATTATATTTCAACATTTTGAGCAAAACTTCTATTCTCTAATTATTTAAGTTTCTCTAAGGAATCTAAGCTTCCAGCTAACAATTTTCTTCATAATCTTCCAGGAAAATCCTTTTCTACTAGATGAAGAATCTCGTCTCATGTAATACAAGCATTTTCATGTGCTTATGATGCCACAAATGCAATGAAAACTAATAAAAGAAAGAATAGTTGATTATCGTTTCAAAATTCTAATTAATCTCTAAATCTCTCAGCGAACTATTTTCTTCGTTGGATTATATGTACACATTTCAGTGAATAGTTTATTATAGAAAAGTTTAAAACCTTGTTAATTCATATGTTTGTTTACAAAATTGTACAATTTTTTAAAGTATATTAATTAATTTAGATTTTTTTCCCGATAAAGTGTAAAAAAAGAAAGAAGGTAGAAAAGTATTTAGAATTTTTCACAATTTTTTATATTCTTCCAAAATTAAGGAAGTTATAATTAATTTGTTTACATTTTCATTTTTAATTACTTAACCATTTAAAGTTCATTGGTCTCGCACAAAAATCGAATATTTAACTTTTTTTTAATCAAATTTTAACATTTTTTCCCTTGGTTCCCATTTACATCGATTTTTAAAGTTTTCGTTATTCTCTGTTTGTAAGATAGCAGCACTACTCCGAAATTTAAAGAAAAACTTTTCAGAGAAAGCAAAACGCTGATGTTACTTTAAATTCCTTAGTATGTGGTTTCTGTTTTAATGATGCACTCGTACCTAAATTTTCCCTGATGAAAGTCCGTGCTATTATTTTGACCTACAATAATACTGAGAGTTTTTACAGTATTTACTTACAATGCTATATATTTATTAAATCAATTATTATTGGAATTTAACTACGTTAGCAAATAGATTTTTCAAAGCAAAAACCTTCTCAAAAATTAAAAATTCTATACTTTTCTTTTTAAATATTTATAATAAGGAATGTGTCTAATAGCCATTTTGAAATTAGTTTAGCAAATTTCAAAAGTAAATATGTAGAGAATGTTAAAAATTCATTTTAACATGCTTTTATTTAAGGAAAATTTGAAAAAAAAAACAATTTAGTTTTTTAGACTGTTTCAATTTCTAAAGTTAATATTTTTTAAATATAGCACATTGTTTTTGAAGAAATGCATAAGGTTAAAGAGGAAGTAATTTTTTGTTAGGGATTCGTATAATAATAATCAACTATATTCTTCAAAGCATGTTATTAACATGTTATAAAATCTTTGAATAGTTTGATTCAGAGCTCGTTTTTAAAAAATAATTATGTAATAAATTTTATACTCCTTCCCCCTCTCCCCACTCCCCCAATAAAATAATAATAATAATAATAATAATAATAATAATAACATCGTCATCGGATTAAAAAAAAATCTTTCTTTCTTTCTCTCTTTTTTTTTTTTTTTTATGTAAAAGAAAATATTTCGTAAATAACTGTGTCTAAAAAAAAAAAGGGGGGGGGGTATTATTAACTAATTTATTATTATAAAAAATAATAATAATAAATCAATTGCTGTTACGTTACAATTAATGTTCCAAATATATACTAATAAAATTTTGCTTTTAAAAATAAAAATTATCATATCTTACCATTTTTATTTTTAAATGTTATTGCAGCATTGTAGTATGAGAAAATTTTTAGATTTGTTTTCGAAGCACTCTATTTTTGTGAATTATATTTTACCATTATTATGCATGTGTTCTCCAAGGAAAAAATATACCGCCTTCATTTAGAACGAATAAGTAGTCATTTTCTGAATCCCTTAACTAGAAATATAGATTTCTGAGCTATGCACATAAGGCAAGTCACTAAACAGAATAGACGAAATAATCGACAATTTCTAGTCTATATTTTTCCAGATGTTGAAAAAATATTATGTATATTATAAATTCTTTGTATTGCGAGAAATTCTGGCTTGATTTACTAGAACTGGTTCCAGAATTAGAATTATAAATACTAAAACTCTTCTCTTATGTTCGTATTTATTTTCAGGGATTTTTAAATAATTTCACCTCAATAACGTAAGACAATGCTCTAGAATTCTTATGGGGGGGGGGGGTCTCTAGAACTTTCTCTCAAAGGGGAATAGTATTTATAAGGATGGCTGAAATTATTTTTAATACAGCCACAGTTTATTTTCGATTTATCTGTCACAGATTTTTTTTTCGGTGTAGGTGATAGACAGAGGAAGCATTTTGAAATATAGTTATGACTACTAAGCAATAATATTTAATTTGTTTTTTTTATTTTTATAAGTTTTCTTTCTGAATTATGTGTGTGTATTTTATTGAATTTGTATAACTGTATTTATTTCTAATTAATTTTAAATTATTGATATAATTTAATTTCGTTTTACCAAGGTAAGCTCTAATATATGGTGATGCATACTGCTTTTATTCAAAGGTTTCATAAATAAAAAATAGTGTAGTTTTCCTCAGAAAGTCAGTGTTAACTGTGGTCAGTGTAGTACGAAACTATGCAAGTTAAGTGTCCTTAAGAACTGAAAATATTGTTTGTAACCGCAATCTAATCGTAACACTCTTTTTTTCTAGAAGTTTTTCATGGTGCACTGTAAATAGAAGCGTCTTAAATTCAGACAGAAGTATGTCTGAAATGTCAATTCAGACACATAAATGTCTGAAACATTTACGCATGCTGTCTTAAATTAAGACACGTGTCTTTTTTATAAATGAGCTCAGATAAATGTCTGAATAAGGTCGATATGTCTCAAATTAAGACATATAACATTTTCAGACACATAAAATTTCAGACATTTTGCAATTTATGCACTTAAAAATTAAAATATTACAAATTTCAGACACTTAGAAATTCAGACATTTGTATTGCTTAACAAATTTTCCATATGGAATCTACTTTAAGCAGCATGTTTAAAAAATTTTTTAAACAAATAAATTTGACATTATTTTATGTAATATAAGTAGTTAACTTATTTAAAATACTTAGACACGGATCTTATTCTGTTAAAAATTAAAAAACAAAGTTAATTTTTATTTAAAATTCTCACATGTAATAAATCAAAAAAATATTAAGATAAACGAAGCATGTAACTTGTAGCTAAGAAAGCGAATTCGTAGCTAAACAATCTTAAACAATTTGTGCATAACTGATTTTTTTTTCGCGTTTTAAAAATTATTTTATGTTCCCCTACACTTCAAAATGTAAAAGAGCAATTTTTTTTTTTTGTTTCATGTCTATAGTTGGTTTTTTTGCAGATACCAGTTTAAAAAAAAAAAAAAAAAATCGCTTAAAATCTATAGGCTACTATTTTTTCATATTTATTACGCATTTTACAAAAAAAAAAAAAAAAAAAAAAAAAAACTCTAAACCTCTACACATGAAATTTAAGATAATATGTATTAAGCTTTACTTCTTATGAACAGTTTTATTGCAAAGACATAAAACTTCAATTTGTTTTACGGATACTAGAATATATTTCGTTATACAAGCAGAGTACAGCGAGAGCGCCGATGGCTTGATTGGGAAGACACTCGACTCTGAATCCATTTGTTGTCAGTTCGATTCCCGCCGGGGGCAACGGGGACTATTATTGTAAAAATTATTAATATATATATTCTATGCTCTAGGAGATTCTAAAATCTATTTCTCACAGGTAAACAGTATAAAACGCATCTTTTTATTTATGAAAAATATTCACTTCAGACAGGATCAAAGATGGCGGAATTTTAGACGTTTCGAGTGTGAAACGACGTGCCTTTTTAGACACTTTTTAGCATCTTAAAATTAAACACCCATTTCAGACACTTGTATTTACAGTGTGTAAGTAATCATCTATATATATTGTATTTTTTAAGCTTTAAAATATCGAATTTAAATATAAATATTTAAATATACATCTTCAATTTTGAATTAAAAAATTAAAAAGAAAAAGAAAAGAAAAAAGAAAAAACAGAAATTTTTGTTTAATAATAATTTTGTAAGACGTTTGAAAAAAAAATCCTCTTTTTAAGAAGGTAGCATTATTAAACGAAAATTTCCAGTGTAAATTTTTTTATTCAAAAGGACAAAATTTTCCGGTAGACCTAATATATTTAAAGACAGATTCTTTAACAAGATAAAAAGTGTAAAATTTTTATGAGTTTTTTGAAACAAAACTTTTTAACGTCCAGAACTTCGTGATTTTGTGTTATGTTTAAGTGTACTTAATGGTTAATTTCTTTATTTTAAAATTAATTAGTGGTCAATGTTCCGTAGTCAAAGCCATTTTATTGTTCATGACAACGGGAAGTTTTTAGCTGTTAGATCTCATCTGTAATGAAATGCATTTCATTTAGTTTTTATGTACTTTGTCCTGAAATGGGTCCAGAGAAAATTAGTAGTGCATTTTTTAAAGTATCAGTTAAAAATTTTTTAAATGTTTTGTTAGTACTTTTTATATTTTTTATTCGTTATTTTCCACATATTTTACAATACTCAAAATAAAAAGTTAATTGTTTTTCCGTTCATGCACAAAAATAGCTAATTATAGAGAAGAAACAGTTGAGTACATCCCAATTATCCTGTTATCCATTCTTACAGTTAGAATTAAAAAAAAATATATTTTTCGAAAAATTTTCTCTTTTATAGAAAATAGTAAAATCGGTGCGAGATTAACCAACAATGTAATAGTGTAATCGAATTGTTTAAAAAAAAAAAACACACACAATGTTGTGTTTTGAAAAAATAAATAAATAAAAAAAAAACAACGAAATTTTATTTTAGAGACTACAATTGATTAATAATTGATAAATAAATAACTAGCTTAAAACTTTATAATTAATTTAAATAACTGATATCTTGTAAAAAGCATATAATTCAAACAACGCATACGTAGTTTTATTTACATAAGTAAAAGAAAATATTTTTTTAATATATTCTAGTATTAAATAAGCACCTCTAACGTTTATTATACATTTATTTATATATTTATTTATTTATTTTAATAGTGTTTTTTTTTTTTTTTTTTTTTTTGATCTCAAGTTTAGATTAGTCATACGAAGTAATTCCGAATGCACTTTAAAGTAAATCTCAAAGATGTATGAATACAAAATTGCCGTATCAACACAAAATCAAATTATTCGTTAAATTCACAAATTTATTTTCCTCGTTTTGATTAACGATTGAAGTACGCTATAAAAAAAAAATCTTAAAGATCAAACTTTATAGTTTATGTACTGTGAATTATAAAATTTTGATGTAAAAATTCATACAAGGTAATATTTCAATTAAATATTCTAAAGATTTATTAAAAAGGATCTTGTAAATATATTGTAAATTATTCTATATCATTCTAAAATTCTTAGCATTTAAAACATTTTTTGTCATTCTAAGTATTTTCAGAAGCTTAAATTTACCATTGAAATATTTGGAGAAAAATTCTTTTAAGGACATTAAATATCTCTGATCAGAGATTAAAAAATTCTACCAAAAAATTAGAAAGAAACGTATCACTCGTGAAACTAATACCATATTTAATGGGCAGGATTAAAAACCTTCTACATGGGAGTAGTAGAGTGTGAAGAGATTTACTATGTAACCCATTTGATAGTGCGTTTTCTCACTACTCAAATGACTGGTTAAATAGATGTTTTGAGTACATGCATAAAAAAGAGAATTTTTTTTTTTCTGCCATTTCACTTAAGATATTTTTTCTGTATAAAATTTAAGCTGTTTCTTAAGTAAGTTCAGACTTTCGTTAAGATTAAATATAAGGAAAGGGTATTACTTTGATTTAGTGATGGTTTTGAATTACGTATCTAACTTGTATGCTTGTTGATTCTTTTCAATATCATTTACAAAATCTTAACTTGCTAAATATTGTTTAACTCTTAGCTATTAAGCTAGTAATTTGCTTGGAGTTTCTTATCTTATTATTTCTTAAAGGTGTAGTATTTTTATAGTTTGAAAGGAATCATTTAGCCTTATATATATATATATATATATATATATATATATATATATATATATATATATATATATATACTTTGTAAGCTTTTTTTTTAAATCATATCATTTACACGAATAGGTAAAAAAAATCTATTTAAAATAAAATTCTCTATCTATTTATTTGTTTTTGTAAAAGTCTAATAAATGTATCGAGAATAAAAGAATATAATTACATAATAATAATAATAATAAAAAAACATTTGTCGTTATTTAATAAAATTCAATGTGCGAATAAATTGAAAGCAAGTTACTTCCCCTTCGTTAGTATACATGGGCAACAAATAAAAGCATAATGATAAGGTAATCCTCTTTTTCTTCGGCTATAGTTAGAGTAGGCATAAAAAAAAAGAAGATATGAGCACTTGGTTAAGTTTCTAGATATACAAAAAGTTAAATAATGCTTTTGCATCTATGTAATTTACATGTGGTACATTATATTGGCAAGCGATTTTTTTATTCTAAGGGACTAATATATTTTATTTAAAATATAATTATTTTATACAAATCAAGTATGTTTGCCCTGTTATGTAAAGAAATGTAATTTTAGTCTTAACCTTGTCTTAACCTTGTCTTAACCTAAAAACACGTTTACTGAGAAAAAAATCTGTAACTGACATCTAGAATCTAAATTGTGGCTCTAGGAAAAATAGTTCCATGTCATCCTTATAAATTCTAGTCCCTTTGAAAAGCGAGTTCTCGAAGCCCGTATTAGAATTCTAGAGCGTTTGCCTATATTCTCGAGGGCAAAGTTATTTAAAAATCTCTGCAAACAAATGAGACTACAAGAGGCGGGTTTCAGCAACTATAATCTTGGTGTATGACTCAATTCTAGAAAATCAAGCGAGAATTTCTCGCAATACAAAAGATTTAGAATATTCAAAATATTGTTTCACCATCTAGAAATGTGTAAACAAGAAATTCTTGACCATTTCTTCTATTCAGTTTATCGGCGTGCCTTATGCGCATAGTTCAAAAATCTATATTTCCAGTTAAGGGATTTAGTAAATGGCCACTTATTCATACTAGAGGAAGGTGATATATTTTTTTCTCAGTGTTTACAATAAACTAAAACATTTTAATGTTATTTGGATGTTATGAAAATAAATTTTGGAATTTGAACCGGATCTTTGTCATAATTCTGAAAAAAGCAAATAAATTGTTTTTCATAAACATTAATGTTCTCTCAATTTTAATGGATATATTTTTTTAGTTTTATAGACCATTAATTAAAATACGGAATTTTATTTAATTTAAGATAGAGAAATTTAGTTATATTAATGTTACACATATGTTTCTTATGAGGTAAAGAATCCCCCCCCCCTCCGAAAAAAAACGACTTTGTGGGGAGGAAGAGGTGAGTTTTTAATTAATGTTCATTTTTGTAATTAAAAAAAAAAAGATTTTTACATAAATTTCAAATAACTCATTATTAAATTTTAATGTTATTAGGAGTATATAACTATTATTTATATTATAACTATTATTTAAACCAGAATTTGTGAATTTGTTATGTTTGATCTTTCGAAATATGTCAAATACGTGACCAATATATATATATATATTAGAGTCTAGTTTAAATAACCACGTTTTTCCTTAACTATTGCTAGACGTGATTAATTGTTTTCCTTATTGACTATTCATGCTAAAATAACAAAATGTGGTGTTCAGCTTTCAAGCTGTTGAACCTTTAAAAGTTAATTTATATTTCAATGAGTGGCATATTATATATATATATATATATATATATATACATATATTAAGTACATAACGTGATATCTTCCTAAAGAGTGAGTGTGTGAATATGTGGGTTTTACGTCTCACTAGTGCTATGATATAAGAGATTGACGACGAATCTTCTTAGAAATAAATAAATGAGGAAATTTTGACATAAATGATCGTATAAAAATGATATTAATGCAAAGTTTATGTCAATACTAAAAAAATATATTTTTGTAATAAATTGAAGCAAAGAAACTTTGACTTTGTGTTGGCTTAATATATATATATATATATATATTTCTAACTAACATTGAATTTTTTTTTTTTTTTTTTTTTTTCTTTTTTGTTAACTGCAGATGACTTTTCCAAAAAGTATTTAATGTGAATAAAATTTTACCATCCCCTATTTTCAGATTATTTGCTTTAGATTTTAAATTATTTAAAATTATTGTATTGTAAAACAAAATTACCTGTGTTCTACTGTATGGGAAAATGTAATGTAATGAATGCTTCCTGCTTAAAAAAAAAAAAAAAAAAAAATCTTTATTACGAATATTTATAACTGGATTCTGAACTTCTCACTTCTCACTTCTCACTTCTCACATGGTAGCCGGTGTTTTACCCATTAAAAAGCATTTTATTGGGTTTAAAAGCTAATGCATATTAAAAAAAAAAAAAAAAAAAAAAAAAAATGTTAGTGTAGTACAGCTTGAAGATGAGCTTAAAAACTAGTCGATATGTACAGTCATTAAAAAAAAAAAAAAAAAGAAAAAAAAAAAAAAGAAAATCCCCACCCCACCGACTAATTTCGCCGTAAATTAAAGTAGAAACATGCGGTTGGTGCCAATCGATATGTAATAATATAGTAAACGTAGACGACCCCCTAAGAAAAATCTAACTATACCATTATAATTTAGGTAGTAATATTAATCATTCAGCATCAACCGCATGTTTCTACACTAATTTACAGTGAAATTAGTCGGGGGGTGGTGATTATTATTATTATTACTATTATTTATTTTTTATTTTGCGGACAATTCTTAAATTCAAATTTTATATAGAAGTTTCTTTGTACTTCTAAAAATATGTAAGGTGAAATTCCTTCGGTAAGTTATTCTTTTTACCTCGATATCCTAAATTTCAATGATAGATAAATTAATTAATTATTTAATAAATAATTATTATAAATAATAAAAAATGTAATTTAAACTAGTTAAAAAAAATAAAAGTTATTTCTTTAATAATTTATATTTTTATCAAAGAAAATAAAGTGAACTTTCGTTACACCCTCATGCTGCTTTACCTAAAATATAAATTCTCTGCAATAATTATTTAGTTTAATGAGTTTTGAACGGATGTTTTGAGTTAAAATTTAAATTAAAAAAGATTAACATTTTTTATTTGTATTTCATTTCAAAATAAAGAGTTAAAATAATTTCATACGCTTACACTAGTAAAAGACGAAATATAGAGCAAGGATATATACATGTAAATACATGACTGCTAGAGACTGTAAAGAGTCGATATTTATAGTCAGCTAATTGTTGCCCATTATATAGTAAGATATTATATATTGGGTGACTATAAAATAACTTTCACTTCAAAGCATTTAAAGCAAAACTAATGCCTTACTGACAGTAAAAGTCATGGGGAGATGAATTCCACCGAGAAAAAAATTAGTACCGAAAGTATAGGGAAGATTTTCGCGCTGTTCTGAGGTACGCACTATATAAACGAGATAGATTTTGCAGCTTTCCTACTACATAATCTCTTAAAAACGAAGTCAGTAATTTAAATAAATGCGCGGAAAATGGATTATATAAAGTTTTATAAATGTGCGACAAAAACGCACGTGCAGGAGTGAGTGGCATGCCGTATTAATGATATGTCATTCAATACGGCATGTATTGAATATATACGTAAATTATTCACTTATTTCATTTTCAATAACTCCAAAATCGCATATGCACTAGGAAAGTCGTACAAACCATCTCGATTATACAAATTCACTAGTGCTTACGTGAAAAGCAGAGCCAAATCTCCTGTCAGCGTCTTTAAGTACCTTTTTTTTTACTTTCTCTTACCCATAAGGTAGAGAAAGTATTGTTTTTGGGTCAAATTTTCGAATGCGAGATTTTGTTATATTTACACGTTTTGAGGTCCCCTGAATACGAAAATCATGTTTTTAGCAAATGGTCTGTGTGTCTGTGTGTGTGTCTGTGTGTCTGTGTGTGTGTCTGTCTGTTATCAGCATATCTCAAAAACAAATTATGGCAGAAAGTTCAAACTTGGTATTCTAAATGTGTATCATATAGGGATGCTACAGTAAGCTTTTCGTTAAGATCAAGCAAATGGTTCGTGTACAGGGACAATCAAGAGAATTCTAATACATTACGTCTATGGGGGAAATTGCAGGTAAGTAGAGTTTAACGTCTATAGACTGCACTAAACCAAATGAAACGAACATATATTTTTTGTAATAGAGATAGTGAACTGGGAAAAATTTTTTGTGTATGTAGGAGCCTCCCGGGGGGGAGTCCCCCCTCGAGGGGAGTAAATTTTCATGATGGGTATCATTCAAAAGAGCTTGTGAATACCTTCAAAACGAATGGTTGAACTATAAATCTGTGATAATTTAAAACAAAGTTATAGATTTTTTTTAATTTTAACGAAAAAAAAACTTAGAAAAAAAAATCGTTTTTTTTTTTTTTTTTTTTTTTTTTTTTTTAAATATTGAGAGTAAAATGGACTTTTTTTGGATATTTAGTGTTACACTACCTCTCTAATATGGAAATCGTCTGCATTATCATAAAAAATAATTTTTTTAAATAATAATTTTAATAAATTATTTTTTAATAACTGAATTAAATTCTATATAAATGTAGGTGCATTAATGAAACGGGGGGTTGAGGGGGCGGTAGCCCCCCTCACACAGAACTAATTATCGTATAAAACTCTTCTGAAGCCTAATTTGAATTGTTTAGCATAGGTTTACATGACAGTTCTCGTTATCTTACCTCTTAATCTGGAACCTGTATTTATAGTATTAAATTTCAGGGTAAGAGAAAGTCGTGTGAGTGACACACCAGATTATTTTACTTTCTCTTACCTATAAGGTAGAGAAAGTATTGATTTGGGGTCAAATTTTCGAAAGTGAGATTTTGTTATATTTACATGCTCTGAGGTCACCTAAATACGAAAATCATGTTTTTAGCAAATGGCCTGTGTGTATGTCTGTGTGTATGTCTGTGTGTGTGCCTGTGTGTGTGTTTGTGTTTGTGTGTGTCTGTGTCTGTCTGTTATCAGCATATCTCAAACACAAATTATGGCAGAAAGTTCAAACTCGGTATTCTAAATGTGTATCATATAGGGATGCTACAGTAAGCTATTCGTTGAGATGAAGCAAATGGTTTGTGTACAGGGAGACCTGAAATTAAGCTATTTATATAGGGCGCCTATCAATTTTCCTGAACTAACCAACTATATCATTCGAAAGGACATCTAATAGAGTGTTTATATAGCAAGTTTGAAGAAAATCGTTAGAGCCGTTTTTGAGATACGGACTTCCGGTCCCACTTCCGGTTAAACTCAATTATTGACAGGAAAACAATAATTACATACAAAAGCATATTTAAACGTGAGTTAAAATGGCGAGTTTGAAAAAAATCCGTGCAGCTGTTTTTAAAGGAACGCCTTTGGGAGACCTGAAATTGGACTATTTATACAGGACGCCTATCAATTTTCCTG
The DNA here is from genome assembly GCA_963930645.1 of Salticus scenicus. Taxonomy (NCBI): domain Eukaryota; kingdom Metazoa; phylum Arthropoda; class Arachnida; order Araneae; family Salticidae; genus Salticus; species Salticus scenicus. The sequence goes on along the minus strand of OZ005651.1, from coordinate 267,970,776 downwards.
AACTAACCAACTATATCATTCGAAAGGACATCTAATAGAGTGTTTATATAGCAAATTTGAAGAAAATCGTTAGAGCCGTTTTTGAGATACGGACTTATGGTCCCCCTTCCGGTTTTCGACGTCCCACTTCCGGTTAAACTCAATTATTGACAGGAAAACAATGATTACATACAAAGGCATATTTAAAAGTGAGTTAAAATGGCGAGTTTGAAAAAAATCCGTACAGCTGTTTTCAAAGGAACGCCATTGGGAGACCTGAAATTGAGCTATTTATACAGGACGCCTATCAATTTTCCTGAACTAACCAACTATATCATTCGAAAGGACATCTAATAGAGTGTTTATATAGCAAATTTGAAGAAAATCGTTAGAGCCGTTTTTGAGACACGGACTTATGGTCCCACTTCCGGTTTCCGATGTCCCACTTCCGGTTAAACTCAATTATTGACAGGAAAACAATAATTACATACAAAAGCAAATTTAAAAGTGAGTTAAAATGGCGAGTTTGAAAAAAAATCCGTACAACCGTTTTTAAAGGAACGCCTTTGCGAGGCCTGAAATTGAGCTATTTATGCAGGACGCCTATCAATTTTCCTGAACTAACCAACTATATCATTCGAAAGGACATCTAATAGAGTGTTTATATAGCAAGTTTGAAGAAAATCGTTAGAGCCGTTTTTGAGATACGGACTTACGGTCCCACTTCCGGTTTCCGATGTCCCACTTCCGGTTTTTCAATTTTCACCAAAATTTGGAAATTTCATCTGTACACCAGACGTATTTCAATTCTAAAGTTTCGTAGCTCTATCTTTATTAGTTTCTGAGCTATAATAGCCAGAAAATTCTCCACATACATACACACACACACACACATACACACTGACCAATTGCCAAAAACCACTTTTTTGGACTCAGGGGACCTTAAAACGTGTAAATCAGGTGAAAACCCGATATCGAATTTTCAGACCGAATACAATACTTCCATTACCTACGGTAGTAGGGTAATGGAAGTAAAAATTATCGGAACTGTTCACTCCAAAAAAGACACCTACCAAACTGCTTGAATAAGCAATGGTATGACAAGCATTTTTTGAAATCTACAGCGGAAGCAAAATTATTGAAGCACACATCCACACTTTTCACATGTATTTTTTTTAGTTTGGTTGCTAATTTTTATCATCAATTTAATTTATTATAAAAAAAATATAAGACTAAGATCATGACTCAGCAAATACAGGGTGACCATAATTAAACTTGGCCTATTCAGAGCACTCTGTAGCTGTAACTAAAATTCGTATTGAGTCGAAATTTTTGTACAGACATTTCAAAGGATGCGCTCAAAGGATCTGCAAAAAAAATTGTTAAATTCCCCTCTGAGGGGACATACATCAAAATACATACAAGATACAAATAGATTTATTTATTACAAATTTAATAGTTATTTGTTAAAAGTTACACATTGTTTATCGATTGAGATCATATTGTTCAATGTGAGCCTCTTCATTTGCAGCCAATGAACAGCGTGTTGAAAAGTTGATCGCAATTGGTCGCCAGTGATGCTCTGTATATGCAGCGTTATACGGTCTTTCAAGTCCGCCAAAGTTAAACATTTCTTTTAAAAACGAAACTCTTTAAATGGTGCCATAACCAAAAATGCCACAAATTAAGATCAGGGGAACAGGCCGGCCAAACAGTGGAAAATATAAAAGAACAGCAGAAACCTTTACAAAATATAAAAAGTAACATTTTTGAATGTCGAATGGTTTGAAAATGATAAAATAGATCACAGTTATTTATTACATAAATTTTCAAGCATTTTCACTGCAATGCTTCTTTGTATTTTGACGTGTGTCACCTCAGAGGGGAAAATTTTAAAATTTTGTTATTATTATTATTATTTTAGTTACAGCTACAAAGTGCTCTGAATAGGCCAAGTTTAATTACGGTGACCCTGTATTTACTTAATAAAACTGTATAAGGTGCCCATCTTTTAAGTAGGAATTATTGCTAGTGTTTAAATAATTTTGCTGCCGACTTTATCATTAAAAACAGAGGGTTGAACCCCAGAACGTCGAAAATGGCTCTTTGCATAGGTCTTGTTCGACGTAGAAGTAAAACCCTCTCAACCTCAACCTCATTAAGAAAAAAAAAATGTTCTTTTGGAAACTAAATGATAACAGAAAACCAAGTAAATCAATCAGATCTGACCCTGTCACCGTGGGTTGCGATTGTTTAGCTCTAGTGCGACGTAAAAACCACCCAGCTCAATTCTGTCACCATAGTGCGTCATCTGTGACCGATAGAACACGTAAAAAGCGTGGTTGCGAGAATTGGACACTTTCGTCATTTCGTTCGGTACCTCTGTTTTAGAAATTAACTCAGAATACTATGTAAACAAAATTCGCTGGCATGAACGAGTAAATCATTAGCAATAATTATTTTTAATAACTCATATCACTACACCACTACTTATTGAATATATCTTTTGTAAAAATTCCATTTAATAAAATAACAAAAATAAAACACTTGTTACTGTTCTAGATTTAAGAAAAAGAAAAATAATAAAGTTAAAAATTATATATTTGTTTTGAAATTATGCACAGTCATTAAAGAAAAAGAAAAAAAAAAAAAAAACTTAGTATATTATTTATTGACAGCTATTGAATACAGTCATTTAAATAATTTTTAAATATTTTTCTATTATAAAGTAGGGCAAAACATTGCCTATTCAGTCAACACATGTATATCACCATCTCATTTTTTTACAACAATTATTATTACGCACAAGAGTAGAAATGTAAGCGCTTTTGCTATTTAATAAATCCACTTCCATTAATTTAGCCCAATTTTGTCGGAAGGTCATGAAAGTGTGCTACGTCTTTCTCTAATTAATTCTCAGGAGAGACACATAAAAAGAAATACTATATTTTTCTTATTACTTCATTTACTTTCGGTACAAAAGTGAATATTTTTAGAGAACAGAAAAGGGAGAATAAGCGATTATCGATACCATATTTACATCAATTGCTGCAGTCTTGCTTAACACAAATTTCTTTCCGCATCTTAGCATGTAACAGAAACTTTTTCAGTGTTCACCTTAGGTTGCGTAATTCAATGTAATTCCTATCTAATTACAAGCAAATACATTTGATGCTTCGTCTATTACGGGAAAGATTTTAATTATTGTCTTAGACCTCGAATCCTGCAATATGAAATATACAGAATTATATTAGAAAAGTTAAAATTAAAGCAAATAACATTATATATATTTATTAAATTTCTCAATGTATGACTACTGTTTATTTTAAATAGGTGAATTTTTTAAAAAATACTAAATTTATTTTTATAAATAGTTTAAATTTTTTCAGAACTCAATATTTATCTTTAATTTATTAAATACTATTATTTTTACTTTCAGTCATAACTGAAATTGGTCATTTATACTGCTTGTTACTCACAGAACAGAGAGTATTAATATATTAAAAATATCAAACGAAAGTTTCAGTATTTTAGAATAATATTGAATTTAGAAAAATATTTAGAATATATATTGGAAATTAGAGAAAGTAATATTTTTGATACATCTATAGTATAAACCAATTTTTAAGAAATCTTTCAGATACACATATATATGAGTGACATGTTTGCATACCGCAACGCTTTTAAATAAGTTAAACAAAACAAAATCTAAAATGTTTCCCTAAAAAATATTTGTAGTATATTAATATTGTGCAAATGAAAGTGATTGCAAACTTTTATTGGTTACAGTAAGTTTTCAGTTTATATAGACATAAATACATATACTGTCTGTGACACATAATACTGATTGAAACAATTATCTCATTCTTTTACAATGATTACAAAAATCGATTTTAAAGAGAAAGACTGATTGTGGAAGGAACCATTCTGCTAATAATGCACGGATATCATTGCCATCTGCAAACTAGCATCTTTTTAATACCTTTTCAAAGGCCCGATCTTATAGAAACAGCAAGGAGACCGATCGAGACTGTAGGGAAGATGAAGAATAATCACCCACCCGCACACAAAGTTAAATTATTGCATGCTGCGCCTTCTTGAAGGAACCTATGACACATCTATCCCCGGTTTTGGCCCAACTCTCTTTGTAAAAACGTCACACGGCCGATAAATTGAAAACCGCCACTTCTCTAAATATAAAGCACCATCTACAGCAGAGGCTTTAAAGTTCTACCTATTGAAATACCGTTGTTGCTTTTTCAGTCCCATTTTCATTTGAACAAGTCATATACAATTTTAACTTCAATTCTTTTATTTTCTTCTTTCGTATTGTTATTTATAAACTTTTATACGGAATCTTATTAAATTAAATTTTCGGTTTTCATTATTGATCGCATTTAATTTTTAGTATTTTTTATTTACGGGATCTTAAGTACTATTTTTGAATGCTCATTCGTTATAGTCTATTTTTATTAACTTAAATGTCTAAATTCTACGCTATATAAACATATTTCAATTAGTTTAGAATTTTATGATGAAAATAAATGTTAAAAAATTCTCTTTTAAAATTTTACAAATAAAGAAACTGCATTAATAATTGAAAATCATTAATGTGAGAAATTATTAATTGAAATAAATGTATATTATTTGTGCTTTTCAGTTTAGCATTTTTGTTTTCTGTTAAATAAATTTAAATGTCTAAAGTTTTCTAAACAAATCAAATATGATATAATTTCATACCTTAGGTTTCCTGACAAAACAACAGAATTTATTTGATACTTGTCAGAAAATCGAATTATAATTAATGTTTACTTCTGAAAGTTACATAATCCAGAATTTTAGAATTTGAGCTTTCTTAATTTATTTCGAACGTTAAGAAAAATAATAAAATAAAATACAATAAAGTAAAGAGAGATCAAGGAATCGTGAAGTTGAAACAACAATGTTCAAAATATATTCTTTATTCCTTTAAATATAACATCTTGTAAAACAAAATATTTAAGATTTAGTCGATATCTTGAATGAGATCTTACATTCCTTTTGGAATTTATAAGGTAAGAATTATCTTTTTTCCTAAGCAAAATTATACCGAAAGAAAGCCTGACATTATTGGAAAACATTTTATTCTGAAGAATCGATTGTGTTGCGAGAGGGAAAAAAAGCTAAATAATAACTGTTCTCTTATTTGATTTCGGTTTCTTTTTCACAAGAGTTTGTTTCATTTGTCGTTCATTTGAAAACAAATTCTCGGATGTTCTAATAATTATATATTTTTTTTTCTTCCAAAAACAAGGGTGACATGATTTTGCGGAAAGTCAAGAGGCATACATTGAATGTCAAATAAAATAACCACTTAAGACTCTATAATGAACGGAGGTATTGATAAAACTGCTAATAATTTTATCTTATTTTAAGAAACTTTGTAGATATTATTGATACACTGTTTTACGCTGTTAATCTTTTTTTTTTTTTTTTTTTTTTTTTTTTTAAATAGAAGAAATGATACCATTGTTAGCTTTATTCTTTTCAATAAAAACGTAACATAGGCGGTAAAAAATGATTTGTTGCTTTGTTTTATACGTTGTTTAGAAATGTACGAAAATCTTATGCTATATTTCGTAAATAACTTTTTTTTAATATAAAACAAACAGGAATTATGTTCAATACAAATCAATTATTAGTATTTCTTTTAACTTCATTAAACACCGAGTTTGACCCAAAACGAAACAATTTTGCTAAGATAAAATTATATGTCCTAATTTGTATTTAAATATTTTAAGTTTTTAAATCTAATAACAGTAGATTTTTAGCAACTTTATTTATTTGTAATATTTTAATATTAATAAATTAGTTTTTAATATTATTATAGTATGTTCATACAAAGCTAATTTAAAGTAATGCATTAAAAGATTTTAAACGAAAAATTTTATCGTAGATTTATTATATTCGTATCTATTCATTACTATTACATTCATTACTATTATATTAAATATATATAGTAAATTTAGTATATTTGTTTGCTAAAAAATTTTAATAAAGAAAAGAAATGTTAATAAAGAAAACTATACTCATAATCAATTATTACCTAAACCAGCATTAATACTACATATGCTTTAAATAATATAGTAACTGTATTAGCCACAGCTGCAAAGTTTTACGCTTTTTGATTACCAATATTTTCTAATAGAAGTATTTTATTAAATTCTATGACAGATTTCATTGATTAAAAAAATAAAAATTCTTACTCAATTAAATTGACAGTAAAAGGGTAATAATTTAAAATTAGAAAAGAAGTTTTTGTTTTGTCAAGTAATATTTTTGAATGCTTTTTTTTTATATACATAATTCTTTTTTCTAATAGAAAATTATGATTAAAATGATGAATAATTAATCTATATGCAGTTAATCTATAAACAGACTCTCTAATTTAAAATTCCATGGAAATTTGTAATGTAAGTATTAAGTAGTAGTTCCGGGATTCTTGTATAAGTTGCTGTATTACATTGTCCAGGTCCAAACTGCTGTAAAAGATGGTCGATACAGTAAAACATACTACGTGATACTATATAATATGATTTTATTTTGGAGAAGCTTCATAAAGCAATTGAACATTTCTTTATAGTGGAAGTACATCTAGTCCGTGAAAAGGCACGAGGTGAGAGAGAGTGTTCAGGGGTACATATTTACTCAACAACAATCTAGGAGCGAATTCTTTAATTCGCTTAGCGATATTCCCTTGCAGACGGTGCGAAATACGCCAAGAGTTAGAAAAATATCGCCAATTTATAGCCAAACACAATCCTTTGTCTCCCGAATAATTTAATACGATTTTGAAAATAATTTTTTGTTACAAAAGTCAAACTAATTTGGCATAAAAATTAAACGCCAGTTGTCAATCAAACTAACGGACGCCGACGATAAAATGATGGGCTTGTAATTCGCGCCAGTCAGTCGTCATTAAATCATTAAAAAATCTGTTTTTAGAACAATAATCGTTTGCTCGAAAATAATAATAGCTTTTTTATGTAAACAGAAGTATCATAATTACTAACGGAAATTTATTCCTCAATTTAGCTATAATAAAAACTTGCGCAATCTAAAAGAATGAATTGTAATATATGGAAACGGTTAATAGATAAAAATATTATTCTTTATATTTTATTTTATTAAATGATTTAGCAGTGGGAGGTTAGAATTCCGAGAGACAGTTATTTAATAAGAAGGCATTTAAACTAGCAGAAATAAAATTATTAATTTTAAAGAAATGTTTTTATTCTCAACAAATTTATTTAATAGATTAACAGATAAAATATTATTAGAAATGAGATCTTTATTTTTATAGAGACAACTGTGATTAAATATAAAAGATAATTTAGGATTTCGTTATATATTTTAATAGAATTTTTTTTTATTGAAAATACAGTATTTAATTATTAAATTTATATGAGAATGTAATTAAAACTAATATATGTGAAGGTGCTCTTTCACAGTAAGAGTTATTTTTGGTTTTTCTTAAACAATCATTTATATATGTAATCCAATGGTATTAAAAAAGCAATCATACTAAAATTGTTTAAAATTCAGCAAACTTTATTGTAGATGGGTAATTAGTTACCTAGTCATTTGGTTTCAAAGACGGTTTGGATCTTTATAAACATTTGGAAACTACTAAAAAAATATTTGAAATTACTTCACAACAAATTGTTTCATTGCATCAAATGCTGCATCTAATAAAAGAGACCATTGAATCCAATAAATGTCATTGTATAATATCAGGCTCATGTTTAATATGATATTTTTGAAAAGGTTTGTAATCTCAAATAAAATAACTCGATTGTTTATACACACACACACACACATATATATATAAACAAACTCATAATAAATATAAAGTAATCCCAAAACACAAGGGATTTTCTTCAGGGGACCCCCCCCCTCCCCTCAGGTAGGGAATGGAAAATGAGAAGTTTCTGAAGAAACGTGTACTGACAAAAAATACGTTTCTAGCCCCCGACTTCTCATAGAGGAAAACAAAATATATAGCAAACGAATTCAAGGTTAGAATTGAGTTAATACAAAGCATTAAAACAGCAATTAAATTCATAAATAAAGTACAATAGTAAATATATCAATATAAATATATAAATATATATAAGGTCAAATTTATATGACAAGTAGATTGAAAAACATAAAAAAAAATCCCCCCATAAAAAAGAGAGAACCCTCTTCGGCTGGTAGGCCCACTTACCCGTTCTTAAATGTCACCCGAGATAAAGAAAAATCTTAAGTTAGATTATATCCAGGAAGATTGAAATGTTTATCTTATAGGAAAACAGGATAGCGGTTGACAGTTAAAATGTTTTTGAGATTTTCAAAAGCTCGATTCAGGTGTAAATGGTTATTACAAATCATTTTAATTCTGTTGAATCGTGTAAACATAATACTTTTTAAGACTCTATGACTAATACAGGAAAACCAATTCGTCAGATTACAAGCTTTAAAGCAAAAATCCCGACTTTTATCATAAATATCAATTAACTGGTTTTTACCTATTCTTTTAATTTGTAAATCCAGGAAAGAAATTTTATCGTCAGTGTTAGTTTGGTTTAAGGTAAGGTTAGATTTCAGCAGCATATTTCGCGAAAATTTCACAATTTATCGCTATTACGTCATCAATATATCTATAAAATTTAATGTTTTAACATTTTCTCTTAAACATATAAAGAAAGTATTGGTGAAGGCATTCGAGTAGCTGGTTCCCAACGGGATACCGCGAATTTGTAAAAAATATTCTATACTGTTAAATAAAACATTTTCAAAGATACAGAATTTACTAAGGTTAATCCAATAAATGTTTTCACAATCAATTACTTAAGAAAAATTATCGTCGATTTTTTCAAAAATTTCAAAAATTAAATAATGTGGAATACTACCAAACAGGCTTTCAAAATCATAGGTATTAATTGTTAATATATCTTCTGAGTTTTCTTTAAACTATTTTAATATCTGGTAGTTATTTTTAATGATATAGCAGTTATCGTCAGACTCTAAAGTATTCAAGATATTATTGTGTAAATAAAAAATATTTTTACTGGATTTGTAAATATAACTAAAATTTTCTCAAGTAACGAAACGAAATTTAATGGGATTTTTATGAAATTTAACATTAATAAAAAGGTATGAAAAAATAAAACCGTTTCTACTTATATTATGTTTTTTATCAAAAGCCAAAATAATTTTTTCTTATAATTGAGTGGCAATCATTTAACTTTTTGTAAGAGCAATTACCAGAATATTCTTTTGTAATTAACATTTTATTAACATTTTACAAAAAATGGCAAAATTATTTCCAGCTTTATCAACAAGGCAATAATAAATTTTTTCTTTAAATTTTCAGAATTTTCTTTTAGGTCTATATTGTAATCTTCATGAATTTTATTTTCAAAGTAATTCCTATAAAATTGTAAATCCTTTTCAAAATATTCCAAAAATTTCCTTTTCCATAATTTAAAATCTTCTATTGGTCAATTATATTTACATGCGAGCTTTAGAATGATTTTTTTTTTTAAATACAAAATCTATAACATTTCAATTGTTATAATTAAAATTTAATCGAAAATTAGCACCTAAATTCATAGGATTTCTTAACTTAGTATTTTCAGTTATATCTAGATTACATGCAATGATATGTTCATGATACGAATCCTTAAATTCTTTATAAAGATCTTGATTGCAATAACAATCTTCATCTTCAATAAGAACCATATTTTTACTATATTTATTGTAATTGTAAATTAACTTTTTTTAATTTATATTATAACTGTATAATATAAATATGTAAAACTAAATATGTATAATATAAATATGTATAACTGTATAATATATTATTTATATATTATTATAGCAATTTTGATATTACAAGAATTTTTAAGTGGAAAAAAAATTATTACGATTTCTTATATTTTTTTTTTCTTTTAATTTTTTTAACTAAACAATATACATATGCAAACATGTAAATTATTTTCCAACTCATCATTCTTCTCAAAATGGCGTTTTAAAAAATTAGCATACTATTTAAAAAAAAAAAGGTTTTTAGAGATTTGCATGTAGTTTTATAATCAGATAACAAATAAACAGTTTCAATTTTTTTTTTTTTTTTTTTTTTTTTTTTTTAACAAAATGCTAAATTCGAAATAAATTCTAAGTTGTAAATGAATGTGTCCACATAATTGCCTTCAAATTTTTATTATACCAAAATATAGAAGAAATCACTATTTTTTTCCCCTTAATATAAAATAAATTTCATACAAAATCTATTTATCTTTATGCATAATTTCTTAACTTCGTGTCCCAACTACTAGACCACATCAGATGAAGTCGAGGACCGCTTAGACAGAATACTATTTATTTCTGTCTATAAATATTTCATTTGGGATTTTTTGAAACAACATCAACGTATTTTTGATCGAAAAGTTTCCATAATTATAATTTATATGGTATCTCTTTTCAACTCAGAAAGATCTTTTTTTTTTAAAATGAAACGAAAAACAAACCAGCCACAGGCGACCTTAAAAAAAAAAAATCTTCGTGCCACTATTTTCATAGCATAAAATTTTTAATAAATGTATGCAGTCAAAGTGCAGATTTACCCGCTAAAATATATTATAAATTTTATTTTTTGGAAATAGTGGTACGAAAAGAATATAAATGGTCGCTTGTCGCAGCCCTGTAAAGAATGACATAAGATTTTTTTTTTTTTTTTAATCACATTTCAGCTGTTTTTAAAGGTACAGTAGTGTGATTTTTTTTTTTTTTTAAAATAAAAACTATCTAATTGACCAAATTTGCATGTCAGGGTCCTAGAAAAACATTTAAAAAGATTAGAGTATTGAAAATTATTGAGCAGTTTTGAGGGGGGGGGGCACTTTTCTCTAATAAATAGAGAATTAAACCGCGTTTCAATCTTTTTGGAACACACTGTATTATGAGAATATTACGTCCTACAGAACTTGTTAAGAATAATAAATTTACACACCAGAGCAATTTTTACAAAAAAGTTTTCAAAATTCTTCTTTTTCTTTTTCTTTCCCTTTCTTCTTATTTTTCCAAAAGAAAAACCGTTAGGTAAAATACTGTGTGTAACTTTTATAAAGATATAATAATCATATAAAACATAAACAAAAGTTAAAAAAGAAAATACTTTAATTTGTACTTTCAAAATAATCGTGACTTTAACCACTTAATACCTGATTAGAGAAAATCATCCTTAATCAAATGACTAAAATATTCTTGTATTTTCACCGATCAACATGTCACTGAGCGCTAAATACTAGCGCTACAAGCAAACAAAAAAGAAAAGTTTATTGGGGTTTTGAAAGAGTCAACAACGTTTTACCCTTAGGGAGTTAAAGCAATTGACTAATGAAATTGGTTGTTCTATCATTTTCACACGTTGTTTAATGTTAAGTAAATAAATGACTTAATATGTTTGTTGTTAAGTGGGCACAGAGCTGAGAATAAGTAAGAAAATATTCGTTTGCAATGAATCAATAGGGAAATGCGAGGAGTGTTGTTTTCTTATTCAAATTACAAGAGACTATTTCAAAAACATTTGTTTCTTATTATATTCTTCGATTATTATACAATATATAGTCTAAAAGTTTCTAGCACTATACTGAGTTTTAAAAATATAAATAATTTTTAATATTTTAGTTTTTTCTACGATACATTCTAAGCAGTTTCATTCAAAAATATCCAAAAAGACAAAGAAATACTTATTTAATTGTTCTAAAATATAGTTAAAAGATAGATTTTTTGAGCAACCTACAATATGAATATCTGTAATTACTTACTATGCTTATTTCATTAAAAAAATAATAATAAATAAATTGAATTTTAACCCTACAGGGCACCCAGTTCCATATGTGGAACACCGACTTTAATCGTTCCTATAGCTATAAAACTATTAGTAGCGACATCTCTTGACATCTTGATAGAAGCTACTGAGATTTAGCAATGTAGTAATACGAATCTTTACCTAAAGATGTCGTTCGTGTTTCTGTTATAGTGCACTCAGTGTGAAATTTGAATGAAAGTGATACGTTAGTCGTTTGTCTGAATTCAAAAATAAAAAAAGAATAGTTATTGAACAGTTTTGACTCGAAAAAAAAAAAAAAAAATACTGTGTGTTATAACAAAGTGTATATTTTGCAGAGGTAAGTTTTTTTTTTTTTTCTTTTTTTATATTACAATAGTAAACGTATTAGTAAATCATATTTTTATGTATATTCCACATACGGTACGTTGAGCTAAAAAGTTGATTTTTCCGTAAAATATGGTTTTATTTTTATAAGTTTTCTCTATTTTCTGATCACTAATTACAACCTATATATTTTTGTCGCGCACTAAAAAGAAAAAATAATTGAGCCTTGTAGGGTTAACAAAAATGTATTAAACACAATTTAATTTAGAATAATGAGCACTCTTTTTTTTTTTAAGTTAATTTTAATTGGTGTTGTAATTAAATTTCTCACCAAAGTTTGGGATATGTGAGATACAATCAAGGAATTAAAAAAAAAAAAATGTAGTTCCAAAATGTTTACTTTTGCATGGGATAAAAAAAATAAAATAACAAAGGTCAGTTCATAGATAATGCATAAACAATTTTAATATTTACTGATTAGTTCTTCCTTCCACAAAGGACATCCCATTTGTTAAATATTCCATTTTCTTATACAAAATGTTACCTGGCGAGCATTTTATTATTATTATTATAATTATTATTATTATTATTATTATTATTAATATTTAATTACCTGCGTTTGAGGCTAGGTTTCTGTTGTCGTTATAAATTCATTTTTAATGAACATTAAAACTCTTTAGATCAGTACCTATGGATTAGATTGGGTTCAGAAACCCCAAATCATCCATACCTGACCGGTGTTCGAACTCGGCACGTGCAGACAAAAGTGCTATCTCACCAAGTACCAGTTGGGAAATATCTCATGAACCATTTACACACAGAATGTGATGGCAAACTGCTCATGTCAGTTGAACTGCAGAATGCCGTATACAGTCTTGTTTGTCATGAATTCTGCTGGAAAATAGGGGTGGGGTATAAATAAAGATTTAATTTTATTTCTTATTTTTAATTTTTATTTTATTTACTTATTTATTTATTTTGAGGTAAGACTTTTACCCTCAGAAACACACACACACAGGAAAAAACACAATGTAAAAATATAAAAAAGCATAAATTATAAAATGTAAAGAATATTCTAAAAAAAGACTTTTTTTAAAAGAAGTAAGAACAGAAAAGAACAGAAAAGAATTAAAACCTTCGAAAAAAGCTAACAACAAAATTTTAAAGATACATTTTGATTCTGACTTTTTAAGATACTTTTTGATTCTGAAATTAACACATTGGAAATGTCTTAAAACACTGCCATTTACTTAAAATTAAAAACATCAGCATTTTTTAAGCCCTTTAATAAATCAATCAATGAAAAAAGAGGCGTGTGATTCTGTTTTTCCTCTAAAAATATATTTTAGAATTTTATAGAGCATAAAAAAAAAAACATTTCCCGAACCTTGAATCGAACCAACTATCAAAGTTTTCGAAGTCCAATGTCTTACACAAGGCCGCCACGGCATACAGCAGAGTTTGTTTGTATGATAATATATACTTCCCTATTCGTGAAACATATCTCTTTTTTATGTTTTAATCTTTTTTTTTTCCATAAAACTACCAATAATATATATAATGGTTACTATATATTGTTATCTTAAATTTTATATGTAGAGGTTTTCGAATTTTTGTCCAAAGTATAACAAATATGCCAAAATTGTAGCTCTCGGTGTTTGAATAACAGTTTATTTCCTTAAACTTATATTTCAAACACAAAAAATTATGAACGTGAATACCAGAAACTTTGTTGTTTTACATTTAGGTGCAAGTAAATATATGGAAGGAAACAATTTTCAAATCGAAAAAATAAAAGTAATAATAAGTAAATAATAATAAAAAAAAAAAAAAAAACAGTTATGCAAAAATTATTCAAGATTGTTCAGTTACAAATTCGCTTTCTTATAATACTTGTTCTTTTAATATGAGAATGCCTTAAATACAAAGATTTTTTTTTCTTTAACCAAATAAGATTCGCGTATAAATATGTTGTTTTATAAATTATATTAAACATAATTCCATGCAAATACACATCTAGTATATTATTTCTTCGAAATATAACTTAATAAACTAAAATACTTTAAATAGCATAAGTACTTATTATATAAAATAATATTATATTAGTGAATGTGGAAAGAATTTCATACAGAATAAGCATGCTACTTACAGTAGGCTCCATATAAAAAATTGTTCAGTAATGCAAATGTCAAAATTTCTAAAGCGTCTGAAGATAGCTGTCTGAAATTTTACATATTTACGTCTTTAAGACATCTTTGTGTACTAAATGGTATTTCGGATACATTTATGTCTGCATTTAAGACGCTTCTTTTTACCGTGTCCATTTAGACACACACAAGTGTCTTAAATTAAAATATTTATTACGTCTAAGCTTTAAATAAAAAAAATTACGTGTCCTAAATGCCTTGTCTGTAGTTTTAATGCATCACTTTCAGACGTTTTTATTTGCAGTGTGTTTAGTATTTGTCATTATGCGTATATATATATATATATATATATATATATATATATATATTAACTGTCAAACATACACATTACAACTCAACTTCGTAAAAGCTACTCAACTATGACGTTTTGTTTTACTCGTGTTTTGATTTCAATTTTTATTCTGATGAAAATTTCAATTATAAAATTTCAGGATGTCTTCTGCCTATTTCATTTGTTTCATTTCACGATAATATTTTCTTGCAGGTTTGAGTTATCGTTTGATATTTCACTTAAAATTGCTTATCAAAAACAGAAAGCCTGCATTTCACTGCTTAATGCTTTAGGGATAGCTCCTGAAGAAGTCCTATCGCATTTTGAGCTTTTTATTTAAAATTCAATCTTAATATTATGCTTTGGTCCGAAAATCTTTTGCTAATCTCAACTTAAAAGGTTCATTTCATTAATGTAAGATCAATTATTTAACCTTATAATCCCGTCCTTTATTATTCCCTCTTTTCTATAGCATTACATTGCACTGCCCTTTTTCATGTTTTCTACAGGTAATGTAATCTAATAAATTTCAAAGCTAAAGTAAGTAATATTATTAATTTTCTAAAAATAAAATCAATTTAAGTTAACTAGTTACTTTGTTGGGATATGTATGTTTCTGTAGTGATTTATTTGACTGTCTATTCTTCGTTCTGATTCTTTTCTTTTTAATTAAATAAATTACAAATTATGTATATATAGATATATAGATATATAGACATATAGGTTCTTTTTCTGTATCGCAACAATTTTGTGTCAGTCTTTCCTATTAGTTAAAATCAGCTCTATTATTTTGTGTTTGTATTGTTTTGTGTCTATTAATGGCTAAATTTTAAGATTAAATTTTATTACGATATCTATTATATATATATATATATATATATATATATATATATATATATATATATATATATATATATAGTTTAAGATATTCTCTCAGTTAAGTTTCGTTAATAAGGTATTTTACTTTGGGAATTTTTTAGCCTTAAGAAAAATTTATTTGCAGGATATATTATTATATTTTAGGTAACATATTAGTTATAACATCCTGATATATATCAGGATACATATGTTTGAGTGTAAGTGTGTATGTGTATTTGTGTATGTATGTATGTATACATGTATATATGTGTGTGTGTGTTTGTATTTATGTATGTATACACATATGTAGTAGAATCATGTCTAATCATACATGCATTTATGATAATATGGGTATCTGTTCAACAGAGAATATTTTAACTATACAATTTCTGTAAATAATGTATTTATAATGTCTCTTTTTCTTCTGAATTTTAGTTCTCTTTAATTCGCGCAAGTAAATATATTTTTAGAATACGTGTTCGTTATATTTAGTCTGCAGTAACATTACCATATTTTAGCTTAAAATTTTATTCGCTAGTAGCATGTTTACAGGAAAATATTTTCTCCTTTGAGGATGCATTCCTAAACACTAAAAACGCTGGGTATTCGTTTTCCCTTAGCGGCAACATTTTCCCAAATGCGATGCCTGAGAAGATTTTTTTTTCTCTCTCTCCTTCTTTATTCTTAGGCGAAAAATGAGCAAAAGATGGAAGGAAATTTTCAAGAGCGTACAACAAAAACAACAAGAAAAAAAGGAGAATCTATTTTTTTTTACTTAATTTTTATGAAAGAGTCTTTGGTTTCGAAAAAAATGCAAGTACTCTAAAAATTATGAATTTAATAGAAGAGAACTTTTTACAGGAAAATTATAAAAAAAAGTTCTCTAATATCCTTTTTCAAAGATATAAGGAATTTTTAATTTTGATTTTTTTTTTTACATTTAAGTTTTTATATGAATACTTAATTTCCTGCTGTACAAGACAAATTTATCTTCATAAGCTGTGTAATCGCATCGTTTTTAAAGCCCGTGTACCGTTTGACGTGTAAGTTAAAAATTTCCTCCATAAAGTAAAAAAAGCCTTGTCTTCCTCTTCAAAAACAATTTGAAAATAAAATTCAAGAATGAATTTTATGGAAAATGCCATGCTAATTTTCTAACTGTGTTGAATTAGATGCTATGTACTACTTTTCCTGTAGATTTTCTTTGTGAATTAAAATCGACACCAAAGTAATTTAAGTCTTAATGTATAATTTAAATTTATAGACTTAAAAATTGAAAAATGTTCATTTTAATTTTAATTAACTTTATAATTTAACTAATTTTTCTTGCTGTAAGTCGGTGTACTAAATGTTTCAAATGCAAGAGAATATATAATGAAATTTAACATAAAAAGGGGCTCTAACGTTTAGGAATAATTCAATGTTGAATATTTTAAAGTATTTTAAATTGAACAATCGCATCATTTAGTTATAATTAATGAATTGCTAATAATCCATTTGCTTTTTCATGCGCAACGATTTTTTATGGATAAATGTATAAGTTACATAGTTTTATTTTATATTTTCAAAAGAAAAATATTTGAAAAAGAAAGTAAAAATTTATTATTTTGTAATATGAAATATTATTTTGAATCTTTGTATTTTAAATAGAATTTTCGTTTGGATTTTTTTTTTAATCATAAATATATATATATATATATATTGTGTGTGTGTGGGAGGGGGGGTACATAGGGTTTTTATAACTCTTTGCACAGTGATTTTCCAATTAGATAATCTTGAAGAATTAACTAAATCATTAGAATATTACAGAATAATCCTTAATTTTACATTTAAATACTTATTCAAAGATATTTAATTCAGCACATGACATCTGACTTACGCACATACGCTTACTTTATCAACATGTCCAGACTATTTTTAAGTTTTTTCCTAATGCGAATTCGGAGACTCGATTATTGTGTAATATGTTAATTAAAAATAATATAAAGACAGATGAAAATATATCTGTTAATGACATCTGTAAAATTTACTAACTTTATAATTAGCATTTTAGTTTAATCACTTTGTATCATTAAGAAATATTTTTGCAAAATTTCTATTTTCAGCCACTTTAACATCGCAAATTGTTTTTAACATATTTATAATTTTTAACTGGTTACATCTTAATAAATTTTATTACTTTGAAGTTATCTCAAATCGTTGATAAACTTTCGCATAATTTTAAAATTCCAAATTTTCCCACCGGTTAGAAATGCATACTTTTTCTACCAAGCGCAAATCAATAAACAAACAACACCTTCTACACAGTGTTGTGAAAACATAAGAAATAATCAATAAAATTGTTTTATAAATTGTCCTTAAAAATTTAAATCAATTTTCACAATCTGAAAACATTATCTTTACAATTTCCAAAGAGCTCATACTATTTTTCAAAGTATAGGCATTGCTCTTGTTATTACTTACAAACTTTGAATAAACACCATAAAATGCAATAAACTCGCAACAATTGTTTCGGGTCGAAAAAACCACGACCCTTCATCAGGCGAACAAAGTAAGCACGAGTGCTGCAATCAAAGCGGCAACGCACAGGTGCGTTGCCGCTTTGATTGCAGCACTCGTGCTTACTTTGTTCGCCTGATGAAGGGTCGTGGTTTTTTCGACCCGAAACAATTGTTGCGAGTTTATTGCATTTTATGGTGTTTATTCAAAGTTTGTAAGTAATAATTTTTACAACGCCAGTTTTGTGATGCTTCTTTATTAAAATTGCTCTTGTTAGTTTTTCTGTAGCTTCATAACTTTGATTTTTTACATTTTACCAAAAAACAGACGGTATTGTTTAACTGTATTTAAATAAAATTCATGAAGTTTTAATTCGAACAGTATTTTGGGAATTATATGTTATGGATATTTAGTTTTCTTCTTTGAAGTATGTGAAATAAAATCGAAAACTGGATAAGGAAATTTGAAGAAGCATTTAGATTTATCATACTTTTGACCAATCAAAATAACTTTCAGATGTCTTACATAAAGTTTAAAAAGACTCTCTACTCATCCACATATCTCTTATTTTGGCGTGAAGATAAAATCCTTTTATAAGTGCTGATTTTCTCTAATACAGTTACATCTACAAGTTAATTTTTCTTTTAAAACCTTAAATACGTAAACACGTCTTTTACTGTTAAATCTCAGATAAATGCCGACTTACAAACTCTTTTCAATGTTGTGTATAATTAATTTTATATTTATTGAGTTGTTGAAATCTAAAAAGGAGCTCCTAATTAAGTTATTTAAAGAAAAGTTAAAAAACAGCGCCGACATTTAATTTTTCAGGTAGTTTGGAAATTTGAATAAACAAATGAAAAAGAAAATATTGATTTTAAAGTCAAAAGCGTGTAAAGTATTCTATTAAGAGCTGAAGTTTACTTACAAATATGAATAACTGAAAGAATATTTAAAAAAAAAAAGAAATTATCATTTGAAAGTAAGTGTTGTTTTAAAAATCTAAAATTTGCTTGAAAAATGTTTTATATATCTTTTTTTTTTTTTACAGGAGGTATAAAAAATGAAAATTTTAGGAAAAAAACAATCAAAATAAAGTGCATTTAATTTTCAGTTTCATTAGAAATTCATGATTCTACGTTAAATTAAAAAATATTAAAATAAATATTAAAGAAAAAGATACGCTTGTTCCATCAATATCATTTTAATGAATAAAAAACATCTGTTTAAAATAGGAAAATTAAAAACTGTATCAGAAAAAAAGAGCATGTTTTTTAAAAGTTATTGTTGTTAATTATTTCGACAATGCAGCTTCTAAAAATTATAAATAATAAAAAAATAATAATAAAAATTGTACGGATATTTCAAATATGGATGTTTTTGGTTTTTGATGTTTACACAAGCTTAAAGTAGATGCGCTTCAATTTCAGTTAAGAGAGAAAAACCTTTGTAAAATCTTTGCGAACCATTTTATAATACATCCACAACTCAAATTTATTTAGGAAAATGTGTTCCATCATTTTTATTCAAAATTATGAAATTTTAAGGAACGTACTTTTAATAACAAACTGCTAAAATGTTTTAATTTGCAGGTATTCTAAAGAAAGTATTTTTTAAAGATTAACTTATAAATTTTCAATTAATACAGTTTAAAATATTAAAAACTTAACAAAATATTATTAATTATGGAAATTATTTTAAGGATTACTGCTGCATATTTTTTTTCAGGAAAAATGGTTAAAAAGTGTAAGAAAATTTCTAAATCAAATTTTATTTTCATTTTGCGTCCATTTTTGCATAGATATAATTCTTTAAAGGTACATATCCGTTGTAGTTAATATCATAAAGTAAACAACGTTTCATATGATGATTCACCTAAGTCCTCAGGGATAAAACTCTAAACATTAAATGCAAAATCCTACTGTTGAGTATACTTTTAATTTTCATATTTATGCGAATAATGCGACAGTAACAAAATAATGTCAGTAATCGTAGATTTTTCGTAAACGTTATGTGCCCATCCTGAGTCAAAGAAATGTTTTAACTTTAAGTATTTAACGATAATTATTGAAATGCGTTAAAACTTAAGACTTCTTAAAAACTATGCATTCAACACAAACGATATACATTGCCTTAAAAAGTTGAACATTTCCTAAAATATGGGCTTAACCAAATGACAAAATTGTATTTATTAAATACAATTAAAATAACTTCTAATAAGAAATTTAAAAAAAAATGGTTTGGAGTAGTAATTATTCTGTCTTTTTCGGTTCATTGGGAAAACTTTAGAAATAAACCAAAATATTTAGGTTTATTCACGGGTTTCAGCCGGATTTTCGGAGTCTTTTCAAATCCTGTTTTACAAATAGCCTACTTCCCAATGGGAACTGGTTGTATATATATTTTTTATTATTTTCTACCAAACCCTTCCTGTGGTTAAAATGCATATACATGAATGCCAAAAAAAAAAAAAAGATAATTAAAAAAAGAAGAAAAAAAATCCTACAATTTTGAAGAATTTTAGACCATACCAGAAGACAACAGCAATCAAAAAATGTTTCAACTACTTCTGCCTCCAAAATAACTTTATTCAACATTTCCTTTTTTATTTTAGTTTATAACCAATCAGAGTTTCAGCACTTTTTAAAATAGTTCTTCTTACACTGTATTCGAATTTGGTCGCATGGAATAAGTAATTTTACATTGTATTTCCACGCTAGCCATGGAACTGATGGTCTGATTGTTTTCGTAAACAAGAGAAAGTGTCTCATATAACATCAATACATATGAAATCGCCTCCCACGTTATACTTTTAAAACCGATGTGAAATTGCAATTTTAAAGGATGCTAACTTCAGTCCACTCAGAGCAGAGGAGGAGTTCCTATTTTGGAGGGACTAAAATTTAAATACGGAAGCAATAGAATCAGCTTGAAATATGGTAAATTGATCATTAAAATCTTTTATTATTTTTAAGAGACCAGGCTTTCGAGATTAGTGAAATTTCAGTTTGGTAAATAGGATTATAATATAGATCTGTTTACGGAATAAGTTCAGGAATTACAAGCATCGTTTCACAGTCATGGCAATTATTGCCTTGGAAAGAATTTAGAATTATTTTGTTCTTATATAAAATTAACTGTTATAATGTTGTAATGTTATCCATTTGCTTTTAGATAAGTTTATAGAACAATTAAAAAGGCTAAAAACAATTAATAATATATTAATATTAGCTGTTTTCATTTTTACAAAAATATTACTGGACACGAAGATTTATAATTTGAAAAGAATGTTGCAATAAGTACTCATAAAAGCGAAAAAATAAAAATATATTAAAATGTTAAAAATGTTAAGATTTTGAGGGAAATGCATTTATGCCATTTTAATTATTATAACTGTTGTTTTGAATTCATATATATATATATATAGAGAGAGAGAGAGTGTGTGGGGTAATTAATTACTAAAAAACATAAACAGACTTTAAGCTAAGAACAAGGCACTTTTATAATGAAATTCCTAGTATAAATATAAGAGGAAACTTCTTTAAAATTACTACAGTAAAAAAAAAATTAAACGATCTGTATGCTTTAAAAATTTAAAATCATACCTGACTATTTTTTTTTCTATTAAAATCATTTATTTAAACTGATGTTTTGTTGATCTGTATATCTCTAATTTTGTAACCGTATTCTTGTGATAGATTTTTTTGCATATTTGTATAAATTATGTAGCATGATGTATTTTGTTTATATTATATTATCTTCCTTTTTTCTTAGTGAGATGTAAGGTGCTATACTGTTCTTTAGTATCATACTGGCAGTATTCTAAAGCATCTAACAGGCTTGATCCCTAAAAGTAAGCATCCCTTTATAATGACTTCGATGTTCTTGGTGTTGCTTGTTTTTTAGTTTAAACGCTGCATGTTTTTCAATTATTTGTTCACATCTGGATAATTTTCCTTTTTTTTTTTTTTTTTTTTTTTTTTTTTTTCACAATTTTCTAGCGCATTAAGAATGCCAATTTATTTCAGTTTTTTTATTTTTATTTATTTATTTTTTTATATTTTACTTTTTTTATTTAAACTGCATTACACACACATATATATATAGGGATAGACAAGAGGGTTAAAAAATGTACTTCTGCTGTAAACAACATCCTTCAGCATCCATGGGCGAGAAAAGAGTTACCAAATTTGGACGATTCGTGAGGCACGCTTAAAATATATACTGGGGGATTAAAAAAAGATGTTACAGCGATTATCTCTTAAACTAACAATCATAGAAAAATACTTCCAGTTACAAAATTAGTTCAAATCAAGAGTAGACGTCAGATATCGCCTTTTTAACAAGGGGCTGTTTACATATTCAGATACGAAATTAAACTTTTTATACGGTCCTCCTTATCACATGACTCATATTTAGAAAAATATTGTCCTTGGTCTAAAAAGAAAAAAAAAGTCCATCTTTTTAGGAGACAAATTCACTGAGTTATTGCAGTATGCAAATTTAAGCATATATTTCGCCAAGTCTTAAAGGATAGTTTCAAAAGGGAGAAATTATAATTACATTACACTTGAAATATTCATCATTTTGTCTGCTCTGTACATAGCTATTAGCGCCGAAAATTCACGAGCCACAATATTTGCATGCTCCCTTGAACAAACTTTCACCCATTTTTTTTAAGTATTTTTCATAAATTTAAAGGAACAGCCAGTTTTTATGTGCAATTTACTGCAAAGGAAAAAAAAAAATTAGATACATTTCTGTTAAAATATACATTTGATATCCATTTTAACTACTGTGTTTCACACTGTAAAATCAGAAAATGCGAATATTTTATAAAATAATCTTTCACTATAAAAATAATTTAAATGCTGTAGTGGAAACATTAGGTTGATATTACGCATGAGAACCTCAAATGTGTGATAACTAATTTCGATGAAGGTTCTTTATTTACATAATTTGGCGCGTTTTATTAACATTTAAATGCAATTATATAATAAATAATTAAAACATAGAGTCAAAAATATTTTTTTATGGAAGGAATGGAGCTTTTTTTTTATTATTCCCCAATGTGCCATTTTAAGGCAAAAACTTTTATTCAACTTATATTCTGCTTGACTTTATTGTGCAAATATATCGAAACTAATAGGGTAGTTTTCCTTTTAAATATTGTTGGGATCGTTTAATTGAGAAAAAAAAATATATTGGTCATAACTAATACTCCCTACTCAGCGGTGTTAACGCTTCTAACACCAAATGTGTTAAGCTGAAAAAGCAAGTAAAACTTTTCTATGTTTTAATTATACTTTTAGGCGTAAACAACATAAAAACAGCCTGCCTATTAGTAAAAACATAAAAGAAAAGTTTGAAGTGAAATAAAATTTCCCTGTCCCTCATGAAAGCCATGTTAACATCTGTAGTACGTAAATGATTCAATGCATGCCTATGCAAGTTAAGATGGGAGAGGCTAAGAAAAAACTGTAATGCCTTTGCTTTTTCGGATTTTAATTATTTTTCGGGTTCGCATTAAAATTACGGCCCATAAAAATTTTCGCGATGGGATATTCCCTGGCGCCTGTTTCAGAATTGGAACTGGCGGGGAAGAAATAGTTTTTCACTCGTAAATGTGACTGTGTACTGCCCGGGCGCCCAACATTAGCATTTGTTATTTTTCAGAAAGGTCTTACAGTAAAGTGTCTCCCTCTTCCCCACTCGTTTTGTCGCTTGTTAACGCCCCTCGCAGCGACGATTTTATGCAAATACTGGGAGCACTACCTGTCAGAGCCCGCAAAGCCTACGTTGATATATGGTATGCCGTTAGGGAACTGAAAAGTCCGTCGCATGCTTCTCAAACGGCTGTTCAATGAGATGCAACTCGGGCAATACATGTCTTGTTAGGTTTTGAAGTTCGCCCAAGTTTTTCATGTATAATATTGCACCTGGGACCAGTCGTTCGCAGCTATAATCGCCCGTGTTGCGGATGGAGCGCACGAAAAAATACTTTAATAATATTAGTCGTAAATTTTTAACAGATATAATTACGCGCTCTGCTTCGGAGAAACTTGTAGAAGAACTGCAGTTTTGGTACATTTTTTTTTTCATTGAAGAGGATGTTCCTTAACAATAAAAATGAATGTTAATCGATAGAACTTTTCAAAATGTTACTTTGCATTAGCTCAAAGGAGAAGACTATAGTTTTTTAAGGCTTCCTTTTATCGTAAATTTTAATCTGAGGTGATGTCGAAGTTTTTCATTTAAAATTAAATGGAAAAGACAGTCCAAGTCATCTAAAATGTTTTTCTGGAATGCATGCTTATTTTATGCGTAATAAAAAGCAGAAAAAACATTTCATTTGCATGAAACTGTTATAAAAAATTGAAATACATTTCCATTAAGTCATTTTCCATAAATTATGGTAAGAATTAGAAAGGCTCAATTATTAACAATAAAAAACAAAAACTTTGCGGAATTAAATTTTTGTTTGGATAAAACTGAAAGTATTGTGGCAGCTGGAAAAAAAAAATAATTTTTGTATTTCTATTTATTTATTGTAACTCACAACAGCTTTTTGGTATCTTAAATAATGTAATATTCTAGTAGTAGTATTTTATTTACAAACGAAAATAAGCAATATTGCTCAAAATATTTAATGAGATTGAAATATATTTCACAAATCGATTTTTATAGCTTCTTCTTCTTCTTCTTCTTTTTTTTTTTTTTTTTTTTTTTTTTTTTTTTACTTGATATTGGTGTAAATATTATTAAATTGTGATAGAATGCCGTATGTGTATGTATTATTTCTTTCTGCTAGTCTAATTAGTAAAGTGTGAAATACTACATCTGCTATAAAAACAAAACATTTTGCGCAAAACCATTTAACATATCTCATTTCCACAGAAAATCGTACATATTTATTAAATAAAGCTCTAAATAAAAAACACAATGAATTAATTTACAACTATTGATTTCGAATAGCAACCTTCCATTAAATATCACATGGTGAAAGATTTTGCCCCCACTGTTTTCATAAAGTAATATTTAACAATAATTTTCTGTAAAAATAAATAAACAAATAAATAAATAAAACAAAACTATTATTTATAAATAGTGCAGTGAAATCTGCTCCAAATTTTCACCAATTAAATATGTTGAACAATTGTTTTTCGTTTATCTACACTAATATGTAATTATTTTTGTTATACCTTTTTACGATTTGATGTTTTTCATGATTTTTCTTTATTGTTATCCGTTAATTTAATTTAATTTAATATCTATTCTGAAATATTAAACATATTATATATTGCATTGAAAGAGTAACACCTATAAGCAGAGCTAAATGTTGAAAAGTCGATCAATGTTTATTTTTTAATAAAGGTTCCCAAATGAAATATTAAATTACCTTCAAATTTTAAAAGTATCGTGCTGAAATCGTATATTTCACTTAGTTTATTTATTTATTTATTTACTTATTTATTAATCTTTCTCAATTAAATTTCAAATTAAATTTTTAAAATAAAAACATAAAATTAGATAAGAACAGGAAGTAAAATACGCATTTTAGATGCATATCTGTTTATTTATCTGTTTATTTGTTAATTTATTTATTTTTGCATTTATGTGCATTTGAAGAAAATGTACATAAAATATGCAAATGCATATAATTCTAGTAATTAGTGAGAGTACACGACAGTTTTCTGACTAAAATGTTTTTTCCCCCCTCTATGTAAAAACGCTAATGTAAGATTTTCTTATTTTATTTATTTTTTATGATGAGAATATCAACAGATTGCAGTCTGGAGATTTGTCACACTAGAGAGAAACAAACAAAAATTTATCGATTCTTTAGTGTAAGCAGATCTTATCTCGAGCAAGGAGCTCCGCTTTTTTTATATTATTAGTATAACTATAATGAGGGCATTTGGTACATTTAGTTGTCATGAAGTTAGGAAGAAATTAATACAGAAGCATTAAACATGCCATTAAAAATAAATAAATAAATTTTCGTATTTGGTGGATATAACGTCTTTTTCATACACTTTATAAAGAATGAAATGTTTTTCGACACATTTTTATTTAAATATATTAATTTAATGCATTAACTGATAAAATCTAATTACCGCGAAATCGATTACATATACAATTCTATAACAAAATTAATTATAATTTTTGTTGCACTTAGTTGCAAGAAACATTTCATGGACCAAATTATTATTATTATTATTATTATTATTATTATTATTTGTAAAAACAACAATACAAATTATCTAGGAGAGTTTTTTTTTTCCTTTTTTTCGCCTTCATATAACTTTATGAATAAACGTTATTTTTAAAAATAATTTTGATTTCATGTGAGGAAACATTTTGAAAAATTCAAATATTTAAATATCTATCGACATAACATCATCTCTAGGTACAATATGGCGAAATGTCAATCACGCCATCTGTTGACAAAAGTATGAAACCTACAGTTTCATACTTTTGCATACTTCTGTCGAAAACATTTTTTTTTCCGTCTTTCAAGATATATGTCAGATGATATTCCTAATTTATTACATGACTAGCAGTCTTTGCCCATTTCGCTGGTCACTATATTTAAATGAATTCCCAAAATTTCATACCACTTGTTTAAAAATCTAAAAAATTAAAAATTTCAAAACTATTTCATTGAAATCAGTCAAAATCTTAATTTGTGTTCCCACTGACTTCAGTAACACATTTCCAGCTTGCAACATGTTGAGTCTGGGCCTCTGCTGCCTGCGGCACCCCCTTACACGATATACGCATCGAAACACGTTTTTCATTTCACCGCCCTAGGGGGATTAAAAGGGGGAGGAGGAAAATGGAGAGAGGGAATCTCGCTAAATCCCTTCATAATGTGTGTTGGATATATATTACCAACCTACACAACAAAATATCACCTTTCTGAGATAATTCTTAACAAAATTACACTTAGAAGTGTATTCCCACCCCCAACAGCGAAAGGGAGGGCAGGGGAAAAATTTAAAAAAAGAACCCTTAATAGTGCGTCTTAGACACGCGTAAACAACACAGACACAAAAAAATCGTCTTCCTGCGATAATTTAGAACAGAGTTACACTTGGAAAAGTGTTTTCTACACCTCTGATCACTTAAAGGGGGGGGGGGGACATTTTACAAAATCCCTTTATAGCGCGTGTTGAATACACTTAACACACCCACAAACAAAAAAAAAAATCAACTTCTGAGATAATATGGAACAGAGTTACGCTTGGATACGTGTTTTTGCCTCCCCCCCCCCACTCCTCCCCGGCCAAAGATGAAGGAAGGGGAAATTTTACAAAATCCCTTTATAGAATGTGTTAGGCACACATAGCCAACCCATACACCAAAAAATGCCTTTCAGAAACATTTTAAATGAGAGTTACACAGGAAAATTTGTTTTTTGACACCCCCCGACACAAGAGGGACGGAAGGGGGAGGGGGACATTTCGCAAAATCCTTTTATCGTGCATGCTGAGTACACATAGCACACTCTCTTACCAGAAAAATAGTCACCCTGAGATACTTTGCAATAGAATACGCTTGAGAAATGTTTTTGCCCTTTCTCCCGTCCTTGTGGAAAGAGCGAAAAAGTTTGTATATTCCCGCCACAGTAAGTGCTTGATGCAAATAACTAGCCCACAAACCATGATTACAGCTCCCATAGATTCCCCAGGACAAATTTAGCCCTAAAAGAAAGCTCTCCAAATTTGCTCCTTCATAATGACCCCCGCTCTCTCCCTCCCCCTTGAGGCCGAACTCAAATTCTAGAAAGAGGATTTGGGTACCGAATTTATAAAATTCCAGAAATTGGTTTTTAGGTATTTGTGTAGGTTATATTTTTAAGTAAAAATTTTACAGATCCTTAGTTTTTTTTTTTTTTTTTTTTTTTCTGAAATCGCGTTCTGGCCCTATAACCGCATTTTGCCCTCTGCCCTTTTTATGGGGACGAATTTCTAAAATTCCAGAAACTGTTTGTTAAGTACTTGTGTTTACTCTATTTTAAAAATTTTACGGACATCTCTCGCTCTCCCTCTCTCTCTCCCTCTCTCTCTCTCTCTCTCTTTTTTTTTCAGATATGAAGCGTTATATGAAATAACGTTTTTTCCGCTGCTTCCGAATTTCTAAAATTCCAGAAATTGATTTTTAAGCATTTGTATTTGTTACATTTTAAAACAAAAAATTTTCGAATATCTGTTTTTATTTTTATTTATTTATTTATTTATTACTTTATTACTTTATTTATTTATTATTATTATTATTTTATTTATTTATTTATTTATTTATTTTTTTTTTTTTTTTTGAGATATGAAATGTTATGTGAAATAACGTTTTACTTCCTGCTTCCCCCCTTGGAGGCTAAATTTCTAAAATTCCAGAAATTGGTTTTTAAGTATTTGTATGAGTTACATTTTAAAGCAAAAAAAATTTCGAGTATCTAGTTTTCTTTTTTTTTTCTTTTTTTCTTTTTTTTCTTTTTTTTTTTTTTTAAGATATGAAGGTTTTTGTGAAATCACGTTTTGCTCCCTCGTTCCCCTCTTGGAGGCTCAATTTCTAAAATTCCAGAAATCGATTTTTAAGTATTTGTATTAGTTACATTTCAAAAGAAAAAATTTTTTGAATATCTGTTTTTTTTTCTTTTCTTTTCTTTTTTCTTTTTCTTTTTTTTTTTTTTTTAGATGTGAAAACTTTTTGGGAAATCACGTTCTGCCTCCCCCCTCCCCCAAGGGGTTGGGGGTGAATTTTGTAAAATCCTTCTTAGTGGGTGTCTACGTCACAAAACGAATGTTTTCACCAATTTTTATTAAAATCACTGTGGAAGAAAATCATATTTATTGAAATTTTATTTTTCCGACTGAGTGAAAATAATGCCTGGACCGGTAGTCGAACCCCGGATCTTTGACTTACAAGGTCAAGGCTCCACCAATTGAGCTATCCAGGCCGACACGCCGGTCAGCATTACTCAATCAGACTACCTTTAGGCAGAAATATCTCTGGTCTATCATGTAGATAGCTCAACAGAAAAAAGCCGTAGGAAATGGAAAACACCATTAGATAATGGAAGAAAGAAATACAATTTTTATTAAAATCACACAATTAACTGTGGAAGAAAATCATATTTATTTTCTGTTGAGCTATATACACGATAGACCAGAGATGTTTCAGCCTAAAGGTAGTCTGAGTGAGTAATGCTGACCGGGTTGTCGGCCTGGATATCTCAGTTGGTAGAGCCTTGTCCTTGTAAGTAAAAGATCCGTGGTTCGACTCCCGGTCCGGGCATTATTTTCACTCAGTCGGAAAAATAAAATTTCAATAAATATGGTTTTCACCAAGTTTCATACTTCTAGATGCAAGGCGATAATGAATCACTCACTCCGTCAGAACAAACGAATTTACATATAGAAATGTTTAAAGATATGTATAGCGAGATGCTTGTTTATGAATAAAAACCGAAGTATGCAATCAAAATTCTGACATCATCAAATTGATGCAATTGACAAAACAGAGGTAAAAGTGATTATATACTCTTAAATATTTTAAAAGTTATTTTAAAAGTGACTCGTATGTAACATTTCAATTTAACTACGAAATTATTTAATGTGATTGAGCAATATTTCACAGCATAGAACAAAAATGAGTTTTAAGCACATATTCGTTTTAGTTAATTTAATTGGTTTGATTTTCAGACAGTAAAAATATGATTTTAGTGACAACAAACCTTAAGTTTAAATGTAATTTTAACATTGATAATTATATATTTTAATTAACACAATTTTTTAATAGCAAAATTTAATTTGCTTTTAATGCAGGAAGAATCTGAAAGACATTCTTATCAAATGTATAAGGCGAAATTCCTCAGTTTAATGAGCATGAAAATCTTTTTACATACTTTTTACAACAAAATACTTTTTTTGTAGGTAATAAGAGAAAATGTGGAAATGAGAAATCAAGAAACATATGAAGTTTCTACACATACAGAGTGGTTTTAAACTTCCGCTATAAACAGCATCCTGCAGATAAAATGTCCACAAAAAAGAAAGGGTATTTAGTGAATATAAAGCGGTATCAGGACATAAACCTAATCAGAGAAAACTAATGTAAAGTCAAAGATTCCTTAGAACAAAAGTACATTATCGATTTTAAACCTAATTTTTACTTAAAACAAACCTAGTATTTTTTGGACTTTTTAAAAACAGTTCGAGTTCTGATCACCAGTGAAAATTTGAGTAATAATAATCAGTAATACACGATTCTCCCATATTTCAACCATATGGAGATTATGCATAACTCACATATTAAATATATATTGTTAAAATGTTTATTTAATAAATTTCTGTTATTATTTAATTGGAACCAACTTTGGTGGTTGAAATTAGCACTATATTTTAAAATCTTAAGATTCAAAATTTATGCAGGATGATTTTAAATATTTTTATATATTTTATGGAGACTCTGTATATACAATTGCTTAAACTTAAAAAAAAAAAAAAAAAAAAAAAAAAAAATCCATTTTTAATTCAAGAATATATTTGAATTAAAAAATAATAACGATAATAATAAATTAAAAAAAAATAATAGTAATATATATACGATAATTTTTACACTTTTTTAAGGATTCTTTATAAGACGCTTTTCCAAAGTCAGAGGGCGCTGTTAATCATCAGCGGCAGAAAATAACAATTACTCAATTGAAAACCACCTTAATAGATTTTGATCGCCAAACGTTTTCCATATGTTATACATTTAATTATTTTACATCTACTTTTCTGTGATGCAAAATCAAAGTTAAAAAATAAATCATATGCAGAAATGAGGATTAAATTACGAGGTAGGAGATAAAAAAGAAGAAAAGTGAAACTTGCATTAATATATATATATATATATATATATATATATATATAATTTTCTGAATATATTAATGATTCCGATTATATATCTTTCAATTCATTTAAAATAAATAAATAAGTAAATACTAAAGCAATCTCATCTGGTTAATAGATGTCTTAATCTTAAAATTACGTATTTTTTTTGTCTCAAATTGAATTATGAAATTTAATTGCTGATAATAAGAACATAAAATGGTATATATTCTTTCTAATATATTATTTTATTTTTTCTATGCAATATTTTTTCAGCAGTAATAATTTTTGATCAAAGGAAAATGCTTTGAATTTACAGATGTTATAATAAAGAATAATTTAGGATATGAAAAACCTTTTGTCATTATTATTTATAATCTCTTTTTTTTAATAGAAATCCTAATATGCATATCTTCTTAAAAAAAAAAAAAAAAAAAAAAAAAGCAAATAACAGGAAAAAAAAAATTAATAATTCTTATACGTAACAAATAAATAAATAAATAAATAAAAATAACAGGGAGTCTCTTACAGATTAGTTCTAAGGCAAAGATCTAGGCTATAAAGTTCTATATATATTTTCTACATTTTCTCTAATAGCTTACATAAAAAAATACATACATCTTATTAGCGTTTTATTCAATAGGGTTGCATTTTCAAGCAAGCAACAACCGAGTACTAATTATTATTCATTCAAACACACATATGTTTCTAAACCTTAGTGTAGTTTTTTGAAGCCATATAAATAGGCTGTATCCTGACTACATCCATGATGTCATATATTAATTAATAAGGCTTATTTAGCGACTCTTAACAATAATAATACTTGCATCATTACACTAAATCTCTAAAGTATGCAACATTAATAATTTGAAATTAAAGAATTTCAACTGAAGAAAACACTAAAAAACATTTCTCAGATTAATTATGTTCGCAATCATCCAGTTTTTCTTAATAAGGATAGTTTTTTTTTTTTTACAATGCTCATTAAGAAAAAGAGCAAGCATTCCAAAAAAATCGTTTAGTGATTGAAAGCCTATTTTGCATTAATAATGTCTATACATTTTACGGCCTTTAAGAGAAATCTAAGAAAAAGAAAAAATATTCAGCAATTTATTTAGTTTTTCTCACTGTTGGTATGAGAATTTCTTTGGATTCCCATTTAAACGAGAAGATATTTCACTATTAAAGCTTAATAGAATTCGAAAATCCTCTTGCTGCTTCTGCACTAATTTCTTTTTATGTCTCTTTCTACGTCAATTTTTGCAACTGCATAATTAATTACTCATTACCATCAATTAATTCGTCAGTTTTTCTTCCGACAAGCAGCTCCGTTTCCTGCTTTCTGCACAGAATGTCATGCTTTTTTTCATCCTTTTACTCTTGCAAAGTTCACCCAGCAAATTTAGTTTTGAATGATTGTTGAGAGTGTTTATTTCTTTTAGATAGAAAATAAATATTCATAATTTAGTGTTATTAAAGAAATTAAAGAATAACTAAAAGGGTTGAAGAAAGGGTTATTTTAAATTTACGATAGGAAATAATATTTTTAATTCGACTTTACCATTAATTTTCACAATGTATAATTTCAATTATATTATTAAATTTTCAATCAACAGTTAATAAAAAAGCGTGAAATTTTCAGTCAGATGTTTGAAGTAAATTTTCTTCTTAATATATTTTTAATTGGTAGCTTCAACAACATTTTTTTTTAAATCTGTATTTACCTTTTACTATGATAAAGTGTAGCAAAAGATACCTGGAGTACGCAGTTTCTGATGTGAACAGATTTATTCAGATATTATTGGGATGAAAATTTTAGTATCTCATATGAGACGGTTGAGGGGACGATTGGTGAGTGTAGCAACATAGTCTGTAAGTGTCAAGTTGTTACTAATTCAAAATAAGTTTTATATCACTATACAAAATGTGTAATTTCTGTCTTATTTAATTGAAGACCTTATTTAATTGAAGACATTATTTATGAATAAATATTATTTAAAAATTGTATAAGAATTGCGTACAATTTGTAACAAATTGAAACTAAGAGCAGTAAGAAACTACAGCAAAAATAAATAAATAAATAAAATAAAATACAGTAAAATCGTTTTGACACCATAATTAATAATATATATATATATATATAATAAAAAATTAAATTAAATATCTTAGAAAATTTTTAAAAGTTCTAACTTTAAAATTAATTCTTCAATTATCTAATTGAAAAATTAGTCATAATACCAGAACTATTTTAAACTTCTCTAACATAATAAATTTTCCTAATGGTGGAATTCTGCATTAAATATCATAAACTTTCCAAAAATATTCTGGTATTTAAACTAATTTTATAACATTTGAACAAAGAACTTGTTCAGTGTAACAATTCTTTTATTCTGTGATACTACATTCAGAGATCCTGCACGACGTGTCAAAATTATTGTCTAGTTGAAATCTGTCATTGGGACACAACTAGAATGAGAGAAATCTTTAATTCATTTCCTCTAATATATTTTTCTTCGTGAATAACTACAACAACAATATAAGAATAATGATTATAATAGTAATATTTTTCGTAAATAGTTTCTTTATCAATACTTTTAAAAGCAAGTAAAATATGAACTTGAACAATTTTAAACTAGCACTAAAATTTAAGGAAACTAGCATCACGTTCAATATTTTACAGGATGTTTCAAAAATAATACAAAGAGTTTTAAAGATTATAGAACGCCCATTCGAAAGTAAGACTCTGTGTGAAAAGTGTATATAATTAAAATTTATTCAGTTAGAGCTGTCTAAAATGTTAATTATTTGCCAAAGTTTTTTCAATATCTTAAATGGTCATTAATAAATATTTTGATGCCCGTAAAATGTATTTTACGATCGTCGTTATGGTGCCACACCAGTGTTAGCCTATCTACATAGAAAAACGTGTTGTCACTCAACATAGCATTTATATTTCCATTACAAATTCACAGTTAAATGTTTCATTTTTTGATATAGAAGGCTAATTTAAATTTATGAGATGCATAGTAAATGTTACTTGATTATTAAAATCTATAATATATCAGGGTTGCAAAAGTATCGCAATTTCCTCTAACTCTGTCAACACTTCTACTATCTATGGCAATTTTATCCTTAATTGATTGTGGAAAAACGCTGTAAAGGATTACTGTAAAAATCTATTGGTTGAAGGGTCAGAGAAAAAATACGTACCGTAACATTAACGTATATTCTTTTTTATTTCAGCATTAAATGGAGTACGCCCTCTGGTGACACTGCTCCTTAACTGCTTTCTAAGACTTAATATTTTTTCCATCTCTTCATTCCGACTCATTAAAAATTTCAAAACTACTGATAAATTTTTACTACTAAATATATCATGTAATATATGGAAAAGGAAAATAATACCTGTTCCCCAAGCCCTAATTTAGCAGTAAATTAACATTTGAATGCGGTACACTTGTTGGTGCATTAAGTATATTGTATTTTTTTTAATGTATTGTTAATACCTGAAGTTAATACCTAACTGTCAAAAATTACTCCAAATCATGAAAATAAACTAATGACAACTTCATATGAAGGAAAAAATCAATATATCTTAAATACAGAAAAAGTCGATGCTATTGTTTTTTACTCATGTAGTAATTTGTATAACATGCTAATAAAAAGCAAATTTGTGATGGTATAGTCGGCAGCAACACGGACATAAATATATACAGCATGAAAATAAGGGAGAGGCGGGGGGGGGGGGGAATTCCAGAAATACGTTCCATGTATCATCTAAAATTATGTCCAAGATATCTTTATATTTCAAACTTATTTCATTCAATAATATACAGATGTTTTTACAATCTTTTTTTTTTTTTTTTTTTTTTTTTTTTTAAGAAAATAAATAAAATTAAAAATCCCGCTTAATAAATTTTTCATAATGTTATTTTAAAAAAGTATAGAATAAAATACCAAGGTTAAAAAAAAAAAAAAAAATACGGATTTCTACATACAGTAAACTAAGATGTGTGTGTGTGCGTATGTTCACTGCTTTTTAGGCAAATGGCTCATCGCAGAGTTACAAAAATCTGCATGGGGGTCTGGGGGTCCGTATTAACCTCTCCTGATGCACCTCGAAGCCTGTTTTCCAAAATTTTGATTTTTTTTATTAATTAAAATTTATGGATTTCTGAAATGATTGGCTCTAGAGATAGAAAAATAAAAGTGAAAATACTTTCCGAAATCCATTAGATCAGATCGTTAGAGCGTCATGCTAATAACCCGAAGGTTGTGGGTTCGATCCTCCAAGGGCTACTGTGTAATTTTTTGCAGATAATTAATAGATAAGATGCCAATTGATAAAATCATTTTTTCAGTGTATCTACAGTATCCCAAACTGTAAAAAAGACAAGAAAGTGTTAAGTTAAACTTAGAGGTGTGTTAGTCGCTTTTTAGGCAAGAAAATTTAAATATAATGACTAGCGAAGCAGGTGAAGCCTGCTAATAAGAAGTTGTATTATAATAATACATGGAAATAAATTTTAATTTAAATAATAATAATAAGTAATTTAAATAAAAAAATCAAAAAAAAAAAAATAGATGAGTTTTTCTTTTAATTTTGTTTGGCGGAATTTTTAAAATAATTTTGTTATTTAAATACATATTTTCTTTAGATCTCTGATTTACTTAGAAAATCATTTAAGGGAACGCTCTACCTAGCTTTACCAACAGCTAAGCCCGAAGTTATATTATGGGAAATTATAATAGATTATTATACATTTTTTATAGTTTATTTTGAAGCTATAAAATACGAAAGGGAGAATAAGTATTTTTTTTCCTTTAATTTATTATCAATTTATTTATTTATTGCCCTATTTAGCTTCAAAATAACATACTAAAAATTTTAAGGAAAAATCCAATTTTGGAATCAGGGATCTTTTTCAATGGGAAAACAAAATTCAAATAAATTAAATAAAGATTAGGTAATGAATAATTCTCATAACAAATCCCCTCATTGTGTGTGTAATTTTTAAATTAATGGTAATGCCACAAAATAGGCCAAAATATGTATATATGTAATTATATGTACATTTATGGATAAAGAATATTTTATAAGTTTTTAAAAAAACATTAAGATTTTATAATAGACAAATTACATTTAAATATTTGCGCATAAGCAGCAGATTGAACTTAAATATAAACATAAAGTGAAGAATTGAAGAACGTTATAAAATTTAGCAATTAATATATATATGATTAATACCAACAACACTTAAATAAAAGTTTTTTAATTCAGCTTAAATGTTAGCACTCATTTTTTATGATTTTCATTTACAGTATATCAATTAACAGATAAGTTCATTTTATGCTGTTTTCAATTAGAACCATAACACAAAGGCTAACAAGGACTGATTTTTATCATGCGATATTCAAGAAAGTTATCAAACGGAAACCAAGAATTTTATAAAAATATGAAAAAATATATATATTTGGAAATGAGAATTGAAATTAGAAATACTAAAAAATAGAAGGATGAACTCGTCAGGTAACATGTTCTTCTATGGTTAGTGAGATCACAAGAAAAGTGTATAGCTAATTCAAGCCAAAAATAGAGTTCTTGTTCCTATCTTGCAACTAAACCCAAATTTCGAAAGGAATTAATTAAATTTCAAAAAATCATTAAGGCAACTCAACAGTGAATCAAGATAGAAAAATAAGATTTATCCACATGTCATTCGGCCGCAAACTCAGAGAGTAGCACTTAACATGTTGACTACAGAACGTTTCTAATAAGAAAAATTAATATCGAGACCAATCCCAAAGGTTCTACAAATAAGCAATTTCATTAATAATTGAATTCACTATTTTAATGTATGTATTGATATTAATTTTTCTTTTTAGAAACGTTCTGTTGGCAACTTGTTATGTGTTACTCTCTGAGTTTGGTGTCCGAATGACATGTGGATAAATGCTATTTTTCTATCTTGATTCATTGTTGGGTTGTGTTAATTATTTGCTGAAATTTAATTCATTATTTTTGAAATTTGGGTTTTGTCGCAAGATTGGAGCATGAACTGTATATTTGGCTTGCATTAGCTATACAGTTTTCCGAAATCTTGCAATCTCACTGCTCATAGAAGAATGTGTTCTCTGACGAGTGAATCCTTCTACTTTTGAGCATTTCAAATTCCAATTCTCCTTTCTAATTTTTTTTCATAGTTTTATAAAATACTTGGTTTCCGTTTGATAACTTCCTTGAATATCGCATGATAAAAATCACTCCTTGTTGGCCTTCGTGTTATGGTCCTCATTGCAAATATTAGTGTAAGTAATTTAAAATGAATTTACCTGTTAATTGATATATTTTAAATGAAAATCATAAAAAATGAGTGCTAACATTTAAACTGAATTAAAAAGACTTTTATTTGAGTGTTATTGGTATTAATCATGTACCTATTAATTGCTCAATTTTATAACATTCTTCAATTCTTCGCCTTATATATATATATATACGCACACACACAGGGGAATGGGCAATAAGAAGAGGTATTTGTAAAAAGATGAGATGATCCTTAATTTAAACATTAACAAATAATATATGATGTATAAAAAATTAAAATAGTAAATTTTTTAAATTTTAGAAATTAATATATATATATATATATATTAATAATAATGAATTTTAACTGAAAAGTAATGCAAGCATAAAAGTGAAAAAATATATAATTAAAATCTGATTTGTTAACAGTTTAAGATATTATATAAAAATAATGCTTAAGAAACTTCAGTTAAGGCTTCTCACCAGTTCCATGCAATTTGAGGTTCTGGCTTTTTCATTCTTCTCTTCATCTCGGCCAGAATCTTGAAGAAAAAGAATTAAGAAGTTTCCCCAGCCATTCAACTCTTAACCCTTTTCTCATGAAACCCTTCCTTTCTGTTTTACCAATCACATCCCGTTAACGCCAGATGGGATGAACATCTGTTGCGATCCACCAGATCTTGATAGAAGCAAAAAAACTAAAGTAATCGGGGAACAGATTTCCCTTCCAGTGTTTTGGACATTGAACCCTGTATAATACAGTATGATCATCTTCTGTTTCCCGATTGGAATATTTTGTGGGGCCCGGGCCATTTACCTCTTGCGGTCGTTGCCTTCCGTGGATTACAAACTCAAACCCCCATAAGGTGTACGTGTGTTGTGGGTCTTGTTTGAGGGGGTGAGCTGCCCGGAAATCAAAACTCAACATTTCATGATGAGGGCAAAGTACTTAGCCTATGAAGGAATGCATCCCTTTGAGGCCCCCATACATTCCTATTCTTACTTACTAATTAACATTTTTTCCTGAATAATAATGTGTAAAAACAAGAACAAATAAACAAATAAGATGTCAGATACTGTTTAAACAACAAAGGTTGCTATAACTAAACATACAAATATTCGTTTAACTTGTAATAATTATATAACTATTTTTATATTATTATTTAATATTAGTATTTAAACACTTGAATCTTTTCAGATTCCTTTATCTATAATTTACACACACTTAAACCATTTCAAATAACTATAAGAAAATACTTTTGTTGCACTTCTGATTATTTCACTTTACTTTTAATACATATATTGCATTTGCAAAATTTAGTATAATAATTTTTTCAATGTGTTATAATAACATTTTTGCCTATTTTCCCAAATATTTTTATATTCTGAAATCACATCTAACCCGTAATAAACTTGGGTCCCAATTAAGGTGTTTTTCACAGTAGAGCAATAAAAGTTTATATTTAAAATGAACGAAATAAAAAATTAAAATTGTAGAAAAGGTAGTAAACGTGTAAAAGTTTAGGAAAAGAAAACTTTTAAAATGTCTCACGTAACAATAAACGTTTACTAAAAAACGGAATATGATTAACATGCAACTTATATGCAAGCAAATTTATGTATTTCTTTTTAAAGATGTAACTAGTATTTATTAATTTTTATGTGTGTACATGTTTTCTTAAACGTTCCCAACCCCTCTGAAGAAGATAAAAACTGTGATGGCATGTCTCCGGATCATACCTCGGAGTGAATCCCAGTCCGTTGACATTCTGTCATTGCTTAGCTATAGTATGGCGTTAAACTAACCACCTAAAAAATAATAAAAATGCAGCAGAGGACTAGCGTTGAAATTAATAAGTTAAAATCTTTGAATAAACAACATGAAATGCAAAAAGCTCGCAGCAATTGTTCAACTGAATTCAGCTCTTAAACTTTTTGCTTCGAAGTCATTTGTATTTGTTTCATTCAATATTCGCTTTTATAGCTAGCTTATAATTTTATAACACGCATTTAATCCGGGGAATTCAGCGTGCTGTACATCATCTATACGCTAATTTTGGATAGAATTAAACACAGTAATACCAAATCTCATTTAAAAATTGATATTGTATATTGTACTTTAATTACTATTGGGTTGTTTGGAAAGTATTTTCGTTTTGTGGCAACAGAATACTTTTTCACACCAATGACACAATTTAACCTCATATTTATTATATTTTGACAGCTGGTATAAAAAGACTTGTTTGTGAAAAAGTTTGTTTGGTTCTGTGCAATGGTTTTTGTTTGGAGTCCTACCAAATAAGGAAAGTCGAAAACAGTAGGTATTTTCGGCATACTTTCCTTTTTTACAGTCTAAAAGGCAAAAATACTCTTCAAACAAGAAAACATTAATCCGCTGTGTATGGACAAGATACATGACAGAACGCCAGCGCCAAAACTGATTTGCAAAATTTTGTTCCGACAATCTGGAAGTTAAAGATGCACCATGTTCTAGAAGGAGAGTTGAAGCTAATAAGGATGAAATAAAAATACTAATTGATGCAAACTATAACGAATAACAACTCTCCGCTAAAGATTAAATTTATTGAATTCGACCGTTCATGATAACGTGAAACGTTTTGGTTTAATTTCTAAACCGGACATATGGGATCCACATGTTCTTACAGAAGGAAATTTGTTCCGTCACATTGAGTTTTGTGATTTGCTTCTCAAATCTGAGGAAAAGGATTCATTTTTCAAGCGAATCATCGTTGGGGATCAGAAATGGGTTGTCTACAACAATGTTTAACACAACTGATCATGGAGTAAAATGAGGAATCGGCTCAAAGCACTTCGAAACCCAATATTCATCGAAAGAAGGTGATGCAGTCTGTTTCGTGAGATTTCTAGGGAATTGCTTTTTTTGGCTTCTACCGTACAATACCACGATATCAATTCTGAAGTACACTTTTATCAACTGGATACATTAAATGATTCACTCAAGCAGAAAAGATCATAATTGATTAATAGAAAACGTGTAGTGTTCCACCAAGATAATAAGAGACGATATATGGGTTTAGTAACTAGCCAAAAACTTTTGATGCTTGAATGGGATATACTAGTACACCAACAACATTCTCAAGATATGGCATCTTCGAATTATTACCTGTTAAAGGTCTCTACAAAATGTTTTTAGGCGACAAAACCTTTACTTCAACTGAGGACGTCAAAAATGACTTGGGTAATTTTTTTGGCCGCAAAGATCAGAAAATTTATGAACGTGTAATCACGCTACTGCAGAAAGATGACAAAGGCTAGTGGACCAAATGTAAAATATATTAATCAAAAAAAGTATTTTTAACATCAATCGTCTTTCATTTTCACTGAAAAAAAAAATATTTTCCTAACAACTTAATATATTTTAAACACATAAATAAATAAAAAAATGTTTTAAAAATAAAGGGATAATTACGAATGAAATTAGATTGCCATTAATTTAAACATATTCCCAGAAACATAAGACTACTTTACTTTATAAAACTTATATTACACTAATCGAAATTATTTACTCTATAATTTTTTTTAATGTTATGAGCCTCTTAAAAGGTATAATATTAAAGTAGTGGTCGTCATTATATATGTACAGAGAGAGATGTATATGTGTGTAATATTGGTAGTCCCATTGTAAAAATAGTGTCCGTCACAATATATATATATATAAATATATCGCTTTCATCAATATTTTTAACAATAGTCACTCTTCCATTTAATTCCCAAAAAAAAAAAAAAAAAAAAAAAACTGCAGCAAATGCACAATAAAGATTTCTGCATATTAGAAGTTGCAGCAAAGAAAAGAAAAGCGAAATTACAGCCTTCTGTGTGAATGACATTAACTTCTGCCATGGAAATACTTATATGCATTGATTTGTACCAAGAATATGTATGTATTAAAAGTTCTTAGAAACTATTTAAATTTTGAAAAAGTAAAAAGTAAACTTTTTTTTTTTTTTGTAATGTTTCCTGCTAACTAAATTTTAAGTTTTCTCTTTATCTTGCGTTATTATATTTTATCAATGTATTGTAAACATATTTAGGGATTACTATGTACATGGTGATTATAATTAAACTTTCCCAATAAACGGCATCCTACAACGCAAACGGGCGAACAGAATGTAACGAAATTTATTATATAGACTATACACGAGATGCGCTCACGGAATTTCGAAAAAAAAAAAAAGTTCCAAAATGACCACCAGAGGGCGCCTTTTCCGAAAAAACATCAAATTTAACACAATAAACGACCAATACGGAATACAGAAACAATATTAACAATCCAGAACAAGAATTATGAGTAATAAAACAGTAAATAATGCACAAACGGGAAAAGCTGTTAGTTCTAGGGGAAAAAATGTCGAGATTTGCATGCTAGGAAAGAAGAGGAAGCTTTTTGCAAAACAGGTATTACTTAATGTGGTTCGATGACAAGGTGATCAGAAACTAGTCAGTAAACGTTCATATTGTTTCTGTATTCCGTTTTGGTCCTTTATTGTGTTAATAAATTTAATGTTTTTCTGCAAAGAGCGCCCTTTGGTGGACATTTTGGAAATTTTTTTTTTTCGAAATTCCGTGGGCGCATCTCATGTATAGTCTGTATAACAACTTTCTTTGCATTCCGTTCACCCGTTTGTTCTGCAGGATGCTGTTTATAGCGGAAGTTTAATTATAACCACCCTGTATAATAATAGATAAATTAATTTTTAAAAATGAATTTTTAAATGGTGCATATTTAATTCAAATTAGCATTCAGACACTAAAACATGTTTAAAATTTAACTTGAATTTCAATTTATGAACTAAAACTAAATATTCTTAGAATATATTTTTAAACTATAATTATTAAAAATCCAGGGAAAAAAATAAATATTATTTAGTAGGGATCATTTTAATTCTTTTTTTGAAATTTAAAAATGATATATGTATATATATATATAATTTAATTTTTTTAACATATTTATTATTCACACATTATACAAAAATATGATAGAAATTAATAAAACGCATTGTAACATTTACTACCTTTTTAAGAAGTATTTTTTTAGAATGGGGTATTCATAAATCAAAGTCGATTGTTTTAAACATTCTTTACATTAAAAGAGATTGATTTTCTTAGTAGTATTTTTCCCATTCTATAAAAGTAAGTTGAGTAGTATGAATGCATTTATTGAGTAGTATGAATGCAGAGTAGTATGAATGCATTTATTTCATTTCATTTCAAACTTTACCATTTGTGTGATTTTAAGAAATTAAAAAGTACTTAATCTATATCACATGTCATTGGACCTTAGATCTATAATTGCTTAAGTCTTAAATATAAAAAATTTTTGATCTAATAATATATATATATATGTGTGTGTACTTTTTTTAATATTTGATTTTAATTTAAAGATTTACAGAAAGAAAAATAATGCCATTTTGAAATATTTTTCTAGAAATGTTTAGCAATCTATATTTTTCTCCCTTATATTTAGTTTTTAATATAAAAAATATATGGTTAAAAAACATGCTTACAGATATAGACAGTAATGTAACTAGGATAAGACAATGTAGTAAATTCATCTTTACAGTCGTGCTTATTTTTACCAGACATGCCAACATTTTAATTTATGTTGGAGCACTGTTAGAACCCGATCTTTTCTCACACAACTTTATTTCTAATGAAAGTTTCTCAAATATGTAATTAGGAATGAATAAGAAAAAAGTACCCTTCAATAAAAGTAGTACAAAATAGAGCAGGTACTTATATTGCTTCGGAATAAACTAAAATATTGGCATGCTTGTTTTTACTCTTGATGAAAGGTCATGCTTAGTTATTTCAAACCAAGACAATTATTTAGCGTTTTAGAATTTTATGTTGTTAGCTTGAAAAGATTTTATTGATCATCATTCATTATAATCCCTGGCTATTAAGATTTTATTAATTATTACAAGAACTATTTCTGCGTTTAATTTCGAAAAAAAATAAGGGAAGTGTTTAATTTCAAACAAGTTAAAAAAATCATCCCTCTCATTGTAACATTATTATTAAAAGAAGGTTTCATTTCGAAAATTTTAACTATATGGAATGTCTGTAGTCAAAAGCATTTTTAAATTAAATGATTTATTGATGAAATAAATATTTTCATCCTGACTATATTTGAGATACCCAAAAATGCATATTGAACATTCAACAACACTCTATCCCACTAACCTATTACAACAAAAGCGTTGAATCGTGTAACTTTAGAAATTTTAAAGTGCCATAATTTGTTAATTATCGCCTTTTTAAAAAACTATTCTATTGAAACTTCAGAATGATTTTAGCGTTACATTTCAGCAAGATTTAAAAGTTTACTAAAAGCATTTCATTATGTAAGTATCATATATCTAATCATATCATGAAAAGAGTATTTTTCCAAAAGTTTGTAAAATTATGTCCTCTATTCTAATGCGTAGAATAAATGAATTTATTTGCGTATTTTTATAATACCAATATGTTTTGATATCTAAAATTAATGTTACAACAATAAAACGAGAACATTTTCGAAAAGCGCTCTATTCGATTGAAATGAATATTGCATAGGCATAATACATGTGATAATAAAAATGGACGTATATGTGTATCACATAAACTTTAAAAGTCAAAAATTACTTTTATTTGGGATGCAGAGCTTTACAATAAAGGGAAGTTTAAATGAAAGTGGTAAAGCTAGAAATCGCTTCTTGAAACTATGTAACAATCACTATGATTTTTCATACTGCTCTGAGGCTTTTGATATGTTAACATGTAAGTTCATTTCTATAACAGAATGATTGCTAAATTTAATGAAAATTCTTGGATTAAAATTGCTTTGTTATACTTTCCTAGAAAAACAAAGATATGCGTTAAACTTTGCTTCAAGATATGCTTCAGATCTTGAGATTTTGCTAGACAGTCCGATTCCCAACATATATTCACAAATGAAGTACTTGTTAACTACATAAACCATAAATTAGATAGCTGATTGAATTACTCATAATTTGGGTCAACAACGTCCCTAAAACGCATTGCAAAAGAACATAAGATACATGCAGATTTTTGCCATATCGGAATTTAGGATATTGAAGACGTAAAGAAGTATATGTCCAGGCAATGTCTCCTGGCCAGTGTCACCAGATCTGGGGAATTTTTTATTCAATAATAACCAGTAATTTTTAATTGAAAAGTTTGCCTAATCACTTCAAAGATTAATAGTCTATTATGCATATCAAATATCACTTTCAAAATTATTGGTGATTATTGAACAAAAAATCAACCTGATCTGGCAACACTGCTTCTGGCCAGACGAAGAGGCTGACACGTCCATAGATGTCTTCCTTAGAATAGTCACTAACAAAAGCATAACATTACTCAGGTCCTGTCTACTTTTAAAAATTTCTAAGCTCATTCTATAACTGTTATTGGGACTCATCACTAAAGATAACTAAGGTCCTCGGATTACAGGTCACAGATAGTATACTTCATACTAAAGTACGAATACATTTAAAGATTTTAATGCTTGAGTGAGAAGGATTCAAATC
The DNA here is from genome assembly GCA_963930645.1 of Salticus scenicus. Classification (NCBI taxonomy): domain Eukaryota; kingdom Metazoa; phylum Arthropoda; class Arachnida; order Araneae; family Salticidae; genus Salticus; species Salticus scenicus. The sequence goes on along the minus strand of OZ005651.1, from coordinate 267,926,004 downwards.
ATAAGTGATATTTTATATACTATTTTTAATCTTCTTGTATAAAGTCTGACTTGAATCGCATGATCCAGAAACGGTGAAGATCTTATAAGAGAGTTAAACTGCACGAGAATGCTTATGTCTCAATATTAGTCATGCATCGTTATGTCATCTGCATTTTAGTATTTGTTTCATCATATAATTCATTAACTAAGTAAATATTTTAAAGTTACCTTAGTTTAAAATTATTTACGTGAAGCCAGTAAGTGCTTAACGTTGTAAAAAGAAAAACTTATCTATTTTAAAAGACAGATATTAAACCTGCATTTTCAGGAATTTTCGTGCTTGTTTTACTTTGCAGCAATGAACTTTATCTTTCTTAAAATTTTAAGATTTTCACAAAAAAATTAAGTATTTGTAGTGCATTTTCCCTGTCAAAAAATGAAATTAATAATTTTATTATAATTTATGAAATATTTTCTATGAAAAAATATTTTAAAATATTTTGCGTCTACTCATCATAAAGAAAAGGTCTGATTTCACATTCGAATCAGTGTTGCTTACTTGTTTTCTAATTGAATTTTTAAATTTATTTTGCTATACTTTTATATATATACTCCAAAAAACTTTATGAAGTTAATTTTGAACACTTGGGATGTTTAAATGTAAATTTATACAAATTTGTGTTTCTTTAGAGCAACTTTACACCTTAAACGTTTCTAGTACAACAAGAAATATCTTGAAGAATAAAAATCATTGTTATTACATTTATATTTGTTTCAAATTTTGTAAAATGTTGCACAGTATAATAAGTTTCTTCAAAATATAAAATGGCTTTCTTAATCGAAATGTTTCTGTACGTTACATATACATATATATATATATATATATCTTTATATATATATTTCTTTTGTGCGTGTGTATGTCACTGAACTCCTCCTAAACGGCTGGACCTAGTTTAATGAAATTTTTTGTGTGTCTTCAGGTGGATTCGAGAATGGTTTAGATTTACAATTTAGTCCAATTTAAATTTAAATCAGTCCATTTTAATTAAAATCCCCATAAAAGCCATAATAGAAATGGAAATAATGAAATATTAAAAAAATTAGCTGCTGCCAACATAAAAGAAACATTTACATGCTCATTTTGTTTTTAAAATATCTTGACATGAAAAGAAAAGAAATATATTTGCACGTGAATTAAATTGAACTTCATATAAAAATAAATATAATAAATGTTAAACTTACACGTTAAATCTGACGTCATTATAAATTTAAAAGTGTTTATTTTTCTAATAATATAATTTGATACGATATAATATAATACAATATAATAATCTAAGCATTAATGTTTACACTGATGTGTGTAAACGAAATTAGAATTTAAAAATAAATAAACAAATAATAATTTAAAAAAAAAATAGAAATTCTATCTTCTAAACTTTTATTAAATTATTTATTTTAATTTATAATTGTTGCCAAAAAAATTTACGAGTTAATTTATTTTTCGACTTTTAATAAAATATATTTTCACGCGAATAATAATATAAAAAGTAAATTAAAAAAAAAAATATCACCTGCATTTCCTTATGCATTTTTTTAAAGAATAATTGAGAAGTTTAACTTTATTTGGCGGCTATTTTTAGCAACTAACAGTTATGACAAGTAGCTCAATATACATAGCGCATACAGCCATTACTGAAATGCAAATAGCATTTAATTATTTGAGTTACATTATGTTGATTAGAAGCCTATTTAATCTATCTATGCTCTATACTAACATATAAAGAGGAAATGTTTATATGTATATGTAGAGAACGATCGCTAGAACTAAATAGCCGATTTTTTTTTTCTTTCAACTAATCAAATGTTACACTGTCTCGAAGTGCTAGAGGCTATAATAAATTTTGTTAAAATACATTTTTAATTCAAATTTTCAATATTTTAATTGAAAACAAAGCATAGATTTGATATCTGTCGTCCTTGGCGATTTTTGTATTTGGCGATCGAAAGCGCAATACGAAAATCTGTACATTTTCGTATTAAATACGAGATCTATGTTTTTACTTCAATTATCTCACTACCGGTGGTAGTGGAAGTATTATATTCGGTCCAAAAATTCGATATAGAGTTTCACCTGATTTACACGCTTTAAGGCCTCCTGAGTCCAAAAAAGTAGTTTTTGGCAATAGGTCAGTGTGTGTATGTGTGTACGTATGTGTGGAATCTTCTGGCTGTCAAATCTCCAAAACTAATAAAGATAGAACTACGAAACTTCACAATTGATTCAGGTCTGGAGTACAGATAAATTTTCCAAATTTTCGTAAAAATTTAAAAACCGGAATTGGGTCATCGAAAACCGGAAATGGGACCGTAAGCTCGAATCACAAAAACAGCTCTAACGATTTTCTTCAAAGTTGCTCTATAAACAACCTATTAGATGCCCTTTTGAATGATATAGTTGGTTAGTTCAGGAAAATTGATAGGCGTCCTCTATGAACAGCTCAATTTCAGATGTCGCAAGTGCGTACTTTCAAAACGCCTGTACGGATTTTTTTTCAAACTCGCCATGTTAACATCCTATTAAATATCCTTTTGTACGTAATTTTTACTTTTAGGTCAATAATTGCGTATGCTAAGTTTTGGTAAAAGTTGGTATCTCAAAAACGCCTCTAACGTTTTCTTGAAAATTGTTTCATTAATCCAACTTAGATAACCTTTCTCAAGTATTACGTGCTTATTACTGGAATATTAACGGTCATCCTGATTAGGTAGTTCAGTTTTAGATCTCGGAAATTCGTGTTTTAAAAAATAACTATCTATTATTATTTTTTATTCTTTCCCTTATTTTTTAACTCGCTGTATAAACTCTGTTGTATGCGTCTTTTATACGTGTATCAAGTTTCTCTTACTAGAAAATCTCAAAAAATGCATATAACACCTCCAAAAAATTGTATATAATACGTGTAATAGTGCGTAATGGAAGACGTGTGGTTGTTTCACACCAGATTCTGTAATAGTATATATTGTACGAATATTGTTTCATATTATTGATTTCTCCCTTAATATACATTATTAAAATAACCATGAATTATGGAAAAAATTAAATATATTTGCGAGACGAACAAATAAATAATAATTAAAGCTCTTATGACGTCAATTTTGTCAAAAACATTTTCATGTCATAGGTTTATTTTTCAATATTTTTTATTCATGAGTAAAGAAATGTTTCTTTTTTATAAAATAAATAAATAACATTAAGTAAAAATTACCAACATTTAACAACTAATTAAAAAATAATCATAATTGTAAAATTATATTTTGACTTTTCAGTTAATAATATTGCCTGACTATAACATATAAACTGATATCTTTCTTGATTTTTTACACGCCAATCCATCTTTAACTAAAATTTGTACATCCGTGCGAAGCCGGACGGGTCAGCAAATATATATATATATATATTAATGTTGTGCAGTATACATCAATTTCTTCGAAATATAAAATGATTAAAAGCATAAAAATTTATCAGTATGTTTACATTTGTTCTACTATAAAAAAAAAAAAAAAAAAAAAAAAAAAAAAAAAAATTGTACAATCATAAAAAAAACCCTCTACCTCCTCGAAATTTTGCTGTAAATTAATGTAGAAACATGCAGCTAGTGCCGATCGATTAGTAATAACACCTAATTTATAACGGTGTACTCAGGTTTTGCTTAGAGGTCATCCACATCATAAAACTGATCTTAATTTCATTTTTTCAACAAGAACCCCCATTTGTTACATTTATTATTGTTTTTTTTTTTTTTTTTTTTTTTTTTTATCATATCAGTTCGGAAAATGATATTGTTTATATATTTTTCTCAACTTTTCATAAAGTTACAATTTGACAAAATATGGGGATGCTAATGTTAAATGAATTTTATGCGTTAGAATGAAGTGACTCAAACATATACTATGCCCATTTTTTATTAAAAATAATTTTTGAATTGTGAAAAAATATTAATACATTCATATTTAAAAAAAAATATGACCTAATTAATTTTTGCATAAATGGAACAAGCATCATTAAACATATGAGTTTTCAAATTTACAACTCACTCCTATTATTATTTTTCATGTTACAGTGATATTTTAACTTTTATTGCTCTTAGGGGTCTCTCATTTGTTTCCATTTGTGTCATCTATAATACTACATACACATGATTTAAAATAGTTATTCAACTAAGTTTAGGTATACACATCATTTCTCAAGTAGCATTGCTTTAGTTTTTTTTATATTTAAAACTGTCATATTTCATTTCCGATTATTATCTGAATGGATATAACACTTTTGTATGAGAGATTATTTTTTTATATGTTGGGATGAAACCCTAATACATTTTTATTCGTAACTGTATGAAGAATTTTTAAACGTATATAAACTATAGCTTTTTCCGAACTGCTTTGATCTCAAAACTTCGAATATGGAATCAAAAATGAGTGTTGCTATATATATATATATATATATATATATATATAAGGAAAGTTGATTCAAATTGTAGTCGACCCCTAAGAAAAATTAAACAGTTGCATTAATAACTAGACCTCATTAGCATCAAATCAGCACCAGCCACATGTTTCTACGCTAATTTGTCAAGGAGGGGGGGGGGAGGTAATGACTGCGTAATGCATATATATATATATATAGAGAGAGAGAGAGATTTTTTTTTTTCAAAATATAAAATCTAAATATTGGTGTAACAGTAGCTGCTCTCGGACTATGCCTACTATGCCTTTCTTGTTCATTATTTTTAATCAAAAAGAAAATATATAACATGTAATAATGGCTTTTTAAGAAGTATACTGTACTCTTCCAACATGATTAATATGCTTAACACTGCACAACATGTTCCACAACTGCGTGCACCTCAAACTGAGATTCTACTTTATAAACTTCGGTCTGCAAGAGATTTCGGGTTCGAAACCAAGTCACGTTTGCCTACCTAGCTCTTCAAAGATTTTCGTGATTTTCGTCTTAAACTCGCCTGTGTACGGTCTAGGATCTCTTAGAAAGATCCCCAGAATGATTCACTCATGACTAAGTCCGCAGCAGAGACCTTACCTACACTATAGTGATCATATGTCCTCGAAATTTGAGGACAGTCCATATTTTGAAATCATTTTTCTAATTTTTTCTAAATTGTAAAATGGAAATTATTTATTACAATTATTACTGTTTAAGTTCTCATTTATTTAGAATTAACTATACCTCTGTAATTGGGTAATTGTAACAGGTATTAATGCTAATATATTATGAAGGTACTCTAATATGGTCACTATAATAACCTACACCTCCTCCAAGTGAGTACATTTATAAAAATTAAATAAATGGTGAATAAACATCGTAAGATCTTGTTGCATTTTGCATTTAGTTTTTTGACACGCTGAATTTCTATTTTCAACCAAGAAAAAGAAATAGAATTCATACATGGATATCAAAAACGCATAGTAAAAACTTTAAAACGGATACGGGCTATAGTCGCACTGGTTATTTAATATGTTCCTTGAATGACAGATATATGATGATCATCTAGATATTATTTGGTTGAGAAGATATTATAATTTTATTTATTTATTTATTTTTTATTTATTTAAACGTGATTTAAAATATTTGGAGAGCATTGGGTTAGGGATGTTATCATCCGATACCTTTGAAATATGCATTAATTAAAACCATACAACTTCCAATGGAAGTAAAGAGATAATGGGATGTTAACGTTTTTTGTCTTATTATTATTAAAAAAAAAAAAAAAAAAAAAAAGTGTTACGTATCCAAGCAAAGTAATATGGGTACATGCTCTCATAATAAGGGAGACCGGGGCACAGTGGACCACATTTACACTTTTAATTTTTTTTCACCAAAAATAAAAAATAAAAACAAGGTATTTCTTTAAACCTTTCTTGACATGTCCTATTTTTTTTTATAACAATACTTCTAATACATTACGAATAAAAAAATAAATTGTGTGCACTTACAAAGTGGACCACTGTGCCCCATCATCGGGTCGCAGTGGTCCACAATCCGGGGTACAGTGGACCAACCACTGTTGTTCATGTTCAATTAATATAAATTACTCATTTTTTTTTTCTTAAATTATTTTCTTATGCAATTCTAGTCTAAATAGCATAATTCAAACATTTTCATGAAATAAAATTACCAAAATTTAAAGGAAATAAAAATAAATAAGAAACCAAATTTGAGGAAGAATCCTATATCAGATTTCCTTTTGTCTTTTACGTGCCATCACTAAAAACAATAAGATATATTTTTAATTTGTTTATTAATGTTATATAGTTATAAAAATTATGAAATATATAATTAATCATTATGTTACTATTCAAGCATTTTTATTAATTATTTAGAGATATTAATACTTTACATTATATTTGTGAGATAGGTTTAACTAAAATTATTCTACTTTTATCTTTTACATGTTATTTCTAAAAACAACAACAACAAATTTATATAACCTACTATTTATTATATCACATAATCATTTTATTTATTTATTTTTTAATATTAAACAATTCAAATAGTTATTAAATTTAGATATTCATAATTATTATTCTACTATTCAACTATTTTCCCTTTTCAGAAATTTATTTTATTATAACATTAAGATTATTATTCTTTTTATTAATTATTTTGAGTCACATTATATTTGTATATGTAAATTTAACTAAAATAAATAAGGAATTAAATATAATTTGAACTTTTAGGCACATTGGAAGGCGGTCCACTGTGCCCCATGTCCAGACAAAACAAATAATAATATTACAATTATATATAGACTATAAATGTGCTAATAATCTTTATAAATTTAAAAACAGCAATATCTTACCTTTTTTTAACAACTATCCAATACTTGTAGTCAATAGTTCAGTCCTGATAAAATAAAAATAAAAACTTCAAACTTGAAAAATTACTTTGAGTAACTCAAATCATAAAAATTGTATAAAATGGCTACCTTAGCATTTACCATGTGGTTTTTTGAATGTATACAAGTAATACCATGCTGCCATATATGAGTCTCAATATAAACTAAAAGAGTTAAATATTAAGAGATATTAATAGGGGTGGCCCACTGTGCCCTAGGTCCACTGTGCTCCAGTCTCCCCTATATATACGGGCTTATAAAAACTCCTTATGCTTCAATGCATGTTAAAATGTTTCCAATCCAAATTATTTCAAATTTCAAATTTATATTTGTAAAAATAAAGGAAATTACTTCACAAGTTTATTTAAATATAATAATATTTTAAAAATCGATTTGTTTGAATTGTCTGAAATTATATATATCACAAACCAACTTACACATTAGCATTTTAAATTTTTATATTGTTTAAAATTTTATTTTGTCTTCTCAAACAGTTAAAAAGAAACTTTTTATAAAATTTCTCTCAATTTTTATTTATAAAATGTAAGATGATTTTATGAATTATGCGAACCGTATTAAGAATTAATCTCAAGATCTTTGATTATTAATTATTAATTAAAATTTATTCGAAATATCTATTACAAAGAATAATTTTCATTTTAGTTTATTATAAATATTACATACATGTTTAATCAGTAATATATTATAATTATCTTTCGTACACATATCCTTACTCGTACACAATTCTATTGCTTACTATTTCTCTCATTGAATTTCATTTTTAATAAGTTCTAAGATCATTATAATGTGTCATCAATAAAGTGGTATTTTCATGAATTCATTCGACATAAAATTGCTTAATATTTACTAAAATTAAAAAAATAAAATAAAATAAGATTTTTTTTTAATATGTTTTAAATTAGAAAGCAGCTACAGCTCAACATGTAACAAAATTTGTATAAAATTAAATGTGTCTGTATGAGCTAAGCAATACCTCTTGATTTCCTCTGATAAAAAAAAAAAAAAAAACTTTGCTTCTTTAGATTTTTAAAAATAAATAACAATTGTTTACATTTTATACTTGAAAAATATTTTCCAGTTTATATTTTATTTTTATAATGAAATGAATTACACTTGCTTTCTTACAGACACGCATTTATGCAATAGAAGCACGCATTAAAATTACTCAATTTGTGAATATATAATGAGATAAATTTTACATGCAGTCTCTGGGACATAGTGATTAATGCAATGAAAATGTACACACACACACACACACTTAACTTTAGTTTTTTTTTTTTTTTTTTTTAACTTACATTTTCATTGAAACCAACGAGAAGTATATCATTTAAAGAAATATATTTTTTATAAAAATTCTCAGCGTTACATAACTATTAGTGTTACTTAAAAAAAAAAAAAAAAAAAAAAAAAATCAGCGTTCTGAAATAAATTCTTTTTTGCAAATGTTATAAAAATACATTTCTATTTTAAAATAATTATTAGTCTTTTTTTTTCTTTTTAATCCCAGTACTTTATAATATAGAAAAAAATATATATATAATCAAACATCAAAAACAAATATAAAATAGTGAAAAGAGAACAATATTCTAAGATGAAATAAATATTATATAAAATCGCACTTAAACCAAATTTAAAGTTAAATCTTGTCAGAAAAAAATGATTTTTCTGTCACTAGAGGGCAGTATCATCAACAGTGAGAGCTCTATTTCAACTTATCGCAGATGATATTCCAAGAGACTCTAAGCCCGATGGTTTCAGTTATTAGGAAGATATTAAACAGTTTTAAAATATTAGTTAGTTTTATTACATTGATTTGTCTTAAAACCATTTAATTCATAAGAAGTTCGTTTGGGTTTTAAAAAGCATGTGTATTATTCTGATTTATATTTTAAAAACGAAATTTAAATAGCGCAGTTCTCAAAAGCTTAAAAAAATAACAAAACTGCATTGTATATATAAATTTTAATTAAATTATTATTCAAAATTATTTGAAAATTTTATAATAGCTTTCAAACTTCTCACCTCTCACAAAGGTTTACAAGTTTTGTTACATAACTGATTGATTTTCTTTTTTAGTAACTATTGAAATATCAATTGAAAGAAAAAATAAATGGCGTGAATAGAATACAGTCTAATATTTGAAATATGAAAAGACTGGATAATACCTTTTAATTACACCTGTATATAGAGTAACTTTAAAATAAAACTGTAAACAAGTTACAACATTTAACTTTACATAAAAAAAGGACAACAATTCACTTATGTAGTGAAAAGTACAAGGCATATCAGTGTAAATCAAAATAATTCTGAAATGAATGAGCAAATCCTAGTGTTTAATATATCAAATTACATAACTCACTTTATATTAAAAAGCAGGATCTCAACAATTTTACGTAATCAACAATACTCGCGTCTTGTTCAGAATCGATTTTTAATCATAACTTTAAAAATATTAAGGATAATGCAACTTTATTTTACCAGCATTTAATTAAAACATAATGATATTTAAGTTTTGAAACACGTTAGCCCAAATTTTTTAAACTGGCGTAATTTAAAATGCTGAAAATTTGACAAATGATTTGTATATTAAAGATATAATTTGATACATAAGCACTAAAACTCCGTCAAATATTTTAACATCAAAATCGACTGTTGCAACAACAAGATATAGACTAGACTACCGCCAAAATTTCTTTTATTCAGTTAAATTGAAGCATTTTCAATCAACTTTCTTAGTCTTTAAAAATATTTGTTTTTTCTGATCAACTAATGGTACCATAAATTCCCTCGAAAATAAAAATAAATAACATCTTAATCTATTAAAAACAATATTTTTTTTTTTCTGGAATACATTCAATTTCAACGAATATTGTGCAAGATTACAAAGAATTAGAATTAATTAATCTGTTGCTTTGGCTAAACATGTTTTAAATTATGTTTTTAGAAGTTGTTGTAACAAGTTTCAATGAAATCAAAACTTCATCCTTTGAACTTCTTGAATTTTCACTTAACAAAAGAATTTTCTAACATTCAGTTAGGCGCATTCTATGAGGTTAACTCAGTTTGAAGATATTGACCAATTATGCCATGTACTAAGGTTAGATTCCGTATCTGGACAAACTTTGTTTTCAATCAGGAAAATTTTATTTTACACTAATAAAAACACAATTCATGTGCGTTCGAAATAGTAGCTTTATATACAATAATTCTAATTGAAAATAAAAAAAAGGTTTCGTGAGAGGAAACTTTTTTTTTTTTTTTTTTTTTTCCCTTTTAATTGAATTTATAAAAATTATAGAAAAATGCAGATGAAAATTTCAATATTCAATTATACGATCTCTAAAGGTCACATGTCCTGTGAAATGTATTTGGAAGTTCATCCAAAGGTCAAGATCGATTTCTTGCATGATCACTTTCTACTCTTCTTGGAAAATAACGTGACAAACTTTCACAACTAAAAACGTAATGTTTACATATATTCAACAAAATATTCGGGGAAATTTAAATAAGCATAAATCAGGCAAAACTAGTATGTTGTGGCCACCACATGACTTTCTTCTATCTTTTCCTATACAAATTCACTCAGTAACAATAATTAAAAAAAAAAAAAAAAAAAAAAAAAAAAAAAGTGGGACTTTGACAAAATTTTGGGTAAAATGTGAAAATTATTCTAAGTTTGTCAAAACACGGAAACCGTGGGATTTTGACAAAATTGGGGGAAAAATGCAAAAATATGTTAAAGTTTGTCAAGACACGGAAACCGTAGGACTTTGACAAAATTAGGGGAAAAAAGCAAAAATTAGTTTAAGTTTGTCAGAACACGGAAACCGTAGGAGTTTGATAGAATTAAGGGGAGAGGGGAAAAAAAAAAAGTGGGACTTTAAAAAATTTTCACATTTTACCCAAAATTTTGTCAAAGTCCCACTTTTTTTTTTCCCTCTCCCCTTAATTCTATCAAACTCCCACGGTTTCCGTGTTCTCACAAACTTAAACAAATTTTTGCATTTTTCCCCCAATTTTGTCAAAGTCCCACGGTTTCCGTGTTTTGACAAACTTAGAATAATTTTCACATTTTACCCAAAATTTTGTCAAAGTTTATCAAGACACGGAAACCGTAGGACTGACAAAATTAGGGGAAAAAAGCAAAAATTAGTTTAAGTTTGTCAGAACACGGAAACCGTGGGAGTTTGATAAAATTAAAGGGAGAGAAAAAAAAAAAAAAATTCTAAGTTTTTTTTCGTAAAAAGTAAAAAAAATCGATAACTTTGTTTTAAATTATCACAGATTTATAGTTCAACCATTCGTTTTAAAGGTACTGACGAGACCTTTCGAAAGATACCCATCTTGAAAATTTTTGCCCTATATCACCCTGTTAAAAATTTAGAAAAAGCGGGATGGCAACGCAACCTGTAAGACGATTTTTACCAAAAATTGATAGGCACTAATTTATGTCAAGGTGCAACTACATACCAATTTGTATGAAATTCTGTGCAGTAGTTCCAGAGATACAGTTGCCACAAAATTTTGTCACACACACAGACAGACAGACAGACAGACAGACAGACAGACAGACATTTTCTAAAAATGGTAAAATCGTGTTCTATATCTCTCAAAACGTGTAAATCCATCAAAAACCCGAAATCGAAAATTTTTACGAATCCAATACTTTCTTCTATTGAAGATAGAAGAAAGTAAAAAATTAACTTATAAGTCTTTTAAATATGCAGTACGCCAATTAGATTTAAAAATATGAAATTAAAAGCATTTAGAAAAATTAAGAAGTAGTTTATAATAACGAATTTGGTATAGGAATTTTTATTATTAAGGATGAGATTTACAATTTTCTATTACTATTTTCTAACAATAATAACTATCTTATTTCTTCACCAAAAAATACTGTTAAAATATTATTAAGATTTCTGTATAGAAATAGTGGCAAAAAATATACTGGAAATCTTGTCCCTGTACAATGTATAATCACTAACACATATCCATACATTTTATTATCGGTTTATAAATATTTATTAAAGAATAAAAGACTAGGAAAAAGATCGACGAAAATGTAACTTCATTCGCAAAAATAAAACATAAATGTAGTTGTCACTTTTATTTTCAAAATAAAGCATTTTTTTAACAATATTAATTTTATTTTTTATTTTATTTTATGTTTTCATTTTATTTTATTTTATAAATATGTTTACATTAGAGTATTTAATTTACTAATAGAGTGATTTTTATACATATATTTAAATATTCAATTCGAAAAAATTATAAGAATATCCGATTAAACATCTTACATGAGTAATTTACCAGAAAAATTCCCGTATAAATCTATGTGATTTTTTTTAAATTAACAAGCTAAGGGATAAAAAAAAAGGATGAATTATAATTTTGGTAGATAAATTTTCAGTTTTATATATTAGAGATTAGTTAGTTCATTTTTGTAGAGTTAATGTCCTTTTTCGAAATGACAAAATTATTTTTTTTTATGAGAATATGAATATATTACATAAAGAAGGATGATTATCTCATTAATCAGCCTAGAAATCCACGAGAGATGAATATATTACCAAAAATACTTATATAATATTTTTTTCTAAGTGCAAAAGTTTTGAACTAGTTTAATCACGTAATATTCAATTTTAAGCGTTCTTTCTCTCCAGATAAGTTTGAAGGAGCTATAAAAATTAAAATATAATGTAACGCTCTCTTAAATCCAATGAATAAATACATTTTTTTTTTTCAATGAAGAAGTAAAATATTTGATTACTCAAATTATAAAAGAAGTTCGTTTCACTATGACTCTTTTTTTCTGCATAAATGAAAATCAAAAATTGAGTTAACGATTCATGAAAAGAAAATTTGGAAAAAAAAAATTCCGGAAACCCAAGATAGCTAGGTAGTATTTGTATTGGAAGAAACACCCCAAGTATAGTCATAAAACCGCATTAAAACTTCTCTCTGTATTCGTCGTTAATACTTTAAAAGTGATACTTGAGTCTACACATACATATTTCTTACGCTTCAATACTTATTTGTTTTTACCAATGTAATATCGAACTTATTCATAGTTCTCCAATAGAAAAAAAGTCCTCATGTATGCGGATGCTCCAATGATAAATCTACGTCTCCGTCAGTTACTCCAGCTCTTTTTTAACCCGAGTTACGGAAAAAAAAGCACCTATCATTTCAATTCTGTTATTCAACTAAGCGTTGAAGATAAGCCTTTGTTCTAAAATCGGAAGTTGAAGTCATCAGGCATTGTCTAGAAACCTGAGCTATACAGAGTAGAAATGACGGAGCAGTATATTGGATAAATTATAGTTGAGATATAATGAAATTCCAGAGTGAAAATTTCACGATTAAATAACTGGGTTTTTGAATGCGAATGTACTAGCCATTCAATTCACCAAAGGAACTTCTTTTTGTGGGGGGTGAAATGGAAAAATTTATCAGATCCGGTTTCGAAAAATGGTTGTATTTTTTTTTTTTTTTTTTTTTTTTTTAATATATATATATACCCCAGAAAAAGTTACACAATACGCGGTCAGTTTAATGGACTTTCACTACACATGTAGGAATATATATATTTTTTAATGTGAAGTTCAAAAGAATTAGAAGTAGAATTCTCTTTTTGGAATCAATGACACTTTGAAGTCTTATTATAGGATAAATTATTCCAGTGATATTATTATATATAAGGCTTTTTTATAATATTTAAAAGGTCCCGTTAATTTGAAAATGTGCAACAGGCAATAAATTAATTTTTATGAAAAAATATATCTGTATACACACAAAAATATTGCGATATTAGATTACCCCAGTTATTATACCCCAGTTGAACAAATTTTTTTTTCTATTCCTTAACTGCGTTTTTGATGATTTTTACACGTTTTTATACTCTATAAAATTTTTAAATTATTGTCTTTTTATTCATATAATTTAGAAGATACCTTTAGGAAATATATTTCTCTATTTGAATGGTAACTATATATGCCAATTTTATAGTCAGAAGATTGGGACAAATTCCGTAAGTAAAATAAAATTATTACTTAGTCTGGTGCATATGACGTTACGATATCATTCTTTTTAAGACATATAACTGTATTTTATACATATGTGACTACGATCATAGCCTCCTAAACTAGATGCCTGTCGCGTGGCTCGGAAACATAGCAACAGTTGAAGCGATAGACAGCGCCACCTGGTACAGATTGCTGCCACCAATAATTTTAAGAAGTGATATATGATATATATAATCGACGTTTCTTCGATTCTCTTCACCTTTTATGCATATCATATCCCACCTTTAAACATTTTTGGTGGCTGTTGAATAAAAATCGCGCAATTTGCACCAGATGGAGCTGTCTACCGTTTCAACTGTAGCCAAGTTTTCGAGCAACGCGACAGGCATCTAGTTCAGGAGGCTATGCTACGATGTGGGTTAGATTTAACAGGAAAAAATACATCACACTTATAATTATTAAGACATTAATATTTATCACAATAATATATAACTATAAAGAAATAGTGCTGAACAATATTTCATGAGAACTACGATATGCTAGTTTTTACAATAAATATGATTAAAAAAAAAACTATTTATATGCTTTACGTAGACTTTTGAAAACTTTTAATTTTTTAACTTTTAAATGTTTTTTATATCGATTTGTTTAAAACTCTCGTTCCCATTTCTCAATTATTAAAAGTGTTTTTCAAACTAAAGAGAGACTTTTATTTATTTCAGTTAACTGTTTTGTTTTTATGACGCAGAGTATAACATTGTTTTCTGGCTCTACACGTTACTCACGATAATTTCTGCATGCATATTTAACCCTTTGCTTGCCCTAGCACTCTAAAGTGCTCTAAACAGTGTCGCTAAATGTAGGGACACTTTTATTTAACTATCACCAATAATTTTGAGAAATGATATTTGATATACATAATAGACGAATAACCTTCAAAGTGATTAGGAAACCATTACAGTTAAAATTTAGGGATGGATATTGAATAAAAAATCCCCAAATTTGGCAACACTGACCAGTGGAGTGAAATTAAATTGGACCGGCAAAGGGTTAAGTTAAATAATTGTGACACCTTTCTTATTAAACTAATATAAAAAGAAAAAAAAAAGAGGAAATATTTTTGTTTTAATATATGTTTCATTTAAATACAAATATGCATTTTGAATATCTTATATGCATCCGAAAAAAGACACAAACTAATTTATAGTTTCACATATTGGAAGAAATTAAGAAGAGTACTAAATACTAATTTATAATTATTTTTGAACTCCAAATTCTCAAAAAAAAAAATCACTCTAAAATATATTATAAATGTTCCTTCGCCGTAAAAACAATTATAAATTAATAAAAGGAAAAAAAAAAAACGGAACTTATTTTGCGAATATTAAAAAGCATTAATTATGTATAATTATACCAATTTGCAATTAAAACAATAAAAAATGAATGTAAAACTATCTAAGTTCAAGTATTTTTAAGATGAAGAAAATTAAGCATTTAAATTTATATTTTTTCAGTAATACAATATGTTTGTTTGTTTGTTTTTCAATTTACATTTTAATAGTATCTAAGCACTTTTAGTTTTCTAAGAGGGCAACAATATTATTTAGGAATTATACTCTTCTTGGTAATGTATAAAAATATGAAGCTAAAATAGAAACAGCAGAAGCCATTAATTAACGCTATTATATAAGAAACTCTGCATTGTTATTTTGAAATTATGTAATATGTATCATTCTAGATGGAAGTCATTTTAACTATAAGTCTCAAATCTGTTAACTAAATAAAATAACATAATATTAGCCAAAATTTTGGTATACTCAATATGGTTTATCCGGAACCTTGGCCGCTACTGCGGCAGCCATATTGAGTAGGCAACAGTTAAATTCATTTGTAATGTATGCTGATACGCCGTATGTCAAATCCTCTTATTTTATTGCCGAAACGTCAGTGGAGGCCCTCTGTTGAGACTCAAAACGGTTTTGGGCTCTGTCTGTGTGTCTGTCTCTCTTTCTGTCTGTCTGTCTATCTTTCGCGCGATAGCGGCCGCAAAAATAACGCTGTTGACTTGAAATTTGGTACACATGTTCATGAGCCCCACGAAATCGGCTGTATAGATTTTGGTATGTATTCCATTTGTAGTTCTTATACAGGGACACGCCAAAGTTTTTCTTATCATTACGGCCTATGGGAGGAATTTGTACGTACCGCGATAGCGGCCACAAAAATCACGCTATTGACTTGCAATTTGGTACACATGTTCATGAGCCCAACGGAATCAGTTGTATAGTTTTAGGTGTATATTCCTTTTGTAGTTCGTGTACAGGGACACGCCAAAGATTTTCTATCATTACAGCCACCGCAAAAATCAAGCTATGGACTTCCAATTTTTGCCGAAACGTCAGTGGAGGCCTTCTGTTGAGACTCAAAAGGATTTTAGGTTCCGTCTGTCCGTCTGTCTGTCTGTCTGTCGTGCGACAGCGGCCCCCAAAATAACGCTATTGACTTGCAATTTGGTACACATATGCATGAGCCCAACGAAATTAGCTGTATAGTGTTAGGTGTGTATACATTAGTCGTTCGTGTACAGGGACACGCCAAAGCTTTTCTTATCTTTACGGCCTATGGGAAGAATTTGTATTTACCGCAATAGCGGCCGCAAAAATCCTTCGATTGACTTGCAAATTGGCGCACACGTTCCAGCTTTGCATATAAGTAGCTGTATAATTTTTATTGCTATATTTTCTTTAAACTGTGTGCAGGGATACGCAAAAATTCTTAACATTACGGCGTATGGGATGAATTTCGTTTAAACGCATTTTAATATCATTACTTTGCAATGAAGAAAATGAAACTAGCGTACGTGAGTAAGATGCTTAAACTTATGTTGGTTGAAGAAAATACGTGCTCTTAAGCTTTCTAATTAATGTACAGGACCTTACAAAAGTGTTCTGACAATGTCACGTAGTCATCCGAACGATGTTAAATTTGGAACAATTACTAATTTTAAACGAAAAATAAGCTGAATAGTTTTTACTGGTGTATACAATGATTATGGTTCGTTTACAAAGACATACGAAAGAATTTCGAAACATTAGAGCCTATGGACAAATTTTTAATTTAAGCGCGTACTTTAATGCGTTTATGCTGAATTGAACTTAATAAAGTTAACATACATTATAAAGATGCTTAAAATCATGTTTACTCTTAAAAAAGGTTATGTATAGACTAAATAATTTATGGGACCACACAAAATAATTCCGAGTATGTACTGTAATCGTCCGAGGATGTCAAATTAGTTTGAAAAATTAATGAGTTATAATTAATTAGGTTTATTCTTATTATGGGCGTTTATAATGACTGTGGCTACTTTTCCGGGATACATAAAGGAATTTCGTACTATTACGGTCTATAGTCTGTATTTCTTAAAAGTGTATTTTAACATGGTTACACCCCATCAAATATAATGAAAATTTATTAGAATTTTAAAAGGTTGTTTTCGTGTTGAAAATTGTGGGCGTAGAATTGATAATTAGTTTAAAGGTTACGCAAAATATTTCCGATATGCTATGTAATTTTTTTTTTTTGTATGAAATTTGATAGTTATGAAATTTGGTATTTATGAATTTCAGGGAAATAATACAAGACCATCATTTATTAAGAATACATATTGTTGCGTACTTGGGGATTCGTAATTTGTCCGAGAATGAAAGGCGAAACTTGCAAAAATTCAGTGATTTATTCACAGAAAGTTCCAGAAAAATACAGGTCTATAAACCAAGTATCAGCTTCAATTCAACCAGTAAACATAGCTTAAACAACAGCCGTAAACAGCAAAACAACTGTACAAACTGTTTAGCAATAACACATAAAGCAAGTCTCATTCAAGGAGGCTCAAAGCAAAGCAAGCATTTGACGAAACTGATACAGATCTGAGATTGGCCGTCTTGGCTAAAAAAATGCTTCTTTTATACTATTCTATCGAACACAGACTGTTCTGGAAAATTCTCGTATCTCATCTGCCAATGAGATTAGAGCTTCCATATTTGGTATATCCCTAAGAAGAATTTTCTCGCCAAGGTCGCCAAAAAATCGCAAAGGAGGGAAACAGTCGCCAAATTTGGCGCCAAATCCATTTCTTCCCTTATTGGAGCTTTTTAATGCGTTTTTAAAGGAAAATTAGGCTATTTTTACGCTAAAACGACTAGAAATGCAGAAAATTAGCATTTGATCGACTTACTAAGCCTCTTAGAAAGAATTTATACAAAAATAAATGCAATTATTTACAATTCCGTAACACTTTATATGATATACAAATAGGTATACAAAGAGAGATACAGCAGGGGGTTGAGGGGGGCGGCAGCCCTCCTCAGGAATGTATCTGATTATGATACTAAGTCGATCGAATCAATATATACTATTATATAATAAGGAATAAATAAAAATGACCTATTGAATAATGTCTGATGCAAATAGGACGTTGAGGCTCCTGATCTGCAGATCCACTAGTTTCTCCAAGGATAAAAGGTGAGATATTAGGAATTATTTAAAATTTGACATGGCAATTTTTTCAAATTACTGCGTTACATTGTTGTTTCTTTGTTTTACGTTAAAACTCATTTTGTTTTATATAAAAATATGCGTATTGGCAGAATTTCTGTTGACTTGCATTTCCCAATTTGTTAGATTTTTAGATATGGATTGTTATTCCTTTGCTGTTTATCTGTCAGTTTATTGGAAGTTCATTAAATCATAAAGAAGAGCGAGCAAGATTCGAAAAAATAAAATGGTGGTACATAAAAAGTGATGTTATATGGGGGTCCCATCAGGTTTTCTTTGCTAAAAGGTACAAGAAACAGATAGTTAATTTCTGTACACTGACTTGAGTTTTAATAAAAAGATTAAGCATGCCAAATGTGAGTAATTTTTAATTTAATAATAACTTAGAAAATGCTGGAGTTCTAAGTTATGTTACGAAATAAAACAGTAGTTATGTAATATTTAAATAGTTGAACCAATTCCTCTTTATTGCTTTTGAATGTACATGAGTTAACAGGTTTCTAAAATTCTGATGCACTACACTATCATACTTATACAAGAACTAATGACTCCATTTCCAGATAATTAAATTAAAATGAGTAATAAATTAAAGTTTGGTGTTTGGTGTTTGGGAATAAGGTCGATTGACTGCCCTAGGGTCCTAGGTCTGGTCTGAGGGGGAGTGCAATTCGTGGAGGTCATTCAAAATGGCCGTATCCCATATTTATGCAAGTTTCGGAGAAAACCACAGAACACTCCGAACGGCTAGGCCGACGAGGGCGACCTGGGATCGAACCCGGCCTCTCGTGACTATCAGCTTTGAGCGCAGAACCGCTCAGCCGCTGATTAGCCTATAATAAATTAAAAAGTTGATGCTACAGCATTCCACGGAAGTGCTCTCCGGAAGCAATCATCCAGCGCATGATGTTGCTATTAACCAACATTGTTCGTAGATTGTTTGGGCTTGGTATAAAGACAGTGTGAACATAGTATGAAGACTGTGTGGACTTTGTACATTACCTGTGTGAACTTTGTAAATAGTATACCAGTCGGCTCCGGTCCTCTTCACTTTCATGCAACTTTGTCGCCCTTTGTCGCGTGAGAACTCCGCTCTGGCGACCATTGTATTTTTTTCCCTTATGCAATAAACAACGAGGGAGACTTAGCCTTTAGAGACGGGCTCTTTTAAATCTCCACAGTGGCTTTGGAGCCCTTTCTAAAAGTTGAAAACGCTCAAAACCACTGTATAGTGGTAAGCGGCCTCCTTCCGTCTTAGAATCTTAGAATATTAGAATCTCAGAATAAATTAAAGAGTGAAAATTATAATAAAAATTTGAAAATTATAATAAAAATTTGCAAAATTGTCACAGTTATCAATATTATTATAACACCTTTTTTACAAACCCAGCACAATTGCTACATTTCCGTTAAATGTTACTGTATTATGTTATAGGCTAATACTGAAACTGTAATGTTTGAACCCAAATTGCCTCCAGAATTTTCGATATATGTATGAGTGAGGTTGCAAAGTAAATTAAAAAATATGAAAATTTATATCCAAAATTATGTTCAAAAAACAAAGATATTTTTTTCTCTTCCATAAAATTCCAGTAGTAATTTATAATTCAATTTATAATAATTTACATGGATATTTTTGTACGAAATTAATTCTAAAGAGTTACAGGGAAATGCATAATTAACAAATATTTAAAAAAAAAAAAAAAAAAAAAAAAAGAAAGAAAGAAAAGAAAATAGAGAGCAGCTTATATCAGTTTGTAACACAAGAACCGAATTATTGATAAAAATAATGTTAATAGTAACAACAATGTATAAATTTGGTCATTTGTTTATTTGTGAGTTATTTGAAGAAGCAAAAACTTCGAAGTCATATAGATATATAGATATATATATATATTTAATTCTGCTCTTACATAAGAAATTATATAACGATAAAATTAAACACAATCAGTCAGAAAGTATTTAAAATTACCTAAACATATAATAAAAGAATAAATACGTAATAAATGATTAAGCTTAAAGAAAGGATAAACGAAAATTTTAAAGTAAATCCGACCTTAAAAAAACTATCAAATCGCATCTACAGAATATGGAAAATAAAAAAAAATCTTCTAAATAAATGTTTCATAAATATTTTCAAAGCAACTTTTATTAACTTCCTGAATATATTAACCACCTTTCTCTTTGAAAAACATGTTCAGCTAATTTTAAATATATAATTATATTTTCCTTGTTTATGGTGTCCCATCCAAATTATATCTTTGGGGGTCACCGAAGCGATAAAGAATCAAAATTGAGATGGCATGTCTCAGACCACCCCTAGAGCTGTGTCTCAGACCATCGCCAGTTGCCCTTAACGTAGCACCAGAGCGACGAAAAACCCACTAACTTTCACTATCAATCTTGTTCATGTTGTATTTCAACAATAGTATTATAATATTATTAATAAAAAACGGATGCAAATTGTCAAAAGATGCCCGTCATTCTAAATATTTTCAGTCTCTAAATATACAAGAATTCAATTTTGCCAAACAGAATTCTTCTATAATACAAACGCACGTGACAGCAACGATACGGTATTAAGTTGCCATTTGCGTCGTAGAGAGTTAAATACAGTTAAATAGAGTTAAATACTCTAAAATACAATTTATCATAGTTCAAGCTATAGCATTATGGATTAGAAATTGATTATAATACGTTGAACAAACCAATACCTCATTATCACCAGCGATCACTCAAGCGTACTGATTTCGAAGGGTCATAAATTAATGACTTCACAAAATTTGGACTTTGGTTTCTGATACAACATATAAAACCTTTACCACTAACATCTAGAAAATATCCCATCCACAGATCAAGAATATGTTTTCATATTTAAACAAAAATATTTTTTCAATTGTATTGTAAAGGAATTGTTGATTTTAAAAAGTAATTTAAAACTAATTTTCGTAAAATTACCAGTTTTATTCACTACTGCAGTAGATAACGAGTTGTTAAAAAAATACATTAAAGCATTTTTACTTTTGTAAAGTATTTTTACTTTTGAGCAAAGATTGATACTATATGATTTAAAAAAGAAATAAATTAATATATATATATATATATATATATATATATATATGCGTTGTAGAAAACTTTTTGAAGAAATTTGAATTTGGTTATTTTATCAAACATTTTAAGAGTAGTTTAAAACTAGTGCACACTGTCTTTTTCAGGCATGTTTTATTATACAATTTATTTTGCTTAAGTACCTCTTATAGCCATATACATAAGATGCTGTGCTATAAGATGGTGCTGTTATACAGAATGATATAGAAGAAAAATTTCTGAGGGCCCTATCATACTAGTTTTAACACGTTGAGCGCCACGTGAATTCTCAAAATACATTAATATTTAATAATAAATCCTCCTCTAATAAATAAAAATTAAGCAAATTTTAAATAAATTTTCAATAATTACTTAAAACAATGTAATATTTTTAGTTGTATATTCTATTTTACACTGTCAACCACTGATGGTTGATGCGGCTTTATATCATATTTGACACTGTCAGCCACCGGGGGTTGACATGGCGCTCAACGTGTTAATTTTTTATTGGTACTGCTTTTACTTTTGGGGTAAAACTTTCACTGAAATGTTTGAAATATATCATGTTCTGCACACTCCTAAAGTTTCAATATGATTCCTTCAGTACTTTTAGATATATATGACAAAATGTCTAGAATCTAGAATAGCTGACATGGCGCTCAACGTGTTAATGTTATTTTCAGCACAAAATTAAGCCCATACTTCATTCATAATAAGTTCACGTAAAAGATTAGTCAGAAAAAATGAAATAAAATAAAATAAAAAATAAAAAAATAATAGCAATAATATAGGAGAGAGAGACTAAAAAATTTTTTATACTCCATTAAATGCAATTATTTCTACAGGTTAATAATACATACTAGTCGCCAAAGAAATACGTTTTATATAATTTATTTTTAAAATTTTCTCTGACAAAAACATTTTTCACCACATTTCGAGCGTAGCTCTAGTGCGGCGTTAAACCCACTCCACCTCAACCTGAACCCCCTCATTTCTTAATATAAAGTAAATTTTGTTCGTATTTATCAAGTAAATGTGCTTAATTGAAATTAAGAAATATGCGGTTTGCTGAAATACCTGAAATACTTATATATTAGAATTTAATTTTAATCAAATATAAAAATTCCCTTAACATAAATATTTTTACACATTTGCTCAATAATGCTTAACATCCAAATAGTAAGAAAACTTGGTTGTTTTAAAGTTGATTCTAATAAGGATATAAAATGTGCTTCGATCAAATATTTTTTTTTTAAATTAATTTACAGTTAAATGATAAATAACATCCATAATGAGGAAAAACATATTACAAAAATAAGTCATACAAAAGTTAAAATCATCATCAATTTCTACTAGTACATCAATATTTGAAACCTCACATATTTGAACCTTGGAGGTAAAGAACACCCTGTCCATTTTGTAAAAAAAGTTAGCACCAAATTCTTGATGTGCATTTTTTGCTTTATATAGAGTCAAGCCCAGTTACTATAACGGAGATAATATATAGACTCGATTGACTCACTACATAAACAGACACGTTTCTGAAGGGTCTGCCGCTCCCCTCAACCCCCCGCTGTACCTCTCTTTCTTTATCTATCTGTATATATATGTATTTATATATTTGTAATAACTTATAGTATTGTATTAATTCCTTGAAACTCAGAAATACTTCGCCATATTTCATGCAAAATGATTGCTTAACACATCGGAATTATTTTGTGGGACCTTGTAATCTATTAACAATTCTATGCCCACAATTTTCAACAGAAAAACATACTTTTAAACATTTTAATTTAATTTAATTATATTTAATGGGGTGTAACCCTATTAAGACACACTTTTAAGAAATAGACCGTAGAGGTACGAAATTCTTGTGTTTGTCCCAGAAAAGGAGCCACAGTTATTATATACACCAATAAAAAGAATATATCTAATTACTTATAAATCATTAATAATTTAATCTAATTTAACATCATTTGAATGATTACAGAATGGCATCGTAATATGTTTGGTGTGATCCTGTAAATAAATTATTTAGTCTCTACTCACATTTTTTATGAGTAAACATGCTTTTAAGCATCTTTAAAATGTAAGTTAATTTCATTATGTTAAATGCAGCATAAACACATTTAAATGAACTTAAATAAAAATTTGTACATACGCAAATTCATACGCAAATTCATACGCATGTCACAAAATTCTTTTGCGTGTCTCTAAATGAATTATAAACTCTGTATACACCAGTAAAGATTATTCAACTTATTCTGTGTTTTACATTTGTTCGAATTTTGACATTATTTGGATCATTACGTGACATTGTCGGAACACTTTTGTAATGTCCTGTACATTGGTTATGAAGCTTAAGCACACATATTTTCTACAGAAAACATGAGTTGGAGCATCTCATTAATATACTCTAATTTCATTTTGTTGAATGCAGAGTAACGATGTCAATGCGTTTAAACAAAATTCACCTAATAGATCGTCATGATAAGAAAAATTTTGGTGTGTCTCTGTACACAATCCATAAGCAATATAGTTATAAAAAAAAAAAAAAAAAAAAAAAAAAAAAAATACAGCTATTTCTATGCGAAATCTGAATGTGTGTACCAATTTAAAAGTCAATCGGAAGATTTCTGCAGCCGCTACTGCGGTTGCAACTATAAATTCTATCCTTTAGGCTGTAATGATAAGAAAAACTTTGATGTGCCCTGTGCACGAACTACGAATAGAAAACTCATCAGAAACTATACAGCTAATTCCGTGTGACTCATGAACATGTGTAACAAATTGCAAGTCAGTAGCAGGATTTTTGCGACTGCTATCGCTAGACAAACAGACGATACCAAAAATCTCTTTCAGACTCCACATGGATGTCTCCACTGACGTTTCGGCAATTACTGGCAGACTTTCTACGCTTCGCTATTCACAATAATAAAATGAAGTTTCAAAATTGAATCACTAAATTTTTTATATCACTTTAAAGATAGAAACTAAAAATATTCCACTGAAATTGAACTGATCATCTGTTCAGGTACACGCTGCCTTCGGCAGCGTCTTTCTCTCCCGTATTATGTCGGATCCGGTCTCCACCTACCTGTGGCAACGCCTATTTACGGCATTTCAATTTAGTTATTCATTGGATGACAGATGGAATTGTTGTTCTTTAAGAGCTTTTACCGATGGTTATATCTCAGCATCGATCAAACATTTTAGTTTTGGCACCATGTATTAACGAGACCTAATCACTCCATTTTTCTAGCACTCACTCTGTAATAAATATATTAATAGTACAAGAGATTTATATTTTTAGCACAAGTTGTATTATAAAAATTATATATAAACATATCTGTTATAAGTATATTTTTTCTAATTTGAAAGTTAATATGTTTAATTTTTACTGCTGTATTACCATATGATTACATTAAATAAATAAATTAGAAAAGGAAAAAGAATATTTCCCCTTCAAATGAATGAATTAAATAAACAAATAGCTGTTGCTAAGATACACAGACGATTGAAATGAAAGAATACATTTTAGAAAATGAAACAGAAAAGTTAATCGAAAAAATCGAAAATAATAATAATAATAATAGTAATAATTCAAATTCGAAATTCGAAAAAATCTCGATGTGATGTATCCTTGCGGGGACCAAGCTACCCCTCTGCCAAATTTTGAAGCTCTGTAATCAGTAGTTCCAAATCAATCAGCTCCAAAAGGGAGACACATAGACATATAGACACACTTTATTTATATAGACTTGTCGAATAAAATTGTTGGTGCTTCATATGCCATCTCAAAATCCTTCATGGATCAGTGTTGATTTGTTTTAGAATGTTAATTACGTGCAGTGATCTCTACACTATTAAAAATGTATTCGTATGTTTCACCTAAAATGTTGTTCCAATTTAGATAATTAGTGGGCTTTAGTAGTAAGCACAACCAAAGCGCGCCTTTAAATGTGCGTGCTTACTGCTAAGTGTTACATTTTATTAGTAAAAACCACGGAAATAGTGACATTTAGCACAAAAATATTGGTTTCAGCTAAATTTGACTAACTAGAACGATTTTTATGGTCAAATGTTGAAGCTTTATTATTCACTATAAAAAATAAATAAATAAAATAAAATAGTTCTTTGTGAATCATGATTAATTTTAACACTGCGTAAGGTTATCCAGTGTGTGTAGCGTTTTTGTTTTAACAATGTAGGAATTTATCTAGATAATTGCATAACATATTTTATAGAATTTGCATTCGATAATGATAAAAATATATACCAAGAATTCAAAAATGTTTCAGTATTTGAATGCACTCATAAAATATATAGCCTTTCAATAAAGTTAAATGCATTAGTTTGTCCCCTAGAGACATGAATAATGAGATATATAAAATGTCTAATTATTTTTGCTTAAAAAAAAAAAAATAAAAGAAATAACATGAAAAATTCAAAGAATTGGTGTTGTATTAATTTTAAATATTAGTTTACGAACAATACTTTTTTTTTTCAAACTATTTTGCTTGACGAGTTTAATTATTTTTCCCGTAACGTTATTTGTCATAGTCAATAATTATTAAACAATCAATATTTAATATTATAATAAATTATTAAAATAAGCTGTATTGCAGTTAAGGAATTAAACCACATATAAATCTGAATGCCAAGGTTCGTACGGACTACGGACCCCTTTCTCTGAGTCTTCCACAACTATTCACACACATTAAACTTCGTTTTAACTATATAGACTTATTTTATAACAAAAATTGCTATTTATAATTAGTGATGATAAATTCTGTGAAAAAATAGAGACAATACAAACCTACAATACTCATTAATATGCCCATTTCTCCTTTCAAGCTGTTTAATTTTTGTTTTTCCCTAGTAAATTCATGTCAGTAAATATGAAAAATGAGTAATTTTTTCTTAGTCCCTGAAGAAGAAAAAAAAAATTTTTTTTTCTCTCTCATTTATTTATTTATTTACTTTTTTCATGATAAAATTTACTTTTACAACATCAACTTTTGAAATAGTAAATAAATAATTAATTTAAACATCAAAAACCAAAAAGCAAAAAAAATAAAATAAAAAATAAAATTTAAGTAAAAATATCCTTTTGTATGCCCCATTTATATATTTTCTCGTTGAGAATATGAATCTATAAAAATTATTATTATTATTATTATTTATACAAGTTTTAGTCCGTCAGTATCAAAATGCTTATGTAATTCAGTAGAAAAATTGTTTTTATCATACGGCGGTATTGATTTAACGTGCTTTGCTTCAAGAATATATTCTGAGCTCTTTTTAAGCACTGCGCAGAATGAAGATTTATAGCAGTTTAAAAAAAATAATGTTGTAAAATTTATTACTGAAAGTTATTCATTTTTATTCAGATGTCAAAATCGGAATTACCTTATCGTCTTTCTGGACCATGATTTATAGATTGGTATTTTTAAGAACTGACTTTTTTTTTTTTTTTAATCTGTAAGTGCAACCATATGCTTTAGAATTCGAAGTATATTTTTAAATTATAGATTTCTACTTTCTGTTCTCTCACTATTACTTTTTTTCTTTTTCGCCAGAAATTTTAAAGAAGAAATGGTGTTGAATAGAACCTCAATACTTCGTGAAGAATGTAGAATTGTCGAGAAGATTTTTTATTGAAAATTGTTTGACTACCTAGATAAATTTATTACTGCTGTGACACGTATTTTTTATCGAGCAGAAACCTGAATTCTTTTAATAAATCAACGCACTGTAATTCCGTAATACGTTGTGTAGTTCTAGATCTATGTGTCTATATTACATTTTTTTTTTTTTTTTTTTTTTTTTAATGTGCAATTTATATTTTCATTCGTTTTTAACACGCTTTTATTAGCTTCACCTGTATGTATGTATGTTTTTTTTGTAAGTATGTTTGTGTGTTTGTAACCGCTCTGGGAGCAAACAAGATATCAAGCCTTTCCCTGCGTGAACGTCGTGGCGTTGAGGAATAGCTCCGCGCTACGAACCTAAAGGTCTAGCGTTCGATCCCAGTCAGGGGAGATTTTTTAAAAATGGTTTTTGTTTAATTCTAAATTATTTTAATTAAAGATTTAAATGTATGTAAATATTACGGTGTGTCACTCACACGATTTTCTCTTACCCTGCATTTTAATACTAAGATAGATATTTTGTGCTTTTTAGTTCACATTTCTATAAAAGGGTGTTCTTCAATTTTTTAAAACTATAATATTATTTTTATGTATGATACTTACTATATAAGAACAAGTTCATTTTTTAACCATGTTTACATACGCTGCAAATATCATAATAAATATTTATTTTTGTATGAAGATTTACCATAAATTTAATAATTAATATTTAACAACTATTATGGGAAACAGTCATGAGTAAGAAAATAGAAGAATATGTTAGAAATTATTCAATTCTTAGAGATTGCAAAATAAGATTTAATAAAAAAAATAAATAGAAATTATATATGTATATATCGCTTTCTCTCGAAAAAGAAAGGTAATTTTTAAAATTATACAGCAGTTTATTTCAAAATAAATTATTTGTTTCTATGGAACACAATTAATTATAATAACAAAAAATGCAGATATAATTTAGAAATGTGTTTCAAAATACTAATCAAGATATAATAAAATGTATATTCAGCATGGACTTTTAGTAATTTATGGTAAATGACATAAAATACTTAAATACATAACAAAGATTTTAAAAGCATGTATATGTCTCAGTATGTTAATGTTAATTTATTTGTTTGGCACTTAATATTCAAAATTGAAAATGGTGGCAAAATTCAATGGTAAAATGACAACACATAATTTTAAAAGATTTCTTATAACAGAATTATTTCTAATACCATTTTTTAAAGACCTGTACAAATGTTTAGAAATTAAAAATAATGGCAAAATTCTCTGGTTCAATGACAAAAAGTAATTTTAAGAATATATTATACTAGAACTATTTCTAATACCTTCTTTTTAAAAGACATGGACAAACATTTATATTTCAGCGGTAACTGCGAGCATTATACTCTTTTCGTTTTTATTATTATTATTATTATTATTATTATTTGTAAGGGAGACCGAGGTTAGCTTGTTTTAAGGGCTAGTTGGTACACAGCTTCTACTTTCTGCTCTTTCAGTTTCAGCCTCCTGCCTAGATATTGGGGGTGAGGGGGGGGGGGGGCTTTCGATAGTTACCCAGAACCCAGAGAACCTCAAAAATGTGCTAACAAGGTCCATCGAAAAAGACTAACAACGAATCGGAGATTCGTGTGCCCATAATTCAATTTTGTACAACCAAAGTAAATTTGTGCAAAAATTGACATAATAGGGCAATAGATAATAGACTCTATTTAAATTGACATAATAGAGTTCACATAATAGGGCTCGCAACTGCTACATTCGTGTTTGATTTCAAACATTGAGCTAATTCTAATGAAATAAATAAGTGAAGCTATAGTAATATGCAGAGTTTATTTTTCTTGGAGAACTCATTATTTGTTCAAATATTTGAGCAGAATATTTTGGTCAAATATTATAAAAATTAAATGTTTTGATAAAATGTTCTACCTAAGTATCCCTATTCCTATCAAGTTATCTCAACTCACCCTATGGTATGCCAACAAGCTTCGGGTGCGGAGTTAGTTATATTACGCTAAGAGGTTATGTTCACATAAATATACCCAATATCCAGAAAATTAGAGACGAGTTGAGTAATTTTAAAGATTATGTTAGTAAGTATTTCATATTATTTAAAGATATAAAAATCAATTTCAATTTGATATGATAAATTAACTATTATCTTAAGTACCTTCAAAAACAACCTTACTTTTTAAATATAAAATTACTGTGATGATAATTTATACGTCTCATTAATATATTAAAACCAAAGTAAAATTTAAAATGAGAAAAAGAATACAAAAATTTTTAAAACTTTAAAAATACAGTTTAATTAAAAACATTAAAATACACGACAGACGTTTCGGCTAGAACACTAGCCCTCCTCAGTGTCAAACATACAAAGCACAACATTTACAAAAAATTCATAACACATCAGAACAAGATTATATATTTTTTATGAATCTCGTATTTTGCTAGAGGGCGCTTTTACTAAATTGTAACTTTCTGCTTTGAACG
The DNA here is from genome assembly GCA_963930645.1 of Salticus scenicus. Classification (NCBI taxonomy): domain Eukaryota; kingdom Metazoa; phylum Arthropoda; class Arachnida; order Araneae; family Salticidae; genus Salticus; species Salticus scenicus. Next base: position 267,896,272 of record OZ005651.1, on the reverse strand, counting down.
AGGCTAAAGCTATTCCTCCTGAATATATAATCTTGTTCTGATGTGTTATCAATTTTTTGTGACTGTTGTGCTTTGTATGTTTGACACTCAGGAGGGCTAGTGTTCTAGCCGAAACATCTGTAGTGTATTTTAGTGTTTTTCATTAAAATGTATTTTTAAAGTTTTAAAAGTTTTTGTATTATTTATCTCATTTTAAATGTCACTTTGGTTTTAAATTATGTTATTTATCAACTATTTTTTTAACCCCCATTTTAAAGCTGAAATAGTTATGTAAATCCATAAATCTTTCCTTTCAAGGGTAATTATTAATAATAAAATTATATATATATATATATATATATATATATATATATATATATGCATGTAAAACTTTTCAAAATTATCACATGAAGTTATAAAATGTAATAAATTCATGAAAAAGCCTATTAAAAAATGTTTAAAAGTCTATAAATACTACTAATAAAAAGCATGTATGTTGTAAGATATTTGAGATTAAACCATGAAATACCATCATTAAAGATCATTTAAAACAGCCACAAAAAATAACAATTGAACAAAATTAGAAAAAAAAAATATGTTAACAATCCATATCTTATCAGGCGGGCAGTTAGGAATGCCTGCAAAAAATGTGTATAATGTTTCGCTTTACGAAAATGTGTAAACCTAACAATTTATCTGACTGTGGCCGGTAAAATTGCATCGATCAATCAAACCACAAATAAGAAAATACAGATTGGAAATATATATATATATTAAAGCACACAGGCAGCCACTATAAGAAAGTTGTAGAAAATTTACTACCAGGATCATGTGAAGAGCTCTTACAACCACATGGATATTGAGCAGATGTTGCAAATAAAATTTTAAAAGTTTATACAGTAAAAATGTATGAAAATATTTAAATACATTGAAATGCTAAAAATATTGTAATACATAATACATAATACATTTAAATTTATAAATTATATATACAGTAGAAAATTAAAAATAAGTCAAGAAAAATTGTTATATAGCTTAATTTTTCTACATGTGGTATTAAAACATTATTTATACATACATAAATAACTAGATAGGTATATAGAGAGATAGAGAGATATGGATAGATAAATAGTTAGACATGGATAGATAGATGTATCTGTTCGGAGTTTTCTTTAAATTTCTGTGAAACTTGCGTGATTACTTGCTAAGATCCCACAGAAAGACCCTCATGGAATTGCATCCTGGACTAAGGCCCTCGCTTAGTTAATTAGAGCTCAGGGCGCACTCTTTGGCCTAGTTTTTTGCCTATTCCGTGGTTTTCTCCAAAACACCCGAGATTACGAGATAGAACTAAGTTCCCCATGAAGGGCATTTACTCAGATTTAGAGCCTGTGTGCAGTTCAGCGTTAAACCACGCACAGATATCACTATCTTATCTCAACAGTATATATATGTATACACTGGTATGCATATGTAAATACTAGTAATGCATATGTACTTCCACTATTGTTTTTATCAACTAAATGTATATCTAAAATGGATTAGATTAATATACATCATATTTTTACTTTACAAACATACCTTTTAACAATTTTACTTCATGGGGTAGTTTAAGTGTTTACTTCATGGTTACACATATTTAAAAGTATATATGTGTATATATATATATATATAATTAGAAATTGCCAATCAAGGGCACACTCTAAATAACAGAACATGCATAATTTTGCATATAGAAAGATGAATAAGATTTTCAATATATATGTGTGTGCGTATGTGTGTCTGTGTGTGTGTGTGCGTATAAGTTAAAACTTAAGAAATGGTCTTACAGAAAAAAAATATATAGATATACATTTATTGGATTTTAAGTTAAATATATTTTAGTATTTAAATAATATCTGAAGTTTTCCGCATATATACGTTTTGCTCTTTGTTTGAATAGTGTACGTTCTTTTGTAATACTTACTTACAATTGAGAACCTTACCTCAAAACATTTAATAAGGATTAATCAATATAGAAACAGTTTGTTATAGTTAAATTCATTTGAATCCTTATAAACGTACAATATTCAAGCCTTTGATTGAAAAAATACTTCACTGTACTGGGAAAATAATATTATATAGAATAACATTAAGTATAAAGAGATAAAAACCTAAGTATCTTTTAATAATATAGAACTCTTTGATACAAAATTTGTAGAATATTTTTTATTGTACAGCAAATGTTAACAAAAGCGTGACGAGCGTAATTCTACCTGAAAAAGACCACTTTGTTAGTATTTAATCACCTTATAAAATAAAATTTTTATTTGTCTTTTACAGGTACGTTACACATTATAACACCAAATTCTGTCAAACGCAAATTAAATCTGTATAATTCTCCCTGATAAAAATTAAGTAAAAATAATATTTTTGAATTCAGTTATGAGAGAAATAAAATTAACAAGTGGAGAAATAAATCATTTGATCTGTACCCAAAATGCAATGTCGGCGTTGAAATGTAAATATAATATTGAAATGGAGAAAAATGCTTGAATTAGAAACTAATTAAATGTGAGAATTTGGTAAGATATATCATAAGCAAATAATCGTAAGAAAATGTTAACAAACGGCGAAGATTTGGGGCCAAAAATGAGACACTTCGTAACAGAAAAAGGTTTCTATACATTGAAGTATATGTATTAGCGAAGCTTCATCAGCTTTATTTTATCTTAAGTGTCAATATAGATATATGTTTGCTATTTGAAAACAAAATTAGTAACCCTGTGATTTCTCATGCATTTCCATTTGTTTTGTTAAGAGTTTTCTTTTGCAAAATATTTGATTTCATATGATTCGATTAATATTTGCATTTAAATCTCTAAAAGAATTAATATTTTGAGTTGTATAAGCATCGTCAGTTTATATTATAAGTAATTTCTCTTTAAAAACATTTAATTTCGCTTGTTCTATTTATATTTGAACCCATATTTTCTATGCAGAGTACAAAAAGCTTTATGCATTGGCTAAACTAGATGGATATTTATAGAATTGTATTTCATTTGCGTATTAGTTTTTGAATTAATTGTAAAGATCATATTATTCTACTTTAAATGATTTTCATGACATTACGTGGCATTACAGAATACCTCGATCATAGCAAAGTTTCATAAGCATACATTTTATACTACCTGTAATTTTTATGCAAATGTTTACACACACACACACACACACACACACATATATATATATATATATATATAATATTGCATAAAGTATTCTAGTACAGACTTTTCATGATTTAAAATATAATTTACAATACATTATTATTTTGATATCAGTAAGTTCTAAATAATAAGCACAAACATGTGTTTCACTTACCTATTAGCTTTGAGAAAATACACAGAACTGGTGAGGTGTGGGTGTTAAGAGCAATTGACTAAGCGAAGGTCCTAGACATACGAGGTGTTTCTTCCATTAAAAAAAAAAAAAAAAAAAAAAAAAAAAAAAAAAACATTTTTTTAAAAAATTCATAGTCTGTAATCACGCGAGTTTGGGTAAAAACCACGGAAAATCCAAAGTACTAGGCCTGTGGGCGGGAACTTGCGTTAAACCGTGCTCTATATAGAACTAATTTTCAGTGTTATATTATTCCGTTTTATACGTTTCATGAAATGGCGTGTTTTGTATAAATGAGACCTTGATTGCAACTAAGATTAATAATCATATACAACAATTTATATTTTATCCATTCACACATATATATAAATAATGCATGAAGTATAGTGTAGTGATCTAGTACAGAAGTTTAATTATTTTAAATGTAATTTACAATACATTATTTTGTTAATAATTCCTAAATGATAGGCGCAAAACTGCTATTCATTTGTATAATAGCTTCTGCTTAATACGTTTCAAAACATTGCATTTTTGTTATAAATAAAATCTTGAGTTAAATTATGATTCATACGCAAATATTGTATATTATATAAATTTAACTTTTTTTTTTTTTTTTTTAATAAAAATTTTACATAAAGAATTGTAAATCTAACGTTTTATTATTTTAGATATATAATATGCAATAAATTATTCTATTAGTATCAATAAGATCAAAATGACTTTATTTTGATGCTATAAAAATAAAATTAGATTATTAGATTTCATCTTAATACTGTGAAATGTATTAAAGGATTTAAAAGGTTATCATGAAAGCATCATTTAGTTATATTTTTTCTCAATGAGGCGTTATAATGAACTTAAACTGAAACACATTGAAAGAAATCTCTTTTCAAAGTGTTTCAGCTTAAAGAGCTCAAAATTACTAATGGAATTAGAGAGAGATTTTTATAAATAAGTTAACCTTTTTTATAACAACGTTTGAGAAATTTTTGAAATTAATAACAACTTCTAAAAATTTTATGTTAATCCAGCGTGTTATTTAAAGAACAAATTTTTCCTTGCGTAATGAAATTTTGAAATTTTGGTTTGTAACACCAAAAACATCATCTCGAATAACTAATTATTAAATTTTAAAAATATTCCTAAATTATATATATATATGTGTGTGTATATATATATATATATATCGGTGTCCCATAAGTCTGTAGAGATTTTAAAAATTCATAAAAATTCAAGCAATTGGTAAATTTGGACGCGGTTTGAGAAAAAGTTTTTCTCGTGAAGGGGGATTTTTCTGGCAACGAAAAAAATAATAGCTAAAATTTTCGTCGATAGAGGGAGCTGTACGGGAACAAATCAGCTATTTCCGTGGAAAACTATATTTATTTGCATGCAGATGTTTACATGCATATAAATCGTATTATATGTATCCACCATCACCACAAATTACAGTTTGCAAATACGTTACAACACCGTTAACTGTAGCATCAGTCGGCGGTCTTTACGTGGAGGAAAACTTCACCAATAAGGCATTTAAAATTTCATTAATGTTCAAGTAGAAGGAAAAATAAGGAATAATCTGAGTTAATCGTAAAACCATGCAATTTATTGGATTCTGGTTTGCATATTTCTCGTTTCGTACCCGTGCAGCGCCCTCTATCTAATTTAACTATTTTTTTCTTTACCCCCCCCCCCCAAAAAAAAAAAAAAAAAAAAAAAAAAAAAAAAATCTCCTTCACGAAAATATTTTTTTCCCAAGCCGCGTTCAATTTTAACTTTTTTTTTTTTTTTTTTTTCTTTTTTTTCAATTTTTATGAATTTTTAAAATGTCTACAGACTTGTGGGACAGCTGATACATATATAATAATGAATTATTAATAATGAATTATTAAATGTAGTAAAAGCCAATTATCATATAGACGATCACTTAAACCATATAGACCAATAAGAATGAATATTTTTCAAGTAGGAGAAGCTCAGAAAGGTGAAAACAAATTCCTCAGGAGAGACCTTTTTCACCCTTGAGCACCAATGTACAATTTCGTTCACTAGTGGCTATAATAGAAAGACACTAGCGGGCTCCTTATCGTACATGAAAATAATTTAAGTGAAATTTAAAGTGGAGCAAACTATTAAGTTCAAAATAACAGAGAATCTAACAAAAAAAACAACCATAATAAACAAACAATTCTCACAAGATGATATATTTGGAGTCACATGGATTAAAATAAGCAAATTAATTCAGGGGTTTAGTTGTTCATGGAGTAAAACAATCAAAATGCAAGGTTTAGTGGTTCATAGCTGATAAAGAATAATGAAACGATACAGCTTCATTATTCTTTATCAGCTATGGATATTTATTGATTGATTATCATGTGTGTAAGAGTATGATTACTAATTTTAAGGATAGTTGACAATTCAGCTATGAAGAAATTGAACATTTAAAGGAAAAAGAAAGAATGCATATTAACACATGGTAAATGCAACAGGCCTTCTGCTTTTTTTTTTTTTCTTTCTTGCGTTATTGATTATTTAGAATTTAAAGATATATGATTTTAAGTTATAACAAGTGGGTAGTTTTAATCAAAATATTGATTGCAGAAATTACTTTTTTATATGTGTAATTCGAAATGAGTAATTTTTGTATTTTTGTTTAAATAGAAATTTTAGAACAACAAAAACTCTCAAGTGGTTTTATTACGATATTTTTTAGTGCAAAATGTAAAACTTTAAAATTAAAAAAAAAATAATAATACTTTGGTAAAATTTGTACTTTTCCGATTTTAAATAGTTCTATAAAAAAGATTTTAACGCGTAGAAATTTTATAAATTTTATCTGATAAATAATATGATGAACATTTTCTTACCTGAGTTACTTATAGATTTCATAATTAATTTTATGAAGAAATAGAAAAGCAATACTTAAATCATTATTTTGTGCTAATAAAATTACAATTTATAAGTCTGATTAAAAGAATTACAAATTAAATGTCAGCTTTGAAACAATAAATATATTTTAGATAGTATTTCGGAAAGAAAAATGTGGTCTTTACTTCCTTTGTTAACATTCAGTAGCAGCATAAATTTTGTTATTGTACCTAACTAAAAAATATATTAGTTCAATCTAAAATGGTTGTATCGGCAAATCTTCTAATTAAAAATTCCTTGATTCTGTAAGCTAAAATTTTGCCTTTAACGATAAATCTTTATATATTTATAGTTAAGTTTTTCAAATAAAAAAATATCATGATTTTAGTTTGCAAATTCATTTACATATATATATATATTTCCCTGAATAATTGAACAGAAAATTAACAAATGATATTGTATTACAATAAAAGAAAAACATTTTATAACAATAATATTTTTACCACAAAAATTTTATTTTTGGAAAAATGCAAAACCTATATGCGAAAGTGTGTCAGAATAAAAAAAGAAATATATTTTTTAATTCATAATGTAGTTAAAAGTTTATATTAAAATATATGCTTCTTAAATTTTTCTCTTTCAAAAAATCACATAATTAAACGATTTGTACAAATGGTTATTCATTATAATTGTCTGCATCTAAAATCGAAATTGGTTTTGATGAGGTGCTATTTAAATATTTATTTTGTTCAATTTTCGAATTTCTCAATATAAAGCAGGCAATTAATATTGCAATTATTTCAACCAATCGAATAATTTAATGTAACGCACTCTAACTTTATTTACTTGTGTTATTACGTCCATACTGTAGAAAAGAATGCACTGTAAAATAAGAAGAAAAAGTAAAAAAGAATGTCTTATCAACTGGCATTTGAACTCGGATCGAGTCTTAATAATTTATCAATTTCTACTTAATTTATCTAAAAAATAAAATCCTGGGAGTCCAATGAACTTTTTGCAGATCTTCATGAGCTTTTTTTTTTTTTTTTTTTTTTTTCTTTTACTTTATTTTTTTTTTTTACTTGTACATATGGTAAGTTTTAATGAATATACACTGAGAAAAAATTCTATAACTGGCATCTAGAATCTAAATTGTGGCTCTAGAAAAAATAGTACCATGCCATCCTTAGAAATTCTAGTCCCCCTGGAAAGCGAGTTCTAGAAGCCCCTATTATAATTCTACAGCGTTTGCCTATATTCTCGAGGACAAAGTTATTTAAAAATCTCTGCAAATAAGTGAGACTACTAGAGGCGGGTTTCTGCAAGTATTATCTTGGTTTATTACTAAATTCTAGAAAATCAAGCGAGAATTTCTCGCAATACAAATGATTCAGAATATTTAGAGTATGCAGAATATTTTTTCACCATCTAGAAATGCGTACATTAGAAATTCTCGATAATTTCGTCTATTCAGTTTATTGGCATAGCTCGGAAATCTATATTTCTAGTTAAGGGATTTAGAAAATGGCCACTTATTCATTCTAGAGAAAGACGGTATATATATATATATATATATTTTCCTGAGTGTAATAAAGTTATATGATGACTACAGAATATGAGTTTATGCATTAACTAGGTAGACCATTCTTTACTAGGGATGAAAGTGTTATATGTTAACGGCGCCACTATTTTTATTTAGAAACATGAATTTATTTTTAACTTAATTGTTTATGATGAAATAGGTTTGAGATTATTGTAAAAAATGATTGGTGGAAGATTTCCGTCTAAAAATGGAACACTTTCACTCCTGTTCCTTACAATTATGTTTTATATACTTCTTAAAAAAAAAAAAAACTTCCTATTACATTTTTCTGGTATTCCTCAAAAATACCAATGCTTCATAAAATAACATATTATGTCAGGGATGTCTAAAAGTTTATTTATTGAAGTAATTTTAAACTGTGATGTCTTAATTTTCTATTCAGCAAAATTCTTAAATATATTTTTTATGACACTTGAGCCTAAAATTATTAATATATGATATTCAAGATATGGCCAATACCAACATCCTCAAAATTATAGCAAACAACCGTTATTATCCACTAGTATAAATTACGAATGAGCAGAAATAACTCTAATTTTGAATAAATAACTTTAACCCAAGTTGAAATGAATAGAACTCATCTATTAGACAGGGACAAAAAATATTTTTAACTCAATTCAATTTGAAAATAAATAACTCTTGATTCAAAAGGTAAAATAAATAATTCATTTTTAGAGATCAGGAGATCTAAATCAATGCTTTTTTTAATAAAAAATATTTTAATGCTCTTGCAATAAAATTGTTTATATTTCCTTGGTGTCATATTAACCGGTCCAAACTTTATTATCAAATTAACTAATTTCTAACAGGTACTTTCTATTTAAATTCAGGAAATATTTGTATATAAATCATTTTATTTTACAAAAAATCAATACTTACATTTTTTTAGTTTACATAGATATTTTTTACTTAAAAATATATTTCGTTGATAAAGTTGAACAGTTATAAATATTATTTAAAAATTTATAATGTAGAATGTAATACAAAACTACATATTTTTTCATTAAATCTCCTCTTATATAAGGTTAAGTATTACTATATCAGATTTACAAGTCGCCCAGCTAATATCCCTGCATTCTTTCAACATTTCATTCTAGAATATATGAAATCTGAATAACTCATGCGTATACTGTGAAAGATATATAAATTATTTCTAATGGAGAAAATTTAATAAGCATTTAGGATCTGACAATCTTTTGGGTACATTCAAAGATATGATGCAGGTTAAATCAGCCAGTGTTGTATTCTTTAACCACATTTCTTGCGGCCATGGAATTCTCTGCGCATGTGCAGATTGAACGAGTCCAGTGTTAAAATAGGGGTGACTGAGAGAAAACAAGCGATAAGGGAACACCGAATAACTGGACGTTTGCCAAATAACTATCTCTCGGCCAATTTTGCATCCCTCCAAATTTTTGGACTCGGCCTCACTGCTAGTCGTAGGAAACGTGGTCACACTATATACATCTTTGTGGACGAAAAGGCGTTTATATGCATATATGTTAAATTAAAATATATGTATTAAGTTTTAATTTACATTAAATTTTTATTTCTTTCTATAATCAAATACATTGGATATATATCTCTATATCGAAGCATTGTAAAATGACTCCTGTAGCAATTATTTTCGTCTTCTGGTTTTCATCGATTTGCACGTTTTGAGATTCCTGAACATGATTAGATTATTTTTAGAAAATGTCAGTCAAAATTATGTGCACCCTGTATCTTAAGAGTCAAAGAGCGGAATTGAATGTACTTTATATATAGTTGTGTTTTGATATAAGCTGGCGCTCAATAACTTTTGGGACGTATCGGTCAACAGATGACGCTGCCATCCCGTTATAACTTAATTTTTGATGGGGCAGCATATTTCAAAATTTTATATAAATGTACACAGTGAGGATTATTTTTAACGAATCATAGTAAAAAAAATATATTCATTTATAATTATAATAGACAACCAGAATAAAATTTTTGTACAAGTAAGGTTATTAGTTCCTCTCCTCTGGTGATGTAAATTTTCAATTTAAGTGCTCTTTTTTTTTAAGACAATTTTTCATTGTCTTTAAAAGAAACGGTTGAACCATGTATATGTGATAATTTGGAACAAATTTATCAATTTATTCATTTTTAAGAAAAAAAGATCTTAAGATGCCGTCTATAGGGTATAAAATTGATTTTCTTTCAATATTGAGGTTTATATTTTTCTTTGACGAAAATTGTCTCCATTCACCATTGGAAATTTTTTTATAAATAATAATTTTAATTAATAGTCTACACTTAAATGAATTTAAATGGGAAAGTAATAGAAGAAAACATTTTTTATGGCCATAAAATATTCGTTTTATGAGTTGTCATGCTTTATTTTCATTTCTAACTTTCGTATTATTTATTAATTGAATTGAATTATAATAAATGATAAAGATATGTTCATTTGATTAATATCTGAAAATGAACATTTGCTTGAGTAATTCAACAATCCCTTGAAAAATGTGAAAAATTTATATTATTTGACTTAAAAATTTAGAGCAATTTAATATTCGTAAAAATAACAGATAATAATGATAATAATAATAATAATAATAATAATAAACAAACCCGTAAGCTTGATAAATTTGAGGTTGAAACTTATATAATTTTCTTTAGAGCGAAAAGCGTCCTAGGACAAGTAAGCATATTTTACAATTTAAATATACATAATTATTTAAATGATTGCAAATTAAAAATTTGCTAAAGTTATAAAATTTTTAATAAATTTTAAATTTTAGTTAAGAACCATGGCGACAAAAAAAATGTCTTTAATATTCTGGGTTGTTAGACGTTCTATTTATTTGGGTTGTAATTTGTGTAAATATCACACTACTAATCTAATTTTCAATAAGCCAAAGTAATAGAAACATTATAATTTTTTTTTCTAGTTAAAACTATCTTGTGTAATTATGTTTGCAATAATTTGTGATTAACCGTGTGGATACACTTATGGATGTAACTGTCTGGAAAGTTATAAATACAAAACTTTGAATAAACACCATAAAATGCAAGGACTCGCAATAATTGTTTCGGGTCGAAAGAAGGTACGACCCTTCGTCAGGCGAACAAAGAAGGCACAAATGCTGCAAACAATACGGCAACGCAGTTTTGTATTTATTACTTTTAAATGCCAGTTCTGTGGTCCTTTTTTATAATTATGAAACTTCTTTATAGAAATATTAAAACTGCGCCTGTGTTGATTTTAAGAATTTCCTCCAAAAGCAATGCTAGAAGTACCAAATTTTCGCTTTTGATACTTATATCTACAACTATATATGGTGCCAAAATAGTATTTTTTGGCACCAATTTTTCATTTTATAATAATTTTATTCCTATACATAAGGAAATATCTAAATATACATAGCGATACTGAAATAAAATTAAAGGGCATGTTTCAATTGCTAGTTTAATAATTAGTGTTAGACTAGTTTTTGCTTTGTTTATTTGTTAACTAGTTCATTAACTAGTGTTAGAATTTGTGAGTTTATTAACTAACTTGTAATTGCTTATTGTGCAATTTTCTCTTAAACTGGCCAAATAACTAGACTAGGGGAAACCGGGGTAATAAGAGACAAAAGGGGTAATAAGAGACAAAAAATATTAATAAAATCTATACTATTAATCTAAATAACTTGAAATAAATGTCTCGTATTAATTTCATTAAATGGACTCCTCGTGATTTTTTAGGTGATTTTTGAACTTAAATTTTTTGTTAATTTTGTTTTCTAAATTTTCATTAAATCCTGGTCTCTAATAACCCCACGTGGGGTAATAAGAGACCAGGCTTGTAACTGTCCATATATAACAATGTAAAATCATGTGGGATAATAAAAGACATCTGGAAACAATTCTGAATCAGCCAATAGTTCTTAATTTTTAACCGACTTCAAAAAAGAAGGAAGGTTCTCAATTCAAACCGTATGTTTTTTTTATGTTTGTTAGCTCATAACTTCAGAACGGATGCTCCGATTTTGATAATTTTTGTTTTGTTGAAAAGGTCTTGGTCTGAAATAGGTCCCATTGTAATATCTTTACGATCTAAAGAAAATACAGGGTGCCCAAAAAAATCAGTCCCAACTCTTTTAACAGCTAAACGGCTGCAGCTATAGTGATAGAAATGGCATGTAAGTATAGCAAAGTGGCCATGCAGCACAAGGTTAAACCGCTTGCAGCGCCACCTGGAGGAAAATAGCGAAGTTAGTGTTCCTATCTCGAAAACGGTTTTAAAGAAAAACTGAATTACAAAGCTGAAGAGTATCCCCGATTTAGTACATAAAGATAGTTTAGACATTCATGCTAACGTTCCTATCTCGAAAACAGTTCAATACAGGAGGAAAAAGTGAATTATAAAATTGCAGAACATCATCGATTTAGTACGAAAAGATAGTTTAGACATTGGTGCTAAAAATACAATGCTAAAAACATGCAATTTTTTTGCTCTCAATTTCTTACACTATGCACATGTGAGCTACATTGCACACGTTGTAACGTAGCTGGTGAGACATACGCTATATAGTTCAAAATACGGTTACTTGACACTTTTTAATTTGTTGTAAAGATCTTGGTCTGAAGTAGGTCCCATTGTAATATCTTTACAAACTAAAGAAAATAAAGCGCCATCTGGTGTAAAACGGCGGAATTAGCGTTCCTATCTCAAAAACGGTTCAAGATGGGAGAAAAGTTAATTATGAAGTTGTAGAGCAACATCGATTTACTACGAAAAGACAGTTTTTAGACATTATTGCTAAAATTAGAACGCTTAAAACGTGCAGTTGTTTGTTCGATATTTCCTACACTGTGCACACTTGAACTACGTTGCACACTTTGTCGCGTAGATACCGTTGATACTTTTTGTTTTATTGTAAAGGTCTGGTCTGAAATAGACGATCAAAAGAAAATACAGGGTGCCCAAAAAGGTCAGTCCCGACTCTTTTAACTGCTGAACAGCTGCAGCTATAATCATAAAAGTGGTATGTATGTATAGTAAAGTGGACATGTGCTACGCGATTCAACCACCTACAGCGCCATCTGGTGGAAAACAGTGGAGGTAGCGTTCTTATCTCGGAAACGGTTCAAGACAGGGGAAAAAAGTGAATTATAAAATTGCAGAGCATCATCGATTTAGTACGAAAAGATGGTTTAGACATTAATACTAAAAACAGAACGCTTAAAACGTGCATTTGTTTGTTCACAATTTCCAATTTCGTGCACACTTGAACAACATTGCACAGGTTGTAGCGTAGCGGGTGACATTTATGCTATTGTTGCGTACTTGAGGGTTCGTGAGTTGTCCGAGAATGAAAGGCCAAACTTACAAAAATTCAGTAATTTATTCACAGAAAGTTCCAGAAAAATACAGGTCTATAAACCAAGTATCAGCTTCAATTCAAACAGTAAACACAGCTTGAACAACAGCTGTCAATAGCAAATCCACAGTACAAACTGTATAGCAATAACACATAAAGCAAGTCTCTTCCAAAAAGGCTCAAGAGCAATGCAAGCACTAGCGAAGCTGGCTGAAAACTGAACTGAACTGACTGCCTTGGCGAGAAAGCGCTTCTTATATACTGTTCCATGGAACCCAGATTTTTCGAGAAAACTCTAGAAAGTGGTCAACCAATCAACTTACAGCTTCCATATTTGGTATATCCCATATAAGTATTTTCTCGCCAAGGTCGCCAAAACAAATCGCCAAGGTAGGGAAAAAGTCGCCAAATTTGGCGCCAAATCCATTACCTGCCTTATTGGGGCTTTTTAATGCGTTTTTAAGGGAAAATAAGGCTATTTCAACGCTAAAACGACTAGAAATGCACAAAATTAGCACTTTATCAACTTACTAAGCCTCTTTGAAAGAATTTATACAAAAATAAACACAATTATTTACAATTTTGTAACACTGCCCCCTCCCAAGGACTGCACGTCCCGGGCAGTGCAACCCTTGGTCAAGAGGCGAAACTAACCAAATTTACACAATCTAAAATACAAAAACTAAGTTGCATATAACGACAAAATACAAACAAAAATGAAATGAGAAACATTTACAAAATTCACAAATATGTACAAGTATTTATATACAAATATTTACATTACGCATGCGCAAATTTTACCAGTATTTACATTTTAAATTTTAATATTACCGTTAATTGTGGTACTTGGCTAGCCTGTTATAGGGCACCACCTTCGGTTTTGATGAAGGTGTTTTAGTGATCCGCACCACTACATCATTCAGCCTTTTTAAGACTGTGTATGGTCCGTCCCAGTTGCACTGTAACATGGGAGAGAGTCCTTTGCGTCGAACAGGATTCCACAACCAGACCTTCTCTCCTTCCTGGAACTCATGTTGCGTAGCCTTTAGATCTTACCATTGTCTTCATTTTCTCCGTTGCAATGTGAATCCGCTCCCGAGCAAAATTGTGTACGTCCTCAAATCGTGCCTGGAGACCTTGGATGTACTCCTCGGGCGATGAAGGCGCATCGAGTGGACAACCAAACAGGAGATCACAAGGAAGACGAAGTTCACGTCCAAACAGCATCTGGGCTGGAGTATAGCCGGTGGTTTCATGGACAGCACTTCGATAAGCCAGCAGGAACAATGGCAACTTCAAGTCCCAATCTTGCTGGTTCCTTGATACTAGAAGAGAGAGGTTATTCAGGATGGTACGATTGAACCTCTCGACCATGCCGTCCGACTGGGGATGTAAGGGTGTTGTCCGGGTTTTGTCTATGCCGAGTAGTTGACACAGTCCTTTGAAAACATCAGAGGTAAAGTTCCTACCTTGGTCGGTATGAAGTTGTAGGGGCGTGCCGTACCTTGACACCCATTGCTGCACAATTTCCAGCGCAGCGGGTGACATGTATTCACTGTGAAGTTCAGTATAGATACCTAACAGAATTTTTGGTTAAGAATACAGCGTATCCGTTCTTTACATTTCTTAAGACTTTTTAATTTAACGTATGTTCATTCAATAGATAGTTTTTTGCTCATATCCGATAAAGGAAAGAAAAGTGACACAACTTAAAAATGCAGCATTTGAGAAAAATCAACTTAAAAATAACTTGACTAGAATAAAACTGGCACAACTCTCTCTCGAGTGGGTAACTTTCTAGATGGAGATGTAACTTTTTTGTTCACATTGGGTGCATTTCATGTTTTTCAGGGACACAAACCATTTTTTGAGTTATGTCACTTTTCTAGGAAGTTGTGATTTGTGACACTGCCATCGAACGTCTTCTGATGTTCTGCTATATGAATACATTTTCACTGAAAAGAGAAAAATAAAATCTTTTGTAAAAAAATAGAACCGACTCCAAAAAGCAACTACTATTCAAACAACTAAAAAAAAAATTGGTATGAAATGAAACTATAAATTGCTAACTAATAATTTCCTTCGACAAACAACCTATAACACTACAATTAATCATAACTTTTGAAGTCGGCGCAAAATTAAATAAAAATTGATACCTTTATTCAATACAAAAATCAAATCCTATTCAAAATACACATCTTACATAGTCACCTGGAAAACGCAGCCGAAAACGACTTTGATTCAAGAAAACAAATAAGATTTCGTAAGCAGCAAAAGTTGGCGAAGATGCTGGTATCTGACATCCTTGGTGAACGAAAAATCGCAAAATTATCTGGCAAACATATTTAATTTCTTTGGGATATCATTATTATTTTGATAAGGTATATTAAGAGAGCAATAAAGAATATGAAACACTAACGTACAGTATATATTATGAAAATGTACATCTTGCATGTATATTTTGCATTATGTTTTGATCGCCAAATTCAAAAGCCACGAAGGATGATAGTTATCAATGTTATATCAAATTTGCAAAGGAAACTCTAACTTCATAGAAATATAAATACCGCATTGTGAAGGATGTTCACTGTACTATGTAGATGCTACTAATGGACCAATTGTATACAGTGATGAAATAATAAAGGAAACATGAAAATGGATCATTCCAGACAACAGCATTTGTTGCTACCGATCTAAAAACAAACCTTTAAAAACTAATTAAATTTTTTTTTATTTTGCGCCGACTTCAAAAGTTATGATTAATTGTAGTGTTATAGGTTGTTTGGCGAAGGAAATTATTAGTTAGCAATTTATAGTTTCATTTCATACCAATTTTTTTTTTTAGTTGTTTGAATAGTAGTTGCTTTTTGGAGTCGGTTCTATTTTTTTACAAAAAGATTTTATTATTATTTACATCCATCCAAAAAATATGTTTTCTCGAAAATTAACTGTCATAAATGTGTTTGTGAAATTCATTTATTTTAATATTAGGTCCTAAATAATATAATATTGTACTTTATGATAGTTCTACATAATCAACATAACCTAGGGATTAACCAAAAACATGAATATAATTTCTAAAATGGGCAGAAAATATTTTACCCATTTTCTAAAGTGTAGGCAAAAAAGACGTATCTTTGAAGTGTATACAAGCGAAAAAAATGTTATAAAAGATTTTTCTAGTAAGTATAAATGAACTTATTTATTATGTAATGAAGTATTAATGACTAAATACTAACTTATACACATTTTAAACATAAATTTACATAATCATAACAACTAAATATGGTCTAGCCAAATCAATAAAACTGCTTTTTGATTTAAAGTGAAAAAAAAATGTTCTCTTGGTAAACTTAGACTGGGCCTAACACTTGGTAAACTCTTCGTAAACTAGTCAAGCAGAATTAACAGAAACTACAATGGGGGTGGGGGGGGGTACAGTAATTAACAGTGGGGGTAATAAGAGACTCATGTCTCTTATTACCCCCACAAAAAATAAAAATGGGGTAATAAGAAACATGTCTAGAACATGTAAATAAAGAATGCTTTCAAGGTTTTAAAAAATTGTACATCAAAGTCATAGTCTTGGTCAAAAGGTTACACATTAATAAATCCCAAACATCTTACCTACAAAAAAAAATAAAGAAAAATTTAGAAAAAGTCACGAACTTTCAGGGTAAGTTCAAAGTGAAGGTTTTTTTTCGTCGTATAAAAAGAATTCAAAATGTGTTATAAACTTCTCAATAAGTGTATTGTTGTAAAGAATACACATGATACTTAATATTACATATTTTTAAAGTTGTCTAAGTATATTTTTTGGTGGGTTTTTTGACTGCGTCTCTTATAACCCCTGTCTCTTATTACCCCGGCTTCCCCTAATTACAATTAAAATACCCTGTGTATCACATACACTGCGTGTTGTAAATATACCTACTCATTTATTTCCCTTAAAATTTTAAATTTTTGGATAGATCGTACTAGTATTTTATAAATAGTATTATTACGTTACGAAAGAATAATCTGAATTTCAAAACTTAGAACGGAAAACTTTTCTAATATTAAATGAGTGTACAGAAATAAAAAACTGAGCCATTTGTGCCGTGTTATAAGTATATCTATTGTGCTAAGTTTTATAGTTTTTATTCTCTTAAATTTTATCGTTATCTATTTTGACAATACCACGTATAAACTTACTGTAGTTGAAAAAGCTTAAATTTAAACTCTGAATAATGCAGATAAAATTTATACCTTTATTGCAAACCAGCTACATCGATCTAAAATGAAAACTCAAGATTTTGTTACAAAAAGGAGGTCATATGACTTAAAGTGACAAGGTGGTCTCCCTAAAACACTGACTGAGGGATAAGAAAGAAATAATTTCGTAAATGCATCGAATTCAACAAAATCCACCGATGAAATTAAACATGAGTGCCAATTGCAATTTTGTTAAGGGATCATAATCCGAGCTATTAATCGTAATCCTAATCTGTATAGAGAGAAAATTATGTCTACTCTAAAATTAAAAACGAGACACAAAATTCAGAGACATGAATTTGCTAAAAAGAAAATGCGCACTAACTGAGTGGGATAGAATTCGTACTTTAACGGTATTTTCCTTTTTCATTAATCATTTTAATAATATGTAGACTCTGTTATTATTATTATTTTTTATTTGTTTTGTTTTTATTGTACAGATCATATTCAGAGACAAAAAATAATAAATCTGGTTAGACCTTATGATTTAAACAATACTGGAGAGACCTGAGAAAAGAAAAACGATATTTTTTCAGAAGAAATTTTGGTGGTGGAAGCGTTATGTTATACACTGTAAAAAAAAAAAAAAAAAAAAAAAAAAAACTTTGGGTAAAGCAATGTTCCAAATTGTAAAGTTATGTTTATAACCCAAAATGGGCCAGAAAATATATCTATTTTGAGTTTAAAAACTTGTTAAGTATGGTTCACTACCGTATTGTATATTTCGTCTATAATAAATAAAGATGTTGTAGAATATATTGTATCATTCACCTCTTAAGAAAACAAAATGGCATGCGTAGATGATTTAAACAAAATGTAAACATTTCGTATGTATACGTATGTACACTGCAAAAATAAACCCCAAAAGAATACTAACCCAAATTGGTCTCGTATCGAATTTAGGTTGAAATTTTGGGTTACAAAAAGAACTTTCCAATGTGGAACATTGCTTTACCCACATACCTTACAATTTTTTACCTATTTTAGAATTTTTTTTTCAGTGTATGGCGCATTCTGTAGCCCAGAGACACAGTTTCATTCATTTCATGAAAGATGAACAGAGCAATGACTTTATTAGTACAGTGTCCTGAAAGTTCCAGTACTCTAACTTAAAGAACTCATTGTCCATGATTTTTTTTAAATATTAAATTTTATCGCCTGCTTATCATTGCATCAATTCTTTAATTTTTATCGTTTGCTTTTTTCTCGCTCAAGTTGTGTGAGAATAATGTTTTATGTTATTTCGTTCCTCATAGTGAAATGAGATTATCATGCATTCAAAGAATTGCGCTGCTTTAGGCTTATTTTGAAAGTAAATCTTATGGAAGATGCAAAGTTGTTTGGATATATAAATATCCAGATGATGCAATACCGAGTAAAAATACGCTATATCAGCTCGTTGGACGATTTCGTATTACAGGTTCTGTGGAAGACAAGCACAGTAGTGGAAGACCTAAAGTTGTTACATCAGCCTTTCTGCAAGACACTCAACGAAGAACATTGCAAACTCTTCAAAAATCTATAAAACGTTTGGCACAAGAAATGGGCGCATCTTGTGAATCAACACGTAAGACTTTAAGATCTTTGAATTTCCGGGATTATCGTGTAAAACTTGTACAGGAGATAAAGCCGCCAGATATTGAGAAGCGGTTTCATTATTGCCATCCGTAGATTTATTCACAACAACATCAACATTTTGGACAAAACATTTTTCTCCAATGAGGCATGATTTCATTAAAGCAACCTGAACACGCAAAACTCTCGATTTTGGGCAAAGACCAATTCCTCATTCCGCAAAAACCTTTACATTCTAAAAAAATTGGCATATAGTATGCTGTATCACGTAAAAGATTATTAGATCCATGTTTTTTTAATTAACTGTTGATGGTTTGTATAAAGGGAAGTTATCCAGCAATTTGTTGAATTGTTAGAAGTGAATAAACGAGATTCTTGGTTCCAACAAGATGGTGCAACATGCCATACAAGTAAGAAAAGCATGGACATGCTTGAAGATTTTTTTGGAGATCAACTCATCCCCTGATCTGAGCATTCTGGACTTTTTTCTGTGGGGATATTTAAAGAACAAAGTTTATGCAGATAATCCTCAAACAATAGATGATCTAAAAATTGCCATCACAGAAAGGATACAAGAAGTCACCCCCAGCATGTTAAAACGCGTTTCTAAAAACATGCGCAAACGAGTTCAGCTTTGCCTCCTAGAAAAGGGTGGACATTTTGAACATTTATTATAAATAAAGGTTCTATATTTTTTCATCCGTTATTTTAAATGTGCCTTATATCATTAGCATAAAAGTAATCGTTTTAAGGATTTTTGTTTTGTAAATAAAAAATATATCAGAGTCAGTACTGGAACTTTTAAGACACACTGTACAATAGAAATAAATTTATTAATGTTTATAAGAAGATTTCGTCGCAAAAAACACAACGTTTTCAAATAGATAATGCGAGCTATTTGGATCCTGCAGAATTGCACTTCATTAGGATTATTATTATTATTATTATTTTTTTATCTTCAAATAAGAATACTTTTAATTACTTTTTAAAATTTTATTCGTTGATTATTTTCTGTTTCATTTTTATAAACTTATTCTTTCATTTTAATCGTCTGCGTATACTTTTTATTTTTTATTTACTTAATCAATTGCATTAAAAAGTAAATGTATACGTATATTTTTAGCTTATTGTATTTATGAGAATCAAATGATAATAAAACAGAAAGGGTTAAACTTATTAAGTTTTAAGTTTAATTAAAATTTTAACAACGTGATTTATGTAAAATTTTAATAATATAAATAATAGTAATAAACTTGCAAATGTATTATACCTAAAATTTATAATTATAGAGCAAGGGCTAGGAAAAGTTTGTTACAAGATCTCTATAATACATGGTGCAAAACCTAAAACGATTAATAGATGCTAAGATATAGTCATGTGTAATATCGTAGTTTATGAAAAATACCAGAGCTACCTGCCCTCCGATAAATGCCTAAGCTGAAGTGCCCTGATAAGTCGTTTTTGCTGGCAATGGAAACTCGAATTCGAAGCAGCGAGAGAAGACGCTGCCGAAAGCAGCACGTACACGAAGTGAGGCTCAGAGCAATTTTAATTGAATACTTTTTAAAATTTACTTATAAAGTAACGTAAATACATAATAGTTCAATTTAAAAAATCGTTTAAATATATCTGCTAGTTGACTTATAAACAACAAAAGCATCTACCCTAACTCATGAACAATATATACAGTCGGTAACAAAAGTGTCCGAACACTAGCGAAAATTCCTATCTAAAAAAAGTACACTTCATACGGTTTTTCTAAATAAATCCTTATCGAATCATGTCCAATGACTGACTAAGAACATGATTCGACAAGGATTTATTTAACAAAACCGTATGAAGTGTACTTTTTTTACATAGGAATTTTTGCTAGTGTTCGGACACTTTTGTTACCGACTGTACATCCAGAGTGATACGGTTTTTGACTGAATTTCTATAACTGAAATGTCTTTATTCAAAACACATCGTATTTTCTATTAATATTTAACGTTTTTATTTTAACCAAAAAAAAAAAAAAAAATGCAATTTGTAATTATATTAAAAAAAAAAATCTGATTAATTTTAAATACAATTTTTCTTATCAACTATATCCATCCAAAAGTCAATATTAAAACTGTATTTTACTTTTAGTTATAAACAGTCAAATTCGAAACAACATAAAAAAAAAAATCTACATTTTTCAATTAGCTTAATTGCAAATATTAACGACGCTGCTTTGATAAGTTTAAGCTTTTTCAATTATTTCTATAAAAACTGAATTTTCACCAAAGCGTTTCCTTTTTTCTCTAATGACATCCACTATTATACAGCATACATCGGGTAATTATGATTACAAAATATTTGTATATAAGAACCAAAGATATAATTATTAAAAGAACTACTTAAAAGATAAAACTATATTCTTGTAGATGCTTATAAAGTGTATCAGTGAATTAAACGCAACAAAATTTTGTATACCGGGTGTGGCACCACTAGTGGGTACCACCAGTGTACCAGTGATGGGCACTTTTAAAATTAAACACTAATAATATGCTTTCTAAAGTCGTGAACAAGTTCGATTAACATTCAAATTTGGTGTTGCACTGAGAAACAAATCTGATGTGGGCACCACATGACTTCCTTATACACTTTTAGAAATATACATAAAGTTAAAAAACATTGACACTGGACCCGAAACAGTTGGCTAAAAATATTTAAAAAAAATGATTTATCACCGTGTTCTGAGCTTTTCTGAAAGTTAGTTAAAAACCGATTGCAAGATTTGTACTGGTAACGCTGACGAAGGCAGCAGGGACCCGAAAAAATTGGCTAAAAGTATTAAAAAAAGTCATTTTCACCGTGTTCTGAACTATTCTGAAATTTTCAAATGTCTAGCTAGTCGGGAAGTTAGTTAAATAAATTTTCTGTTGAACCATATAAACGCTGCCGAAGGCAGCAGGGACCTGAAACAGTTGGCAAAAAGTATTAAAAAAATGCATATCCACCGTATTCTGAACTATTCTGAAAGTTTCAAGTGTCTAGCTAGTCGGGAAGTTAGTTAAATAAATTTTCTGTTGAAGCATATAAACGCTGCCGAAGGCAGCAGTGACCCGAAACAATTGGCTAAAAATATTTAAAAAATGCATTGTCACAGTGTTCTGAGCTTTTCCGGAAGTTTTAAATGTCTAGCTACTCGGGAAGTTAGTTAAAAATGGATTCCAAGATTTGCACTGGTAACGCTGCCGAAGGCAGCAGGGACCCTACACAGTTCGCTAAAAGTATTAAAAAAATTCATTTTCACCGTGTTCTGATCTAGTCTGAAAGTTTCAAATGTCTAGCTAGTCGGGAAGTTAGTTAAATAAATTTTCTGTTGAATCGCATAAACGCTGCTGAAGGCAGCAGGTATCGGAAACAGTTGGCTAAAAATTTAAAAAAAAATGCATTGCCAACGTGTTCTGAGCTTTTCTGGAAGTTTCAAATGTCTAGCTAGTCGGGAAGTCTATTAAGTTGCAAGAGTTGTCTTTACCGTTTTTTGATACATTATGGCCAAAACCTATGTAGTATTTTTGTCATTATGAACCTAATTTTCCTAAATATCTCCAAAACGGAAAATCATAGTCCAAAAAGGGAGGTGCACAACTAGATGTTATAACAAACCTATGTACCAATTCGCAACTTTCTACGTCCAACCGTTTTTGAGTTATGCGACATACACACACACAGAAACACACACACACACACACACACACACACAGACGTCACGAAAAATCGTGTAAAATCCCTTATATCTCTAAAACGAGAGCTCGTGTTAAGACGACACTTGCAGGTGTGTAACTAGACATCATGATAGTCACATGTATAAATTGGCAACATTCAGCGATCATTCGTTTTCGAGCAATGTGAAATACAAAATCCATTTCGCAAATCGGGATTACTATACTTCCTTATACTTTGTATAAGGAAGTAAAAAATACGCCGCCTTCATGTAGAACGAATAACTGGACATTTTCTAAATCCATAAACTAGAAATATAGATTTCCGAGCTATGCGGATAAGGCATGCCAATAAGCTGAACAGACGAAATGGTCGAGAATTTCTAGTCTATACATTTCTAGATGATGAAACAATATTCTAAATATTCTGAGTCTTCTGTATTGCGATAAATTATCGTTTGATTTTCTAGAATTTTGTCATACACCAAGATTATAGTTGCTAAAACTCGCCTCTTGTACTCGCATTTATTTGCAGAGCTTTTAAATAAGTGTGACCTCGATAATATAGGCAAACGCTCTAGAATTCTAATAAGGGTTTCTAGAACTCGCTTTCAAAGGGGACTAGAATTTATACGGATGACATGGAACTATTATTTCTAGAGCCACAATTTAGATTTTAGATGTCAGTTACAGAATTTTTTGTCAGCGTGGGTCTAATGCCTTACGTGTTATAATTTACAAAGTGGTAATTTTATTTGAGATTTTTTAAAGAAACCATTATATCTCCATGAATATATGTGGTAGTCTCATAAAAATTTATACAGATTTACAGATTCCCTTTTCCTCTTTAAGACAAAACTTTTCTTGAAATAGATGTGGTATAACATATTCTGTATGCTTCTAAAAGTTCAAAATGATTCCTAAAAAATTTTTCTAGATATTTCACGAAACGTCTAAATTCGAAAGTTTCCAAATACTTATGGGTAGATAGTGCAATAACCTTTACATGTCAGAAGGCATATTTTTCATATATTAAATAAACAATTTATATTTCATGTTGTTCTAAAACTTTTTATTCAAATTATCTTAAATTCAATATCTCAAAATAATTTTATCCACAAATAATAATATTGTATGAAAACTGGATGTTGGTACTGAAAATTTCAATGTTAACGCAAATTTTGTTACAAGAACGGCCGTGAAAGTATAATTTATACAACGTGACATAATAGTGTACACTAATCCAAATCTATTGACAGTAGTGATGATAAGGGACAGAATATTTTCAAGTATTCTTTTTTTTTCGCGAATGTACGTTTTCGTGTATGTATAAATATTTTAAGAAAGAGCTAAATGTATTTCGATTTCTTTTCTACTTACCTCAATTTATTTGTTTCAGCTTCATACATATCTCTGAAATTAAGAACAGATTTTTTTTAACCGACTTCAAAAAAAGAAGGAAGGTTCTCAATTCAAACCGTATGTTTTTTTTATGTTTGTTAGATCATAACTTCTGAACGGATGCTCCGATTTTGATACTTTTTGTTTTGTTGAAAAGGTCTTGGTCTGCAATAGGTCCCATTGTAATATCTTTACGATCTAAAGAAAATACAGGGTGCCCAAAAACTCAGACCCAACTCTTTTAACTGCTAAACGGCTGCAGCTATAGTGATAAAAATGGTATGTAAGTATAGTAAAGTGGCCCTGCAGTACAAGGTTAAACCGCTTGCTGCGCCACCTGGTGGAAAATAGTGGAGTTACTGTTCCTATCTCGAAAACGGTTCTAGAGAAAAAAAGTGAATTAGAAAGTTGAAGATTATAATCGATTTAGTACAAAAAGATAGTTTAGACATTCATGCAAACGTTTCTATCTCGGAAACGGTTCAAGACAGGGGAAAAAAGTGAATTATAAAATTGCAGAGCATCATCGATTTAGTACGAAAAGATAATTTTGACATTGATGCTAAAAGTACAAGGCTAAAAACGTGCCTTTTTTTTGTTCGCAATTTCGTACACTATACACACTTAAGCTACATTGCTCACGTTGTAGCGTAGCTGGTGAGATATACGCTATATAGTTCAAAATTCGGTTACTTGATACTTTTTGCTTTGTTGTAGAGATCTTGGTCTGAAGTAGGTCCCGTTATAACATCTTTACAATCTAAAGAAAATAAAGCGCTATCTGGTGAAAAACAGCGGCATTAGCGCTCCTATCTCAAAAACGGTTCAAGATGAGAGAAAAGTTAATTACGAAGTTGTAGAGTATCATCGATTCACTACGAAAAGACAGTTTTTAGACATTATTGCTAAAAATAGAACGCTTAAAACGTGTAATTGTTTTTTCGCAATTTCCTACACTGTGCACACTTGAACTACGTTGCACGCTTTACAGCGTAGCGGATGACACGTATACTCTGTGGTTCAAAGTACTGTTATTGTAAGCAGTCACACCGATTAGCGCAAAGTCGTTTTCAACCAACTTCAGAAAGGAGGGTGTTCTTAATTCTTGCTATGTGTTGTTGTTGGTGTTTGTAAGCTTATAACTTCGTAAGAAATGCTCTAATTAACCGACATCAAAAATGAGGAGGTTCTCAATTCAAAGCGTATGTTTTTTTGTTTTTGTTTTTGTTTGTTACCTCATAACTTCTGAACGGAGGATCCGATTTTGATACTTTTTGTTTTATTGTAAAGGTCGTGGCCTGAAATAGGTCCCATTGTAAGATCTTTACGATCAAAAGAAAATACAGGGTGCCCAAAAAAGTCAGTCCCGACTCTTTTAACTGCTGAACAGCTGTAGTTATAGTCATAAAAGTGGTATGTAGGTACAGTAAAGTGGACATGTGCTACGCGATTCAACCGTCTAAAGCGCCACCTGGTGGAAAAGAGTGGAGTTAGCGATCCTATTTCGGAAACGTTTCAAGACAGGGGAAAAAAGTGAATTATAAAATTGCAGAGCATCATCGATGTAGTACGCAAGGATAGTTTAGACATTAATGCTAAAAACAGAACGCTTAAAACGTGCATTTGTTTATTCACAATTTCCTATTTTGTGCACACTTGAAAAACATTGCATATGTTGTAGCGTAGCGGGTGACATTTATAATATGTAAAATTCAAAGTATGGTTATTGTAAGCGATCACATCGATTAACGCATAGGCGTTTTAAGCCCACTTCCTAAAGGAAGAGGTTCTCAATACAAACCATGTTTCTCGTTGTTATTGTTGAAATTTGTTAGCTTATAACTTCCGTAAGAGATGATTTAATTTTAATACTTTTTTTGTTGTCGTAATGATCTTGGCCTGAAATAAGTTTCATTAGGATTTCATTAAGATATAAACAAATTACAGGATACTCACAAAAGTCTGTTCTCACTCTAACTGCTGAACGTAAGCAGCTACACTGGTAAAAGCAGTGTGTAAGTATCGATGTTGAAACTTCTGTCCGTCAGCTGCAATGCATATTTTGCCCTTTGTTTAAACTTTACGCTGCGCAATTTCCAGCGCAGCGGGTGACACGTATTTACTGTAAAGTTCAATATATATGCCTAACAGAATTTTCGGTTACGAATACAGCGTATCCTTTCTTTACATTTCTTTTAATTTAACGGACTTTTAATTTAACAGACTTTTTAATTTAACGTATGTTCGTTCAATAGATAGTTTTTTGGTCATATCCGATAAAGTGACACAATTTAAAAATGCAGCATTTGAGAAAAATCAACTTAAAAATAACATGACTAGAATAAAACTGGCACAACTCTCTCTCGAGTGGATAACTTTCTAGATGGAGATGTAACTTTTTTGTTCACATTGGGTGCATTTAATGTATTTTTCAGTGACATAAACCATTTTTGAGTAATGTCCCTTTTCTTGGAAGTTGTGATTTGTGAAACTTCCGTAGAACGTCTTCTGATGCTCTGCTATATAAATAAGTTTTCACTGAAAAGAGAAAAATAAAATCTTTTTGTAAAAAAATAGAACCGACTCCAAAAAGGAACTACTATTCAAACAACTAAAAATGGAAGAAAATTGGCAGAAAATGGAACTGTAGATTGCGCCTAAAAGTGTAAAATAATTTCCTTCGCCAAACAACCTATAACACTACAATTAATCATAACTTTTGAAGTCGGCGCAAAATTAAATAAAAATTGATAACTTTATTCAATACAAAAATCAAATCCTATTCAAAATACACGTCTCACATTGTTACCTGCAAAACGCAGCCGAAAACTACTTTGATTCAAGAAAACAAATAAGATTTCGTAAGCAGCAAAGTTGGCGAAGATGCTGGTATCTGACGTCCTTGGTGAACGAAAAATCGCAAAATTATCTGGCAAACATATTTAGTTTCTTTGGGATATCATGATTATTTTAATAAGGTATATCAAGAGAGTAATCAAGAATATGAAACAACACATCGTACAATATATATTATGAAAATATACATCTTGCGTGTATATTTTTGCCTTACGTTTTTATCGCCAAATTCAAAAGCCATCAAGGATGATCTAACTTCGTAGAAACATAAATACCGCATTGTAAAGAATGTTCACTGTTCTATGTAGATGCTACTAATGGTCCAATTGTATACAGTGATAAAATAATAAAGGAAACATGAAAATGGATCATTCGAGACAACAGCATTTGTTGCTACCGATCTAAAGACAAACCTTTAAAAACTAGTTAAATTTTATTTAATTTTGCGCCGACTTCAAAAGTTATGATTAATTGTAGTGTTATAGGTTGTTTGGCGAAGGAAATTATTTTACACTTTTAGGCGCAATCTACAGTTCCATTTTCTGCCAATTTTCTTCCATTTTTAGTTGTTTGAATAGTAGTTCCTTTTTGGAGTCGGTTCTATTTTTTTACAAAAAGATTTTATTTCTTTTCAGCTAGAAACATTTCAGCTAGTGAACGGACTATTATTATTATTATTATTATTTGAAAATTCTAGATGATTGGGTTTGAATTATTTATTTCTAAAAACATTTCTTTTTAAACTTATAATATCAAATTAATTATTTTAATTTTGCCGATAAGCGAAAATTATTAACCAGTTAAGTGTTTGCCTACAATTATTATTTAAAACTAACAAAAGAAAATATATATATATATATATAAATTATTCACGTATGTTTATTCGCCCAGTATAAACTAACAAAAAAAGAAAAGAAAAAGAAAACACTATTTACTAATGCGGAAAACATGTGATTGCACGCAAACATCTTAGGGCGTTATATTTCTTGAGGTATTACTTACTAACGCAAGCCATGTACCCACTCATTGACCATTGAACAATAAATTAAAAATAGTGGGGAATAAAATTTTGCTTCTATATAGCTAATTAAAAAGTATTCATATAAATACAGGGTTAAAATTTGTTTAATATTTTTGCATTCTTTCATTCGTGTGCGTATGTGTATATTAACACACATACACACACACATATATATCTATATATATATAGCGCAACCACGTTTCCTGCGCCTGGCATCGAGGACGATTCTAAAAACTAGGAATGGTGCCAAATCGATCGATAGGTTGAGATTTCAAAGACATCCAGTCATTCGGCACCCTTTTATCGCATATATCCTCTCAAGCAGATGATTATCACCTCTATTTTAATACTGGACTCATTGAGTCAGCGCTTGCGCAAAGGCTTCCGTGCTCTCAAGTAATGTGGTTGAAGAATATATATCTATATATCTATATATATATAAATATATATATATATATATATATATATATATATATATATATATATTAAAACAGACGAAGTGGAGTGCAAATATAAAACAGATAAAATTCCACCATAATTCACAAGAGCCTAAATTCACTTTAAAGCAATTGGAAAATATAATGATTTAAGATAACCAATTTTCATATATTACAGCATAAAAAAATTGATAGAATGAAAGGAAAATAAATTAAATGAAATGTTATCTAAAATATATCTATTTATTATTTAATATGAAATCTAAATATACATTAAATGATATATATTGTATAATACATATAAATAATACATATTGTATAAGCACAAATGCAGCTAGAAACAAAGTGTGTAATATAAAAAAAAGTGTTAAAACCCAACTTCACAAAGAAGTAAAATATATGAAATCCATACATTTTTTTTTATTATTTATAAAATACAATCAATTATAAAAATATATATATATAAGAATAATACATTCAAAATGTTTGTGCAAATGTATCAGTTTAAATTTTAAAGGTAAGTATATATAATGCTATCAAAATCCACAAGACACAAAATTCATTTTACGGCAATCGGAAGGTAGAGTGGCTCAATAAAACCAATTTATATACTACTATATCAAAAATTGATAGAATATGTATCGCAAAATGCATAGAATTCAACATACTAATTTTAGGAGATTATGAAAGATTGCATTGCTAAACCTATTCATAAACTCCAGATTCTAATTTAAATGTGATATAAAGAATGGAAAAGTTACATTATTTCTTAAGGTTCAAGTTATTTTCTATGAGAATACTTAAAATGGTCTAAATTATGACTATATTTATCAGAAAACTTTACTGCATTCGTAACCTAAATTGTCTACTATGATACTTTGATAAATTCATTAAATTATTTTATAAAAAGTACATATTTTTTGCTCCGTATTTTTATTACCCGATCTGATAACAATTACAGTTCAATATGTTAAGCATATCTCTGGACTACCTTATGCTACTTTACATTTCATGTAAAATCTCTATGAATCTAAGCTGTTAAACGTTCGGTTTCCAAACTTCAGATGAAAGCACAAAACAAAGGAATGTTCTACGTAAATTTGTTGTTTTATTAATTAACATTTTTATGCATAGTTCAATGATTGTTTCATTTAGGAAAAATTGCGATTTAATATTAAAAAATCCAACGGTAGAATAAAAACAATTGTAACCTTCCACACTTTGTACATATCCGACATCACTATTTCGCTCGTAAAATATGTTCTTTCATCTGAAAAATATTCTTCTCATAAACAATTATATGAATGAGTAAGCACCAACATGGGATTTCGCTGAGGTTATTTGAAAACATAAATCCGTCAAAAGCTGTACATAAAACAATGCTCCCTAAATACCGAACATAATTATACTCAGTACATGACGAGTCTTGTTTTTCCAAAATTATGCACTCCTTTACTCATTCCGAATGTACCACACAGAACGAGAACATTCACCAAAAGGAGCAATTAAACGTCAGCCGAGCAAGTTAACAACTTTCGCCTGAAAATATTAGGAGAGAAAAATTTAGGCAATATGCGTCAAAACAGAGATATTTCGCACCAGCCCATCAAATACGGACTATTTTTATTTTATCATACAAATTACCGATGCTAAATGAAGCATCAGAAGAGGCGACCTTGCTACAATTCTAAATAATTATTCAAATATTTTTACGCCACAATTACGTCACAATTAATTAAGCGCAATTTATCAGGTAATTTGAGATTCAATTATCAGCGTGCCTACATTGAACTGTGATCGCCAGAGGTATTAATTACAATAATAACCCTCCCAGTTAAAACCTTTTGTTCTCTCCTACAGTTGAAATGGTTTACTTAAGCGCGCTTATTCTAGAGGAACGCAATGGAACAATCAAGTAAAATGATGCATCACTGGAAGACGAGTTTTGTATAGAAGTTTAAGACGGAATAGGTACTTAGTAGAATAACGTTTTACTCAGATTTGTTTTAAGTGTCCATTTCGCTGTTTCTGTAAGTATTTGCTGCTTAGAAGAGAAAGAAGGTGATCCTCGCTTATATCAATAACTGTCCAATAAAGCTTAACACCAGAATATTTGGCGTTAGATGTG
Organism: Salticus scenicus; assembly: GCA_963930645.1. Lineage (NCBI taxonomy): Eukaryota > Metazoa > Arthropoda > Arachnida > Araneae > Salticidae > Salticus > Salticus scenicus. The sequence continues at coordinate 267,865,744 of OZ005651.1, read as the reverse complement.
TTAAATTTAAAAGGATGTAATAAAGAAAGAGAGCCATTACTTTGATAAAGTAGAGCAAATTAAATCGGATAAGAGATTTTTCAGTTTAAAAAACATATCATTTAGCGAAAGGCTTCTTAATATTTGTATCATTATTAGCTCGCAAGAATTGAAAATTTCAAAATATTTCTTTGTTATATACAGAAAAGGGTAGCAAAATAAACTGGATGCCTTTATCACCAATAAATTTAGAAACTTAATAAGTAAATGGTTTTATAAACATAAAGTATTATAATAATTATACAGTTTTTTATGTTTTTATAGAGAATGAATCACATGCTTATATTTTTTCCCTCCTTTCAAGTAAGTAACATATTTCACTACTTTTTGATTAATTTTGGGCTATACACTTCCGCAACATAATACGTTTTTCTTTAGTAAAGGTATATTATTTTTTCACAACCATATAAAGTTATAAACAATTCACTTTTGAAATAACAGAGTAAAAAATATTCTTTACTGTCATTTACCATTATTTAATGTTTGTAAGATTCCGATATAGTAATAAGAATTATTTTAATCGAGAATTAGTTCTGCTATTTTAAAAATTTACATAAAAAAATATAGATCCAATGGAATACAAATATTTTTTCCACATAACAGTTTACAAGGAAATGAATTCCGATGGCAGTGGACGAAAAAGGATGCAATTATAAATAACTTATTTTGTCAGCTCAATTTAAAAAACTGGTAAAATACATAAATAGAAAGAGATAAGCTTTTTTTTTTAATGAACACAGTCATAAATTCTTTTAATTAAATTTCTAATTGATTAGTGTGTTAAATATAGTAATTTAATATCTTTTTTAAACTTCTCATGCCTTAGCATAAGTATTTTTTTTTTTTTTTTTTTTTTTTTTTTTTTACTTCACAATAATTATTCAACACTGCAAAGTTTTATTTATAAATGTATCATAAGTTTCTTCCTCCCCCCCCCCCTATCTCTCCACCCCAAAAAAACGCTTGAAAACTGGCTGTTTGGCAAAAAGTGGATACGCTTATATTTATTCTATAAAAAGCACCATTTGCTATCTGAATGTGACAACAAAAACACTGACAACTTGCTTTTTGTATACTTTGAAGATTACCTTAAGGCAATGAACAATATGAAAAGCTCAAAATTTAATTTTCTTAAATGCCTTAAATGCGAGACTGAGAATAGTAGAATATGATATTTTTTGTTTAAAAATTTAAATTTAGAACTTTTCTATTTCACTAACAATTTTGAAAATACTTTTTAACAATGTATATAAGAGATCTCATTATGGGACTGAAATTTTCAACGAATTAAAATATATATATATATATATTATTAGAAATGAGATGGTATCCCGAAGTTTATAATCAACAGGATTTGAAATAAGCAAAAGATTCAATATATATATTTTTTGGTTTAGAACATAACTCGTTGATTCATCTAGAATATTTCTTTAAATAATAATTAAAGTCATTGTCACTTTAATAATTATATTTAAGTTAAAACCTAATTATGTAACGTTTTCTGCTTTAAATTGTTATTCAAATTTAATATTTTCTTTAAAAGTAGATTTTTTTTTTTTTTTTTTTTTTTTTTTTTTACTGCAAATATCTGTGATATACTCCTGTACTTAAATGTTTTTATGCAAAACTTCGACAAACCAGTTTAAAAATCCAACAGCTCAGAATTTCTAGTTTTTAAAAGTTGGCATTTTAAAATTTAATGTTGCTGTAAAAATCTAGTTTGCATCACTGCAATTTCAAACTCATATCCTGTGTGTGTAAGGTAAAATTTAACTTGGAGTAGGGCAGATGAATTAACTTTAGAAATAATTTTAAAATATAATGTTATATAAATATATATATATATATTACACTTTCTATACTTTCAGTTTGGTGTTGTAGTTGTTTGTAATATATATATATATAAAAAAAAAAAAAAAAAAAAAAAAAAAAACTTGACATTCCTAAAATAGATTCAATTAAGAAAATCAAGTTTTTTGAATATTTTCAATGAGTTATAGATAAATGGTCATGTGAGTTACAGATAAGAGGTTTTGTGAGCTACTGAGAATTTTTCGATTTTATTTTGCATTGAATAAATTCGGATTTTTTTTCTTTATATTTCTTTGATTTCGAAATGCAACTGTAATAGATAAAAGTGTGAGGAATTTTAGAGAAACATGGAAATATTTTACGATAAACGTAAACAGGAACTTCGATTTCGTGAAATCTAGTTTGTATTAATAAAGCTGCAGATGAATTCATAGGAAAAATTAACAATTAAATTTAAACATTGCTACCTCGTCTTATGCAAATATTCGTAGAATAAATTTAATAAGCTGAAAAATTGCAAGACAGTCGATTTTATTGTAATTCAGCATTGAAAAAAAATGGGATCAATAAATATTTTAAAGTTATCGGTAATCTTCTCAAATATTATTGTGGTACTGAATATAAATTAGCTGTATACATTTTAAACTATTTTTAAACTTTTTTTTTTAAAATATTTATATGTATATATATATATATATATATATATATATATATATATATATATATATATATATATATATATATATTTTCGAATTCCGATTAACTATTAAACACTTTTATTTTTGCAATAGTTATTGTCTGCATTTTTCATTGGAATTATCATAGTTTCACAGATTTTTATGGTTGACATAGATAACCGATAACGAGTAGTGAAGTAGTAAAGTAGTGAAGAGTTATATCTTAAGGATCTATATCTTATGAATCATTGGTATTTTCTTAAGGGTACTTGGCACCTTTGACGGTACCACTGAAGTAGCAGTCATGTAAAAGCTTATATTTCCCTTTAATATTTAAAAATTGAACTATATTATACTTTTTCAATAAAATATATATTCAGGGAATAATTCCTAGGGTTTTTTATGTATTTTTTTTTTTTTTTTTTTTTTTTTTTTTTTTTGCAGACTTGAAATCGTTCAATTGCGTTTTCCCAATTTGAATTTTTTTCACAAATTCGTGATCTTTGAAATGCTAAAACTTCTACAGGTATTTAAGAAAAGGCTCGATACTTTTTCGTATATTTAATAAAACCTACTTAAAATAATTAGGCATAGATTTTTCAATATCTTAAAAAAATAAAAAATAAAATAAAATTATATATATATATATTTATATATATATATTAAAAATAAAAACATGAAAAAATAATGTTTTTTTTTTTTCCCCTTAAAATTTTTACATAGATTTTTTTTTTCTCGAATATTATATAATAAATTTCAAAATCCATTCTTAATTCCTTTCAGTAGATTCTATTAAACACAGAAAAAAGATATTTAGTCTTTTTTTTAAATATCTGTAGATCAATAATTTATCAAAAAAAAAAAAAAATGCGAACTGAGAACACACGATTTAATGATTTCAAATCTGCAACAAATATATCAAAAACCACAAGAATTGGTGCCTGAATATATATTTTATTGAAGAAACCTATTTTAGTTCAATTTATATATATATATATATATATATATATATATATATTAAATAAAAATATAAGCTTTTACATGAAACCTACTTCAGGGAAGCGATCGAAGGTGCCAAGTCACTTTAATTTTTGTGATATGAGTCTTCTTTGTACAGTTATATATATCATGTTCAACTGTGATTTAATAAAGAATTAATTTAAAAAAAATCATATGTCAAGCTTAATTAAGATCCTGAGTTAAGAAAATATTTGTTAAACCATTTTTTTTTTTGCACTTAAAATCGTAAAAGTTGTAAAAGCCTGTTACGATGTCAAGATATATTTAGTTTCTATTTAATAGAAGCTCCTGATAATTGTCTAGTTGCAGTGAATTTATTTTGTCTACGCGAATAGATTATTTCTCGTGTTAATTCTCATATGATAGAAATCCATATTAACTACAAAAGTTCCAAAATTTTACCGGTTTTATTTAATACATTGTGTGTGAGTAACCTATTTGAATCCATAACTCCATTCTACGTTTATCAAAAATTGCTTCTTGAGGATTGAGAAGACGTCACCATTTTATTAAGTGATGCGAGAAGTAACTGACCCAATTTAAAATTATTTCAAGATTTGATGTCTGATCTATATTACCTTACAGTGATATAGACCTGACCATTTCACACCTCGGAAAGAAAGCTGAAACAAATCAAAAATGCAATATTTGAGTAAATTGAACTTAAAACATTGACTAGTCTATAATAAAACTGACACAACAGTCTGTCAGGTAGAGTGCTTGCGATATAAGGATCTGACGTTAATCATGTAGTTGGGGAGCACTTCGTGCACATTTTTCAATGGCATAAACTCAAAATTGCTTTTTTTTTACTTGTGTCAATGCTCTTGTTAGGGTGCGATTTGCCATTTTAATTTAATTTAATTTATCTAACTCATGATTTCCATCCCACTAACTAGTCATTGAAAACTGATGCAAATTCTTTTTTTTTTTTCTTTTTTTTTTTTTTTTATGTGCAAGAAAAATAAGCTTCCTTTTCACAAAATGACTGTTCAGATTCATAAAAAGACATGATGAATGAAAACGGTACTTTTTTTCATTAGTTATAACAAGCATTTATAATTTTTTTCTTTATCTTCTGTGCAATATTCATTTTCATAACTAATGAACTATTTAAAAAATAAAACTTTTTTTTTTCTTTTCTTGGATATGAACAAATTGAACATTTTAAGATAACTGTAGTTTTTCTTTAGTTAAAAGAAAAAACTCATTTCATTTACATTTCTGGAATATAATTCAAATATCATGAAATGATTAATTCATCATTCTTCTCAATCGGGGTTCATTTCACAAGAACATAACTGAAATGTTTGCACTTAAATGTTTAACTCCACTGAAATTATTACACTTAATATCTTGCCTGAAATATTTTTTTTATTAGTTGAAAAATATTTTATGTTTAAATTAACGTTTAATATAATTTTGCTGCAAAGGAATATATTTCAGAAAAGCTTGAATGTTTTAAAACTACTGTATTTTTTAAAACTATTTTTCCTGCTTCATGTCAAGCAGTGTGCAAAACTTTATTAAACATTTAAATTACATATTATATTAATGACAAATTCAGTTTATTAACAGATGTTGTAGAATAATTAATAACTGCAATATAATTAAAATAAATATATATATATATATATATATATATATATATATATATATATATATATATATATATATATATAATTTTTAAAATAATGGATTTAAAAACTTTTCCATTAGTTACATATTACATAACTAGTATTTCCTTTTCTAAAACATTAACTTCTCTTTAATAAATTAAGCAAAGGTATTTTATGTTTCATCAAGTGAATCACAAAATATGCTGAATTCTCTAAAGAAAAATCATTGCTAAACTTTGCTAAACCATTGCTTATTTATTACTTTTCCTCATTTCCAATTAGTTTGTTTACAGAATATAGATGTTTATATTATTTCTAATTTACTTAAAATATTTCTTAAAACAAAATCAATTCCAATACAGTAATGGTAAAATTTAGTAACAAATTACAATATCATATGATCGCACATTAACAATAGTTGTATCGTAAAATAATGTAAAATAACAAAATAATAACATTAACAAATAACAGTGTCCAGTCGCTGTAAAACTCTGAAACTAATACGTGTTCTTCGAAATTTGACCCAGTGATTAACACAATTATTGTTTATGCTAAATTATTCAGACTAGTTTAAATATTTAAGTGACTTCTTTATTATTGTTATTATTATTTTTTAATATTTGAAAAGAAATATGCGTTTATGCATATACAGTCGGCAGAAAAATTATTCGAGCGCTAGCAATAATTCCAATGTAAAAAAAAGTACACTTAATATATTTTTGTTTAATAAATCCTTATCGAATCATGTTCTTAGTCAGTCTAAGAACATGATTCGACAAGAATTTACTTAACAAAACAGTATTAAGTGTACTTTTTTTATGTAGGAATTTTTGCTAGTGTTCGGATACTTTTGCTGTCGACTTTAGCTTATGAAACAACGTTTTGTTTTCCAAAGTAAATAATGGAAGAATCGCAAAACACAGAAAGCACCTAAAGCTCAAATTGGATAACATGTTTTAATTTTTTTTATTTTTTTCCTTGAACCTATATATTGTATTTCCTTTTAAGCATTTTCCTGATATAATAATAAATTCTAGAGTCAGATTTAAAATAAATTAATCCTATATTAATGAAATATTGTGTACAGAGTCAGATTTAAAATAAATTAATCATATATTAATGAAATATGGTATACATCTATAGCAGTTACATGAATATGGTAAATATTGTAAAATTTTACCAACTATATATTCCGATAACTTAAGTATAATATTTTTTTTTTTTCAAAAGGAGTCAAATCAGACAAAAAACTGCGATAACGATACGGTATTCTTTAAACATTCAGCGGAAATTAGCCCCATGCAAAAAGAGCACGTTGGCGGGCGGTTTTAGCAATCGAAAGACAAAAAAATAATGTATCATATCACCTTTTTTTAAATAGTTCTTGAAAAGTGAAAAAAAATCAATTAATCAGCATCTTCGAAACAAAGGCTTATAAGGCACATAATTTCCGAAATAGAAAAATCGTTTTTAAGAGCAATTAAATATTATCGCCCTTTATATCTCTTTGTCGGTGTATAGGCATCGTTATACACATGTACCGACATACATAAGCACATAGTTGTTTATAAATGTATGTGTATGTAAGTGTGAGGAATGCGTGTATTTCAGTTTTTGACATGTGACACGTCTATTTACATGCTTATGTGTCATTACATGTTTTAAAAGTACTTATTATTTTTCAGTTTCGTATTTCTTAAAAAAAAAAAAAAAAAAAAAAAAATCCAGACTTTGAAAAAATTATTTATTTTTTTATTAATTTATAACTTTCTGAAATGTGGAAGCTTTAAAATTATAACAATATAAATTCATGTATACTGCACAAACGATTACTTTTAGATTAATACTTTTAATAGAAAGAAATTAAAACTTCTTCACACACCATAAATTTTAAATCAGCACAACCGGTTTCGAAAGGACGTAGCCTTTCTTCATCAGGTGCAAACACGTGCAACTTAAGTTGCACGTGTTTGCACCTGATGAAGAAAGGCTACGTCCTTTCGAAACCGGTTGTGCTGATTTAAAATTTATGGTGTGTGAAGAAGTTTTAATTTCTTTCTATTGACTGTACGCCATTTTTTGAATTTATTTTTGGTAATACTTTTAAGCCTTGATCCTTATGGAATTTAAGAAATAAAAGATTTTATTTTATCTTACTTAAATTTTCTGTTTTAGTATTTCATTTGTTTCTGAAATTAAGTTGCTAAATTACAGCTGTCGCGTTTTCTACAACACAATAAATTAGAGGTTAGATCAATTCATTATATTCGGCAAAATGAAGTCTTGGTGTGTAGATTATATTAAAAATTGGCTTTCTAATATCTATGAAAATTTTCCATTTAAAAAAATAATAAGATTATATTTAAAAATATCTATAGAAATATAAAACGTGTCGATATTCTACAATGAATTTGAATTTAATGACTTTTGTGTTGAAAATCACTTTTTCTATATTCCAGGCCAGTTAAGTGGTAGCGTGTAAAGCGTACGCCTGTGCACATAATAATTTAATTTTTTACATATTTAATATTAGAAAACCGTGTGTAAACGTGCAAAAATATAAATATACTTACAATATTATTTAATCTGTTATATGCATTCTAAAAGCATTTCAAAATGTTTTACTAACTATTTCAATAAAGAAGTAAAGTAATCTTGAAGAATTTAACCTAAAAAAAGAAGAAAAATGCAAATTATTTTTTTTAGTAATAAATGCTCTTTTCCTATTAAATGAAATAGTCTGATATTTTAATTCACAAAAGACTTTATTATTAAAATTAAACTAAAAAAATGACTAAATTTATTAAAATCTTCCACAGACAAAATTTATAAAGTCCCAAACTGTTAAATGCTAAATTTATGCAAAATTATAATAATATATTAAATAATGTATTAAAATAATGTGTAAATATATACATAAATATATGCATAAATACATATAAACAATTCTAAATTTTACATAACAAAATTTTTTAAATACAATTTTACTATTACACAATTTAATGCCTACAGTAGCAATTTATCAATACAAATAAATTTTAATATTGTGATGAGGTCACAGTCACAGGGGGAAAAAATGCAAATTATTAATCATATTTTCAATCTTGGCTGCAACATATTTATAAAACATTTTTAACGTTAGAGTGGGGCAGATAAATTAAAATAATTTTAAGAAATAAAGCATATTGGAGATGAATATTTTTTAATACAAAAACTATTTACATTTAAATATTAACTACATTTAAAGTGAACTTAAAATAACTTGAATTATTTACAGAATTTTTGTTTAATTTCATTCTATAATTATATGTTTAGCGTAATGTAATTATCACAGTAAAATGTAACCTGTTGTCCTCCAGGGAGCACTAACAAAAGTATAGGAAGTGGTAAACCTCTAAAGCATTCTTATATATACCTTGGTTGACTATACTGCTTTAAATTTGCATAAATTCTGTTGAAATACTTTTCCATCTACATACACAGCCTTTGAAATTTTAAGCATTGGTAGCAAATGCCATTCATTTCTATCTTTATGCTACCGAACGGAAATTCTCTGTCACTGGATTTCATGTTTAAGGAATATCCTTATCCTTTCTTAAATGCTTTCATTTTAAATAATTGATATCTGTTATAGTTTTACAGGATTATAATTTAATCATTAGACTAACAGAATTGTGAAACAGTCTATATACGTTGGTAATACGATGCTGTTGTAAAATGTTTGTATTAAAAAGTAGTATTTAAAAATAACCGGCGTTCAAATAAAAGCTTCAGAGGTAAATTTATAAATAATAAAAGCAAACATATTCAAGAACGGTTTAAATTCATAAGTACATAAAAATGGTATTTTCCAATAAATAAAATTTAAATGAATGTGCTTAATACCGAAGCATTTTTCAGGTAAAGGAACGTTATTTAATAAATCTCTTCACATTCTTCTGAAATCCTCAAGCATTCCATTTTCACAAAAAAATTTATACAGAAGTTAATTAATAAATTTTTCTGTTATGAAATATTCAAATGCATGATTTCTACTGTAATAATAAGTATGTTTCATTTATAAAATAGGATTTTAATATGCAGCTCTTATATATAAATTTAACACATGTATATATACCATGTGAACCTATATGTCATTGGCCACTATCTCGATGTTTTTTTTTTTTTTTTTTTTTTTTTTTGTACTTTTTATAGAAATACAGACCTAGGACTCTTAGGCAGTCAATCGGCATCGATCAACAGAAGTACAATAGCAATCTAGAAGAATATATGAAGAAAGTTTTTCTAATTTAGTGCTGGAAAGTTTATACATACTGTTTCAAGTTAAACTTCAGTCACAAAATATTTTAGGCAACGAGTGATAAATCATGTAGTAAATAAAATCAACCTGTATCGTAATAAGTAGCAATCGATATGTGATCTTCACATGTTATGGACAACATATCTATGCTTTTTTTAAGGCTACCATAATTATTTATAAATAATAATAATAATAATAACAATAATAATAATAATATACTTTATTAAACTAGAAGTTTTTTACAGATTTTTTTCTTGTTAACGTAAAACTAATTTTTTCGAAACGTTCAGAAAACTTGACCGCGTAATATATAAAGCATAAAAAATAAAATTTTATAGAATTTTTAGAGCGTAAAATTTTATAATTTTGGACTATCTTAATTAATATGTCTGTTTTTTATGTGCTATTTTTTTCCGAGAATGTTCGTAATTCAATATTTATTGAAAAGATAAACATTTCTTCCCTATGTCTGAAGAAAAATATTTTCAGGAACATTTCTTTAGAAATCATCTAAAATTGAAAGCATTTATCATCTTATAAAGTAACATGCATTGTATAAAATCCCCCCCCCCTAAAAAAAAAGGAAAAAGAGAAAAATTGTAATGTATGCCAAAGTTAATAACATTTGCACTTTATCCGGATATTTGAATCCACTTATTTCAGTAATCGGGATTTCTCTGCAATTTACATCCTTGTTCTTATTGCTAACTTAAACCTAAAGGGAGGTATTTTAGCGAAACTTTGAATATATTTATCTTACTTACAGAAAAGTGTGACACATGAAATTATTACTATCCCCATTGGAACAAAAAGAAAATTTTTATTTTACCAATTTAAGAATGTAGTTCTCAGTATCATAAGTGTCACTGCCTAAATTGCTATCAATTTCATCACAAAAGTTTACGCAAAGAAAAGTAAAGCAGCTAAAAATTTAGTAAATATATTGTTGTTCCTAATTAAATCTTCAGTTGGAAGTATGGTAAAACACACTTTGTGTCGGACCTTTTTATCTCACTATGTTTAATTGGAAAATTTGCTTGTCTTGAACTTCATAATTTACCGTATTTTATTCGTCAGAACTGAATGTTTGTTAATTAAAAGGTATCTACATAGAATATTTAGTTTCTAATATTTAAAGTTAAGGTAGTTTCGACAAAAATATTGTCTAGCGTTTAATATCACACTCTAGATAAAAAAAAAAAAAAAAAAAAAAAAAAAAAAAAAAAAACTTTACTCGCATTACACAAATTCATATTTGTGTAGTCAAATGTAAAAACACTTAATTATTTTACATGATCATGAGAACTCATTAAAAAATTAATTATAATATTGTAGCATTCTGAAATTTGTATGCCTTAGACTACATCAAGAAATCTTGGTCAAACCATTGCCATTTATCAGTTCAAAATGTTATTAAGAATAATTATTTACAGTACACTCGTAAACACAGCATTTAAAGTCTTCAGCGTGAAGTAATTAAAGTACTTTCTGAAATGTTTCGAAAGTGTCTATTGTACCATTAAAGATTTTATTGCACCGAAAACTCTAGTACACATAATCAATCAGAAAATTACACTTGTTTAATCAATAAGGTAGCCACCCCTTTCTTGTAGATTTCTCTGCTAGGAAATTGTAGAAATTTCCATGATAGTTTCCAAATTACTTTTAACTTTAAGGTTAAATCCTTTTCAAACATTTCCTCTTGGGTATTCAAATTTGACATACATAACTTAATTACACTAGGTTTGCTGGAACTAGTGCAGATGTTAATATTAAGACAATGACGTTTAAAGTAATCATGTTTCACATTCAAAGTGCTTTTGTATTATTTTTGAAGAATTTGAATTATTTAAATAAATAATTCAAAAAACTGGCCAATTATATGAAGTAATAACAAGGAGCAAATAAAAATTATTTAAAATTCAATGAAGAGACAAAAATGCATTATCAAGTAAATATAGTACTTAAATTTACAGATTTTGTATCAAAAAATTGTTTTCTAAGATAAATAATGTAAGATAACAATAAGATTTAAAGTTATATTTAAAAGATTTTAACTTAATTTTGTAATGTTTGTAAAATTAAAATATTATTACAAATGCTTACCAATGTTCAATGTATGCGTGGATATACTGTAAACGCATTAAAGGTGGCAGAATTCCAATTTTCTACTTTAGAAGGGTCAGAATTTTTCATCTGTTTTAAAGGTTACAGTTTTTTTTTTTTTTTTTTTTTTTTTAACATTATATTTTCTTTTTTACAATGCTTTTATGTGTATTTATTTTTATAAAAAGATTCGTAAAATTCTTATAGTACAGTTTTAAAGAAATCTCATTAAAAACTTATAATTAATAAAAAATAATAATAATAACTAATGTTATAAAAACAAGAGAGATAGAAAACAGAAATTGCTCAATGTGGATTAAACTTAATTAATTTTATAATTATTTTAGAAAACACAAACTACTTATAATGTAATGAAATAATAGATATAAAGTAATTGAATTTTAAACAAGTTTTAAAACTAAGTATTATTATTAAAAATATAGTACAAATTCTATAATTTCTGTTTTTAAAACAGAATTAATTAAAAATTTTATTTTATCAGAGAAACAATGCTTATGGAGTTATACCACATTCCAACTTAACATTTGGAGAAAAGTTTTTTATTTTTATTTTTTTTGTTAGTTTTTTTTTTTAAACTTGTTTTAAGTAATATTAAATAGAAAAAATGAGTATAAGAAAATAGTACTTCTCATTAAAAGAGTCAAACTAATTGCAATAATTAAAAAGGTCGAAACTAAAATAACAAACAAAAAATACTCACAAGAGTTAAATGAGTTAAATTTCATAGATTTTATAGTTCCGTTGGATTTTAAATACATTTTGTTCTGAAGAAAACATAAATATAAACATGCATATTTATGCAATTTTCAAATCCTGCGAAATTTATATTTGCTTCATAAGCTAAAACACGTAAATATATTTTACTATTTGTAGTTTCTTATTTCTTAAATCTTACTAATATATTTCTGAAGAAAGAAAAATAAATGCCAGTAATCATTTTTTCCCCCAATATTCTTGTGGACCGTTTCCTCATTAACAATAGAATTCTATTTTCTAAAATTCTCCGTTTCTCTTATTTCACGCTACCTAAAATTTAATTTCTTTTATTCTGTAGCTACGTATTTTTATTCTATATCATATATGTACTTTTTAATTCTTCAGGAGATGTGATTTTTTAGTTTTCTCCTCCTAAAATATGAGTAAAGCACGAAAAAATAAATTACTTAAAGATTTCCTTTACGTTGCATGGTTTGTAAAACCTTTCTAAAAATGTACTGATGTGAAAATAATGGCTAAATGATGCCATGATCCCTTGGAAGGTGCTATGTGTCAGAGGCGTTTCTCTTTTAGTTTCATGTTTTTCTGCTTTCGATTCAACATCTGTTATACTCGAATGGAAGCAAATGCAATAAATTTAAAGTTGAACGTCAAAAAATATTACGACCTTTGGAAAAATTGAAAGATTATCTGTTAAACATTCAGCTGATTTTACATGGTTGCGTGTACATTAAAAGATGTTTACGAAATGGATAGCTCACCAAGTCTTCAAACTTCAAACTTTAAGCATCTTATCAGTGTCGCTTTAATCATTTTCTTATCAAACAAATTTTCTTAAAGAGAAAAACGAATCATTATATTTATTTGTGGATTTTTTTTTTTTTTTTAAGTTTTACTAAATTTATTTTTCTTATTAAAAGGCTAAAAGATGTTTCTATACGCAGTAAGCTCCTATATATCTAATATCACAAATGCAAGTGTAAAAAATAATAATTATTATTTTTAGCCTTCAGAAACTTTGCAACAATGCATACAACTAAAACAGAAGAAAATTTAATTACGATTTTAAATCAAACTTATTTTTGAACATTTAGTAATACGAGTGAGAATAAAAACTTAAATTAGCTAATCTCTGATACATTGATGGCGAAAATAGTGATTCATATTTTTTTATTATAATGTTATTTGTAATGTAGCTATTTTGAATCAATGTGAGCTGTTGAAAATATTAACTTGCAATACTTCTTTTCTAAAACTAATGTAATTATGTTGTGAATCCAAAATAATAATAAAAGCAATAATAATTATAAAAATTTTAAAAGACTTTTTAATATTGTGATGAAAACTGAGTTTACTATCTCATTAACAGTGTGATTCTTCTCCACCTGAACTTAAGAACTGAATTTATGTGATTCCATGATCTGTGTATTGTTTAAAATAATACATATGAATTTAAGTAAATAAATAAATACATAAACAAATACTATACCTAACCAGAAAATGATTTTTCTGTATTTGGTGTCTTGTTAAAATGTTTAAACTATAAGATAAAGAGAAATTAATTTTTAATATTTTATTAATTAAAAAAAAAGAATTGTTATTTAAAAAAAAAAAAAAGTTTATGCCATCATAGTTTTCATCATTCTAAATGGACCTGTTTCTTTTTCTTTCTACGAGTATTTATATATTTATTTATTAAAAAAAAAAAAAAAAAAAAAAAGTACCTGATTTAGCATAAGTATAGTACAATTATTTTACAATGAAAGGTATCTTAACAATAATCATCTTAATAAATTATACACAAAAAATTATTTAAAAAAAATAATTAAAAAAATCACTCCAAAATCAGCCCTTCATTTCGTGTTTTCCGTTTTCAGCGTTATTTAGTCTTACATTTCAACACGCAATCTAGTTTAATCTTATTTTTTTTTTCTTAATTATGCAAACTTCCGAAAAAGTCTGCTTACTTTACCACAGTTTATCTTAATTTATTTTCCTGTTTCTACGCCAGTATATAAGTACTGTCAAATATGCATCATTAATATACTTTTTCACCGAAGCTGCATAAGAAGGGAAAAAGAAATCTTTCTCATTATTTTCAAAAGAAAAAAAAAATCAACACCTGTGTCTGTCTTGTCCCAGATAGCATTATTTCCTACAATAATTGTCAAAGTCTATACCTACGAGAAAAAAAAAAGAATCAACGTACTGATATAAGAGGTAGCTTAATACTTTTAGTATGCAAAGAATACTTTGAAATAGGATTAATTGATCAATTTGTTGCGCAAGGGCTTAAAATACGTCGAAGCTGTAAGAAAGAAATTGATCTGCCAGCATTTTTTAAGAACATATTGTTTTTTTAGTAATGGAAAAAAATATTCAGTTTTTAAAGGAGACGATGCAAATTTCAAATGATTTATTTAAAAAAAAAAAAAAAAAAAAAAAAAAAACTTATCACTGTTTATAGATATACATTTACTTGGATAAAAAAAAAAAATTAAAGTGTTAAGAAAAAAAAATCAGCATTAAACATATCGCAACAAATGTGATATATATATATATAGGTATATAGTATGAAAATAGATAAGTAGATAGGCAGATTGATAGATATAAATATATAATATGCGTGAATATATCTGTAGTGTGTCCCATGTTTTTATATTTTAAATCATATGGAAGGTTTTCAGCATTTTGCAGGATAGGTCAAAGGACTAAAAAATTAGTATGCATACTATTAGATTTATCGTTATTGTTTACAAAGTGACTACAACCATTTGAACATAATCAGATATATGAATTATCAATCATATTGAAATTATCAATGTTCAAAATAAGTTGGATGTTCACATTTTATTTTATGCGCTTCATATGAATTTTTAAGAATTTATAATAAAACTTATTTTTAAATATTTTACAATAAAACAAAATTTCCACTTTGATAGCTAATTCCTAAAAATTTTTGTAAATTACTGAAAAGGAAATTTGATGGAGATTTTTACTTAAAAGAAAAAAAAAGAATTTATATAATTAGTATAATATCTTTATTCCATTCTTTATTTCTAATAGAGAAAAAAATATTTCGAAAAACATTAATAATATTTATTTAGCCACTTATATTTTACAACTTTTCTTCAACTATCCTTGAATTATTTAACAAAATTACTTATAAGTTGTCAGTAAAAGCATTATTTTACTATTCTGCTATGAATTTTAGGTAACTCTTTGCAAACGACAAACTACAATATATCCGTTAATTATAGATATAGTATAAGTATGCATGCTATGCTTATATACAATTAGTAATAGTTCATTTTTCATCTGTGTGCAATATAAGAAACATTTATACAATCAAATATTTATACAATTAAAAAATACCTATTACGTATAAAAAAAAAAAAGTTTCATGAACAATTTTGGAATGAAAGCTAAATTTATTAAATTTTATTTCAAATTAAGAATACATAACAAACAAGCATAAAAAACTTGCAGCTACAATTTATCTTAAAATCAAATTTAAGTTTAATATAAAATCAAAATTATTCCTATTTTCAAAAAGAAACTTTAAAAACCAATCATCACTATTTATACAGGACAATGAAACATTCTGTAAATATAAAATATACAAAAATAATAAGCAGCAAAATATTTATTTATTTATAAGAAAAATTACAAAAAGTTTTAGTTCCCAATAATCAATTGCTTTAAATATAATCGAGGTACATCTTACAAAAATTGAAATAGTAAATATCAAACCATATTTAAAAATTAATAACAGGAGACTTGGCGTTGGAATAGTAAAACCCGAATAAACTACTACGTCAGAAACGCCAAAGAAAAATATTGGAAATACATACAGCTGTTTCGGTAGCCTTAAGCGAACCGTCTTCAGTGCAAAAAGGATCATTTTTTGCACTGAAGACGGTACGCTTAAGGCTACCGAAACAGCTGTATGCATTTCCAATATTTTTCTTTGGCGTTTCTGACGTAGTAGTTTATTCGGGTTTCATATTTAAAAAACTTAAATAACAAAAATGGTTTGGTTTGCCTCACTCTGGTCTCCCTCCCCTCTAGGGCTAATTATACAGGGGTTCACAGTTTAAATTGGGATCCATGCCCCCAACGAACATCTATGTCTGAATCGGAATTCGAACACGAAACCTGGCAATTAAATATCAGAGTGAACAAAAAGGGATATTTAATTGAATAAGAAGTTGCATGTGTGTTCGTTTGCGCTAACATATTAGCAAAAAGAGCCACAGAAGCAGTCGAAATATAATTTTAGAAATATGTTGGGTAGTTTTGTGATGTTGTGGTGCAAACACAAAAACATTAAAAAAAAAAAAAAAAAAAAAAAAAAAAAGCAAAATGAGATATAAAAATGTATGTATTCTTTTGCATGTGTAACAACAGTAAATTAACATGGAGCTTTAGAATAGTATAGTATGAAACTTGTATCAACTACTGCAAACCTACTAAATTTAGACTTAATTAAACTATCTACATAGTGATTTGCCGGATATTGGAATAGTGCTAAAAATTTTGTAATCTGGAGAGTAATTATGTGTATTTGTCAATATAGGAGAGTTTATTTTTAAATAGGCATAATAAATATTTCGTATGAGTTATGACATATGTTGAAAAAATGTTTTTGAATGAGTAAATGCCCTTTTACACATAACGGATTTAATTAGAATGTATTTTTTAAATAGTTATATTACATTTTAAATATTTTTGTTTTCGATACATCATTTTCTTTGCTTTTAAATAATTCTAGTGTGAAGATTAATATTTAAATCTTGTCAAGTTGTCAGTTTAATGTAGGTTAGTTATTACTGTTTTAAAACTATGCTTTCTACAACTTGAAACTTGAAACGGTGTAAAATTATTGCATATTTACAGTTATCTGGAATAGTGATCGAATATTTATATTGAAATTCAATTTAAAACACTTGAGTCTTATAGAAAACAAGAAAGCATAGTTTAAGAAGAAAATATAGATTAATACAGGTTATATTTTAGAAGTCATCAATAAAATTTAGCTTTTAAAAAATAAAATTATTTTTTTACTGTATCGTCGATTATAGACTATGTTTTGAATTGAATTATTTCATATTCAGGATGCCATTTTTACTTCCTGTTAACGTAATTTTTTCTCATTTTTGAGTGCTACATTCATCTTTCAGTGATTTTATTTTACAAATGATAATTCGACAATAGTTCTTTTTTTTCTCTGTTTTGCTCAAGTATTGAAAAATAGCGACATTTTATGATGGGAGAAACTTGGCAGTTATTTTTCCATTGTGTTAAAATCCAATATTAAAATGTAGAAAGTACTAATTTTTCTTCTTACAAAATCTTGTGGTTTGTTTGACTCTCCTTTTTGAACTATATTAGGTAATATCGTTTAGTTCAATACTATTTTAATAGTTTTAAGAAAAGACTTATCATTTTTAATATTTTTTTCTTCACATAATACTGTATGTGACGTCGAAATTTAAAATTTCCGGTTAAGACTCGATTTTCTTTTTCTTTTCTCTAATATCTTTATACAGAACACAAACAAAACTAAAGCATCTTACACATTATCTTAAGATACCGCAGAATTTTTTGCCTTGGATATCTTTTTAGATCTTGTATTCCTTAAATCATTTAGACCATCTAATATATATGAAATGCATTTTTTTCTTTTTTCTAATCTGAAGTTTCAAAAATGTTTCTTTTTTTTCGTATGTTTTTCAGTTAATTTCACAGTGTCATACACTAATTTAATTTTTGTTTGATATTTAATGCTTATCAATATCATGCTGTTTCTGATATCTTTTTATATCACAACAAGTAATCTCCGAAGCAATTTTTTCCTCGTATTTAATATCTATAATTTATGTATAATCTGCGTTTTTAATTTTATAGATGTAGTATTTGTTGATAAATATTCAAGAAATTCAATTTTACCATTTAAACATTAATACGTTTATTTCTTGTTTGTTTACATTTCTCTTTGCATAAGGAGGAAACTAAGATATATCGTTACGCATCATATCATTTATTAGTTACTTTTTACAATACATTTTAACGTCTGCATTTATACACACACGATGATTCCATAAATAATAAATTCAATTTCAAGTGTATAGAAACAAAACTGATGTAAGTTAAATATTACCATACAATGAATGTAAATATATATACATTAGCGTTATTTTGAATATAATATTTAATAAAACCAAATATAGATTGACAGCAAGGATACTTAAACTTTTCTAGAAAGTGCCATCAAAAAAATTCCTGGCTTTAAGAAGTTTCTTTTGAGTTAGATATTCTTGAAAATTTAGCTGTTTTCCTCAAAATGGAATTGCTAATATAAAGTCTGATTCTCTTGTCCCATTTTGAGCTATAAAAAATTTATTTTGTTAGTATTTTGATCCACTTTCCTCTCTTTATTTGCCTTTATTAATTTTTCCTTAACTTTCATAAAATATTCATTTAATATTTGTGTGTATGTAAGTTTGAAAGACTAAATTCTAGCAAATTTAATGGTAGAGTCTAAAGTCAGATTGGTTCCTTCAGGAGACATAGTTTATATCGCGATTAAAAACAGCATCATAAACAAAACAAACATGGTTTAAAACATAATATATTTGTTATTAAAAAAAGCGTAATACCTTTTTCTTATACTTATGCAAAACATTTATGAAGTAGTTATTGCAGACGAAGCATTTTGTTCATCAATTTAGTGTTTATTTATTTTATTTTATTCTTTTGCTTTCTTTTTTATATATTTATTTTCTTTTCTTTTTTGTACATTGCTGTTTTACAAGTTTTGTCCGAGAATATATTCTCTATCGTAATAAAACAATTCCCGTACATAATTCACATATTTATTACAAGCAAAGAATAGGTCATTATTGAGCCTATTGCTGGAAGATAAATGTCTCCCGTGAAATTGAAAAAGATCCATCCAGAGAGTGCGAAAGGACTTTCATAAAATACTGTCAAGATGTTTGCTTTTATACGATTCCCTTCTTGCTTTTCAAGTAATTTCATAATTGCAATATGGGATCGTTTTGCCTTTTTGTCTGCTTCGTTAACACTAAAAGCAGAGAATGTGATGGCACTAAAAGCGAAAAAATTGGCTATTAAAAATGACATGGCATCAAACGTAAAAGTAGAATGTACAATCGACATAAATCCATAGAACATTCCAGATGCGCTATAAGCACACACAAGAAAGACTGGAAAAGATAAACATGCATTAATTTGATAAAACACCTTCATGATATAATCATACGATGAGAAGCAAGCTTCACTATGCTTCGTGGATATGTAACGGAAATTAAGAATTTTTTCATTGCTACGGACATGATTTGACAATATTAATTCCATATAGCGACAAACAAAAATATAAAATCCAGTGAAATAAATAGTGAAATAATAGAAATAACACAGCTGCAATTCGTATAAACATATGGTTAACGATCGAAAAATTCGTATGTACCGATCGGTGCTGTTAGCATCTAGTGTATCAAAAGTAATGGCTTGAAATACTGTATACGACCTTAACTCATCACATTCATGAATCTCTGTTAATATAGTTACAATGAATAATATAATGAATATAAAAATGAAAGCAACAAGAAGTTTTGCAGGTGACGATATTTCTAGACTTTTTCGGTAATATTCTAATTTCGCTAAAGACTTTTTTAATTTAAACTGAATTTTTAGCATGTGGGCCCACATTACATATGAGCTTAGATATAATACTAACTCAAAAAAATATTGACTGAAAGGCTGCTGGTAACGTATGGTTAAAAATCCCTTAGATATAATCAAAATAATTTGAAATACCAATGCAAATTTCACGAGATTCTTTGTTATATTAACTATAAGTTTATCCTTTGTAGCAACATTTGTGTCACATATATCTATTCCGAATACTTCAAAAAATCTCAAAATGGTACGAAAATTTAAATAGCGACTGATTTTTCTATTTTTGAAATAGACAAAATAATGTTTTTCGAGGCTTTTTGTAATATAAGATTTGGAAAATTTCATATCTGGTCTAACAACCTGTATACATGTATTTATTAGTATAAGAATAATATGAGAGCTGTTTCGAATTTCAAAATAATAAACACTCAGTATGCTTTTTCGCATATGTTATTAGAGTGAAGACGGTTTTTTTTCATAATGAATAAATAAAAACAAATTCCCATGGCAACATAAAAAGTGAGATAAACAAAATTTGGAAGCGTTTATTTAAAAAAATTATATCAAAATCAATTCTTTGTATCTGAGCTTTTAAGCAAATGTCTTATACATGTCTAACATTTTTTAACATATTTAAGCCTTGTAAAGAAATATATTTTTAATACTTTTGTCTTTCGTAAATAAAAACGTTATAAATTATCGATAGAAAAATATTCTTTTAACTTTCTAGTCTACAGAATATAATCTATTACGCTAAAATTTAAAAGTATTGCAAAAGTTAATTTATGTATTTAGCAGAAACTTAACATATTATTCAATATTCACAACTTTCCAGTGCTATGTTTTATTAACAATACATGGAAATTACTTCTCTGACTGAAATTTTACTTTAATCGCTAAAAGAAATAAAGGGAAACAAAAGCCCTTACCAAATATTATATAAGTAATACATATTCTATGTTTTAGCTACTTCTTACAAATAAATTGAAGCAATCGTGTTAATAAATATTTAATTCGTCGGAGATAACATGCATTACGTTTTTTCTACATACTGAATATTTAACAAAAACAGCATCTTGTATCTATAAACGAGAACATCAAATTAAAAAAGTACATTTTCTTAATAATATGTTTGTAGTTTACAGATGTGAAAATTTATTCGGAATCAATACTATCCAAACTTGGATATGCTTGTTTTCTAAATAAAAATTACTTAAATTGTGAACATAAAAATGCTATTAGAGTTATGTTCTACGGTATAAATAATGAGATTGATATAAAAGAAATTTTAATAAATGATTTAAATTTATTTATTGAAGAAAATATAAACGATCTTATGGGGTTTATAATTTTTATTTGTGCATTTTACTGCGTATTCAGCTTAAAAGCGGACAAATACTTAATCCTGTCAAAAGCCCAAAACCATGTTATTCTATGGGAAAATTTGTTTCCACAATTACTTATTGCCTAACATATATACCTTACCTACGATTTGGCTTCATGTTTGGACATGTCATTTCCTTTCATATCATTCCTCAAAGACTGCACCATTTCCAAGTTGGCCACGTGGAGGATCAAAATTGTGATGGCATGTCACCGAAGGTTGAATGTCAGACCGTCGCCAATTGGCCTTAGGGTAGGACTTGTGCGACGTAAGAACCCACTCACTGAACCGAGGGAGACACGAAAACTTGGATTGCAGAGAATCGAGTTCGTAATTGGAAAATTACGGGTCAGCGCCTCCTATGATTATGCCTCCGAGCAGGGCTTTACACCACGAAAAATTGGCCGTTTACATCCAATCCACTCCATTAAATATTTATTATAGGAAATGCTCATGGGATGTAATCGGCCAACCTGCTTGATACTCGAGCCGGCAATAGACAGTCGTGTACAATAAAGGTGGCTGTTGCACACAAAATCGGTCGTACCTGCCAATGTCCTTTTTGTTCCATAAAAATAATTCTTCTGGGAATTAATAAGACAGGGATACAATTCTCAGACTTGAAAGATCAAAATTATGATGTCTAGGGTAACAACACCTAAGTTTTCGAGTCCCTTAAATAAATTATATACCGATAAACGTGTGGAAATCCTTTTTTCAAATTTATTGTTTCTGCTATTTCTGGCATGTACAGTCGGCAGCAAAAGTATCCGAACCCTAGCAATAGTCCCTGTCTAAAAAAAGTACACTTAATACTGGTTTGTTGAATAAATCCTTGTCGAGCCATGTTCTTAGTCAGTATAAGAACATTATTCGATAAGGATTTATTTAACAAAACAGTATTGAGTGTACTTTTTTGATATCGGAATTTTTGGCTGGTGCTCGGATACTTTTGCTGCCGACTGTATAAATCTGAACTATACTTTAAAGTAAAACACAGAGAGCAAAAGTATATAGCTGCCAAAGTTTCGATTTTCTAATTAAGGGTTATTACCAGCTGTCACTGTTTGCTCACTAAGTAATTTCAGCGCGGCTTTAAACCCACTCAACCACAACCTCTTTTCTTGCTTCTTATGATGTCACTGGTTCATCAGTTGTTAGTCTAGAGTATGCATTTGGCTAGAGAGCGCATTCAATACTAAAGTTTCTATTCAAAAGGTAACGAAGATTGAGGATGATTTCCATCAGTCACGTGACGAGTGAAACGGCCAGATCCGTTTGTAATTGGATGACAGAGTGAAAAAACCTTTGACACCCCTTCTCCGAAAGTGGGTTAAAGGGCGTGATAAGTGACTTTCATTGGTGAAAATTTAAAAAGCAATCGTATTGTGATTTTTTTTATGTTGGTTACATTCTTCAATGAATGATGCACTCTCTATTCATAATATATGCTCTAGGGTTGTTAGTGTTGCCCAACGTCTAATAAGAGGCATATAATAGTTTTGAATTGGCCCGAAGATTTTTGCGCATGCTTAAATGCTTTAATTTAAGAATTTTGCCTTAAAGAAACATTTTTATGTTTTAATATATAAAAGTTTAGTTTTCTTTTCTCTTCATAAGTATGTGAGAAAAATCTAAAAATTTTTATTTATTGTAGAGAACAATATTAATATACACCCATGCATTTTTAGTTACATAGATAGATATTTGCTTCAGGATGAGTAATATATCTGTACCTTATAACCAACTTCAAACATATTTGAAAATATTTAAAAAATAAATTAGGACATATATATATTCATATTCAATATCTTTGCTTTGTTTAAAGTTTCATTTCGATATGCAATCCTTTATTGATTAATTCAATTCAATCCTTCCTGATGTTTGATCATTATAATGATGAATTATTATTATAATTATTTTATGTATATATATATATATATAAGACTCTGACGGAAATTCGCACAGGTTGGGACCAGACATAGTGCAGATTTTTTAAACTAGAATTATAATGGTATAATAATTTATAATGTATATTTTTTGTTTACATTGTCTGTGATGTGCTTCTGCTTGGAGATTTCATAGAGTGTACTGTATATATATATACAATACACTCCCAGAAATCCGCACAGCTTGGGAAACCAGCAACTGTGCAGTTTTTAGGTTTTTTCTTCTTTTATATCATTTCTCAATTATAACTCTAATGCTAAAATTCGTTAAAATGTGCATTTTATTATTTATATTAGTTGGGATGTGCAAAATGCTTTTGCGGATTTCTGAGTGTCTACTGTATATATATATATATATATATATATATATATAGCATAAATTCAGAAATTGGCACAATTTGAGGCCAGTGATTGTGTAGATTTTAGGAATTTCTTTTTGACACTTTCCAATAAGGTTAAAAAGAGATAATGGCTTTTGTTTGTCTGCATGTCTCTCTGTCCATCCGTCTGTCTGGCCATGCTTTAACTCCAATAAATATTCCTGGAAATTCCTGAAACTGATATATGTTATTCAAGTTCACTATCGGATCTTTCGATTGAAAATGCAGTGAATACTTCTACTGGTTTGTGTACAGGGACACCGAAAATATTCCAGAGCATCTTCTCTGCATTGTGTTGTAAGAGAAGTATTTCTATAAACCATATTTTAATAACTTTACTTTACGCAAATTTTAATGAAATATAAGTATGTCATTCAAGTTAGCTATGGGATTTTTTTTTATTTAAAATGGAGTAAATGCCACAACTGGTTTGTATATAGGGACACACGGAAGTATGCCAAAGCATTTTGCTTCTATGAGAGATATTCCCTTGAACCAATTTTAGTAACTTTGCACAAATTTAAATGAAATTAAAATATGCTGTACATATGCACAAAAGAGTGTTTTTTATAGAGTATAGCATAATTAGCATTGAGATTTACAGGTCCAGGCAAAAATATTCAGTTACAGTCGGTAACAAAAGTGTCCGAACACTAGCAAAAATTCTCATGTATAAAAAGCACACTTCATACGGTTTTATTAAATAAATCTTTGTCGGATTCTCTTCTTAGTCAATCTAAGAACATGATTCGAAAAGGATTTATTTAACAGAATCCTATGAAGTGTACTTTTTTACATAATAATTTTTGCTAGTGTTCGGACACTTTTGTTACCGACTGTACATTAATAGCTATTATTGGAAATTTACTGGAATTGCATTTTCGCTTACATTAAGCATTTTTAACAATTGCTAACAATGTTTAAGAGTGAATATGAT
This sequence comes from Salticus scenicus, assembly GCA_963930645.1. NCBI lineage: Eukaryota > Metazoa > Arthropoda > Arachnida > Araneae > Salticidae > Salticus > Salticus scenicus. Next base: position 267,841,076 of record OZ005651.1, on the reverse strand, counting down.
TTGAATTAGTGTATCTGTCTGTTTGACTGTCCATCTGTCTGTCTGACTGTTCATATGTCTATCTGTCCGTCTGCCCATCTCCAATGCCAGTAAATATTTTCAGAATTTCTTAAAAATAATATATGTTATTCAAGTTTACTATGGAATGTTTCCTAGTTAAAATGGCATTAATAGATATTGCACAACTGGTTTATGCACAGGAATACCCCCAAGAAATGCCAATGCAATCCGCTTTACAACAGGCAATTTTATAACTCACATTTAAATATCATTCTGCTGCAAAAATCATAAAGAATGTGAAATTTATTGTTAATATGCTACAATAATGTTTTGTATTGAATCAAGATATATAGTTACGCTCATCACTGACTGACTGACTGACTCTGTCACGCTGTGTATATATATAAAAGCTAAGAGATTTTCTTTGACTCTGCCTGTGTGTGAACGAAGGTTGCCACCTAATTTTTCTACTTTAGTTAATTTTAAAAAATCTAATTGTCCGATCGATAAGGTGTTTAATAAGACCGATTCAGTAAAATTGTCCCTTTAATTTGGTACCTTATTTGTAACGAATATTTCATTAGATTTTTTAAAAGTAATCAAAATATGAAAATAAATAAATAGCTTTAAAATAGACATTTAAACTTTTAATTGTTGCCTTAAAAAAAAAAAAAAAAAAAAGATATATTAAGGATTGAAATTAAAATTAAAGGGCTGCATTTTCTTTTGCGTTAAGCATTTTTAACACTTTCCAACAATATTTAAAAATAATTATGAATTCAGTTAGTCTACCTGTATGCCTTTAAGTCCTTCTGTCTGTCCATTGTGTGATAATGTAGGCAAAGAACGTTGAAAGTTACATGATACAACAAATACGTGTAGTTGGAAATTCTTAATAATCAATACGTACCGCATGATTTTTCGTTCTTGTTTCTTTTTGTATCATTTCTAAAATAGAACTGCAATGCTATCATGCATTAAAAGGTAAATTTCATTGTTTACATCAGGTGTGAAGTACGGAATTTGTTTACCTTTCCTAAGATCCTATTGTACACATACATATAAATATTTGTATGTATGCATACGTATATATAAGTATATATGTATGTATAGTTACGTCTAAACCTCTAAAACCTTAACATTTTCAAATGATGAATTCCTTAAAAACAAAAGATTTTTTTTTTCTTTTTAATCTAAAAAATATATATACGTACTCTTTATAAGACACTTAACAAAGGGGGGGAAAGTAACTCACTTTAACTATGCTAAGTGTCTGACTATGCTTTATTATGCTCACTATGCCAGGAGAGTGTCATTTTTTTTTAATATTAGGCCTGCTACTCAGACGTAGAGCCAAAATTAAGTTTAGAGAGGCTTATATATTATTATTATTATTGCTTTATTATATAAAATAATAGATATTATTTTTGAAAAAATATTTTATATATAATATAAACATTGTACAGGAGAGTCACAGTATAAAATGTTACACACCCCAGTTTATAGCTTTAAAATTATAATAAACGAATTTCGTGATTCAGATCTTCAAATCACTCTATGAATCAAACAAAGTTCTAAATAAATAGTAGGGTAAAGTACCGAGCTAAAAATTCCCTCGTTTTCACTAGAATTATTGAAAACTTTCTAAGCCAGGAGAGTGACATAGAAACCTTGGTACGAAATTTAAAATGATATAATTTAATAAATCAAATGATAAAAAGATTCAAATAGTCTTATTTTGTACATTAGAATATATATAGTTTACGACTACTAATTTGATTTGTGAAATATAGATTTGAAATTTTTAGAAAAAAGTTTGAGAAAAATATTTGAATAGGCGAGGAAAGCACCATTCCAGTCGTTTTAAAATATTTATAGGAAATAGTAATTGAGTTAGTTTTTTTATAAGCATGGGAATATAATTAGAAAATTTGGGTCTTAAAATGAAAAAAAAAAAAAAATTACAATTTTCTATGCCAAACCTTTTTGGGATATTTTTCTGGAACGTCATATTATTAGGCTTCTGGATAATTATCCATAAAAGAAGTAATTAGTCCAATAAATATATTGAAAGCGATTGAGAATTTGACGGTTGTTTACGCCTGAAATGTAGTTTCTTTTTGCTGTAAATTTCAGTTAAGAATACTATCCGAATAAGTTTTGATCAAATCATTTTAATATATTTTTCACAATATTTTCTAATTGAACAACTAATCAAATTTGTTTATATAAGAAAAAAAGAAAGAGAGAAATTGGAATTTTTATATAAATGTTCGAAATGAATGTTACATTTTACTTTACCCTAATGTGGCAGTTTTTTAATCATGAGATTATGCGATATATGCAGAATAAATTTTCTATTTAAAATAATTAAATGTTTAAAGCATCAGCGGGCGTTATTTTTATAAATTCTTATGTGATAAAAAGCATCTTATGTCAAATTAGAATATTAAAAGTACATTCATTTTCTTTGTTTTAGAAAGCAAGAAAATATAGTTTAATACAGGATATATATATATATATATATATATATATTATTACAAGCAAGAAATAAGTCATTATAGAACTCATTGCTGGTAGATAAATGTGTCCTGTAAAATTGAAAAAAATTCCATCCAGAGAGTGCGAAAGGAGTTTCATAGAATAGTGCCAAAATGTTTGCTTTTGTGTGATTTCCTCCTTGCTTTTCATGTAATTTCAAGATTGATGCATGTGATCGTTTTGCTTTTGTTTCTGCTACACTGAGAAAAAATTTTGTAACTGACATCTAGAATCTAAATTGTGGCTCTAGAAAAAATAGTTCCATGTCATCCTTATAAATTCTAGTCCCCTTAGAAACCTCTGTTAGAATTTTAGCGCGTTTGTCTATATTCTCGAGGGCAAAGTTATTTAAAAATCTCTGCAAATAAATGCGAATACAAGAGGCGAGTTTCAGCAACTATAATCTTGGTTTACGACCCAATTCTAAAAAATTAAGTGAGAATTTATCGCAATACGAAAGGTTCAGTATATGCAGAATACTCAGGATATTGTTGTACCATCTAGAAAGGTGTAGACTAGAACTTCTCGATCATTTCCTCTATTCAGTTTATTGGCGTGCCTTATGCGCATAGTTCGGACATATTTCTAGTTTAGAGATCTAGAAAATGACCACTTATTATTCATTCTAGAGGGAGGCGGTATATATTTTTTTCTCAGTGTACATTAACCTTAAAGCAGAAAATGTGATGGCACTAAAAACAAGAAAATTGGCTATTAAAAATAATATGGGATCAAACCTAAAATTAAAATCTGCAATCGGCATAATTCCATAGAACATTCCAACCGCTCTATACGCGCACAAAAGAAATATTGGAAATTATAAATATTCATTAATTTGATTAAACAGCTTAATGATAGATTCAAACCAGAAGTAACACGCTTTACTATGCCTCGAGGATATGCATCGGAAATTAGAAATATTTTTATTCATATGAACAGGACTTGACAATATTAAATATGTATAGCGGCAGAGAAAAATGCAAAATCCAGTAAAAAAAAATGTTGAAATAGTATAAATAACACATCCAAAATTCGAATAAACATATGATAAATGTTTTAAAATTCCATATGTACCAATCAGTGTTGTTAACATCTAATGTATCAAAAGTAATAACTGGATATACTGTACTTCTTAATTCGCCACATTCAGTAATTTCTGATAATAGAAATGAAATTGATGCAAAATTGCATAGAAATATCTTCGAATATAAGTTTTCAGGTGACGATATTCCTAGAATTTTTTGATAAAATTTTTTAAGTTCGCCAAAAACTTCTTTAATTTAAATGTCTTTATTACCATGTAGGACAACATCCCAAATGAACTCAGATATAATACTACCTCAAAAAAATATCACCTGAAAGGTTGGCGATAATGTGTAATTAAATATCCCTTAGATATAATTAAAACAATTTCAAATACCAGTGCAAATTTTACAAGATTTCTTGTTATGGTAATTATAACTTTATCCTCTGTAGCGATACGTGTGTCACTTGTATCTATACGAAATATTTCAAAATATCTTAAAATGGTATAAAAATTTAGATAACGACTGACTTTTCTATTTTCGAAACCGAAAAAATAAGGATTTTTATAAGAAAAAGGAAAAAATAACCTTTTTTTAAAAAATACGGTTTTAAATATTTCAAAATTGATCTAAAAAGTTGCATAAATATATTTATTGGCAAAAAACATCAAACCTTTTACAAATTTCAAAATCATAAGCTCTCAATATGCTTTCTTAAACGTTACTGGAGAAAAAAAGGTTTATATATATATATATATATATACACACTGCTCGACATTGAAAATGCAACAGCAAGAAGGAATGATAATAACGGAATGAAATTTGTTGGACACATACATTATAGTAGGAAGAACAACTGATTAAAATTTCAGGAAATCTGGAGTAATATGTACTGAGAAAACAGTACATAAAGCAGCGACCTCGGTGAGCAATAACAGCACATATCTGTCTAGGCATTGAATCGAACAGCGATTGGATGACATGTACGGGTAGAGCACTTCATGAAGTTTTAACACGATGCCACAATTCATCGATCGAAGTTACTGGTATGTGGTGAGGGGCCAGTCGCTTTTCAATGATTAAACAGTCATTTTCATTGGTGCGAAATCAGGAGAACGCGCTGGCCAGAGCAACAGTCGAACACATTCTGTGTCAAAGAAGGTCCGGACAATACAAACAACTTGCTGTCGTGCATTATCTTGCTTACATTTTACGCTACGGAGGCCTCAAATACAGGGCAGAGGGGCAGGACTTAACTCATCAGAAATTGAATGGCCGCTGTTCAGAGTGCCGGGAATACGAACATGACGTAATCGAGACGTGTATCCAATGGGAACCCATAACATCGTTGCAAATGATGGACAGTATGATGATGTCGAATCCCAGCTGGCAATGTGCATTATTCATAATGCCATTAAATACGGATAACTCAATCTTGCTGTAAACAGGATTGAGATTTGTCTGAAAAGTGACTTCACGCCATTCCTGCGTCCAGGTTCATCGTTGATCACACATTAATGGCGCCTATATCAGTGATGCAGTTTTGAGGGTAATCTGAATTTTGGTAGCCGCATACTGAGTCACCACCTGGATTGATGGTATGTTGTACCATTGGATACACGTCCCGGTCATCTCTTGTTTTCATTCCCGCCACTCTGAATACCAGCCATTACATTTCTGACGAGTTAAGGCCCATAGCTCTGCCCTATGTTCAAGGCCTCCGAAGCGCAACATTTAAGCAGGACAATGCACGACCGCAAGTTGTCCATATTGTCAGGACCTTCATTGATGCCGGATATGTTCGACTGTTGCTCTGGCCAGCGCATTCTCCTGATCTCGCACCAATGAAAATGACTGTTTAATCGTTGAAAAGCGACTGGCCCCCCACCACTCACCAGTAACTTCGATTGATAAATTGTGGCATCGTATTAAAACTTCATGAAGTGCTCTACCCGTACATGTCATCCAATATCCAATCGCTGTTCGATTCAATGCCTAGGCAGATATGTGCTGTTATTGCTCACAGAGGTCGCTGCTTTATGTACTGTTTTCTCAGTACATATTACTCCAAATTTCCTGAAATTTTAATCAATTGTTCTACCTACTATAATGTATGTGTCCAACAAATTTCATTCCGTTATTATCATTCCTTCTTGGTGTTGCATTTTCAATGTCGAGCAGTGTATACATATAACAAATAAATGAAAACTAATTTACGTGACAACATAAATAGCCAAATAAACAAACCCGACAGTGTTTATGTAAATATAAACATATAATTAAACCAATACTGTATAGCTAATGGTTTAAAGCACCAATCTTATAGAATATGCTGATAATTATTAACATGTTTATTCCATGCAAAGCTATATATATCCAACATTTTTTTAGGTTCTAATTAAAAACTGGAAATAAAAATTATTCTATTATGGAAATAAAAATTATTCTTTCAATTTTATAAGCTAATGCGGCTAATATCTATTACGCTAACAGAGAAACGCATTCAGATATCTATTTCATGTATAGTAAAAATTTCATATTTTATTCAATATTCACAAATACATGTAAATTGCATATCTACATAACCTTTTTATTTTAATGGCTAATGTTCGTATATCGTTACAAAAATGCTTACTAAACACAATAAACTAATAGATATTATATGTTTTAGCTACTTCTTACAAAAAAATTGAATCAAACATGTTGATTAATATTTAATTTAATAAAGATAATTTTCTTTTCTATACACTGAACATTTAACAAAAACTCTTATATCGTAAGTGACAATTCCATGCCAGAAAAGTAAACTTTCGAAATAATGAGTTTGAAATAGATTAACATGTTCAACGGACATGAAAATATATACTGAATTACATTAACCAAATTTAGATACACAATTTTTCAAAATAAAAATCGCTTAAATGATGAAAATAAAAATTCTATTATAATGATGTTTTATGGCATAAAAATTAAGATTAATATAAATGGACCTCTAAATAAATTATTTAAATAGATTTTTCAAGGAAAACATGAAAGGTCATGCTGGGTTTATAATTTTTGTTTCTGTATTTTAATAAATATTGAGTTTCATTAATAGTAATGCAGTTGGTAAATTGATTCAATTTCTAAAAATATATGAACAGATGGGCTAGATAAAATATGGATTAAAATGAGTAAAAAAATAATTAAATAAATGCTTACAAAATGTTAAATATATTTATGAGATAAAATTTATGAGCTAAAAAATGATTTATGCGTAATGTACTTTAAGATCCAAATCTTACTTTAAGTCCATTTAAGTTTCATTTTTTTTTTCCCACAAAATTTTGAGATAAAAACGTTATATTTTGTGTGTGCTACTGATAAATATATAAGTATAGTTAAATAGATGTAGACGATTCAAGTAGACAGATAAATAGATTGATAGGCATAAAGGAGCATAAAGTTAAATATTTTGTATATTACTCTTAAAGACTAAACATCGTTTTCACGGTATTTTATATCAGAAATTTAGTTTTCTTTCTTTCTTTCTTTCTTTCTTTCTTTCTTTTTTTTTTTTTTTTTTTAACTATAAATCGCCATTTACATTGCTATCCAATATATTCAATATATATATATATATATATATATATATTTCTATGATTTTGTGATCGAACGAATAGTCAAATTATTATATATGTATTACATATATATCAATAAAGAAAAAGAGAAGTTCGAGATTTTACATAAATTTTCAAAATAACCGCCTTTACAATTTAAGTTTGTGGCTGTTTTTTAATTATAATATTTTACGATATATGCAAAGAAATGTCAATTATCTATTTAAAGAAATTAATGCGGAATAGTCTTACAAAAGTGTATGCGACAAAAATACACTTTATGTGAAATCAAAGAGTTAAATGTTTTTTCTAAAGATATCTCTAAGTTCATTTTTTTAAGTATAATTAGACGTTTTAATGATTAAATTGGATAATCTAACTTTCAGTATCTAAGAAACGCAGGTAATTTCAAAGATTTTAACTGTTTTTAAGAATTAAGAGAGACTAATTTAAAAACGCTTAAAAGATAAAATTTACAGTTAATTACTGATGCTATAGTCTAAAAACCATTTTATTAATTCACTCAGTTTAAAAATTGAAAAATTGGAAATATTATATTTAGGTTCCGACTTATACAGCACTTTATTTAGGGTATTATAAAACGCTTGCATATAATAGCTATTTTCCTTTTAAATCAAGATACAATGAATTATTTATAATTTTGAAAAATCTTACAGTAACCGAAAAAATATTTTGAAGACTTTTTCAAATTTCATCTACAATCTAAGATTAAGTTTTATTATATATTTTTTAGTCAAAAAATATTATGCTCATTAATCGTGTTTATTTTGGATATTTATTTTTAAAAAAATAGGAAAGGTTTTTCTTTCCTTTTCTTTAATTAAATTTTAGCCATCTTATTTTATTTCTAAAAATAGACTAAATTTAGCAAAAAATAATCCAAGCATTTTGAATCACATATTTACATTAACTAGTTTTAATATAATAATTAAAATAGCGGGTTTTTTCCCCTTCTTCTTTCTTTTTTTTTTTTTTTTTTTTTTTTTTTTTTGAGAAATGTAACATGTTTTTCATGAAATTATACTTTAATATACAAAGAAAATTTCGGTTTAAATGTGAATATGCAAAGTTTCGATAGTTTGAAATTCTTGTTTATATTCTTAATAATTTCATCTAATTAATATTTGATGTATTTATTACTATATCTACACAGTTTCATACATAACTCACCACTATTAAAGAATTTCATACGATTCTTGCGATAATCGAACGCCAATTTTATATTTCATTAAAATATTGTTTACTTTTAGCGCAAGTGGTAACTTTGACATTTCAAACTATAAATACCTAAACACATCTTTTAAAGGGAATCTTATAAATTGACAATCTCCGCAAATATCTGTATTTTGAATATCAGAACATACCTTTCAAAAATATATTCAGACTTTCTCTTTCCCAAAAATTATTAGAAGAGATTGACAAATTAAATTTCTAGCTCTGTTTAGACGCGTACTTTCAACTAGTCTCAAACTGCAGCTGCTTCCAAATGCTAGTAACACAATCGAACAAACAGATTTTATTGTAGAAGTCTCCGCTTGTGGAGAGAATTTATCTTCAAATAATGCCAACTAAAGTATGGAAACGCAGATTTGATTCTCTACAAACATCACTTTTCTGAACTGAAAATTTGCGTCATAAATTTGCTTTCAGAAAGTTGGCCTGATAACTTGATTTGCTGTTGCATGCAAAGTTTTGAAATGAAAACAGGAAATAAAAGAGATTTAAATATGTTTCAACGTAAAGTTAATATTTTCAGTTAGGAATACAGAATTAAAGAATCCCTCAGATTTACAATTTCTAAATGAAAATCTTTCATTCTGTAATTAAGCAAATGTAAAGTGTTATATTTCAGTGTGAATGAAACGCATTTATTGAAATTTGTATCTATAAAAAGAATGAGAACCAATTTTTGAATAAGTTGCGTAAATAAAGAACCGTTCTTTTTTTCTGCTACCTATGTGCATTTAAAGTACACTAGTGTGAAAAACTCAAGGAACTTTTCTGATTTTGCAGAAATTTCACAAAAAATCAATTGGGAGAGACTTAATATTCATATACGATGTAGTATTTCAAGTAGCATAGTAGCCAAAAAAAGAAAAAAAAAAAAGAATAGAATAGAACACATACAGTGTGAAATAAGGCAGATAAGAATTTTTTTGAGTAGTATTGGTCACTCTTAGAATGAATATAAAATTTGAAAGGTTAAGAACTCAATTCTCTTAAAGATGGATTTAGAGATAAAACATATGAAAATCATGTTTTTAGCGGTTAGTCTGTGTGTGTGTCTGTGTGTCTGTGTGTCTGTGTCTGTCTGTTATCAGCATATCTCAAGAACAAATAGTAGCAGACATTCCAAACTTGGTATTCTAAATGTGTATCATATAGGGATGCTACAGTAAGCTTTTCGTTAAGATCAAGCAACTGGTTCGTGTACAGGGACAATCAAGAGAATTCTAATACATTACGTCTATGGGGGAAATTGCAGGTAAGTAGAGTTTAACGTCTATAGACTGCAGTAAACCAAATGAAACGAATATATATTTTTTGTAATAGAGATAGTCAACTGGGAAATTTTTTTTGTGTATGTAGGAGCCTCGCCTCCTCCCCTGGGGGGCGGGGGAAGTCCCCCCTCGAGGGAAGTAAATTTTCATGATGGGTATCTTTCAGAAGAGCTCCCCAATACCTTTAAAACGAATGGTTGAACCATCGATCTGCGATAATTTAAAACAAAGTTATCGATTTTTTGTACTTTTAACGAAAAAAAAACTTTTTTTTTTTTAATATTGAGAATAAAATTGGCTTTTTTGATTATTTGGTATTATACTACTTCTCTAATATGGAAATCGTCTGCATTATCATAAAAGATATTTTTTTTAAATAATAATTTTAATAAATTATTTTTAAAAAACAGAATTATTTTTTAATAACCGAATTAAATTCTATATAAATGTAGGTGCATTAATGAAACGGGGGTTGAGGAGGGGGGGGTAGCCCCCCTCACACAGAACTAATTATCAAATAAAACTCTCCCGAAGCCTAATTTGAATTGTTTAACATAGGTTTACATAACATCGTTATCTTACCTCTTAATCTCCAACCTGTATTTATAGTATTAAATTTCAGGGTAAGAGAAAGTCGTGTGAGTGACACACCAGATTATTTATCCTGAAACAATGGAACATTTTAAAGAATGGTGCCACAGGGGTTTCCCGTGGACGAAGAAGCTCCGCATCCAGAAATCGGCCTAAAAAGTCATGGCTTCCGTTTTCTTGGACATGTTGGGATTCAGCTGGTTGACTTACCTCAAAGCTCCAGTATAACTGGAGAGTATTATGCTGACTTTCAAGACCAACTAAAAGAAACTTTTAAGAATAAACGCCGGGAGAAGTTGGCTAGAGGAATCCTGTTTTTTCCTGACAATGCACCTGCGAATACTTCCACACTGTAAAAGATAACGGTAGTTTTTACAGCAGAATCATCTGTAAAAATGAGATTATTTTACAGACGCGTCTGCTTTAAAATCTACCATTGTTTTTACACTGCAATGTCCTTCGAGCAAAATTAAACACCTTGAGTATTCAGGTGGATGGCTATCCTCCCTATACACTGTAAAAAATTTTACTAACATTCCTCAAAACGTTGTGTAAATTTCCTCTATATGCGTGTGAAAGATTTAAGATTTTAGAATACACTGTTCTTTTGAGCAACTTTACACATCTTGTTTGAAAAACATTACAAGATAAGGAGAAATCGGAAGAAACCAATAATAGGACTTGCAGAGGATGGCATCTGCTAAAAAGCTGACCAATTGGGTTACATTACTTCCCATCTGACGTCATTGCCTAGCGGAAGCAAAAATGAGCGAAATCGAGATCGACCCAACTCTGCTAACAACAGCAAGCATACATTTTGTGACGGGGAAGACAAAAATTGAAGTACACATATTAGAAAATGGAAATGATTTAATTATCGGTAAGTATGAATGAGACCTTAACCCATCCTTAATTAAATCATTTATATTTTCTAAACTTTTTCTAAGGATTATGTCTCAAACTGCTAAATATATTATGAAAATAAATATGAATAGAGTCTTTTAAGCAAACTCATTTAAATTTTAAAGAAATAGATACGTATATAATAAATTTGGAAATGCTCTATAATAAATTTTCTAAGAATTTTTGTATACAGTTCTGACGAACACCATAATAAATTAATTTGTATGATGCACATTTTTATATAATTATATTAAAGCAAATTTTAATTACAAAAATCTATAAAATCCAGACTGTTAATTTGTTTTCACAAACTTTTTAAAAAAAAGTAACATATTTATTGATTACCTAATCAAATGAAATTATTTGTACAAGGAATTCACATGCAAAAAGAGAAATTTAGATAAAAGAAAAGCCATTTCTCTTATTCATAAAAAATTAAACTTAAAATAAAATGTAACTGCCCCCCCTCACACACACACACACATATATATAGAGAGAGAGATATCGTAACAAAATGTTATTTTATAAGTAGCTGTTCAAAGTACCCAATACATAACATATTAAACCCAACTTTCAAGATGAACCTAACCTTATTGCTCAAAGTATGTAGTTGTGCATTAAAGTTGTATAGTGTCTGTATGTAGAGTGTTCATATACAGAGAAATACTTTTGTAAAATAAAATTATATAAACATAAATAGATATTTACATTGATAAAATAATTTCTCTTTTCTTTAATACATTCATCAGTATTGATGTTTTAGTTAGAGATAAATAAAAAAGCAAAGCTTTGAAAAGATGAAATTTATATATAAAAAGAAATTATATACTTAAATTGATAAAATAAATTATTTTTTTAATTATTTCAAAGTCACCAGCATTAAAATAGCAGGTTTACAAATGCAGAAAAATTACTTTTCTGTAATAAATATAATAAATATAAAAAATTTTATAAATATAGAAAGAAAAACAGGCACATTCTGCTCAAAGTTCTGTTTCCTGTAATAAAATTTTATAAAGAAAAACAGGAACATTCTGTTAAAAATTTCTCTTATCAAAATGACAAAGACAATAATATTAAACTACTTAAAACTGATTAAAAAAAAAAATAATTAATATCCTGCTTTCATGCAAAAAAGTTACAATAATATGAAATGTTTAGTTTCTTTCTTTCTGTCTTTATTTTTTTTTAAGAGAAATCTACTGTCAAACACAAGTGCAGCATAAAAGTTGTAATGTTCGAGCTGGTTGTAGCTTTTATTAATTGTAGCTTTATTAATGCTACATTGTAACTTTTGTTTTTACTTTTAAATTTAAAAGTCTAATTTTAAAATTTATTTAAATACATAAATTACGCAATACAAATTTTTTTCAACTTGCAATAAAGTGTAATAAAGCTGGTGATTCACATAAACTGATAGGCAATAGTTGTTTCGCATCGAAATAATTAAGCATGACCCTTCATGAGGGAAAAATGTAGTCTCTGTAAGCAGTACGAAAGAAAACGTAATAACTCATCGTCACGAAAGCCAAAAAAACTCACAATGTCAAGTGTGTAAAAAAAAAAAAAAAAAAAAAAAAAAGCTCACACCGGAAGTAATAAAGGGACAAAATTGACTAGAAAAAGACATCGAAGAGCGGGAACAGGCGGGCTGGGACGTTATATATATCGTCCAGTGTTAATACGACTCGCCTAGTATTAACTGTCGCTTTATCACCATGCCTGCAGGAACTCTAATTATAATTAAACATCGTTAAGTTATTGCATAAAAAATTGGAATTTTTTCAGTTTTTTTACAAATTATTATGTATTTTTTTAAATGACCATAAAAATATGAATGGATTTGGCAATATCTCCATTTTTAACGAAATTCTGCATAGCATAGATTTTTTTTTTCTAATTACTGGTTTTCAGAGTTATTAAATATTTATATGCAATTAAATATTTATATGCAATAACTAAAAATAGATTAAAACGTCTAAAAAAATAAGTAAATAAATGCTTCGGGCAAACTAGTTTTAAAATCACACCTCGATTTTACATTATTATAGTTAAGCAGAATATTTAAGCAAATTTGGGTATTACTTTGTCGATAGATTGATAAGATTTCTTTGAATACCAAAATTTTTATGAAGTTTCTGTATTGAAACAAAATATTAAAAATAATAATAATAATAATTTATCAATGAATTAACAACATAATGCATAACCCAAACATGTTTGAAATACGCAATTAAACTATAATAATATAAAATTAAAGTGAAATTTAATACTAATTTTGCATTAAAAATTTACTTTTTTTTTTCAAAAAATTTAATTTTTTTAAATTTAAATCATTTTTGAGAAATTTTAATACATTGGAAGGTTTAATCCAAATGTATACAAATATTTATAACTCTAACACGGTAATTTACTAAACATTTATGACGTCCACTATCATCTCAAAATATTTATAAAATCTTTTTGTAAAGTATAAATTTTCACAATTTCCAAAATGAAACTTTACTTACTAGTTTACCTACAGAACGCAATAAAATTACATAAAGTCACTGAATGAAAAGTGGACTTTACCTACTGATTTGTATATCGGAGCTAATTTATGTATAGTAATAGATCACTAGATTAAAATGTTCCCTACTCGCCTGCATACTTTAAAAAGAAATTCTGTAAAATTAACGAACGTAAGTGTGGAACTCTCATTAATGATATGTATATATTATGCAGCAAACTTGCATTAAGTCCTCAATCCCATTGATCTGCATAGGTCTCACAACATCGTTGCATAGTTACCGTTTTTGAAAGTGATACCTTAACAATTGATCTTCCTACGTTACACTACAATGTTGTGTAAAGTTAATGTTTGTGAGAGAGGAACCTTACCTACTGATCTGCATATGTTACACAAAAATGTTGTTTAAAGTTACCATTAGCCAAAGTGGAATCTTGCCAACTAATCTGCATACGTTACACAACAGTGTTGTGTAAAGTTATCGTTTGCCAGAGTAGAACCATACTTACTGGTCTCCATACGTTACACAAAAACATTGTGTAAAGTTACCGTTTGCGAGAGAGGAACCTTACCTACTGATCTCCATACATTACACTACAATGTTATATAAAGTTACCATTTGCGGGAGAAGAATCTTACCTACTGGTCTGCATACGTTACACAACAATGTTGTGTAAAGTTTATGTTTGTCAAATTGGAATCTTACCTACTAATCTGCATACGTTACACAAGAATGTTGTGTAAAGTTTCCGATTGTCAAATTGGAATCTTACTTACTAATCTGCATACGTTACACAACAATGTTGTGTAAAGTTGTCGTTTGGCAGAGTGGAGCCTTACCTACTGATCTGCATACGTTACACCGTAAAGTTACTGTTTGTCAGAGTGGAATCTTACCTACTGGTCAGCATACAATACACAGCAGTGTTGTGTAAAGTTATCGTTTGCAAAAGTGGAAACTTATCTTTTGATCTGCACACGTTACACAACTATATTGCGTAAAATTACCGTTTGCGAGAGTGGAACCTTTCCGTTTAATGTGCATACGTTACACTAAAATGTTATGTAAAGTTACTGTTTGCGAGAGGGAAAACTTATCTACTGTTCTGAATATATTACACAAAAAACTTGTGTAAGTTACCCTTTGCGAGTGTGTAAATTTTCTTCCCTGTCTGCAAAGTTTACGCAACTAGTACAGTTGGTAATGTTTCTCAACATAGTTGTGGCAAGTAAGCTGTATCAACATTGTTGAGTAATGTTACACAATTTTTTTACAGTGTACACTTGCAGTACGAGGGTTGCTATTTATATTTCTGGCCTTGGCAACAGTAAGTGTTGCTAGGCGACCGCAGACGATTTTAATCGAAAGTTTGATATTTTTAAACGTAAATTCAGCAGACGATTTACCATTATAGCTTTATTTGTGTTGTTGACAGTAAATTGAAAAGTTCTTCTCTTTCAAAAAATGGAATTGAATCGTGAAAATTTTCGTGCGATTATTTTTCATAACTTTCGACGTGGATTGTCAAGACGAGTGCTTCGATGAACTTAATTCTTTATACAGCGATAAAGCGCCATCCTACAGCACTGTAAAAAATTGGTATAACGAATTTAATCGTGGTCGATGTTCGATCCAGGACGAATCCCGTGCAGGTCGTCCAAAATCCGTTGTTGTGCCAGAAAAGATCGATGCTGTGCGTGAACTGATAAAGCAAGATCGTCATGTGACATACCGTGAGATTGAGGCGTCTTTGGACATTAGTATGACTAGCATCAATAAAATATTGCATGAACATTTGAGCGTAAAAAAAATTTGTTCGCGTTGGATCCCGCATAATCTGACAAACGCTCAAAAAAGGCTCGTGTCGATTGGTGCAAGGAAATGTTGGAAAAATACGTTCAAGGTACATCAAAGGCTGTGTATAACATCTACACATGTGACGAATCATGGATCTATGCATATGAGCCGGAAACAAAACAGCAATCAACTGTATGGGTCTTCCAAGGCGAGGCAAAACCAACAAAAGTTGTTCGAGGAAGAAGCACATCGAAACAAAGATTGCCTGTTTCTTCGGCATTAACGGTCATGTGGCAACAGTGGCGTTAGAGCAACGCAGGACGGTCAATTCTGAATGGTACACGACCATTTGTTTGCCAGAAGTCATCGGAGAAAGTCGAAAAAAGCAGAAGAACAGGCGAATCATTCTTCATCATGACAATGCGAGCTCTCACACATCGACTCAAACAAATGCATTTCTGACTGAGCGAAAGATCGAACTGATGGGTCATCCGCCGTACAGCCCTGATTTGGCACCCAATGACTTCTTCTTATTCCCCCACATCGAAAATAAATTACGTGGACAACGATTTTCGACCCCCGAAGAAGCGGTTGATGCATTCAAAACGCATGTTTTGGAGTTACCTCAATCGGACTGGAAAAAGTGCTTTGAAAATTGGTTCAAACGCATGCAAAAGTGTATTGATCATCATGGAGAATATTTTGAAAAACAATAAAACCAATTTCGATCCTACATATTTGTTTTTTCATTATTAGGCCAGAAATATAAATAGCAACCCTCGTAGTAATGTTTCGAGGACATGATGCTGCTAAAAGCTGGTTTCAAGAATAACCAAATGCATTTTACATAAAGGGTCTACAAATATTGGAACACTGCTGTAAAAAGTGTATGAGTCTCCAGGAAGACTATGTCATATAAATATATAATTTCATTACTCTGACTCTTTTCTTTCTGGGAAAAGCCAGGAACTTTTCAGCCTCCCGTCGTATTTCGACTCATTCAATTTCAGAATTTTAGTCTTTAAATAAAGCAAAATTTTTCATTAATGAAAGTAGTGCTAAAAATTGGAATGATTGGCAACTATGCGATTAATATTGCTTTAGATCATTTAAATGCACAAATGATAAACATAATTATTATTGATAGTTTAAATAAATTATTAGTTTAACTTCCAGTCGTCATAACCCCGATGAGAATTTTAAGCTTCGTTTACGAGATGATGTGGTTAGTGTGATGTACGAATTAAGGCCAATTGTTTACATATGGTTTCTAGGTCTGGGTGGAATGTCCTCCATGAGGGCCGTTTTAGAAACGACTGGATGTCATTATGTCTTAAAACCTAATCTAAAACTTCAGCAGTGTAATTTAAACATTTATTTATTTTGAAGAAAAATATGCAAAAAAAAAAAAAAAAAAAAAAAAAAAAAAATGCATTTAAAACTTTAATAAAAACGGCCTGAACAATAAAGTTTACAGATAATTTTATATGTTTTTACATCATAATACAATAAAATTTAATAGATTTCGATATAAATAACTGCAAAGATTAATTTTGTATAGAAAAAGATTGCTAAGATTTCTTTTTCTTTTTAATACTGTAAACTCCTTATTTTTGTTTAGGGGCATTATATCGAAACATTTAACAAATTTATCTTTAAACTCTTCTGAACTTATGTTATATATGCCTTATTTATGAACAAAAAAATTATACAGTTTTACTCTTTGCAAATATTAGTAAGACACTGACAAAATATATGACTTCTACATCAGAAAAATTGTTAAAAACTATGCGCTACACAATGTATAACATTTTAATTACTGTTAGTGGCAATGATGAGGAAATGAATATATACTTATGAATATATTTATGAATATATTTACGAATATACTTAAGAATATTTAAGCAAACTACGAGTAACTTCTAAAATCTTAAAATTTTTATTTTTTAAGCCCTTTTCATAAATAAAAAACAGCAAATAAGAGTTTTAAAAAATTAAAATGCTAAATTTAAATCTGTATTTAAAATAACAAATAATAATTTAAAAAGTAGACGATAAGAATAGCATATAATTATTTTAAATTGAAGTAATAATTTTAAATCTAAATTAAAAAAAAAAAAAAAAAAAAAAAAGTATATTTTTTCATAGGTATGACTTTGTACACTCTTTTAGTTTTAATCAGCACCATGTTACTTTTATTTAAAATTACTTAAAACTGAAAACTGATACTTATTATATATTTTGGTACAGTATATTAAACCACTTTGTTTTAAATCATGAGAGCATTCTTTCTATGCAGGTAATTTTACACAGAAGACTTAATTCATTCATAATTATATATACACATAAAGAATCAAAACACATTCAAAATAAAATATTTTCAAAGGTTTCGATATATTTATCTCTAAGATCTCTTAAATCTTTTAAATCCTGAACGAGTCGGCGTGTTAACAAATAATCAAACTAAATAATTTAATATTAATTTCAACATTTAAAAAGAAAATTACGACACTGATTAAATAAAGCTTTATCAAGGATTCTGTTGCATTACACTAACAAATGTTTAAATTATGAGAATTTAATAAATAAAATAACAAATGAACAATGACATAAAGCTTAAAATATTTAATACGATCTTCTTATTTTTACATTCTGAGCGCTTTGTATGATTGTAGCTTTAATTCAATCATGAGGCACTAGACTCCGTTTCAGCAGAGCTCTCTAATTCATCACTTTATCTCTTAATCTCTGACATTCTTATTTATCAGCGTGAATCACAGAAAAACATGCTTTTCCTCCTACAGATTCAAAAAGGATGCAAAAGCGTCCTCATCTAAACTCTTCTCAACTTAAGTTCTTCATCTGGAAATGAAGAGCGTTGTTTCCCAGAAGCAACAAGTGAGGTATTCAAACCTTGGGGAAAAAGGTATATAAGGAAGACTTAAAAAGGTAGGCTTGAAGTACCAGTCTTTAATAATAAAGCAAATGTCGCTATTCTTCGTTTTCAAAGCGACTTTATTTAAAGGTGAACAATTACTTGATACGGAGTAAAATTTATTTAACAAACTAAAACCTAACAGGTATCTTTTCAATAATAATAATAATAATAGGCTGATATTTTCTAATTATGCTATATTTGCGCATAAAATAAAGATAATAAATACTTTAATAAATAGAAATAAACAATTACTGTGCTTTAAAAGTCATACTCTTTCAATATAATTTTACCTGTGTACAGTAAATTAAAATTCTAAAATATTTTTCGGCAGTATATCGTTCTTTTATTAATATTCATAAAGATTGGTTTTGTGACATAAACGAAAGAATAGCTTATCGCATTAAAACTGCTAAAAGTACTTCAAAATATTAAAGTTGTTTTATCGCATTGTAAAATTTTTAATTAAAAACTGAATCAATGTAATTATTTTATAATTCATATATTCAATAAAATTAGTAAATTTCATAAACAATAAGGTTTTATGATATGGATTCAAATCGAATTTCAAGAGGCAGGTTTAATTAATTATCTCAAAACATAACCAATCACGATCAGTGAAATGTACGGCTTCTAATAGAAAATATTATTAAATTATTATGGAAATAGTCTGAATAAAATGTATGATACTTGGTTGGTTGATTTGATTTTTTAAACACCACCAATATACGAATTACTAAGGTAAGGATTTTCGTTGTTTTTTTCGTGTAGCTATTCTTAAAAAAAACATTAATATAAAACATTAATATAACCTAATTTACATTAATATAATTATTATTACATTAATATAACCTAAAAATGGACAAATTTTGTATTTCTAATTTTTTATAATGTTTTTATTAAAAAAAAAGAAAAAAAAAACTGTAATACAAAATAAGTATTCTGATTTTTAATTCTTAAAACAATATATATATATATTAATTTATGTATTTATTTATAATTTTTAATGCAAATTTAAGTTTAATAAACAAGCAACAGGCGAAATAGATATAAATTCCTAACATTCATTCAACTAAGACACTAGTTTTGCAGTTTTTTTCTTTTTTGTATGCTGGATATTTTCTGTGATATTGTTCTAACCTTAGGTGGAAGTAGAAAAAGTTTGATATTTCTAAATTAGCGCTTTTTAAAATATTGGAAAAAGTTATTTTTTTTTTAATATTAGAAAAAAAAAACTAAATTTTTATAATAAAATATAGCACTAACATGCAGATCAGTGATATTTCACTTTCAAATTTAAAGAAATTTCTTAATTCCATTAAACACTATTCTGAGACATAGAGTTTTGTCACAGTCTATTTGCATTACACCTGTCTTTTAATTATCCTTAAAGAAATAGTTGTTAAAGTTCTTCTGGAATTTAGATGTATTGCTATTGTTTTTTCAAATGGTCTGATTGATTTTTCTACTATTTCTCACGTTAAAAAATGCATATTTTTATACTTTTAAAGATTGCTATCTAAATATTTCCAAAATAGTGCAATAAATTTATCTAAAAGTAACCTATTTTAAGATGATTTTATTTCACAAAATATAAAAATAATTAACAATTTTAACACACCTCAAACTACCAAATTCTAAATAAATACCAAAATTAATTATAAATTAATTACATCATGGACAGATATTTTCTGTGCTGTTTTTTGATATCAAAATCTTATAAAAATTAAATTGTGTATTAATATTTTGGAACTATAGTAAAATCAAGCGTACATAATATATATATATATATTAAAAATATGTTAATCAAGTAATAAATGTTATTTTTTAATAATGAAGATTAATCAGTGACATTGTTTAGTTGAAATTTAAAAAGTTGGAATCATTTGATTTATTTAAAAATATGCATTTCAAAATATAAGCCTATTATAACTTTGGTTAAATACAATATAGGCTAATATTATATTGATTTAAACTAGATATGCAGAATAATTATATGCACATAGCTTAATTTTTTGGGTATATTTTTATAAATTTGAAATTCGTACTGTGAAGTAAAGATGCAAGCATGAACGTGAGTAAACTTTATAAAAAGAGATTTATTATGATTAAACTGATTATGATTAAACTTTTAAACTGATTTTAAACACAATTTCGCGTACACGTTGTTAAAAATAAATATGAATGTTCCAATATATGAATATTCTGTTGTATAGCCATAACTTTTAGGTAGAAATCGTATCTATATATTAATACGAAAACATGAAATTTGTTGTACGTTTTTAGCCTTTTTTTATAAGAACAGAATCTTAAAAGTAGTATAGTTCAAAAGTTATGGTTAATGTAAAAAATATATTCATATGAAGGTAGACAGAAATGCCTTTCATTTTGAACACTTTTCCTTTTATGCATGTATTCTTTTGTATTTAACACTAGATTGCCTAAGCAGTTAAAATGACTGCTTTTGGGCAGTATAGGTATAAGAAACGGAGGATGAGAGGATGGCAGATACAACTATTAATAAATGCACTTGTAGCATGTATACAAAATGGCCTCAAATCTAACAAATCACATCATTATGTATATATATATACAGAGAGAGAGGTTTAAACGAAATTAAGAAGCAGTCAAAATGATTTTCTTGGGCAATCTTGTGTTAAAGTTTCTATAGAATAAAGCAGATAAATCTGCACCTGCTTTTTTTTTCTTTTAATTCAATTTAGTGGCTCGTAATTTAGCTTATTTTCTGAATTTATTTTTCGCTGTTTATTTTTTAAAGTCTCAAATATTATTTTATCATTTGTTTTTTGGCAACAAAAATAGATACATTTTTAAAGCTTCTTTTATCATTTGTCAGAGAATAGAAGTGAGTTAATTTGAATTTTTGAAACTGTTGACATATTGTTTAAATATTGGCAGCATTCTTTGCTACTGAATTGTCCAAAGGAAAAACCTTGGCGTGTCGGGTTGAGAAACAAAGAGATAGAGAAGTTCATGAATATATGCATCGTCATGTAAATAAAAATGCTGACAGTTTTTTTTTTTTTTTTTTTTTTTTAAGAATTTTTTCAAAGCAGCATTAAGAATAATTTCAATCAATTTTATTAGTTTTAATATTGTATCAATGGATTTACAGTGCAAATATTCTAATGCTAAGCATTTTGAATTAAAACTCATTCATAAAAAGTCGACGAAATTTGCTTCATGCTGTCATAAAGAGAAAAATAGTTTACCAGCTTTAATAAAAATAAATAAATATTTTAAAGAACTGTACGATGATATATTTTTGCTATATTTTGGTCACTGGGTGATACTAGAAGGAATTATTTACTAGAACCTGGTAATATAGTAGTCCAGTATATAGTCTGCAAATAATTATTATAAGTACGTTTACTTGAGGGTTCTAGAAATTCTAAATTATAGTCTCTCATAAATCATTGATTTAATTATTTCTTGTTTTGAGTTTGTAATAAAACATCGTTTATCAAAGAAAATATAAGATTTTTAATTGAGAAATGTTTAGTAAGTACTAAATATGATATATGTTACAAATTAGATATAATTAAAGATGAATGAGAGTTACATACACCCTCGTGTATATATAATATATATTATATTATATATAACAAAATATAATATAAATTATATAGTATGTATAATATATATCATGCACAAATTATACATAATATAGATAATTTAAGGCAAAATAATATTTAGAAGATTATTATTATTATTTACATTTATGAAGTACGTAGTTTCTGTTTATTCAATTATTAAAGTGTCCATACTGTGTTTTGACTTCCTGCAATTTTGCTGTGGACTTTCTTAGTATATTCCAAGGTTTTCAGTCAATAGAATTAAACAGAATATAATATTTTCGAACACATTATAGTTCAGCAGAATTCACTTTAATGCAAGATACCATATCCTTCTCTCGTCATAAAGACGTCTGGTGCAGTTTAGGAAATACCTGTTGAATTTAACACACGTGTAGAGCTTATAATCATGTAGTTAGTTGCGTAATTTAGTCTATTAGGGAAGCCTCAAGAATACTTAATATACACGTTTCTCGGGTAGAAAGTCCATTTAACTAAACATTGTGTAACGTTGTAATAAACACTCAAGTACTTAATGGTTTGACCTAATTGTTAGAACAACCTGCAAGTAATAGGTGTAGGAGTTGTGATATTGAGAAGTACATGAGTTACAGATTGCTTTTAATTGCTTTTAATTCTATTAACTTAATTTACTCACTATACCTTAAACTTAATAAAGGGAGATTTAAGATAAATTTTACAATCAATTTACTAAATTAAATTTCTTCATAGACGTGTTTATATATGTGTATATATATAAAGTAAATTATAGGTTAATGCATATTGTTAATATGTTATAATGTTTCAAGAATTTATTTGGGAGAAAATAAAATCCCTTAAAGAAAATACGTGTCAGGTTAATAGAACAGCAGCTGAACGATATACATAGGGTACGTATTTTTAGAAATGAATATTTAAAAAAAAAAAAAAAAAAAAAAAAAAAAAAAAACTTTAAATATTTAAATATATGTTAAATAAAATGCCTACAAAAAAAGAAAGGTACTTTAAAAATATTTGAAATATATTCAAAGTATATGAAAAACAGAGTAACATTTAAAGCAAAAATGAGTTTCTAGTGTAGAATAATATCAGTAACATTTACTATAAAAACAAAGTTGCATTTAATTTATTCTGTATTTTCTTTATACAACTATATTTACTTCCAAGCGTGACAAAGTATTTGTCTATAGTATTAAAATTTAAAAAAATATTTTATGAGAAATTGAGCATGTGTACTTTCTTTTGTTGTAAATGTAATAATACCATGAAAAGTTCTATGTTTTTGAATTATTACGCTCAAAAAATTTTATGTGTAATTCTTTACCTTCATCTCAGTTTTCCATCATAATTTTAATAATAACGAAGGTATATCAGCAGTGTGTTCAACAAACCTAACTTGCGCTGTAGCAAATTAGATAGTATCGTAAGATAGACTAGTGAGTGCGATGTTTCCTTTTAAACAATGCCAGAACTCTTGAATTAGATTCATTATACTGCGATACTGCGAAATATCGCACTGACTGCATTCCTGTTAGCAATTTTGACTGAATAGCTTTCAAAATGTTAGAATTGTAAACATTAATCCTGAACATGATATAAAGTAGAGTTCCTCAATCAAATATTTACGAGTTCCTAGAAGCAGTGTGCTTAAATTCTTACGACGTTGGTTTTAAATAAGGTTTAATAACACTGTACATTTTTTTTTTTTTTTAATCTTATATATTGTGAATGAGAGTATTATAAGTTTTACTTACCATTACATTTCAGTCATTGCTCCTCTAAAAAATCTTTTTCACAAATGAATTCATTCATAAGAATCTATTGGCAATTTATTAGGGATGTATGCACTATCAATTACTGTCACGCCCTTCTTAGAATTAAAATTATAATTCAGTATGTGGGTAATTCGTGAGATATGCTTAAGCAACTTGAAAAAAATATATATATATATATACGTATCCATAAGATGGAATTTTACATTTCAAAACGGAAAGAGAACAAAGAAAATTAATTATACGCAATGCAAAACAATATAAACACTCATTGATTAATTTTTGATAACATGAGAGTCTTTTTGTGAAATTGTCTATTTTACCATGTTTTTATTAACTCGCTTTCTTGTTTCTCCAGTACAAATCTTGCAATCGATTTTTAACTAACTTTCCGACTAGCTAGACATTTGAAACTTTTAGAATAGTTCAGACCACGATGACAATGCATTCTTTTAATACTTTTATTTAATTAATAAATGTTTGAAAAATTTTTGTAATTGTTCTCTTTATTACGCATTTGATCATTGTCTTTCAAGTTGATGGGATAATTCTTCAAAAAATTTTTAAAAAGTATTTATTAATACATAGAATTGTCCAGTTTATATGATTCAACAGAAAATTTAAAAACGTGGTGTATAAAAAGTTCTTTTTATCGTGCAATTACTTCCTTACCGCCACCGCCTTTTAGAATGTAAAAATAACGGAAAATATCAAAAATTCATAGAAAATAGTATTTTTTTTTTTTTTTAATGCAACTAACATCAGTCAGTAAATGCAAGAAAAATAGACAATAAAAAAAAATCGTACAGCGGGACGGTCTCGAGGCCCTTGAGGCCCTGCATCATATTAGGCCGTACATATAATAATACTGTCTCACTTTATAATGTCAATAAGCGGCTAAAAATATGTAGAAAAGTAAAAGAATAGAAACAAACACATAGTCGCAAGTGCTATAAAAAAGCCAAATAACACTACGCAGTAAATGCAGAAAAGATGGACAAGGAAAAGAAACCGAATAGCCAGTAGCGAGGGTATTGGACCCTAAAACTATCGACGGGTCTTGTTACAACGCCTTATTGCCTATGTTTTACAAGGCAATGAATCATATGGAATGCATAAATAATTTAAATACTGATTAGTTTCTGATAACGTGTCGGTCATTCCGTTTGTTATTTTTTCTCCTTACAAAGAGCAACCTGATGGAAAATTTTTTTACTTACATTTAACTGTTTTAATTCATTAAGAAGCAGCTTTCAGACTGTTTATACCTGTCATCTATAAGTACGACCTCTTTGCGAATTGAAGCTATGCTACTATAAACACGAAAATGTTGCTATTTCAATTATATCGAATCGAGTATACACGGTTTTAAACTAATACAAAAGCTTTTTTTTTTTTTTTTTTTTTTTTTTTTTTTTTTTTATCATTGTGTCTTGTGGCCACCACAAGACATTCCTATATATTCTTATACAAATTCACTAAGTTCAAAAAATTTATTAAAACTATTATTTATTACGATTATTTAATATGATGAATGCAAATGATTTTCATCTTAGAAAAAACTAACACTAAATATCCAAAGAAAGATAGTTTTATTTATCCTTAAATTGCGGAAATCGTTGCGGTTGGCACCAAAAGTTAATAGGCATTAATTTATGTCAAGGTGCATCTACATATAAATTTATATCCAATGTTGTGCAGTACTTCCTGAAATATAGCACTCCCATAAACTGCGGAAATCGCTGTATAGCAGCGCAACCTGTTGACCGATAAAGAATTCACACTAACTCAGCATAATTTCTTATAATGGCCTTCTCACATATCAAGTTTTGTTTGATTATACGCAATAGAACCTGCGATATAGCGTTACCTTAAATCACGTAAATCGATGTATAGCAGCGCCATCTGTCGAGCAGTTGACACCAAACGTTTACAGGCACTAATATAGGTCAAGGTGTACCTACATATAAATTTATATACAATTCTGAGCAGTAGTTCCAGAGATTCAGTTGCCACAAAATTTTTGTCTCACACACACGGGCAGACAGACGGACTGACAGACATTTTCTAAAAATGGTCAAATCATGTTCTATAGAGGATCAGGATAGAGGAAAACTGGCTTCAGTTTTGGTTTTAGACACCAAAAAAAAAAGTTAAGATTAGCCAAAATTATCAAATCAAAATTTTAGATGTAGAACTGTACTACTAATCCATCTTCGATTTTTTTTTTTTTTTTTTTTTTTTTTTGTTAGTTTGTTAGGTTTCGCGTCGCATTATGGGTAATTGGCGACGGTCTGGGAATCATGCCTAAGGATGATCTGGAGACATCAAATTTCCTTGGGATATATGTGTCAAACATTTTGACGGTTTTATAACTTTTTGCCGTAAATGTGTTTTGATTATTTTTGAAATTGTATCGCTATGTGTGTATGTCTTTGTGCGCAATTTTTTTTATCAAGATCAAGAACTAATGCACTGAATTTCATAAAAGTTTTTATTTATTTGCACTTTGGTGTTGCTCAATTTTTTCTGCATATCGTTCAGTTGTCGTCTCTTTTCCCATACATTTTTAATATGGTCGATAGTTAGTGCTGCTGCGCACTGTTTTTAAAGATACTTAAAAAGTACACTCAAAGTGAATGCTTAACACTGGGTAACTGTATTTTAGTCTAAACTGCGTGAATTTGTTCAGTGAAATGTAGTTTCTTGTTGAAATACAATTATTTCTTGATGGCCACAATTTACAAGTTTGTTTATGTACTTATTGTTTCCTATAAAATTTAGCTTAACTATAAAATAATTATTGAATGCACTCACACTTCATATATACATATATCGTACATTTTTACGAGAGTTTCATTTCTACTAGATTATCAAGATAAGTATTTATTCATCATGAAACCCAAACTGAATTAAATAAA
Source organism: Salticus scenicus (assembly GCA_963930645.1). Lineage (NCBI taxonomy): Eukaryota > Metazoa > Arthropoda > Arachnida > Araneae > Salticidae > Salticus > Salticus scenicus. The sequence goes on along the minus strand of OZ005651.1, from coordinate 267,814,364 downwards.
AAGATTAAATATTTATACAAAAATATAATATTTAATTACAAAATTTTGTTACTGTTATTTATTTTGTGGAGCATTTATAAAATGCCAAGCGCCTGCTTTATTGTCTATGTTGTTTTGAAGAGAAAAAAGCAAAACAGTCGTAATTCCTTAAAAAGTAACAAAAGTAAAAGTTAATCCTCTTATTATTAAAATATTTTTAACTTTGTCTTTTCCAGGAATATTTTTAATTGCTAGCGATTAATTAACACAAATGTTGTTAAAATTAAGTAACATAGAAACAAGAGAATTATTTAAAAGAAAATGGTTAAAATGATTTCAAATAAACAAAATAACGATTAAAATGGGAATTTTACGAAGTATTGATTAAATTTCGATTGTTATTGTTTTTTAACTGCATGTGATACATCTTAATTATCCAACTATTAATTACAAATCACATTAGTAAGTGAAAGAATTATTTGTGTAGTTTTTATAAATTATCTTTCTCTTTAATTGCAGTAAGTTTTCTTTATAAAGTAATGCGCTGATGGTTTTAAAGTAGGATTTAAGTTATAAGCATGATTTATTAATTATAAATCAATTTAACTTAACCTAAATCTCTATTAGTTGATTTATTTTAAATACAGAAAGATTATGGGTAAATGACTTGTGTGTATAAATGATTTATTAAATCTTTATTATTGAAAATTTAATCTTTAAATTTTAGGATAAAAATAAATAAAAGATAAAAAAGAAACATTGATTTAAAATTTTGGTCTGAATAGACTGAAAATGAATGAATTAGTATTTTTTCTTTTATTTATTATTTTATTTTTTGTTATTGCTGTCCTAAATACCCCAAAATTTCAAAATTTCTTCAACATATTTTCCATATTCTATAAAAGATAATTAGAAATAATTTTATGATTAAAACTTACAAAACAATTGTTTACATGCGACCTGTGTATACATTAATTTTAGCAATAGTTGGAAGTATATGGTGTCTATGTATGTGTTTGTATTTATATACATATGGTGTATGTAAATAAGTATGTGTGTGTGTGTGTGTGTGTGAATCTGATGTTATACTTTTGCAAGGACGTTTCTGGTAATTCTTACAATACTTCCTGCAAATGTCTTTAAAATCATTTGAAAATGTTTCATATACTTTTAAAAATATTGCTGTAATCGTTGGTTATAATGAAACTTCCGTTAAATTAAATGAACATTATTTTTTAGCTAAAAAACCAGCGCGAAATTCAAGAAATTTAGTTATATAAACTATAAACGGGAGGAGGCAAGAAAGGAACGCATACACAGTGTATACATTTATTCTTTTTTTTTTTTTTTTTTTTTTTTTTATCTGGTTTCTGAAATTTTTCGTTTTTATCCTAGACTGTATCTTGTGTTATTGTCCAGATAACAAATTTTATATGACTTGTTTAAATGCAGAGTACTACTTATGTAGGAAGTTTAACTGTAACCGCAATAAAAAAATAAACAAAATAAAATAAAACTTTATCAGCAAAAACCATAAATTGCAAAAAACTCGCAACAGTTGTTTTGGATCGAAATAAAATTGGCACTAGTGTAATGTAGCCACTTTAATTATGCTACTTGTTTCACTGAATGAAGGGTCATACTGTTTTCACCCAAAACAAGTGTTATTAGTTCTTTTTTAATTTATGATATCCATTCACAAGGTTTCCTAAAAGTAGGCTTTGAGCTGTCAGCATCAAATAGGACATCTACAAGGACTATCCAACCAATACAAAGTCCAAATATGCGGTGCTGTCACATAGTATGTAAACTAAAAATTGGCATTACTAGTATAACAAGAAATAAACTTCAAAGGATATAATTTTTTATAAAATAAAAGTCCTTGAAAATTATATCGAAATTAAATTTAGAACTGCACAATCTCTTAATTCTTAAAAGCTGATGAATTATTATATTTATGTAAACTTTATGGCTCATATTAGAATACCAGTGCGGCATGAAGTTAGTGTTGATGTTAAAGTTTTTCCTTATCGTATATATCAGTACATAAAATATTTTTTTAAACGAAAGAAATATCCAAAAAACCAACTTCAAAATTGTTAGTATTGGCTATATTTAATTTTAAAATATCTAGATTGATTAAATTTAAAATATTATTAAAATCTGTATCAAAAATAATCAAGTAATCTATGTAACGATAAGCATGTAAACCATTATTATGAGTTACATTAAAATTATATTCGAAGAAGAATAAGAAAAAGTTATCCGCACTGGAAGAATAACTTGTCCCTATACGAACACCATGTGACAGTGCAAAAGTCTCATCTTGAAAAATGATATAATTATTATTTAAACAAAAATGACATAAACTAAGGAAAAAATCTCTAGGAATATCTAATTAATCTTCAATATAAAAAATCTTAAAAATCTTTTTAATGATATCACAAAGTTGATTTATAGGAATATTACAAAATAAGTTTTCAAAATCGAAAGTTTGATCAGACAAAGGCTTAAAAGTAACTCTATTAATTAAATCAGTACTATTATCAATGGACAAAAAATAACTTGTATTTTTATATTTGAATTTAAAAAAATCATAAATGTTTTTCAAAAAGAATTCTAAATAGATATTGAAACATTTTCCAATACTTATAAGTAGTATAACATATAAACCTGAATTTAACTGGATTTTTATAAAATTTATGTGTCATAAATAAAAACGAAGTATTACTCTCATTGGATATTTTTAAAGTAAAAAAAAAAAGAGATTTAATCTGTTTAGAATAAGCAATAAAACATTTTTTAACAATTTTAGAGATTAAATTTAATTTAGTATAATAAAAATCACTATTCAGTTCTTCGAAAGTTCTTTCAAAATAAAGTTTTTTGCAAATAATACCATAATTATTTGCATAATTATTTGCATAATTATTTCATAAAATTTAATTATTAAATTTATTAAATTTATTAAAATTAAATATATTAAATTGAATTAATACATTAAGTTATATTAATTTAATACTTATTTACATAATTATTATTTACATAATTATTACATAATTAGTTAATTATTTTGCATAATTATCTGCATAATTATTTTGCATAATTATCTGCATAATTATTTACATAATTATTTGCATAATTAGGCTGAAAAATACAAGTTACTGCAAAAATACAAGTTACTTTTGTTCCATTGATAATAGTACTTATTTAATTAATAGAATTACTTTTAAGCCTTTGCTTGTTCAAACTTTCGATTTTGAAATTTTATTTTGTAATATTTCTATAAATCAACTTTATGATATCCTTAAAAAGTTTTTTGACATATTTGATATTGAAGAGGAATTAGGTATTCCTAGAGATGTTTTTCTTAGTTTATGTCATTTTATTTTAAATAATAATTATATCATTTTTCAAGATGAAAATTTTAAACAGTCAAATGGTATTGGCCTGGGGATAAATTATTCTTCCAGTGCGGCTAACCTTTTCTTATTCTTCTTCGAATATAATTTTACTGTAACTCATAATACTAGTTTACATGCTTATCGTTACATAGATAACTTGATTATTTTTAATACACAATTTAATAATATTTTAAATTTAACCCCTTCCTTCTCTTTCCCGTGAAAATGACGGGGTGAGTTTTGGCTTTCTATTTCTCGTGCGCGTGATATTTCCGTGCTGGAACTTTCAAAAGTAACACACTAAACAGATTTAAAAGCAAACAATTTCTAATACACGGAAATTTTTTTATTTCTTATTTTACACTCTAGATGGAAGTAGCAGACTATTTAATATGTAACTGAAGATAGTAGATTTATTTTAACTTGTCAGCACTATCCAATTTTAAATGTTTGTAATACATATTTTGCAATGTTATCTCAGTTAGGATTTTGAATGCACGTAATTTTGTGTTCTGTAGTATTTTTTTTTTCTGTGCATTATGTAGTTAGAATCACAAAGTGACTCGGATCCTGATTTTAGTATAAATGAATCTTCTAGTGATACAGAAATAAAGGATATTTATGAAAGCTCGGATAGCGAATCTGATAACAGTGTCACAAAATCCTGTTTTAATGATTAAAACACATATCTCGTATTTTTTCTACTTTCTGAAAAACCAGCATTCAGTCATAATAATCCTGATTTTTGGTTTTTCTGCAAAATAAAATTTTCTTGATTTCAAGCTTTAAAAAAAAAAAAATAAAAAAAATAAAAAAATCCAAAAATTAAAAGTGAATGCATATATTGTTCATACACTTTATTTTATACAATTTTCTTGAATAAAAAAGTGGACACTTTTCTTTACCGCTTTCTTAAAAATTACGAGATTGTTCAGAGGTTAATATATCCATAACTTTTAAAATTAAATAAAGCCAATACTAACAATTTTGAAGTTGATTTTTTGGATATTTCTTTCGTTTTAAAAAATAATATATTATGTACTGATTTATATGATAAATGGGAAAACTTTAACTTCAACACTAACTGTATGCCGCACTTGTAATCTGAGCCATAAAATTTACATAAATATAATAATTAATCAGCTTTTAAGAATTAAGAGTTTGTGTAGTTCTAAATTTAATTTCGATAAAAAAAATATATAATTTTGAAGCACTTTTATTTTATAAAAAATTACATCCTTTGAATTTTATTTCTCGTTATATTAGTAATGCAAATTTTAGTTCATTCTTTGTGAGAGTTCCGCAGCTTTGGACTTTGCATAGTTAGATAGTCCTTGTAGATGTCCTATTTAATGTTGACAGCTCAAAGTCCACTTTTAGGAAGGCTGAGCGAATGACGTATGGAGATATATGACGTACTGCCAGACCTGGAATTGAAATGGACATCTAAGGACATGGAATGAGCATTCAAGTTTTCAATTTTCATAAAATTTTTTCAGCCGGGACTCCAATTTTGCCAAAGTCGACTTTAGCAGGGGATGAGTTTTTCACTTTTTTTCCAACAGGTACAGGTGGAGGTATGTCTTTGCTAGCATGTCATTTTATGAATAAAAATAAATAATTACTTTAATAAATTCTTAATATAAATTCTCAAAATAAAATATTTTTTATCTGTTATTGAAATTTAAATTTAAAAATACAGTAATGTTCATTAAATAAATCATATTTCAGTTGTTATAATTTCAAGTTTGCTATACTAATCTGTTGTTTAAAATATAATTTGGAGTATGCTAGCTCGGCATATCTTCAGAAAATTGTTAGAATTATATAGTTTTTTAATGGCTGTGTTCCCACCTGCTAATGAAGAAAACGCAGCTTTGTGGAAATTTTTCTTGAATAGTGTTGAAATTAACCCTTCTGTTGTTTATTAACACTGTTAAAATTATTTGTTTTGGTTGTTTATACATTTCACTTTCCTTTTTCACTTATCATAATTTAAATTTTAAATATATATATATATATATTGACTTAATAATAAAGACTTTTCTAAATTTACATGAAGTACGACAAATCGCAATATCTTTCAAAAACAATTTTCAAAACATTGTAAGATTTTAGTACACACAATTAAAATTCTATTAACGTTCTCTAAAAGTGAAATATTACATACATTAGCACTTTTATATTTCGAGAAATCCATACGTGATTTTCGAATCATTTAAAATAATTTTACCAGTGAGAGAAAATTGGTAGTATCTTTTGTATCGTACATGGACATTTGGTTGAAATGTTTTCATCTAAAGTGTTTAGTTAAGGATGATTTCAGTGAAAATAAAAATATTTTCAGTTAAAAATTATGATTTAAGTTAAAAACAATAATAATAATAATAATAATACTTTTAGTAATTAGAAAAATAGTTTCACATATACGAGCATTTCTGGAAATCAATATCTCATATTTCGTTTATATATATTAATTATTAGTGCAATTAGCTCAAACAACAATATAAAACAGTATAAAATGGATGATTTTTATTGCTTTTCTCTTTTTTAACATTGTTACTTTAGATTTATTTAAGGATTACACATTTTTCTTGTATTTGGACTGTAAAGCAATAAAAATACATACACACATACAAACATATATATATATATATACGTAACAAAGTTGAGTGCAAGACAAACATATGATCAATTGCTAAACTTATCCATAAGATTTAAAATATAAAATATCCAAAAATAGTTAACTGATATCAAAATACATTTTAACTCGAAACAATTTGCAGTATAACATAAAACTCTTGAAACTATTTTGTATTAAAGTTTAGGACAAAAACCGTTCCAATTAGATTTGGAAAATCAAATTTTAGTACAATTTTATCATTGCTTGTTTTCAATACTTAAAAATTTTTGAGAATTTTTTATTTCAAGTTTTTTCATTGGTGTTTATAATTTTAAAATTTTATGTTTATTTATTCATTTATTTTAATTTTACTATCGTATTGTAAAATGTTTGTAAAATGCTAGATGCAACTTTTCAGAAGTATCATAAAAAAGTAGCATATAAAAGTTTTTCTTTTTTAATCTTAAAAATATTACAATAAACAATATCAGATTTAATAATGAATACGAATTACCTGGAAACTCATTTTATAATACAGCCACAATGGAACGTTCATCTGAACATAAGCAAAAGACCGGGAGTATGCCTTAGCATTTTGCATAATGCTCTTTCATCAACTATTCCTTCATCAACGATTTTAGCTCTTTCTTATTTTATAACGAGTAAGTAAGGAGTTTAAACTGAATTGTGCTGTTTATAAGTACGACTTTCATTTTTTTTTTTTTTTTCTATGATACGCTTTAAATGAGAAAGAAATCAGATGTTGAATGATACCAAAAAAAGCTGTTGACGAATTTTATCCAAAATATTTAAATAAAAGCTTTTGAAATCTTAATTTGAATGTTAGGCTTAACACCCGTCTTAGTAATTCTAGGACTTTTAATCAAAATTGTCGGCGAAACATCTGAATATATGAAAGACAGATAATTATATATGTATATTTTTTTTTTCAAACATGGCAGATTAAAATGTATACATTTTTTATAAGTTAATTTTTAATTTTTAATTTCAATTTGGGATTGTAAAGTATTTATAAAATAATAAATAAAAATTTCAAGATGTAGCATCAGGGAAAAAAAAAACCATATTCCATTTTTTTTTATTTTTATTTTTTTAAATCTTTAAATATTTCAATAAAAATCTTGGAACTAACTGCTAATACGAATTATTGAGAAATTTTATCATAATACAGCCATATAGTTAAGTAAATCTAAACATCAGCAAAAAACCGGTAATATATTTTGGAAAATTCCTCTTCATCATCGACTTCTTATTTTCTTATAAATAACGGAGGAGTAAAAAAAAAAAATGTTGTTTTTGTGCGATTTTTAATTTTTTCTATCGTGCACTTTACAGGAGAAAAAAAATCAGGCGGTCAACGATAGCAAAAAGAAAGTCTTTAAAAATTTTATTAAAAATTTTCAAATAGGATATATCGGAAATTTAAATTCAACGTTAGGCTTAAGACCTGCTTTCGTAATTGCATATTTTTTTAGTCAAAACTCTCCATTTAACGCCTGCATCTATGACAAGCAGATATATATTAGGTAACATTTCGCAAACATAAAAAAATTTCTATCGATTTTTATTGAAAATAAGCACAATGTGTTAATATTGCGTAAAGTTACATGAATTTACATATTAAAAACAACACATATTGTTTCACTTGCTAGTTTTGTTATAGCAACAAAATTTTTGTACTAATTAAACTGAAAAAATCTTGACACACATATTGATATTTATATTCATTTCATATTAATATTTTACAACAGAATATCAAACATATTTATAATATTCTGAATTATTTTCTATAGTTATCTTAAAAATACTTTAATCATTAATTAATAGACCGAAAAAAAAACTATATATATAATAGTTAAAAGTTATACATATAGTTATAATAGGTATAACATAGTTATAGGTAAACAGCAAAGAACTGTGTCTTAATTGGCTTAAAAAAAAAAAAAAAAAAAAAAAAAAAAAAAAAAACCTTGTTTAGGAGAAAAAATATCTTCTATTTTAGAATGTCTGTGTTGCGATAAGTACTCGCACGCACCCCAGTATACATAAAATTATATATTTGTGCATGTAATTGTACCAAACTTTGAGCGACGTTTACTTTAGTTTACAGATATTGTGTATCTTAGAAATATAATTTACAATAGAAATCCGATGGTTAATTTTGGGTAGTTTTGTCGGTACCGCACTGTCAGGATAACTTAAATTGTTTTTGTTCGAAAATCCATATACATTTCTCTCATAATAATATCAAAATAAATATATATGTTTACTTTCATAAAAAGGTTTGACATAAAAAGTAAGATTTAGTTAGCCAACTGAGAAATTCAAGTAATATTAAATATGTGCTTTTAAACGTACATTTGAATATGTGTAGTGTTAAAGTGTTTGTGAAAAATTGTCTTTAATATTCCAGTTGCATTATTAAAGGAAAACTAACGATAATTACATTGATACTGTAGTTTGTATGCATTATTTTATATCTTCTACTATAAATAATATATATATATATATATATATATATATATATATATATATATTTTCAAAGTGAAATGCTTACAAAATTTTTAGTAATAGCTCAGGCAATTTTCCTTTTGCATTGATATAGTAATAAATAATCTAAATTTATCATTTGTAATAATTCTTAAACCTTCATAGAATAAATGGTTTTAACCATAACTTACTTCAATTCCAAATACCAAAACATACAAGGTAGAAATTAACATCGATAATTTAATAATTGTAAAGCATTTATGTTATACATAAATATACATGCTGAAGAATCATTATATTTAACCAAAAAATTGCTTGAAATAAAATTTTAAATCAAAATATAAAAGCATATGTTTTTGTGTAATATGCAAAGTTATCTATTTATATAATAGAAAATTTTGCATACATTAACACAGTAAATTGCACATTCCTTGAGCAAAATGCAATTTATGCATACTTACATACAGAGTAGGCACCTTAAAAATTTCCCGTTCGTAGTATGCAGCATCTATATCTATTAATTTAAATATTATAAAATTTAAAACGTTTCTCAAGCAGTGTATAAAATACTATTGTCACCAAAAGCCTATTTCTGCTTATTTCAAAATTCAAAGAAAAATTTAATACTTAATGGATTATGCATCGAGATAAATTCATATTTCAGCCTCTGTTGGCACTTGTATTTTCATATCTAAAACTGGCATATTTTTGTCGCTTGAAATAAATTCTTTGAAACATCTTGTGTAGGTAAGTAAGAAAAATATGACTCGGAATTGATTCATCGAGATAAATTCATATTATAGTTACTATTGGCAATTACATTTTGATATGTAAAACTGGCATATTACTTGTCAAGTGAAGCAGATTCGTGGAAATTCTTTGTGTTGTCGCTTGAGAATTTTTCGTTACAAAATTGACCGGATCTTAAAAATTTCCAGCCGTGTTGAATAAATAAACAACTATTATTTAAATTTATTTCCTTTAGCTTTGTTAAATCGCATTCGTATGCAACTTTTATTAAGTGCACGCTAAAGATTAAATTTTCTATTTATATATAAATTAAGATAAAGTAATTTTATATATTATACAAATATCTACGAATTATTATTATTATTATTATAATTATTTTTTTTTTTTTTACATAAAATAAGGATATAAATATTGTAGATTTGGCTTTTAAATTTACTAGGACTTACACGAGGAGAACGTTTTTTGTATGAATAACACTTTAGTATATATTTTTTACATATAGAAAAACATGAAAAATTAACATTGAAAAAACATTGAAAATTAACAACCAAAATAAAAATGTATAGAGAATTATTTTATCAAAGCAAAATTATTTTATTGTTTATTATTATTATTATTTTTTTTTTTTTCAAATAGTATGATTTCAAATTGGTGAAAAAGGCAATACCTGCTAGATTTCAGTAGTAGGACTCATTTCTACTTTAAAATTGTCATTTTTCAATTTTATATAATAAAATTTTCATTCTGACAATCATGCGTTGTAAAAAACACGTTTCTATTCAATTCTGATTTTTATTCTACCAATAGGAAATAATAATTTATCAGTTTTTCTTAATGGCTAAAACTCATGTGAATATTAAACAATATGGAAATATAAAAGCAAAATCCGAAACATATTTAAAAATATAATGGGCTTTTTATGGGCAAACACAAAAATGTATGCTGTAAAGCATAATGAATTCACGACTTAATAAATTTATGAATCTAAAGATTAGATAGAAAATTTTAGTTTCGAAATAAAGAAACAAAATATCGATATATTATCAATTTTGGCATAATCAAAATTTTTCGATGCTATCATTAAAATTTAAAATTTTACCGTTAGGTAAAATTTTGTCGTTAAACTATGAAGTTATAATCTCATCAAAATTTAATAAAATATTAAGACTGCATTAAAAATAATAAATTGGAAAATTACCTATCTTAATAATGCATAAGACATGCAAGGGCATTTCTGGCGATTTTTCTGTACTATTCTTAATTTTAGAGACTGTGACAAAAACTAGAGTCCAATGCTTCAATTGCAACATAACACATTTCAATTAAACACACACACACACACAATAAAAAAAAAAAAAAACAGGTTGCTTAAATGTGCCAGTTGTATACATCCAAAACCTTGTACTAGACACATTTTCTGTTTCAGCAGTGAACACTTTTAAAATTTTTCAGAAAAAAAAAAAAAAAGCGAAATAGAAAGCCAACCGGTTGGAAATAAGTACTTTCAGTAAACTTAATATGTTACAGAACGTAAAAAATTATAAGCTTGCATCAGAAACTGAAAATAAAATGGATCTGAAAACTATTTCATTGGCAAATTTTAATTGCAATGCTTTAACTAAATTCTAAAAATTATTTAAATCAAGTCTTAATTCGTTTCCACAACTCTTTCGAAGACAAAACACTTACCGTTTAATTTTCCCTTTTAAGTGTTTTGATGAAATCGGGTCCTGCTTATTATTATCTTAAATACATCAGAGAGTTCTAAGGTTAAATTTTCAGATATCCTGCCTTAATAATTGATAACTTAAATTGTTTTTGTTCGAAAATCCATATACATTTCTCTCATAATAATATCAAAATAAATATATATGTTTACTTTCATAAAAAGGTTTGACATAAAAAGTAAGATTTAGTTAGCCAACTGAGAAATTCAAGTAATATTAAATATGTGCTTTTAAACGTACATTTGAATATGTGTAGTGTTAAAGTGTTTGTGCAAAATTGTCTTTAATATTCCAGTTGCATTATTAAAGGAAAACTAACGATAATTACATTGATACTGTAGTTTGTATGCATTATTTTATATCTTCTACTATAAATAATATATATATATATATATATATATATATATATATATATATATTTTCAAAGTGAAATGCTTACAAAATTTTTAGTAATAGCTCAGGCAATTTTCCTTTTGCATTGATATAGTAATAAATAATCTAAATTTATCATTTGTAATAATTCTTAAACCTTCATAGAATAAATGGTTTTAACCATAACTTACTTCAATTCCAAATACCAAAACATACAAGGTAGAAATTAACATCGATAATTTAATAATTGTAAAGCATTTATGTTATACATAAATATACATGCTGAAGAATCATTATATTTAACCAAAAAATTGCTTGAAATAAAATTTTAAATCAAAATATAAAAGCATATGTTTTTGTGTAATATGCAAAGTTATCTATTTATATAATAGAAAATTTTGCATACATTAACACAGTAAATTGCACATTCCTTGAGCAAAATGCAATTTATGCATACTTACATACAGAGTAGGCACCTTAAAAATTTCCCGTTCGTAGTATGCAGCATCTATATCTATTAATTTAAATATTATAAAATTTAAAACGTTTCTCAAGCAGTGTATAAAATACTATTGTCACCAAAAGCCTATTTCTGCTTATTTCAAAATTCAAAGAAAAATTTAATACTTAATGGATTATGCATCGAGATAAATTCATATTTCAGCCTCTGTTGGCACTTGTATTTTCATATCTAAAACTGGCATATTTTTGTCGCTTGAAATAAATTCTTTGAAACATCTTGTGTAGGTAAGTAAGAAAAATATGACTCGGAATTGATTCATCGAGATAAATTCATATTATAGTTACTATTGGCAATTACATTTTGATATGTAAAACTGGCATATTACTTGTCAAGTGAAGCAGATTCGTGGAAATTCTTTGTGTTGTCGCTTGAGAATTTTTCGTTACAAAATTGACCGGATCTTAAAAATTTCCAGCCGTGTTGAATAAATAAACAACTATTATTTAAATTTATTTCCTTTAGCTTTGTTAAATCGCATTCGTATGCAACTTTTATTAAGTGCACGCTAAAGATTAAATTTTCTATTTATATATAAATTAAGATAAAGTAATTTTATATATTATACAAATATCTACGAATTATTATTATTATTATTATAATTATTTTTTTTTTTTTTACATAAAATAAGGATATAAATATTGTAGATTTGGCTTTTAAATTTACTAGGACTTACACGAGGAGAACGTTTTTTGTATGAATAACACTTTAGTATATATTTTTTACATATAGAAAAACATGAAAAATTAACATTGAAAAAACATTGAAAATTAACAACCAAAATAAAAATGTATAGAGAATTATTTTATCAAAGCAAAATTATTTTATTGTTTATTATTATTATTATTTTTTTTTTTTTCAAATAGTATGATTTCAAATTGGTGAAAAAGGCAATACCTGCTAGATTTCAGTAGTAGGACTCATTTCTACTTTAAAATTGTCATTTTTCAATTTTATATAATAAAATTTTCATTCTGACAATCATGCGTTGTAAAAAACACGTTTCTATTCAATTCTGATTTTTATTCTACCAATAGGAAATAATAATTTATCAGTTTTTCTTAATGGCTAAAACTCATGTGAATATTAAACAATATGGAAATATAAAAGCAAAATCCGAAACATATTTAAAAATATAATGGGCTTTTTATGGGCAAACACAAAAATGTATGCTGTAAAGCATAATGAATTCACGACTTAATAAATTTATGAATCTAAAGATTAGATAGAAAATTTTAGTTTCGAAATAAAGAAACAAAATATCGATATATTATCAATTTTGGCATAATCAAAATTTTTCGATGCTATCATTAAAATTTAAAATTTTACCGTTAGGTAAAATTTTGTCGTTAAACTATGAAGTTATAATCTCATCAAAATTTAATAAAATATTAAGACTGCATTAAAAATAATAAATTGGAAAATTACCTATCTTAATAATGCATAAGACATGCAAGGGCATTTCTGGCGATTTTTCTGTACTATTCTTAATTTTAGAGACTGTGACAAAAACTAGAGTCCAATGCTTCAATTGCAACATAACACATTTCAATTAAACACACACACACACACAATAAAAAAAAAAAAAAACAGGTTGCTTAAATGTGCCAGTTGTATACATCCAAAACCTTGTACTAGACACATTTTCTGTTTCAGCAGTGAACACTTTTAAAATTTTTCAGAAAAAAAAAAAAAAAGCGAAATAGAAAGCCAACCGGTTGGAAATAAGTACTTTCAGTAAACTTAATATGTTACAGAACGTAAAAAATTATAAGCTTGCATCAGAAACTGAAAATAAAATGGATCTGAAAACTATTTCATTGGCAAATTTTAATTGCAATGCTTTAACTAAATTCTAAAAATTATTTAAATCAAGTCTTAATTCGTTTCCACAACTCTTTCGAAGACAAAACACTTACCGTTTAATTTTCCCTTTTAAGTGTTTTGATGAAATCGGGTCCTGCTTATTATTATCTTAAATACATCAGAGAGTTCTAAGGTTAAATTTTCAGATATCCTGCCTTAATAATCGAACTGAATAGTACGAATTTTGATTATCTAGTATTGAATTCCGAGTGAGTTTTAAAAGTTCTTGATAACAGACCATTAGACAGACTACAAGTTAACAGAGCTATCCACTACAAGGTAATAATGATATAGACACTGTTAAAAACAGTCGTACAGACTCCTAAAAGCACTAAGTTACAAATTTAAAAATTTAATACGATAAACAAACGTTGGTTATTTTTTTAAACATATGAAACGAAATGGCGCATCAAATCAGCTCAAAACTTGTATAAATTAAGCAAAAAAAAAAAAAAAAAAAAATGTTGACTAACGTTATTCAAAACTCTAAAAATATTTGGTATATCCCTCACATGACTTTATCTTACCCTGCATTTGAATACCGAAACACAGACTATAGATTAAGGTGTAAGATAACAGGGCATCTATTCTCCGACCAGACTATACCTCAATTCCGACTGTGGCAGTCGTTATTTTGATCACGTGACGTCACATTCCGACTTTTGATTTGACGACTGACGTTGTTTAAGGACGGTCGCTATGGCGGTCAGATCGGAGAATAGATGCCCAGGTTTTGTATATAAAGAGACTTTAAAACCAGTTAAAACTAGTTTTAGAAACAATTTATTAGACACATATTTCTATGTGAAAGGGGCTACTACCCTCAACCATCCGACTGAGCATACTACATACATCCATACAACTTAAGGATGTTATTTAAATTTAAATTTTTGTTCTAAATTATTTGCACAAATTTTACCCACAACACTTGTTGAAACTTACCAATTTTGATTAAAATCTTAAAATGCCAACCCCTTATGATCTTTAAAATGCCCAATTTGAATTTCTTGCAATTATTTAATTTTACGTTATGGTGATAAAAGAAATATACACCGATAAACCGCTAAAAACTTGATTTTTGCATTCAGAGGACCTCAAAACTCCTAATTATACGAATAAAATCAGAGTTGAAATTTTATTTCACTTTGTTACTTTGTTTAATATGGAGTATTGGAAAGTAATTATCCTTCCACAGCAGTTTTCCTGGACTAGCTAAAGTTTAGTATAGCACTTCCATTAATTTTTTTCAGTAGATAAGAATTTATTTACTCAAGTTTGTGTTTCCTTGTATATTTTCATGTTATTTATCACAGTATGTAAAACCCATAACAAAACAATTTGTGCAATTTTGGAGTATAGTTCTAATATATCCGAATTATTCTGTGTGGTACTGTAAAAGAACGGTAAATGTTTTTCATATCATATACTTGCTAAATATGCTTTTATGAATATAAAAAATATGTGTTCATTTCACTTTGTACTGTTCAAACTAATGATGTTAAATTGTACTTACCAAAAATTTCTATTACAGAAGTAATTAATTTGAATTCTCTTGGCTGTATTTGTACAAGAACCATTTGCTTGATGTTAAAGGAAAATTTAGTGTAGCATCTCTATATGGTACTGATTTAAAATACTGAGTTCGGACTTTCTGTTACTGTTTGTTCTACAGACGTGTTGTTAATATATACACATCCAGGCACTCTGCCCTATCGCTAAAACCTGATTTTCTAATTCAGCGGACCTGATAAAGTCTAAATACAGCAAAATTTCAAATTCGAAAATATTATTAAATAAATAAATAAATAAATACTTTTTTTCACTATTATATGAGTAAGAAAAAGTAGAAAAGATAAAATTTACGCTGTTTCATTAAAACTAATGTCATTCTAAATTTCATAGCGTTAAATTTTTGTTGTTCAAAAACATGATAATTTGCCTAAAGTTTAAAGTGAGCCTCGACATGACATAGAAAGCTTATTTTTAGAATTTAAATTTAAAAGTGCTAATTACTAGGTTTCAGTATCCCCTACTAATACTTTTACCTATTCTTATTAGACTTGTCGTATAAAGGATATTTGACCACTGGTTTCTTGGGGTGTATTTATATATTTACTGAAGAAATCGAGAACTAAAGTTTATTTCTGAGTTTTTTTTTTTATAAAAACAGAGTTAGAAATTAGTTCTACATTGACAGAACTAACCTTCATTATTTTTCTTTTCTCTGTGAATTTTATACGACTATTTCTATTCCTTTATAAAAATGAAAATTGCTTGTCTACAGCTTTCCGTATAAATTATAGATGTTTTTTTTTTTTTGTTTTTTTTTAAACAAAATTCTGTTTCCAACGAAATTTTTCATTCATTTTTCTTATGACTTTCTTTTTCTTTCACAATTTTTGAACTACTTTAAATAATTTTCAAAATATCTAAATAAAGTTTGCAAACGAGAATTTTCAGTAGTCTTAAGCATATAAATAACTATTGAATATTTTCGCAAAATGACTGACATTGTTCTAAAATAAAGATGCTAAAATGAAAAACAAATATTAAAATATTTGTTCCTTTTGATTGTTTGACGGATTAGGGAGAAAAGGAAGTGAAATGCCAACTTAAATATGATACAAGAGCTTGAACAGAACCGCCTTTTTATAAGGACTCTTCTATCACTATTTTCATATAATAAATTTCTTTTTAAAATTATAGACTTATTGCATGACAAAAATTGCTATTAAAAATTAATGGTAGCAAAATATAAGGACTGCGCGAACCCTGTAAACTAATATTTAAGTTAAGGTATCATGAAAAATAATTTGCTTATAGATCAATTAATACTTTGTAAAATTTTACGATTGTAATATGCAAGTTTAAAACAAATTGCATTAATTTAAAAAGTACTAAGCTAAATCTACCGATCAAAAAAAAAAAAAAAAAAAATTAAACTTATCCAAAGTTAAAGTGATCAAAAAAAAAAAAGTTCAGTTATAAATCTAAAAAAAAAAAAAAAAAAAAAAAAAATAGTTCTTGTAATTATTATGTTTAAAAAAAATCAGCAATTTTATATTTTAATTATCGTCTTAAAACTTCAGGCGAATATAAATATAAAAAAAATAATTAATATACTTAATATGGCTCGATGATCAAAGGTAACTGGGATAAAACATCTGGAGAAAAATCAGTATCTTGCAGCATAACAAATAAAGTCAATAAAAAATAAACAGAAAACCTTAAGCTAAAAGATAAATCAAAAGTAAAAAATAAGTTATTATACATATAAAATTAACGTGAAAAAAATAAAAGTTGTACGTCATCAAAAACAAATATATATATATATATATATATATATATATATATATATATTGGGGCTTTTGTAAAAGTCCTATTGCATACTTATATAAATAAAACTATCAATGAAAGAATCGAAATCTTAATGATATTCTTCATTTGCATTATACGCAGCCGCATATTTGACTCTTTATAACTAGATTGCGAAATTTTTAATTAAGTCCAACGTATAGCAGTTTAAATCCTAATAAATTCAAATATATTTGATTCAAAAAAATTAAAAATAGCAGTACCAAGATATTTGAGAATTGTTTCTTCTTTACTTTAAAATAGTAACTTAATACAACAGTAATGAAATTTCACAATCATTATCTGAGTATTCGCTTACTAATAAGCATATATTTAAATCTGGATTGAATCACACTTTCGTAAAATAAACTACAGTTAACAGCATCTTAACTGTGAAAGTCTACAATTAATTAATTGAACTGTATTTTAACTATAAACAACTTCTCTCTTGTTACACAGACATTGCCGATTTCTTTGCGTACGCAAGTAGAAACATATCTGTCTGACAATAAATTTTAATTTTATAAACAATTATCGGTATTCTATTGTCTGTCTTTTTCGCGAAAGAAAATGGACAAAGAGATGAATACTCCTTCAGAAGAACCCTTACTTAATTCAATAATAAAAGTCAATAAAAGCTGTAATAATGAATATTCTATTTACTTTCCAATTTAAAAAATGAACAATATAAAGCGTAAGATTATTGAATGAGGTAATTAATTGTTTAAATTATTTCGTTAATATACTGACGTACAAATAATTAAATTTAAAATCATTCTTTTTTAAGATTTCAATATTTTATTTTTAAATAATCCGTCTGAAAATTTCGTATTATTTTTAATTAAAATGCATTTATTTTTTATTCTCACTAAATAAATAAAAAGCATTTCTTTCATCAAATAAAAGGAGACAAATGTTGAAAGCGTTTTTTGGAAAAATAAGAAAGTTTAGAAATTCTATATCCAAGCTTTACAAGATTTTTTTTTTTTATCCCTTTTAATACAAATATTAACCATTTAATTTTTCCATTACTTTTTTTAAACCCAACAGATGCATCCTAACTACTTTTCCCGCCCATGTAAAATTTGAATTTTTTTCTCCTAATCTCTTAATTAAAAACGCGTATGCAACAGAAAATTAAATTATGCCTTTTTTAGAAATTTCTTTTCACATGGACTTGGTTTAAATGAAGTATTTGAGCATTTCGATTGGAAAGTAATTCAAAATATAATTAAAGCAAAAAAAAAATTCATTATTGATTATGTTAAAATAATGATTATAAAAAAAAATGTTCTTTTCTAGATTGCTAAATTGTTTTTAAAGTTGCATTAAGAGCTGTTTCCATTGGTTTAAGATTATAATTAATGCAATTGAATGAAGACAATAACTTGATATAGAGATAGCCATTTCATTTAAATTTTGCTTAATTTTTGTATAGCAAGCATGTTTATTTCTAAACAGTAAATAATCACGTTAAATAAATTATTTGCTAAATAAATAAATTTATTTATTTTATGATAACCAGTTTTATTTAAAAGTGATTTCATGTCGTTACCTAAGTTAAATTTATTTCTATAGGACACAAAGAAAAAATTGTGACTTGAGCTGACAAAACAACATAACAAGAAACTCAATATTTAGTAGAAATAGCATATCTTAACAATGGTTAAACAAAGAAAGAATTTGTTATTGAATACCATTCTTGTTAAGGGCGTTAATTTCTAAGATTTTAATGATATACTTCAAGAAATATCTGTAAAATTCGGAAAGTTGGCAGTTAAATTACAAAGCCAGTTCCCATTTTTGAGAAAGTACAACAACCACATCTGTAACAATTTGCTGTAAAATTCAAAGTGTTGACCTTTTATTAAAGGTCACTTTCTTCTTCGAAAAGAAAATCTTCACCTAAATTTATTGAAATAAATTATGAAAGCAGTGATATAACACATGACAATATTGATATAATTATTGTTTAATGTAATATATAAAAGTGACTTTTTTATTCATCAATCCTGAAACCTATGTCAAGGTTAAAAATTTATTTAAAACTTTAATATCTATTGAGATAATCATTATGAAAAAAAAAATGTTTGTTTGTTTGTTGTTTTTTCTTTCCCCACTTAACAACAAATGTCAATACTTATTCAATGTGTTCCAAATTTTAATAATTATGCTATATATTATTAATAAAAACTTTCATTTAAATAAAAATTTAAGTAAATTATACATACTAAAGTTATCTAAGTATATGATATAATAAAATAAAAACACTTTAAAACACGTTAAAGATACATTTATTAAAAAGATAAAAGACTTTCAAAGCTTTTCGCCTTAGATAAAACAAAGCATCATCAGGGAATTAGTTTTACACACTACAGAGCTGTTATATATACTTTTGTACCATATGATCAACAGTTAAGTCCTTACAAAAAAATAAATTCAACTGGAGGTTATACATAGATGCTGAAACTATTACAGGGTAATGAGGTGCTACACTTGGAGGCTGGAGCTATTGCAGGATGAGGGGGTGCTACACTAGTGCGCTACACTATGCTAGTGTCGCACCCCCTCATCCTGCAATAGCTCCAACTTCCAAGTGTAGCACCTCATTACCCTGTAATAATTCCAGCATCTATGTATAACCTCCAGTTGAATTTATTTTTTGTAAGTACTTAACTGTTGACCATATGGTACAAAAGCTCAAAAAGTTGACCATATGGTACAAAAGCTCAGAAAATTGACCATATGGTACAAAAGCTATATGGTATAACTGCTCTGTATGTAAAACTAATTCCCTAATGATGCTTTGTTTTATCTAAGGCGAAAAGCTTTGTAAGTCTTTTATCCTTTTAATAAATGTATTTTTAACGTGTTTTTAAAGTGTTTTTAGTTTTATTAAAATAATGACACGTGTTTACAATTTTACTCTTAACTTGTGTTTGTTTATATATGATATAAATTTAACAAGTATGGTGTTAATATTCTTCGGAAATCATCTAAAATATTTTTGATAAATAAACTGCGTTTTTTATAGTGTAAAAATTTAGAGGTTCATTAAATTTAATAAGTTTTTTAAAACGTAAAAAACATTTTAAAAAAACCTTTATTTAAAAAGAAAACCTTTTAATTTATTCCTCCCGCCTAAAAATTTCAACATTTTTCTGAAACACTGCCGAAATTCTTTCTTAATTTAGTCTATATGTCCTAATATGAAAAAAAAAAAAAAAAAAAGAAAGAAAGAAAGAAAAGAAATCCTATAAATCTTATACGTAATATACGCAGAAACATTATTTACTCTCTTCAAACATTTTTTTACTTAAACAAACTTTTAAAAATAAAACAAAGCAGCAAGAATCTGATTAATTCTTTTGAAATTTCATTTTTAAAAAATCTCATCTTATTTAGAGTATTACACATATTCTCTTCGGTTATATCAATGTATAGCTTACAGGCATAATAAATAAATAAATAGATAAAAATAAAAAGATCAAATTTTCTGAAAACTTCATCTTCAAACAATAGTCTTTTAAAATATCAGTGATTTTTAAATAAAAGAAAAAAATAAAATATTAAAAAATATTCAATGAAAATTAATATTTAATGAAAATAAATGAATAAAAAGTATTTAATGAAAATTGGTTTCTTTTCTTTTACTTTGATTTGTTTATGTTCAATCATATCCAGTTAATATCAGAAATATAATCCAATTATTTCACCATGTCGCATTAAAAATACGCGGGATTAACATTGAATTAATGTGAGTACATTTGACGCTGAGTAGTTTTATACGCACTACCTTTTCATAAATGACCAGCATTTTCAAGTTCAAACGTTTTCTGTAATATCCAAATAATTTCTTGACGAATTATCGTGAAACTTTGGACATGTATAGAGCATATTATGTATTTTATCAAAAGTTTTTGTTTCAAAGATAAAAAAGAGAACACTAACAAGTTAAAGTAAAACAGAATGTTTGTGATTATCCTGTACAAAGTAATGCTTGTAATGCGTTCTACCTGCAGAATATGATAAGTGGTTTCTTCTAGTTATCTGTTTTCATTTTTTATGAGACTTGTGCATATATTCATGGAGATATAAAGGTTTCTTTAAAAATTTGCAACAAAAAAAAAAAAAAAAAAAAAACAGTCCTTTATAAAAATAACATACACGGCATTAAATCCAACGCAAAGTCTTTTTTTTTTTATCTGTGTGTGTGTCTGTGCGCGTACATTTGAATAACTATGTTACATACAACATCAGAATCTAGAAATAATCTAGAAATATTAGCATTTTTACTAGATGATTTTTAATTGCGCATGCGCAAGCATTAAAAAATTCCATTTATAAAGTTATTAAGCAAATATATTGCGCTACATACATGAAAAACTTAAACAAATATTGCGAAAAATGGAAATGATATCGTTGATAGAATAAACACAATCCGAAAAAAAAAAAAAAAAAGCAAAACTGTAAGTGATTTGCTTAAATTTTTAATATGATTCCATCAACGGTAATATCGGGTTCCTTGGATGTAAATATATGCTAATAATACCATCTCCCTGTTTTTTTTTTTTTTTTTTTTGAGGAGAACTGTACTTCAGTCTATTCAACAATAATATTTTAAATGTTCCTAATATTTGGAACATTATGCTTGGAGTTTTCGTATAAATAGCTCAAAATATTTGCTTATGGATTATGCAAATGAAATGTTGTTAATGCTTGCGCATGAGCAGTCAAAAGTTATTTCGTTAAAATGCTCATAACTTGTTCGATATTTAATCTTTTTATACTCTGATTGCAGTTTACTATGTCTAAGGTAGTATGTGAATTTTCCTAAAAATAGCTTTGCATGTTATGATAAAGTGAAAAAAAAAAGGATACATTTTTTCGGAATTTTTTAAAGCAATCTTTTTGTGTCCATATATTTGTGCCAGTTTCATACAGATGTATAAAGATTAGATATTTTAAAGGTATCATAAAACTATTGAAGAAGAATGCATATTACTTAATTAAAGTCATTAGAAGAAGCCTTATAATCATATGCTGCAACCAGAACGCATTTCACATATTCCTTTTTACAATATTATCCCACACGTTATGTTTTTTCTCTAATTTTTTACTGGTCCCTTTTTTAAATTCGAGTCAAAACTTCAGCTTTTTTTTTTTTTTTTTTTTTTTTTTTTACATACCTGGTAAGGTTCTAGGTACAGGTGATGAACAAAATAATGTGAACACTTTCGCTTTTTTACATTCTGTCGAATATCTTCAAAAACACTGTCCGTATCGTTCTTAAATTTTGGAAATAAGGAAAACATGTCTTTCCTCATATTTTTCAGTAAATTTTGTCACGAAGGCTCTTAGGGGACGAACAACGAATCCAATAAAATAAAAAGTATTTGTGATAACCCTGTATATGGAAAAGCTTCGATTGACCTACAAATTTTAGGTATGGTTATAAATGTTATATTTTATACATGTGTAGAGTTTTGTGAAGACATCTTGAACATTTAAGGAATTATTAATATTTTATTAAAAATTTAAAAAAAAAATTCGCAAGTTTTTATTTTATAACTCCAAAGATTTTCCTTTAAATTTCATGAAACTTTCGGAAAACGTGACAATATATGCCTAAATCAATATACTACAGTTCAAAACAAATATATTTAATATTCAAAGAGAGTTGTAGTAAATAATCATTTAGTCTGCGCATGTGCAGACAGTAGCAAAAGAACTTTGACATAGTTTAATACTCAAATGTATAGATCACCTTATAAAAAAAAATCCAGTTCAATATCACAAAAGTTCATAGAGATATCGGTGATTAAATGAGCTGTTTTTCAGATTTTTTCCAAAAAGGTCTTTACGATAAGGAGTTATTCACAAACAAAAATTTGTATCAGAAAAAAAATTAATTTTTCATTTCAAACAATTCATTTATATATATATATATATATATATATATATATATATATAGGTATGTAGTACATACCAATAAAAAAGGGAAAATGAATCGCAAATATTGTATTAACTCCTTGAACTGAAATGACGAGTCCAGCTCGTCATAAATTTCCCGACACTAATTACGTTCTTATATGTATATATAACAATAAACATTTATATAAATGTGTGAAACAAATATTATTTTAATAATAACAAATTATTTGAGCAACAAAACCGTAAGTTTCTGCATCAATCCCTCCTGTTAAAACTAAGAAAATTAAATTGTCTGCATCAGCAGTGCTGACTGAAAATAAATTGCAGTTCAAGGTGTTAAGTTTCATTGTGTAACATAGTTTTTTCTGATACAAACTTTCGTTTGTGAAAGACACCTTATCGTAAAGATCTTTTTAGAAAACAGCTGAAAAACAACTTATTTAATCACCGATACCGCTATAAATTTTTGTGATATTCAGTTGGATGTTTTCATAAGGTGCTCTATATAGTTGGGTATTTAACTATGTCAAAGTTTTTCTGCTATTGTCCGCGCATGCGCAGCAATAAATTATTTACTACAACTTTCCATATTTCTTTGAATATTAAATAAATTTATTTTAAACTACAGTATGATTTAGGCATATGTTGTCATGTTTTGAGAAAGTTTCATGAAATTTGAAGAAAAATCCTTGGAGTTATAAAGTAAAAAGTTATGAAAAATGTTTACATTTTTAATAAAATATTAATGACTCCTTAAATATTCAAGATATCCTTACAAAACTCTGCACTCGTATAAAATATAATAATTTTAACCACATGAAAAATTTGCAGATCAATCGTAGCTTTTCCATATGCAGGGTTATCACAAATACTTTTTACTTTATTGGATTTGTTGTTCGTCCCCTAATGGCCTTCATGGCAAATCCTTTGCTGAAAAGTATGAGGAAATACATGTTTTCCTTATTCCCAAAATTCAAGAACAACACGTTAAGTATTTTTCAAGATATTCGACAAAACGTAAAAAAGCGAAAGTGTTCACATTATTTTGTCCAACACCTAAATAGGACCATCATAGGACCAATGCCCCAGCCCTACCCACCCGCTCCTCGATGTATTTTCTAGTCAATTTTGTCCTTTTATTACTTCCGGTGTTCCTTTTTTTTTTTTTTTTTTTTTTTTTTAACGCACCTGACATTGTGAGTTTTTTTTGGTTTTCGTCCCATGCTATTTCTATGGGTTTTTTAGCCTCTTTTTCTACATTCTAGAGTGCGGTGATTTTCGTATATAAGGATTAAAAAAAAAATTGCGAGATTTTTACTTGGTTTTTGGATCTTTGCTTTTTAAGAATTCTGCGGTTGTAATATTCTGCAGTTTTTTTTTTTTTTTTTTTTTTTTTTTTCAAAAATTGGTTTTTAATAGAGTTTGCAAATAATGGATAAAAGGAAAATGGCGTATGTTTTATATGAATTCTGATGTAAATTCTAATTCTTATTTCAGTTTCGTCTAATACATTTGGTTCTAGAAAATACATTTTAAGAAAGGATTGTATAGAAAATTGTTAATAATTATGTGTAAAGTAACACATATTTATTAACAATCACGTGTTTTCTTTTTCTCGTCGTTTATCACGTGTTTTCTTTTTCTTTTTCTTTCTCCTCATATGTTATTGCTTTGACCAATGCATATCTATATTTTTTTAATCAAAATTATTGTCATTTTACAAGTTTATGGGCCTCCAAAACGTAATAATTCGCGTAAAAGATAGTAATACAGTATTATTAATACTACTATTAGTTCGATATAATAGATATTTTAAAGGTATGATAAAATTATTGAAGAAGAATGCATATTACTTAAAGTCATCAAATAATAATACTTGATATATCTTAAAAATAAAATAAATGTTGCAATAATTTATATTTCATTAATACAATTTGCAATGCACAACAGTCTGCTATTTCTAATGTCCTGATCGACACAATAAACAACTTAGTTATATAATATGGATTAAAAATAAAAGACATAACCTAGACAAATACGTTTTCACAATTAATATAGGATTCCTTTTTCTTAGTTTTTCTTTTTTGCGTCAAAAATATCATTTTACGGTTGCGTCATTAAATGCTTTTCATCATTAAATGCTTTGTCCTCTCCCCAATTATCTTTGGTTATAAAACTTTAAAAGTAATTGAGTTTTTTTTTTTTTTTTTTATGATAAATTAAATAATGAAACATACTTAGAAGACTAGTTTGTTAGGGGTCAAACAATTTTTATTTTATTGGGTGACCAACGATTATCATTATTTATTTATTTATTTATTTTTGTTTTTATTTTTTATTTTACTTTATTGCAAAGTTGGTGAGGTTTGTTAAATAATATAGAATGTGATGCCGATGCACATCTATGACATTAAGCAAACAAAATTACCGAGTAAATCACATAACGAAACAGAGAAAAGGCTTCACTTTAAGCAAGTAACTCTAGAACCAAAAATTCATATTGATAAACATAAGCAGAGCCTGATTAAGACCGGAAGTATCTTTTTAACAAATATCTTTCTACTACAATGGATAATAATTCCTTATAAAAATAAAAAGGTAATTGATTTTATAAAATATTGGTGTCTGTTTGACGATGAGTAAGTTCGGTTGTCAAAGACCACTCCTTTCATATAAAAATTATATTGAAATCACAGATTTTATCCAAGATAAGATTTTTTTTTTTTTTTTTTTTTTTTTTTGCAAAATATTGGTGTGAATGTTTCCCGATGTAATCGTGCAATGTATATAATCACGAGTCGAAAGTTGATCTCAGCCGCATTTTATCCAATAATTTTATATAAGGATTAAATTTTGTTTATTTTTACCAAAATGTGCGGAAAAGTTTTGTTGAATAACTAATAAGACAAATAATAAAGGATTTATTTATTTATTTATTTATTTATATTTCTCTTATCCATATATGGTAGAGAAAGTACTGTTTTGGCGTCAAATTTTCAAAATTGAGTTTTTGTTATATTTACACATTTTTAGCTCCCTTGAACACGAAAAACGTATTTTTAGAAGTTGGTCTGAGTGTCTGTGTAGGCCTGTTATCAGCATATCTCAATAACAAATAATAGCAGAAACTTTAAACGCGGTATTCTAAACCTGTGTCATATAGGGATGCTATATTAAACTTTTCGTTGAGATCAAGGAAATGGTTTGCATACACAAAATGAGTTCAATGTACAAGGCATTCAAGAGAATTCAAATACATTACGTCTCTGGGTGAAATTTCTGATAGGTATAGTATAACACTTATAGGCTTCACTAAACAGAATGAAATAAGCATACATTTTTTATATGGGTAAACGCATGTTTTATGTAGATTATGGTTTGGAAATCAATAATCATTTGTTTACAGGGTTACCCAAAAGAATTTGGATATATTGGGTTTATACATGAAAATTGCTGAAAATGCCTTACAGATAGTGTTATGTGTTTTTCATGTAGAACTAAATTTAAGTGCAGAAAGTGATGTCTATATAGTTTATAGATAATATACAGAACTACCCAAAATAAAGTGAAAACATGTTTTTACTATTGAATTCTTTTTAATGAACGCAATTCATTCAAGTGCTTTACTACATATTACCATATACGCAAAACTGCTCGGGAATAAAAATTAATTTCTCATACCGATATGGTAAATAAAGTTGTATTTGGAGTTCACATTTCAGCTCTGTTTTTTGTACATTAACTGTTCTCTAAATATAAAAGTAAAATTTTTAGCAGTTGATCTGTATGTATGGTTGTTATCACCTTAATGGCAAATATTTGTAGGAAATTCAAATTTCATCTTTTGAAATACTTATGAGGTTACTACTTAAAAAGTTCGATCAGGATTGTTAAGATAAAAGGCTCAATGCGTGTGAAAGTTGTCTGAATAATTTGGAACAGACTTGTAATTTTGATAATAGCTTACAGCTTTTTATAAATGCATGTTTCATAATTAAACGGGTGTTATAGGAGCAGTTGTCCCTCACTTAGAATTATATGTCAAATAAAACTGCCCCTAAACATATTTTAAATTGTTTTTAAAGTAGGTTCATATACAGTACTTATTATCTGATCCTTTAATCTCCAATCTGCCTTTATAGTACAGAAATGCAAAATGAAAGAAACTCGTGTGTATCACACACAAGATTATATTTTTACAAAAAAAAAAAAAAAAAAGGGTATTTCTTATGCAGAAGTTAAAAATTAGATGAGAACTAATATATTGTCTAAAAATGTAGGAAGTTTTCTGTCTATCATAAAAAATTGTTAACCAAAAATATGATAGCGAAATGATAAACTTTCCGTTATGTTATGATAGAAATTTGACTTTAAAACAATTTAGAAACTGAAAGCATTTAGCTACCCACCCCCTCCCAGTTTTTTTTTTTTTTTTTTTTTTTTTTTTTTTTTTTTTTTACTTTTTGTATAATAGAAAAAAAAATTATCTTTCTCTTACATGTCGCCGTTTAAGAAAAGATGGTGGTAACAGAGAAAAGTAGTAAACTTCACCAAGTTATTATTCGACCTCTTAGAGATCTTAAAAACGATTGTTAAAAAAAATATAATTGATTTAAATTCTACGTGATTTCATTTAGTATTAAAAATAGGACATCCAAATTTAAAAATCCAATTTAATATTTATCTCAAAAAAGAATTTTGAAACCAAATATAACATCCAACAACTTACTAGGTGAAAGATTCTAATAACAATCGTTTAAGCCAAAAACACATGAATTCAAGAACTAAAACTTACAATATCAAAGTATGTAAAACTAATAAAATTAAGTTTATCATTAATTTCTATATTCGATTACAAGCCGGTAAAATCCAGCCATTCGTTTTAACATTGATGTCCGTTTGTGACATTTATGTAATAAGGCGAAAAATGATGAAACATTTGCAACATATCTGAAACATTTTTAATATTTTCTTTTTTGTATCTATAAGATGATGACACATCTCTAGTTGAAAGATAAATGTCTATTTTGGCACGGTGTATTTCGATCCCAAATTCATTGACAGAAATGAATCTGGAATTCTTTGAATAAACAAATTTTCAGATAATATGTTGCTACAGAAATACTTTTTTTTTTTTTTTTTTTTTTTAATAAGAATTATATAAAGTACAATTTAACTGTCTCAAATGGCACAAGTTATTTCTCTGTCACAAAATCAAGTATCTTTTCTAAATAATCTCAAAGAAATATCTACAAGATAGTCAAGAAATCTTTCAAACGTACATGTTGAATTTCTCAAAATATTTTTAAAAATTATTACATAATTGACTAGCACAAACAATTTGAAAAAAATAAATAAAAATAAATAAATTAGATACTAGAATTTTAAGTCAATGCCACCGTCTCATCATCCATACGGTTTAGAATATGATGAAGACACTGAAAGATTTTATCAGTTCGTATGTTTTCTAGTTATCTGCAAAAAGTAAGTCATTGGCCCGCAAAGAATCGAACTCACGACCTTCGCGTTACTAGCATGACGCTCAAATCAATTAAGCAAATGGGCCACTTAGGGTCACTTTATTTTTACGTTTCTATCTCCAGAGTCAGACGTTTCAAAAATTTATAGATTTTAATTAATTAAGATAACAAATTTCGAAAATCGGAATTCGAGGTGCATCACGGGAGGTCAATACGGATCTCCATGCAAAATTCTGTAGCTCTGCGCTCAGCCTACAAAGCGGAGGACACAAACACAAACAACTTGTTTTATTATATGTTGAGATAATATACATTCATATGAAGATATAAAGAAAACTAAATAAATGCGTGATTTTCGGTACTTATCCTTAAATAAACAAGCAACAGACAAACATTATAAACTAAAGCAAACTCTGTTTAACCGAAACTTTTTGCCAAAACTATAGCATAAAAATAGAGCTTGATTTGGGACATGATTTGGTACAAAACTAAATTTCTTTTTGGTAAAAAAAAAAAAAAAAAAAAAAAAAAAATGTATATTTTCTAGTTTAAATTTCAATGTATCAAAACAAACGCAACAAACCACGGCATAGTTTTCTAAAATGCTTAAAATAAAGTTATAGATATCCAGCTGACAGTAAATTTATGATGAGTAACTTAACCGTAAAAATAAAAGACAATCAGGCTACCTTGCGTGATCACAAAATATTGATATCGGCAAGTTGATAGGTTAATATTTTAGGCAATATTTACAAAATTCCGCGCTTGTTTATTGATTTTTAGAAAATGATAAATTAGTGAAAAAATTTACCCTATTGGATCAAAAGAATTAAAGACAAAAGCATTATATAAAGGGCATTATTAAAAATTTCGTGCTTCGTTAAATTAAAATTTAGCATTGCAATAGCAGCAATCACAAAGCGGTCAATAATTTATACCATGATTTCACATTGTGCTCCAGAGCAAGCAACATTAACTTTATCCCTCACTTTAGACTTACATTACCGCTTTTACAGTTTTAGTTACTGAAGCGATAGATTTTAATATTGCATTTAGATTTTTAGACTGTGATTCTTAAGACACTGTGTAAAAAAAAAAAAAAAAAAAAAAAAAAAAAAAACTCTGTAAATTTTACTGATGGGTTTATCCAGAGTCAAATTTACAATAACTTTCAGTTAGGAAATGAATATTCGACATTCTTAGTCTTTATTACATATATATATTTCCAGTTGCTTCATTTCTTAATGAAAATTTAATATTAATATTTTTAGTTTAGAAAATTTTATATCACTAAAATTATTAAATTATTTTAAATCACTAATATGCTCCCGCCAATAATTGTTTTTTATAAAATATTAAGCATATCAAAATGTTCTTAAAAAACATCCCCTTCCACATTTCATTGTCATTTTATTTAAGATTTAATATAAATAATTTCTAGTACTTTTTTTTCTGAAAATTTTAACAATGTGTTTCTAAAACCAGAGCACCCCCGTTAATATTTATTTAAAATAATATTAGATACCAATATGTTTATAAAAAATCTTTTTTTTTTTTTTTTATTTTTTTTTTTTACATTTGTCATGAGAAATTACACAATGTTTTTAAACAATCACGTTCTGTTAACTCCAAGTTAAAAAGGACTCTTCAGTGAAGTTTCATCATGACCTTCAAAAAATATTAAAATATAAATAAATAAAAAATATCCCTAAGCCTTATGCGAATGAAAACTATCAGAACCAAATGTTTGTAAAACATAACGTATTTATCCATTATTAATTTTTAAATTTATTATTATAATCGTAAGTATCATTTATATTGTTTAAATCACCCTCATCATCATCATTATTATTATTATTATTATCATAAAAATCACAGATAAAATAATTAGTTTCATGGGAGTGCTAAATTCAAAAAGCACTATTAATTTTTCTGACATGCTTTTCATACTACTTCACTGTTTCATCTCAATTTTGATTTTCCTTCTCTTACTCACACATACAAAAAATATGATTCAGAAACGGTTAAGTATACACATACTCAAATACTTCCATAAAATCAAATGGTTCAACTCAATTTTTGTTTTGAATTTTATTTATTCTTTTTTAAGCTACGTTCTGTTTATTTGAACTTTCGTATCTGAATACAATTAAAATTTTAATTATATATTATTAAAATTATCGTTTATGATTCTGAATTTTTCTTTATTCAGCTATACACAAACAAGGTGGTTATAATTAAACTTCCGAAAGATCCAAATTTTAATACAATTTTTTTTTTTTACTAAAATTTTAATCCAATTTTTTACTAAAATTTTACTAATAAAGAGCAAGCAACAGCTAAAACGGGTTAGCGACCAAATTCGACCTATTAACAAATCATGAAACACACTCAATAAATTTAAAAAAAAAAATAGTTTTTAATTAAAAAAAATGTCTACCAGGTGAAGATTTATTCTAGAAATTTGACAATTATACGAATGAACCCTCGCTGGATGAAAAGTAATCAATAATTTTTTTATTTTTTATGTGTTTACTAAATGTTTACTAATATTTTTTTATTTTTTATGTGTTTACTAAATGTTTACTAATATTTTTTTATTTTTTATGTGTTTACTAAAATACTAGATATATATCTAGTATTTCCAAGCAAAGCGCCCCCGAATAACTTGTCTTTTTTTTTTTTTTTTTTAATTTCTTGAGTGCATCTTAATTCAAACACATACCAAGTTTTGCATCAATCCGCTCATTCCTTTTGGCTCCAGGATAGTATTTATAGAAAAATTACAATTACCCTATATATAATGTTTGTATTTGTATTTTTAAATTTTAAAGTTTCCAAACATTAAGTAATATTTTCAGTTCTGCTTTGCAAACGCAGTTCCCTGGAGATATATACATACTTTTTTTTTTTTTTTTTTTTTTTTTACAGGGTGATAGTTTGATTAATAATCTTTAAAAAAAAATTATGTTATCTATGTTTATTTCCTGGAAATTATTATTTCCATATATACCGACATTCGGTATATATGTACAGTGTAATAATTAACAATAATTTGAAAATTATAATAATATTGTATGCAGTAAAACTTGATTCCCGAAAATTTCAAACATTTTAAATGTATAATTAAAAAAAAATTACCATGCTTCATAATTTACACGAAACTGCCTTTTTTGCGTTAAAATATTATTATTAAATGAATATTAATCAAGATATATATATATATATATATTATTATTATTATTATTATTATTATTATTATATATAAATGAATATTAAATATTACATTACAAACTGTGATTTTTATTTAATCCTAAAATGACTATGGTGAGATATTGCACTGTAAAAAATAATACGCAACTGCCAAAATTTAACGGTAGGCCATAAAATTTACGGCAAATAACGACAGATATTCCAAATAAAGTATAAAAAGTACTGTAATATATTAGTCACCCTCTGTAGCAGCTTTTCTGTCCCTGAAAATAGTAGTTTTTATAATAGTTGTCTCAATTAAGTAAAGGAAAAATTATTATTCATAAAGAGTGGGGACAGACTTGCACCATAGTGTGATCGCTTTATGGTAGCTCATATGATAGCATAGGTGTTAGAGGGTTAAATAAATGTTAGAATTTTCCCTATAAAAGAGTACATCAGACAATCCTATACATTTTCAAATAAATACATAAAAATTAGTTGTCAGTTATTAGGAAGTCAATATAATATTGTAATATTCTACTGTAAAAATACGTAAGTAGCCTTAACACAGAATGAAAAAGGATATGACCTCTCAAAAAATTCATTATAATGCAGAATACATACATATAATGGTAGATTAAGATAAATTATAATGTGTTGAAGAACACAGTACAATAAGACGTTATAAAATAAAAATTATTATCCTCGTTGTTGAAGTTAAGGAAATATATGAGTGAAAATATTTCATATTGCCAAATAATCTGTTTTAAAATTACAGTTAAAGAAAGATACATTTTTTATGGTTAATTTAGTATGAAATATCTGTTTATGAGCTATATTAAAAATAAAAAATCTAAAATTAATTCACATTTCACAAATGGTATTATATTAAACTTCATATGTTTAAAATAATAATAATAATAATAATAATAATAATAATAATAATAATAATAATAATGTGCTTATATATATATATATATATATATATATACACTGTTGTTTGCATTATAAATATATATAACATGTGTGAGTGAAATTTTAATTTGTAGAGATAGAGGCTCAAATAGTTGCTTTAAGAAAATTGTGGTTAAAATAGCGGAAATTATTCAATCTTTATATTTTATTACACTTTTTCTTTCAGTAATTTATCAATAATAATTATAGAATAACAAATTGTTTTTATACAATAACCTGAAATTTTAAATTTTAGTATAGAACTCTAAATTTTAAACAAGAGTGATTCTACAAAATTTGCATAGATTGTTTCTATACCCTTTTCAGCGACATTCTATTAAGCGTATTTTATTCAAAATAAATGGGTCACCTGTATTTAAATTGCAATAATTTTAGGAATAAAAAATTAGATAGTTTAAAACGTCTGCGATGAATAGCAAATATATGATTAAAAATAATAAATATTCAAAAATTAGCTACATTTTTTATATGATTTTAAAACTTATTTCTTGTGTATATTTCTAATGTATATTTCTATATTTATTTTTATATATATTTATTGCATATTTATTATGGATATTTACTATAATTTTCCAAATTTTACTTACAGACTACCACGCATTCTGTGGATTTTGAAGTTCTTACCAAAAATTTGAAGACTGCATCAAGTTTCGAGTTATTGGTAAATATCAATTATAATAATATTATCTAATTTATTATGTAGTTGTCTTAAGCAAATTGTGGAACAACTATTATTTTTATGTAAATACGTTTATTCAATTTTTATTTAATACACGTCCTATTGAACAAAAATTTAAATATTTAACGCTGAAAAAATACTTGAATTCTAATATTTAGAACATATATAATAGATAAACAAAGTCTCCAATGGAACAAACTTTTTCAGCATTTGATATAGAAAAAGTATTAAAAACAAGCATTACATTTCTAGATCATACGTTTAAAATTCAGAATTTTAAATTTACTTTTTATCGATAAAAATTGAAATGTATAAACAAAATAGTTAGTATGAAAAGAGAATAAATAATTTGTCAAAATTAAAAATCTGTATTGAATACTATTTACAAAATTCTGTTTTTAAAAATAATATTTTTTATGTTTACCTTTCTTAATAAAATTTTTATCTTACTCTATCCATCCTTTGATTGAAAATGTATAAAACCCCAAAACAAGACTAAAATCTTTATCACTTTATTATTATTATTATTTAATTCTGTAAGTAATTAATATATGATAAGAATGGTTAGAACTAGAAGAATTTATATAGCTGAAAGCTTTTATACTAATAAACATTGCTATTTACCGCATTGACTCTAACATCTGATTATAATGACTTAAATGGTCCAAGTAAATTATTTTAGGAGTAATAAAAAATATATATATACAAGGTGGCGGATTTTAAAGAATGAAAATTTCCATATAAAAATCAAGATATGTAAAAAGGTAGAAATATGCTGAAAAAGACTACTATTTAAAATAATATTCCTGGAAAAAATTCTTACATATCTGGAAGGAAATTAAAAAAAAAAAAAAAAAAAAACTAAATTATTTCTTTCTAATTTCTAATTCTTTTCTTTCTTTCTTTTTTTTTGTATTTATCACCCATTATAACAGGTATCATCTTTTAAAGTATTGGTTCCAGATAAACACAGAATGTCTCTATAATAAATTTTTTTCAACATTCAAATTTGCATCCTTTTAAATCTTTGTAACTAGAAAAAAATTAATCTTAAAATAACAAGTATCTTCTTCCCCAAAATAGAAAGCGTAATTTAAGAAAATATCTGATTGTATCTTGTTATCAGGTTTTAGACATTTTTTCCCAAATTTTAAAAAACTAAAGAACATATATAGGTAACTTAAGCCCTACATTTAAGCATGATCTTGTTTCGCAGATTGAGATACATATTGCTAGTTTGTGAAACTTTAAGAAATTGACTAATCATTTGAAACTAGTCTACGAATGATTACTACAGTTTAAAATAGAAAAATTTTGTCAAAGCATTAGTTTATTCATTCATTGTTATTCATTGTGACTTGAACATGGTTAAAAAATCAGCATGATGGTATTATA
Source organism: Salticus scenicus (assembly GCA_963930645.1). NCBI lineage: Eukaryota > Metazoa > Arthropoda > Arachnida > Araneae > Salticidae > Salticus > Salticus scenicus. Next base: position 267,779,600 of record OZ005651.1, on the reverse strand, counting down.
CATTTCCAAATCTTTCTTTCTTTCTTTTTTTTTTTTTTTTTTTTTTTTTGGTAATTATAATAATAAAATTTTAAATCTACGCATGCGCATACATTTTAAAGAGATTACATTATTTACAGTAAGTCTATATACTTACTGTAAATAATGTAAGTTCTGATTCTTAATATGTTCTTTTAATTCATCATGCTTCATCGTTATCTAAAATTTGCAATGATTAAAAAAAAATAAAAAGAAAAAACGAATTATTTTGAAATATATATGCGTGAGTGTGTGTATAACACTTTGGCTTCTTTTTCATTCAAACTATATAAATCATCTCAAACAACAAAACAAATATGTATTTTTAAAATATATCTTAATTAAGTACAACTTCGTATTAATTATTTGTATTAATTACTTTACTTTAAAATTGAATTTTACTATGGCATTTTCTTTTATTTAGGAAAATATGAATATTTAATAAATGCACGTTGTAAAAATCTTACAAGTTCAAATAATTGTAATAGTAATGAAAAATTAAAAATATTTCATGACAATGGGAAAAAGAAAAAAAAAAATAACACAAAAGACATTTTTTTTTCTTTTTTTTTCCGCATATGATTCTACTTTAAAAAAGAAATCAATATATATATATATATACATATATATATATATATTTTTTTTTTAAGAAAAAACAGAAGAAAAAAACGCATAAGTGAAGCCTTTAAAAAATATCTTAACCACAGTAAGGCCAAAATTAAATAGATATTAATTTTATTGCCTATGTTTTTTGACTATCTTTACTAATATGCGCATATATTTGTGCATGTGCACATTTACTTGAATTTATATACACACTAAATTAAGGATGCATGCATAAATATATTATTAAAAAATTTTTGTTTGTTGAAATTTTGTTTATAAATATAAATGATACTTTTGAAATATTAAATGATTAAAATAAATAAGTAAGAAAAATAAAATAAAAGCTTTTGACAGCATAGAACACTAAATAATTCCCCACAAAAATATGATTAATAAGTCCATACAAATATATTGTATTGTTTTGACACCATTTTTATTAGTAAATATTAATTTTCATATCTCTCTATTTTGGACTTATATTCCGCATGAAACTAAGGCCCACCAGCGGCCGAGCGGTTCTGCGCTCAAAGCTGGTAGATGGGAGGTGCCGGGTTCGATCCCAGGTCGCGCTCATCGACCTAGCCGTTCGGAGTTTTCCGTGGTTTCCTCCGAAACTCGCGTAAATACGGGCTAGGACCCCTTAGAAAGACCCCCACGGAGGGCATCCCCCCTCTAGGCCTAGGACACATCAGGAGTCAATCGGCCTTAAATCCTACAACCAACCAACCAACCGCATGAAACTTTTTATTATAGTATTATTCTGTATGTGAATATATTTATACATTGCTTTTTTCAAGAGAGTACGCAATTTTCTCTTTGTGATTAATAATATGTTAACTATGTAAATAAGAATTACCGAGTTGCTATTATTCATTATAATTATTATTTTTAATTATTGAAAAAGTTATACTTTCAAATATAATTTTAGGCTTCAGTATATCTAGTGTAAAAATATATGCTAGTGTAAATGAAAAATCCTTTACCTTAAATTTTACATCTAAAAAATATTATTTCCCTTAAACATGAGACTTTTATACATCTCTAAGCATTTAGATATTTGCATACCAAGTGTCGAAAATAATCAAAATTATACTACATGAAATTGATAAAACTATTTTCCAAATGAATTTAATTTAAACTTTTTACCCCATTTCTCTATTTACCAGATATAGAAGTTTTGCTAGTAAATTTATTTATATATAAAATGAAAATGTATAGTGAAAGCTTAGAGTTATAATATTTGTAATTGTCATATCATTCAATGTAAAAAGTAATTAATAAAAATGCATTGCGAGAAAAGAATTCAAAATCAATTTGCATTTTTTTTAAGCTAGAATGTGTGAAAATTTGCTGATAATAAAATAGATTTATTTACCTATCTTAATTGTAAGTAAACATAACTTTAATTTTGTCAAATAGTGTTATTGAAAAAAAAAAATGGCATTTGGGGTTATGAACTTTAAAATTTTTTAATGAATATATTCTAAGTTATGAAGCGAAAAATCTTTATGAGAAAGAAACTATATATTTTTTTTTCTTTCTTTGGGGGGGGGGGGGGCAGGAGAAGGGGGCTAGGGTAAGGTTACAATAAATTTGAGAAAAAATTAAAATGACGACAAGAATATTTTTCACCATTATTTTTAAACAAAGATTTATAAGTCATTATTAATTTAAATTGTTTTAAATCAGACCTGAACATTCTGGCATCACCTGTTAATCAAGGGATATTTCGTACATTAAATGCACCTTTTCAGAGACAAAGTTGACTCCACTATAAGTTCTCGATGATAAGTCCATCACACAGAAAAATGAAAAATCGAAACTTGTCAAGAGACATGCCATCTTTGTGACACTAAACGTTTGTCAAGTACATTGACTAATTTGCACAAAATTACGCAAAATTTTAAACAATCAAAACACTACCTGACAATCCCATTTAGTCATGAGACACAAAAGTCGTTTTATTTTACCATGTATCTTTAATGTGTTTCGTCTGATGATCCGTTTTGCCTCTAAAACTTGTCAGATGACTAATTTCCCAGGTACAGTTTTCATTTTCCTCAAATTTGACCGGTTAGTCAGATGAGAGAATAAAAAAAAAATGTCCCCGTTTTGTCAATTGACTAAGAAAAATTTGTTTGGCTAGTCCAAAAGTTAAACATTGTTCTTCTTCTTCTTTTTTTTATTTGTTATTTATTTTTTGTCTCCTATTGACAACTTGTGTTAGTCAACCGAAACCGAAAAATAAACAAAAAACTAATCGCATTTGGCGGGATACTGCAATTGCCGTTAGAGTCATTTTCATTTTAGAAAGAGAACGAGAGATTTTTTAGTAATCAGAATCAGCGAATCGAGTTTAAAGCCAAAAGTAAGTGCTAAATACTTTATTTTATTGTAAGCTTTGTAAGAATAGTAAATTGTAAATTTGTAGAATTCTAAAGCTTCCGCAATCTTCTAACAATATGAATCGTAATTAGAATTTGTTCTAATTTATAAAGTTGTTTAAAATGTATAAAATTTAAAATACGTTATTATAAATCTAGTTTTACCTATTTGTATTATAAAAGTAAGTATATTTAATTTGTCTAAGCTATAGTTGTTTACATACATTTTTAACATTAAGCTCATATTAATATTTTTATACATAGAATAGTAATGATTTATTTTTCCCTAAAGATGGTTCAGAAGGTATTTGGATTTCCAAAAGACGTCAATTTAAGAAAGATATAGAAAAATGCTATCCATGGGGATTTTGAAAGAAATCCGAATTTTAAGGTATGTTTTTTAAATTATCGTTTGCAACATTATATCTATCTTATTAGAACAATAAAAAATAATATTAATACTTTTTTTTATATTTAAACTTTTTAATGAGATAAATTAAAAAAACTTAAAGGTTTCTCGTTTATCTGTTATTATTTATTTATTTATTTATTTTTAATTCCTGTTCTAAATAAATAATTTTTTTAATTTAAATAATTTTGGCAAATGTTTGATAATAGTATGTAATAAAAAAATGACTTTTTTATTATTAAATTTTTGACACCAATTTTTTTTCAAAACAACTTTTAGCAAAAATAATATGAATTTGATATTGCATACTATATTCTGTTCTCAATTTAAAGTCAAATTGTTCTTGTACACAATATTAATTATTAGCGATAAATAATAAATATCTTGGTAAATAAATACATATATATATATATATTCAACTTCAAGTTATTTGTTTCATTCAAATGATTGATGATTGTAGTAAAAGGTTGATATTTTTAGTTATTAAAAACTTGATATCATATATATATATATATATATATATTTCTTTTTTTTTTTTTTTCAAAACAAATTTAATCAAAAATAATATGAGTTTAAATTATTAGATACTGTATTCTCGATTCAAAATCAAATTGTTCATGCGCAGCATATTAAGTATTCGTGATAAACAAAAGATATCTTGTTAAAAATATGTACTTAATTTCATGTTATTTGTTTCATTCTTAACACATTTAAATTTAAAAACTATTTGGTATGTCAATTTAAACAACATTTTTTTTCTTTTAACTATGCTCTATAAATTAAGTAATTCTTGCAAACATTTAGTTGTATACTCTATTTCCACAATAACTTAAAATTTATTTTGATTTTCTTCTACATATATAAGAATGAAGTACTGGATTTTTCAAAATTTTCTTTTTCTGGCTTTTGGTGCATTTACAAATTTGAGATTTCCTTAAACTCGATTAAACTATTTTTAGGAGATGTCTATCTGTGTATAATCAAAATTTTATGTTTTGGGTGCTGTATCTCACAAAATAATGAACAGAATTGTACAAAAGTTTATATTTGGATGCACTTTCAGATAAATTCGTGCTGAATAGCTTTTGGTACATATCATCTAAGAAGTGGCGCTACTATGCTGCAATTTCCCACAATTAAGGAAAGACTATATCTTAGCTTCTATTGTGTAGAACTTCACATAACTTAATGTTCAAATAGTCGATTGGGAAAGACTATGTTTATTCAACTTAGGTGCATATCGGTCATCAGGTAATGCCAGTATGTTGCAATTTTTCACATTTAAGAAAATGCTGTAACTGAGCTTCTGTGATATATAAATGCACTAAACTTGATATGTGCAACAGCCATTATGAACTATTATGCTGATTTAATTTGGACGCATATCGGCCGACAGGTGACGTTGGCATGGTGCAATTAACTCTATTTATAGGAGAGCCATATCTCAGCTTCTATGATATGTATGTGCACCGAATTTGATATGTAAGGTGTATGTCATACATCCAAAAACTATGCCAAACTAGCTTTTTAAAAACTATGCCGAATCAGTTTGGGTGTACATCAGATGACGTGCCGCGCTACTATTACTCTTTGTAAATTTCCAGATAGTTATAGTATCTCAGCATCTATTTGTTAAATTAGTTTGTAAAATCTTTATTTGTGAGAAGCTGTGTTAATTACTTTGTGCATTGTAACAGATATATGGTGCAATAATATTAAATAATAATAGAAGAAAATTTTGTAATGGCTACAGCATATACTAATTTTAGATATAGTGGGTTAAATTTATGTTAGTAATTTGCAACTGGTAATTATGAATGATTTACTTATAAATTGTCAAATATAGTTCCCCCAGAAAAAATTTTAAACTCATTAATACGTAACATTTTTCTCCACAATAGTATCATGACACGGTAAAGGTATATAAACTTTATCATTAATGGTATAAATGGCAAACATTTCCAATTTAACAATAAAACTTTTTTTTAATAATTTACAACAAGTAATTTAAAATACTTTATTTAAGTGGGCATAAAACTTACAAAACTTTAAATTGACACCATAAAAATAAAATATCTCGCAACAATTGTTTCGGGTCTAAAGAGCACACGACCCTTCGTCAGGCACCCAAAGTAGGCACGAGTGCAGCAGTCAAAGTGGTGATGCACGGCTTTGACTGCTGTACTCGTGCCTACTTTGGTCGCCTAACGAAGGGTCGTATGCTCTTTCGACCCGAAACCATTGTTGCAATTTTTTTTTTTTTTTTTTTTTTTTTTATGGTGTTTATTCAAAGTTTTGCAAGTATTATTTTGCAACGCTAGTTCTGTGGTGAGAATAATTGATAAACCTTTTTTCATTTTCTTTCTGTTTTTTCTCTCTGTGTTTGTTTATCTTCGATAGCGCACATTCGATCTAGTACGACTGCAATTCACAGCTATCGTACTGCTCACCTTTCAAAATATTTTTTACAATTATAAATCTAAATTTCTAGGCATATTTATAACTCTGTAACTAATTTAAACATTATACACATGCTAGACATGTATCGGAGTTCCCTATTCGTATCCAGAAAAATAGATCCGTATTTGTATGGATCTGTTTTCTTTTTTTCAACGAAACTAATATGTATCTTTTGTAGAAATTGTATGAAAATTAGAAAAGTATTATAAATCTTTTTTGACTGTTATTAATATATAAATTGAATAAATACAGTATAACCTCGTATTTACATCCTGGAAATTGAAAAGATTTCGCAATTTACATTTTTTTTTTTTTTTTTTTTTAATACTTTATTCTATATTCAATAGAAGAAAGTACTAGATTCATAAAAATTTTCGACTTCCGTTTTTCGATGAATTTGCACGTATTGAAAGTTCCAGAACACGATTTGACTATTTTTAGAAAATATTAGATATGCCTCTGTGTGTGTGAGAGAGACAAAAATTTTGTGGCGACTGCAACTCTGGAACTACTGCACGTAATTACACATAAATTTATATGTAAATGCACCTTGACATAAATTAGTGCCCATCCATCAAGAAATGGCACTGGTATACAGCGATTTCTAGAGACCATACATTAGGAAACTATATTATACAGGGTCTCTAGCGATTTCAACAATTTAAGGGAATGCTATGTCTCATGAACTACTGCAGAGAATTGCATATAAATTTATATGTAGATGCACCTTGACATAACCTAGTCCTTATCAGCTTTTTATGTCAATTTCTCAAAAGATGGCGCTGCTATACAGTGATTTTCACAATTCAAGGGAAGGCTATATCTCAGGAACTACTACACATAAATTTATATGTGGATCTACCTCGAGATAAATTATTGTCCTTCCAGTTTTGGTATCAATAATTCAATAGGTGACGGTGCTATATAGCGATTTCCATAATTTAAGGAAAAGAGATATCTCAAGTTCTATTGCGTACAATAATAATAATAAATGATATGGGAAAAGACCATTATCAGACATTATGCTAATTCAATTTGGATGCATATCGGCCAATAGGTGGCGTTGTTGTACTGCAATTTTCCCCTAGAACGGAAAAGCTATATTTCAACTTCAATGGTGTATAACTGTACAAAATTTGATATGTGAGATAACCATTATGAAAACTCATTTTTTAATATATTATTTATAGAGAATAAAGCTGTCTTTCTTTGTACTTTCAATGCAATTTTTCTCTAAGATGAAAATCGTATGCATTCAGTATGGTAGGTAATTTAAATAAATAAGAGCTTTAATAAATTATTTGTACTGAGCGAATTTGTATTAGAAAATATAAAAAGAAAGTCTTGTGGTGGCCACAACATACTTTTTTTGTTGTTGTTGTTGTTTTAAATACCTTTATTTTTAATAAAATTCAATCCTCGATTTTATGTGAACGAAATTTTCAATTTTTCTCCATTTATACTTGTATATACAGCAAATATAGAGGAAATACTTGTCGTGATTTCATTTAAAGCTATTATGTTGTGACCACCGCAAAAATTTCTTCTATATTTTCCTATAGGAAAATTCATTCGCCCAGTAAAAATATTTTCATAAAACTGTTATTTATTAAAATTATCTACCATAATGAATGCAGATAATTTCATTTTAGAAAAAACTAACACTAATAATAAGAAAAGAAAGACAGTTTAATTCTCTATAAATAAAGTCTTAAAAATGCTTCTTCATAATGGTTACCTCATATATCAGGTTTTGTACAGTTATATGACACAGAAGTTGAGATATAGCCATATCCTGTTCTCTAAGAAAATTGCAGTATACCAGCGCCACTTATTGGCTGATATGCATCCAAATTGAATGTCACATAATGGCTACGTTGATACCTGTCAAGTTTTGTTTGATTATACACAACAGAACCTTGGATACAGCCTTCCCTGAAAACGCGAAAGTCGATGTATAGCTGCACCAACTGTTGAGCATTTGACAAAAAATATTGGTGGGCACTAACTTACGTCAAAGTTTATCTGCATATAAATTTATGCAAATTCGTTTAGTAGTTTCTGCGATATAGCCTTTCCTAAAATTGCGAAAATCGCGGTCTAGCAGCTCCACTTGTTGAGCAAATAACACCAAAAGTTGATAGGCACTAACTTAGGCCAAGGTACATCTGCATATAAATTTATATGCAGTTATCTGCAGTAGTTCCTGAGATACGTTGCCACAAAATTTTTCTCACACACACAGACACATATTTTTCTAAGAATGGTCAAATCGCGTTCTGGAGCCCTCAAAACGTGTAAATCCATTGAAAAGCGGAAGTTGAAAATTTTTACGATTGAAATACTTTCTTCTATTGAATACAGAAGAAAGTAAAAAACAATATAAAATAAACACATTTAGGAAACTGATTCCATCAAGGCAGATAAATATTCTATCTTTATCGTCTTTCTAGAACAAATAAAATCAAAGCAGATGTTTAATTTCGAATCATATATATCTGTGCAACCCAAATTATTATAGTAAATAAACATTCCGATTCCTGTCGAACAAATGCAATAAATAAAGATACTTTTTTTTTTTTTTTTTTTTTCAGAATATAAGCATTAAACAATGAACTATTATCACTGACCTTGAAACACATTTTTGCAATCTTGAAGTTCATAACTCACATAAGTGTTTAATCATTATTATTAGTCTTTTTTTTTTTTTTTTTTTTTTTTTTCAGATTTTTAACGCAATACAATTAGTAATTACATCTTTTTTTTTTTTTTTTTTTCTTGTATGTTCAATCGAAGAAAGTATTGGATTTGTAAAAATTTTCGACTTCCGGTTTTCGACGGATTTGCAAGTTTTGAGAGGTTAGGCCACGATTTGACCATTTTTAGAAAATGTCTTGTCTGTCCGTCTGTGTGTGTATGTATGCGTGACAAAAATTTTGTGGCAACTGTATCTACGGAACTACTGTTCAGAATTACATATATATTTATATGTAGATGCACCTTGACCTAAATTAGTGCCTATCAACTTTTGGTGTCAATCGCTCGAAAGGTGGAGCTGCTATGCAGCGATAGCATTTATAATATGGTTGTCAACTTTCAAATATGCTTAACAATAGTGTTCTAACAGGGATATATTCATTAAAAAAAATAATAATTCAATAAAAAAATCAATAAATCCAGATCGATTTTAAAAAGAATCTCGTGCTTGCTTTTCTAAAGTAATCATACGAATTATAAGGTATGGTGTTATGACAATATATATATATATCATCATTACCAATTTCAGCCTCTATCAAACCACTGCAGGATGAAGGCCTCTGCTAGGCGATTCCAAACTGCCCTGTTTTCGCACGCACACACACACACACACAAACACACACACACACACATATATATATATATAATAATTTATGCATAGATTAAGAAAGGTTTTTGATAGAATATTTCGTCTCCTTATTGATTTATTTGATTTCCAATGAAGCCATCTATGGTATATGCAACTTCTTAATTGAATGCAACCTATGCAATGAGGTGAAATTTACACCTCATATAACGTATTTCTTAGTAATGTCCTGATGTCTTTTTTTTTCTTTTTCTTTTTTATTTAAGGTTTGTGAGCTCTATTTTAAATCTGATGGAATTATACAAACAATAATTTATTTTGATGAAAAAGAAGGAAAGTTATATCAAGTCCCAAGAAATAAACCAATTGTTAAAGATGGTGCTATTCCTACAATTTTCAGCGGCTTGCCATCATTAGGGATAAACAAAAATTACGTTTTATTACCTAATTATAATTGTGCTTTTATATTATTATTATGATTAATTTTTATGTAAATTATGGAGCAATCTACTTCATGTATATGAAACATTTATAATTTTCAATAAAATTATTTTTATCTTGATTTTTGTCTTTTATGTATTATTTCAATTGCATAGTTTTTATGAAGGAGAAATCTTATTTAAATAAGCCACATAAATTCTTGATTTAAGAATGCTGAAAGTAATGTTATCAGGTAAGTGAGAGTTATTTTGGATGATCAAATACTTATAAATTATTGTTATACATTAAAATTTCTCTGGGCATAAAATTTACAGAGATGATTAAAAATAAAAATTCTTATTATATATGTTAACGTGTTTTTTTATGCAAATTTTATGTCCACCCTCACCTTGAAAAAAAAAAAAAAAAAAAAAAAAGTATATCATTAATATTTATGATTTTAAAACATTAAATAACCTGAAATTTGGAGTTCGATGTTATTTATAGTTTAGTACATTGTATCGTCTATACCATGCATATTGTTTATATTGCCTGTATCAATTGTTAAAGCACATTGTATCGTCGTACTTATCTGTAATTTTAATCAGGTGGAAAAAATCCATTATTTAAAAAAATATATACATATATTCAGGTGGCTTAAATATTAAAAAAAGGAACTTAAAAAAAAAAAAGTTTACATTTATTTTTGTAACCACAGCGTATAAAATGAAAGCATCGATGAGAAAATATATATATATATTTCTAAATCCATATATGAGGATGTGCATAAAAAGTGGACTAAATCATGTGGCGCCACAATCCTCTTGGAATGCCTTGATAAAAAAGTGTTGGATAAATGCGTGCGTTAATGATGAATAAAGGTAGGGAAGAATGATTAAACTAGCAAATTCTTTGTTTCAGTAGTTTGTTAAATTTCCAGTATTCATAGCTGCTAACTTTTTTAATTGATTCCGGAATGTTGTTAGTATATCGCCCTATCTTCAAACCATATTCTTTGAGGAGTAATTATCTTCATATTTAATTGTAATTACATGCTAAAGAAAATTATTCTATTAAGAATATGGTATGAAGAAAAGGGCGAATGTTAACAACATTCCGGAATAAATTGAAAAAGTTGGCAGCTATGAGTATTTTATTCCAGTTGATGGACAAGTAATATTTTTCAGAAAAGTTTTTAAATATTTTTTCAAGGTTGAACATTTAAAAGGGGAGGGGGATTAAACAATTACAAAAGTAAAGAGGTTAAAACTAACATCAATGCTTTTTTAAAAGCCCCTGCAAACAAGTATGAGGCCACTTCCTCATAAAATATGAGGGATTTTAATCTATTAAATTTTTTTGATTAATCTCCCTCAAATATTATGAGACAGGCTAGTGAAATATTTTTTTCGGGATAAAATTCCTCCACAAATATCATGAGGCAGCTTAGTCAAATAGAGACTAGTTTTCCTTTTCAAATATTACCAGACAGATTAGTCAGGTAAATAGTCTTGACTATCCTGCCTCTTCAGATATTCATTGAAAATTGACTAGCTTGCTTCGTAAAATACCTGTTGGCTGCTGACTAATCGTCTTAATCAAGTGCAGATTCTGACTAACTTGCCTTGTCTGGCAACTGCGGTTGTTGACTAACCTTCCTGGTCTGATAATTATGATTATCGACTAGCCTTCTTTGTCTAATAATATTAACCTTCCTAGTCTGGAGTAGTGTTTTGGTGACTAGTTTAGCAAGTACACTTTTCAGTTTTGGTGACTAGTTCAGCAAGTACACTTTTTAGTTTTGAAGACTAGCTCAGCAAGTACACTTTTCAGTTTCGGTGACTAGTTCAGCAAGTACACTTTTCAGTTTTGGAGACTAGTTCAGCAAGTACACTTTCTGGCTAGTCAGGTATTTTGGTTAGTCAATTCTGTATTGTCAGCTGAGCATTTTGGCAGGTCACTGTGACCAATTTATTTTTCTGTGTGTAGAAATATATTCTATTGTTTTGATACTATTTTTATTAGTAAATAATAATTTTCATATCTTTCAATTTTGAACTTATATTCCACATGAAGCAATTTATTATAGGTTTATGTGAATATATTTATATGAAAGAAATGATTAAAATAATCATACTATGAAATTTAAATATGTCTCAATGAACGATATTTAAATTTCATTTGGTGTTGAAATAATTATGCGGTGGTTATTTATGGATGTGTATCCATTGACCTGCATTTTAAAAACTAAAAAGAAACAAAGAAACAGAAATAAATAAATAAATGAATTGACAGAAATAAATAATAATTGACAGAAATAAGCAGAAATAAATAAATAAATAAAACTGTTTTGCTAATATCTTTAAAAATTTGATGTGCTTAAGTGTATTTGAATGTAATTAAGTATATATAATTAAGTATAGATAAAAATCTATTGACATTCTTTAAAATATAAATATCGAAATGCACAAATGAAATGACTTTCCTTATATGTATATATATATATATTATATATATATATATAACCAAAGATCCGTCAGTAATTTATACTATAAAAAAAAAAAAACCTCCATAAAATAGTTCATTTCAATATTTAAAATTATATTCAAAAGGTAAATTCATCGAATAGTAGATATATTAAAAAGGAAAAAAGACTTTTCTCTATTTAATGAAAAGATTTTGTTTAACATTAAGTATTGTTAAAAAACATATTTAACAGTTTTTAAATGTAAATATTAAAATTCATAAATTAAAATTGGCAATTCTCTTTAAAAAAAACTTTATAGAAAACGATTTTTACATTTCAGTATTTTAAAAATAGTTCAAAGATAATTTCATTTAAAAGTACAGTTAGTAATAACAAAAAAAAAAAAAAAAAAAAAAAAAAAAAAGAACAGTTTTTCCTTTTAAAAAGTATAATTCGTATGAAAGTCTAATATATTTTTATCCATATATTAAATGTGTGTGTTTATAAATCCATACATACTTTATGTTCTTGGTTAGCCATTATATAGAACGTAACACTATCTTAATTTACTATCTCCGATGTTTATAAAGAAATGCTGAATGACCTATCTGTGAATATGAAAAACACGACACGGTAATTAGCCTAAAAATCTACTTAATATAGACTAAAATTTTGAAATGCATATATCACACTAACTCTGGCTATGAATTATTATTACTTTTATTTATTTACTTATTTTATTTATTTCCATTTTTTTTTTTTTTTTTTCGCTTTTCACTCAGTTGTGATAAACTAATAGAGCTTAATTTTGTTCACGTTATCTCGTACGAGTTACTTGAATTATAAATCGTGTGCATATAAAAACACTTATATAACTCACACCGAACAATAAAAGCCAAATTACTTATTAGTCTACATTGGGTTCTTACAGTCCTTGAATTTCCCTATCACTAAATTCGCATATAAATTTAGTCTATGAATTCAAATATACATTTTTCATTGAAAATATTGGTGGAAGTGTCTTTAAAACATGAATGCGTACGAGCCATGTTACATGCTAAAAATTTGTATGTTAAAAATTTCCATACAATTTAAAATAATTTATTTATAAGCCTCTTAAAGATATCTCATCACATAAAGATACACAACAAATGTCATCTAAGAAAACTGCTGTACCATACTGATATATATAATAGAAAATAATATAGGTTGTTTCATAAAGCACGTAATAGGTTTTTAGGAAAATTTAATGCATACTAACAAACAAAGTAAAAGATAAAAATAAATTTCAAATAAGCAATTTCCGTATTATAATTATATCTTATCTTTTTTTTTTTTTTTTTAAGTCATTTAAAATTGTTTCTTATGAATGCGCGTGTATATTAATACTGTAAAACCAGAATTGTTTAACTGTCCAGTGTAAAAAAAAAAAAAAAAAAAAAGAAAGGAAGAAAGAAAAATTTGTTATTGTTATAAAATACCTTAAAAATTAAATTTATTTATTAATCCATATGGTGCTTGAAGACATCGCTTCATATAAACATACATAAAATATTTCCTTTGTTAAAACCGCTTTGCTATGCAGGGATGCCACAGGCAACGTTTGTTATTTTCTTTTTGTACCACTATTTCCCTATCACTAAATTCGCATATAAATTTAGTCTATGAATTCAAATATACATTTTTCATTGAAAATATTGGTGGAAGTGTCTTTAAAATATGAATGCGTACGAGCCATGTTACATGCTAAAAATTTGTACGTTAAAAATTTCCATACAATTTAAAATAATTTATTTATAAGCCTCTTAAAGATATCTCATCACATAAAGATACACAACAAATGTCATCTAAGAAAACTGCTGTACCATACTGATATATATAATAGAAAATAATATAGGTTGTTTCATAAAGCACGTAATAGGTTTTTAGGAAAATTTAATGCATACTAACAAACAAAGTAAAAGATAAAAATAAATTTCAAATAAGCAATTTCCGTATTATAATTATCTTATCTTTTTTTTTTTTTTTTTTTTTTTTTTTAAGTCATTTAAAATTGTTTCTTATGAATGCGCGTGTATATTAATACTGTAAAACCAGAATTGTTTAACTGTCCAGTGTAAAAAAAAAAAAAAAAAGAAAGGAAGAAAGAAAAATTTGTTATTGTTATAAAATACCTTAAAAATTAAATTTATTTATTAATCCATATGGTGCTTGAAGACATCGCTTCATATAAACATACATAAAATATTTCCTTTGTTAAAACCGCTTTGCTATGCAGGGTTGGTTGGTTGTAGGATTTAAAGCCGATTGACACCTGATGTGTCCTAGGCCTAGAGGGGGAATGCCCTCCGTGGGGGTCTTTCTAAGGGGTCCTAGCCCGTATTTACGCGAGTTTCGGAGGAAACCACGGAAAACTCCGAACGGCTAGGTTGATGAGCGCGACCTGGGATCGAACCCGGCACCTCCCATCTACCAGCTTTGAGCGCAGAACCGCTCGGCCGCTGGTGGGCTTGCTATGCAGGGATGACACAGGCAACGTTTGTTATTTTCTTTTTGTACCACTATTTCCATATAATAAGATTTATAAAATATTTTCGCAGATAAAGCTGCATTTGCCTGCATTAATTTATTGTAAATTTTATATTATAGAAATAGTGGTGCGAAAGTAATTAAAAAAAAAAGGTCGCCCGTAGCAGCCCTGTACTATGTTGATACACAAAATAAAAAAAAATAATGTAATTTTTTTTTCCTTTTCTTTCAAAGTACGTGTACAGATTTTAGAAATAGTAATCGATAATAACAAAAAAAAAAAAAAAAAAAAAAAAAAGATAAAAACTACTTTGAAACAAACTATTTCAACGTTAAAATTCTTTTAACTTTTTTTTTTTTTTTTTTTTTTTTTAATTACATTAAATTGTTTCTAGGGAATGAACGTGTATATTATCCTATAAAAAAGAGTTTCTTTAATGTCTATTGTAATATATATATATATATATATATATATATATATATAAATATCCACAATATTTCTTTTATTTATTTACCTTTATTAATTTTCGTTTTCATTTTCAACTTTATAACAAATTTGACGAAGCATACTCAAACAATTACAGCAAATAATTACATTTTCTTTTAAAACTGTTGCAAAGTAACATGGACCTATGAATATAAATATATATAACTATTGAAGTTTAATTTCCAAACTGTGAAACATTATATAATTATTTATCTGTTTTAGTTGTGGCAAACTATTTTTTTTTTTTTCTTTTTCAGTATTTTTCATAATTCGCGCTACAAAGTACAAAATATTAAATACTAAAAAAACAAGTTTTAGAAATTTTATTTTCTTTTGTTGAACACAAAAATAGTGGTTTATGAGTTTTAAGCGAAAACAAACAACCCAGAATAGTTTTTTTTTTTTTTTTTTTTTTAATTAATGTATTTTGATAAACAATGATCTATTTTAAATTTCATGACATGTGCTGCGGGTGATAAAGACAAAATATTTCTGAACAATGGGCCCATTTTCTAAAGCTTAAAAATTTGAAATAATAACTCAGTGAAAAATTCTTTGTCCGGGATTTGAAAATAAAATTAGTTCGCTGCATTATGATAAGCATAAAAAACACCAAAAACTAAAGTACATGCAGTTCGTTTTTAAAACTCTCCATGAATTAGTAATTTCGCAGAAAGACATTTTTTTTTCCTCCTCACGGCCTTACATTTATTATGAAAAGAAAGCTGAAATATTTTATAAAATACTTTGCATTAGCACATTATGAACGACATTTTTTTTCTAATTTGCAAAGTGTTTTTAAAAATTCCGACTAATAAGAGATCGAGCTGCTCCTCTAGTCTAAGTCAACAACCTCCCCGTTTGTTACCTTCTCTTTTAACCCTTTCCTCCCATCCTGGTTCATTCCCCTCCCTTTCAGCATCCATCCTCCTTTTTTTCAGTTTTTTATGCTTCTGAACTCTTCTCCCCCTTCCCGGAACCACGAGAACAGCAGCAAAAGCACCTGCAGCTCTTATGCCCCGCCTTCTGTCAGTCAATAGCCCTAACCGCGCCTCCAGGCGGGGTAAATGGTTGCTTGTCGAATTCCTGCGCTCATTAGGGATGGTGGGAGAGGTCATGCTAAACAGGCAAAGAACCCAGGCCCGGGTGTGGGAGGAAATGAAAGAACGCTGATGTTCCCCCTCGAAACTGAATATTTCATGCGTCGGAATTTCATTTTTTGTCTGCCTTGTCGATTTTGCAGTACTTTTGATGAGGATTTTTTCATCGGTTTTGTTTTATTCGCTGGCGGAGTTTTCTTTGAGGGCGCTGCTTTTGGCGATGCGCCGATTCTCTGAGAGCGCCGGATGAGCGGGTTTAATGAATTCCTGGCTTGCTCTCTGCCAATTCTAGGCAGGCAGTAATCGACCCTTAAGTATCATACCTTAATCCTTTACGTACATCATATCTTGAAAGCTTAGACCACGCTTCGCTGCTTTTTCCATACTCATGCACTTTTCAACATGGAGAGGGTTTTTCTTTCTTTTCTTTCTTTCCTTTTTTTTTCTCTCCCTTTAGTATTTTGTTTAAGTCTTTTCCTCCCCTGCACATAATTTTAACTACCGCCTCTAACTTTTGAAAGTAACTCACATACTTCATTTCATCCTTCATATTTTGCATATTTTGACTTATTAAAAAAATGATAAATGAAAAACTAATGTTCTTTATGGTCTTGTAAAAAATACAAATTATAATGATTAATTAGTCACTTTTTTAATTAGGGTTGAAGGTCCAAAGAACATCCAAGACTTTATTGCATAATATTAGGAATGGGAAAGGCCATTGGTTGCCAGGGGATTATTGTTGCTTTTCTTTTTCGTTACGTCCTCTTCTGAATTATGATTATCTCCATTTGATTTTTTTTGCCTCATTCTTGTGTTTTTAGAAAAATTCTAAAATTACATTTCTTCTTGAATTAAAGTTACTTATTAACGAAAATTGCTTCCGATCCCAGGAATTAATTCAAAAGGTATGCAAATTCTTCAAAAAATAGGCGATGCGTTTACATTCGTGCATTTGTGCCTATGCACGAAGATGTGCATGAAAGAACTTAAATGCATAATTTTGTCAGCGATCAAAATGTAAAGATAAGCAACAATTGCTCAATTACAAAAGGAATGTTGATGATATGTTTGTTGATATTTAAACTATTTTCTAAGTAATAAAAGTTTAGCTGTTAATTGTAGTTTCCCCCCCCCCCCCCAAGTTTAACCCTTTAACTGGCGGAGTTCATTCATTCCTAAATGAAAGAAAGTTCATTAAAGTAGAGATGTTTTTTTGCATTTTCAAAAAATTTTTCTTTCTTCCTTTTTTTTTAAAAGTTTTATACCTATTTAAGTCTAAAATTTACGCTACAATGAGCCGGATATGGTGCATTCATAAATTAAAAATATAATTTGACTGTGTTCTATAATGATACTGTTACACTACTGTTGTACTATTGCTGTTATAAATTAAAACGCAATTATCTACTTCTATTAATATTTCTGTGTATTTTCTGACAAAATTTGACCTGCACATTTTTGTATTTCGTCTTTACTGCTTAGAATCACCGAATGAAGCAATACAGGTGTCTTCAGGAAACTATCTGAGAGTTTTATTCAGTACGTTCATAAAGCAGTCCTTCATTACAGTCGCCTCCCTTTTACAATGTTCAAAATAAAGTTGAACATTTCATCCAAAAAATGTTGCAATTTAACTGAAAGTAGAAATTTGGTTCTAAATTTCAGTGCTTTGGTGGTGCTTACTACTAAAATTGCTCTACCTAAACAGTGAAACACATCAAATTTAAAAATATATATATTGTAGCTAAATAGAAACTATTTTGTAGATGACAGTAAGATTTAATTTTTGCCAGTATATTTCCATGCCCAGCTCTTTTTGCTAAAAAATATCAAGGGTTCTCACTTTACCATGTTCCATTTGAATTTTAAAGTGAAACAGATTCTAGGTCCAGTATCCAGGCTTTCCATTAAAGATTTCATGATTTAAAAAAATTAATAATAACATTCTGCCTTTTTAAAATAATGTTTAAAAAAAAAAAAAAAAAAAACTCTCGGCGGAAGCTTAATAACAGCGTATATAGAGGAAAAACAGAAATATTTTCAATAAATTAATATAAAAGTTATCTTTAATTGAGTTACAGTCTAAGCTTAGGTACTTTGGCTTAGGCAACCAAGCCTATATCCCATAGACATTCTACACCAACACCACATCAAGGGCTGCCACAAGCGACTTTTTTATAAATATTTTCGCACCACTATTTCATAAACATAAAATTTAAAATAAATTTATGCAGGCGAACTGTAGATTTTCCTGCGTAAATATATTATAAATTTTGTTTATTGCAAAAAGTAGTACGAAAAGAATTTTTTAAAAGTCGTCTGTGGTGGCCCTGTTCTTCTGGTTTATGTAACTTTATCCGATTTACCTGTGTAAAATTTTTGGAAGGAAACGAATACTTATTTTACGACTGTTACTTGATGTCCCTTTGCATAATTTTGCTCCTAGGTTATCCTAATATGCCTAAAGATGTATTGAGTCCTTTCAAAATAATATATTAATAATACTAAGCACAATTATTATATCATATTTTCAAAAATATTTATTTTTATCTTTATTAAAAACTATAAGATATTATGTAAGTCGCATCTCAAACAAAGGACTAAAATCTCCTAAATAACTTTTTAAATATTATATATTTTAAGATATTTAAAACTCTTCTTCAATTTTTCAATTTTCAGAAGTACACGTTTACCTCTACAAGCAGGAAAGTCTTGTAGAGGTTAAAACAGACAGGAACCCTATCACATTTTTATATTTTTAAACAATTGCATAATTAAGATATTAGATGAACTTATAAAACTGAATTACACATACGTACATGCATGTTAATCAAATGAATTATTCCCCTAGTGTCTAAAATAACCTACTTTGTTATCGTACACTATCTAAAAATTACAATGTAATTAATAAATTTGTATAGCCATTATCTATTTATAAAGCAACAGTTAACACACCCATACAACATTTTTTTCTCAAAGCTATTAGTTACTTTTAGAAAATATATATATATAATTTTATATAATATTAATAGTATAGCGCTCTTAAATTTTTACTTTTCCCGAAAAAAAAAAAAAAAAAAAAAAAAAACATTAACTTTCTCAATCAAACTTTGTTGAAAAATTTCAGTCAAGGATATCAAATACAGGAATTTTAAGTAAAATTTATGGCCGATAGTGATTACCATTATTTTAATGACAACACAAAAATGTTGTAGATTTTAAAATTTTATTTCAATTTCATCACTGCATAAACAAAATCACACAGCTCTCGATAGTTAATTCATAGTTAATGTTGATAAAAAATATGTCAAGAATGTTGAAGTTCAGATATACATTCGTCAAGATCATCAATGCTATACACCTTTAAATTATTTTGAACATGGATGTAAATTTTTATTAATTTATATTCGTTCATGTTATGACTTAGACAAAACTTCCGATTGTCGACTTTTGGGTCTAAGACTTTTCAGTGATACCTTTTTTATAAAATTTGTAAGTCTAAATAAGAGTTAGAAAAATTGATCCAAATACAATCTAAATATTTAGCTGTTACTTTTAGAAATGTAAAGTAGCTCTTTGTTTCATTAAAAGACTATTTTGAGAAACTAAATAAAGGATATTTAGTCTGGACGGGAGGAGAATTTTTAAAATGTAAATGATAATAATAATAATAATAATAATAATAATAATATATATATATATATATCCAGCACACAGATTTACAAACTCTAAAAACGGCTTTGATTTAAAAGTATGAAGGCAGATTTATAGAAAGAATAAATTCATGATTTCAGAAAAAACACAATATAATTTTAAAAGTTCTATAAATGTGAAAGGAACTACAGCATTTGAATTTCGCTATTATATAAACATTACCACAAAAATAAACACTTTTAATTGATACAATTTATTTTCGAAAAAATAGTGAACTCATAAATATTTTCTCGTAAGATTTTCCTTCAAATTCATTAAAAATTGACTTTTTAAATTATTTAACAGTCAAAAAGTAAATAAAATTACAAATTTGCAATTGACTATTTAAAAATGTCTAATAAAATATATAAATAAAAAGCTTCATGGTTTATGAAATAAGAATTATTTTGTTATTGTCAAATTCTAAAAATTTTGTAGTAGACAGAATTGGTATTCAGAAAATACTAAATAATCTATTAGTAAAACTGTCGCATATTAATGGTTCCGGTTAATGTGATTAACAAAATTAAATTGATGTTTATGATCAAATTACAAAATCTACAAAGTATGATAAATTCCAATAAATTTGTTTACCAAAACTTCAGTCGTTTATTGTGTTTTAATATACTATCATATAGTTCATGCAATGTACAAATGGAATTTTATGTAGATTTAAATTTTTTTGATTGCTTAAAATATTTTAATTTTATTCAATAATCTATGGTGTAGGAATTATTTTTGTCACTTATTTTTGCTTCGACTGTATCTCTTGTTTAAATAAAGTAAATTAGATTTCTTAAGAAGTTTTTTGAATATGATACTATTTTCTTGCACACAAGAATTGAAAATGAAGATTTTTTTTTTTTTTTTTGTGACGTTTTATAGATATAGGTATAAAGATATTTGATAATATTTTAACAAATTAAGATTGTTAACAACAATTAAGAATGGGAAATTTGCATAGAATTTGCTAACAGATTATATAAAAAATATTTAATAAATTGTTAGAAGATCCTATGTTAAAGGTTTTATTGCTGTTTGTTAGTCATTTAAACTTTTAGACATTTATTTATTAAAATAGTATTAAACTGATGGAAACTTGACAAGAAATTAGTGACTTCACAAAAAATTCGCTTGAAAAACAATTGGAAATTTTTTTATAATTAATAAAATATATATATATAATTTTAAAAAAGCATGTTGTTTTTGAATTAAATTAAATGATTTTGGCTTATAAAACTAAAACTTTTTGCAGCACATGTTTACATTTATCGTACAATATTTTTATGGACGCAATTTGTACGATTAAAACCTTTACCAGATTAAACCTATTTGTTTGAAAGATTTTATTCATATACACACACACACACACACACACATATATATATATATATATATATATATATATATATATATATATATATATATATATATATATATATATTCACTTTATTTATTATTTATTTTATAATATGCTAGAGTACTTTAAAGTTTTACGTTCAGAGAGTACTTATCTTAAGTTTCTTTATATTCTTTATAATCAAATTTATTCATATTCAATTCATTAAATCTATAGAAATATTTTCGATATCGGAATATATTGATGTACATTGCACAGAAATTTATCTTGGTATAGGAATACTAATCTAATGCTTACCATTAAAGATAGACATAGATAAATGCATACAATTACATCTAAAAGAAAGAACAAATAATAGAAGGTGCAAATTTATTTATTTATTTATTTATTTATTTTTAAAGTATTTACCGAACAAAAACATTGATAAATACTTTAGTAAATTTTAAAGGTTTAATATGCATGCATAAATCAAAATCAGATCATAAGAAAGAGTGTTACATTAGGTGATATGCAGGGGAACACTTAGTTTTAGTTGCAGTTAGGACAAATAAGATGTACATCTCACACCACATCCACATTAGTCTACTTCATACTTTTATTTACTTAATAATGATTTGAATAAATATGATAAATATAATATATATGACATACTTTTATTTACTTAATAATGATTTGAGTAAATATGATAAATATAATATATATGATGTAAGAATAAATATAATTTATGATTTGAACAAAAGTAGATATTGTTGAATTTTACTGCTGCTTAAATTAATTACTTAAAAGCACATGATTGGGTTTTATTTGAGTTTCCTTATTTTATTGAATGTAGAACTGTTTAAGCCATCTCAGTTACACATATGTTTATTTTCTGCCCCCCCCCCTAAAAAAATAAATAAATAAATAAAATAAATAAATAAATAAAATAAAAATAAAAATAAATAAATAAATAAATAAAAAGTATGAATTGTAATTTTCATGATAGTTAATTGCTGAAAACCACTAGGAAACAGATACAAAATATTAATGTTGAAAATTTAAGATAAAAAGGGATGTAAGTAATATGGGACCTCTATGAGCATATTAAAGGATAATCTATAGTAAAATCTTAATAATAATAATAATAATAATAATGAATGGTTTCGACAATAGTTTAAGAAAAATTTGCTTTCATTTTTATATATTTATATATTTATTTTTAATGTATCAAACTAAAACTTGTTGAGATCTTCTATAATGGAAAAATAATTTTAAAATGTTCCTTAAAATTAGAGAGAACTGCTAGTAAGTTTACGTATAGTTTATGTATCATTTCATGCATTTATTTTAGTAAATGATACTTCATTTTTTTCATGATTAGCTTAGTTTGTTTATGTATGGAGCGTCTGGAAACAAAATTTTGTATAAATATAAAAATTTGTAAACAATTCGGAAATGCTCTTTTTTTATATTTTTATTTATTTATTTTTTATTGCTAGTAGTTTCTATGCTGAAAATATTTGACATAAGATGTTTTAAAGATTAAACTGAAAATATCTTTAAATGAAAAGTAATAAATTACTAAAAAATAAATAAATAAATTACATGTCTTGAAAATACATCTTTTCTTTGCTGTCTTTGTGGCAAACGTATTATTTTATTAAAAGAAATATTAAATATTTTTTCTAAAACACTAAACATTCAAATAAAATAATTAACTATGCATTTCACAATCAATAGATATGATGAAATCATTCATAAAAAAAAAAAAAAGGACAGAAAGACAGGATGGGCACTTATAATCTGAAAATATTGCTGCAGGTGCTATACAGTCAGTAATTCAAGACAAAATGCCTATTATTAGAATATTAGGCATATTGTGTTGAATATACCTATTATTATTGTGCTGAATGTGCTTTGAATTATTTGAATATTAGGTATTTGTAATGCATTCCACAATGCTTTTTAAGAGAAATTTGAACACTAGTTTACTGCCAATGGCCGACAAAAAGTATTCCAATCACTGACGGTAAAAATAATATTATGTTCATAAATCTAACTTTTTTTTCTTGAAGAAAGGAAGTGATACTTTAATAAACGATCAACACTCTGAATATTGCAGCAGTTTGCTACAAACACGGGTACTAAACTTTTTTTCTAGAATAAAGGAATTGGTAGTAAAATTTAATATCCAACTCTCTGAATTTTACTGAAATTTTTTAGAGTATTCTATGTATGAGTGTCTGATGTAGAGGTCTGCACGGGCCGAAATCTTCAGGCCCGGGCCCGGCCCGGCCCGGTATGAAATCGAAAAATTCGGCCCAGGCACGGCCCGGCCCGTTTCTTTTTTACTAGTGTACGACCCGGCCCGGCCTGGACAAAAAGCGATGAAATCAGGCCCGACCCGACCCGGCCCGATTAAAAAAAACGTAAAATTACAACAACAAAAAAAAACTTTCTACGAAAAAGATTTTTAGTATGTGTTTTCCAGAGGTTTTATATAGCTAAGCGATAGAATGTTCTTGAACAAAACTGCTCAATGTTTATAAAATATTTATATATAAACGGTATTTCATTATTACAGACGTACAGAAGGCACAAAGACAGACAGAAAGTCAAATCGAAAATATTAGCATTCCCCAAACAATATAGGAAGATATTTAAAATGGTTAAAAGTACTAAAAATACACTTTCAACCACTTCCTGTTATATACCGTAATGTATCCAAATCTTTCATGTGATCCAGTAAACAAAACTTTAATGCTAATTCAATCATATTCAATAGAAAAGATCCTTTTGCACATGCTAAAATTGATGCTACTTTCATCTAGTGCCCCAGAGAAAAGAAAAAGAAGCCTTAGAGGAAAAGTTACAGCGGAAGGATTATAGCCTTCATACCACCTAAACACTAATACAGAGACAGACCATAGAAAATAGAGCCAGTAACGTATAGTACAGTAAACAATACAGTAACGTATCTAATTTCCTTTGTTTGTTACGTGTACGCAAACTGGTAGTAACATGCATATTATTTTGAATTAGAAACCATCTAATAAATTTATTATTAGATTATTACTTTAAATAAAATATATTAATTTCCAGACATGTTTAAAATATTTGCGGAAAATCAGATCGCGAATAGTCAAGCTGATAGACAATTAAATTGTAGTTACAGACACCTTTTAACAAAATAAAATTTTATGTGACATACCATTATGTAAAATAAATGACTGAAAAAGTATTTTATCATTCTACAGTCGGTAACAGAAGTGTCCGAACACTAGCAAAAATTCCTGTGTAAAAAAGGTACACTTCATACGGTTTTGTCAAATAAATCCTTACCAAATCATGTTCTTAGACTGACTAAGAAGATGATTCGACAAGGATTTATTTAACAAAACCGTATGAAGTGTACTTTTTTTACATAGGAATTTTTGCTAGTGTTCGGACAATTTTGTTACCGACTGTACTTTTTCGTTGATTAACGGGGAATTTAGAAAAAGATTCGGGCCGGGCCGGGCTCGGCCTTATAATTTCCTCCAGGCCCGGCCCGGCCCGGCCCGAGTACACTCAAAAAATATTGATCACAAGTCTGGCCCGGCCCGAGTCTACAAAAAAATTTTAAGCCCGAGCCCGGCCCGGCCCGAGAGCAAATTGCAAAATTCGACCCGAACCCAGCCCGAGGGCCGGGCCGGGCTCGGGCTCGGGCCGAAAGCCCGGCCCGTGCAGTCCTCTAGTCTCACGTATGTTTTCCATGTACCCCTCAGAAAGATACACGTGAATAGTTTTAGTTATATATTAAAATTTTCATTTCATAAGCATTTTATTATTGTTATTATTATTATTATTATAATCTAAAAACGTTCTGTAAAGTCAAGAATTCTATTAAGTATTTTTGAATATTTTAAGAACCATTTTTGCTGTGTTCATTTCCCTAAGTAATAAGAAAGGGTTAAAAATATAAAACGTTTTTACATGAGCTCCCTCTCTCATACTTCTGACAATTCGTTTCCTCATTCCCCCCGACTTCCTGTTGCGCGTTAAAACTTTGGTTTCAGACTTAAACAGCACTTGTAGACTTATTGGACTTAGTCCATTTTATATTTGTTCATGTGATTATCGAATAACTTTAGGTGACTTATCCAGATTTATAGCAACAAAATGGCAGAGGATGTAAAAGAGACTATATGGTAGACTATATATGTTTTTCAGTTGTGCTCGATGTCCATAATTTTATTGAATGTTACATCCTAAAACTAAAAATAATTTCAATGTCACTTTTAATCTTCATAATTTCCTAAACATAAAAATGTTGATGTCACATTAATTATGTTCCCTTAACGGTTCTATCCGCCAATCCATCATCCACCCTGTTTGTTTACTGTTACCTATAAGAACCTCCTTTGTTTGCCCAAAAAGGTTTCCACCAGTAAACTTAATGGTGTTAGTTCGGGCAAGACTTATTCATTTGTTTATCCAATACCATTTGATTATTTCACAAAATGTTTAACTAGTAACTAGAAGTCAAAGTAAGTCATAATTAACTCGATATTATACAGTTGTATTCGACTTTTTCAGTGATTCAGGGATGTTAACTCCTAAATTAAAAAAATATATTTTGATCATATGAATTGTGTATTTATAACATTTTATTTATATGCATGTAAACTATACACGTTTTTTAATCGTATTCAGATTTTTCACCGTCAAAATGCTACCTCTAAAAATTTACCTTTATACAAAAAACCTTTATATGCCTACAAATGCTACCAAAGACCGTCAAAATGCTATCTCTAAAATAAATAATAATTTAGATTCCACCTGCACTTATCTCTTGCTCTGAATCATGTAAGAATTTTAATTGTCACCTATAACTGACCACATAAAATAAAAGGTTACTGTTCCCTCTATAGCAGATTAATTAATTTAAAAGATCTATTTAAATTTTCTAAGGAATAATATATATGCAAACAATAAATTTTAAAATTTTCTTTCTTTCTTCCCCCCCCCCCCTACAAAAAAGTCTGTATTGTAAAAAAAAGAAGATATTTTTTTTTTTTTTTTTTTTTGTGATATATAATAGAGAAAAGTGCAAATTTAATGCTAAAAAATGTCAGAGCCAATACAATTTTATTACTGAATTGCGATAAAAAAAAATCTAAAAGGATAAAGAACAAATGCTTACAACAAATTAGGTTTTTTAGAACTGTGTACATAAAAATTTATGCAAGTTTCATGCATCAAATATATTTTCCTTTAAAAAAATAAATTGTTGTACACTTAGTTATACGTGTTTGTGGAAAATCAAGGCATAAAATAATTTGGCTCATGAAAATTTAAAAAGTAGTAATATTTTACCAGTTATTATAATTTATCGAAAGAAATCGTAACTATATATTTCGAAGTCGCTATAGTATAGTATCTATCATTAACAGTCATATTTGAGATAGAAAAATAGAAAAACATGTCACCTTATCATGAAAAACGATGATTAAAAAATGTTTATTAATTTCACTTTAACATCTTCACTATCAATTTACGTTTGTCTTAATATATGATTCAGATTCGAATGCTGCACTTTTCTTGTTCAGTCACATACATAAAAAGTTGTAAAAAAAGAAAGAATCCTTTTACGTGATGAAACAGCATCAACATATTGTTAGATTAAGTGAAAAACTTTTAATCTATCTATAATATTTTCACTAGTTTTTTATCATAACTCATATATAACTTATAAAAATGTAGGAGAATTCATAAATCATTTTCTATTTTCGATAAACATACACAACCTATAACCGACTTCTCAGAAATCTCTTTTCATCTTTCTCCGTTGGACACTGGGTTTATAAAAAAAAAAAATAAGTTTATTTCTGAATTTGGATAATAAAGATTAACAAAATAAAGCTTTAAAATTGCAAATATTTTTTAATTACTTAAGAGTTAGATATTAATATTAGTGTATTTAGATATTTAATTAGATTTTATTTAGATATTAGATTAGTATAACTAGATATTAATTATTAGGATAAACATCTTTTTAATTTTTTAATGTATGAAATATCATTTAAGGTGTATCTGAATGTTAAAATTTTCAGAGTCATACATTTTATAATGTAAACCAACAAACTCTTAGAAGAAATTTTCTCTCTATATATATGTGTGTGTGTGTGTTTATATACATATACGTAATAAAAAATATATATCCATTAACTTATAAATAAAATAATTTACAAAGTACATCTTTTAAACTGTTTTAAGATCTCGAATTAGCAGATAAAGTGCAGTTTCTACTAATTTGTGCAATAATTTCTAGTTTGTCTTTTTAATTTTATGTGTTATTCACATTATTAACTTTAAAATGCAGCATTATGTACTTCGTAATCAAATTATTTAGGCTAAAAGTGATCGCAAAAAATTTCAACATTTGTTAAAATTACTTTATAAATCAAATAAGAAAAAAAAAAATGCAAATATATATATATATATATATATTTGTACTGAAAGCTCTTTTTTTTTTTTTTTTTTTTTTTTTTTTCAAAATCAAACACTTTTCAAATATAAATTTTTTTCCGCTACAAAAATGTTTCTTTTTCTCTCTCTTTTTTTTTTTTTTTTTTTAATACAGAACATGAAAAAACGAGAATATTTTTAAAAGAGCGTCCATAATATTAGCCGCCTTTGTACTTCTTAAGGATTGTTGATTTCACAGGTCTTACACCACAAAAATCTTTAAAATACAGGGCATATGATGTCAATATGTAGCACTATGTAAATCACTGTATATATATATCTCTATATTTATATAAGTCTATAATGATTCACTGCGTTTATAAATATATATATATATATACAATTTTTAAATATATTTTTCCTAAAATCTATAAAATAGTTCATTTCTTTAAATGTAATGGAAATACAATAACTTAAGTTATTTTACTCAACAAAGTGTAAGAAACTAAATTTGATTTGCTCTTTTTTGATTTGCTAGAAAAAAGCACTAGGGTGCACTTATAGGATAAAATTAGTTTAAAGTTCACAACAAAATAACTTAAAGATATATTGTGAAATGTTAAATCCCCATAATTATACATATTTAATTTACACAACTAATTTAACCTTAAAACTAAAAATCAGAATTCTTACAAAACTGTAAATGAAGTTAATTTTTATAGGGTTTCTGTTTTACTATACATGGAAAACTATGAAAAATGTAAACAATTTTAAAACAATAATCATGTGCATATTCTTCTCGTTATTCTGCCATCTCTCAGTATATATTTACTTCAGAAAGTACAAAAATCTGGATCGTGATGTGGTAGTTGAGGGAAAGAATTTTTTTGCATGCAATATATATTTATCAGATATATAACATGTATACCAACTCATGTGAGATACACAACTTACTTAAAGTAAAACAGAATAATAGTTCTTTATAAAATAAGTCTCCTTATACACATTTTTATTATTATTATTATTATTTTAAGTGAACATATTTTAAGTAGAATAAAGTTGTTACATAAAACCATTTTCTCACTCCTTGTTTATGCTTTTTTGACATTTGTAAATTAAACAGGTATTATCTCACACAATGGGTACTTCATTTAAAAAATCACAGTAGTTATCTATGCATGTCCTCCATGGCTAACTTATTACTGTACAGAACGCAAGAAAAAGAAAATTTTAGAATACTGCTCTTTTTTAGAAAATAACATAATAAAGAGCAGTGGATCATTTAAATTTTATAAAGAATGTAATTAGGTTTATATATGTATTCAAGTTAAATTATTTACGTTACTTTCTTAGCTACTTTTAATGTTCAACTCATTTCCTATAAACTGCTGAAGCAACTCACTTTTTAAAGTAAATTGCATGTAACCATGCATGGGGGCTTAGATTTTTTTCTTCAGTTTTTTTTTTTTTTTTTTTTTTGTCTTTTGTAATTTTGTAATTTTTATTATTCTCTAAACTGTTAATTTTCTCTTTTAAATTTATTTCTTGTTCCGTGCAATATCCATCGTTCCCTATAGTATTATGCTTGAAATCGCTACAATATAATGAAATTTTGCATTTTGATACTCACTCTCACTAAAGAGATAAATTATTTCTTCATTTTGAATAATTTTTCAACTGTTTAATTTTTTATTAATTTTTTAATTATTATTTCCTTTTTGTTAAAATATGATTTGGATGGGCTCTCTTAATTATTGTCAATATGTAATTTCTCAAACATTCTTTAAATGGGATCCTTTTTTTTTTTAAACTATGTTGAAGAGGGACACCTTTATTTGTTTTACGGGGTTTGGGTGTAATATTCCAGTACTATCGCTATTTTTTTTTTTTTTTTTTTTTTTTTTTTTTTACATATCTTTATAAAAAATATTACTGTTTTTTTTTTTTTTTCTTTTGTATCAGACAAATTTGTTACAATATACATATTGAGAGAGAGAGAGAGAGCAAATTCTTATGGTGCTAAAAGACAAATTTATTTTTTTAACATTTCAAAATGTCATTTTTTACTTTGATTATGATTATGTCACATACACTTCTCTAAACCAAACCATTTAAGCACTAGGGGTCAAACACTATTTTGAGTCAAAAATTTACTGTCTCCAAGCATAAACCCCTGCGTTTATGCTTTTTGTCGGTTGAACGGTTTGTTTAAAAAAAAAAAAAAAAAGACATAAAAAAAGACGTATATTTTGAAATTATCATGAACATCCGTATTTCACTCTATAACAGTTTGACACAAAAATCGTTTTCACCCTTTCGTGGCTTAACGACTGAATACAAAATTTTAATAGCAGATTATTAAACTAAATTAAAACATACTCAAATCCTATATTTTGGATTTTTTAGGAACATAATTTTTTCCTTTCACACATTTGAACCAAAATATTTTTTTGCCCCTAACGATCAAATGGTTTGATTAAGGAAAGTAATATTAGCGTACTCGTAATCAGCGTTAAAATCGACATGAAACGTATATGTTGAAGTTCTTGGGATCATAATTATTTTCCTCTTAACTGAATTAACCCGGAAAGGTTTTTGTTCCCTAGTGCTTAAACGATTCGACTGGCATATTCGTAATCAGCGTCAAAATTGACACAAAACGTATATTTTGAAGTTACTAGGAACATAATTTTAACTAATTTAACCAAGAACAATTTTTATTCCCTGGCACTTAAACGATTCGACTTAGGAAACTAATAATGGTATATTCGTAACTAGCGTCAAAATTGACACAAAATCTATATTTTGAAAATTTTAGGAATATTGTCTTCATTTTAACTAATTTAACCCAAAACAGTTTTTGTTCCCTACCACTTAAACGGTTCGCATCTACGCGCACATAATAAGCCCAAAAAACTACAACCAACCATTCACTCTGACAAATTTATATGTAATATGGAAAGCTTGCTTCCAAGCCTCTCATTAATAAATGTTTTAAATCATAATTTTCAGAAACACAGTGTACTGTATCTAGAATAATGAAAAGGATCTATCTGTATATATTATATTTAGGTACTATTTGACTTACAAAGGAAAACTTATTTAATAGAAAATGTTAAAAAAGTATCTAAATTTAGTCTTGTAAATTTCATATCACCCGATTTTTAGCGACACCTTTTTCATTCTTTGTCCTTTTTTCCCCTTCATGCTTTACTTTTTTTTTTTTTTTTTTTTTTACTTTTCAGATATTATTTTTTATAAATTTAATTTTCAGTTCAACTAAGTACATGTGAAATCTATATATTAATCACTATTTAAGTTTAAAATCATTTATTTACATTTCTTGTTATCGTTTTACATGCTGTAAAATTACACGTTCTCTATGAAATGTAAAAATTTAATGTTTTAACAATTTATGTAAGCAGTCCTCGTGCACGCTTTTTATAATTAAAAAGAGATTTTTTTTTTCAAAGTTTGTGGCAATATTAGTATGGAATTTTTATTTTGGAATTGGGTTTTACTAAAAGTAAGTTGCAAGTTGGTTGAATTTCAGTTATGCCCGCTATTACTTGAACTTCAGTCTCCTTAAATCCCTTCCCTTAGAAAAATCCCACGGAGGGCACACCACCCATGAGCAGGACCATCATGTAGTCAATTGGTCTCAAACCAAACACCAACACAACACTTGAAATTACTTTTTAATCTTATTATTAGAATGATTAATTACAAACTTACTACTTATGGTCGATAGATATTTTTCACAAAGATAATAATAATTATAATAATAGTAATGAACATAACAATGATATTAGTAATAATGCTGATACATTCAAACGTTATTAATAATAATTTTCACTTTTTTTTTTTCACTTAATACTACAATTTATTGAATAATAACAAATCAATTTAATTAATAAATGATTTGATAATTAACTACTAATTATGATGCTAAACGTGTGATTTGTATATATTTTTCACCGTAGTTTTCGGATTTCAGCTATATAAAGAAATCAAGTATATATATGTTATTAATATTACTACATCATTGAATGTTAGAAAGCAAAATATTGTACGCCTAATGCATATATTAATTGATATGAAAAACATAAATATTAAAAATATTTTAAAATTCAATTAAAATGAAATCTTTGTAACCTTTAAAGCAAAAAAGAATTTATGTTCGAACTGGAAATTTTCAATTTATTTAGTTTAAAGCGGTTATTTTACATTATTTTTCATTAAAACAAACATAGAATGTACTAAGGTTTGAAAAACATCTTGAGTTTGCATTTTCTAAATGAATACTTTCTGCTTCCTATATTATTAAAACTACAATAATCTGTTTTTTTTTTTTTTTTTTTTTTTTTTTTTTTTTTAACTTTTGTCATTAAAATAATTTTATAACATTAAATAAAATAATAACAAAAATATATGAATAAAATAGTAATAAAAATAAAGGAAAAGATAAATTTACAGCTATTTTTATAAAATAGTTTAGAAGAGTAACCATTTTCTATTCTGAAATAAAATCAGATATTATTTAAAAACATAGTAAACATAAAGATAAATTTACAAAGAGAGACAGTAAATGTTGAGGTATTTTTGTGAAGACTTTTAATAATTTTTTATTAGAAATGTATCTATGAGTGTGTGTATGTTTGTGTGTGTGTACGTTTGTGTGCATGTCTTTGTTATGTGTAATTTTATTTTTTTAATAGTTCGTTTGTGTAAAATGTCTTTTATAAGGAAAAATATATAAATAAAGTTTTGTTTAAAACAAAAGTATTATAATAAAAACATTATAACATTAAACTCTAATATATG
Organism: Salticus scenicus; assembly: GCA_963930645.1. Lineage (NCBI taxonomy): Eukaryota > Metazoa > Arthropoda > Arachnida > Araneae > Salticidae > Salticus > Salticus scenicus. The sequence continues at coordinate 267,747,068 of OZ005651.1, read as the reverse complement.
TTACATTTACGCACACACACATACACATACAAATACACACACATACACACACACACACACACATATATATATATATCCATATATAACAATCATTTGTTAACAAATAAATAAATAATTTGCTTGAATTCTTTTAAGCAAAAAAAGAATTCTCGTTTGATGTACGAAAAGATTTTTTTTATTTTTATTTTATTTTTTTATTTAGACGTAAATTTTATCGCAAATTGCAGACACAGAAGCATTGTGTATTAAATTTAAGGTTTTAAAATAATAGTTTTTATTAAAAAAAAAAAAAAAAAACTGAATGATGGAGAACTTATTTAAGTTGCAGCAGAAACGTAAACTCGGTTAAAAACTCGGTTAAAGTGCTAAATCCTTCAATTTTTATCTACCACCATTTCCGTATCAAAATTTTTATCTTATTTCAAGACTTCTTATGCATGCAATAAAATAAGTCGAATATAACTTTATTAAAATAATGGTGCGAAAGGTGTCATCTATAACAAGTTCAAAATTAATGAGTTCTCTAATTTAAATTAGCATCATATCCGACGTTTAGGTTGCTAAACAATAGTTTGTGAAATATTGTTTCGATTCACGGTTTTGACTTAGTCTTCTTAGAGATAACGTTGTCACAATATCATGAAGTTCTACCAGTCAATTTAACTCCCAAATGGAAAAATTTACGTAACTGTGACATATGAATTATTTAACAAATCAGTTTTATTTCCGATCTTTCGAAAAGACGTGATAAGATCAAAATTCCTGAAATCTTTAAATCACAACAGGTGTGATGTTATCACCTGATCGGAGACTGGAATTATTATGCAGAAGCAATTTTTATCGGCTTAAGTTTAGAAAACATCACGTGATCTGTTCGCAGAAACATGTGAATATAAATAAAAAAAGATAAATCATAAAAAATAAATTAGAAAACAAAAGTACAAATAAAAATAGTCTCTATTAATGAAAATTTCTTTTAATCCAACCGATGTGTGATGTTCTAATATACGTAACTCATCATACACGGATAAGTAATACAATTATTATTATTCATGCTCGACAATTAGATTTTTCAACATTTTTTGTTAAAGAAATCTTTTTTGTCTATTTATTTTTATTGATCTACCCAATATCTATATTTTAAGCAACAATATTGAAATAAACTATAATTTGAAAGGAACAAACAAATTTTTTTGTTTGTTTATGCCACAAAAATTACAAATTGTTTCGAGCCATCTTACAATAAAGTGCCAATAGTCATGAAAAATTCGCATAGCAGTTGCATCGCCTAAAAAATAGAAAAGCAGACAATATATTGTTTGTTCTCAAATGGTTCTAGTGAAGCGTTTTCTGTAGTCATTATTGCTAAAAGACGGGAATCGACAGACTTTGAAAGCAAAATTTTAGTTGGATTTTGGCGCACATGAAGCGTTTAATTTTGGAAAATGATACAAAATTCAAGATTACTCTACCTACAGTGTCAAGAATGGGCCCAGAACATATAATTTCTGGCTTTATCTTTCACCTTCAACAACCCAGTGCCTATATGGAGCTTCTTAATTACCAAGATCAGCTGCACCATGCAAGCAACACATCTTCAAATAACAACAACAATCAGTGTGGGACATCTGACAGACGTGTCCGTGAAAATAACGCAGCGAAATTCGGCATTGATGGGATATGTCGTGAGAAGACAGATTCTTGTACCAAACAGCACGCCATCTTCTGCCTAGATTCTGCGGGTCTCCATAACACATCAGCTAAACCGTAAATGGTAGCGAACATGTTACTTCATCAAGTGAGTCCCAATTTTGGTTAATAAGCGCTGATGGTTATGGTTCGAGTGTGGTACAGACCGAATGAAGCCCTGTATAGAAGTTGCAAAACAAAAAGGATGTAAGCCACATGTGATTTCACAATGGCGGGACTGTGTCTACAGGGCATGGATTGTATGTCACAATCAAAATGTATATCATTAATTACCTGGATATGGCTTTGTTTATATATTTGGTGACCGTTTGCAGCCAGACATGGTTTTAACGTCCCTAAATAAATATGGGAATTTCCAGGATGACAGTGCCCCATGTCAGGGGACAAAATTGTTCGCGATTATATTGAAAAGTTTCCCCGACCATTCCAGTGAATTATTTCGCTACCTAGATCATCATATTTGAATTCCATCGAACCTGTATGTGACATTATCGAAAAGCTGGTTCATTCCCTAAATCCTGTATGGGCAGCGATATTCCAGTTTGAACGAGTGTAGAGGCACCACACTCAAATATTCGTTTAGGGAAGTTCCAAAGACTTGGTGAGTGAATGCTACGTCGAGTTGCTACACTTCATTGAACAAAAGGTAGTCCATGCACAATTAGGCGGCATCCAATGACTTTTTACACTTCAATATATGATCTCCACCACTTTTCAATTGCTTCAGAAACTGTACATTATTTAAGAATTATGACGTTCTAAAAATGAACTCACATCTTAATGTTCATCACTTTTTCAAAGCAAACTATACAGATGTTTTAATGTAATTTTTCCACCACATAATTTTATCTAATTGAAAATAGACTACTACGTTGGCATCCAATAGCTATATCTGTTGAAGAAATTTAATAAACTCACAGTCATTTTCGTGTTCAATCTTGCCTAGTCGTAAGAGGTTTTAAAACGTAAATTTATTGAAATTAATTTCATTTATGGACACCATTTTGACTTTTGTAAATCCCTTTTAAAGTATATTGTGGTTTATTTTAGCCCATAGTTCTAGCGCTATCATAAAATTATCGGAAATTATAGATATGTAAATCAGACATTTCCAGAAAATTCTTCTTTAATAAGCATCCTTCATAAGATTGACATATGTGAATAAACTTTCATAACTTATTCAATAAAAAATGAAAAAAAAAAAAGAAATCATTATTCTATGAAAAAAGTTATTTAAACAAAATATTGTAAAATAAAATAAAATAAAATAAAATAAGGAAATTCTTGTGTGTATAATACATAGTTTTAACAAACAGAATTTTGTACAGTTCTGAAGCATTTCGAGTTTGTGGGGGAAAAAAAATGCTTACTTCCTATCATCGGTGATTTAATGATAACAAATTGGCTTCAAATATCTGTCAATCACAATGAAGTTTCTTCGCGTACGCAGTATTAAGTTCTAAAATTATCCCTGCTGTAAACACAACTTGTATGAGTTACATCACGCAAAAAGTTATCATTATTTGCTCCTCACATATCGAAAGTGATGTATACGTGAAACGACTACTGTATGAGTGCCTGAAATTAAATTAAAAGTTGAGTAATTTTTCTAAAAAATTATTCACATTCTTTTCTTTATAATATTTTGAATGTTCAGCATAATTTATTTTCATACCAGTGTAAAAACAATTATATAACGAAAACTCAAAGCAAACGATTCATACATTTATTAAAAGAAAATATTTCTTTTATTTTTTAATAGCAGATGTATATTTTTCGAGCACTCTATTAAAATATTAATATAACTAAAGAGTCAGATGAATTGCTCATACATTGGAATTTTTATAATATTTCAGTTACTTTTAAAATTTCAATTTACTTTAATTGCATTTTAAGGAGTGTGTTAAAATATCACAGGTAGATTTAAAACACCTTTATGTTTGTTAAATATTTCAATTGAAACACTTTGAAATTCTGAAATTGAAAAGTAACTCAATATTTTATAATTCTGTAACTTTAAGAGAAAGTTGATTTTTTTTTATTATTCAGATAATTGATATCTTACTTTATCATTATTCACATATTATAATGGATATTTGACAGTACTGCGTATCAAATATTTTGACATGTATACCTAAATGTATACCTAAAATGTATACCTAAATGTGTTGAAGTGAAAAGAACAAGTATAAATGCTAAACATTCTTTAAACATCATAAATGCTAAACATTCTTTAAACATCTATTAAAATAATATGTATTTTTTTTTTTTTTTTATTAAAAAAGAAATGCTAATTGTAATAGAAAATATATTCCTTTTTTATTTCGTATTTCATTTTTTAAACAATCTTTTGCATTTATCTCCAACAATATTATGAAACAAATTATCAGCATGATCTTACCTGACAGTTTATTTATTTAGTTTTTCCAAAAAAAAAAAAATAATAATAATAATAGTAATGGTAATAATTTTTTATTTAATAAAAACAATGACAAGTGACAAACGAAATAAATTTCTTCTAAAATTCTTCAAATAAAAATTCAAGGTCTTAAATTAGAATAAAATGGAATTCTAACCACTGAACGTTAAATATTTATTTATTGGCTAACATTTATAATATTATAAATTAAATACATATATCAGTTTTTTTTCTTAAATTTTAATGTTTGGTAAACAGATTTCCAAACAGATATAGGGGAGAACCGTGTAATTTGGACCATCGTGTAATACGGACCATGAGGAAATTTATATGTCCAACACCAGATGGTGAAACCATCTCATTTCCTTTAGTGAATATTATTGATATTCAAAGCAAGAAGTGACTTGTACATGCGTACCTGTATTTGGACGATTATGAAATTGAGTTTTCAGTTTATATGATCATTGATGTAACAAGTATGTTGAAATGAAAGTATTACTTTCTACTGTTAGGTAATTGTAATATGATTTTTGCGTTAATAGTAGCAAATGTACTTATTTTCTGAACAATCTAGACATGTGTTTCATGGGCATAGTGATATATGATTGGAAACAACGTTGCTCTGATCATGCGTTTAAAATGAACCGTGTTCTGTTGTGTAATATGGACCAGTGGTCCAAGATAAAAACAGAGACTTTTTGTTGATGCTCGGCGTACATATGTCACATACTCAAAATCTTGTGCCTATAGAATAGACCAGAGAAGCAGGGATAATCAAGCTATCACTTCCTTCGCATTCTACCCATTGAACATAACCTTTGGAATACCCTTTTTGTCGTCCATTAACTATTATTTTTTTCGTCCATTTCTACTATTCCTAGGAGATGGACAAGTGTATGGGTGAGCATGCTGGACAGTTCGTTTCACAATTCCAAGTGTGTCAACTGTTCGGGAAGGACCACTGTGGACCACTTGATCCATATTACACAAACGTATATGTAATATAGACCCCCGACACATAAATAAAATAATTATTTCCTGCAATTATTAATACTTCCCACAGTGTTTTACTAAGCTTGAACCATGCAACTATACAATTGTAGTGAGCAGTCAACAAATTAAATCAACAAATTATTTTAATAATTTTAGTTTTATGAGTATTCTTGCTTAGGGGGTCCATATTACACGGATCTCCCCTAAACAATGAAAAATGAAGAGGAAAAAAAGATATCAAAAAGTTTAGCGTTTAAATATAAATTTATATACAGTCAGACTTTCATATAAGTTCAACCTTTGGGATTTCGCAAAAACGATCTTTTATGCGGCATGTCTTTATAACCGATTAATGCGATTTTTTCAATAAATAAGCATGTATATAAATTACTGAATAAGCAAGTGTTTATATATAAAAATGTCTAAGCATTCAAGGTAAAGATTTAAACTTTTCAAAAGAACTGACATTTCCGATTAACTTATTCGAGTGGTCTTAGTTTTTCGGCGCCATCCTTATGAGCAGCTCGAAAAATAAATTGCAAGTGTTTTTTTAATTTTCTTCCAGCTTATACGTTTTTTATACTTGAAATAAATAAATAAACGATAAAATTTTTTAAGCATAAGCCTTAGTATTTTCCGCTTCTTTGCAAAACCGCTTCTCGGCTAAACCGGGATTCAAAACTTGCAATTGAGTGCCGAAGTTCAGAAAACTATACCATTCGCCTGTCAGATAGGCTCTTTACTATGAATAATCTATTGTTAGTCATTAAGTATGTTTTACACTAGGATATCAGTGAAATCTCTGAAGTGATATAGTTGGAAGCGGAAAACAAAAAAATATAGACAATAGTTTTACGGTATTTGGTCATATATCCAATAAAGCATAATACAGAATTCTTATTCTATGAACCGGGACCTTTATATACCTTATTATGCGGGGTGACCTTATATAGAGGTCCGACTGCATATATCTTTAAAAACATGGTACCTTTCAATATTTTGTTAAAATTCAATATGTGATATATTACAAAATAAATAATTTACATTTATTCTTCTTGGATAACTAAATATCAAATCAACACAGCTAAAAACCTGTCCCCCTCAGATTTTTATGAAGTTAGGCTCATTTATTTGTTCCATAGAGAAATGAATAAACCAATTAATAAGTCCCAATCTCTTTTAGTTTTTGATATACAGGACTGCAAAAATGGGTAAAAAATGCAAATTTTTTCTTGTATAACAAATGTACTCATATTTTATTCCTTAATTGGCTTGCATAAGTTTGATACCATTAAAAAGCATTTAATGCAAGCTTTCAAATGATATGCCATATGAACACATTAAAACAAATTATCTCAATGTCAAACATTATAACTTTTGACCTTCAATATCTCAAAATAATATGATGAAAGCTGCAATTTTGTTACAGTGAAACCTCTCAAGTTGGACACCCCTTTAAGTTGGACACCCCTCTAAGTTGGACACATTTTCTCGGAACGGAATGTATCCATAGGATTAACATTATGTCCAACCTCTATAAGTTGGACACCCCTCTATTGGACAGTCAAATACTGTCCTAAGTTGGACACCCCTCTATCTTGGAAGTTGGACAGTCAAATACTGTCCTAAGTTGGACACTTTTACCCAATGAGACAGGAAAAAAAGATATAAAACTTCCGTTTTCTCACTTTTTTTTAGAAATTTTACTTATCCCTTGTAGAAATAGCTGTTAATATCTAAAAAACAATGTTTCTTGTCACAATATATTCATCTCTGTCTCATCTTGTAAAAAAATATTTATTATCTGCAATTGAAAAGTTCACAAATAACTGAATTTTGGCGCATAATGGAAGAGTCTTTCTTTTTATTGATTTGCATGAATTGTTTTTGTCCTTTTCTCCAGGAAATATCCAATAGAGATCCTACAGGCATGTTCTGACTTAGACTAGGTTTTAAAATGAGCATTAGACAATACATTTCGGTTGTTAGGGTTCATTTGTCCCTTTTATTTTTCCTACCAAGTTTTACTTGAGTGCATAATTGCACTATACTTAATATGTGAGAGATCTATCTATAGTGAAAAAATATGCCGATTCAATATGGGTGCATATCAATCGACAGGTGTCGCTGCTATATGCTGCAGTTTTCCCCATTCACGGAAAAATTAAATCTCATTTTTTAGAACGAATAAATTCACCAAACTTCATAAGTGAGATGGCTGTTATGAAAATTAATGATATCTTAATTTGGGTCTATATCCGTATCAGTAGACAAAGTGGTGCTACTTTTAATCACATTCTCCCATTTTCTATATGACTACCATAGCGTCTATTGAATAAAATTGCACCAAAACGCATATACAAAATTTTTATTGATTAAATTTTCAATCATATTAACTGGTGGATGGCGCTAATATATAAAAAATTGTAGAAGAAAGTGTTATTATGGCCACAATATATCAGTTTAAATTTAGATTTTAAATTGGCAAATAATAATTTTTTGTATATAATTTATGAATACTTAATTATGTTATATTTAGATATGATTAAAAGTTAAAAGGCATGCATAGATACAGTTAATGAAATCGAAAAACGTAAGCACCCCTATAAGTTGGACACCTCTCTAAGTTGGACACTTTTTCCTGGAACCGCAGGTGTCCAACTTAGAGAGGTTTTACTGTATTTTGGAATGTTAATCTGCTGGCTTAGCATGTCTTTTAAGTCTGCTAAGAGCAACAACTCAAACAGTATAGATCAGGTAGTATTATTGTATGTGTGTGTGCGTGGGGGGGGGGGAGGGGTCCTTTAAATCTTGGTATTTAATATACTGAAAATATAAATAACTTACAATCAAATTAAATTCTAAATTTAAATTTATTAAATAATAATATAAAACACCCTTTTTCCCATTTTGTCTACTTTTGTCTACTCCTGCCTTCTTTTGTCTATTTTTCCAGAGTAATATGAAGGGCTACTCAAAACTAGTGCAATGAATTTGAAAACTAATGTGGGTGGCAATTTCCTTTTTTTTTTTTTTTTTTTTTTTTTTTAATTTAATAATAGATTTTATTTATCTTATGAATGTAGCTTCAGTGTTATACCTGGGAGGATGAGGAATGTGGTAACCTCCTATCACACAGAAAAGTAATTCAAATTGAATTATTTCTCAAAAAATTTTTCTGTTATTTAAAGTATGTTGTCAATGTTAAAATATAGATCTCTTAGCTCGCACCTTGAACCACATTAATATGGTATAATAATGTAAGGTAAGAAAAACTAATGAGAGTGTGACACTTTTTTTTTTTTTGTAAAAAAGGCTTCAATTAGACACTTCTTTAGTACAATCATGGAGCAAAAGTGTCAATTTACGTACACTGGAATTGTGGTATTATCAGAATATGGTATTGCTGGTAGTTTGGTTATGTCACAGTTTCTGAATGTCACAAAAAGTACCTGAAAAATGTAGTTAGAATGAACACTGATTCTACAGTCATCTTGCATATATTTAAACCAAACTTATTTTAAAGGCAAAAATTCTTTAAAAACTTATGCGTCTAACCTTACATGTTCTTGATTGAAAACTTATAAAAAATGTTTGTAATATTTTAGTTGGTGAAATACAAACGTAAAATTCTACTTTTCGCATTGACTATTAACATTTTCCAAATTTACGTAATTGATGTATCGTATAACTTTCAATACTCTTTGCCTACAGTCGGTAACAAAAGTGGCCGAACACTAGAAAAAATTTCTATATAAAAAAAGTACACTTCAAACGGTTTTGTTAAATAAATCCTCGTGGAATGCTGTTCTTAGTCAGTTTAAGAACATGATTCAATAAGGATTTACTTAACAAAACCGAATGAAGTGTACTTTTTCTTACATAGGAATTTTTGCTAGTGTTCGGACACTTTTGTTACCGATTGTACTTAATAAAACAACGGATAGCAGTTCTGAAAGGCAAACAGATAGACTAATTGAATTCCTAATCATTCATAAACATTGTTAGAAAGTGTTAAAAATTCTTAACACAAAAGAGAACGTAGCCCTTATATTCTAATTGCAGCCGTTAATGTATCTGAATATTTTAGTGTAGCTCTGTAAATATGACGGTTAAAAAAATCATATTCTATACAAAATATTATTTTAGCATATAAACAAGAAATTTATTTTTTTTTATATAATTTTTACAATGGAAAGTTCTTTAACTGTAATTTATAAAAACGTCTGCTTTAAAATGGAATGCATTGGCAATTTTTGGGGGTGTCTCTGTACACAAACCAGTTGTACAGGACCTATTATGCCATTTAAAATAGGGACTATTCCATAGTGAATCTGAAAAACACACACACATATATATATATATATATATATATATATTAAGTCTAAAAAGTTTTATGTACACTGGGGGCGGGCAGACGGACAGATGGACAGATAGATGCACAAATTGAAAACATATTCACACTTTAAAAAACGTTAAAAAGTGTTAATGTAAACGAAAATGCAATTTCAGCAAAATTTCAATAAAAACATTCAGTGTAACTGAATCTTTTTGTGTTGCCCTCTAAATCTAATGCTAATTAAACTACATTTTGTAGAAAGCATTCTTTTGTGTATATAAATAACATATTTCAATTTTATTAAGATTTGTTCAAAATAAAATTATTAAAATTTGGTTTATAGAAGTACCCCTCATAAAACGAATGCTTTGGAATACTTTCGGATATTCCTGTACACAAACCACTGATGGTATTTACTCCATTTTCTATAGCAAACATACGATAGTGAACTTGAATAACATATTACAATTTCATTGAAATTTCTGAGTCATTCCATGTCAAACCAACACAGCTAAAAACCGGACCCCATCAGATTTTTATGAAATTGGGCTCATTTATTTGTTCTATTGAGAAATGAATGTATACCAATTAATAACTTCTACGACAAATGTGCCCATATTTTCTTTCCTAATTAACTTAGAGATAAAAGGTTGGAATAATTAGAAAGCCTATAATACAGGCTTTTAAATGATATATCACATGTATATATATTTTTTTAGTAATAGGTTTACACATATTTTGTTCCCTAATTAACTTAGAGGTATAAAATTGGTATCATTAGAAAGGCTCCCATGTTGAAACTTACAGTAATTATAGATAATAAACGTAATAACAATATATAATTTTTAAATGAAAACTAAATGTATAATTTTTGCGATATTGAAGTTTAAAGGTCAAAATGTTTGACCTTAAAATGAAAATTAAAAAAAATATATACATGTGATGTACCATTTAAAAGCCTGTATTATAACCTTTCTAACGATACCAATTTTATACTTCTCAGTTAATTAGGTAAAGAAAAATATGCGTAAACCTTACGTTATGATATTAGGAAAATACTAAATAGAAGTTTACATTTTAATTTAGAACGCAGCATACCATGGCCGTCCCATGTTGAAATTTACAATAATATAGAGAATAAAAGTAAAAATAACATATTTTTAAAAAATAATTTAATATGTACTTTTTGAGATACTAAATGTCAAAGGTCAAAATGTTTGACCTTAAAATGAAAAAAATTAAAAATATATGCATGAGATATTTCATTTAAAAGCCTGTATTATAATAACCTTTCTAACGATACCAATTTTATACTTCTCAGTTGTATAGGGAACTAAATATGCGCAAACCTTACGTTATGATATAATGAAAATACTGATGGAAGGTTGCATTTTAATTTATGAGTCAGCATCCCATGACCGTCCCATGCTGAAATTTACAATAATTATACATAATAAAATTAAAAATAGCATATAATTTTTGAAAGAAAATTAAATAAGTACTTTTTGAGATATTGAAGGACAAATGTCAAAATGTTTGACTTTAACATGAGTTTATTTTTTTAAATATATACATGTGATATATTATTTGAAAGCCTGTATTATATGCGTTTTAATGATACCAATGTTTTATCTCTAAGTTAATTAGAAAAGAAAATACTGGTAGATTTGTAGTAGAAGAATTTCGGAAATTTGCATTTTTAACCCATTTTTGCAGTCCTGTATATCAAAAACTAAAAGAGTTAGGGACTAATTAATTGGTATGCATTCATTTCTCAATAGGACAAATACATGAGCCCCAATTTCATAAAAAATCTGAGGAGTCAGGTTCAAAATAGTGTTTGTTTTTCTTTGTGTGTGTGTGTGTGCTGATTTGACAAGGAATGACCTCTGACAGAACTCAGTGCCTTGAAATACTTTTGGATGTCCCTGTACACATGCCAGTAGAGGTATTCACTCCATTTTCAATAGGGAACATCCGATAGTGAACTTTGATATCATATACGAATTTCAAGAAATTACATGAATATTTACGGGAGTAAGAGAGCGGATAGACAGACAGACAAACAAACCGAAGCCATTAACACTTTTCAACCTTGTTAAAAACATTTAGAAAGTGATAAAAACGATTAATATAAACGAAAATGCAATTCCAGCAAACTTCCAACAATACCAATTAATGTAACTGAATACTTTTGTGCGTCCCTGTAAATCTAATGCACATCATACTGTAACCTATGTAATGTATTCTTTTGTGCATATAAATAATATATTTTAATGTTATTAAGATTTGAGCAAAGTAAAATTCATAAAATTTGGTTTATGGAAATTCCTCTCATAGAACGTAATGATTTGGAATACTTTCGGGTGCCCCTGCATACAAACCAATAATGGTATTTACTCCATTTTCATTGGGGAACATCCGATAATAGACTTGAATAACATATTTGAACTTCATTAAGATTTGTGTAAAGTAACAGTATTAAAATATGATTTATAGAAATACCTCTCATAGAACACAATGCTTTTGAATACTTCCGGGTGTCCCTGTACACAAACCAGTATAGGTATTCACTCCATTTTCAAAAGTAAACATCCAATAGTGAACTTGAATAACATATATTAGTTTCATCCATGATTATTTACTGTATTTAGAGCACCGACAAACAGACAGACAGACAAACCGAAGTCATTAACACACTACAAGCTTGTTGGAAAGTGTTAAAAAGAAACAAAGAAAACGAGTGAGAGAGAAAAAAAAGAAAAATTAAGAATATCAGAAAACTCTGTAGAAAAAAACTAAATTACCATAACCAAAAAAATAAATAAATAAAAAATAAAAAATAAAATAAAAAAAATATATAATAAGAAATTATGAGAGAAAAGGCACCAGAGTATATTTAACTGTAAATTGAGCACAAATAAAAACCTAGATCATTTTTCAAAACGTTAAAACAATAGTAACATAATAGATATTTTCTTCTTTTATATACCCGACACAAAATCATATATTTAAAACTAGTATGTTGTCCATCACAAAACTTTCTTTTGTATCTTCCCATACAAATACCTAAATCACACAGGTCTGTAAAAATAATGTTGACAAAATTTGATTTTATAATTTTAGCTGATGCATACGTTTTTTGGTGTACTGAAACCGAAAATAAAGTTCAGTATACGGTGCAATTTCTTCATTTTCGGTAGTTTCTAGTATGTTTCCATGATTAAGTACAATAATCATGAAAACATGCTATAAAAATTACCATGAAAATTATATTGGTGGAAAAGTTACGGAATAAATTGTGTGGGTAAACATACTGTATTGACAAAAACTTATACGTGATACAGAAAAACTGGCTTCAGTTTCGTTTTCAGCACCCTAAAAATATAAATATCAGCCAAAATTATGAAATTAACATTTTGCACGTATACCTGATTTATTAATTATTTTCCATTGTGAATGCAAATGGTTTTATATCAGAGATGTATAACGCTAAATGTCGAATTGTGTGCCCTATTGGTGACATCTGAGGAAATATATATATATATATATAATTCCCAATGAAAAACAATCCATATCTTTGTTTTAAATTATTTCAGGTGAAGGGTTTTAACTACTTGCTTTAAACGTAGTAACAAGTTTTTTTTTTTTTTTTTTTTTTTTTTTTTAATATTCACATTGAAAATTTACCCCTTCGGGGGATGCGTACACCCATGGGTGGTAGTGATGCTTCTATACATGCAGTCGGCAGCAAAATTATTGAAGTACACATCAATATTTTTTTTATTTATTTATTTATTTTTTTTTTAGTTTGCTAATTTAGCTCGCTAATTTTTATCATCAACTTATTTTTATAAACAACATAAAGACTAATATTATGCCCCGATAAATATTTACTTATCAAAACAGTATTAAGTACACATCTTTTAAATACGAATTACTGCTAGCGCTTCAATAATTTTTCTGCCTACTGTACAAAAAGATTTTACTGATTGACTATTACTATTGCATATATATATATATATACTAATTTTATAACAATATGTTTAAAATAATTTCCATTTTAAACATTTATACGAAACTATGTCCAATATTGTCTTTTTTAAATTAATTTAAAAAGAACCAGGAAAGTAACGCCACCTGTTGCACGATATTCCTAAAATATTAATCGACACTAAAATATGTCAAGTTGCAACTACGTATAAAATTTTGTGAAATTCTGAGCGTTAATTTCAAAATTTGAATCAGAGCTGCCACAAAATTTTTATCAGAATTTTTATCTGCCACAAAATTTTTGTTAATAATAATAATAAAAGAAAGAAAGAAAGAAATTATTGATCACAGAATACGTACACATGTAGTTCGAATTAAAAGAAACAATTGAAAACTAAACACAAAAAATTTAAGAGACATTTTCTACTTCTTTAAGTTAAAAATGTAGAGGAATATAAATAACAGAACAACAATAGCGAAAATTCATACGGTTCGCATACATTATTAATACTTTCCAACTGCAGGTTCTCGTTGGTTCGTTTAACTTTCTACATACTTTTCCTATGTGGTCACACAACGGAGAAACAGAAGGAATGAAATATAGACAGATATACTAACTGAATTTATAATCACTCGTAAACATTTTTGCCAAGTATTAAAAACTCTTCTAGTAATTTCCAATTATAACCCTTAGTACATCTTAATAGTCTTGTGTATCCCTGTAAATATTAACTCTAAGCGTATCGTATTCTATCAATAACAATTTCTTTAGCATATAAAGAGTAAATAACAAGTTTTATTATCGTTCAATCAGTATAAATTTACTTAAATATGACTTATAAAAATGTCTGTAATAAAACACATAGCATATGCACCTGTATACAAACCATTTTTGCTCTTTATACCAATTTAAATAGGAAACATGTGGTAGGGAACATGAATAAATTATACATTTTGTAGAAAACTGTACATCCCCTAGTGGCGAATAGATAGACAGACAGGCAGTCAGATAGGAAACTGACAGAGAGATAGAGTAATTCGAATCATAATTACACTAAAACATTGTTAGAAAGTGTTAAAAAAGTTTAATGCAAATGAGCATAGAATTACAGCAGTTATCATATATAGCATTTAATCTAACTTAATATTTTTGTGTAGCTCTGTAAATTCTCATACTAATTATACTATATTCTATAGAAAACAGTTGTTTGTTCATATGAATAATAAATGTCAATTTCTCTATGATCTGTGCAAAATAAACGTTTTAAAAATATGGCTTATAAAAATACTTCTCATAGAACGCAGTGCTTTGGGATTTTTTCAGGTGTCCCTGTACACAAATCAGTCAATATTTGTGGCTTGGCCCTATAAACATATTTGTAAAAAAACACTATTATTTTTTTAGATATCATTTTCAACCTGTAAATTTTATCATAATTTACGCGATTTTTCCGTACTTTTTTTTTTTTTTTTTTTTTTTTTTTGACACATTTGAAACACCTATAACTTATGCATACAACGTTAAACGAATATAACGCGTTTAACGTTTGGGCATTAAATATTCTGCATGAAGTATTACTAAATTTAAAAATTTCACCACAAAACCATTAAACATGCTCATTTTTTTTTATTAAAACCTTCACTTATTTTTTAAAGTTGGGATACTATTTTAAATATACATACATACATACATATATATATATATATATATATATATATATATATATGATAATATTTATTAAATTGTTTTATAAATATCAGTAACAATAAATATCAATAATAATAAAATAATAATTTATTTTTCATCTAATAATATAAAACGCTTCATTTTAAATTTATCCTTTATTATCGCATAATCTTGTAGAGGAGTTGGGGAAAGTTGGGCGTCCGACATATAAATTTAACCCTCTCCACCCGTCGTATGCCGTGGTGGTCTTTGATCATTCTTATTATTATTCCTTTTTTATTTGTTCATATTTTGCCTTAGTTTCTCATAGTTTAAAGTTCCTATATCAAATATATGCATCCTATATATACAGGGTGGTTATAATTAAACTTCCCCTATAAACATCACCCTACAGCGCAAACGCGTGAACGGAATGCAACGAAATTTGTACATAGAGTATGCACAAGATGCGCTCACGGAATTAAAAAAAAATAGTTCTTAAAATGTCCACCAGAGAACGTCTTTTCCGAAAAAACATTAAATTTAACACAATAGACGACCAAAACGGAATACAGGAACAATATTAACATTTATTGTATATTTTCTGATCACCTTGTCATCGAATCACATGAAGTAAAGGTAAGGAAAAAATAACAGTACGCTGTTTGGGGAAAAGAAAGAAAAAAAAAAATTCAGTGTTCAGAAACAAGAACATATTAGGACAACACTGCACAAGAGAAGCAGTTGTTAATCGTGTCCAGGACGATGTTGGGAAAGGCGCTCCATGTGACCACTCTCATTTACCTGCGAAATTTCAAGTCGATGGACAACGTGTTCAACAGCAGATCGTGACTGATCAGTCGTGATGCTTCGTACATGAAGCATTTTTTTACTAGAACCGACAGCTTTTTCCCGGTTTTACATTTTATTACTCCTAATTCTTGTTCTGTATTGTTAACATAGATTCTGTATTCCCTTTTGGTCATTTATTGTGTGAAATTTAATGTTTTTCCGGACAATATTTTTTCGGCTCCCTCTGGTGGACATTTTGGAACATTTTTTTTTTTTCGAAATTCCGTAAGCGCATCTCGTGTATAGTGTATATACCAAATTCGTTGCATTTCGTTCACCCGATTGTGGTGTAGGGTGCTGTTTATAGGAGAAGTTTAATTATAACCACCCTGTATATTTATAACAAAACAAAAATTAAACATTTTTTTAGAAACTTTAAAATGTATAAAAAAAAAAATTGAGATATGCAGAATGTCCCAAATAGATCGAAAAGTGGAAATTCTAAACTTTAATAGACGCGGTTTAGTTGCAAAATTGTTCAAAAGTAGGTCCGAAATAAGACCATGTTGGAAAGATTTGAAAAAGCTATATTTGAAAAAGTTACGCTTTTTAAATTAAGACTCTGTGCATAAATTTGGTTAATCTGAAAATTTTTATTTCTAATAACGCAACATCATTAAAAAAAAGAAAGAAAAAGAAAGAAAAAAGAAAGAAAGAAAGAAAGAAAAGAAAAGAAAAGAAAACTCATACATGTATCTTTAAAACTGAGTGAGTGGTAATTGAAAATTGAATTTTGAACGTAGGAAGCATATATTAAGGAGAAATGGAAATCTGTGCGTTTTTATAAAAACATAAAATGCATGATAATATTTACATTAATTATTATATATTACCATACATTAATTATAATTTATTACCATATGTACTAACTTAAGATTTCTAAAAATATTTTATGATGACTAGAACATTAAAAACATCAGAGATTGCTCTAAAAGTGTCAATCACTGGTGCACTTACTCTATGTTATTTATTTTCGAATTAAAAAAAAATAAATAAATAAACGACCATTTAACAAATTAATTAAAATTAAATAAATCAGACGATTTTTATATTTATTATTATTCATTTAACTGCATTGTAAAAGTTTCAAATATTTATGTTAATATAATTATTAAAACTGCATAAGATTGTTAAACTGAAAAGTTTCAAAATCTTTTTTTTTTTTTTTTTTTTTTTTTTTATAACGCAAATTACTGAATTCGAAAAACGTTTGGAGTTCGAAATATACGTTAAATATAAAAGTCTGTTCAAATTTTTATTGTATCAGATTTTAAAAGAAATCATGAGTTTTTTCATAAAATACATTTTACAAAATAACTATATATATGTACGCATATTTTTTCTATCATGTGTCCCAACTATGAAACCCCATAAAATAAAATCGTAGGTGCATGCATCCAACGGCGCGGATAAACAGGACACTTTATTCTTGTCTATTTAGTCTTTATTTCAGAACATTTGTAACTTTCTTAGTCATATTGTCGAATTTTTCTCTATATATTTAAAAAAAAAAAGTAAATGTTGCTGGCGTCAAATTTTTTTGTCTGCGACATTATCTTCTCGCGGAGGGCAGGGTCCTTCGCGTCACGGGACCTTGCGCCAAAAAAAGGCATTCAACCAATCAACCTTCACGTCACGAGAGGTATCAATGTATTCCGAATACTGCAGGGAAGACATTTCAGCTGCTTAGAAATTTCTATCATTCTAATTAAAGAAGTTATTGACTAAAAACGACAGGTTTACTCTATTTGCCACCTTGAAAAAAGTTTCTCCCAGTGATGTTGTTCTTCTGTCATGAAGTCATTTTACACGGGAAAATAAAATTATGATCCATGATTGTAGATAGTTAGGTTGGGTTTAACGTCGCACCAGTACTGCGCTATGGGTAATTGGCGACGGTCTCGGGCACACCCATAGGGATGTTCCGGAGACATGCTATCACAATTTTGATCCTCCACGGAGGGGATGGCTCCCCTGCTTTGCTGATCCCCAGAGGAATGATAGGGATATGGAGGAATTGATGGGAATATGGAGGACTTTGCGACCACTGCGAATTTTATGTGCACCAGTCACCATTAATATACCCGACGGTCTTTGGTCGGTTCAAGTATCGAATCGGCAATCTTCCAATTATGAGCTCTGCACTTTACCTATCGGGGTACAAGGGTACAACGGCCCGGAACGATGGTTGTAAAAAAAAATAATAATAATAATAATAATAATAATATAAAATAAAAATAAATAAATAAATAAATGTTAGTGTTACTATTAGTAACTTTTTTTTCTCTACTTTTAGAAATTAATTTTCTTACACGGGAAAATTAAAATATAATCCATGGTTGTAGGTAGGTAGGTAGTTAGATATGTTGGGTTTACGTCGTATCATTACTGCGCTATGGATAATTGACGACAACGGTCTGGGACGTAATCCTAGGGATGTTCCGGCGACATGCCACCACATTTTTGTCCTACATGGAGGGGATAGCTGCCCCACTTCCGTGATCCCCAAAGGTATAATTTTGATGGGAACAGGGTGGACACTGCGACCACGACAGATTTTATATGCACCAGCCACTATTAGCGTACACGGTGGTCTTTGGCCAGCTCGAGTACCAAACCCGCAATCTTCCAATAACAAGCTCGGCGCTCTACCCACTGGGGTGCAGCGGTCAGGATCTATGGTTGTAAAAAAGAAATAAAAATGATCATGTACTAAAGCAAAATGGTCTAGATATATATTTCTTTCCCTTCAAAAAAAAAAAAAAAAAAAGATTTTCAGCATAATTTTTATAAAAATAATTAATGTGGTATTAAATATTATATATTTAAATTTGACATTGAATATGGGGATTTTTATAATAATTTTCTGCTTTAGTCTTGTGTTGTGCACTCTTAATATTCCTATTTAGGGAAAGGAAATCAGTGAATAGGCTGGTAGAGTTCTGCATGTGTTACTGAGTGAAGTGAGTCGGGGGTTAGTAATCGAAGCGAACAGGGGGCAGAGCCCCCTAGTGTTCAAAATATTTCCATTATCAACTTGTATATGATCACTATTTTCACCGAACAAACAGCCTGCTGGGAAAAATATTGAAAAATATTGAAAAGTAACATAAGTAAATTTTACCCGGTATCATAATTCAGTTGGTTTTAAACATACACTTAAGCAGTTTTTTCTAATTAGATGGGAAGAAAATACTTTCTTATTGAAAAAAAAAAATGAATAGGGGGCTGTATAAATGTATAAAAAGCATAATTTTATTTTAAAAAATATGACAGTTTTTTTTTCTTTGTTTAACGCAGTCATCTTTCCTACTCTATTCTGAAAAATTTTCAATTTACATTGTCCACTTATCTCTGATAAATAAATAATTAAAGTGTGTTTCAAGTTCCTTTTTTTTTTTTTTTTCTTTTTTAATAGTTCATACAAATGTGCATTTATAGGCGCCACAAATTTTCAAAAGAAAAGAAAAGAAAAAGAAAGAAAAAAGGAAGAAAAAATGTTTTTCAATAAATTATTCAGTAATAATATTCTAATATTTGAAACAAAAAGTTATATGAATTTATAATCAATATAAATTATTCACATTAGGTAAGCTGTTTAAAGAGAATAAAAAAAAATCTCTTATAAAATAATATGTAAGAATTTATATAATAATAAAAGTAGGAATTTGTAAGTTTTGTCTTTCTGTGTATAAACTCAGGAGGAAATCTACTGAACGGAATTTTGCATGCAGTTATACCAACAGAGAATCTTGGTTCATTTTCTTTTTCAAAATCTGATTACATTTAAAAAATTTTTATTTTAATAAAAATTTAAATGGACTTTTGCCGAACGCATATTCATTTTTAAATACTACATTACACATTGTCAAAAAATGAAAGAAAACAAAAATATCCATTATCGTTTTTTTTCAAAATTTCATCGTAATGTAAATATTTTGAGTTTTTTTTTTTTTTTTAAATAGAGATTTTAAATGTGAATTCATTTGCTTTTGTTCTGAGATAAAGTTTTTAATCGCTGACATTATACTTTTTTTTATTATTATATAAAATATAGGTATGATTAGTAATTTTTCTCCTATTATTAAAAATATAAAAATACTTTGATTTAAAATAGACGAAAAATATATTCTTATGTAGAAATGTTTTTAAGTAAAAATTTGAAATTGTTAAAAATTTGCTTTAAATGCAAAATATTACTAAGATTAAAAGGTTTAAGTTAACAGAAAAATCAGTTACAGGGAGTGTCATAAGGCATAAAACATTAAATGAGAAATTATAGGGTTCGTACGGAAAAAAAATAATATATATATATATATATATATATATATATCCTTATTTATTAACAAAACTGAGATTTAAAATTACTGGTTAAAAAAAATCAAAAACCATGCAAAACAAGGGATTAAAAAAAATATTAATAAATTCATTTTCTTTCTGATATATATATATATACATATATAGATGTATACACACACACACACACACACACACATATATATATATATATATATGTATATTCAATCAAAGTTGTAAAATTTTCGACTTTTAGTGTGTTTCGACTTTGTTGTGTATTTTAAATTATGTTTATTCTATTTTATTATTAATATCGTAAAATCTACATAAACCTCGTTTCAAATTTCTGCATTTTTTTGCAAGAATATATACAAAGTTATGGATGTAGAGCTACAAAAATGTGCATTCTTATTCTACTCATAAGTGTTTATTCTATTAACTTCAATTATATTTAACAAATCAATATAATTAATATGTGGTTGGATAAAGAATAAAAAAGTCAATTATCTTGAATTTATAATACATTGTTATATTTGTATATATATAGACATACTGTGTACATTTCTAGTTCTTTTGAAATAGGAATACTAATATATGAAATCAACCAATATTTTACAGTTTGTAATTTATTATAAAATTTACACTAAAATAAGCAGAATACATTTATCTATAATGAATATTAACACGTTTGTTAAAAATAGACGTTCTTGCCTCGAAAAATATTTTCTCATGTTAAAATATTTGAATAAGTCCGGGTGTGGAGCAAGAATATTCAAATACTTCTTTGTGTGAATATATACAAATATTATCATTATAGGGGAGAACCGTGTAATATGGACCCCCTAAGCAAGAATGCTCATAAAACTTAAATTATTAAAATAAAAAGATTTAATTTGGTGGCTGCTCATTACAATTGCATAGTTACATAGTTTAAACTTGGTAAAGTACTCTGTGAACTATTAATAATTGCAGAAAATAATTATTTTATTTACGTATCGGTGGTCCATATTACACGAACGTATGTGTAATATGGACCAAGTGGTCCATGATGGTCCTTCCCGTTCCCTAACAGTTGACACACTTGGAATTGGGAAACGAACTGTCCAGCATTTTCCCTCACACACTTATACATCTCTTGGGAATAGTAGAAATGGACGAAAAAAAATTGTTAGTGGACAGAAAAGAAAAAAAAAAGGAAGGTCTAAAGGTTATATCCAATGGGTAGTGTGCGAAAGAAGTGATAATTTCATAACCTCTGCTTCCCTGGCCTATTCTATAGCCTCAAGATTTTCAGTATGCGACATATGTACGCCGAGAATTAACAAAATCTCTCTGTTTTTATTATGGACCACTGGTCCATATTACACAACGCAGCATGGTTCATATTACACACGTAAACAGAGCAACGTGGTTTCCAATCAAAAATCGCTATGCAAATTGATGCCCATGAAGCGTATGTCTAAATTGTTCATAAAATAAGTGCATTTGATACTATTAATGCGAAAATTATATTACAATTACCTAACAGTAGAAAGTAATACTTTCATTTTAACATACTTGTTACATCAGTGATCATATAAACCGAAAACTCAATTTCATAATCGTCCAAATACAGGTACGCACGTACAAGTCACTTCTTGCTTTACATAACAATAATATTCACTAAACGCAGTGAGATGGTTTCACCATGTTGAACATACAAATTTCCTCATGGTCCGTATTACACGATGGTCCATAAGACACGGTTCTCCCCTATTTCCTATATGTTTTTTTTTTTTTTCGTAGTTAAAAGATATCGCTTTTAGTATTTGGATGCATTTTTATATTAGAAATTCAGAGTAAATCTCTATTAGATATTAATGATATAAAGATAATTTTAGTACATATGTTCTTAATTGTCTATAAAAAGTTTTTAAATGTGATTCCTTTGCTTAAAAAATAAAATAAAATAAAAACAAGAAAAGAGTGGAGTGAGTAAAAAAAAAAAAAGCAGAAAAACCGCCTTGATTGTAATTTTATCCGAGTTTTTTTAAGCTCTAATAAATTTTATTATCAAAAAAATAAATAATCATGTAATGAAATAAAGTAATTATGTAACTATATCAGTATTGTATTTTTAAAGATGCTATAACAAATTATTTTAGTCATATAACAAGAATTTATAATTTAAACGGAACTTTTAATAATATTTTATTTTTATTTATTTATTTATTTATTTATTTTTATGTTTTATTTTTTTACAAGGGAAAAATTTTATAAAAAGTTCTAAATCGATAGTTTCTATTTTGCAAAAATCAAAAATTTTGTGTAAAATTGAAATTAAATGTAATTTGTGATTTCTAAGTATCTGGGATTTCTGTAGTCGTTTAGTTATGATTTTATTCTCCGAATTCTGGTTTTATTTAAACTTTAAATAAGCATACAAAATTGTAAATTACCATTAAAACCTTTACTTACTATACTTAAATATAAATTACTGCACACCTATCCCGAGAATAAAATGGCAGATTTAAATTTCCAGAAGACATACTCATTGTCATTTACATAAATGAATTATTTTTTTTTACATTTACCTATGCCTTTATGTAATAGACCTCTCTCATCTTCCTGTAGAACATATGTAGTGTCCACAATCATTTTGTTAAGTTTAAAATAACATCTGTAAAATGAACTTTAATAAGTAACTTTTTTGAAAAAATATAACTGGTTCAAACTTGTTACTTACTTATTCTTAAAAAAAAAAAAAAAAAAAAAAAAAAAAAAATGCTACTTAATGATTTTTTTTTATTTAATTAAAAGTATCACTAACTTATTAATGGCTTAAGTCATAAATCATAAATTTATATTTTTGTAGATGGAAAAAGCGGCAAATATTTCATATGATGTAACTAAGCGAATTTTTTAAATATAATTTTTTCTAAAAAATCGAAATATATAATGTTCCTAACATATTGTCAATAAATTTTATATGTTTATTAATTAATGCTTTATAATATTAATAATCACACTTTGAAAATTTCTCGTATCGATGTTTTAATAGAAATATAATAGTATATAATTTGAAAAAGCTACTTTTATGCTTTATGGCATCAAGTAGAATAAAAAATCATTTTGCCAGAAAAAAATGCATTTTGGTATACGCACAACCATAGGCTCAAATATATCAACATAAATTATTTTTGAGAAGGTTTTTATGCTAAGAAAGATGCAAATCTTTTATGCGAGGTTTTTGACGAAGATTGAATGTTGGTGTAGATTATCCTAAGAAACATAAAAATGCAAAATCTTATTAGTTTTTATTGGTTCTTTTTGTATGTGATGTGTTAGCAAAATATGTCTGTAATCAAGACCTTGGGCCAAAAAACTAACCAACCGTCTAGTTAGTTTTTTCAGTCTTTACACTGTTTTTCTGCCAAAGGGAATATGATACTAAATGAAAAGAAGTTTACTTTCGTGAAAATAAGTGTCTTTCCTAAATTTTTATGCTGACATGGTTTGGAAAAGACTTTTTAATTACTCTTCTTCCAAAGAACGAATTCTATATTCTTATAAGAAGATGCAAAAAATTTGCAAAGTCGGCATTTTTATACAAATGTTGAATATTATGGGATTCTCTTTCATAAAAATATACGTCAATATTTCAATAAAAGAATCGATATTTTAACAAAGTTTATAACTTTTATTATGCGATTTATATGTTTCTACAATAAGGGCATTTGAATGTACGACGGAAAGTTTATATAAAAAATACACGTATATCCTTTGTTTAAGATCTTTTATTTAACCATACTTTAGATATACATTTTTTAATTATTATAAATATATCAAAAAATGCATAAGAATATATATATATATATATATATATATATATATATATATATAATCAATAATTGAAATGTTTTGTTTTTAGATTTTTGAAGAATATTTATGAGATGTAAATGTTTTTCAGTTAAATTTTTTGGTATTACAATTTTACACAAGAAATGATTGAACTTAAATATATACATATATATATATATATATTATATGAAAAATATATATATATATATATATCAACATTATCTTTCGGTAAGAAGTAAAAGTTACGTGTATTTTCTATATTGACTTTATTAAAAGCTAAATTATATTAGTTTAAAAGAATCCGTTTGTACTAATCTAAAAAATGCATAGACCGTATGCTATTAAAATTTCTTACAAACGTTTCACATATTATTATTTTTATTATTGTTATTATTATTTAAATTCTTGAATGAAATATAGAATTTATCTTTTAATTAACAGACATATTTTCAATGCAATTAGGTTCATAAACAGAAAATTACATAAAATGTATTTTATAGTATCACCTGGAAAGAGTATTTTACACTTTTTTCCGATCAATATTTTACGTTGGTAAATTTAAGTATAAGACACATATTACAAAATATCTTATTATTTTTTTTTTCTTTACAAAAATAATTGAAATAGTAAAAAAAAGTTGTTTTATATGGAACACAAACTGTCTAAATTAGTTAAATTTAATTTAAATTTAAGTTTTTACTTTCGACTTTTTCAAGCGAATACTTATATATGTTATACTTTAGTTAAAGTAAATGATTACTAAATATATTTATGTTAATGTTTTCTAAGGTTCTATCCACGTGATTTTTTAAGATTAAAAGCTATATTTGTTGTTGAATCATTTAAAATTAGCTTTACTATGATTAGTTTTAGATTTGAAATTTGTTTTATTTCCTTTATAACACATAAAAGAGTATGTATGTTATAAAGAAGATAACATATTCTGATTATGCTCTAACAAAAATATTTATTATAACATATTCACGAAAAATCTTTTGAAAAAAAAAAAGAAAGAAAGAAAGAAATGAAAAGAAAGAAAGAAAGGAAAGAAAGGTAAGAAAGAAAGAAAGAAAAAACACAGTTTTCCAAAATAAATAAAGAAAAAATCCTATAAATTACATCTTAAATATACAGAATTAAAAAAAAAAAAAAATTTTTTTTGAAGATAACTTTTATATATGGGCTGCTCAAAATAAAACTAAGTAAAATAGCAAAAAGGGAAAATGAAATTTTATTTTTCATGCTATAGCAATTGCAGAGGCATTCATTATTGTTTTGTACTTTTTGCATGATCTGCTATGCTTTTGTAATTGTACACACCCACGAAAATATAAACAAATTTCAGAATTAAAAACAGAAAATAACTTCAAAATTTTGAAGTTTGAAAAATAATACATTTAAAGAACTTTTACGATCCAGGAAATCAAATTCTTTATTGCTGACGAAAGCAAATAATGTTTCTTCCCTCTTAAGTTCGTTTAAACGCAACGAAAATTATGATAACTGAAGCCAAAAGGGAAAGACGTAGATGGCTGTTTTCAGATTGTATGTAATTTATTAATTTATCGCCTTACTTCAAGCAATACAAACGAAATGACGTTTATTTGTGTTTGTAAATCAGTCATGTGTGTCAAATGTATTTCATTTTTTTTATGAAGAATGTTTCTGCCCTTCTCAAGTCCAGAGCACAGGCTCCATGACATTCTCGTGGGAAAAATTCTTAACGATCAAACGCATTCTAGCAGTTTTCATTTTAACTGTAAAAAAAAAAAAAAAAAAAAAAAAAAGATTTTGGCTTGCTCTACAGTTCATTCTTTAACAAATCTTTAAAAGAAAAACCTCATCCAAAAATTTCGCGCTACATTACACATGGGCTTAATGCTTAGCCATCTCCGAGAACATTTCCTTTATAATTAGCTCAAGTTTTTTTCCTTTAGTTTTTTCAAAAAGAAAAAAAAAAAAAGAAGAAGAAGACTACTTAGCGCTCGAATTTTTGCCATTCTAAGCCATTTTGAAACTCATGACGTTTTAAATCGTGATAATTACATATAGCTACGGTAACACGGCAAAAATTTAATGTTTTAGCATAGGGAAGTGGATGAAAAAAAAATAACAATGATCACATTCCGATAAGTCTTTGGTTCGTAAATGTCATTTAGCATTCTGGATAGAGGAAAACAAAAAGATTAAAAACTTAACTTTGTTCAAAATCTTGAATTCAGCTAGCTACTATATGAATATTTAGTATCGTCGAAAATTGAGACCTTGCTTTTATATTTTTTTATTTATAATTTTTTTTTTTTTCTTTTCGTTTTTATAATTTGGTCTTGTTCAATATTCAGCTTTGTGAAAAATGATTTGCATCTATAGAAAGTTATGCATTTTGTTTTTATTTATTTGTTTTATTTCTCTATGAAAAAAAAAAAAAAAAAAAAAAAAAGAGAGAGAGAGAGAGAGAGAGAGAAACTTTTAAACAAAGATGATTGCTTTTTCAAATCTTAATTTCATACTTATCTAATATTTTTCTCTTTTGGGCGAGAAAGAGTTAATTTTTTTCTCTTCTTTTGTGTTTTAGGTAAACAAAATTTACTTTATTTACTTTTAAAAAATATTATTTTTTAAGTATCTAAAATAATTTCAATATTATTTGGATATATATACTTTTTTAAAACTATTTCAAAATGTTTTAAAAATAAAACTGTTACTTATTCTCTATCATTGGAAAATTTCGAAATTTTAAATGGATTAACAAAAAACAAATTGCAAGAAAATAAGGCATGGAAAGAGTGGCTTTTCAGATATTTTACCTCGGTATTTAAAAAAATATATAAAATAAAGAAAAATGAAGAAATAAAATTCTACAACATCACATAAATTTTAACTGTGTGCTAATAATTCATTTATAGATAGATAGATTACAATGTATAAATTTCATGTTTTGACAATGAAATATAAAAACGTCTCAAGGCATTGCATTTGTTTTGATTAATTATTGTCTATTTCGTACGGTTAAAATTTTTAAATTTCGAATCGATTAAAATTTTGCATATATATATTGTAACACAATAATATGTAGACTTGTCTCAGATAAATTACAGGGTACTACGGAGAATAAAGATTTTTTTAAAAAAGATTGTTTGAATAATTATACAAAATTTTACTTGGTATTCCTATTATACACTACTGCCCATTAAAATTACTACACGTGGAAAAAAATTAAAAATAATAATAATAATAATAATAATAATAATACTCATTAATGAGATATATTGTAGTGGAAAGAACGAACAATTAAATTTTCAGGAAATTTGAAATAATATATCCTGATAAATTAGTACATAAAGCATTGATGTGTCAGCAATTACAACTTTTATCCGCCTATGCATTGTATCGAACAGCGATTGTTGACATGTGCGGGTAAAGTACTCTATGGTGTTTCAATATGATGACACAGTTCATCTACCGTACTTAGTGAAGAGTTGTGCGTTCTAGTCACTTGGCAACATATGCCCAGACGATTTCAATTGCTTCGAGATCCGGAAAACACGCTTCCCAGAACAGCAGTCGAACACATTCTGTATCAAAGAAGATTCAGCCTTCACGGATAATATACATTTGTGCATTGTCCTGCTTAAGTGTTAGTTTATGAAGGCCTCGAATATAGTGCAGAGCTACGGGTCATAACTCATCAGAAATGTAATTGCCGCTATTCAGAGTGCCGATAATGCAAACAAGAAGTGATTGAGATGTATACCTAATGTACACCGTATGTAGTTAACAAGTATCCAGCGACGATCATTTCGGCCATCCTAGAAGCTGCATCACAGACATAAAGGAGTTCATGACCACATCTATATTTGGCGGCATCGGAAAGAATGTACGTTGCCAGCTGTCAATCGAGATCGTCATACTTGCCCAACACCTGGAGTGATAGTATGTGTTGTCATTGAATACATGTCTCGATCATCTCTTGTTTCCCTTTCTGGTACTCTGAATAGCAGGCATTCTATTTCTGATGAGTTAAGGCCTGTGACTCTGTCCTATATAAGAAGCCTCCGTAGCGCAACATTTAAGCAGGGCAATGCACGACCGCATTTTTCTCGTTGTCCTTAACTTTTTTGATACAATATGTGCTCGACCATGCTGTGGTCATGGAGTTCTTGAAAACGTCTGATCAATCATTGCCAAGCTACGGGCACGCCAACAATCTCCAGTAACTAAGGTAGATGAACTGTGGCATCGGTGGCATCGTGTTAAAATTGGATGTAGTGCTGTACCTATACATGCCATTCAAAAGCTTTTCGATTACATGCCTTGGCGGATAAGTTTTGTTATTTCTGCCAAAGGTCGTTGCTTTATGTATTGGTTTTTCAAGATATATATACTTCTAATTTTTTTGAAAATTTGATCAATTGTTCTTCCCACTATAAGGAATGTGTCTAACAAATATCATTCTGTTATTTGCGTTCCTTCCTGGTGTAGCAGTTTAAATGGCCAGAAGTGTATACAACCAGATTATATCACTGCACACACTTAAAAAAAATTAAATATTTTACACATTGCGTATATATTAAATTAAAATAACAATAATATAATTAGAATAAGTAGATTTTTTTATAATTATTTTTCAAACAGAAATGTAAATATAAAATAATTTTATTTTTTAATAATTTTTATTATTATATAAAAATTATTTTTGGTAAACTTTATTAAATTTAATTCGACATTTTACATTATTATAATGTAAGAGTAATTACAGAATATAAAATTCGTTCTCATTATAGCAATAGTTACATATATTGTAGAATAACCTATATTTACATTTATACTATTAATTTATTATCAGAAATACATAATTTTCTTCATTTTAATACATTTATAGCAATTTCTAGAACATTAGCGTTTACACTGCTTCCAAAAGAATTTGTTTCCATAAGCTGATTTTTATTAAGTTTTCTTCAACTTTTCTAAAAAATAATTTATATAAAGTCATATGTATAATAATTGAAACAATGGGTAAATACTTACGCAATAATTTAAATAACAGGTATGTATATAATTAGAGTTATAAGCATGCATGTAATAAGTCAAATAATAGGTATGTATCTACTATTTTAAATAACAAGTATGTCTGTAATTCCAGTTATAGATCTGTATGTAATAATTCACATAATGGGTATAATCTTGAAAAAGCTGATGTGGACACCACATGACTTCCTTATACAACCATAGGAATATACATATTTTTATGAAAAAAAAAATAGAGAGATAGTTTTGTGTGGGGTAACTGATTCGTAAATAAACAGGCAGGTTTCAGTCTACGAACATTCCTTAAAAAATCAGAAAGAAAAAGCTGCTACTCGAACCAAAAAAGTCACGATAATACGATTATATATGACGTCCAGACAAATATACTAGTTTTTTCAGGGATAGTACTCAACAACTTGTCAGGGATAGTACTCAACATACTATGTCATTAACAAATGCACAGCTTAGAGTACAATGAAAACACAGACCGACAAAAATGAAGTTGACAAAATTTGATTTGATGATTTCAGCTGATCTTTACATTTTTGGATATGCTGAAACCGAAAATGCAACCAATTTTTCTCTATCACGTATAGATTTTTGTCAATACAGAGTGTTTACTGACACGATTTCTTACATATACCATCATAACAATCGGTTGGTTGGTTGGTATGGTTTTAAGTCGCAGTGGTGCTTCACAATTACAACAATAGACATCTATTATGAATTAATCATGGAAACATACTATAAAACTTACTGTATAATTAATTATATTGGTGGAAGAGTAATGGAAGAAATTGTATAGGGATTCACCCTGTATTGACAAAAATCTATACGTAATAGAGAAAAACTAGCTTCATTTTCGGTTTCAGCACATCAAAAAACATAAAGATCAGTCAAAATTATAAAATCAAAAATGTCGACCTGTCAAATCATTCGAATACAGATGGCCCAATTTTGTTCTCTTTAGCAAACAATTGTGGCGGGAAACAATAAAATTTACGAAAATAATTAACTCAGTTAAAATTGAGAAAGGGTTTCTGATTATCTTGAAACAACATTTGCGGCAAAATTTTAACGCTAATCTCGCCATACCGCAAATTAGTGGCCAGCGTAGATTTTTGGTCTTGGCATCGAATTTGGCGATTCGGCGTCGATATTGGTGACTTGGCGAACGAATTTGGCGAAAATTTGTAGTTTAGGGTTGCCAAAGTTTGGAAGCTCTAACTTCACTAATAACAGAGTTCTGGAATATTCTGGAAAAATTCCTTCGTTTATTGCGCAGAACTAAATTCTTCGAAATTTCTATAAATGACTCACACGACTAAAAAAAAAAGAAGAGTGATTGTTGATGATTGTACACTAGAACTTGATAGATTGTACACTAGTATCTTTATGTGTTACTTTCTACGAAATATTACAATAAAAGTGGAAACATATGAAAGTTTTTACATTCCCATAAAGGTGGGCTTTGACCTAGCGTCATATTAGGCTTTTAAATATGGCAAAACTGGTAGTAAGGGATTTACAAAATTTTGAAACTTTACCTCAATAGGAGTCTAGTTCTGGAAATTTTGTAATGACGCACTAGTTTCTCGCGCAGAACTACCTTGAAAATTCCATAAACCACTGGCAATACTTTCGATGAATTGAAATTCTATTTAGACTTCGAAATATTTGGTTGTTCCTATTTTAGTGAAATTTATGTTCTGCAGTGTATTTAACAACGTTAATTTGATTTCTGTAATAAAACCGATCATTTCATTGGATTGTTTCAAGAATATTAATTTTTGTAGCACAAAGAAGAGATTTATTCAATTGTTTACTGAATATTAATTAAATAAAGGGCATTCGTAGAATGGAACTTTCTTATTTCTGGAAAAATTATTTTCTACACGCTAAAATGTCGACAACGTTTTTTATCAATATCATTACAGGTTCTATCGACGGGTTGAATATTTATTAAATTAAATACATTCGTCAACTAGAACCTACTTCTGTCTTAAAGAATCATTTTTTTACTCTCTAAAATGTCGACAACTTTCACAATAATAAAATTACGGGCTGTATCTACAGGCTGTACCTACAGACTGAATATTCATTAAATAAAATGCATTCGTCGAGAAAAACCTGTTTATGTCTTTAAGCATAACTTTCTGTATACAAAAATGTCTTCAACTTTCATAACAATACCATTACTAGCTCTATCATTAGCTTCTTTTGAAATCTCTATGATGGTAGTTCATAAATAATTGTCAAAGCATATATATATAATTTTAAACTTGATTTCTGCAATTAAATAATACTAACAAAATTACAAAAAAAAGTAATATTCAAAAAGCGAGAAACTTGTCAGCTATGCATTTAAAAGTTACAACTAAAGCCAAAGTACCTTTAAAAAACATGCCTATTTGATAGTTGAATCGTTATTGTTCTAGTAATCAGGTGACAGACAGCGGCTTCCTGTTCCTGTTCTGGTATGGTTGTTCATACTGGTTTGAAATTCACTAGAAGTACAGTCGGTAACAAAAGAGTCCGAACACTAGCAAAAATTCCTATGTAAAAAAGGTACCATTCATACGGTTTTGTTAAATAAATCCTTGTCGAATCCTGTTCTTAGTATAAGAACAGGATTCGACAAGGATTTATTTAACAAAACCGTATGAAGTGTACTTTTTTTACATAGGAATTTTCGCTAGTGTTCGGACACTTTTGTTACCGACTGTAGTAGTTCCTGATCTCATTAGACATTGGGACACATTGGGGGCATTATCCAACTTCAATTGAGACAAATTCAATTTTCTCGGTATTCAAGTAATGAACACCATTTTTCGTATAATGGCTAGCAGCCAGGTCCGGCCAAAACAAAATATCTTCATTTTGATGATGTTGTTTAATGAAAGGAACCAAAAACTTTTTAATACACTGATTTTAACAAACTGAACCATTTATTGTTACCTGGAAAATGATTAGTTAAGAAACAATACCGTCTTTGTTTCTGACATATCATACCATTACTTTTCTGGGGAATTTTTCTTTAGGTTTTGCCCTGATTTGCATAGCCACATTGTTAGGTTTTATAATATGATAATATTTAGTACCACTACAGAGATATGGGTCAAATCTAAAATATGACTCATCATCTATGTTTCTCCCCGTCTCCAGATGAAATCAATCTGTTGTAAATTTTAAGGCATTTTTTCTTTGCTCGAGGATATTGCCTATTTTTAAAATTTATATATTTTTATTTTATATCATTTTTCAATAAGATCTTAATCCCAGATCTTTCTTAATTCGGGGAACAGTTGTTTTGCATATATTCAATTTTCAAGCAACTTGACGGATAGAAATGTCAAATATTGCAAAAAATTTTCCTTTAACCATTTTCATAAACTTTTTACTCCTTCTTCGGACTCCTTTTCCAAAACTTTCATCGGTATCAACATATCCCTGTTTATTATGTTGTTTTAACACTCGATGAATTGTTGCTGTAGATTTTTGATTATTTTTGAACTGTTTAAAGACAGCAATTTTGCTGCTGTTAGCACCACAATTATAAAAATGTACAATTTCATTTTTAACAGATTTTTTCAAATGAGATGCCATTGTAGAACCGTTCTTTACACATGAGACTCAAACTGATTTTGTTTTGTACGTATTGAGTTATCGTTTCTATGGCATACTGCAGAATTTACATATTTTGAAAATTTTGAAATGCGGAACGAAAGTATTAGTCTCTTTTTATGCTCCTTAGTAACAGACTTATATGTGGGGTGTCTAGGAGTCCTGGACTCCAAAATACAGTTCAAAATCTTTTCGAATTTTAACAAACTTCCTACCATTCGATTGAGATGAAATTTCACAAACATGTATAACTCCTATGATAATACATACTCAAGTAGTAACAGGCTCCGAGGTGAGGCCCTGTGTCCACAAATTTAATCGAAAATTTATTTAAAATTTTAATCCACTTTCTACTATTCGATTGAGCTGAATTTTTGCATCGATGTATAATTCTGACGACAATACATACTTCAGTAGTAACTGACAAGTACAGAGAGGCTCAGGATCTTGGCTCTCAACTCCAGTTCAAAATTCTAAACTTTTAATCATCCGATTCAGTTGAAGTTTTGCATACATGCTTGTTATCCACATCCGCAAAATTAGAGTTTTAGTGCATTTTGAAATAAAAGCCTGTCTTCATTTTTTTTAATGTATTATTTATATCAAAAGTACTACTACTGATAGAAGTTTGGAGAATTTTAGCCATAAAATATTTTTTTCTTACAGTATTAGACAACTGCAACAGAAAAAGGAACACCGAGTATTTAAAAACAATCATTAGATTTGAGTAGATTTTTAAAATATGTTTAAAATCGCTTTTATGGTTTATATTTCTTAAAATATGAATGGTTTTAAAATACAAATTTTAAACCTTCCAGGTCTTTTATCGATTTGCGCATGTACATTTAAGAACTATCTTGTGATATCAATGTCCTGATCTATAATAATAACACATAGTTAAAGACTATTGTAAAATATTAAATCTATATAGTTAATTTACGTTTTCTAATTTCTAGTGCAAAATTTTCTAACACAATAAACTTTAATTCTCTTTTTTTTTCTGTACACTTATATTAGTTACTGCTGACCATAAACAAGCGTTTGTATCTCAACATTCAGAGCGATACGTTTATTAAATATGAAACAAATAAAAAATAGCAGATTTTGCAACAAAACCATCGACATTTATTCAACTAATTTGACTTTAGCGGGAAATTTAGGTTATCTAAATTACAAAATAGACTGATTACATAATATTGCACTATGAACATCTTGAAATCTAAACCGAAAGCAAGACGTGAGTACCACTTTTGAAGGACTCGTAAAGTAGCGTAATTTAGAATGTTTTAGTGTTTGCGTTTGCAACATAGAAGCTAAATACAAGTTCAAACAAAAATAACGACACGATTTTAAATCTTTATATATTTTAGGTTGTGTTAATCTGGGGATTAAGGCCGATTGGCTGCACTAGGATCCTGCTGGGGTGGGCTCTCTTTGGGGGGTTTTCTAGGGGGCCCTAGCATGTATTTACGCAAGTTTCGGAAAAAACCGCGGAAAACTATGCACCGTTATATTTATGGAACAACAAAAAGTGAGATACATTAAGGAGCTTGGTTTTTTGTCGCCGTTATCAACAAACATCGAAGATCTAAAACATAAGGGAAGCATTGGCATCCGTCAATGCTTTAGCCTTGCAAAAAGTGAAAGTTGAATTTGGCTACTGTGTTTATGATATGTGTTCTGATTTATAATTTTATTGATGAAACTTTAGTAGTTTGTGAGGTTTTTTTTTTTTTTTTTTTTTTTTCACTTTGTTTTATTACTTTGTTACATTTCCATTACAAAATATTACGATTGAAAACGGGTCGTTCTTTTTAATACACCCAGTATAATAGTTGGATTGAACTTAATAAAGATGAGAAAATCTTTTTCCTGTTAATGGAAACGCAATTTAAAAAAAAGTGGGAATCAATAAAACAAATTTGTATAACTACATGAATACCTATATGGTTTTTTAAGAATTTTTTTCATCATGCATTTTAGAGAATGGCATTAATTATATAAACTTAAAATATTTTAATGCATAAACATTAGCAACAGAAACATTTACCATTTTTCTTGAGTAATACCATTATATTATATTAAGTAATATCTTTGAAAAGTATAACTTTTTAGATTCTTGAAATATATTTTGCATTTCTTCTAATAATTTATATTTTATTTACTCAATAATACACGAAATTTCACAAGCGTACGAACTTCTCTGTCAAAAGAGAGAGATTCGTTTCAATTTGTAGTTTTTAAACACGTCATTTTCCTTGAAATAAATTTCAGAAAAAAAAAAAAAAAAAAAAAAAAAAAAAACATCAATAAAGTGAAATTTAACTCTTTTATTTTAAGAAAATGTAATGGCTTTTTAAACAAAATTTATAAAAATTCCTTCTAAACGATCTAACTTAATGAAAAAGGGTTTTCTGAAAGCCTAAAATACCCTCTAACGAACAAAATAATCACAAAATTTGTAAACAAGAGTTTGATTATATTTAAAATTTCTCAAAGAACTATATAAGAAACATAAAAGTTTGCATGGATTTTCTTAAAAATTTCAAAAGCATTTTTTAGTTGAAAACAGAACCCAAACATATGAAAATAAACACTACATTTTAAGAAATGTTTAACTAACTCACAGTTTTTAATTTGATAATTTAGATTTGTTACATAACATTACTATATATAGATATATATACAGGACTGCCACTGGTGACATTTTTTATATTCTTTTCGTACCACCATTTCCAAAATATAAAATTTATAACATAGTTAAACATGTACATCTGTTTTTTGCCTGCATAAATTTGTTATAATTTTATTTTATGAAAATAGTGGTACGAAAAAAATATATGGAAAAGTCGCCTGTAGCAGCCCTGCTATATAGAAATTAAATATGAATTCTTAAGAAATTTTTTTCTCATTTGTGGAGTGAAATGAGGAAATACCTTTATTGTCTTTGTTGTCATAATCTTCAATTTACACTTAAAAAAAAAAAAAAAAAAAAAAAAAAATCGTTAAAAGTACAGGAAAAATCTAGTAGCTGGTGTGCCAGTATTTCTCCGTCAAATATACAGTTTAAAACCGTAAAATTGTATCGCTGACATGTATTTTACACAGGAATCCTGTAAATCAAACAGGTTTTTTGTTAAAAGTTCAAATTTGTCCTGTATATTTGACGGAGAAATACTGGCACCCCAGTCTGTCAGATTTTTCCTGTACTTTTAACAGTTTTTTTACAGTGCAGGAAAAAATAAAATACTTACTAAATACTTACAAAATACTTCGTAAAGTTTATCGAAGATGAGAAATGCCACGAGTGCATGTATTTAAAGGAGTACATGGTATTTTTATAAATAATAATAATAAAAAAAAAGATTACAAATATATTTTACTAAAAGATTATATTTACGTAACAAAACAACAAAAGTACATAATTTATTTGTTAATTTTTATATTGGTCAATCGACAAGGCAATCTTTTAACTGCCTTTAAGTTATTCTACTCAATAGATTCTCAATAGTCTATACCTTTGTCATTCCTTTTGTTATTAAGTCTATAGAATTTTAATAAAACTCAGAAAGCCTCATTTTTCCTATTTATCTATTCACCATTCCAACCAAGTATTCATAAATTATTCCATTTATTATCCCAAATGTCCAATTATTATCCAATTATCCATATTTCACCAGTCAATGAATAAACTGTACATGCAAACACATATATATTCACAAATAAAAATGTGCCAATAATTTTTAATTCTTCACATGCACAATGCACAATGCACAATGCGCAAAGACAACAAAAACGTTTGAATACTAGAAAGAAATTTTGATATACAAATATAGCTGTTTGCATCATTGACTCTAGTTAATGACACTTTATAATTCTAACAGACATTGTTTATTTAATGTCTAATGGGAGAAATAAAATGTATATTTGTTTGCCACTAGTTGGCATCTAAAATGTCATAATAGAAATTTTGTAAATTGAACCTGAAATAACGAAACTGAATAATGCATCCC
Organism: Salticus scenicus; assembly: GCA_963930645.1. Lineage (NCBI taxonomy): Eukaryota > Metazoa > Arthropoda > Arachnida > Araneae > Salticidae > Salticus > Salticus scenicus. The sequence continues at coordinate 267,710,295 of OZ005651.1, read as the reverse complement.
CCCCCCCCCCCCAATTTTGCTTAAAAATGAGATAGCCAATGAGAAAAAATTAAAGAATTTTCAATTATTTTTATTTGACAGTGCTTAGAAAGACTGGTTATAATTACAAAAAAATGAAAAATTAAGTTTGTTGCAGGAAAGACATACGGTTTGGAAATAATGAATACTGAAAACTATAATTAAAGACAAATATCTTTAATAAATAATAGAACATTAAATACTCTCTAAGTTGATTCCACGTTGAAAATTTCCCTAGATTTTTACAAGAAAATAGAAGAATCCATATCAGATAACCTTATTCCATTCACTCAATGACCAATACAGAAGTTCATTTTAAAATATATTATGTACTACACTAAGTACCTTTTACTTTCCAATAATTCGCAGATGACAAAACTGAACTTCTGAACCATCCGGTGCTTTTACCAGACTCTAGGAATTGTACACTTCAGGTTGATCTTAGAAGAAAGGCTTCACTCCTTTGTCCTCCTCGAAGATCGTTAATTGAGTCATGTGAGGGTTGAGAATCATTCTTTACCTTATCGCTATTATCTGATAAAGCAATTGACAAGGCAATGAACTGATTGATGTCAGACTGATATTGATTCCCACTTATATCATACAAAATGAAGTTTTTCTACGGAATACAAGACAAAGAGTGTTTGTTGCATATTATGTTGGATGATAACAAATATATTTTTGTTTAGAAACACCTGATTTCGAAATCAATATATTTTTTTTCTGCTTTAAATTAAATGAATAAAAGAAAAAGTCAATTTTACTGACAGAGATTTTAAAATACTTTTTTTTTTTTATTTATTATTCAAGATTTTTTATCATATTTTTCAGAAATTTATTGTAAATGGGACGACTGAGCTTTTGTTTATATGCTTTATTTAAACATTCAGTATTTCAGTTTATGTTTCTCTATGATATCTACAGTCCTCTGATTAATAGAAGCTTTCAACAATATTATAAAATGGCCATCAAAAGTCACACAACCTGTTCTTTTCTAACGCTGACTCTGGCTTTTTTGTGGACGTTGACCTATTAATATCCTCATCCATAGCAATTTCTTAAACTTAGTATCAATAGATAAGAAATAGTCGCAGACAGAATGCTTTCAAATATTGTAAATTAAGTAATTTCTTCATCAGGTGCAGAAGTACGTTTATACAGTTATATGTATGCATGGTATCGTAATAAGTTTATCGACAATATTAAAATAAATTCGCAAATTTAAGTTGTAAACCAAACCAAACAAAACACACAGAAAATACTTAGGTCTTGACGCCTTTGAGTGCATATTAATAACTTGACAGTTTGAGCATTAAAAAAAAAAAAAAAAAAAAAAAAAAAAAATGCATTACAATGTACACTCGGTGACAAAAGTGTCCGTACACTAACAAAAATTCCTATGTAAAAAAAGTACACTTCATACGGTTTTGTTAAATAAATCCTTGTCAAATCCTGTACTTAGTCAGTGTAAGAACATGATTCGATAAGGACTTATTTAACAAAACCGTATGAAGTGTACTTTTTTTTACATAAGAATTTTTGCTAGTGTTCGGACACTATTGTTACCGACTGTATTTCAATTTGCTAAGCTAGAAAGTAGTCAATGTATCACTTTCAGTTTATAATATAGGCTAAGGTACAGCTAAAAGGAGAGACCAATTCAACAAAATTCTTTAGTAATGTCATATTCAAACAAAAGAAACAATTATGGTATTAAAAAATCTGAACATAAAATTAGTAAAACGCCTTTAAATTTGAAAATCTCACTTCTGTACATATTTCTATTTTATTTATTAAAATACTTAGCATATTTGGATTACAAAAGTTGACAATGTTTAGAGTTTAATTAAAGCATATTTCTTTTTCTCTCAAGCATGTTTTTATAGACTACCTCGGGATGATCGTTCGTTCATAATAAATATATGTACTAAATCTTATAAAAAATGAAGTCATTTTAAGTTAAAGAGATTTTAAGGAAAATTATGTTAGAAAATATCGGGTAACATAATATTCTTTTCGGCATCTATTTAGGTTGTAAATTAGGTAGATAGGTTATATTTTAATTACAAAAATTATAAATTAGCAACGTTATGAATTAGAATAATATTGATAACGAAAAGGTTATCACCAAATAATAACTAGGCAAGACAATGTAAAATAAATTTAAAATACTTATGAAATTGGATTATTTGATGAAAATCAATAAATTAATAATTATTATAATTTTTAATAAATCACCTATTTTAGTAGATCAAAAAATATTAGGAAAGTGCGACTCATTTGTTATGATAGTACACTTCTTTAGTTTATGCTGATTTTAAGGGTTTATATATATATATATATATATATATATATATATATATTATCGATCCTATATAAGATAAAATTATGTAAAAAGATAATAAAAAATATTATTTTAAATAAGTTGCACAGTTCATATTAATTTTAATTTATAGTACATACTATATGACTATTATTATTATAGAAAAACTGGTTTTAATGATTTTTTTTAGTACCAATTAAAAATAATATTAATGAGATTCAGACATAAATATACATATTAATGCATTCAATTTGAAAAAAACAAAAAAGAAAAGAAAAAATACATATATATTATTTCAACTAAAATTTTAAATGAGTTTTATGAGATAATAATAAAATTTAATTTTGGGAGAATTTCCTTGGGATTTAATCATCAGTTGTGTTTCACTCGTAGTCTAAAACTCGGGAGAGTTTTTCATTACAAAAGACTTGAGTTAGGTCTAAATAAAAAAAAAAGTCTGTCTTTTATTAGGTTTGGCAACTCTCTTACATACCAATATTCTTTTATTTAGACCAAAAACAGAAAAAATGCTTCAAAATATGAAAACATCAAAATTGAGGCTTGTAATATAAATGACTGATAAAACTTGATTATGTAATCAAATAAATTACTGATGTGCTTTAAAGTAAACATCTGAAGAACTTGATTACAATGTTTTCTTTTAAAACAATGAAACTGCGAGAACGAAATTGTAAAAATTAAAAGCACATTTCAACTCGAGAATTCTAAAGCATCAATATGAAAAAGGAGAAGAGAAAAACCCTGAAAAGAAAAACATTCCGTTTACCTTTTTGTCCAAAGATTTTCGATTGCAGAAACTATGGGAATGTTCTACATTTTTAAAATTGTAAATGAAACAATTTCATTCTAAAATAGCAATTTGTTAAGCAAATATTTAATATTATAAAAAGATAGCAAAACTTTTAATTCTGAAATAGCCACCGTTCTTTGATAAAAAGATATCAAAACAAAACTCATTGTTTAACTCATAAAATAAAATTTCCAAGTATACTCAATTTAATTTTCAACGATAAAAATAAGTTTTTGCCATGCAGCTTTTAAAATCAATATTTGGGATTTGATGTCAGATATTTAGCTTTCAAAAATGAGAGGCAGCGGTACTGATTGAATTCAGTTTTACATCTTAACTTTTAGCAATCGTGTATTTTAATTAATTTTTATACTCGCCAGTAATTTAAACTCACGTTTTTAAAGCAGCATTATTAAGACTGCATTTCTAAAAACTCAGATACTCTTTCCTACGTTACAAATTATGCAAAAATTTTGCTATTCCCTCTTTTTTTTTTTTTTTTTTTTTTTTTTAATAAAGCTTAATTATATGTATTAAGTCACATGCTATAGCATGGAATAATAAAAATAATAATAAATAAATAACCAAGTATTACAAAATTTTAATCATACTCCATTATCTCTATAATTTGTAAAAAGATTTTTTTTTTATATATATTTATTAGGTTTTAAAAATAAAAATTTTCTTTACTTTTAAAATATTTCTTAGATGCCTAATCTTACAAATTACCTTTATTAATATTAATATTAATAATATTATTATTATTACAGAATAGGGAAACGATACACTTTTTTTTTTAATTTTTAAATAGTTTTTAAACCTAACTGCTTCGAGTTTAAAATGTAATATTTTTGTAACTGGCGTTTTACATAAAACAACTTTCTTTAGTAGTAACAATAAATCCAAACAAACGAATTCGAAAAGGAAAAAAGTAATAGCTTTCAAATATTTCACATGACATAGCATTTAATATCGTGCCAGATATTACAATTTGCAAAAATAATGTATAAATATAGATATAGATATAGATATAGATAATATTTTCCAGCAATTTATTGTGAGTTCCATTCTTCATTCTTTAGGATGTACCGACACATCAAGTTATCAGCATTTTTTGAAAAGGTAATGATAAAATAACAGACTTTTTGACTTAAAACTTTTAATTAAAAGAAATTTTAAATAATTAAATAATAATAGAGTATTTTGAAGATATATATATATATATATATATATATACATATATAAATGTTTGTGCATGATTATATTCGGGATTTCAAGTATTAGCATTCATGCACATGCTTTTTTTCTTCTTTTTTCAAAATATTTACTTGCAGTTCTCGTAAGAGATAGTCAAGTTTAACTATAAGAAATAACATATCTTATTCTATTCTGATTTTTTTTTTTAAACTAGAATGCAACAACTGTGTATTGACTTGTTGACACAGATGAGGACTGATTAGCAGCCGAAACGTCTGTCATATTTTTAATATTTTAAACCGTGCTTTTATCTTTTATTTTAAGGATATAGATGTCTCATTTTAAATATTGGTTTATTTTTATTCAACACTGATGTGAACACTGATACTGTTTGATGATGAAAATTTTCAATAGACAGATTTTTTAATTGACCTGATATTTGTAATTTCATTTCAATAATGTACTCTGTATATATCAATACACACATATCCTCATTTATAATATACATTTTCGTGTATTTCTATTAAATATATATATATACATGTATGCGGTCGTACGTGGTTGCAAGTGACTATTTACATATCAATGTATATTAGTATAGCATTTTATCTTCATAAAATTAATTAGCCAATTTATTACACCCTTATACGTACATATAAATTATTTCACTAATTATTTTCTGTATTCTTATAATGCATCATGTTACATATCATGTATTTCTGAAATTCATATAATACATCGGAAGGTTGGAAGAATTCTGCATACTGAAGAATCTTATGTCTATAGCAGATAGTAACAACAACAACAACAACAACAATAATAATAATAATAATAATAATAATAAAATTTTAAAAATATCCGCTCTGAGGAGACATACAACAAAATACAAACAAGCTACAGATAATACATACATATTTGTTTATTACAGATTTAATTGTTATTTGTTACAAGTTACAGACTGCCTATCTATAGAAATCACATTGTCCAATGTGGGCCCCATCATTGAGTTGTAAAATCTGCAACCGATGAACAATGTTGCAGAACAATGGCAACAGCTGATCGCAGCTGGTCGCCAGTGAACCTCCGCACATGCAACATTATAGATCCATAAAGTCAGCCAAAGTAACATCATTTCTTTTAAAAACCAAACATTTTAAATGATCCCATAACCAAAAAATCCTACAGATTAAGATCGGGGGAACGAGCCGGCCAAGGAGTGGAAAAGGAACTGGTAATCACTCTGTCATCTGCAAAATTTTGCAACAAAAACCTTTGCAAAATGTAAGAATAACAGTTTTAAATGTCGTATGGTTTGAAAAAGTTATAATAGACCATAGTTATTTATTACATAACTTTTCAAGCATTTTGACTGTAATGCTTGTTTGTATGTTGATGTATGTCTCTTCAAAGCGGAAAATTTTAAAATTTTATTTTTAAAATTTTTTTTGAAGAACCTTTAAGCGCATCCTTTGAAATGACTATTTACAAAAATTTTCGACTCAATTTGCATTTTAGTTACAGCTACAGGGTGCTCTGAATAGGCCTATTTTAATTATGGACACCCTGTATTTTAAATATATTCTTGTATAAAATTCGTTGTTACTATTCAATAAAATCAAAAGGGAAAATAACAATTTCCTTTATTAAAAAAAAATGTAGGTTAAATGGGATATGTGTAACAAAGTTTTGGCATTGTTCCATTTTCACCTCATTTTGTTCAGTTGATATTATACTTATATTCTCAACTAACTGGCTTTGACAAAATACTAGAATTTAATAATTTAATAAAGTGTCAATTAAAGAAAAAAATTATAAGAAAATTTTGTTTCTCCTTCTTCCGCCTACTATATAACCACATTAAGTACATTAAGAAATATTTTATTCAAATAGTGAAAACTTATTTGAGTTATTCTGAATTTCTTAAATATCTTAACTCGTTACAGAGTTGTGAACTTTTCCGTACGCCTCCAACAAACACTTAACATCTAAAATATTTTAACAGTCGAACATAACTTTACAAAAGGTGAAGGTGTTAGCTTTCATTGAAAACTAAAAGACTAAACTAAAAATCAAAGAAAAAAATGTGATACAGTTGAATTTTTTTAAACAAGTATAAATACCCTGTACATTTCCTCAATGTACAAAATTCCTGGGGTAAGGGCATACACGAGGGAAAAACCAACAAGAACCAAAAAATCATGCAGTACGCATTGATTATTAACACTTTCCAACTGCACGTATCTGTTGTATCATATATCTTTCAATATTCTTTGCCTACATTATCACACAGCATACATAAGGACTGAAAAATATACATATAGACTAATTGAATTTAAAATCACTCTTAAACATTGTTGAAAAGTGTTAAAAGGGCTTGACACGAAAGAAAATGCAGCCGTTAGGTTAGAATTACAGCCCTTAGTGTATCTGAATATTTTAGTGTAGCCCTGTAAATCTGAAGGTTAATCATAATTCAAAATATTATGTTACAATATTAACAAAACATAAGAATTTCTTTATGATTTTTACAGTAGAAAGGTACTTTAATGTGATTTTAAAAAATGTATCTCTTAAAACGCAATATATTGGCCTTTTTTTTTTTTTTTTTTTTTTTTTTTTTTTTTTTTTGTTGTTGTTGTTGTTGTCCCTGTACATAAACTAGCTGTACAGGCCATATTAATGCCATTTTAAATAGGAAACATTCCATAATGAACTTGACTAATATATAACATTTTTTAAAAATTCTGAAAATATTTACGGACGCTGGGGCGGGAGACAGACAGAAAGAAAGATAAACAATCGGACAGACAAATACACAGATTGAAAGCACTTAAAATTGATTGAAAGTGCTAAAGACGCTTAATCTAAACGAATCTAAAGTGCAAGCTTAATCTAAAGTGCAATTTCAGCAAATTTTTATTAATATCTCTTAAAGAAACTAAATAATTTTGTATGTGTCCCTGTAAATCTAATGCTCATTATACAATATTCTATAGCAAACATTCTTTTGTGCATATGAATGACATATTTCAATTTCATTAAGCTTTGATTAAGCTTTGTGAAAACTGAAAAGTAAAGTTATTAAAATTTGCCCTATAGAACTACTTCTCATAGAACGCAATGATTTGGAATACTTTCAAGTGTCCGTGTACACGAACCAGTACTGGTATTTACGCCATTTTACATAAGAAACATTCGATAGTGAACTGGAATGACATATTTCAATTTTATTAAGGTTTGTCTACAGTAAAGGTATTAAAAAATGGTTTATAGAAATACCTTTCTCAGAACACAATGCTCTGGAAAACTTCCGGGTGTCCCTGTACATAAACCGGCAGAGGTATTCAATCCATTTTTAATAGGGAACATCCGGTAGTGAACTTGAATAAGATATATCAGTTTCAAAAAAGTTCTATAAGTATTTAAGGGAGTTAGATCGTGGACAGACAGACGGACGGTCTGACGAACAGGCAGACACATACAGAAATTGAAATCATATTCACACTTAAAAATTGTTAGAAAGTGTTAAAAATGCTTAATATAAACGAAAGTGCAATTCTAGCAAACTTTTATTAATATTTCTTAAAGTAACTGAATATTTTTGTGTGGCTCTGTAACTTTAATGCTAATCATACTATATTCTGCAGAAAGCAATTTTTTTATGCATATGAATAACATATTTCAATTTCATTAAACTTTGTGCAAAGTAAAGTTATTAAAATTGGGTTTATAGAAATACCTCCAATAGAACACAATGCTTTGGAATAATTTCGGGCGTCCCTGTACATAAACCAGTCGAGGTACACACTCCATTTTCAAAGGGAACATCCGATAGTGAACTTGAATAACATATATCAATTTCAGGAAATTCTATAAATGTTTACGGGAATTAGAGCGCGGACAGACAGACAGACAGACAAACCGAAGTCATTACCACTTTTCAGACTTGTTGGAAAGTGTTAAGCTTCAGAACGAGAATAAATATGAAGTTACATTTAAAATTTGCATACAAAAATTGTGAAGTTTCCTTTAGAAGTACAACAACTGCAAAGTTCAGAATTTTGAGAGGAGTATTCTGTCGGAGAGGAAAATATATGCATTTTTTCCAATTTCTTAAATTAATAACTGTTTCAAACAAGAAAAAAAAGGATCAAATAAACAAATATGATGTCTGTTAAGTCCAAAATTGATTTAGCAGTTGCGTAATAAGCTGATGTTTCACTTACCCCGAGCTTACATCTACCCCATACACCCTATTATGAAATATGCCACATTTGTTTATGTTTATTTTAAATGATTAAATCATATCTGTGTGCTACTGGTTATGTTAAAAATAAATCGTTTACTCTATTTGTTAAGATTAAGGGCATTAGAATGAATGGATAACGATGAATATGTTAGACGTAATAGGCTGCGAGATGGCTTAATATATTTCGAAATCAACTTTAAAAACGTTGCTATAGTTTCCAATTAAAAACTTTTCTTTAAAGAGAGAGTCACACGTCATTTATGCGTTAAAATGTCTCTATATATTGTTTGCAGAATTTTGCCCTCCATGTAAGAAGATATAGTACCTCAACTAACAACAAATAATGCAAGCTACAGGATAGGAATATCATCAGCTATTTTGTTCAGACGAAACCATCTCAACTGCAATTTAAGTTAAATAATTTTTTTCTAGATGTATAATAATCATCCACACAGAAATACTCGAAATTTACTGTTAAGAAACCGTGTCAGCTGAACCAAAGACCTACCTGATTATGAGAGTGTCTATATTTATCAAATCCATCATTATCGAAGGTCACTATAAAAATAGGTGTAAGCATGAGCTGGTATCTCTCACATTGTGCCGACGACGTTTAACAGTTACCTTAGTGCTGATAAACAGCGGAAAGTCTTTGTCAATATATCAATATGTAAGAGGTTATGCTGGGGGCAATTAGTGATGACTTTCTTCTGATCAATGATGATGCTATTTCTCGATAATCTAGGATTGTCGGCAGCAATCTGGAGACTCACGATGTAAAATTTATTTAATTATTTGCTTGATATGTGGAATTTTATAAAGTCAATCACTTTAAAAAATACTTTGAAAGCTAAATACTGGTTTGGCTTTACTTTTAAATTTGCCGAATAAAACAGAAAAGGGGTTATCTTTCTAAAAAAGTTTACTCACAATTCTGATAACTCCTAACTTGTTTTCTATAAAAAAAAAAAAAAAAATAATAATAATAATAATAATAATAATAAATACGTTCATTATATTTTAAAGATAGTTTACTTAATCTCACAGCTCAATCTTTCATAATTTTCAGAAAATCTTTCATCGTTCACTTACGGGCATGGCCATAGATAAACATGCTAAATTAAGTATCTGTAAGTTATGAATGGATGTCAAAACTATCTAAAATTAAGCTCAAAATGTTACACTAAGCTTTATTGTTTTAACTGAATTTTTTAGTCAATAATTCTATTGATATTTAATTTAAAATGATATAGGAAAAAAACTTTTATTTCACAACATATTCTATATTATCAACGCTTGTTAATCAACAGCAATCATTTAAAGTAACACTAATTTCATTTCACAAAGTATTAGTGAATATGGATTAATATTAATTCACGATAACCTTCATTTTTAATTTAAAAATTCGATTGCATAGAAATTTTTGGTAATGATATTAAATAAAGATAGTCAGGTTTTTCAAATAAAGAAATTTCAGTATGACTTCGACTCATACTACTTGAAAAACGCAAGAATGTTTCTTTAAATGAATCTTAATTCTCACTTTATACGTATATATAAATCAGAACACTAATTCATGTGTATAAAATAATACCTTATTTATTTTTTTTTTTTTTCACAAAACTACATTAGATTGAACTTAAGTCTCTGAGATTTTTTTTTTTTTTTTACCACTTGACAAGTAGATAAATAACTTTCATTCTTGTGTAAATCTTTTATTATATCATGAATACCGTGATAACATTTATATAATTGATTATTTCACCATTTGCCTTATAACAAAAATATTTCAATTTTCATTGTGATTTATATATAATAGTAAGTTCAATATTTTGCTAAAAAAAAAAAAAAAAACATGGCTAATGCAAAATTGAAAAAAGTTTCCTAAAGACGGATACATCCATATATATATCTTTCACTGCCAGTTTGAAATAATTAATCTATGAAATAAATAATATTATTAATTAAAATATTATTAAAATTTTCCGTGTTATTTGCAAAATTATACGATACAAGTAAGGTTTATGAGAAACAAATAATGATTTTTATAAAAGTAAATGTAGTTGTGAATAGTTTTGGGAATATATATCTTTTCATTTACGTCAAAGAACAAGAGTTTTTCATTAATATGCTATATTGTTTTCATAATGAAAGCTATTAAAATTTTTCAAGTTTAATATTTTCTTTTAGAATATTATTCAAATTATTCGAGTTAAATTATTGAGTTAAAATTTTTGAAAGGTTTCTTAATCAGAAATTTTTATTCATTAAAAAAAGAAAAAAAAAAAAAAAAAAAAATTCGACACCTCTGAAAATTTATTTAAAACTCCCTGTATATAGCACGAAATCTTTATTAATTTTAAACTGAGAAGTAAATAAAAGATAATCTTGAACTAAGTGAACAATCATTTTTTTACAGGCACTAAAGTCACAGTAACATGAAAGAAAAAAAAAATGATTTAAACTACATGATCTCTGAAACTGAAGTCCTCCTACTTGTGAACACATTTTGAAAAGTATAGCGAGAACCTTTTGAACTTCTCAGGCCAGAGTATTTACATTTTAAATAAATTCTAAAGACTTGCTATCCAATAAACAGACGAAGCTGAACGTTAAGGGATTAGAACTTCAGGTATGAGTTAACGTCTCATTAACATAACACAAAAGTCCTCGCTTTTCACAAAAATGAATTTACTTTAAAAATAAGAAAAATCGACTATAAGCCAATGTTCTGTTAATAACTGATCATAATCTGCGAGTTTTTATGGGTAAAAATTAGAGCGCTCTTTACAGAATCGTCTATAGAATATATTTTTCCTTTTTAAGGAGTAAAGCCGATCTTTTTCTGGTCGGAACTCTTGAAATAGTTAATCTAGAGAGGTGTTTTGCGCTCATGGCAAAAACTAAGGATTTCAGGCGCACGATCGTGTTTTAGCCAATTTGCACTTCAAACGACCACGTTGAGCGGGTTAGACTTTCTTCTTTTTTTTCTGAAATAAATAAATTGAGCTGGTTATATAAAACAAAAAGACGTTTTTCTTGCATGAATAATTCAGAAAACGTATTAATTTTAATGAATTTCTAGATTTAAAAATTTTTAATTTTAATTTTTTTTTTTTTTTTTTTTTTTTTTTTTTACTATGCTCGACCATATATTTTATAAATATTTTACATTATGTCAAGGATGTATGTTCAATATTATAGATGGAATCCAATTTTTTACACTAGTTATGAACTTATTTCTGAAATTTGCACTTCTATTTGAACTGTTACATTTTTTTTTCTTCTTCTTTCACTCTCCTCACGTATAAAAATTATTTTTATCTGAATCTTTACTGTATAGTTCATTACTGGATTGATTTAAGATTATATTAGCGATAAATTTTATAAATGAACATTATTTTTCATGTAATTTTTTATGTCCACTATGGTCTCCCGGGAATTTTCTTAAAAAAGAAATATTTAGTAACAGATAGTTTTTACTTCTCATTATTTTTCTAATTATGAAAATCTACGATGCCAGATTTTTTTAATATTACACCACTTGAATGACAAGTTTAAATATTTGAATGACAAGCTAAAAATATTTGCATTTTTGAATTGTAATTCTTTATTAAAAATAATTTTACTTCGTGAAACAAAGAAATATCGAAAAATTTATCATTTTCTTATTTCAACCTGTAACTTATTTCAGATTTTTTACTTTTTTTCTTTCTTTATATATATATATATACATATCTAACATATTTTAAAATAGTGAGAAGGAAATTTATATATATATATATATATATATATATATTTTTTTTTTTTTCGGAGAAGGGAATCTTTGAGACATATTTGTATTTATATTTACATTTATATATATTTATTATTATTATTATTATTATTATTATTATTATTTTTAATTTTCGTTTAAATAATTGGTTTAGTTTTTCTGCAGAATTTAGAAAGTATTTTGAATTTTTTTTTCTTTTTTTTTTTTATTCTCTGAATAAAATATTATTAATTTGTATATAAACAATAATGTATTTCTAAAGTTTCATAATTTTGTCTTATTAATCATTTTAATTATCAAACAAAGCTTAGGGTTGTATATACATATATCTTTTAAATATATGATGTCTTGATTTACATTTAGGAATAATTTAAGAAAACATAGATATGATTGACCAATATCATATGGAAATTGTTTTTTAAATTTTGCCGTTAACTTAATATATTCCTTTAAATATATGTATTTACATTTGTATGCTAAAGTAAAAGTAAATGAATGTACTATATTCTTATATTAATAAAAAAATAATGATGATGATGATGATATTAATCGGCATTTTAAAATAAATCTATAAGTTTTCGAAGTGTATGAATGAAAAAAATTAATTAATTTTTTTTTTTTTTTTTTTTTTTACTATAATTTTGCAGATAGTTAGGACAATTTGATTTATCCCCATTCACTCAAATTTTGCAAAATACATGCACCTTATATAAAGTTTTTTTTATCTAACACTTATTCTATGATATATTTATATATATATATATATATATATATATATATATATATATTCCTATGAGAAATATGATAATTGAGAAATATGAGAAAATATTATTTTTATTATCATTTAAAAGAATTTATTTATCTTATGTACAAAAGAAAAAAAAAAAGTTTTTATATTTTCGTGAACTAAATATTTATAAATATTTATTTTTCTCATTCTGATTTGAATCTGATAGTTTTTAATTTTAAGATGAAACCTTTTACCAAATGTAAAATTAAAAAGATAAAAATACGAATAAATTGTGATTTTTTTAGAACCGTGATTTGGTTTTTTCTTTCCAAATTCCAAATATTATTTTATGATATTTCTTGTATGGAAAAATACAACAATAATTTCACTGAAAAATAATAGATGAATAAAATTAGTGTAAATTATTATACAAATAAACGAAATCAATGCAAAAGAACACAGTTAATTAAACTGCAATCTATAACGCCTTGTCACACCAGTTAAATTTAGCAGATCAAATACTAATTGATTACACAGATTCATTAACATATCTTTCTACAACAAGGACTTTAATGTAATTTAAATGAATATCCTTATATCTCAGAAAAGTTTTTAAACAATCGTTATTTTTTTCCCTTGAAATGTATCCCATCTAAACAGAATATTTAAACGAACTATTAAGTAACATACCTTCAAGGTTTATATGTTATAAAAGTTAATATTTCGACTCGTGATATACTCATTTTACTGTATTACTTTGAAAATGAACTTTTGAGACGAGAAACGTATGCAAGTTTAAAAAAAAAAATAATAATTGACAAATAAATGAGAACAATAAAGTATTATGGTGGACGTTTAGTTTTTTTCATTTTAAATAGGATTAGGAATTCAAAGGATTTATTACAAACAATCCCTTTCTTTGGAAATATTTAAATAGCTACAGTTCATTTAGCCCGTATTATAAAATATATCTGACTTATACGACTCGGAATTTTGCATAATCTGAATTGCATAAAGTGCAATAATAATATTATATTGAAATAATAATTTAAAAAACATGTTTAAAATTTTAAATATAATTTGTAAGGATGCACCGAATATATATATATATATATATATATATATATATATATATATATATATATATATATTGTGTGTGTGTGTTTATCATAATAGAAACATGAAAAAAACTCACTGAAATTTGAAAACTATTGAATTGATCCATTTAATTTATAAATATCGAAAGCTATATAGAATAGATAAGAGATTGATAATACAATCAAAATGAGTGAAACAGGAATTTATATTTTTTGTTAGCTGACACTCAAACATATATCACAAAATATTTTAAAATTATTAATTCCTACACATTCAGAATATCAATTTCTAAATGGTTTAATGATAGCTGCCAAATCCTCCGCTTTCTGAATATTATTATTACTTTCTCTTACACATATATGGTAGAGCAAATATTATTTGAGGTCGAATTTTGCTACATTTAATAGTTCAGAGATTCATCGAATCTTAAAATCAAGTCTATAGCGGTTGATCTGTGTGTCTGTCTGTGAGTCTATCTTTATGATTATATAAATGTCTGTATGCGCTTGTGAGAGTCTGTTATCAGCATACCTTAAGAAGGAATATTAGTTGGAAGTTCAAACTCCGTATTTAATTTGTATCGTATAAGGATTCTACACTAAACGTACTATGTTGAGATGGGGCAAATGGTTGGCTCGTGTACAGGGCATCCCAGAGAATTCAATTACATTATGTCTAGAGCGAAATTTTTGGAAAGTACAGTTTAACATATTTAGACTGCACTAAACCAAATAAAATGATCATGTACTTGTATATGTATAAAAGCATGTTTCGCATATAATATGGTATAAGAAACATTCACTTTTCGTTTTTCAGGGATGCCATAAAGAATTGGTATATATATATATATATATATACTTGGAAATTGCCAGAAAGGCACTTCAAGTTGTATTGTGCATTTTTCATAATGACCTAAATGTAAGCACAGTATGTGTTGTGTATATAATTTATAGTCAATATTAAGGGATATCCAGCATGAAGCAAATACATTCTTTTCAATTGAATAAAATTGATTGGAGTGCTTTAATACAATTTAATAATTCCAGGAAATTACTTAGGAAGGATAACTATTTTCTTATATGAAAAGGTCTGAAATCTAATTTTTAACAATTATTTTTTGTTATAATTGAGTTCTCTGGAAGTTTTAAAGTTCCCTATAAACGAAATTCAGGTTTGTTTTGCTGTGGATGTGTGTGTATGTCTGTTATCAACAAAACTTAAACACAAATAATAGCAGGAAATTCATATATGTCAATCTGAATATCATACGACATTGCCACTTAAAACGTTTATCAAGTGTTTCAAAAAGTGGTGCAGGTGAAATATATAAGAATAATTTTTTAATAAACTTTTAAATTTAATAACAACCTTAAATTCTTTATAAATGTAAGTACCATATTAAAAGGGGGATCCCCGTATTTCTGTGTGTGGTGGTAGCTCTCTGACACAGAAATATATGACAAATAAAATTGCCAAAAAGAATTATTAGAGTTTACCAACTATAATTATCGAAATATAGTATAAAAATTAATTGTTTTCTTTGAATTTATTAGATTAATGAAAACAAATGAAATTTCTTTTCTGATTGATTAACAACAAAAGCATTAAAAAAAAAAAATGAATAAATAAAGGATTAACAAACGTTTCTGTAAATTTAAGTGAAGTTTGGACTACTGGAGAAAGAAGCATCCATAACAAAAAAGAACAAAGTAACTGTAAAATAATTTAAAACATTAGAGTTTAAGACTTTAATACATTAATTCTGTTATAATAAATGTTTCACACAAAATACATTTTGATTTTTTTTTTTTTTTTTTTTTTTTTTTTAAATATTGCTGAAAAATTTTGAATACTTTTTCCTGCAAAATTTTATTACTGGAATAGAATCAGGTGGCATTTTTAGCAGAATCCTTACACATATTCTTCTTTCACCTTTTTCTGAAATTATTACAAGTGAGAAGATTTATATTTGTACCTAATCTTAGAAATATAATATCTTTTGCTGTCTCTTGGAAAATTCATCTTAAAAAGGGACCCGTCAAAAAATTTAAATCTTTAAAAATAGTAATTTTACAACATTTCGTTTTATACAAATGATCCTTTTATAAGATTTATCCATGTTTTCCTTATTATCTTTATTTGGTGCCTAAACATGGTTCAAGAAACATTAGTAGTCTGATATTTAACATTATATAGAGTGACTGTTAATAAAAATTTTTACATTATTTCGTTTTCTATTTTTCAGAAAAATAAATAAAAATTTCCACAAAATATTTTGTATTACATAAAAATAAATAAAAACTTCACAAAAATATTTTGTTTTCTACAAAAATGGACCCTAAAAATTAATACCTGTATAGACCTTGTGAACTTTTATATACTTTATAAATATTGCAAATTTAATTTAGTAAATATAATATTTTTAACTGGCTGTTAAAAGCAGGAATAAAAACAAGATATGTTAAAAATAGATAAAGTCAAGTATATGTTTAAAAAAAAAATTAGATTCAAGCAAGCATGATTTTTTAAATTTAAGATTCTTATTCAAAATTGAATAATCAACATGAGAAAGTTTCAAAAGTATATACAAAAGCTCAGAATGTTAACTTCAATGTTATATGGTTTTTTTTTTTTTTTTTTTTTCATTTTAAATTAAATGTATAATTTTGTTTTGCACTTTTAATTGAACGACAAAAACATGACAGATTTATTTTATTTTCTTTTCTTTCTTTTCTTTTTTTTTTTTTTTCGAAACACAGATATAAATAAATTTATAATTGCAAAAAAATATATTATAATGCTTAACTTAAAAAATATATTAACTTTATCAAGACAAACAGTGTAAAAATTATTTACAAATTTTTAAATATCCTGAATTAAATGTATCTATTTTAAAGATACTCTTTCACCTGGGAAAAAAATGTGCATAGAAACTCTTGTACGTGCGCGTGACAATTGAATAAAAATTTAAAAATTTAAAAAATCGCGATGACAATTAAAAAAGAATGTTTTTATTTTGCCAGTTCTGTACGAAGTTTGTCGTTGAATGATATTATGGAAACATAAAACTTCATAAAGAAGATAAAACAAGAATTCTATAAGGGGTCTTTTTTAATTTTTCTTTTTATCTTTGTAAAAACACAAAACTTTTACATATATTTTCTACTTTTTAAATTTATTAATCATTCGATCTACTTAAAATTGCTCTTTAAAATTTAATGCGTTACATATATTTCTTTAATTTAAAGATTCCTCCGGTTCTTGAGAATTTCAGTTTTCTTTCGATCCGAATTTTCTATGTTTTAATAAGCATTTGGTTTTCTCTCAAGCTGATTCCAATCGTCTTAAATACAGAAATACGGAATTAAGGACATAGTTGGCTTTCATCTCCAACTTAAGAAGGAATCTTAGCTTACTGCTGCACAGTAAAACGTGATTCTAAATTCAAAATTTCTCATCTAAGCAACTTTATCTGTTCAACCAGAAGAAGTATGCTTTGGTCCCTTATATTTCACATAAGTGATGGGAGTTTAAAATAATATCAGTTAGTTATTTACAAGTAGCTCTAGTAGGAGTTATTTTAAATCCTTTTAAGATTCTTATTCTAAAATTTAGCTTGAAAATTTCGCAATCTCCTATAGATGTAGTTAAGTTTTTAAAAATTTAAAATCTGTTTGCATCTAAATTCCAATAATTGAATTTCCGACAATTTCAATAGTTGTAATAGCATTTTAAACGTCTTTTGAGACTTTACTTGAGCACTACTAGAGCATTATCCGGAGTACAACATTCTTAAAAATTACACTACTTATAAAATCATAAACAGAATGTAATAAGCTGTCTGAATTTTCTATACATTCAAAACGTCATAAAACGACATAATCTAATTTAATCGGGTTAATAATTGTTATCACTTACTTAAGGCACTTTTGTACATTCTCAAACAAATACTTACCAATCTTGTTTCACTGAAACATGGGGTGCTTGTCCTAATCTTTTTTATTTTTCATGATGTGTTTAGTAAAGCCATATATATTCATAAAAGTTTACAAGAACCCTTATGAAACCAGAGAATGAGTTCATTTTATTTTCAGTTCATTAGAAAAGACATCAATCTATGATATTCAATGAAAGGTAGTGAAATCTAAATGTTCAAATTCAATTCTTAAAACGAACTTTTTAAAATGTTAAGTATTACTGATAATATGGAATAGCTTACACAATACTAGATTGCCACTCTCTACAGTTTAATCGAGAAAACTCAGTTGTCTCATGAAGTGTGCAATCGAAAAATACTGAGAATTATTTCATTTGTGATATTTTATACATTTTATACAAAATATTATTCAAAATGGTTTGGTACAAACAAGAACTGTACACATGCAAAAAGAAGACAAACTAGTGTGACTTTCGTAAAAGGATTAACTGCCCTGGTGCTCGTAAATTTCGTAAAAATCTTACTGTTATAAATATGGCTGATAATTAAATAAACATGTTGTTTTTGGATATGTAGTGGTTATGGTAGATTGGCTACTCAAGATTAATAGGTTTGGGTGAAATGTCCTAGGTATGTGCAAGTGTGGAATGTCTTTTTAATAGTTCCTTGCTCTATTTACACGAGTTTTGAAGAAAAAAAAACAGTAAACTCTGAATGGCTATGCAGATGAATTCGACCTGAGTTAGGCAAAATCTCCCGATTTTTTAAAGCAAATTATCTTTGATACTAGAAAGGTGATAATTAAATTAATAAATATCTGTTAACTACTTCAAATTTGATATTAAAATAAAATTACAATGACTTACACGACTACCACCTTTAAAACTTCATTTTAAGGGTCGCATAATTAATAATATTGCATAAAATATTATGACTAAATGATAAAACTTCTATAAGTTTATGCTTTCAATTAAAAAAAAAAAAAAAAAAAAAAAAACTGTGAAAAGTTAAATTTATAAATTTAGCTCTCGTTTCCAGTACTATAATTCGTTATTAATTCCTAATTCTTACTTAAAATGGATTATAAGAAGCCCAATTCATGTTAATCACCAACCAAAACTATAGGATTATTATTTAAGAAGACTATTTGTTACATTTCTTTTATATTTAAAATTAATGAAGTTAAAAGTTATGAATTAGTCGAGAAATGTAAAAACAGTAAGCAATGTACTCATGCACTTGAAATTTCTCGTTCAGAAAATGCAATTCTAAGGTTATACTTGTATTACAATTAGAATATCACCCAAAATTTAATGGTTTTTTCTAGAATTTCGAAAATGCTAAAACAAAATACGGACATTCGAGCATTACTCAAAATCATGAATGGGCAACTTTCTTGAAAATAACATTTTTTCTATAAAATTAAAAACATTAATCAAAACATTTTATGGAAAAAGCTAATATCTTCAACAATTCTGTTATATTTTTGTAATAAAAGTATTATTTTTTTTCTTTTAATTATGAACAAAAAACAATTTTTTGATACAACCTAAAATTTTTAAAAATAAAAATGTACATAATAAACTGCATGAATTAAAAATTATTATTTAAAGAAAAACATGTGTCCTTAGTCCGCACGACTAAATTGTAAACTTCTATAATTTTACGCATAATGTAATTTAAATATCCCTATCAATTACATTTAATAGAAAACAATGGATGCGACTCCTTTTAAAATTTTGTAAATTTTTATAAAAGGCATAATACAACAAAAAAGCATTTTCAAGCAATTCAATTCATGATATTACATGGACTTTAAAATTTCAAAAAATCAATTTATTTATTTACTTTATCGAATAGTACAATACGTCTAGCATATTTCTCCAAAGCTTCAAGTCAATCGGAGAAAATTGTAGGAGAAAAAAGTCTTTGAAAAATCCACTTATTAGGTTCGTTTCATTCCAACTTAAAGAGCTACATAGGTTTTACAATTTTAAAAAATCTTTATGTATATAATACACATACAGTAGTACAATTTGTCTAGAATATTTTTCCAAAATTAATCAGAGTAAAAAATGTAGAAGAAAAAAGCCTTTGAAAAATTCACTTATTAGGTTCGTTTCATTCCTACTTAAACGAATACATGGGTTTTAAAATTTCAAAAATCTTTATATATATATATATATATATATATATATATATATATAATATTATAATTTATCTAGACTATTTTCCTAAAGCTTCAAGTCAATCGGAGTAAAAGTCTAGGATTGACAGATTTTGACAATTTCCCACGTTAGGTTCGTTTTATTCCTATTTGAAACTTTAATAGATTTTTCTGAAAACACTATATTTGTATTCGTTGGTCACGATTTCTCAAAATTTATTGCGCCGATCTCATTGAAATATTACACACTTCTTCAAAAACTAGTGTTTAAACGAATGTTATTTATTTATTTTCGATTACAGCTTATTTTACAAGGCTATACGTTGAGTAAAATGCGCCGAAAATTGTACTGTTTTTGTATGAAAATCTGCAAAGAATTCAAATTACTTTTTTTTTTAATCCTTTGTTCAAGCTCGAGCAATACGTATCTACCAAAAAAAATTCCTTTTTTTTTCCCCCCCCCAGATAAAGCTATCATGAACTATTCTGACAACCACGAGGACACTTTTTTCTGAAGCGTCTCCGGAAAACAGACCCCGCAGGCTGAATTTTCCAAAATTTTTAATCGAAATTTTATAAAATATTCTTTTTATTTTGCTATTTTATATAACCAAAAATTTGAAAAAATAATATTGCAATAAAATAATCTTGTGTGTCACTCACACGACTTTCTCTTATCCTGAAATTTAATACCATAAATACAAATAGCAGATTAAGGGGTACGATAACGAGTACTATTATGTAAACTTCAAATAAGGCTTCAAATTAGGCTTCAATTCAAATTAGGCTTCGGAACAGCTTCATTTTACAAATAATACTGTGTGAGATGAGCTACCGCCCCCTCAACTCCCCGTTTCATTTATACAGAATTCAAATCTGTTATTAAATTAAAAAATTCATTTACAATTATTCAGACAAATTTCACACGTAACACTCCTTGAAACTTATGAATCTTGATCAAATATTCCTAGTAACAAATGTATTATCTTCAAGATACAACACTTGGATCGCCTGATATTATTTGTTTTTACTTTACTCTAAGAGGCACAGGTAAAGATCAAACGTTAAAAATTTAACTTCGGTATTCAGGAAGCATCAAAATGTGTAAACATACAAAAAAACCAAGTGATGAATATTTAGCTTAAAAAATACATTATTTACCATATCGCTGTTAGGAATTAATTTCAATTTCTGAGAGCTTCCCTGGACATGGTAAAATATTATCGTAAAGCACTTTTATTAACAGTAAAAAAGAATGTTATGACCTAAATATTGGCAACCCTGTATATCTTCTAAAGGTTATGTACACACCACATGATTCACATAAATATAGTCCAATATTAATAACACACGGCGAACCGGAAACACACTTTCATCAATTTTCATGCATTTTCTAACTATAATCTAGTTCTTTTGTGTAGCTCTGTAAACGAACAGTGATTTATTTCCATACCATATTCTACATGAAACATGTTTTTACACATATATAAAATATATATTTGTTTCATTTGGTTTAGAACATTCTATAGATGTTGAACTCTACTTAACTGCAATTTCCCCCATGGACGTAATGTATTTGAATTCTCTTGGGTGTCCCTGTACACGAATCATTTGCTACATCTCCGCGAAAAGTTTAGTGTAGCATCCCTATATAATAAAAATTTAGAATACCAACTTTGGAACTTATGATGCTATTTGTTCTTTAGATATGCTGATAACAGACTGATACATAGACACACACATACCAACCGCTAAAAACAGGATTTTCGTATTCAGGGGACCTCAAAACGTGTAAATATAACGAAAACTCACTTTCGAAAATTTGACCCAAAAACAATACTTTTTGTACCATATATATGGGTAAGAGAAAGTAAAAAGGTAGAGAAAATATGCCTCTTCTTTTAACAACTTCGAAAACCATGTAAACCCTTAAATATTGTAATATATATGAATTCTTTGTTCGACTCTGCACACAAAATAATTATTTTTTACAAATTCTATATAAGATATTATTTTGTGCATCTGAAAAAAGTAATGTTAATCCCATTATGTTTAGTGCAGTATGTTAACATGTACTTTAAAAATTTCGACCATAGACCTAAATGTATTGAAATTATTTTGTGTTTTCCTTTAATGCTTACACGAACCGTTATTCCTATACGTATATCATTTTTAATATAGCTAATGTTGGTAAACAACTCCTCAACCCCCCCCCCCCCCCCCTTCCACGAATATTGAAAATCGATTTAAAATTTAAACATTTTTCTCTTTTATTGGATACCTCTATTAAGTGTCAATTAAAAATCTCTGGCTAAGAAAAGTTTAAAAATATTCCTAAAATCAAGACTGGGAATGTTATACACGTTATCGTCAATATCACCCCCATCCATAACTCCTCGTGCAGCTAAATGGTTAATGCGCTAGCATTAAGTCATCAGAAACCGAATTCGAGTGCCGGTTTGGACACAGGTGTTCGAAATGGTTCTGATACCACTTTTAGCAGTAGATTTCGAGATCATTATCCTATAAGTAGAAAAAGAGTAATTAAAAATTGGTCATAATGCAATTAACCAAATAAAACCAAACTATCCATAAATATTTCAATTATTTTGTTCAAAAAAGAAAGAATTAAAAAAGTAATTCATTCCTGCATTTTATTACTAGCTGGTTCACGACCACTGAAAATTCTAACTATAGCAACTTCTGCTTGTTACACAAAATGTATTTTCAAATGAGACTGCTTCAGGAAGTTTTAATGTATTGTAATATCAAGCAGGAAGGTATCAAATAGCAAATAGTAGTAAAAATTCTTTTAATGCATGATATATCAATAAACAATTCAATTTTTTGATCAATTTAATGAAATTATTGGAAAATTTCATGCGGGGATTGCAGAAAGTTATTTAATATTATGCCGTGGAAATTCTATCTTATAACAGTTGGTATATACTATTTTAATTTCCATAATGTGCGTGATAAGTTTCAAATAAATGCATCAATAATTAAAACATAACAATCAATTTCGCTAGATAAATTTATTTCTAAAAAAAGAAGCATCTAAATTAATTCACAAATTAAAGTAAACAAAGAGTTGTAATTTGAAGGCAGATTTTAACAGGAAAAAATTCTATCCAAGAACTGAAATGTAGCTAAATTAAGTTTGTTATATCCATTGATTTTTTTATACAAACAAATTATAAATTTTATTAATAATTCCAAATATATATTAAAAAAAAAAAAAAAAAAAAAAAAAAAAGGATTATTGACTATTTTTATGGCCTGAAATAATTTCCACGTTATTAAACGGAAGTATTGAAGATAATACTCAAAACTTTAAAATATATTACATTTTAATCTATGGTTGATAAATATTTAAAAACAAACGATAAATTTATTGTTAAACACATGGCAAAATCTTAGAAGTGGTTAAAAGAAAATAAAAATTAAACAACTTAATTTGTTTTGCATATTAAAAAAAAAAAAAAATAAAAAAAAAAATAAAAAAAAGAAAAAGAAAGGAAAAATAAATAAATTTATGATACATTAAAGAAAAAAAAATAGAGTTTTCTGTAAATAAGCTTTTTAAAAATATTGCAGTTCTTTTGTTTTTTAATATATATGAGGAAAAAAACATCACATTATATTGCCAACGCTTCCGTGGAAAATCGAAAAAAAAAAAACTATTAGAAGCCAAATTATAAAACGAATATATATATATATATTTAAGAATAAAATTCCATGTATGAAAAGTTTTTTTTTTTTTTTTTAAGTATAAAAATGCAAGGGTATATTTAAAAATACAATAAAAGTAAAAAAAAAAAAAAAAATACTTTGCGAATGCTGATATCTTTTGCAGCTGTAAACAGTTACATTAAATATTTTAAAATATTTTTCATATAAGTAATAAATTTTTCAAGAATTGCAAAGAAACTGGTTTCAAAACTCCCTAGCTCAGATCAAAAATTTTAGGAATCGTGGAAAGAAAAAGAAAAAAAAAACTTCATTAAAGCTCAATTAGAAATAGTTTTTTACAAGCTTGATTTAAAACGAAACAAAATGATAATATTTCTTTTATTTTGTTAGTTTTTTAATTTGTCAGTTCAAACGTATAATGCAAAATCGCTATTTACCTGCGTTTATTTAAGACTAAATTTATTTTAAAATGTTAAAAATGTTACTTCTGAGAACTTTTATTTTTATACAGAATTAACAAATCCTTGTAGAAAATATATTTTACATCGAGGGAGAAAAAACTACTGTTATGATAATCATGGTAAAAAAGAAAAATAGAATTTTAAATAATAAAATTAGTAAAACTAATTATTAATTAAACGTATTTGTTTACTATTTTAAAATGTTGAAATAATTTACTAGAACATGCTCTAGTAATTTTATGTTCTTATTTTATTTTTTATTATTTCATAACACTAAAGCAAGATTTTATTTTTAATTAAATAACAGTTCCTTATTTAGCATATTACTTAATTATAATTTTAATAATTAGAGAATAACTAAAATAAATCAATTTCAAAAAATATAAAAGCTATTATAAAATTTCGTCAATAAACGTATTAATTCAAACCTTTAGTAGCACATTTTTAATATAAATATTGACTAAATTTCTAAATCTCCTCACATATAATTTTATTTTGGACACTCCTATGCATAGGGGATATTAAAATTTACTGGAATAACTCAAAAAACTAATATGTTGTGACCACCACAAGACTTTCTTCTATATTTTCCTAAACAAGTTCACTCAATAACAATATATATATATATATATATATATATATATATATATATATATATATATATATATATATGATTTTTTTTCTAAGTTTTGTTTCGTTAAATGTAAAAAAAAAAAAAAAAAAAAAAAAGATAACTTTGTTTCAAATTATCACAGATTTATAGTTCAACCATTCGTTTTAAAGGTATTGACGAGACCTTTCGAAAGATACCCATCTTGAAAATTTACTCCCCTCGAGGGATGACTTCCCCTCCAGGGGGTGGGGTGGCGATGCCCCCACATGCACAGAATTTTTTTCCTATTTAACTACTACTATTATCAATTTTTCATACTAATTTTACAATCACAAGTTAAAAATAACTCTCATTATCTACATTTATACGAAATTTTG
Organism: Salticus scenicus; assembly: GCA_963930645.1. NCBI lineage: Eukaryota > Metazoa > Arthropoda > Arachnida > Araneae > Salticidae > Salticus > Salticus scenicus. The sequence goes on along the minus strand of OZ005651.1, from coordinate 267,684,846 downwards.
TCCTACTGCCATGTTAAACATTTAGAAAAAATGCGATCACAGCGCCTCCTGTTGAGCTATTGATCCCCAAATGTAATCAGCACCAGTTTATGTCGGGGACCAACTAAATACCAAGTTTGGTTAAATTTCGTTAAAAAAAAAAAAAAAAAAAAAAAAATCCAAGTTTTTTTTTTTCGTTAAAAGTAAAAAAAATCGATAACTTTGTTTTAAATTATCACAGATTTATAGTTCAAACATTCGTTTTAAAGTTATTTACGAGACCTTTCGAAAGATACCCATCTTGAAAATTTACTCCCCTCGAAGGGTGACTTCGCCCCCAGGGGGGGGGGGGACGAGGCGCCTACATATACAAAAATTTTTTCCCAGTTGACTATTTCTATTATAAATAATTCTTGTAAATTTCATAATGATTACTAAAAAAATAATTATCTTTATGCACATTTATACAAAATTTTGTCCTATTTCACCATGTTAAAAATTTAGAAAAATCGGGAAGGCAACGCAACCTGTTAGACAATTTTTACCAAAAGTTGATAGGCACTAATTTATGTCAAGGTGCATCTACATACCAATTTGTATGAAATTCTGTGAATAAGTTCCTGAGATACAGTTGCCACAAAATTTTGTCACACACACACACATACACAGACAGACAGACAGACAGACAGACAGACATTTTCTAAAAATGATCAAATCGTGTTCTACATCTCTCAAAACGTGCAAATCCATCAAAAACCCGAGGTCGAAAATTTTTACGAATCCAATACTTTCTTCTATTGAATATAGAAGAAAGTAAAAATAGTAAGTACTTAAAAAAGCAAAAAGGGATGGTGTGTAACGTAAATACTAACGCAAGTATTAAAAAAAAAAAAAAAAAAAAAAAAAAGTGCTTAGTGTCGCGCTGATATAAAAGCCGTGTAATTTTTCATTTAAGTTTTACTTTATTTTATTGTTTATTCGGCAAAAGTATAAGGATTTCTTTAAGTTATTTATATATGCACTAAATAAAATTAAATGAAAGAACAAGCTAACTGCATGTGTATTTTCAAATGACAGATACTTTTAAATTAATGTAAGTCAAAATACTATTAAGAGTTGACACAAAACAGGAATTTCTTTCAATCTAACCGTTACGTATATTCTATTTTCAGACTATACTATTATTATTATTAAATGGCTTTGGGAGAATTTGTACAGGATCGCTTGAAAAAAATATCATTGGCATGGTTAGATAAAGATCCGTGGTTAATATACATACATATTTTCTGCTCTTTGGTTTCTATATATATATATATATATATATAATAAGAATAAATGATATATTTATAATTTATAGTTCTTTAGAAATTTATTTTCTAAATTTTATATAGTTATGTTCAACTGAATAAAGTTACAAAAGTTAAAATTTGCTATCTGAGTCTTTCGTATTTATAGACTTTAAAATGCAAAATTCATTATTAATTAATTTTATTATATTATGTTGGAAAATAAAGTTACATGCTAACAAAGCAGTAATTTCCTTTACAGCTTAATATCAACCTATTTAGAACTGAAACTTAAAATTAACCTAACTTTAAATATTAAAACTTAGTTTGATGTTTTTCAGTTGTGATACTAAAAGTCATAAATATTTTAAATTCATTTCACATCCTCTTAATCTAAAGCATATATTTGTAACAAAATAATATTTAACTTAGTTTATTTAAAACAATAAAACATGTTGAGTTCAATATTTAAATTCTGTTAAATTATTTTTCGAAAATGCATAAATTAGCTTAAGATTGAAAGAGAAAAATTTTAATGTCTTCATTTCTTTTCTAACCAATGTGTGTGATAATTATTATTTACCTTATTACAACATTATTATTTATTTGTTTTCATACTAAAGCTGATTATGTTGAATTAACTTAATTTATTGAGAGTTTTAAATAACTATTTCTATCGTCGCTCATTTATATAAAAATTAGCTCCTTGATTTTTCTAACACATGTTTTTCCTCATTTCCTCTTTATAAAGCTGGTTTAAATATAGCCGCAAAGAAAAGCGAAAAAGCTTAATCTAAGAGCATCGTATTTGATATGGCTTGTGGTCTATGAATATTTGTAATCTTGTTAATAGGGGAAAGTGATCAAAGAAAGTAAAATCTAGAAAAAGAAAAGAATTATTTCATAATATTTATCTTATCAAATAGTTCCGAATCATTCATTCTTTCATATTCTAACTAAACGAATGGAGAACTATTATAAACAAAATACAAAAAAGGTTTTTCCTTTAAAAATTTGATGCTTTTAAAGTTAAAATGTCATAAAACAAAAACTAAAAATTTATAATTTTAAAATTTATTATTTTTCTTTAAAATTTATTGTTCAAAATTAATTTGTCTTGCATGTTTTTCATTTTATTTTCTCGTCAAAAACTTAAACGACTTTAAAAGGAATAATGGTATGAGTTGGATTAAAACAAACGCTTATTACCATTTAAACTATATACCTATACTTATATATTATATTGCAACTTATTAATTTTAACATCATTATTATACTAATAAAATAGTTACAATCCGTTAAACTTTTAACTATCCCTTGTTACAAAATTGCTGTAACCATATTTGATACTAATTTAGGTTTTCATGTTTTAATTTTTACATCATTAGTGTTAGGTAAACAGGTTTTTCTTCCTTTCTAAACTTTTGAATATCATTCCTATCGTCATTTTTAGTAGTCTTGTCTTCAAGGAATATTAATTGCATTAAGACTTCAAGTTATATTAATCGGTACACTATGCCCCTAGATAAATATTCAGAAATATATTGTCTTGTTTACATGTATTTTGCATTCTCCATGATAAAGTGTCGAATAATAAACGCTATGCTTCTTCTTAATTTTTTACAGCACTGTAAATATTTACACGTGCATTTTTTTGCTGCAACATGCAGCTTACAGTTATTATTATCTTAGACGTGCATAATGAGCGTTGATGGTTTGATGTTCCATGTATTCTAATTTAAATATTTTTGTAGTCGAATTACTTTAATAATTTTTTCTGTCATTTCGGTTTCCTTTTTATGAAAAGTAACTAGTTTTATCATTGCGTGCTCAATGACAATAATTGCAACATTTATAACATTTTAAATTTATTGCTTTACAAAGGATTTAGCTATGCACTATTTAAATCTTCATTTTAATTATATTTTTGTTGCAGAAACTAATACATAAAAAATATTTATATACTATACATTGTATTTTTATAAAAATGTATGCATAAAAATACTTTTTAACTTCTGGTAGTCAAAAATCATCCTATACTGTGTATTTTAATAACATAACTTATTTCTGAGGAAACATTTTACATATAATTGTACGTGTATACGCTCATTAATATTTAAGACTGCGGAAATTAATGCCCAGTATTTAATATGTAGAAGTACATGAAGTTGAATTATAAAATTTCATTTTATTCCAAAATTAATAATGCTGAACGAGCTTTAAAGCTTTAAATTTTATGTATAAAAATCATTTTACAGCGGTTAAGCTCGTTAGCCTACACTGTAAAAAATTTTGTGTATTCTTATAAAAAAAATTTTACAGTGTAACCATACGGAGTTTTCCATGTTTTTCTCCGTAATTTACGTGAATATGGGCTAGGACCCCTTAGAATACCCTCCACGGAATGGTATATAATATAATATCCCACTCAGGCTTAGGTTTCGAGTTTCGAGAATCGGCTTTCTTTACGTCAACACTTTTTTCAGCGGTGAAATTTCTCTTACCACACAGAAATTTTGCTCATAAAACAGACCACGCTGTAAAAGTTAGGTTATGTAGCTAAAGTATAGTGTGGGGTAGAGCTTCGAGTGTGTACTTTACAATAGATTATATTTCTTAGTCTTTCTATTCGTTAGTCTCTCTTATTTATACAAACTGTAAAGTCTTTGTGTTTTATTGTTTTTAAATTGTATCTTTTGTTTAAATTTCCTATGCATGGTACTGATTTTTTATATATAATTCTATTTGTATTATTAATTATTTTTTCTGTTATTATTAATTATTTCTGTATTATTAAGGTTTTTTTTTTTCTGTTTTAAAATATTAATAAAATAGTTACAGAAAATGTTGTTTATTTTCTAATGCATATCCCAAAAATATTCATCCATTTTTTTTCCTTTACTTGTCTCAACATATATCAATAGATTTTAAAACAAAGATATATTTAAACTAAAGAATATACTAATTTTAATGGCTTCACCGTACATGTAAATATGTAAATGAAATGTTTATGCAATTTTCCTCTAAGAAGTTGTTGCTTTTTTTTTTATATTTATATATTAATTAATTTTATTATTATAAATTTATAATTATTCATTAAAATAAATATATATTTATTTATAAAATATAAGGGAAATGTTGGTTTTGGATAAATTTATATACGTTTTTACTAGTCATAAATGGAATTCTAAATTAAATCTGATTTGGTTTTAAAATTTATGTATGAAAATTTAATTTTTAAACTGACTTAATTTTTAAAGCGGTTGAAATATCCATTTTTATTTACTTATTTATTTATTTATTTATTTATTTATTTTTAATCGTTTAATTGTTACATTGTTTAACTTTTGGTACAGTAGATTGATTATATGTTACTTTCTACCTCCCTCTCTCTCTTTTTTTTATGAATTTATTTATTTTTTATATTTATATTTTAATTTTATACCGTTGTTCAAATTATAGACTTAATTTTAAAAATAGATATAAATAAATATTCTACTGTAGGTAAATTCTTTATGAACCAATTTTCATCTCATTGTGGAAAAATTATAAAAATGCTTACTGTTTAGAAAATACTTAATTTTGAAGAGTACAACAATCACGCCAGAAGTAAAAACCATGCTATTTTATATCTTTAAATCCTATATAAAAAAATTTCATTTATATTCGTTACTACATTATCATTACATAAATTTATTACATAGTTTCATAGTTATTTTGCAATAATTTTGTTCTCAATATGAAAACAAAACTAATTCACAAATGAAGTAAACGAATTATTTGTCCCAATGAATGAGTTATTTAAAAAAAAAAAAAAAAAAAAAATTGATTTTAAGTTATATAGATATTTTAAATAGCTATAGCAACTTTTTTTTTTTTTTTTTTTTTTTTTTTTTTTTCAACACAGAAATATTTTAATTTTCAAATTCATAAAGGTACACAAACTTCTTTGCTATTGGCGACTTTCTAATTTTCTTACAAATAAAATATGTAGTATTTTCCCATAATTTTTTATATTATATATTTCTCTATATATTAAAAAAAAGTTACTGTCACTGGCGTCAAATTTTTTTGTCTGCGACAGCATCTTCTAACGGAGGGCAGGGTCCTTCGTGTCATGAGAGGTATCAATTTCTTCCGAATACTCCAAGGAACACATTTCAGCTTCTTAGAAAATTCTATCACTTTAATTAAAGAAGTTATTAACTAAACACGACAAGTTTATGAAGGTACTCCATTTGCCATCTTGAAAAAAGTTTCTCCCAATAACGTTGTTCTTCTGTGATGAAACCATTTTACACGGGAAAATTAAAATATGATCCATGGTTGTACGTAGGTAGGTAGGTAGGTTGCATTTAACATAGCACCAGTACTGCGCTATGGGTAATTGGTGACGGTTTGGGACGCACCCCTAGATATGTTACTGAGACATGATATCACAATTTTGATCCTTCACAAGGGGGATCCCCCCGTGTTGGTGATCCCCAGAGGTATACTGTGAATGGGAAAATGGAGGACTTACGACAGATTTTACGTGCACCAGCCACCATTAGTGTACACGACGGTCTTTGGCCGGCTCAAGTATCGAATCGGCAATCTTCCAATTACGCGCTCGGCACTTTACCGACGAGGATACCGCTGCATGATACCATGCATGTAAAAAAGAAAGACAATAAATATCAACATTTTTTCTCTACTTTTACAAAATTAATTTTCTTACACGGTAAAATTCAAATGTGATCCATGGTTGTAGGTACAGTCGGCTGCAAAATTATTCGAGCACTAGCAATAATCCTTGCCGAAAAAAAGTACACTTAATACTGTTTTGTTAAATAAATCCTTGTCGAGTCATGTTCTTAATCAGTCTAAGAACATGATTCACTTAGCAAAACAGTCTTAAGTGTACTTTTTAAATATAGGAATTATTGGCTAGTGCTCGAATAATTTTGCAGCCGACTGTAGGTAGATAATTAGGTAGGTTGTGTTTGACGTCGCACCATTACTGCGCTATGGATAATTGGCGACAGTCTGGGACGCACCCCTACGGATATTCCGGAGACATGTCACCACAGTTTTAATCCTACACGAAGGAGATGGCTCCCCCGCTTCAATGGCTCCCAGAGGTATAATTTTGATGGGAACGTGTAGGATATTACAGCCACGACATATTTTACGTGCACCAGCCACCATTAGTGTACACGACGGTCTTCGGCCGGCTCGAGAACCGAACCCGCAATCTTCTAATTACGAGCTCGGCGCTCTACCGACTGGTGTACCGTGGTCCGGATCTAAAAATGTAAAAAAGAAGTACAAAATGTCATATACTAAAACTGTACTGCAAAATTGTCTAGATATTATGAATTTCTTTCTATTATATATTTCAATTTGACATTGAATATGAGGATTTCCATAATAATTTTCTGCTTTTGTCTTGTAATATGCACTATTAATTTTCCTTTTCAGTGAAAGAAAGCAGCGAATATGCAGGCAGAGCTCTGCATGTGTTAATAAGTAAAGTGAATCGGGGAGGGTTGGCCTCCCTCGGGGGTTGGTGAGCGGAGCGAGCAGTTGGCAGAGCCCCCTAGTATATAGAATAGAAACTTTTTCTAAATGAATATAGGATGTTATACAAGTAAATATCATTAACTTCAGAAATTGAATACAGATTTGAGGTTAAGATAGTTATTAAATTTAAATAAAAAAAAAACTCATTATTTTCTCTTTTTCTTACAGATGATACAGACAAATTTACGGAGTTTGTTTGACTTCTTTTGAGAAAGCTCGATATTTACAGAAGCTGTGTTTCTTTCCCATTCACAAACCCTAACAGCACAGAATGTTCCAGAAACGTAACAATCATTTAACATCGAAACATTATAAATATTTAGAAACGTATAAAAACGTTCAGATTGCTTTCCGATTAGCTTTAAAAACGTAGAAATGTCCGCTATCGTAACAAAAAATCAGATATGTAACAGAAACGTTTCAAACACTTAACAGATGGAACATCAAAAGTGCGAATGTTTCAGAAAGGTATCAGAGAGCATACTTAAATGTGTTACGTTTTTGAAAGATTGTAAGCTTTTTGCAACATAACTGAAACATTCTGTGCTGTATGGGAAGTACACAATATTCCTTTAATTTTCCTATTAATATCAGTTCAGAACGTGGACTGGACTGTACTTTATTTAACTATTCATAGTAGCCATCTACTCAGGTTTTTAATACCGCTTCATCTGAAAAAGAATTTTGACTTATTTCAGCAGTTAAAACTGCAACAGAAATTTATAAAATTATTTTCGCTTAAAATTACTGGTAGAGGAAAACTGGAGAAGCTGAGAAATATGACATTATATAGTATCTAGTATATCAAATATCATGCGCGCATGTATTCATATGTTTATCTTCTGTATGTGTTTGTGTATATTGTCAAACATATTAATGCTTTTGAATGACTATAAAAAAGTTATTTTAATTATTTTAAAGAAACACTTGCCCCACACATTCTATAACTGAAGAAAAGCTTATGAGCAGTTAATTTCGGTTTAATGAGAATATACAAGATAATATTAAAGCACTATAACAGAGTGACCCTCTAAAAATAATAAAACTATTTCACAAAATAAAATTAGAAGATTGACGTGGAATTATTGAGTTATCAGAATACCGAAAATTAAATTACTTAGCCAAATACATTATATATTATTAAAAATTGGAAAATGTAAATAATGCTTGTTTATATAATAAATAAACGAATTTTAGAAAAATAAAAAGACACATATGCACAGCAAAACTAAGCATAAATTAGGGAATAATTCAAAGTGATAATCATAACACAAGTTCTAAAAATCATAAAATAAAGTCATGAGTAACTTTCTTTTTAACTATTTATAATACTGAATAATTTAAATAGATATTTTTCGGTTAGCTGTTATCATTCAAACATAAATTATCATTGAGTGCAAATTTCTTGCTTTTTTTTTTTATGTTTTCGTTCAAATTCTAGTGTTCAATAATTTTATTTTTTTATCTTTTCGTGTTGATGATAAATTAAAATTTATTTTAGGAATTTGCGAAGATTAAAAAAAAAAAATGTGTTTAAAGTGTTCAATGAAAATGTTGTTATAAGGTGAAATAATCGACCTTTATTCCTATCAAGAAAAAACTTGCTTACTTGAAACTCGTAAACATTTAAGCGTATACTAATATCAATATTCAAATTATAATGAATATTCGTATACTAATATTCATTATAATAAAAGAAGGTACGTGTGTGTGTATGTCCGTCGCATTGTAGGCAAACGGCTGACTGCAGAACAACAAGTATTTACACGGAGGTCCAATTTGACCCCTTCTGATGCACCTCGAAGCCAAATGCAATATGAATTTTCATACATGCACAACAGAGAAAAAAAAAATAATACTAAAGTTCCCGCCGGGGGACTGCTGTTTGCAGCACCATTTGGAACTGCAAGCGGCTGATTCCTTGACCACAGCGCCAATTTTTTTCTCGATCGGAGACTTTTGTAACTGCTATATTTCTTTACAAATCGAAACCATATGCTGTGTTGTGCATGTACGCAGAATTTTATTGCATTTGGCGTATTACACTAAGAGGCTCTGAACATTTAACGTTATTTGACGTTGTTCATCTAACGTTGTTTATACTTACCCTGTATATATATATCCGAAAACTTCGATCTCGGCTTAAATTCTTAAATATTGATCTCAGACATACAAAACAAATTATAATGATGTATAAAATAGTCAATAAATTGTTTTCATACTCAAAAAGGGAATGTACAAAATTTTAGCATTATATAGCATTTTTCGTATTATAAAAAGTTTAAAACAAATTTAAATGCAAAATGTTCATTCATTTATGCTATCAATGTTTTCAATCACCATTTGAATATAACCCCTGAAAATCTTCTTTCAATCGGAAAACTTATATAGGGGACAGTAAAATTTTAATTATTACTCCGACCTAATCTAGATATCGGGATTTTTTATTCAGATATTGATTGATTCTTATGTACATAAAGTTGATACTACAGTTTTAAATGTTGATTTATTTGTTTTCAAGAATTCGTAGAGTAAAGTAACGCATTCGCCTTATTCTACAATGGCAGCCTTCGAAGTTCCAGATATACTCGGAGAAATATGCTTTGATTCTGAATATATAGAGAATTAAAACTTTCTCTCTCTCTCTCTCTCTCTCTCTTTTTTTTTTTTTTTTTTTTTATGAAAGCCGTATAAAAATATAAATTTTGTAATTTTTTAAATTTATTTTATTTTATTTAAAATTTTTTTTTTAAATATTTAATTGATTTTATAAATTTCTGTACATATTTTACGTATTTTTTCAATTCATAATACAAGTGTAAGATTAATATTTAAGAGACGAAATTTATACAAATATATTTTTAAAACATTGTATTTTTTAAAACTGTAAATAAATGAAAATCATTCGTTCTGGGTTCTGAAATAAATTAATAATTAAAAGTATGCGTTCCAGAAAAGTGGTCTGTCATATAGACCGCCAGTAAATAAATCACATGTTCAGTATTGGGTACATATCATTCACACAGAAAAAAAAAGTGTATCTTAGGTATTAAAAATGTTTTGACTGTTTTCTACATAGGTCATTCGACAAAATGCTCAAAGTTGTGTTCGATACAAAATTAAGTTAATCAACCTTATATCTCTGACCCATAGACGTTATCTTTTTTTTCCTTTAGGGTAATGTGCATACAACTCTTAATTTTTATATAATTATGAAAATTTTGAAAATAAAATAGGTAAACACTATCATATGTGATGCTCTACTATTGATCAAATGGCTAAATACAAAAATGGGAATGATGCAGTCTGTATTAACATACATGATTTTAGCAAAAATATAGGCTAATCTTTGAATAATCATTTGCATGAAGGATTTGAAAACATGAAATGCAATTGTAAATACTCTTAAAACACATTGAACGAAAAACATACTATGAGATACAAAATATGAATCAATTATATTGACCTCTAGCATGTATATGGATTACTTTCGCATAAATCTAAAATATAAATTTGGTGTGAAAGATATCTTGAGACACTTAAAAAAAAAACTAACCTTAAGACATCTCTTTTATTTGTTATCCTTTTTTTCTGGAAGAAAAGGTGTCTTAATTTTGAAGCATATATATATATACCAAAAGTCTGTAGGCATTTTAAAAATTCATAACTTTTGAACGAATTGATAGAATTGAACGCGGTTTGCGAAAAGATCATTCTCGTGATAGGTTTTTTTTTTTTTTTTTTTTTTTTTTAAGAAAAAAGTATAGTTAAATTTTTTGTCGACGATAGCTAGACAAATAGTTAAATTTCACGCACGGAAGTGAAAGAGAAATATGCAAATGAAGGTCCTATAAAAATAATGCACAATTTTGCAATTAAAACAGCTTATTTCTTATTTTTCCTCCTATTTGTGCATACATGAAGTTTTAACTGTGATGCTGAGTTGGTGGATAAAGCGTCCTTGGTGAATGTTTTCCTTCAGATAAGAATCGTCGACTGAACCTGCAGTTAGCAGTGTTATAACTCGTTTACAAACTGTAATTTGTGTTGACGACGAACACATAGAATTGGATTCATATGCCTGTAAACATTTGCCTGAGATTAAGTAAATTTTTTCATGAAAATGTTTAATCTGGTCACGCACAGCGCCCTCTATCGACAAATAGCTTAATTATTATTTTTTTCTTTTCCAAAAAGTTCCCCCTTCACTAGAATGGTTTTTTTTCGCAAATTACGTTCAATTCTATCAATTCCTTTAATAATTATGAATTTTTGGAATGTCTAATGAAGGGACACCCTGTATATATATATATATATATATATATATATAAACATCTATCACATTGAAATTTTAATAAAAAAAAAATACGCTTAAAGATTATTACACTTTTTGATAATAAATCATAGTTGATAAGCGGAAAAAGATTTTTTTTTTTAATACATATTTGCTTCACTCGATTTCAAAATTTTAAAACACTTTTAAGGTTTCTTAAATCGTTTATTTTATTCTGAATATCAACGGGCTAACTCGGTTTTACTAAATACTTTCCTCTTATAATTTGTAGCTTCCGATATAATGATCCATATCAATATCTATTTTCACACTTCAACCAAAATAAATTAAACTCTGCTTCACAAGAGTAAAGATTCTAATACCTTTTTGAGTGATTAATGCCATCCCAAGATTTCTCTTTCTAATGCAGAAGTAAAGCCGTCTACTTGGCGGTTTTTACTTGGGAAAAAGAGAAGGAATAAAATTATATCTCATATTAAAGAGATAAGTGAGACTGTCACTTGAAAACGCAGAATCTTCTCTTTAGATGATAGCCTAAATTTAGCATTCAGTAAAATTATTAATGGATATTTTGAAGGGAGTGATATTTTTATTTACTTAATCAAGTAAAATAGTTTTATTTTCCGTTGCAATTTAAATAAATAATTTGCTTCTGAATTTAAAAAAAAAATTATATATATGTATTAATTTAGGATTCAAAATTTTATCAAGCAAATGGAAGAAAATTATTATTTCGTGCTTCCATCGTCGTCATCAATGTTATTTTGAAAGTTTATATTTGTTTTTCATACTGTACTTTCTATATATAGATTTTTTTTTTTTTTTTTTTTTTTTATTAATTTATTTTTTACATCATAGAAAATGAAAATCTTGAAATAGAAAAAGACTAGTGTAATTTAATAAAAACAGGATTTAAAGAAAAGGTTAAAAAAGAAGATGTTTATACATGAATTTTTAATATGTAATATGTCACTGTGTAAGATCACTTCTTTTTTATCTTGATCACCATTGACTTTATCGTTAAAAAAAAAGGTCATTGTGGACTGCACACAATCATTTTACCACGTGCTAGTAGTGATAAAAATAAGAAAAGACAAAATAACATAATGCCAGTTTGAAAGTCTATGCTGTGTTAAATTTTATAGTAAATAATAAAAAAAAAATAGTACTTAGCTTTGGCATAGCATAGATAATTAATTAATTGTTAATTATAAAGTACACAAGACTATATTTTGTAAAAAAAAAAAAAAAAAATCATAAATAAATAAATAAATAGTTAAATAAAATAAAATAAAGCCTTTATAAAATTTGACCCTTATTTCCAAAACACCGTTTTCTGCTAAGTTAAAAAACTACAAGAGAAATATATTAACAAAATTTTAAAGACATTTTTCACATTACAAAAGTTAAATTAAGTAAATAGAAAAATATTTCTAACAGACACTGCATGATTTAAGTAAACAGTACTTTTATAAGCCTACAAATGAATTTCTAAAAAGTTTTTTTTTTTTTTTTTTTTTTTTTTTTTCTCATTTTCGCAAATTTTTTCCTTTAAAATTATAAAACATAGACATAAGAGATGTAATAGTGAGTATATATATATATATGCTGAAAGAGAATTAGTAAACAATATTAAATTTTAAGGTTGTTTTGAATGAGATAATTTATATAACTTTTAAAGAACCTACTTTTATATTTATAAATTAAATGGATCTTGCAATGTTCATTCTCGTAATCTGTACACAGTTCTTGTGAAACAGAGATTTAAGCGCCGTTCTAATGTAAATTCTCGGGAAAATATACTGGAGCTTTTGAAAATTTCAAAGATATTCCATCTATAAGATTAATAGTAGGAAATTAAGTTTTCTTAGAATGTTTCATAACATAATAACCGAAAACAGCCCATTACATTTTAAATTAAATTTATAATGTTTTGAAAGATGTTTTTCAATTTGTGTACATTTTCAAATATCAATATCTCCTATCATGTAAAAAGAAAATAGAGATGAATGGAAAGACAAACAACTTTCTACAAATAATATTTTAAAATATTTAAATTATTATTTAGTTACACGTCAAAGTAATTTGGCTGCATATATCCTAAATCTTTAATATGTCTGACACACAAAGGTAGCTTATAATTTAAACTTTTTATAGGCTTTTGAAAATTTTCAATCGTGAATGAAATGTCAAAATTTTTTTTATTATTTATGTATATATTTAAAAAATTCTTATTTGTTTCTCTTTTCCACATGAAATAATTGCATAGAAAACAATAGTTTAAAACCTCGATTCTTTTTTTACTTTCCGAACACTATAGTGAGGAAAGTATTGTAATCATGTCAAAAATCCGAATTCGAGATTTTGATGTTTCTATATGTTTTGAGGTCCCCTGAGTCCGTTTTCACTATTTTTACGATGATGTATGTGTGTATGTGTGTATGTCTGTGAGTGAACACGCTAGCGTCTAAACGCTTTGTTCAATTAACCTGAAAGTTGGTACGCATATTGTAAGTCACCATAGTACGAACCCTATAGATTTTGGTGAATCTAGCACTTATAGTTTTTTTTACAGGGACACAAAGAAAAATTCTTTATCATTATGGCCTATGGGAGCAAAATCTTAAAAGTGCGATAGCATCTAAACGCCTTATTCAATTGAGCAAAAAATTTATACACATATTATAGGTCACAAATACTCGATCTGTATAGATTTTGGAGAATCTAGCACTTATAGTTTTTTTACAGGGACACAAAGAAAAATTCTTTATCATTATGCCTATGGGGCCAAATTTTTAAAAGTGTGATAGCGCCTAAACGCCTTATTAATCTGAGCAAAAAATTTGTACACATGTTATAGATCACAGTTGAACTAACTGTATAGACTTTGGTGAATCTAGCACTTACAGTTTTTTTACAGGGACACAAAGAAAAATTCTTTATCATTATGGCCTATGGGACTAAATTTTTAAAAGTACGATAGCATCTAAACGCCTTATTGAATTGAGCTGAAAATTTATATGAGTATTATAAATCACTGTTGCACTAACTATAAGCATTTTGGTGAATTTAGCATTTATAGGTTTTTACAGGGACACAACGAAAAATTCTTTATCATTATGATCTATGGGCTCAAAGTTCAGTAGCGTTAAATAAAACATCGTATAATAGATGGAGAAAAATACTCAAACACTCTATTATGGTTTTCTCTCTTTTGTTTGTTTAACAACTCCTCTTTCTTTACTTTATCTACAAAACTGTTAATTACTCAATGTTCGGAAAGTCGAGTGGAGTCACTCCAGATTTTTAAAAGTGTGATAGTGTCTAAACGCCTTATTAATCTGAGGAAAAAATTTGTACACATGTTATAGGTCACAGTTGCACCAACTGTATAGATTTTGATGAATCTAGCGCTTACAGTTTTTTTACAGGGACACAAAGAAAAATTCTTCATCATTATGCCCTATGGGACCAAATTTTTAAAAGTGCGATAGCATCTAAACGCCATATTCAATTGAGCTGAAAATTTATATGACTATTTTAAATCACTGTTGCACTAACTATAAGCATTTTGGTGAATCTAGCATTTATAGGTTTTTACAGAGACACAACGAAAAATTCTTTATCATTATGATCTATGGGTTCAAAGTTCAGTAGCGTTAAATAAAACATCGTGTAATATATGGACAAAAATACACAAATACTCTATTATGGTTTTCTCTCTTTTGTTTGTTTAACAACTACTCTTTCTTTACTTTATCTACAAAACTGTTAATTACTCAATGTTCGGAAAGTCGAGTGGAGTCACTCCAGATTTTTTTCCCTTTTTATCCACATATAACAACGCCTTAATGTTTCCTCACAGCTGCAATGCATCAAACATATATGTGTGTGTGTGTGTTTGTGTTTGATTTTATAAACACACACACACACACATATATATATATATGTACATATATCACTCATTAAGGGCCCGCTTCACTCACCGCCGCCGGAAGCCGAAGCTAATGTTATTCTATGGGAATTTTTCTTTACAAATAACTCATTAACTAATACATATTTTTAAATTCTGTTTTCACATTCTGAAAATTCCCAGCTGTTAAATTGGCGGACCTTTTTTAAAAAAATATTTTTTTAATTTTTTATATTTAATTTTTAAGCTTCATAATACGAATTTTTAATATGTGAAATTTTTTCATTTTGCAATTTCAAAATAAAATATTTAAAAAAAAAAAAAAAAAACTTTATTATAAAAGGTGAAAACAGAATTTAAAAATATGTATTAGTTAATAAGTTATTTGTAAAGAAAATTTCCCCATAGAATAACATTGGCTCGGACTTCCGTCGACGGTAAGTGATGATGCCCGTTAAGTTTAATCTTTCTATTGAATTCCATCAAATTTCTATTGATTAATTAATTAATTATTCTATTTATATATTTACAGCTGTCCATTTAAGTTATTCATTTAAAAATTGATAATTTAAATTTTCCTGATAAGGAAAAACTAAATGATTTTTGAAATTCCCTAATTAATAATTTTAGTTTTCCTAAATTATTCCCTATGAAAAAGCATCTAATGAAAAAATAAATTTTCAATACTTAAAGATATCATAAATCATTGACCATTAAAATTTGCCTTCTTCACTCTCTTAGAAAAACATTTACGCTCAATGATAGCACTGCCTTTGACACCATTTCAGCATATTCTTATGTAAAATGACCACCTAAATCCGAATATGACACCCATTTTGCCCTATCACCCACCGTTTTTTAAGAACGGCCCCCTATTTTTATCATTTTTTGGTGGTTTTATGGCTATAAATTTGATTTTTAGGAGGGGAGAGGATTATTTTTACCGTTAAATATCTTCTGAAGGGTTACAGAGTTGGAAAATTCTAAAACATGGACATTTGCGACAAAGAAAAAATTTTTTTTTTTTTGGGGGGGGGGGGGATTTGCCACTGAAATTATGCATTACATATCTTATATATTTTAATCTGTTATATATGTTATTTTTTAAACTTGATATTTTTTTTGTTTTTAGATGTTAAATTAATTATTTTTCATTCTTCAAATCAAATTCGTGGTCATAAAATTATCGAACTGGGAAAGAAATTGAAGGAAGGGGTGGTGTAGCTAGAAAACGGTGGGTGCCTGGGCAAAATAGGAGTCATATTCGGATTCAGGAGGTCATTTTATATAAGAATCAGCAAGAAGGGTATCAGATCTCGATTTTTTTTTTTTTTTTTTTTTTTTTTTTTTTTTGCAAAACAGTGTAGTTGACGGTCCTATCGTCCTCAAAGAAGAGAACTCACGCTACAATATACGGAAATGATAAAAGTAAGAGATTATAAACACTTATAAAAAAAATTTCGATGGAAAAAGCTTATTAATGTTATCCTCATAAGATCAATTATACATCATCCGGGGAAATACAAAATAGTGCAACATTAAGAAAAAAGGAAAATTCATAAGAACTTACCTTTTGATTCAGAGCTCAGACAATTTCCAATACCTTCAAAGAATAAAATTGATAATTCAATATAAAGCGGTAAAAAATGCAATAGTTTCTAATTAAATACAGGTTTAAGGTTATAAAAATAAAAATATAACATTAATTTAATTATTTTTCTTATGCGTAACTAATTTTTTTGGACAAATATGCTAAAATTTTGAATACACATATTAACCCTTTATATCCTAGATTATTTTATTTTTGGAAAAATAGTTTGAAACTTTTTTATTATGTTTCTTTATGCATGAGAATCATCTTACATTAACACTTTCGTGACCGCATGATTTTGAATTTTTGATAGTAAGGTCCGCATGGGGGCGTTATTCTCCCATGTTACAATATTTCAGAACAAAATTTTCTGTATTCACATTTATATTAGAAATGGATATACATTATAATTATATTCTTTCTAATCAAAGTATTTGTATCCATAGTATATTTCATTGTAAAAATGTGAATATTGGTTATATATTTAAGAGATAAATAGCATACAAATTGCGAAAGACACGCCCACTGGTGGAGTTACAGATTTTCAAATGACGTGAATCTACGTCAGTGGTCGCGAAAGTATTAAATTCAGCTTAAACTATAACTTAACTACAGGGAAAGATTAAACTATAGGGACTAAAGCTTAAACTATAATCCCAATGAAATCCTGTAGTAAATTCAGGCTATATTGAGGAATTTTTTTGATGGGACTTTAAAGTCCCGGTGGGATACAAAGGCTTAAAAGATTCTCAGGTCACAATAATGGTCCTGTAATTTTATAAGCGTTTTATTAATTTGTCACCATTATTTTCAAGCAGTATTTTTTAATGTTATTATAGATACTATTATAAACCTTAAAGAATTTTATTTGGAATAGTGGTAACAAAACAATAAAATGCACGTAAAAATATAGGACAGCTGCGACACCTGAATTATAGTAATCTATTTCTGTGAAAATAATTTGCTATTTGGGCTTCATAATGTCGTCACCTGTTTATTGCATATTTATATCTTACATAATAAAAAACGTAAAACTCGTGCAATAATTATATAATTATGGTTAAAATATTTAATATCAAATCTGATAAAGTGCCCTCGTTAATAGCTGGAATTATTGATAACTCTAATAATTATAAATGAAATTTCTAATATTAAAATTATATTTATCATCAAAATTTACTTTTATGTAAATTTTTAACATCTTAGTTAAATAATTCTCAATTTAGCACATGAAGTAAACTTTTAACATAGAATCAAAATAAAATGCCAGTTTAGAAAGTCTTTATTTATCAACCTTAATTAATTTAGAAAATTTGGGGTGGAAGGATGATTTTTATACCAACTATGTGAAAAATACCAGAGCCGGGAATCGAACCCGGGCCTTCCGCTTGACGCGCAGATGCTCTACCACTGAGCTACCCTGGGTGATAACCAGCTAGGCATTTCTCACATATTATGTGAGAAATGCCTAGCTGGTTATCACCCAGGGTAGCTCAGTGGTAGAGCATCCGCGCGTCAAGCGGAAGGCCCGGGTTCGATTCCCGGCTCTGGTATTTTTCACATAGTTGGTATAAGAATCATCCTTCCACTCCAAATTTTCTAAAATAAAATGCCAGTGTTAAGTATTTCTGTTGCAAATTTGAATGTTAGTTTTCTATTTAAATATAGTGACTGTATATTAAGTTTATTTTATTAATAGATGATCATAAAGAACATAATATCCCTAATCTAAAGCCACTTTTTTCCCTTTATTTATTTATTTATTTTATATATAATTTGGCATTCATAAACATTTTTTTTTCTAATCCTTTCTTTTCTCTATGAGTATGTGAGGGAAATTATGTGAACACATAATTTGCACACCATGATACAACACAAACATTTGCGATTCAAAGATAAAATAATAAATAAATAAACTTTAAGCGTTGTGTTTATTAGATACGCTATAACCAAAAAATAAATATGAGTATATTTTCAAGGAATATGGAATGATAAAAAACCTGAAGTACTGGTCTAAGGATGCTTGTCAAAACTATGTAAAATTTTTTTTAAAAAACGTGCAATAAATGAAATCTAAAGTGATGGTGTGATGGTGTGATGTTTTGGTTTCGGTATTCTCTGTAGTACTAACAGTGTATTTCATAGAGCGTGCTTATTTTATTTTATTTTATATTAATTTATTTATTTATTAACTTTTCATAAAAGTGAATTAAGACCTATTGTATATCAGAGCTTCAATGTCAACATAATTTATACTGAAATTTTTTTATAACAAAAAGTTCTTGTAATATATAGTTCTTTAAATTCAGAAAATTTTAAGAAACTTAAAATATGTGTCATTGTATGTTATCATCTTAAGGGGACAATGAATGTTAAAAACATTTTGTAAGTTATTGACTTAATGTTATGAAAATTTGCGAACGTGCGCACTGAAATATAACAATACTAGGCATATTAAAATTTCTTGTTAATTAAAAAAAAGAAAAAAAAAGAAAAAAAAAATCCATTTTTTTTTTTTTTTTTTTTTTAAATTTATAAATTGTTTTCTGAAAGTTAGTCTTTTTTCGTTGCTTTTCCGTTAATATAGTTTTAAAAAAAAATCACTTTAAACAGCTTTGGATATCGTATTGTGAACTCATTAACAAGTTTTTTATTTATTTATTTATTTATTTATTTTATTAATTTATTATTATTATTATTATTTAATATTTGAATGCTAAAAATTTGTGTTAAATGTCAGTATTTAAACATAAAATATTTTTAACTAATTTTTGAACCTCTATAAAACATTATTTTAAAAATTCAATGAATCCTCAAAATAATAATGAAATATGCTTAGAGCATGATTTAATACGCAATAATGTAAAATCGAATGGAAAATTTAAAAGCTAACAGAGCGCATTTTAAAAATTGTCAAAAAATGTAGTTTTTTAAATTTTATTTTATTAAATTTTAATAATTTTTTTTACATTTAACATTTTTAATCTATGTATGTAAAAGTTTGCATACATATAAATAATTAATATGCATGAAAATTTCTATCGTTATAAGACAATTAAAAGAAAAAAAAAAAAAAGATTTACAGCATCTATGATCTCCTTAACGCTTAGGGTACTTGGAATTAAAGAACATAAAAATCCCCTATTGCATACTTATTACTAAGTTTTAGTATCTAATACGGAAAAAATATTTGTCAAATAACAGTAAAAATATTATTTTTTAAATTAATTTATCTTAATTTTTTTTCCCATTTATTAGAAATAACATTCCTATGTTTACAGATGTGCATTTGGTAATCTACAAAATTATAAATGGAATGTTTAATTGTTAAAGGATTCCAAAAGTATTTTCAGGATGGTTGCAGCCGATTCCAAAATTAAAAATCTACAGTGATTTATTTACACATTTAAAAATTTAAAAACATCTTATTTCTAGAATTTGTCAGTTGAATTATTTTTTAAAAAATTACGTGAAAACAATTACAATAAAATTAATATTTACTAAAATTACAGGAAGTTTTTTTTTTTTTTTTTATTGACGCTAAAGTTACTTTTTTTTAAATAAAAAATTGGTTTAATTTATTATTTTAGGATAGTTTCTTTTAGAATTAATTTTATTAGAATTAGAATTCATTAATTATTTTAGAAACTAATTTTCGAAAGATTAAGTACTGAAATGGCCATATTTCTACCATTTGAATTTTTTGGAAATACTAAAATAGAAATAAATGACCATTAAACAGAAAATTTTATTGCATAGATTGATGCGTTATATTGCATAGATTGATGCGCACATTAAAAAAATAATAATGATGGGAATAATGGGAATATGGCTTTCACAAGGCTGATTGAACATGCTAATTTAATTGCTGAAAAATGCATATTTTCAATTGCCAATATGTAAAAAAAGTAAATCAATAATTATATTTTATTAATAGTTTTTTTTTATTATTATTAGGATATTGCTTTATTTTATAGTCCTTAAAACCTCTTTGAAAAATATGGTAATATATTTCCTCCATCATTTTTTTTTTTTTTCTGTAAAAGTTTTTCTTGAAATTTTATAATGAACAAAAAGTTTTATTTTTATATTAAATGCCTAACATATACATATGATTATTTTTATTTTAATTTTAATATACATCATGTAAGTTAATCATTTATCGTTTGAGTTCATTAATTTGTATCATTTAAAGAAAGAATCATTTATGACAAAACAGGACCATCTTGTCCAAATGCATATTTATAAATTTTTATAACACAAGTGGGAATTAAAAACAGAAATTTTTGTCTCGAGACATTTTTTAAGTACTTAAAAATTTTAAACGCGGGATAATCTTAAAATAAAATAAAATAAAATAAAATAAAATTTTCAAAATATACTTTTTTTTTTTTTTTTCGAGCCATTCCAGGCACATTTCTTCACCTGCGCGCTAAATTTATTTATATGTAGATGCTGGAAAAAGAGGGGAATGGGCTAAAATTTTTGTAGAAATGAATAGATGTAACTTTATAAAGAACTTTCCACTTTTAAAAATTAAAGGTTTATACAACGACCAAAAATATGTTGTCTCCTTTAACATTAGGATTTTCCTTTCATGCTTTTTCCAAATAATTATTTGGTGAAAAATCTGTACAAATAAAAACAATTTTTACCTTATTTAAAAAATTAGCAATGTGTCATGAAATAAATAAGGTAATTTACCTACTAAGAAATAAGTAATCTTTAATAAGTTAACATGAAAATTAAAAATGGTTTTGTTTGAGTCATATGAATGATTATAATTTATCCAATTTGAATTATAGACATTTAATCAATAGAGTTTATTATTATTATTATTATTATTATTATTATTATTATTATTCATGATTTGCTGCGATACGGTTATTTACTGTAATTTTGCTTTCTCTATTGACCATAACTTGAAGATAATAAATTATGATTTTCATGTCTTATAGACTTTTACACAATTTAAAATATAATCCCACGTTTCATCAGAAAAATGGCTGCAATTAGCTGCAATTAATATTTTGGTGTAATGTTTTGCCTTTTCAGAGGTGTCAGCACCATCGAAATGGTGAAACTTTGCGCCAAAATATTGGTTGTAGCAAAAAGTACCGATTTTGCAGTATTCTTTTTGTGAAACGTTGAATTATTATTTTTAACAACGATAGATTACGTAAAAAATGTTTAAATTATTGAACATTTAACGTAAGTTTTAAAAATCAGTGAATATTTTTGATGAATAAAAAAATAAAATTACAAAGTAAAAAATTATTTTCATAACTATAAGTTTTTTAGACACCAATGATATAGTAATAGACAGATTGTTTTTAGTTAAAATATAAATTATAAATATATAAAACAATACATATATTTAGTACGTAAATTAATTACAGTCTATGGGTATCATGTCTCTTTATTATACCCTTTTGAAACTTAACATATTTAAGCGTTTTGAAAAGTTATTTTAAGAAAGATTTTATGAAACTTCATTGAATTTCGATAATTTTATTTTATAATTAAGTAAAATAAAATAAGATTATAAATTAAATAAGATAATATAAGGTTCATCTCATTCGAGAAGGATTGTGAACGGCTAGCTAACCTGTTGAGATGAAAATTAGTGAAGTATAATGAAAGACTCGTCTACCACTCTTTTGCAGTGCACTCTTTATTTTAACAATGTGGTCGTTATAACACAAGTTTCAGGGAATAATGTTAAATCATTGAACTGATTGAACCCAACTCAAAATAAATGGGTCTGTTTCTACCAGGAAAATAGTTAAACTTAATTTAATTTCTTTCTTACATTTTGAAAGATTTAATTATTCTTAAATTTCAAAAATACAAAATAATGTGCAACTTTTTATTTTTTATATTTTATATATAAAGGGAAATTTACGTGTACCTGTGGCAGAGGTCGCAACTTTCCTACATTTTTGCGTGCGTTTTATTACATTATTACCACTAATTTTTAAATATATATATATTTTTTTTTTTTTTTTGTAAAAGTTTTAATCTTATAATAGTATGTTAAAAATACTATGTTGGAGAAAGAAAATTAAGAAATTGGAGACACACTAAAATACTGTCATAGAAAAAAAATGGCGACAAACGAAGCAAAACAAAATATATTTTGTTACATTATGGACAAAAGTAATCTTCTGGGATAGCTTATTTGAGTGTTAGAATGAAAAAGAAATATTCGTTAAAACTGTAAGACTCATCAAAAATGTAACAATTATAAAATTATGAATCTTTTACTTAGTGAAACTTTGATATTTACTTGGAAATTATTATTCCATTCACTTGGCTACCAAGAGAACTGTGCCAGAACAAATCTATAAAAACAGATTTATTAGCAATGGATACAGGGGAAACTTACTGATGACTAAAAGTATAACAAATCTTCTTTCAGTCTGCAATAAGTTAAACAAGGAAAAAAAAAGGAACATAACTATGAATACAAAATACGAAAAAAAAAAATCATGTGATCTACACTTTTTAGTTTTCAAATATTAAAAAAACATAAAAACTTACAGTTAACTTTTTTTAAAAGCACACAAACATGAAATTTATTATAACAATTTTTCTTTTACTTGCCTAGTTTTTACAAAAGGCATTTTTACTTAATTTAATGACACATAACTATAAATTTTGTCATAATAAAGTAACAAAAGCACTCAAAGAAAATACGATTGAGCACTTTTGGCATAAGCATAGACTGACTGAAGTATCACACAAAGGAAAATTTCTTCCAATATTTCCCAAAAGTATCTAAAATATTCTTTTTTTCATAACGTAACAGTTGTAATCACTCTTAATACTATTAATGCCAGAAATAATCCTTAAAAGGATTCTTATGATGGCGATAATGACTATATGTGATAGGCTAATGGTCTCAACTATGGTATATCACACTGAAATGGTCCTTGCCCGACTACTGTCGTTATTCGAATATAACCGCTATCAGATTATAATCTTTCACAAAAAGAAAAAAAAATAATAATAAAGTTTATACTCGGCTGACCACTTCAATAAAATGAAGGGTTTTTTTTTTTTCCCATATCGCAATTTTAAAATATGAAATTGGTTACGAAAAACCAGTCATAGAACTAAAATCTGTAAAAATAATTAACTAATGTGTCACATAACAATCGGTTTAAAACTAAATTACATAGAAAGAATTTGGCAGTTGGTTGCTTCTCAGGTACTGAAATACTTTAAAGACAACGTTTAAGGAACTTTATTATGCTTATTTTGTTTTTATTCCATTAATTTTAGCAGTTTTTTTTTTTTTGTGTGTGTGTTTGTTTGTTTGTTTGATTGATTGTTTTTGTTTTAGTTAAGCATACTTTTTTTTGACTATCAAAAGAAAAAAAAAAAAAAATACATATAGGTTTTTAACACATTTTTCATGCAATTTTTTATATTTTCTACATATTTATTTGAACTAGTATTGCCCAGCAGTCAAAACTCGACTAATTTTTAACTAAGCTTATTCGTAACAAACGTAGAAATTTGAAATTTTCGTGTCAACATTCTTCTTTGATTCTGAACTAAAAATAAATAAAGTAAATAAATAAAATACATTGTGAGTTGTTGCATATATATTACATAGAAGCTGAGCGTTTCCGTAAAGGAAAATTACTGTAGCATAACAGCGCCACATTTCGGTCGATATGCACCCAAATTGAATCATCGTGGTTTTACATATTTTTCCTCATACGTGCCAAGTTTGGTGCATTTATATATCATAGAAGCTGAGATATTGCCTTCTTCTTAAAGAATAAATTGCAGCACAGCAGCGCCACGTGTTCGCCGATTTGCACCCAAGATGAAGCGGCATAGTTTTATATAATATCCATCTCATATATCAAGTTTGATGTGTTTCTACACTACAAAAGTTGAAATATAGTCTTTATTTAAATGGATCGAATCACAGCAGAGCAGTGCCACTAATTTGGGTACTATATTCCAAAAGCTAATCGTAACCGATTTAAGTCAAGGTTAAACCAAATATAAATCTTGCTTAAATTCCATCCTTTGGTTCGTGAGATACAAAATTTCGCTAACACATCATAAAAGCACGCACACAAACAGTCTTTTTCCTATAAATGGACGAATCAAGTTTAGTGTATCTCGAGACGTGTAAATTCACAGAAAACCAAAAATCACAAGTTTTCCCGAATCCAGTACTTTCTTCTAAATCATTTTATATAACAGCACAACTTATATATCGGGTTACATAACCAACAATTAAATCAATGTATCTTTTCACAATTAACATTTAAATATAAAATTCTCTACAACTCAAAAAGACCAATATTTTCTAAAAATAGTTGAATCGTGTTCAGGAAATCTCAAAACGTATAAATTCCTCGAAAAAATAAAATCGAAAAATTTTCTGAATCATATCCATTTTTTTATGTATGCACATGATAATAATAAATCAACTTTAAAAAAAATAAAGTGTCAATTTCATTTAATTGAAATGCATCATGCCTTACTTAAAATTAAAGCTAAAATAAATCACACAAAAAGAAAAAAGAAAAAGAAAAAAAGAAAGGAAAAGAAAATTTAAATCACAAGTAAATTAGAAAAATAATAGAATTTTCATAAATCAAATCCTTTTTTAATTTGCATATATGTTTAACAATATAAAATTTCGATCTACTGTCGGTAACAAAATTATCCGAAGACCAGCAAAAACTCCTATATAAAAAAAGTTGAATTAATATTGTTTTGTTAAATAAATCCTTGCCTAATCATGTTCTTAGACTGACTAAGAACATGATTCGACAAGGATTTATTTAACAAAACAGTATTAACTCTACTTTTTTTATATAGGAATTTTTGCTAGTGTTCGGATACTTTTGTTAGTGACTGTAGCATTCATTAACTCAATGAGCATTTCTACCACACTAATGACTGTTGCCTCTTAGAACGAAAAATCTATAGTCGATAGTATAAGGATGCTAAATACATCTGTACAAATTACTGTGTCTATGGTTTTATTTCAATTTTAAGAAATTGCCAAGTTTAAGAACTTTCTTATATAGGAATTTTTAATACAAAAGGTTTCGTTTATAAAATTAAAAAAATGCATAAAAATAAAGGTATTTTTGAATATTTTCTTGATATCATAAGAGAATAATTTCTTTTTTTGTAAGTTTACATTATCAGTACCTTTCGAATGATACCACTTTCAGTCCTACACTCCTAAAATTAATATGTTAAAAACGTACGGCAAATTCCATGCTTGCGTATCAGTATATAGATTGCTGTGAATTACTTTTATTATGTTTTTTTTTTTTTTTTTTTTAATCAATTTAATCTGAATTTAGCATTTAAAACACTGTGTATTATTTTTAAAATTGCAGAAGTTTGAGTTTTAAAATATTGCTTGTGACTTTTTAATTTGGTGTACTATTCTTATACGGGTGCATCAAAAAATTGCCAAGGTTCTATACTAACGTTTTCTACAGATATCGACATTAACCTCTTTAAGAGTACAGGTTGATCGCAAGTACTTTTTTTTTTTTTAACTCAGCTTGATATTAGCCCCCTAAATATTGTCGTAAACTAAACTTCACTAAGAAACATGAGACTAATCATGTTTTTTGCAGATGCAAATTTTAAGAATATTTCATTAAGTAGACAATTTTTAAATTGAATAAATAGTTCGTTTTAAAATCTTGCTGAGCTTTTACACAAGAGTGTATATATATATTTATTTCTAATCTTTATCCACTGAAGAAAAACTGTGTGACTAACCAAAATAAAGTTAATAGCTGTGTTAAAAATGGTTCCAGGTCATCCTTATAAATCCTAGTTTTCTTTGATAGCGAGTTCTAGAAACCCTTATTAGAATTCTAGAGCGTTTTCCTATATTATCATGGTCAAACTTATCCAAAAATCTCTGTAAATAAATGCGAACACAAGAGGCGAGATTTAGTATCTACAAATTTGGGTTATGACCCAATTCTAGGAAATTAAACGAGAAATTCTCGCAATACAAAGGATTCATAATATTCATAATATTGTTTCATCGTCTAGAAAAATATAGACTAGAAATTCTCGATCATTTCGTCTATTCAGTTTATTGGCTTACCTTATACGTGTAACTCAGAAATCTATATTTCTAGTATAGGGAATCAAAAAATGACCTATTTATTAGTTGTAGATGAAGACAGTATTTTTTTCTTTTCCTCAGTGTTCGATATTTCAGAACACAATTTTATCTTTAACTACATATACATTATAATTTAATTTTTGGGAGAAATTTTAATAACATATGTGTACTTTTTTTGCGTGGTTGCGTACGTGTCTGTCTGTGGTAGTGCAGTTTCTTAAAACAGTTTCCAAGATAATTTTTGCTTACGTCTTGTGTGTTACTATAAAACAAATCGTTTAAAAACATTATTCTTTTACTTTAATATCAATAATATTAACAATAATCTGCTAATTCAGAAATTTAAATTTTAAATGAGAATTTTATAAATAATATTGATTATTTAAGGAATCACATAATGCAAAATTTTACCTGAAATAAAATAATCTCAGCAAAAATTTCTAATTTACAGCCCTTATCTCTATGTTATTATGCAGTACATTTTTAAAAAAACAGCGTTTTGCTTGTATGGTTTTTTTTTTTTTTTTTTTTTTTTTTTTTTTTTTGTAATTCTAACCATTTTATGATAGCCATATATTCGTCGATATGGCTAAAGAAAAAACAAAATAATATTATATTTTAACCTGAATATCATATCCATACTTTGGATTTGAAAATATAAATCAATTAGCTGTATAAACACATCGGAAATGTACATGTAACCGACATAAGGATTAATTAAATATACTAACTAGCAAATTTTTTTTATTGAAATTTCTTTTCTTAATCTGGAGAATTTATTTCTGTGAATATTTATTGTATTCACGCACCAAAGCAATTTGCAGTTCTATCTAGATATGCATTTCGTTTTTCATATAGAAAAATCTACTTAGTAATTTTCCGCTGTTATCATTTTTTTCTTTCTGTTGCTCTACATTAGAAAATTTGCATACGTTTAGATAAAGAAATTTAAGAAATCTTTTAGGGTTTTGCATAAAAGGAGTGTACACATGCGTTTTGCAAAGGCTCTGTGTTTCCCAATCTTATTATAATTTCTTTTTTCTTCCTTCATGAAATACAATTCTTTGAAATGGTGCAAGAACGAAAAGAACAAGAACTTGAAGATAAAAAAGAAGAAAAAAATGGAGAGAGAGAACAGAGAGAGCTGAACAACAACAAAAAAAAGAGTTGCTTTTTTCTGCATCTGTTTTTAATAGCACATCAGCGCCCTAGTGTAATTACATTTTCTGAGAAAGCCGAAAATTTATTCTGTACATTTTAGTCAAAGAAAAAGGAATTTGGAGTTTAAGCTGTCACAGAGAGAAGAGAATGGGTAAAAGAAAAACAAAGGAGCGGCAGGAGTGGAGAAGGAAAAAAATCTGAAACAAAGCTGTCTAGCTAGTTGATGTTCATAAGCTTTTTCAAAGCGGGGGAAAAAGAAAAAGGCAAAAATTCCACAGCGGACGAAATAAAGGGGCGAATACTCTAGGGGAAAAACCTCGTGTGTGTAACTCTATCTCAATTTGAATGGGAATAAATGCAGGAAAAAATACATAATCTTCTGCTTGCTATGACAATTTTCTCAAAGAAACCATTTGAATAATGAACACAAATTAGAGAAAATAGGGTTAAAAAAAGATATCTGTAAAGAGTCGATAGCTAAACGATAATGTTTGCGCATGTCATGAAGGGCCTAAAACAAAGTATATGTAAATACTAAATGACAACAAAAACCTCTTTTACTAGTTAGTGATCAAATAAAATTAAGATAGGTGCATTAAATATTGCAAAAAATGCAAGACTTTCAAATATAATTTTTGATTTTTGGAAGTGAATGCCTTCAGAAGACAATTTTTGAAAAATTTGTTAGGCGACAGTTTTTCATCTTTTCAGCGTCACTTTTGCAAAAATATTAATAAAGATGTTTTAATTATTTCTAAATAGCCAAATTTAGTCTATAAAACTAAAAAATAACAAGTACTTTTTAAATCTTTTTAAAGTACTTGGCTTTTAAAGTTAGGATTGCAAAGTTACGGTAGAATAAATTAAACATAATTTAGCTTCTTAAGTAAAAATGGATTCTATTATTGCATTTAAAAAAAATTTTTCACTTTTTTTTGCGCCAATTTACAGTAAAAAGTTTTGACATACAAATTATAAAAAATATCTAATAACTTATAAATGTAAATTTAACTTTGACGTTTAAAAATTTTTTATGGGGGAAAAAATATCTTTTAAAATATTATCAGTATTACTTCAGCATCAACTGCATTGGGCTAAGTTATATATCGTTTTCCATTTTCATTAATATTTTAAATTTGTAGGCAAATACTATTTGGCCGCGCAAAGAATATGCCTAAATTTAATATTTTAAGTAACAATTCAGATACGAATGCATTTAACCCTTTCGCTACCAGCGTCACATATATGTGACGATCCGATTTTCTTACCTGAGCCCGGCGTCACAAATATGTGACGGGTGTTCATTATCAGTTTATGATAATTTTTCGCATTAAATCGTGTCGCACACAGACGGGTTATGTTATAAAGCAATAAAATAGACACAGGATGTTATTGGTTTTAGTTAGAACGTTATAGATACACCCCACAAAAATAAATGACAATTTTATCATATTTAAATAGTAAGACGTCTGGGCTGTGGTGGTGGATTTTCTCCTGAGGCTCTTGTAGCGAAAGGGTTAAGAGACCAACAATAAACTGTGTAAGAAATGACATTTCTTATGGTCAGGTTGTCCAATTAATAGTTAGAAATGTACTTTAAATTTTACAAGTTATTCTTTTTTCTTTTTTAAGTATTTATATAGAGGCTTAGCCAGTGGCATTATTTGCTGGGGACTATGGTAGCTTGCGGGTGGCTGATACTGACTTCCTAGTTTGTTTCAATGGTCAAGAATGAAAATTTATTTAATTTCCAAGTATCAGCTTCTTCTTTATCTATATGTATATAAATATATTGAAAAACACCATCAACTGAATCTTTGAACTTTTTAAAGAAACGTATATATATACACTAAGGGGGGGGGGGAAAGCCACACTTGGATATTTTCCTTTTCTCTTTCTCCAATCGCCAATTTTATCGTTTAAAAAGCAAATTTTCGAACAGATTTTATTACGTCGATCTCCACGTACACTTTAGGATTGAACCCAGTGTTAAAAACGAAATGAAATTGTCCGGAAATTTGTAATTTTATCGAGTATTTCAAAAATGGCAAGCATAAGGCAATTAAACAAGCCACAAAAAGTCTCAATTTTGGAATGAAAATAAAAAGAAATATTTGAATAAATGAGATGGTAAAATATTTAATGTTAACGTAATATTGGTGAGATGGTTTATAGAAAGATATAAAATGTTTTGGTCGTTTAAACTGTAAATTTGACTTTAGGCGGCCATGTTGCTCATCCAAGCAAGATAACTGCAATTCAAAAAGCACAAGTTCAAAAAAACTGTTTGTATCATGCTTATAACTTAGAAAAGGTTAAAAAAATGTATACCAACATTCCTTCTTCAAAAACAGTGCGGGAACAATTATATAAAATAGGTTAAAAGCCAAAAGTTCAGCAAAAAAATTACAAAAAGAATTAAAAAAAAAAAAAAAAAAAAAAAGACTTCAGTTGACTAAAAAGTTAAAAGAAATATCAGTTAATTAGTGGAATAAGCTAGTTTTCTCTGGTGAGTCAAGATTAAATTATTTCAAGATGATGAAAAAAGTTAGCAGGACAACAAAAATGTGTTTCACTTAATGAAAATTGCACTCTTAAAACAGTGGTACATTCACCGTACATTTTGGTACAGAGGTACATAACTTTTCAAGGTGTTAGGTAAATTTTCATGCTCAAGGGATCAATTAACTCGAAATATAACGCGGCTATTATAAAAGTAGCGCCTGACTGATTATTTTGTAGGTATCTTAGACTTTTCAGCAAACAGCATTTCAAGATAATAGTGTACGTTGTTAAAGGGCGTCTGTGGTATGTTTATTTGATTCAAATGTTAAAATTACCAATCCATTCTCATGAGCACCTATAATTCTGTAAGTTATCATGCATTTTTTTTTACTTTAAGTTAAACCCCACGATGAATATCGTAGAATTTCCTTTTACTAGAGCTAGAAATAGTCCTAATATCAAACCGCTCGAAAATTTTTAGTCTATAAAAAGACGGGGGAGATGGGGGAGGATTCAAAATTTGCAGCCTACAACTCTGCAAGAACTAGAAAAAAATATTTATAATATTTTACATAGTGAAATTTCTGAGATTCATATTAAAAAATTGTGTAATGCTATGCCATTGCGCATTAAAGCAGTAATTACATACAAAGGTGGAATTTCCGAATGCAGAATATATTATTAGTATTAAATAATTGTTTAGATCTAAAAATTAAATAGCTTTATTACATATATTAAAATATAACTTGCTTATTTTATATAATAAATCGTAATACAATACAAAGTATATGTTTATCATATTACGCTTAAAAAGAAAGGTGTATGTAGATTTTATTAATTACTTCGTAGAGTGTAATAAAGCTAATTACTAAATCGAAAATGTACATAGGTATCATTTCATCGCTTTGGTGTTATGCAAACATGACAGTTTTATTTGTTTTAACATTAGTTTTGAAGTTATTACAAATAAAAAGGGTATAAGTCAATTTTTCTGCAGTGCGGGTTTTTTTTTTTTTTTTTTTTTGTCCCTTAGTGCATATATATATATATATATCTATATTATGTGCAGATAAAGAAGAAACTAGGTTAATAGAGAATACTATTTCTTTTTGCACCATAAAAAACTGAAGTATTTTTTATCAATATGGATTCGAATATTGCAAACTTTCAGGTGTTTTTAAGGGGACTCGGCACCTTTAACGGCACCATTGAAGTACAGTAAGGGGCAGGAAAAAAACATTTGGATACAGTGCAGCCACATATCCTAAAACTAGTGGAGAGGACGCTTCCAAAGTGCTGGAGGGATGCCAGCTTGACCGACAGTTTGAAATTTGGAAAACATCCAATAATTCCGCGCTCTGTTATTGCTCATTTTCTCTGAGTCAGATGACTGTCAACCCTATTTTAGCATTGGTCTCGTTCAGTTATCACTTGCGCAGGTGCTTCCATGGTTTCATGAAATGTGGTCTAAGAATACTTTCATTTTTCTTTTCAGAAATTACAAATTCTTAAATTTAAAAGTGTGAATGTAAACAGATAGTGATTTTGCCGGATATCAAATGTCTAAAACACTATGTCAGCTGAATGCGATTATGCGGTATCCGGCAAAATCACTATACGTTTCATCTGTATTTTTAAATGATTAAATTGGACATTTTTCAAATGATGGATGGAGGGTTGGGTTTTACGTCGCACTAGTGCTGCGCAGATGGGCAATTGGCGACGATCTGGGACACACCCCTACAGGTGGTCCCATTTTTTCCAAAGGAAATATAAAAGTTATCCAAGTGCTTTTCTTTTCTTTTCTTTTTTTTTTTTTTTTTTTTTTTTGTCTCTTCATGTAAGTTTTATACAAAAGCTTATATTTTTTATATTTTCATTTAATATTTATAAACTGAACTGCATTAGATTTCTTCAATAAAATATATATTCAGGCAACAATTCTTATGTTTTTTGATATTACTTTTACAGATTTGAAATCTTTAACTTGTTTTTTTTAGTTTGCATTTTTCAAGAAATTAATGATCTTGAAAATGCTAAAACTCCTACAGATATGTAAGAAAAGATTTAATACTTTTTGGGGTGTTTAATGGAAAGTACTTAAAAAAATTACGGATGAGTTTTGAAATTCATTATGTAGTTTTCGAGAAAAAAATTAAGGTACATGGAACATCTCGACAGGTTAAATAAAGCAATTTTTGCAAAAGATTCAATGATTTGTATTTTACTTAAAAATACAGATGAAACTGAATTTTTTTTCCACAGTTAACATGTACATTATAGACCATATTTAAAGCAAAAGAAATTAATTAGCTGAATAAATTAATTTTCTAGAGATAATTAACTTTTTATATGCCTATATGAACATTTTTTAACAATATGTCCATTTGGTACACTTTTCTAAAATTCTGTTTGAGATAGAGAATTGAAATTTCCCAAAACTGTGTAACTAATTTATTTCTATAAAAATACCCAACAATGTAAATCTGGGTGGAAAATTTTTGGAAATAATGAGAAATATGTTCTCAAAATTTTTAGGATTTTCAAAGTTATTTAGTAAAAAAAAACTTTAATATTATTTCTTTTCAACCAAACTTAAAATTGATGCTTATTGCTCTCAAATAGTACATTTTCTGCTACCATGCTAAATTTTAAGGTGATAAACTCAATATATTTTTAGAAAAGTGTTACCGAATGAACATATTGTTAAAAAATTTCATATAGATTTATAAAACGTTAATTATCTCTAGAAAACTAATTTATTCAGTTATTTATTTATTTATTTATTTATTTATTTATTTATTTTTATTTATTTATTTATTTATTTATTTATTTATTTTTTGCTTTAAATATGGGCTATAATGTACATGTTAACTCTGGAAAAAAAATCTCAGCTCCATCTGTATTTTTAAGTAAAATACAAATCATTGAATCTTTTGCAAAAATTGCTTCATTTAACCTGTCGAGGTGTTCCATGTACCCTTAAAAAGTACATTTTAAGGGTACTTTTTAAGGGTACTTCAAAATTAAAAAAAAAAAAAAAAAAAAAAGTTTTTTTCTTATATATATTTTTTTTTAATATATTTTCTTTTAAAAAATTACAAAATCTGTCCCTAGTACTTTTAAGTAGGTTCTATTAACACCTTAACTTCCCCGGACGCATATATACGTCTTTCCAAAGTATGATCACTTGTATTGTACTGCTACCATTGAAACTGCTGACACGATTTGACATTGCAATAAAATAACCTTAGAAGTGTTACCAATGTTTCCGAACCAATGTTTCCGAAAGATTTACTCATTTCAGAGTTGAGAGAGAACGGTGACACTGGGAAACGAATTTCGTTAAATTATTCTTGGCAGGTAAGGGGTTAAACATCCAAAAAAATATCAAGTATTTTTTTAAATAATCTGTTGAAGTTTTAGCACTTTGAAGATAATGAGTTCAAGAAAAATTGCAAATTGAGAAAACACAATTTAAAATTTTCAAATCCGTAAAAAAATATATCATGCCTGAATCTATATTTTATTGAACAAACCTAATATGTTTCAATTCATAAATATTAAATGCCAAGTTCTCTTAATGTGTTTTGATGGCTTTATGTTACAAAAAGTAGAGTTTAGATGCAACATTTTTAGTTAAGGAAAAAAAAAGTTTTTTTTTTTTTACTAATATGGACCAAGCGGGTAAAATGGAATAGTTTTGAAGAGAAATATGGAATACCTATTTCCTTAAAAGGTAATATAAAATGGGACATTATGTTTACAAAAATTCATGAATAATTTCAAAATAGACATTTTTTTTTTTTCAATTATTATTGAAAATAAACAGTATTTAAAAAATTATCAGCATTCAAATTTTGCAAAAATCCCAAATAATATGGGATATTTGTTATTCCTTATTTCCTGAATCGCCCTCTTGGAGAATAAATCAACCTCCCCTACCTGTTGGCAGAAATAAGTTCATAGGAATCAGGCTACTAACTAACACAACTTTACCGGAAATGACACTAGATTTTCACTCATTTTACTGTTTCGTAAATAGATTACAGAATTCGTAACAGATACCTCCAAAAAAGTCTAAGTCTTGATAAACCAAAGAAGTTGTATAACACAAAAACTACTTTCTACATAAGGTGAACTACCGTTCATATTTGAGGCCTAGTGAAGACATTTAGCGTACTTTCCATAGACCGCAGCACGTACAGGGGAGATATAACGGTATTCAATTTTACCCGACTATTTCCTATTACACACCATTTCCCTATAAAAAATTAACATACTTGTTTACCCAATGAAAATCATTTCAAAAACTGCACATAACAAATTATTTCGTATGTAAAATTTCAGATAATATTACGTTAAAAAACTATAAAATAAAATATTTTGTTCATTAAATAACAATAATAGTCTAAATTCGGAAGTATGCCGTGAAGGAGTGAATGAGTAAGTTTTTCACGTCGCACTAGTACTACGCTATGAGCAATTGGTGACGGCCTACGTCACACTCTTATAGGTGGTCAGAAGACATGCCATCACACTTTTGATCCACCATGTAGGGGATGTCTCCTCCGTTTCGGTAACTCTCATAGCTTTAATTTCGGAAGTTTCCGTGAATTTTGGCTATGTGTGCAATTTAAAATTGTCCAAAATTTCTGTTCTTTTATAGTATGTATCTATTTACCTGAGGATTCGCATATCTATTTTCTTTCTAAGCGGATTATAACTTTTCTAAAAATTCTTAATTTAAGGAGGCCACATTTAATTTCAAATATTCTTTTAAGTTATATCATGATATTTTGCCATAAAAGTTTTTTTTTTATTGAGACTATTTTTAACACTTTCCGCCAAAATTTCAACGTGTGTTATGTTTCTCGTTTGTCTGTCTGTCTATATCAGAGTTGTCAACTTTTATAATTTATTCCGGAGCACTGTTAGCCCCACCTTTTTTCATGCCAGTAATTTTGAAGAATAATTTTCTTCTTGTCACATATTGGAAAGAAATATTCTACAAAAATCCTGATGTGAAAAGAAGGCGTGTCTAAAAAGGCTCAAGAATAAATTATAAAAATTGGAACTCTGCTTTATGTCCACTGTCTAACCGACTGCTAATTTTTTTATATATCATTAGAATGTCTTGACGTTTTTCATGTTCACTACGGCATGTTCCCTTTTGTAGATGGTATAAATAGCGCTGCTCGTTTATGGAAGTTGACTAATAAATGACTTCGAATATACACTGGTGGACAAAACTTAAGGATAAATGACTATAATATAGGCTATCTAGATATATATAGGCTATCTAAATGAATTTTTCGAATATCTGAAAAATTCTTCATGGATTCCCTTGAAACCTGAGGGGTAAAAAGAATATGTAATATCATATATATTCCAGCAAAAATTTTATCCCGAAATGTAAAATTGGATAAGTCACAAATTAAACAAAAATATATAACCTTTGGAATCATCCTGTAAAAAGTAACGCTTGAAATGACTTATAGCTATAGTATATAGTTATGAGCCTTCTTTTAATTGCAGATATAAATTTGCATGAAAATTGCACTTACATTAACGAAGATATAAAGGTTTCTTTAATAACATCGAAAATTTTTCGTTCGTTTATGCTTATGACATGCAAGATTTTGAAACAAAAGCAATATCAGTTTTAGTATACTTGACATAGACACAATATACTGCAATCAGAATATAAAAAAATACCTGATGAAATATGAGCATTTTTTGCTAAATAATTTTTGGCTGCGCATGCGCAAGAACTAGCAAAATCTCTTTTGCATAATTTATAAGCCAATCATATAGACTAACACTAAAAAGATCTCCAAGCAAATATCATCAAAACTCAGAAAGGTATCGTCCATAGACAAATTGGTTTTCAAGTGTTTTCAAAAAGGCGCAAAAGGCTAAGGGGTTTTACCCATATTTTCATTTTTAATCAACGGACAGTCATGGATTAAAGTGAAGGCACATTATACATTTTCTCAAAAAATAGAAAATATTCGAAAAAAAAATTTTTTTTTAATATATTGTTAATATAATCTTTAGAATATTATAATGATAA
The DNA here is from genome assembly GCA_963930645.1 of Salticus scenicus. NCBI lineage: Eukaryota > Metazoa > Arthropoda > Arachnida > Araneae > Salticidae > Salticus > Salticus scenicus. The sequence continues at coordinate 267,648,338 of OZ005651.1, read as the reverse complement.
CTACAAAATATTAAATTGATATTCAATTTAATAAACTTACAAAACAGTAATTGTAATACCAGATAGAATAAAATGTATAATTAATATTATTAACTGTACGTGACATACTAAATATTACATAAAATACATGTTTTAGTAAAAGGAATGTTTTTCAAATATTTGCACCATTTTTTGAGCCAATAAAAAATATGCCTTCACATACTGTATCGATGACTATTCGTCGACCCAAAATGAAAATATAGGTAAAGGCCCCTTACAGTTTTACGCCTTTTTGACAGTACTTCAAATCAACTTTTCCATAGACGATATCTTTCTGAGTTTTCACGATATTTACTTGGGTATTTTTTTAGAATTAATCTATACATTTGGCTAATAAATTAAGCAAAAGAAATTTTACTAGCTCTTGCGCATGAAAAGTTAAAAATTTAGTAAAAATGCTCAAATTTCATCAAATATTTGCTATTTTTATATTCTGATTTTTATACTCTGTATGCTGTTGTAGTATGTTAAGTTTCATAAAAGGTGGAATTTCTTTGGTTTTAAAACCCTGGATTTAATAGAGGAAGAACGTACAAAAACTGGCAACGTTTTCAAAGAAACATTCATATCTCCGTTAATATAAATGAAATTATCATATAAATTTATATCTATAATTAAAAGAAGGATCATAATAACGTACTATAGCTACAACTCGTTTCAAGCATTCTTTTTACAAATTCATCCCATTTTGGTTAATTTGTGACTCATCCCTTTTTAACTTTCGGGACAAATTTTTTTTTTAGAATATATATAATAGAACACGTTCCTTTTACCCTTACAGTGTCAAGAGAATCCATGAAGTATTTGTTCAGCTATTTGAAAAAAATATCTAGATAGCTTAGCAATTGTCATCCGTCCTTAGCAATTTTCTGTCAGTGTAAGTTAGTTTTTACGCACTGTACAAAGATAGTCTGTGTGAGATACCTTCCTAAGTAATCAAAAAATATATCTATTTAAAGATATCGCTAGGGGCATAATATGCACTCAACGTTAAACGTGCAACAGGTAAATAAAGCAGGAAAGTATTTTACTATCTATAGAACTTACCCCTAAAGTTTCAAGAGAATCCATGAAGTATTTGTTTAGCTATTAAATATATATATAGATAGATAGATAGATAGCTTAATTATTGTCATCCTGTCCACCAGTGTATTATGCCTTCTGAGATATATTTCTTTTAAGAATATTTTAATATATTTATTTATACTGCACAAAACCTAACGACACTAAGCTATATTTACCAGGTGCAACAACAGACGTTTCCTTCAGAAATGATATGGCCAGTATTAATAATTCATTTATAATGCCTCATAAAAATATTCGGATTCATTACCGGAAGTCGCTGGAGGTGCATTTTCAGTTGCATCATGCATTTAACATTTTCTAAAATGGATTATAAGTATTTATGTTTCCAAGGATATGTGTTTTTCTCTGAGTGCCCATTTGTCAGTATATTCTCCTAATTCGTTACATAATTTTACAACACCTTAAAATTAATACATAGCATTCAATTCTATTATCACATATCTCCAATTGAAAATAAAATACAAGGCAAAACTGGCTTGCGTACAGAGATTCATTTCTAGGAAATCATTCTTTCTGTAGAATATGGTGTAATTTGCATTAATTATTAGTGTAAAGGGCAAAACAGAAATATTCAGATACATTATAGGATATAAATAAAAAATATTGAAAATACATTTAGAATTGTATCATGAAGATATCTGTTAAACTTTTAGTACACTATGTAGTGTTCAAGATTTTTTTTCAACAATTGACAGGGTTACACAAAAATTCATTCATTTATCTTGCATATTCTATTTAAAGTGCAGGTATACACTAATGGACGGTTGATATCTAGATTTTTTTTTTTTTCGAATATCTAAACATATTCTTCATGGATTCTCTTGAACCATTGAGAGTAAAAAGAACATGTTATAACACATTCGTTCCAGTGAAAGCTTTATCCCGAAATCTAAAATGGGATTAGTCATAAATTAACCAGAAATATATAATCTTTGGGATCACCCTGCAAAAATAATGCTTGAAATGAGATATATGATTATGAGACTTCTTTTAATTATAGATATAAAATTATATGAGAATTACACTAACATTAACGGGGATAAAAATGTTTGTTTAATAACGTCGTCAATTTTCCATATGTTTTTTGTTTATAACATGCAGAATTTAAAAACCAAAGACATATAACTTTTAGAAAACTTGACATACTTCAGAGGGTGATCAAATTATTAGATTTATTTATTTATTTTTTTTTTTTTGACAGTTTTTCAATTATCTAAAAAAAAAAAGACTAGATGAAATGTTCTGAAACTTCATACATGCAAAGAATATTTAAAAACTCATATTTTCCACTATCGATTTAGTCCAGAGTGCAATTAGGGGCCAACTACAAATTGGAAAAGAACGAAAATACTTTGGACCTTTGGACCAACCTGTATCACAGAAAGCTACAAATCACTTGTAACTTTAATGCATTGTTGCACGTACTATGTACAATATTGTATGTTTTGGTGCGGGAATTAATCAATTATTTAGGCAGATGATTTTTTTTTTTTTTTTTTTCTAAAATGACTAATTTTTTTAACAAGTTTTTGCTTATAACTAGAAAGGATTCCCAAAAAAATTTACAAAACTTGCTGATAAATTGACAAAACATTAGAGGAACATTATTCTGTAGCACAAAATTTATACGTGTAACATTCGTTGAGATATGAGCATTTTTAGTAAATATTATTTTACTGCGCATGTGAGAAAGATAGAAAACTTTTTATTGCATAGTTTGAAAGCTAAATATACTGAGCAACTTTTGTCAAAAATTCTTTTGAAGAGAGTAAAAATTAAGCAAATTGTCCGCAAAAGAACGAACTTGATTTTAGGTACTTTCCAGAGTTGAAATTACATAAGGGGTTTTACATATGCCGCGTATTTAATTTGAAGATCCAATTAATTCAGTCACGTTGAAAAATTCTTTTTTATGAAAAACCCTTTATCAACTCACAAATCTTAGTAAATAAATAAAAATATGTTAATATTACAAGCCTATAAGGGATTTTTCACAAAAAATAACTTTCGCAATGTGGTTGAGATAACTGGATCTTCAAATTAAATACGCAGCATGTGAAAAACCCCTTATGAAATTTCAGGTCTGGGTAGCTCTTCCTTTTGCCAACAATTTGCTTAATTTGAACTCTATTCAAATGAGCTTTTTACAAAAGTTGCTCAATATATCTAGCTTTCTACCTATGCAATAAAAAAATTTTCTATCTTTCACGCATGTGCAGTAAAATCATATTTACTAAAAATTCTCATATCTCAACAAATATTACACGTGTGAATTTTATGTTTCAGAATAATGTTTATCTAATGTTTTGTCAATTTTTCAGCAAGTTTTATAAAATTGTATAGAAATCCGAGTTGTTACAAGTAAAAAATTTGTACTTTTTGTGAAAAAAACAAAAAACAAAACAATATATATATATATATATACACTGCTCGATATTGAAAATGCAACAACAAGAAGGAATGATAATAACGGAATGAAATTTGTTGGACACATACATTATAGTAGGAAGAACAATTGATTAAAATTTCAGGAAATTTGGAGTAATATGTACTGAGAAAATAGTACACAAAGCAGCGACCTCTGTGAGCAATAACAGCACATATCTGCCTAGGCATAGAATCGAACAGCGATTGGATGACATGTACGGGTAGAACACTTCATGAAGTTTTATCGCGATGCCACAATTCATCGGTCGAAGTTACTGTTGAGTGGTGGGGGGCTAGTCGCTTTTCAACGATTAAACAGTCATTTTCATTGGTGCGAGTTCAGGAGGACGCGCTGGCCAGAGCAACAGTCGAACACATTCGGCATCAATGAAAGTCCAGACAATATGGACAACTTGCGGTCGTGCATTGTCCTGCTTAAATGTCGCACTTCGGAGGCCTTAAACATAGAGGAGAGCTATGGGCCTTAACTCGTCAGAAATGTAATGGCTGGTATTCAGAGTAGCGGGAATGAAAACAAGAGGTGACCGGGACGTGTATCCAATGGTACAACATACCATCAATCCAGGTGGTGACTCAGTATGCGGCTACCAAATTTCGGATTACCCTCAAAACTGCATCACTAATATGGGCGCCATTAATGTGTGATCAACGATGAACCTGGACGCAGGAAATGCATGAAGTCACTTTTCAGACAAATCACAATCCTGTTTACAGCATCAAGATTATCCGTATTTAACGGCCTTATCCGTATTTTACGGCATTATGAATAATGCACATTGCCAGCTGGGATTCGACATCATCATACTGTCCATCATTTGCAATGATGTTATGGGTTCCCAATGGATACACGTCTCGATTACTTCATGTTCGTATTCCTGGTACTCTGAACAGCGGCCATTAAATTTCTGATGAGTTAAGGCCCGCCCCTATGCGCTGTATTCGAGGCCTCCGTAGCGCAAAATTTAAGCTAGATAATGCACGACCGCAAGTTGTTTGTATTTTCCGGACCTTCTTTGATACAGAATGTGTTCGATTGTTGCTCTGGCCAGCGCTTTCTCCTGATCTCGCACCAATGAAAATGCATTCAAAATTAATCATTGAAAAGCGACTGGCCCCCCCACTACTCACCAGTAACTTCGATCGATGAATTGTGGCATCGTGTTGAAGCTTCATGAAGTGCTCTACCCGTACATGTCATCCAATCGCTGTTCGATTCAATTCCTAGGCAGATATGTGCTGTTATTGCTCACAGAGGTCGCTGCTTTATGTACTGTTTTCTCAGATATTACTCCAAATTTCCTGAAATTTTAATCAATTGTTCTTCCTACTATAATATATGAGTCCAACAAATTTCATTCCGTTATTATCATTCCTTCTTGGTGTTTCAGTGTATGTCCGAGCAGTGTATATCCGCCTAAATAATTACGAAATTCCCGCACCAAAACTTACAAATATTGTACATAGTGTGCGCAATAATATTTTACAGTTACAAGTACAGGGTGATCCAAAGTATTTCGCTATATTTCAATTTATGCTTGGTCCTCAAATTGTGCTCTGGACAAAATCGATAGTGAAAACAATGAGTTTTTAAATGTTCTTTGCATGTGTGAAGTTCCAGGTCATTTCGTCAAGTACTTTTTCAGAAAATCGAAAAAAAAAAAAAAAATCTAATAATTTGAGCCCCCACTGTACATTAGACCCAATACCCAACATACTTTAATCTATATAGATACATAAAATCGTTTGTCCTGAGTGAGTGAGTGAGTGAGTGAATGAGTGATTCATCATCGCCCAGCCCAAACCCTTGGACCTAAAACCATGAAATTTTGTGACAATGTTCCTTCTATGATGTAGACATTAACTAAGAAGCGATTTTATAAAATTCGCCCCCCCCCCAAGGGGGGAGGGTGGGCAAAACGTAATTTCACAAAATCCTTCATATCTCAAATAAAAAAGCAGATATCCGTAAAATTTCTGCTTTAAAATATAGCTAACACAAACATCTAAAACCTATTTCTAGAATTTTAGAAATTCGGTTCCCAAAAAGGGGGGGGGGGAGGGGGCAAATCGTTTTTTCACATGCGCAAAGCGTGATTTCCATTAATTCTTTATATCGCAAACAACAACAACAACAAAAAAAGACATATGTGAGATTTTTGCTCTAAAATATAGCTCATACAAATACATAAAATCTAATTTCTGGAATTTTAGAAATTCGTTCCAGGTGCGGCGGGAAGGGAGGGGGTTATGGGGCAAAAAAAAAAAAAAAAAAGAAAAATGCAGTTAGACCGTTCAAAACTGGTACAATAGGTTTTAGTGGCCTGCAAATCGAATGAGGATATTTTCGAAAGTGTAAAGTTATTAGGAGGGGCAGGAAGGGGAGGCTGAGGGGCAAAAAAATGTAAATAGAATTAGATCGTTCAAAATTCCTACCTAGAAGTTTTTGATACCTACAAATCGATTGCGGATATTTTCTAATTTGTAAAATTATTAGGATAGACAAGAAGAGGGGGCGGAGGGTCAAAAATATAGAAATAAGGGTTAGAGCGTTTAAAATTAGTATTATTAGGTTTTAAGGCGCTATAAATTGATTGTGCATATTTTTGAAAGTGTAAAATTACTACAAGGGACGGAAGGGGGGAGGGCGTAAAGGCCAAAATAAAGAAATTCAGATAGAAATTAGAGTGACCAGCGAAGCGGGCGTAGCCTGCTAGTCAAAATATAAAATTATTAAATATCTGATAAAATATGAGCATTTTTACACTTTTACTAAATAATTTTTAACAGCAAAAATATTTTTTTGAATAATTTACTAGCCAAATGTGTAGACTAACTCTAAAAAAATCCCCAAGCAAGTATCGTAAAAACTCAGCAAGATATTGTAGACAGAAAAGTTGATTTTCAAGTACTTTGAAAATGTTTGAAACGCTAAGGTTTTTTACCCATATTGTCATTTTGAATAGATGAACACTCATAGACATAATGAAGGCACATTCTACATTTTCTCAAAAACAGAATGTATTTGAAAACCCTTATTTTTACTAAAAGATATTGTTTATATAGTCTTTAGAATATTATAATTATAACTACAAGATATTAAATTAAAATTAAAATTAATAAACTTACAAAAATAAAAAGGACATTTCAAACCGACATCGAAGTACATGAGGAAAAGCACAGTAATTGTAATATTAGATATAATAAAATGTCGATTTAATATTATTGATTATTCCTAAGATAATAAAGTTTACACAAAAAAAGATCTTTTGAATAAAGAAATAGAATGAAGTTGTTGTAAGAAAATGGTTTTCAAATATTTTCACCATTTTTTGAGAAAATACATAGTGTGCCTTCACTTATGTTCATGACTGTTCATGTCGATTCAAAATGAAAATATGGGTAAAACCCCTGTGAGCGAGTTGCTCCCATACTGTGGCATAATAATGCCACAACCCCCTTAGCGTTTTGCAGCTAAAATCTATTTTTCTAACGATGACATATTTCTGAGTTTTAACTATATTTGTTTGAGGAAATTTTTTTGAATTAGACTATATATTTTGGTAATAAGTAATGAAAAGAAACTTTGCTAGCGCTTGCGCATGCGTAGTTGAAAATTATGCAGTAAAAATGCTCGTATTCCATCTGCTATTTGATTGCAGTATATCAAGTTTTCTAAAAGTGGCATTGCTTTGGTTTTAAAACCCTGCATGTTATAAACAAAAAACGTACGAAAAATTGGTATCATTTTCAAAGAAACCTTTTTATCTCCGTTAATATAGTGGCATTCATATAAATTTATGTCTAAAATTAAAATTAGTCTCATAATCATATTCTATAGTTGAAAGTTTTTTGAAACATTATTTTTTACAGGGGGATCCTATAGATTATATATTTTGTTTAATTTGTGACTGATCCCCTTTTAGCCTTCGGAAATATATTTTTTTATATTATGATCGTTTTACCCCTAAAGTTTCAAGAAAATCCAGGAAGTATTTATTCAGACATTCAAAAAAAACATCTAGAGAGCTTAGATATTGCCATCGTCCTTAGCAATTGTCCATCAGTGTAAATTAATTTTTACATGCTGTACAAAGATAGTTTTCGTGAGATATCTTCCTAAGTAATCAAAAAATGTATCTATTTAAAGGTGGCGCCAGGGATAAAATATACATTCAAAGTTAAACGTGCAATAGGTAAGTAAAGCAGGAAAATGTTTTACTATATATGCAATTCGAATATTTTACCTTTTATTTATATTTTTTTCCCTTGCCTTTTTCCTTTTTTTTATTTTATTTTTTAATAAGTCATGGGATAAATATACTTTGTATCTGTGCACAGAAATTGTTGAAAGAGCATTTTTAAAAATGTTCTACCTTCTCTAATCAAAATATGGTCAAATGTTTGGTAGATTTTGTGGCACTACAATACTGTCTTGCCAAAGTAAATCCAGCTTTACTTTTTTAAACCAATTCAAAAATTTGTGAGACTATAATTTATTTTTACGCCTTTGCATCATTATTGAAATTTATTTTTACGTTTTAATAGGTTTGTTTTTCAAAAATTGTGTATTTATTACCATCTAATTGATTTTATTAAAATTGAATTTTCTTATTGCCCTTTTCTAAGCTAAACTAAACTTTATCATCGTATAGAAGTATGAAAACACATTAAAATAAAGCTTCTAACTTTGTAATTTTAGAATTTTGGTCGTAGCCTGGCAATTAATGAATATAAATAAAGCTTTTTTTTTTAGTTTTTATTAGGTATTCTTAACTAATTTGATTTTTTCTTTAAAATATATGCTATTCTATCGTTAATCCATTGCTAACGAATTGTCAAAACTTGGTACTTGCCAATTACTATCGTTTAGCCCTATGAACATATTTGCATTTTTAGGAGGGAGGGGGTATTATCGTTAGTCTGAGTAAGAGGTAGTATATATTAAAATTGAGTCTTTTGAATTTTTTTTCCGAAATTTATATTGACAAAATACATTTGAGGTAGTGTTAATGTAATAAAAATTTTTGAAAACTAACGTACATTGTGTTGGAAATTTCAGTACTAGGTCTGAACCAAAGTTTGGTACTACTGCAGTTGTTCCAATACGCTAGGTTGAACCAAACCTTGGTTCTACATTAGCTGCAGTCATGCGATGTTGAAATCTTCTACGATGATTTGGTACTTTTTTACAAAAGCATCAAATCATAGTAAAAAAAAAAAAAAAAAAAAAAAAAATCCTTATTTTATGGTTGCAGCTACTATTTAACATGTATTGGTTCATATTAGTAGAAAACTTTTAACTGTGAACTTTCCTTCTTTGTCACTTATTTGATATTTCCAGCTTACGCATGTAACTTAAATTTTTATCCTTTTAGGTATTTGAAAGTTATTGTCAAGGTTTTTAGATTTTCGAGAAAAATGTACATGATTACTTTCATCTATATTCAATAAAAGAACAAAAAATGGATTAGTAAATATTTTAGATTTTCGGTTTTCGGTGGATTTACAAGTTCTGAGAGGTGTAGAACACGATTTGAAACAGGATTGTAGAGATTATCTGTCTGTCTGTCTATGTGTTTCTGTGTCTGTGCGTATATGACAAAAATTTTGTGGTAATTATATCTCATCAACTACAGAGAGCATAGAATTTCATATAAAATTACATTTAGTTTCACCTCGACGTAAATTAGTGCCTATCAACTTTTGGGGCAAATCGCTCAACTAGGTATATTGCGATTTCTCCCATTTAATGAAGACTATATCTCGGATTCTATTCTTTATAATCAAACAATACTTGATTTGTGAGAAAGCCATTATGAAATATTATACTGATTCAATCGGGTGTATATCAGTCGATAGAGGGCGTTATTATGCTGAAATTTCCCCGCAAATGAGAAGGGTATATCTTATATTCTATTGCAATTAATTTCACAAAACTTAGTATGTGACAGAGCCATTATGAAACAATATGCTTATTTCATTTGGTGGTATATAGGACGATAGCTGGTGCTTCCATGCTGCAATTTTCCCCGTTAACGGCAATGCTATATCCCAGATTTTATTGTAAATAATTGTAGAAAACTTGGTATACGACGGGACCATTAGGAAACACTATGGTGATTGAAATTGGGTGGATATCAGCCATCAGATATCACCGCTGTGCTGCAATTGTACCTTAAGTAGGAAGGCTATATCTCCTATTTTATTGTATGTAATTGTCCAAAACTAGCTATATGAGAGGACCATTATAAAATACTATGCTTATTCAGTTTGGATGTATATCGGTCGACAGGTGGCGCTGCTTTTACTCATTTCATAGGGTTACATCTCAGCATCTGTTTATTAAAATTGTATCAAACTGCATATGGAAAATCTTTATAGTGAGTAGCTCTGATTAAACGTTCGTGCATATAAAAAAGGAAGTATTGCTGTTATATAGAATGATACAAGAGAAATTCTGTAATACCCACAACATACTAGATTTTTAAAAGTATTTTTAACATATTAACATTACACTGTTAAATTTATTTTGCGAATATAAATTAAGGGGAAAAATTATAGAAAAATTACAAAAATGTAGAAATTTCAAAATATAGCAGTCTTTCCCAATTTTTGACAGTCTCAAGGTGTTATCCAAAAAATTATAATTTGCTGAAATACTTATACAACCAAACCAGAACTACCCGCTTTCGATAAGATGAGTTTCGTTTTTTTTCATTCTAGTATGTCATAGCGTATAATACGCAATCTTTTTTTTTTTTTTAAAGCTTTTATTAGCAGCAGTTATTCAGCATCATTAGAATAATGTAGAACCTTTCACATAATCGTAAAAGTTTTAGCTACATATTTCATAAATATCATAATTGCTATTAAGTTATAAAAATTGGTCGTACTTAACCACAGTGTAGGGATTCCACATGAAAAATTATAATTTAGTTTAAAAAAATTACGTATAAAGAAAGAAATTGTAAGAAGGTGCTTTGTATTAGGTTGATTTTTTTAGAAATCGACCTATTGCAATGACTTCGTTTATCTATACATATATTTATCTATCTATCTATCTATCTATTTATATACAATATATATATATATAATGAAATTTGTCATCACAATAACTTCCGAAAAGATTAACTAAATCGAACTAAAGTTAATCAGTGAATTATCTCACAAGTATCTTGGATGAGTTCGATAACAAAATTGGTCGCCATTTTGTTTCCAAGTGGCGGCACTTGAGAATTTCAAATCTACATTGTAAAAAGCGTATTTAAGACTGGATTTGCTTAAATTTTGACGCATACATAGACCACATAAAAGTCTCAACCCTGTTTATTAATGAACTTGATACGCCATTTTGTTTCAAAATGTCGCATACCTTAAATTAAGGAGCCATTTGAAATCAGGCTGCCACTTAACAATTTGTCATCACGATAATTTTTTAAATACTGAAATAATTCGAATCAAAGTTGGAGAGTGGACTTATTATACAAATATCTTGGATGAATCGCTAGACAACTTGCTCCGCCATTTTGTTTCCAAGCTGCAGCTATTAAAATAAGGCTGTCACTTGAAAATTCATCCTCACTATCACTTTTAAAATACTAAATTATTTCGAATCAAAGTTAGACAGTGGACTTATATATCAATTATCTTAAAAGAAATTGGCGGGAAGCTTGCTCCTCCATTTCGTTTCCAAGTGGCGGCCAAATGAAATCACGTTGCCGCTTGAAAATGTATTTTAACAATAACTTTTGATATTCTGAATTAATCAGGGATGAAAGTTTCCTTTATTTATTTATTTTTTTTTTTTCTTAACAAAAGCGAAACCTGCATTCAATTTTTAACTGAATAATTTTTTCATTTAAGTACATTTATTTGTTAAAATAAATGTACTTATCTGAGAAATTTATTCCAGTGTAAATTCAGAATTTCGTTTTCGTTAAAAAAAAAAAAAAAAAAAGAGCGGATATTTCACGCTTGATTAATTCGAAACAAATTTGGACAGTGGATTTATCTTACAAAGATATTGGACTAGTTCACTGGACAACTTGCTTCGTCATTTTGCCTCCAAGTGGCAGCCACTAGAAAATTTGCCATCACGATAAATTTGGAAATAATTAATACGAACCAAATTTGTGCAGTAGACGTATCTTAGAAATACATTTAATATGTACGTTAGCCAACTTGATCCGCCATCGTGTTTCCAATTGCCGTGTATTTGAAAATTTAAAATTCACATAAAAAGGTATTTATTAATCGATTAGCTTAATACTCTATATGTACATATCCCAATCCATATGTAGAAACCAAGTTCATAAATAAATTTTATCCGCCATCTTGTTTTAAAATGGCGGTCACCTGATAAGAAAAAGAAAGAAATCAACCTGCCCTTCCAAATGAGCAGTACGGACTTGTTAAAATTTATGAAAGAAGAAGGTAATTTTATATAAAAGAGTATACATATAAAAAATGGTTTATATGGATATAATTTTTTAACAACTCAACTTTTTTATACGTACGGCATATAAAATGTTGAGCTGTAAAAGATTTGTATCCATTGTTATGCGTATAAAATGTTGTATTTTGTTCATTTTTATTAGCATTTATAGTTAACTAAATTCAAATTATTCATGGGGGGGGGGTGTATTTATATACACAGGTAAATGAAAACACAAGACATTTTTGTCGAATATCTACAGAAATACTAGACGGGTGGATTCTCTTTGAAAGTCATGGGCACAAAGAACATATTGTACCGTATATATTTCAGCGAAAATTTTGTCCCAGAGGAAAAACGGGGATTTATAATAAAATAGGCGAAAAAATAATATCTAGGAGAACATTTAAAAAGTAATTCTTGGAATGCATTGTAAATGTGGGATAGGATATTGAGACTGCTTTTGGTTATTTGTATTCATTTATATGTTATTAGCACGAATACTCATGTAGAGATTATTTTGTTAACTAATATGAAAAAAAAAATTTAACGTTTTTTATTTATAACATCCATTCCTTTAAAACCAATGTAATGCCTTTTTATAAAAACTGGGTTTAATATATTATATACAACATATTGCAGACAGAATATAAAATATGAAATATAAGTTCAAATATGAATATTTTACTAAATAATAACTAACAGCAATATATATATATATATATATATATCGGGTGTCCCATAAGTCTGTAGACATTTTAAAAATTCATAACTATTCAAGGAATTGATAGAATTGAACGCGGTTTGCGAAAAAATCCTTCTCGTGAAGGGAGTTTTTTTTTTTTTTTTTTTTTTTTCTTTTGCTAAAGAAAAAAAAATATAGTTAAATTTTTTGTCGACGACAGTTAGACAACAGTTAAATTTTTTGCACAGATGTTAAGAAAAATAAGCAAATAAAGTCCTATCATTTGCACAATTTTGCGATTAGACCAGCTTATTTCTTATTTTGCTTCCTACTTGTGCATATATGAAGTTTTAATTGCGTTGCTGACTTGGTGGATAAAGCATTATTCGTGAAGATGTTTTCCCTCAGGTAAGAACCGCCGATTGAAGCTGCAGTTAGCAGTATTATAACTCGTTTGTAAACTGTAATTTGTGATGACGACGGACACATGGATTAGTATTTATATGCCTGTAAACATTTGCATGTGAATAAGTACATTTTTTGATGAAAATTTGTGATCTGGTCATGCACAGCGCCCTCTATCGACAAATAGCTTAATTGTTATTTTTTCTTCCCCCCGCCCCCCCCCCCAAAAAAAAAAAAAAAAAAAAAAAAAAAAAAAAATTCCTCTTCACAAGAATGATTTTTTCGCAAACTGCTTTCAATTCTATCGATTCCTTCAATACTAAAGAATTTTTAAAATGTCTATAGGCTTATGGGACACCCGGTATATTATATTCATATAAATGTCGTACGAATTCAGAAAAATATCGTTTTTACAAGTAGTAGAATTGCAAGCATTCTAAAAGAGAAACAAAATCATAAAAGATTCTACCTTTACGTATATATATCTTAAATCAATTCCGATAACATAGTGTAAATTGATTTCGTTAAATAATAATTTTTATTTCCATTATTGCAATACATGTTATTGCAATAATATATAATATTATATAGTACTAAATAACCTATATATAATATGTAGGTCATGCTAGAATTAAAATGTATATTACTTTTTTTTTTTTTTTTTTTTCAGGATGTTCTCAAATGTATATTTTTTGTTTAGTTTGTTATCTGTCCCCTTTTTGCCTTTGAGACAAAATCCTCGCTGAAACATATGTGGTATAACCTGTTCTTGCATTCAGGGAGCTCTAAAAGTTTCCATCAAATACTTCTCAAGATATTCGACAAAACGTCTAAATTCGAACATGACACATTATTTTGCCACCTAACTGTATATATATTTACAAATAGTTTAGATGGTAGCTGTTAAAAGTACTTAATACAAAAATGCAACATCAGAAAATTGATAGCATTACGAATTTGAGAAATGGTTTTTTAAGTATAAATGTGTATCAACAACTTTTTTCTTATAATTTATCTTATTTTTAAATTCGGAGAAAAAATATTTCATTGACTTATTTTGCAACGATCAAGTAATTTCCATACTTAATATAAAGTATACTTTTACGTGAATATTTTTATCAGTTAATGTATATCAGCATGTGTCATAAATTCAAAAGCATGCAAAAATAATTCTCACATACCATTATTTTTTTATCTACTACGCTGCAGTAATTTCTTATAGTATTTATTTATTTATTCATTTTTTCTTAATGTTTATATGCGTCACATTTGAACGTGTTCCACAGTTAAAATACTGAAACAGATATATAATAATTAATTATATTGTAAATATTAAGTAGGTTTTTCTTGATCATCAATATCATTCTGTACTAAGTACAATCAAGATCTTACACCAAGTGAGAAAGGAGGCTTTCTAAGATTAATACTAAAACTCTAGTCCTAAAAATACCTAAACTTTTTCGTTAATGAATTCTTTTCATTAACTAAAGTGATGCAATATTTAGAATAACTAGTTACTTAAAATATATATATATATATATTATTAATTTAAAAATAAGTCATTTAAGAAATATTTAATAGTGCATATATATATATATATATATATATATATATATTATATTAATGTTTTGTATATTTATTTATTTTTTACTCTTTAAAATGACGTAATATTAGAAGTTCTATTACTAGTTTAAAAATAAATTAAATTAGTAATTTAGAGCGTTACGCCGGCGAGATGTTTTAGCAAAATAATTTTTGGACTAAATTATCTATGAGGTTATACAATAGAAGTTTGAAATTAGTAAATAAAAGATTTAAATAAACAAATAAATAAACGCAATTTATGTAGTTGATTATTATATTTGTTTCTTAATGGTTTTGCTCATAAAAAAAATCTAAACAATATTGGGCATTTCCCAAAAATTTTTGTTTGTAAATGTCACATGTTAATTCTTCCTGGGTGGCTTTGAAAGCTTTTCAAAAAATTATTTCTATATAAGTATGTAAGTTAAAATTTATAAAATAATTTTTCTTTGATATACCACAATAGTTAAATTTTAAACCAATGTTTAATATTTAAATTAAATTCAATATAAATGACAAAATTAATTTGTATAAGAAAGGCTCTTAAAGGCGCTCGGGTGGGGGTATGTTTGGCTAGCATTTTCATATAAAAATCTATATAAAAAAGCTTTATTATAAACAACTTTTTAATTTCTGTAAGCTGTAATATATGGTTTTCAAATTTCAACATTTAATTTTCAAGAAATAAAAATACTTTTATAATCTCCTTTCAGTCTTTATAATTTTAAGTTTTTCATTACTATTCAGTTTGAAATATAATTGGAGTACGCTGGCCTACATATCTTCTGAAACCTGCTAGTACTACATAGTTATTAATAGCTGTGTTCCAACCTGCTGCAGAGGAAAACACAGCATAATTTAATTTTTTTCGCTTAAATAGTGTTTAACTAATTTTCTTGTTTATTAACATTGTTAAATAATTTTTCTTGTTGTTTATGACATTCCCCTTTCATGTCATCACTTATCATTATTTAAATATATATATATATATATAATTCTTTCTAAGGTGTCTCAATGTTTAATTCTAAATCTACATAACATAAAGCTCAGAAAAAGTTCTTTCAAAAGATAGTGACACGTTAGCGAAGCTTAATATTATTATCAATTAAATTTATTGTGAAGCAAATTTAAAATTTGTTTGCCACTATTTAGAAATTAGGGTGGTATTATAAAAAAATCAATCCATTTAATTTTTTTTTTTTAATATCGTGATAATAACTGATATACTTTTAACTGGTGATAATATTTTACCGACCGTATAAAACAGTACAATATAGCCTATTTTTTCTTACAATTGATTACAAGCAAACAAGTTTCTTTAAAGAAAACAAATTTGCATTTCTTGCTTCCCAGAACATAATTTGTCAGATATCATCAAGTGACACAGTAGAGTATTTCTAAAACTGAACTGTCGTTTTGGGACTTTAATTATCTTTTAAACAACAACAAAAAAAATAAAATCTAACATGGTTAAAAATGCGTTTTTAAATACGTTTACTTTTTTTTTGCTCCGAAATAGTTACTGGCAATTTATTTAACACTAATTTGAACTCTCAATCAAGTATATTACGATTAAAAATATCTATTTTCTACATAAAATCCTATGATAAAATCTTTCGTTAAGGTTTGCTCCGAGACTAAATTGCAAAAAATTTTTCTCTCTCTCTATCTCTCTCTTTAGGGATTTTACTGTACTTCTATGCAGTATCAGAAAATGTCAAATAAAAAATTCTAGAAAATCAATATGTTATTATATAAAAGTATAAAAATCACTAGTGCCTTTTTTTTTTTTTTTTTTTTTTTTTTTTTTTTTAAGCATTTGTTATTTTTCCAAAGATTTTTTTTTTAAAATAAACCTTCCTAATAGAGTTTAAATAAATTATTTATTTACTTTACGTTTTCATTTTAAACAACATTAATAGCTTGTATAAAACGATCAATACCGAAAGATTTTCTATTTCTTTTGTTATAAACATTACAGAATTCCTCTGTCATAATTTTAAATTTTTAGAGAAGTTCACAACATTAATAGCTTGTACAAAACGGTCAATACCGAAAGATTTTATATTTCTTTTGTTATAAACATTACAGAATTCCTCTGTCATAATTTTAAATTTTTAGAAGTGTGTTTTATTAAAAGCATATGAGCCACCACGAGTAATTTTATATGGTGTTTCATTTTTATTTATTTTTTTAATTAATTTATTTACGAGTGACACTACTATTTTGATTATAATTTTTAATTTATATGCGACTAGTTTTCATAGATTTTATAACAATAAATACATAATTTGAATAGAAAAAATCTGGAGTGACTCCACTCGACTTTCCGAACATTGAGTAACTAACAGTTTTGTAGATAAAATAAAGAAAGAGGTGTTGCTAAACAAACAAAAAAGAGAAAACCATAACAGAGTGTTTGAGTATTTTTCTCCATATATCACACGAGGTTTTATTTAACACTACTGAACTTTGAGCCCTTAGATCATAAAGATAAAGAATTTTTCGTTGTGTCCCTGTAAAAATCTATAAATGCTAGATTGACCAAAATGCTTATAGTTAGTGCAACAGTGATTTATAATATTCATACAAATTTTCAGCTGAATTGAATAAGGCGTTTAGATGCTATCGCTGGTCTCATAGGCCATAAAGATAAAGAATTTTTCTTTGTGTCCCTGTAAAAAAACTGTAAGTGCTAGATTCACCAAAATCTATACAGTTGGTTCAAATGTGACTCATAACATGTGTACAAATTCTTTGCTGAGATTAATAAGGCGTTTAGACGCTATCACACTTTTAAAAATTTGGCAAAGAATTTTTCTTTGTGTCCCTGTAAAAAAAACTATAAGTGCTAGATTCTCCAAAATCTATACAGATTGAGTATCTGTGACCTATAATATGTGTATAAAGTTTTTGCTCAATTGAATAAGGCGTTTAGATGCTATCGCACTTTTAAGATTTTGGTCCCTTGGCCATAATGATAAAGAATTATTCTTTGTGTCCCTGTAAAAAAACTATAAGTGCTACATTCACCAAAATCTATAGGGTTCGTACTATGGTGACTTACAATATACGTACCAACTTTCAGCTTATTCGAACAAAGCGTTTAGACGCTAGCGTGTTCACTCACATACATACACACATACACACATACACACATACATACACACATACATACACACACACATACATACATCATCGTAAAAATAGTGAAAACGGACTCGCTGGACCTCGAAACGTATAGAAACATCAAAATCTCGAATTCGGATTTTTGACATGATTACAATACTTTCCTCACTATAGTGTTCGGAAAGTAAAAATTAGTCAAATATAGTTTAAAAGTTTTAAAGCTTCATGAATTAGTCAACCTCTTTCAGGAAAATAGTGATTTATTAATCGTTCTAAAATATTTAAAAGATTTAAGAATAAATTTATTTAATACTTTAAAACAAAAAAAAAAAAGCTATTAATTCTACATATAATCTTTTACAATTTTGACGTAAATATTATTGCAGATATGGAAGTTTAATGAATTTCAAAAAAATAGATTTGCTTCCAAACGCACGTTTTCTAAGAATATTAAATTAATTATTTAATAGATAATTTGTAAAGAATTAAATTATTCATACTGTAAAAGAAAAATTAAAGAAATCGGTTATTTACTGTAAGGAATTTTAAATACATAAAATTGCAGTCATGGTTCTAATACATTGTTATTATTATTATTATTATTATTATTATTATTGATTTCATATTTTGCTTAAGGATATAATAAGATTGTTAGTGCCAAATGGCATTTTTAAAGAAATGTGTACACAAAATTCCATCAGCAATATTTCATCACAAAATTTCTACTTATTCAATTTATTCAATGTACTAAGCAATATTCCTGAAAATGGCAATTTTGTTTAATGGAATTTAAAAGATGAAGAAGTTCTTAAAGTTTATATTATTTTATTTTAAAGTTCTTAATTCTTTTTTTTTAATGAAATTAATTCTTAATTCTTTTTTTTTTTTTTATGAAATACCACTGTCATTCATAATCTGCTCTACTATCTTCTTAAATTAATGGTGTGTTATGTTTTTTATAAACGTTTCAGTGTCGTTTAATTTTTATTATTTGACTTTCATTTGTAACAACAGAACATTTTTGTGTGTGTAGTATGAAAGTTTAAAATGAAATAAAATTTATAAAAATAAAATAATCATTAACATTTAAAAGCATAAAAATTTTTGAAGGTTCTACAATAAAATTTAAATCAGTACCAATTTTTTAATAAAATCACACAATCAACTGTGGAAGGAAATCACATTTATTGAAATTT
The DNA here is from genome assembly GCA_963930645.1 of Salticus scenicus. Lineage (NCBI taxonomy): Eukaryota > Metazoa > Arthropoda > Arachnida > Araneae > Salticidae > Salticus > Salticus scenicus. The sequence continues at coordinate 267,629,332 of OZ005651.1, read as the reverse complement.
AATTTTTCCGACTGAGTGAAAATAATGCCTGGACCGGGACTCGAACCCCGGATCTTTGACTTACAAGGTCAAGGCTCTACCAATTGAGCTATCGAGGCTGACATCCCGGTCAGCATTACTCACTCAGACAACCTTTTAGGCAGAAACAATATGGTCTATCATTTAGATAGCTCAACAGAAATAAGCCGCAGGAAATGGAAAACACCATTAAACAATGGGAGAAAGAAATACAAATTTTTAATAAAATCACACAATCAACTGTGGAAGGAAATCATATTTATTGGAATTTAATTTTTCCGACTGAGTGAAAATAATGCCTGGACCGGGACTCGAACCCCGGATCTTTGACTTACAATGTCAAGTCTCTACCAATTGAGCTATCCAGGCCGACAATTAAACAAAAAAAATATGATTTCCTTCCACAGTTGATTGTGTGATTTTATTTAAAATTTGTATTTCTTTCTCCCATTGTTTAATGGTGTTTTCCATTTCCTGCGGCTTATTTCGGTTGAGCTATCTAAATGATAGACCAGATTGTTTCTGTCTAAAAGGTTGTCTGAGTGAGTAATGCTGACCGGGATGTCGGCCTGGATAGCTCAATTGGAAGAGCCTTGACCTTGTAAGTCAAAGATCCGGGGTTCGAGTCCCGGTCCAGGCATTATTTTCACTCAGTCGGAAAAATTAAATTTCAATAAATCAGTACCGTTCGAAATTTTACTGAAATTCCATTTCGCATCCAAATTCATTGACACTTTACATTTTTATTTAAAATAAATAAATAAATAATAAAATAACGATATATATATATATATTTCAATTGGAATTCTGATTTTATAGACTATCAGTATGATAAACCTAACATTTGTTTAATGATTTAATAAAATTCATTAAGTGATTAATATATATATATATATATATATATATTTATATATTCAAAAATACACTGGTACTATTTTATGAATAGATTATATAGTTGTTTTTATCAGAAATTTAAAATGTAAGAAATCTGTCTAATCAGCCGAAAAAAAACGAGAAAATCTATTGTCATCTCACTTTACTATTTATATAATTCGTTTAAGCTCTTAGTACCAAGTCTCTCATGTAAATCAATCTTAAACCAGCAATTGAACCATTTACTTTGTTTTATGAAACAGATAATGAATTTATCGAAGAGCAAAATAAACCTAATTAATTACACCATCAATTTAAGAAGATGGTGGATATTGAAAATGATTGTTTCAAATTACTTCTGAGATTTGTAAAATTTATTGAAATGTATCAGTATAAAATATATTAAAATTTCTTGAAAAATATTGAAAAAGAAAAAAGAAAACTACAAGTCAAAATTTTATTTTATTTTTTATTTTTTAGGAGCATTTTTAAATGCTCTGTCCAACTTCGTTTTTAATTTTTTCTCAATTTTACATTATTATAGATTATCAATATATTCTAAACACATTTGAATACTACTTTGTAGTTTGATAAGAATTATATATATGTATAATTTATTTATTTATTTTTAATGCTGAAATTTCATGAGAAATTTAAAATTTAAATATATATTATTATTATTATTATTATTATTATTACTAACTTATCAATCATTTCACAAAGAAATACCCAATTATGTTTGGAATATATTAATAAACTGTAATAATGTAAAATCGAGGGAGAAATTTAAAAATTGATTCCCAGTGAGAATTTTAAAAAAATTAGTAGAATTTAAAATTTAAAAGTTATTATTATTTTCTTTTTATCTTAATAATTTTCAAGATTTTTTTTTATATATATGTTAAATATTGATGCATTCCAAAGCATATATATGCAACTTTCATAACTTTAAGACAGTAATTTAGAAGAAGAAATTGTCTATCGTCCCTTTAATACTTTAGCCAAATATTCAAGAGGATTTATTCCCCACATGTAATAGAAGATGAATATTTTTTTATACTTTAACTTACCACAAACAGCTGATAACTATATTAAATAAAAAAAGAAAGAAAGAAAGAAAATGTATAAGTGATAATTTCTCTTAAAATATTATTTTAACCTCACAAAAACGCAAAAAAGATCACAGGGATTGCAGTATTCTTCTTCCATCGAATTTTACTGAGAATGCTTTATATAATTAAGTGATAATTTCTCTTAAAATATTATTTAAACCTCACAAAAACGGAATAAAGGATCACAGGGATTGCAATATTCTTCTTCCATCGAATTTTACTGAGATTGCTTTATATAAATAGTGGTCAAACAAAGCCTGCGATTAAACTGCTATTTCAATAATTTACATTGCGGTAAGAGAGTTTATTTGAGTTTATTTTATTATTATTATTATTATTATTATTTTAATTTTTTGATATCATGAATGAAAAGACTTTATCAGTATGAAAGTTAAAACAGTAGAAGATTATTGACATAACATAATGTGATACATAAATTTGAATAAATTGGTTACCTATATTATTTAGAATGAGTTAAAAGACAGGGAATCAAGTATAATCTTGATACAAATTAATCACTAATATATATATATATATCCTTAACACTATGTAAATTGCTGTGTTATGTTACTTACTAACCTGTTTCTTTTTTCAATTCAGTCTTTAAAATATTCATCGTCTATCATTTGGTTCACAACTGTGCAGTTTTTTGTATTACACATTACACATTAATCTTTTTGTTCTATGAGGTAAGGTAATTTATAAGTTTGAAAAAATAAAATGAAATTAAGAATAAGTTGTGAAATTTTAATACAAATGAAGCTTAACCTTTAAAACAATAATTACAGTTCAGTTTAGTATTGCAGATAAGATTTTAATAATCAGAGTTTTTTTTAACCAATATTACAAAACCTTGTGAGTTTAATTAAACGTTCACGTGTTTAAATGTTGTTTCCTACAAATATTTATTTTAAAGTTTCCACCCATATTAACTGAGACATATTAAATGCTTAAAATTTTATAAGGATATTTTCTAGTCTTTCTATTAAAAATTAACTTAAATCTAATGAAATTGATTAAACATTTTCAGAATATTTGTTATTGAAATATCATAGGATGTTTTTTTTTTTTTTTTTTTTTTTTTTTTTTTTTTTCAGATTATATTATATGATTTTAATTCACCTAATATTATTAATTGTACATCATTATTGAATTTTAATAGAATATTAATTAAATATATTTATTGAATATTCAGAGGCCTTACATTTTATCAACCTAAATTTATCATGCGCAGAATTTAAATAAAGAATGTGTTAGTAAGAATTTTAGCTTATAGTAACAATGAGGCAGGAAATTAAAAACTATTTCATATTCAACATCACTGGGCACCTTTTTGTCACTGATTAATATTAAAATACTGATTTCTACATTGATGTAAGGATACAAGATTTACAAGAAAAAATTACGTGTGATAAGAAATATGTTTATTGAATTAGAAAAAAGTTTTGCGGGCCTTGTGTTTGTGCGAATGAGCAACCGTGCCTTTCGAATCATGTGACAGGAAAGCGCCCTCTTGTGGGGAAAAATCTCTCCACTCAATATTATAAGCAGTTTCTAATCAAAATATTAATCATTTGATAGGGTGTAAAGAAAATAACTTAAGATATTGGAATTTTGCACGTAGAAAACTTTCATTCTCGTAGCTGTTTCGAAGTTATACAAAAATATTTTACTATCATTTCCTATGAATGAAAATTTATTTTTTAACTATTCTTTTTTTATTTTTAACAAAATACAGCTTTTTTTTTTTTTTTTCTTTTTTAATTTTGCAGAAGTTCTATAACATTCATTTGTTTTCCCCCTCCAAAAAAAAAAAAATAAAAGTTGTTATTTATTTATTTATTGAAAAAAAATGCACTGAATTAACACATAAATTGTTTTTAGACACTATAATGCACTGTATTTAAAAATTATGATGGACAATCTTGTAAATGCTGGTGTTTTCTGATCATTTAACTAAAAATTATAATTCAGTTTATTATCATTTATCTAAGGAGGAAAATAAATATTCTATAAATAAACTGGGAATTAGCTGGGCTGATTTTTAGTTCGGTAAATCTTTCAAGTCCTTCAGTCTGCGGCACAACGGCGCATATCAAATAAATAAGTGATAGTTTTTAAATATAAATATGTTAGAAAATTAAAATTGTATAAACAATAATTGTTAATTACATGTTAAGTCTAATTTAGCAACTCTTCTCTATTCTCATTGTTCAATTAAATATATATGAATTTTAAGAAGCATTTACACTTTTTCTACCCATAAATAAATTTGGTACAAAATTTCATGTTTTTAATAATATATATACATATATATATATATATATATATATATACATAAATGGAACTGCGAAATTATTCAGTCAATTTACTTACGTTTTTCCTAATTTATGTTCAAATTGAAAAGGTTATTTCAAGAAGCTCATGTGAAAATTTTATACATCGTCGTAACATTTAGGGAAAAAAAAAACTTTTATCGAGGAAATTATGTTATTTTTAAATCGAAATTATGCCCACAAAGCAAGAAAACTTAAATATGCAGTTTTATAATAGTGTATTTGTATAGTGTATTTAAAAATTTTTTACACGGTTTTACTATGCGGAATTTTTTAAAATGGTATTAGATTTTAATTAAGTTTAAAAAACTGATTTTTCAAAAAATAGTAAAATATATTGTGAAACAAGTTACGATATATGTGTATGAGATATATACGAAATAATTTCATACTTTTAATTAAATTGATAAATATTCAGAGCATACTTGATACGTTTATTATACAGAATTATTTCCTTTAAATAAATTATTTCACTTATTTTTTTTTCTATATAGTACTTTTTTGTTCTTTACCAGTAAGCTTGTGTTTACTAATTTTTATACGAAATGCACACAATACTTTACCTGTACCACCTGTTATGGCAACTGTTGCCAATCTTGAATGTCAACAAATTCCCCTGAAAATGACTAATTTTAAATAAAATTTCTCATAATCATAATTCATTATTTTTAATGTTGTTAATATTCAAATATATCATCTTTTACCAAAAGTTAATTGTAAAAATGTCCTAATTTCCTACAATAATTTCAAAGAAATTACAAAATGGATGAATTTATAAGAGATAGTTATATTTGTTCATTAAATGTTAAAAAATCTCATCTCAGCAGTTACATATATATATATATGTGTGTGTGTGTGTACATCCTACTGTTTTATACTTGAGAATGTTTTAAAATAATATATAGATAGATAGATATTGTAACTTATAATGCTGTGAAAAAATCAGTTTAAAAAATTAGGTCACGGTATTTGATTTTAACAATATATTATGAAAGTGAAAATTAGTCTGCAAAATAATATAATGTGATATAAAAAAAAATATTGTGGCACCATTTGTAATCGAAACTATTCGTACAGATTTCGTATCAAAGATATTTTTAGCTTTTTTTTCTTTGCAATGTTTGCAAAGTATTCAAACTTTACAAGAAGTGGTGTTATATACCCAACATTTAAAAAGGAATATTTAAAACCTTTACATGCACTTTAAAAATGCTATCAAAAAAAAAAAAAAAAAAAAAAAAATCCCATACTGTATTTCACATTAACCCTAAATTCAAAATTAGGATTAAAAATCTTATAATTTCAAAATATTCCTCAAATAATCTCAGATATATCATCAAAATATCTAGTAAAAGTAATCATCATTATTTTCCGTATATATCGCTCATGGGCTACAATAGCGGCACAACTAACAAAATGCCATTTTGGGTCTAAATACAGGTATCAGTGAGAAAATACGCTCTTTCTAGCAGCAATGCTGGCACGTATTTGAATTCAATACAGACATCGTAAGGCATGTTTAAAATAAGAAAGGTTTTATGTATTCCAAAGTAGAAAACTTTAAACCCATTTTTCTCAGAAGATGATTTTTTGAGATGTGCCACTATTGCAGCCTATGAAGCGATATGTGGCATGTAATCATTATTTTAAAACACTTTAAAGTAAGCAGTGTAAAGCAGTGCTTGTATAAACTGATGAAATGTGAATGTTGAAAATCGAAGAAATTGCCTATAAAATTTTCACATTAAATATAATTAATTTTAATGTGCTTAGGTAAAAATTAAAACTGTAAAATTTGATTTAAGAAAAAATCATTAAATAGTTATATTTTTTCCTGTTATAATAACATTTCTATCGTTCCAAATTTTTTAAAGAAAGTTATATTTAGATTACTTTCACCGTCTGTTGGCTTCATTGTGAAAAAAATTAATGTTTTCTGGTAATGTTAAAACAAGAATTTGAAATCTTGCTGCTAATTAGTTTTAAAATTTTTCTTTGCGTTTTAAAGTTCGGAAACGGTTTTTCATGAAATGATAAAATTTGACTATAATAATTATAACTTTATTTAATTACTTAGAATATTTATTTGTATAATTTTTTTTGTATATATTTTTTTATGTATATATTTTTTTATGTGTCCAATGAGGAAAATATGTTGATTTAATTTCCTTTAACATATACTATTAAATAATATTAAAATTTTATTATATGTTGTTTATTTATTTGTTTATTTTTAATACTTATAGGAGAAAAGAGCCATATTGTTTGTAAAGAACTTTTGGTGCAGGGATAGAATATATCTTGTTTTTCAGTGAAAGTTAAGTGGCCTTCGAAAACACAACATTCATTCAATATTGGCTTGCTCCTACAATAGATGTACGTCTTAGACCTTTGTTTTAAACTTGTAAGTAACAAAGCCTATTAACATGCAAAGTTTACGAATAAATATTCTATTGAAGAGATCTTGATGCATTAACTCATCGTTTCATAAAGATTCGCTTTTTAATTTTTTGCTTAATGAAAATGATAATGTTTCCATTTTTAATTTCATATAAAGTCTAATGACCTATCTAAACACGATGCTGGATTAAATATTTAAAGGTACCTACAGAATGGGTACTTAATAAATTTTGTAATAAAAAATAATAACATTCTGGTATGTGAAGTGACAAGTTGAAGTTCATGATCCTCAGTTAGATTACATTAAAAAAAAAATACTGGAAATTAACACAAGTGCAAGAATTGTTTATTTTTTATTTTTCACAATGCAAAAGCTAATATATATATATATATATTATTTGCAAATTATAAATATATATATATATATATTTATGAGCAAACAACAACTCAATTAATTATTTTAACTTCGACTCAAATAAAGGACCTGGATAACCAGAAAATTTGTTCACTTCTAAATTCGTTACAAGTAATAAGAATAAGAATAAGATTATAAGAATATCTTGATTTAAGAAAAATATATTTTGCTAAGCCTGAAAAAAAAAAAAAATAATAAAATAATATTGTTATTAAGTAAAGGCTAAAATGCCCATTTTTAATGCTATGTATTATAATAGCATATTTTCGTATATAGTTTAGATACACAGCTAAAACTTGAGCTTCAGTGAAAGTGTAACGACCTCTGTTGGAAGAGACCGGAAATCCTAACTCCAGTGGGGAGTGTTGTATTTAAGTAGTAAAAAAACCCCGTCCTGAGTTCAAATCGATTGGCAAAGGGTTATTCCTCAAAAAATATTGGGTGTGGATGCATTATTTATATCAAAATGTTAATCTTCAGCTACTGCGCAATATGTCCATCAAATTGAAAGTTGTATTAATATAATTACTACAGTTTTTTTTTTTTTTTTTTCCGCATTTTAGAAAAAAAAATTAATTGCAATAACTCATAAAAGTCATCATTATAAAAATGTAATATATCCAAAGCATAAATAGTTGTTACATTTATATTTGAATTTATAGAACAAGTTATTTTTGTTTGCACGGTTCGAATGCAGCGTAAGTGTACATGAAAATAATTAGCGTCAAAATCTATTAAATATACTATAAAATATATATGTCATATGTTTAAAATTTTATTTTGTGAAATTTTTCAAATGCATGCATAAGTTTTGAAGTAAATTAGTTATAAATTTTGTAAAAGTAGAAAGTATATGAGTATTTAAAAAATAATAATATAAAATATAAGTAATATACCATTTACAACAATTAAGAATAAGTAATTATATTTTAGATAATTTAAATAATTCGTGTTGTCATTTTATCCTGTACAAGTCACCGTAACCATACCATACCACCGTACTATAATGTAAACGAAATATAATGAAAAAAAAACTGAATATATACACGTAATGCTACCCATGCTAAATTTATTTATGCACGTTAATTTGTGTATTTATGTATTAAAATGCGAGTATGAGTTTGAGAGTATTTTCAAATGTACATTCTTAAGTATATTTTTTTAATAAAATAATTTAAAAGGGAATCGAAAGGAATTCAACGAACATCTGTTTCGATTAATATTTATTAAACAAATAATTTGTTTTAAAATAGGTAATTTCAAATACAATCATATATATATCTTGTTCTGTTTTGTTTTGTTTTATTTTATTTACACAGACCCAAAATTAATACTCGTTTGTGGTGCTATGCACAACACATAATTCTACTTTTCTTACTAAACAATATTTTTCTTAAGCAAGGTAGATGAAATAAACAACGGAAGTAAATGGGCAGAGGAAAGTTAAAAGCAATGAAAATTAAGTTTTCAAATCTTTTGATTAGTTTCTCTTTTCCTTTCACAGACACATTAAGCTTTTTTTTTTTTTTTTTTTTTTTTTTGTATTAAAAAAAATAAATACTTGATTTTTCTCTATGTCCTCTAACGTTATGCATACTGTTTGCATTAATATTAAATAACATAATTTTGTCTTATAATGTGTACTTCACATTATTTAGCGTAGGTACTTTGGAGGATTTCATTGATGAGTGGGAAATAAAGTGGGTTAGTTTTCTAAAAGTTGGAAATGCCTTTTTTAAAGTAATCAAGAAAATTTTACTCATCATTTTCGTCATACAAGTATTGAAAATTATCTAATTTTTATACAACTGTTTCATCTGACAATTTATTTAAGTACAAATGAAGTTTTGTACGCTTTGAAGATTTTAACCCGATTTTCAGTGCAAACTCAATTTATCTGCTAATCGGACTGCAATTGGTAGGAAATAATTTAGAATTTATTGCAGACCAACGTTTTAAGAAACCATGAATCATTAGATGAAATTAATCATGAGTAAAACTACAGCGGTTCTTTCACATACATAAGGAAGCTGCTCTATTTTGTAAGGTTTTAGAAAAAAAAAAATATTTTTTACATTGAAAATAGTTTATCAGTAAAAATATATATTAAGCATGTTTATTCTAATTCATATCTAAAAATGGTTTCAAGTTCTTCGCTTAAGAACTGCCTAAATTGAAGATTACATTAATGCATTTTTTCAGTTTAAACATTTGACTATATCTAGTTTGTTCTGGAATACTTTCTAATAATAAATTAAATTAGTTAAAAAATTGAATGATATTCACGAAAGCTTATACTTTTATTTCTTAAGTTAGTTAAAATAGTGTTACATAACCCATGAACATCGGAGTGTATTTAAAGACACAATTTACTGATAAAAATATTTATCATTTATGTGTTTCTAAACTTGTACTGTGATTTAATGTTTTTTACTTATTTTTATTTACTTATTTTATTTATTTTTTTTTTTTTTCAAGTTTAAAAATTATGTTTAGAGTTTCAGTTTTCTTATTAATTAATTCATGCCATTTATTTTTGTGAGTCTCTCTGATGATTTCACATGGGGTCTCGTTTCTTAAAGTTCTTGTTAATCAAGCTATAAAATGAAGGCAATAAATATGGAAGTATCCTAAATGAAGAGTGATTTTTTTTCTGTTTAATTCCTAGCAGGGAGCCGCCTTTTTCAGCTCACAAGGAATTATCGATCAGGCGCAAAAAGGACTTAGGGACACAGAAAAAAATGCTTTGAAGCGCTTCTCGACGATTTAATCTTCTGCATAGCTTAATGAGAATTTTTTTTATGCTGCGCCTGTTTTAAGCTTCATAGCGACATAAAAATTTAGATATCTGCGCACTTTCTCATTTTACGACTTGGAGCAGAGAGCATTCGTAGCGGAAACGGTGTAACATTAAAACTTCTTCAAGATGTTAAAAAAGAATTACTTTTTTTTTTTTTTTAATTCAAAAAATTTTTCACTTTTGGGGCGTTCAGTGCCGGAGAGCCAATAGGAAGCGAGGGAAATTATGCTTAGGTTCTCTCTTTTTTTTTTTTTTTTTTTTTTTTTTTTAATATTTTAAGACTAGCAGGTGACTCAAGAAGTACATTAATTTTCCTTTTAATTTTCTTAGGCGAAAGGAAAAAAAATAAGAAAGACCATTTATGTTTTATTTTATGAGATGCAGGTAGAATTTCTTATCGAATGGAATTAAATAAAAAATTTATTGCTCTTAAAAAAATGTATTTTATTTATGCTTCCAAGAACCCATTCGAAGTGCGCCTGGGTTTCATTCTGTTTGTTATATGATCAAATACACTCATTTTTAACTCCAGAAAAAAAGAAAAAAAAAAAAAAAAAAAAAAAGAATGTTAATGAAAGGACAAAAAATATAATGGCATTAAGGAACACGTTCACATTTAATTTAGCGTGAAAATCAATGATTCATTTCTTGAATAAAAAAACACTGAAAAAATATAATTTTTTATTCAAGCTTATTCTAACATTCATAATGTAAGCGTTTGAATTAAGCAATGCAAATCCAAAACTTCCAGATAAAAAAAAATATAATAATAATAAAATAAAAAATCCTTATGTTAATAAAAGGAAATTTTCAGAAATGTAGTACTAATTCATTGCCTTAAAAGGAATAAAAAATCTTTTTTTTTTTTTTTTTTTTTTTTTTGTTAATTGTTATTATTAAGAATTTTTTTCTTCTTTTCATTTTCTTAATCAGATATAAACGTATCTTTGTGTTTAGAAATTTAATGTAAATAAGTAATTACTTCTAAAATGTCAAAAGTAAATTTGTTTAATTTTAATTTTAATTTTCATATTTTATGTTAATAATGGAGACATAATTAATAATTAAATAGGATACATATCATTACAAAATTAAAGAAAAAAAAAACTGTTTTATTTTCAGTTTTGCATTTTGTATTCTGTGGAGTTTCTATATAATCTTATATGAAAAACGAACTTTAAAGTTTGACTTCTGGATTGGTTGTCTAATCCATTGAAAATATTTAAACAAAAATGCATTACTTTTAGTAGGAAAGATTATTCTTATTTCTGTCTTCCCTACGAAATTTATAACCTATTTAAAAATATGAACTTTAATGTGCCAAACATAGAAACATTAATAACAAAAGTGCAATCATATTAGTATCACTCAAGCTTTGTTGTAAAATCCGCGAATCCTTAAATAAAATAAAAATAAATAATAAAGCTTTTGAAGAAAAAAAAGCAGGAAACTATTATTTATAATAATTTTCGTGAAGTATTTCTTAACATTAGATAAAAAAAATATCTTGAAATCACATTATCAATACAGATAAGACAGTATATTTTAGGGAGTAAAAACAATTTAAAATTAAACTAAGCTTTAAAATTTTAAATATTGAAATATGAATTTAAAACTATTTGTTTTCTTTAGTATTAATTTACTCATATTGTGCATTTTTAATATTCTAAACAAATATTAAGAAAGAGGCAGTTACTGTAAAACATTGATAAACTCAATTAATGCAATTTATAAAAACATGTAGCCTTATACATAACTAGAGAAAACTTGACTAAGCTTGAAAGATGAGGAAATCAGCTATTTTCTTGAAAAACACGAAAAATTTTAGTACTGACGACACAAGGCAAATTTAGCTACTGAATATAATGAATTTCTTCAGTAATATATAAACAACCAATCTTTCTAGCGTGAGAAAACACTCATAAAAAATTATCTACTCTATCCAAAATATGAAGCAAAAAGATTTAAGGAAGCTTCATCGAGAAATTTACGTCAATGATACACATAAAAGGAGCTTTTTAGAAGAAAGAGAAAAATTTCGATGGCCTAACTCATTAAAGGACAAGTACTGAAACGACACGTCGATCAATCGACTAAAATAAAATTGGCTCGAGTTATGGTAGTGTTGAAGAAATTTCCTCTCCACGTTTTATATTTCTCAACGAGTTTTTCGCGTGATAGTCCAGATGTAACGGACAAACTTATTAACGAGAGTGAACAGAGATTATTGACAGAATATTCCGTGAACGATATTATTAATTTCAACTTTGAAGGTTTGCAAAAGAAATCCCATTAAAATTTTTCTAAGAAAAAAAAAGTGCTTTTTCTTACGGATATCGTGATAGAATTAAAGTTCTAACTTTTTTCGATTGTGAAATTTATTTTATTTTATTTTATCTTTTTTTTTTAATATGCAGAAATGAATAATTTTTTTAATCCCTTAGCTTTACCTGAAATTGTTTTGTGTGGGCTAATTTTTTTGAATTCACGATGCTTTTTTTTTTTTTTTTTTTTTTTTTTTATGCACTATTTTTATATAAAACTTAATTTATCAGAGCTACGCAAGCCTTATAAAACAAAAAAACCATACCTTATGCCAATAATAATAGTTACACATACCAAAAATTACGTATTCTTTGTATGTTTAAATTTTCAATTTTAATTACACCAAACTATTAACAGAAAAATAACCTTGAATATTTAGAATAACAAAAATTGAATAAAAACTCAATATTTCGAATATGGTTACATAATAACTTATATACTTAGTATAATGATTATACACTTTCGTTAAAAAATTTATACAATTTAGACACATTATTTGTTTTCATTTTGCCAATAATAATAATAATAATAATAACTAGAAAGAAAGGGAAAGATATTCTTTGTGTATGAAAGAGAGAAATTTTGCAACCAGAATGCAAAATTGTTTCCTATTCTTTTAATTAATACAACTATTACCTGTGAAAATATTGAGTTTGAGACTTAAAAATTAAAATGTTGAGTGTCTAAAATGTTTAAAGATAATGTAATGTTTATTAAAATGAAAAAAAAAAAAAAAACTAAAATAATTTTTAGTTTATATTTTGTGTTTCATACAAAAATCACTTTATATATATAATTGAACAAGCTTTTCTTCTTTTATTTATTTGAAAGTGAAAGCATTTATTTATTTTCACAGAAACGTTTTAAACAGTTTTAGATTTTTAATTGAAAATAAAAAGTTGTTTGTATAATCAAATAAATAAAATTTCAATAAAAAATTAAAACGGGAAAAGTACGGGAGCATAAATTTTTTGAAGAGCTGTGCAATTAATCTTTCAAACACAATAAAAATAATAATAATAATATTTAAAACGTTATTGCGTTAAAGTTAAAACTAATTTATTTTAAAAAAAAAAAAAAAAAAAAATGTTCTTTTATTGTATTTTATATTAAATTCAGTTTGTATATATTTTTAGTACAAGAGGAAAAGTAACACTAAAATGAGAGTTAAAAAGGTAAATAGTAAATAAATATATACAATATATACAATAAAAGTACGTAGTAGAAATCGAAAATTCTAAGCATTTAAGACTAAAACAAATTAAATGGAGCTTTAAGAGTGTAAATCTCTAAGACTATTACCTACTCTCCCCCCCCCCCAATTCATTTTTGACAGTAGTTATTTATAATATGGAATTAAAGTAAATATTATATATACATACATATATATATATATATTTATTTATTTATTTGTGCAGGATAGTTTTATTCCTTTAATGGCTTGTTCAACGCCATATAAAGATATTTTACAATATATATTTATCTGCTTCTTAAAATATTCTCATTAAATAAAATTTATCTAACTACAAAATGTGTCTTTTGTCATTATTTTCATATTAGGGAAAGAAAATCACATATAAAAGTATGATTAAAAAAAAAAATTGAAACGTATATTTTTATTTATTATTATTATTATTATTTCCTATCAACTTTAAATTTAATCACCTTTTAATTTTAAAATGAATTTTTCAAAACAAATTAAAAAGCAAAAAGTTTCATTAAAAATTTTTCATTATTATTATTATTATTATTATTATTTATTTATTTATTTTATGCCAGGTGGTATTGTCATAGCTGGCGAGTATTATGATTACTAGATACCAACATTTTTTTAATATACAATTCCACCTTATTTAGCCATAGAAATTTTTGACAAAATCTTATAAAAATTTTCTAAAAAGTTTACCCATATCCAAAACTCGTAGCATTTGTCAGTTATATATTTTTAGTTTAAATTCATAGTATCCTATTTTTGGCAAACTGTTTCACTATAAAATATAAATTGAATTAATATATTAAGGGAAATATTGTTATTTATTAAACAAAAAGTTGAAAACTAAAAGTATTTCTGTTAAGTAAACTACACGGTAAAATATAAATAGTATTAACAGCCTTATTTAACGTACAAAACAAAAATATTTTTATGATGATTGATAAATGTATCAAAAGATATTTTGAGAAAATATTTCAATGCCCCTTTTTATTCGAAGGTGTTCACTTTAATGTGTAAATTGTAAAAATGTAATTTTATATTATTTGTTATTCATTTCAACAACAACAAAGTTTTCATATAGTGAGAGAAGCTAATATTAATTAAAATAATATACGTTAGTGTATTATTGCTTTTTACTATGATAAAAGCCTTATTTTATTAAATAATTACAACTTTTAAAAGTAACGCTCATGAGTGGAGTTTTATTACAAGCTTTTTTTTTTTTTTTTTTTTTTTTTTTTTTTCAACAGTAAATTTTTATTACGTAGATTGGATACTTAATTAAGTAATTAGTTTAGATTAATAAGACTAAATAATATTAATCAAAATTTCGCAAAAATATTTTTTCCCTCAATTTTATACGCTAGCATTTACTTTTCTGTTGTACAGTAATACGGTATATCGTTGTTATACTGTAAAGATTCTTTCAGAAATTTTCCTTAAATTAAGGGTACTATATCCAATAAAAGAATTTTAAGTCATACTACATTAAACTTTTATCAGCATTGCATATTATTGTACGGTACATTTAAATTTTTCTTTAATTTGAGTGTATTACTCCCTAATTTTTTCTAACTAAATACACACACACACACACACACACACATATATATATATATATATATTAATCTTTTTTGACAGTTTAGATATCATTTAAACTAGTAGTCATATTTTAAAGATTTTTTTAAAAGTTTATCTTTAAGTAAAATGCGGGAGAAATAAAAATTTCTGTTACACAAAACTAAATCCCTTTATTAGGAAATATATATTTTTTAGGAAATCTTATTTTTTAACCCCAACTTCTTTAATTAGTTGTACATATATATATATATATATATAGCCAAAGAATACTTTTCTCAATAAAATCACATTTAAGTTATTTGGTATGTGTTTTTACAAAAATTTTGTAATGGTATTCACTTGCTTCAAAAAGACAGTACACAGTCACATTTAAAAGCTTTTTAGAAGCTAATTTTCTCAATTCGGTAGTAATTTTGCTTTTTTTTTTTTTTTTTTTTTTTTTTTAATACTTATTAAATAGAAAATTGCTTTCTCACAAATGGTGTGTAAAAATTATTTTTCAATAAATTTTATATTTAAATGTTTCATGATATTCTCATTTACAAGTTGCTTATGAAATAAGGTCATTAGCAATATGATTGCAAATGATATTTACTTGACCAAATGATATTTACTTGACCGAAGGAGTCAACCCCTAAGAACATTTACAATTTAATGAAAATGAAAATTCTTCATTCATTAATAAGTTTAGAGAATTTTATTTTATTTTATTTATTTATTTATTTATTTTTTACATCAATATCTCCTCATATAATGTTTAAATGATGTCAAAAATAGACTTAAAAAATATATATATATATATTATTTTTAAAATACTTTTACAGTAAGGTGTTGGTGTTGGTGTTAGGGATTAAGGCCGATTGACAATTTACAGTAAGGTAAGGTGTACAAGTGCGGGATAATGTGCTAGGAGTAGACACTTTTGAATTTAAACTCTAAAAATAACATTTTGTATCTTGTATAGATTCGCCTCTCTTTCTAGATTAGTATCACAGCCATCTACAACTAATATCCGTAGCTACAAAGGTTACAAACCGTCTATTTTAAAATGAAGACAGTAGGGTATACTTCACCTAATTTGACCGGCAATCTAACCCCATGTTAATCTATAGAGAAATTTGTTTTATAAATTACTCATTTCCTCATGTATTTCTTTTCTTTTTATTATTTATTAATTTAATTATTTGTTTATTTATTTTTATTTATTTATTTATTTATTTTCGTTTTCACATTTAGAAAATTTAACAGAGTTGAAGTGTCTCACATTAGAAAAAAAAAATATTTTTAATATTTCATTTTTAAACTATAAAGTACAAAAAAATATTTTAGTTCAGTTTTCGCACTTTACAGCTTTAAAATGAAATATTAAAAATAAAATATACATAAACATTTTAACTATTGTGAAATTTCTAGATGTGAAAACGGAAATAAAAAAAAATAAAGTACATTAGGTTATGAGTAATTTATAAAACAAATTTCTCCATAGAATAACATAGAGTTATACTCAGTGTTGCCAAGTGTTATACTCAGTGTTGACTTTTTTTTTCAATATCTATCACTAAATTTTAATTGTAACTGTTGCATAATCACTTTGAAGAGTAATCTTTCATTATGTCTATCACTCCTCAAAATTATGGGTGATTATTGAATAAAAAAGGTCCCTAAATTTGGCAAAACTTATTATACTGCACGTCAAATCAGGTGAATTATCCCTTTGATGTTGCAGAAAATATATTTTGGCTATTAAATGGATATTTCCAATTGGTTGACTTTTTATTTCTTTTATTTCTGTATACTTTAATAGTGTCCACTACTATAACGAAAATACGTCTACTACTGGATTTTTTGCAGTAGGTGAAAAAAATGTATACTTTTTTCTTTTATTATTTTGAAATAGTTTTCTATTTTCTAAAATAAATACTAGATGAAATGGCCTAGAACTTCAGACATGCAAAGAACATTTATAAACTTACACTTTTCAATATCAATTTAGTCACAAATAAAGTTCAGGGACCAAACACATACACAGGCACGAAAAAAAAAAAAAAAAAAAAAAAAAGCGCATATATTTTAGTTTACCCTGTATCATAAACAGCTGCAAATGACTTCTAATTTTAACACATGATTTCACTTATAGTACAGTATTTGTATACTTTTTTGTGTGAATCGCACAGTTATTTTGACAGATATGAACCATTTTTCTAAAATTATTAATTTTTCGGCAAGCGTGTTGCTCAGAACAATGAATTACAAAAAAAAAAAAAAAAAAAAAAAAAATTACGAAACTCGCACAAAAATTGAAAAAATGTTAGAGAAACATTTTTCTGAAACATAAAATGTATAGGTTTAATTTTCGCTGAGAGATCAGTATTTGCAGTAAATAAATTTCTACTGCGCGTGCGCGAAAGATAACTATTTTTATTACACAGGTTAAAAGCTAAATATATTGTACGACTTATGAAAACGTTTATTTAAATAAAATAACAATTAAATAAATTATCGGTAAAAGAATGAGTTAGATTGTAGATACTTTCCAAAGTTGAAATTTCATAAGGGTTTTTTCACCTGCCAAGTATTTAGTTCAGATCCATTTATTTCACCTACATTGTAAAAAATATTTTTTTATGAAAAACTCTTCATTAAACTCGGAAAATTTTGAAAATAAATAAAATTATGTTATAGTTATAAGCCTATAAATGGTTTTTCACAAAAAATAATTTTTCCCATGTGGCTGAAATAATTCGATCTCTAAAGTAAGTGCGTGTATAGTTGCCAACTTTTATAATTTATTCCAGAGCACTGTTAGCCCCGCCTTTCTTTCATACCAGTAAGTTTGATTTTCTTACATGTTACAAAGAAATATTCTACAAAAATTTTGGTGTGAAAAGAAGGCAGGGCTAAAAATGCTCCGGAATAAATTATAAAAGTTGGCAACTCTTTACATGGCATATGAGAAACCCCTTATGAAATTTCAACTCTGGAAAATATCTAAATTCTTTTGCCCATAATTTACTTAATTTTTATTATGTTCAAATGAAGTTTTGTTGTAAACTGTACTGTGCATCTAACTTAAAATCTATGTAATAAAACGAATAGTATTTTTCTCGCGTGTGTAGTAAAAAAAAAAATATTTACTACAAATACTCACGACTCAGCACAAAATAAACGTGTGCATTTTATGGGAGTAATATTTCGCGAACGTTTTGTGAATTTCTCTCCAAGTTTCGTAAAATTTTGTTGAAATCTATGTGTGTTATAAGTAAAATATTTGCCAAAAAATTAATAATTATATATATATATATATATATACATCTAAATAATCGTGAGATTTACAAAAAACCATTCAAACATTGTACATAGTAAATGAAATCATATATTAAACTTATAAGTTCTCTGTAGCTTTTCATGATACAGAGTAATTCAAAGAATTTGTGATTTTCTTGAATTTGTGGTTAGTCTCCTAACTGAACTCAAATATATTATGATGTTTAGAAAAGTTGTTGAAAACTTTAAAAGGTTAGCAAACTACTAGAAACGATTTTCTTTTAGGAAACTTGGGTTTCAATCGAACTTTTCAATGAAATACAAGAGGCACAAATACAGGGCGTCTCAACCTATAACGAAGTACAAACTTTTGGTCGCAATTTTAAGATCAACAGATATATTCTCAAGATAGATTCAGTAGACTTACCTTTGATGCAATTACACTTCATAAAATGGAAGATAAATTGATTTAATATAATTTTACATGCATCAGCACTATTGTTGAATTAAGGTAACCTGTGTCTCTGATTGGATTATTATTTTACAACGGTATTTATTTATTTGAAAAACTGTCTTTTCTGGTATTTCATTCTACCTTTTAAAATAATAATCACAAATACTTAATTATTATTTATTATTGATATTTCAGATGCATAATTTTCATTCTAATACACTACTATGATTTCCATTATTAAATAAAATTCAGTTTTCAAATGTTTTTAAATCTATCTTTTACTAACTTTAATGTGCTGTATAATATAATGTTAACATTTCACTAGGCATAAAGGCCTCATCAACGCAGCAAGGTGCACTGGCGCTTACTAAGAAATTTGAAGTGTCTTTTGTATATGCGTTTGTTAAATTTTAGAGTGTCTCTGCTATCTACCAAACAGAGAAGGAACAAAAGTTAAAATAATAAAAAAAAATAAAATAAAAAAAAAAATGAGAAATTTATGTATAAAATATTAATAAAATTTGAAGGGGTTTATAGACTTGAACGCGATTTGCAAAGATGTTATTATCGTGAAGGGAGGATTTTTTTTGGTAAAGAAAAAAACAATACTTAATATTTTCGTCGATGGTGGTCACTGTTCATAAGCCAATCACACATTTCCATAAAAAAAAAAAAAAAAAAAAACTATATTTATTTGCATGCGAATGTTTACAGGAATATAAGTTCAATTTTATGTCTCCGCCATCACCACAAATTACAGTTTGCAAACGAGCTACAAAACCACTATTTGCAGCTTCAGTCTTACCTGAGGGAAAACATCTTCACCAATAACGCTTTATCCACCATACCAGCATCGCAATTAAAACTTCATGTATGTACAAGTAGGAGACGAAATATAAACTATAAGCTATGTTAATCGTAAAACCGTGCGTTTTACAGGACTCTGACATACGTCTCTTTACGCATCCGTGCAGCGTCCTCTGTTGACAAAAAATGTGATCATTTTTTTTTCTTTACTAAAAAAAAAATCCCCCTTCATGAAAATAACATTTTCGCAAATCGCGTTCAATTCTGCCAATTCCTTCAATTTGTTTTAATTTTTAAAATGTCTACAGACTTTTAAAAATTCAAACCGGGACACTCGGTATATATATATATAGATAAAAACATAGATTGATAGAGGGATAGATAGATAGATAGGCATATTTAATTTGAATGTGAAACTAATGGATTTTAAAGGGCTTTAACCATTAATTCAGTAATTTTGATTTCATTAATTACAAATTCAATATGATAAGTCCCGTAAACTATAACGTTCATATTTAACATTTCACAATTTTGGGTTATTATGGTTGTTCTTGTGTGGGTTAACGCCGATTGATTGCACTAAGGTCATAGACCTGCAATTGGAATTCCCTCCATGGGTGTCTTTCTAAGGGGTTCTAACCCGTATTTACGCGAGTTTCGGTGAAAACGAAGGTGAACTCAAACCGGCTAGGTCGACAAGCACGACCTGGGATCGAACACTGCGCTTCCCGTCTACCAGGTTTGAACGCAAGTCCGCTCGGTCACCCACTGGTAGGGCAGACACCCACAATTTTGGGATACCCATGTAATGTGTAAGCCTTACATATGTAAATAAAGTAATTATTAAAAGTATTAAATATAAAAACTTTAATTATTTTTCTTGTAGTTTTAAATACATTTTTTTTTTATTATTATTATTGGGTTTTAAATTAATTGAAATGTGTAGACTGTTTATATTATAGAAAATGATAAAAATGTTTATATAAGATATGCTCATTTTTAAATCAAAAACATATTTTTTATTTTTTATTTATTTATTTATTTATTTTTTTTTTTTTTTAAGGATATAAAAATAACTTTAAAATGTTGAAAAAATAAATTTGATATTATGCTAACAATAAATTTTATTAAAACTTTGAACTAAAACTTAAGGTTTAATTGAAATAGGTTTTAAACTCACAGTTCATAACAGTTACTTCAACACCTTTACATAAACACTTTTTTTTTTTTTTTTCTAAATAAATATATCACAATATTTTAGTTTATTTCAAAAACGTGATTTTAAAGAAATGGATTTTTTTTTTTTTTTTTTTTTTTTTTTTTAATAAGGTTGTGTTATTAAAAAAAAAAAAAAAATTCTTATTTTTAAATATTAACTCTTTAACGTTCATTGATCTCGCACTGAAAATTTCACAAAAATTTTTCAATATTTTTTTTAATGTTTTAATCGATTTTAAAACTAATTTTTGTAACTTTTCTGTTTGTTGGATAGCTGCACTACTTCGAAACTTAACAAATGATGTTTCAGAGGAAATCATTTTAAATTTCTGAGTTGCCGCCAGTGCACCTTGCTACTTTGGGGATGTACTCGTGCCTAGTTTTTTCACGTAATGTCGGGCTATTATTTTGACTTGAAATAACTGTTGTAAGTTTTGCAATCGATAGAGTTTACTTACAAAGTTTTAATTTATTAAATTAGTTATTCTTTGAATTTAATTAGATTAACTATGAAGAGTATAAGAGGTATTTCAAAACAAAAATTTCTCAAAAATTAATTTTTTTTTTTTTTTTTTTAATGTATAATGTGCTATGTGTCTGAAACTATATTTGAAATTAATTTAGTATTTTTTAAAAGAAAATAGGCCGCGAAAGTTCAAGGGTTAATAAGGATAACGAAATATTACATTGATTCAATCTGAAAGATACTGTTTTTTTTTTTTTTTTTTTTTTTTTTTTTTTATAAAGGTTTATTTGCACCCCCATGAAACATATATGCTTAAAAGCTACATTATGATAATGCTATACTAACATCGTAAAAAAAAAAAAAAAAAAAAAAAAACTTTTATAGATGTTTTAGTCATTGTTAAAATTATTAAAAATTATTTAAAAACCAATAATTCACATAGTTTTATTTTTTTAAATCTGTAATATTCGAACTACATATGCATTATTATTTATATGATTTTAAAATATGAAAAACCATATATAAATATATGAACTGAAAACTGTGTAACAAGTGCAAAAAACAAACATATAAAACAAAAATAACAAGTCAAATGAAGATTATTTATTGTAAAAAGCATAATTTTACTAAAACGTAACGAAGAATATGAAAATCAATAAAATAATAGGGTTTATTTGTGAAAA
The DNA here is from genome assembly GCA_963930645.1 of Salticus scenicus. NCBI lineage: Eukaryota > Metazoa > Arthropoda > Arachnida > Araneae > Salticidae > Salticus > Salticus scenicus. The sequence continues at coordinate 267,607,367 of OZ005651.1, read as the reverse complement.
CACTAATAAAACAACCATAACGTCATCAGGGGCACTTATGATTGTAAGATGATAAAAATAACATTGTTTCTATAATTGGGTGAAGGCTTTTCACAAAAATTTACCAACAGTACATGTACCCAATAATATTATCAAATAAGCATAAAAGGAAAAAAAATAATATTTTTTTATTAATTGCACGGAGAAAAATTAATTATTAAATTTAAATATATTAGATAGATAAAATTAACAAAATTATTAGGTTGGTTGGGGTTTTTACGTCGCACTAGTGCTGCGCAATGGGCAATTGGCGACGGTCTGGGACTCATCCCTAGAGATGGTCCTGAGACATGCCATCACAATTTTGATCCTTCACGGTAGAGATGACTCTCCCGCTTCGGTGACCCCTAGAGGTATAATTTTGATGGGAATATGGAGGACACTGCGGCCACGACAGATTTTACGTGCACCAGCCACCATTAGTGTACACAACGGTCTTTGGCCGGCTCAAGTACCGAACCCGCAATCTTCCAATTACGAGTCCGGCGCTCTACCGACTGGGCTACCACGGCCCCAAAATTGTTAGGAAATAACTTTGTAAAGAAAGAAAATACTTAACTATATATAGAAAAATATACAAATTTTATAGTTATATATTTATAATTTTATAATTATATATTTAAACTATTGAACTATAATATTATTAAAGTAGACTTATAGTCTACGAATTAAAACGAAAAAGTTTATTATAACTTATTTATTATTATTATTATTATTATTATTATTATTATTATTTTTTATATAATTTACTATTAAATTTGCTCCTAAGGTTAATGCCCCAGATTACAAGCATAACTCTTTTAATGCAAATTCAACAAGTTTGTTTTATGTCCTTTGAAATATTCTCGCATAAAACACGAACCGCTACTAAATTAATTATAATTATTTTAAAATTTTATTATTTCCATATACGAGAACAGATTCACCTATGCATTGCTGTTTACAAATGTTATATATTTTCCTTTCTTTTTTTTTTTTTTTTTTTTTTCTTCTTGAATTAAGAAATGAAAAAATATTTGAAAAGCATTTATACTATATCCTTGAAATCCTTTTCTTCATTCTAAATCGAAAAATAATTTTCAATTTTTACATTCCCTTTTTAAATTAATTCGTATTTTTAAATACTATTATTATTATCATTATATATATATATTTATATTTATATAAAGAAAACTTTTTTAATATTAAAACAATTCTATTAGAATTTTTTTATTTATTTATTATATTTCAAAATTTTATTTACTTATTTATTGATATACCTTCTATATATATATTTAATAAAATTCCTTTTTTTATTATTATTATTATTCTAAACCGGAATATGTTGTCACATTTATATATATACATATATATATATATCCATATATTATACATTTCATATATATATATATGAAACATTCACCGTGAATCAATCGCTGAGTTTTAAAAATACATATAGAAAAAACTTTGTCTTTTATTTTTGTTTAAATTTCTTAAAAACCTAATAAAATAAAATTTTAGTCATTATTTTAAAACATCTATTTAGTCTCTTAGTACAAAAAAAGTTAAGTAAAAGTGAATAATATGATAAAAATGATATGCAGGAAGATGAGATAATCGCTATGTACCCATATATGCAATAAATAAATATACATATGAACACATCATGTACCCATATGAAATACAAAAATTAAATAAATAAAAATAAAAATAAACAAATCTAAAAATATTAACTGTGATACCTTGAATGAAAAATTACATTTATACCCAGCATATATATTTTTAGGATATTTTCTACTTTTTTTTTTTTTCAAGAATAAACAAACTGATATGCAACATTGAAAGTTACATCACAATAACGTGTTTTAACGAAATTTATAAAACAAAACTTATGAAAAATATTGAAATAATAATTACAATGAAGTATTTCGCATATTCATTTAAAAACAAGAGAAAGCTGTTACGGAGAACGATACTATACACTATCAGTTTAACAACAAATATAAGCATTTAGTGTGTATTACACTTTTTTAATTAATAACAGTATTAATAAATTACAAAGCATTAAACATTAAAAATTACTAAAATTATAAAATTTCAAATACGCAACTGGATTTTATTTATGATTAATGACTTATTCAGTTTATTCATCCGAGAATTGACCTGGACTAACTTCATAAGGTCAGTGCCCACCAAAATACACAGAGGTTTATACACATCGCACACAGAAGCAACCGGCATATGTCATTTCAGATCGATTTCAAAAAATCGCTTATTCGCTTTTATTTAAAGTCACGTGTCGTAAACAAATAAAATGTTTACGATAAACAAAGCCTTAATTTTTTTTTTCTTGGTTATTAAGATAGTTTATGGCATTATATACCATTGTTTAGCTCATTATTAGCTGTAATAAACAGTTTACTTAAACGTTATCAAATTTCATCAGTGTTTGTAAACAAAAAGTGACACAAAGGATTGTTTAAGAGCAACATACAGCTGGAGAAATTTACAAGATATTTTTTTTCAAAAATCACAAGAATTTTGCCTTTATCCCAAAAATGAAAAATTTAAAAAGAAATATTTTACTTACCTGTTATCAATCTGATTATTTGTCCACAAAACAAGTCCAAAGCACTAAAAACACACAGCTATATACGCAACCACATTGCAACTTTAACTAAACTGAGACAGCCAAACCATACACGTTTAGAAGTATAGGGTTAAAAACCTCAGATTTGGGGGATATCAAATGTTAAGGGGGGTTCAGCATCAGCAAGTAACGGAACTTCGGGTGACAAAAGGGGTTTCAAAAGAGTGGGAAATTCAGTGAAGGTATTGGAGGTCGGGAACCTGGGGTCCGTGAACTTGAAAGTTTGAGTGAATGCCCTCCGTTGTTCCTTTCTTCAGCACAATAGAAGTAAGTTTAAGAAATTCATGGGAAGAAAGTAAAACTGTTTAAGAAAGGAGAAGGTTAGTGGATCAGGGGTAGTTTTTTTTAGGTCTAGGGCAGTAGTTCAAGATTTTTAGAATAAGGGTTTAGGGTAGTAGTAAAATAAGGAAAAGAAAACCAGTTTATAAACAGTGTCAGCTAAAGAAAATAGTTTCAGTTAAAGAAAACGAAAAATACTTTATATATATATATTTATAGATTAAGATATATCAGAAAGGCTCATTATTACATATCATAAAGTTTAGATTACAAACTTTTAATTTTCAAATAAAATTGTTTAAGAAAAGCAGGTTAGTGAATAAATAGTGCAAAGTTCAGGTCGAGGGCATTAGATTAAGATTTTGAGACTGAGGCTTTTGGGTAATATATAAGTAGGGGAATGAAATGGGTGTCTCGTAAAGTGGTAGTTTTTGTTCTAATTTTTGAAATGTTTAATAAAATTAATGTTTAATAAAATATTATAAATATTAAATAAAATTAATAAAATAATTAATATCAATAAATTTTAATAAAATTAATATTTTATTATTTTAGAGGATGTCTGCAATAAAAAAAAAAAAAAAAAAAAAAAAAAAAAAAAAGTCATTTCCCTTCTCCTCCCCTCCTAAAAGTTTTTGAAGTTAGTAAAATTGTTTAAGAAATGAAAAAGTGGGTGGATTTTGCCAAATTCGTTTTTGTAAGACTGGGGTTATACTTCAAAATCATTATTTAATGTATTGAAATTTTTGTGATAAGAGAGAGAGAACTATTAAATAAACAGTTATTTATCTCGGTTAACTCGGGAAAAGACTTTTTTTTTTTTTTTTTTTGTAAGTTATTGGCTTAGAGTTTTGAAATTTTTCATGTGTATACATTGTAATGTAATAGAATTAATTATGTAATCACAATTTCTCCAAAGCTATTTAAATTTTAAATTTTTTGAATATTTTAAATTGTTTTCTTTGATTTTTTATTATTACAATTTAACAATTTATGGTAAACATATTTAGATATTGCTTTGTGTATTTAATTATATAAGTTAATTTTTAAAATATTTTTATGATTTAATACTAAAATTTAACTCAAAGATATATAATATTCATTATCCTTCTAAGTATAATTTAAAAAAAAAAAATGTATTGTCTAACACTTCTAGTTTTCTCCTGCTAATACATTTTAAGATTCACTTTAATTTTACGAATTTCAATCATAGCCTTTGTATACTCGAAAAATTATATTTCCAGACTTTTTAACGTGCACCAGTGCTAGACACTGGATAAACAAAAGTCGACAACTTTTTTGTTCCAGTAGTGGACACCATTAAACTTCTTCAAGGAAGGCTGAATAAAATATGATTTGGTCAAAAAATATATTTAACTAACAAATGGTTTTTGTTTCTTTGTTTATCTGTTTTATTAATTTATTAAAAGACCGAAAAAAATATATAAGTTGTATCATAAATTAAAAACTAATTATCTCTGAAAAAAATTCTCATTTGTAAATAAAACGTTAATCAGCCCTATTTGATGATAATATACCAAATCTATCCAGTTCTTCTTTAAGATATTTTTTAGGCTTTCTGTGTGTCATTTCATATATATGTATGTGTGTGTGTGTACTGTGTATGTACAGTCGGTAACAAAAGTGTCCGAACACTAGCAAAAATTTCTATGTAAAAAAAGTACACTTCATACGGTTTTGTTAAATAAATCCTTATCGAATCATGTTCTTACACTGACTAAGACCAGGATTCGACAAGGATTTATTTAACAAAACCGTATGAAGTGTACTTTTTTACATAGGAATTTTTGCTAGTGTTCGGACACCTTTATTACCGACTGTACGAAGGTGAATCAGAATCAGATATAAACCAGAATTTTTGTTTTTTAATTTATTGGTACAGGATACAAACAAGAGAGTTAAATAACATTTTTTGGCATAATATCTTGATTACATTGTACATTTTTCGCAATGGATTAGAATTTTTTTTATGGCATCTTCATAATAAGAGAGACGGCACGTTTCCGTCCAATTGCTCACAAAGGCCTCAACAGCAGAATCATCGTCGAATCACTCACATTCTATTGCTTCTTTCAGCAGCCTATACACGTGACAGTCACACGGAGATAGATTAGGATTATAGGGAAAATGCTCTATGTTTTTAAATGAATTTTCTCCAAATGTTCGAATAACTGTGCGGTGTGTGAAGATCGCGGGCATTTTTTTATGGCCAAGTAACAATTCTGGTCAGGTATATGACAGTATTTTCTGCCAATATAATCTTTGTCTCATCTAATAACTAGTAATACAAGGCAACATTAACTTTTCGGTATTCATGGTGAAAGGTGGGGTATAAAACTCCTTTGAACTTTCAAAACACAGATCCAAGGTTTTGAGGAAATTTTGAGAGGTGAGGGGCGAGATATTTTTTCTCTCAGCTAGAATTTTTTGTGCCACTGTTACACTTGAATTTCTTCAGGCTAGTCTCCCCAAATTTTGTTACATGTTTTTAAACGATTTGGGGGGGGGGGGGGGTCATGTTGTAATAATTTGTAACAATACGTTGCGCAACACGAGGCTGAAACTTTAGTTCACACATTGTAACGCCAAATGCAACGCAGAAAACAATTATTGCAATATAGGTAATCACGTGACATCAACACCTTCAATTCCCAGCTGGACGAAGTCTCTCCAAATGCATTATGGACCATACAAAAAAAATTCTGATTTATATTGGATTAGGATTGGTAAATAAGGAAAGGCTGAAACTAACCCCTCTTTTTTTTAATATTTTTTCCAGCCCAAAGTGCTATAGGTATAAACTCAACACTTTTCACACATGTAGTTTATTATAAACCATTTTCTTTCCAAAAATTATAACTCAGTGTATGCTCTAAACACTGTTTTAAAAAAGCAGGTGTATTTGTTACCACCTTCCCAATAAACTCAGCAGGAACATCACTTATGACTAAACGGAAACTATTTTCAATTTTGAAAAGATTTTGTATCGCAACAAGCTCTTGTGATTACTAACTTTATTGTCCTAATAAACCTACCTGTTCGTTTAAGATAATGTCTAGAAAGTACTAAATCACATTGAGTTGTAACTTTTTGAAAGATAATGGCATATAATTTGCTAAATAAAGGAAAAAAACTGAATTTATACTAACAATATTTTCGCAGCGAATTGTTTTTTTTTTTTTTTTAATGGAAAGGTACTTTCCGCCAACCAGTATATATATAAACCCTTAATAACTTTTCTCATGAACTGTGTCCTTGTTTCTTCGCATTTATATAATGACATATGTTTTACATATATACATACATGAATATATACAGTCGGTAATAAAAGTGTCCGAACACTAGGAAAAATTCCTATGTAAGAAAAGTACACTTCATACGGTTTTGTTAAATAAATCCTTCTCGAATGATGTTCTTACACTGACTGAGAACAGGATTCGGCAAGGATTTATGTAACAAAACAGTATGAAGTGTACTTTTTTTACATAGGAATTTTCGCTAGTGTTCGGACACTTTTGTTACCGACTGTATATATATATATATATATATATATATATATATATATATATATATATATATATATATATATATATGTGTGTGTGTGTATATATATATATATATATACATATATATATATACAGGGTGATCAGTTTAAAAGAGTACCCGTGGGTTTTTCTTATAATCCTTAAATTTGACGGATGTAGCAACTATTTTAACATTGAAGTATGATTGTTTGAACTTTGTTTAAGTTTCTTAGACAATTTCTAACACTGTTGGACTGTTACAACTTTATTTGTGGGGTAAAACAGAAATGGAGACGCACATTTTTTTTAATCCTCTAATAATTTTATTTTTGAAAAACATAATTTAATTCAATTTTTTTACATTATCATTCCTCACAGAAAATGTTGAAAATGTTCACCATCATTTTGAATTCAAAAATGAACACGTCGAGCCAGGTTTTTGACACACTTCGCAGCATTGTTGGTGAGTTTGACGAGATTTTTTCAGTTATGATCTGTTTTAATTCATCGATGTTTGCAGGACTTCTCTGGAAAAGCCTATGAAATTATAATGTAAAAATAATAATGATAATGTAAATGTAATGTAGGAATAATAATGTAAAAATTTTTACTTAAATTTTGTTTTTCATAAATAAAATTACTACAGGATTAAAAAACTTGTGCGTCTCCGTGTCTGTTTTACCTCACAAATAAAGTTGTAGGAGTCCAATAGTGTTGGAAATTGTCTTCCACACTTAAATAAGGTTCAAACAATTATAGTTCAGTGTTAGAATAGTTTCCACATCCGTCATATTGAAGGGTAATAAGAAAAACTAACGGGTACTTTTTTAAATTGACCACCCTGTATATATATATAATTATACTGCACTTTGTCCATTACTCGTTCTCCTATTCAGTTTTGAATGACCTAGGAGTGAACAGGACCAGTCATTACTGACAATGGTGACAGGTTGGTATACCAGCATTGAACATTTATGAAAACGTTATGATCTATTACAAAATCAAAATTTAGTCACATGAAAGTAGCATGTACAAAAAGTTAGCTTAAAATAAGCAAATGGAAATGACAAATTTTGACTTAATTTATACAAAATGACAAGAAATAAAGATAAGGTGACAAAAAGTTGCCCCTGTTTGAGTAAAATTGTTCTCCTTAAAAAACCAGGTTCTTAAAATCATCATAGTTCTACACTCTAATAGTAGAGGATTGTAACACCAAACTGGAATGCCAGACGAACCTGTCTACAACTTAGAAAACTTAATTTCAAAGTTTAAGTTTAAATGCAGCTATTACTGGCGCAGTGTCCCCTACTAATGTATTTTTCTTATCTATAGAAATAGAACATCTCTTTTTACATAAAAATAAGAAGAACCGGCTAACAATAGACCATATATGAAAATTTCTCTTTTCTTTTCTTTTTTTTTTTTTTTTTTTTTGTCTAATATAATCATTGACAAAATATTTGGAAATTTTTGTGAGTACTAATCAAATATAAGGGTTGATAACTGAAAATCATTACTCGTTCCCATATTCTATGATTAATGTTATTTACAATAATATTCTCAAAAAAAGATTTGGCAAGTAATTGACCATTTACATCCAGAAAATGGCCTTAAAGTAAAACCTATTCCTAAAACAGATAGAATGCATTATATTTCAATATAAATAAATAAAATATATTAATGTATACTAATAACTAACAAATATCGACTTACTAATCAACACCTCCCCTGCAACTGCCCAGGAGTGAATACCAGACCGTTATCTACAGTCGGCAGCAAAATTATTCGAGCGCTAGCAATAACTCTTAATTAAAAAAAGTACACTTAATGCTGTTTTGTTATATAAATCCTTGTCGAATCATGTTATTAGACCTACTAAGAACATGACTCGACAAGGATTTATTTAACAAAGCAGCATTAAATGTAAATTTTTTACATAGGAATTATTGCTAGTGCTCGAATAATTTCGTTGCCGACTGTATAGTCCAGCTGACCAAATGTCCTCATTTTCTGGGGACAGACTTTAATTTGAAGGCATTTTTTTAAGTTTTTAAAAAAATGTAGAAAGTAAACCTTATTTATTACGAATAAAAGAACACATTTAGATAATTACAGCAATATTTAACATTTCTCTATTATAAAGGTACTCTGTCAATAAACCTACTGTCCATCGCATAACGCTCGTGAGACGTTAAACCGACTCATCCATACATCTTTCCCTACAGCAAACTAAATTCTTCTTCGACAATTTTGTTCAAAAAGGACTCCACCTTCTTTCTAAATCACTTAAGCTACTAATTTTAAAGTGAAACGTTAAAAAAATTCACAAGCTAAAAATCCACTGCGAAAATTTAGGTGAGAATCTCACACATTTAGAAATTAACTACATTGGTGAATTACTGGAAAATTTGAAAACAAACAAAATTTCGATAATTGAACAATTTAGTCATTTACTAGGGCTAATAATGCTTTAGATACCCAGTAACTAACCACCACTTAATTCCAATAAAACAAGTTAGTTTATTAAATATACATATACAGTGAAACCTCTCAAGTTGGACACCCCTATAAGATGGACACTTTTTCTTGGAACGGAATGTATCCATAGGATTAACATTATGTCCAACCTCTATAAGTTGGACACCCCTTTAACTTGGAAGTTGGACAGTGAAATACTGTCCTAAGTTGGACACTTTCACCTGATGAGACAGAAAAAAAAAAAAAAAAAAAAAAATCTTCTATTTTCTCACTTCTTTTTTTAGAAATTTTACTTATCCCTCGTAGAAAAAACTGTAAATATATATATATAAACAATGTTTCTTGTCACAATATATTTACCTCTTATAAAAAATACTTCTTTTCTTCAGTTGAAACATTTGTTGAAATACATAATTTAGTGCATAATGCAAGAATCATTCTTTTTATTGAATTGCATGAATTATCCTTGCATTTTTTTTTTTAATTCCACAGAGAGTTTACAGGCATGTTTTGACTTAGACTGTTTAAAAATTGGCATTAGAAAAAACATTTTGGTTGGTAGGGGTCCTCTTCATTTACCCCTTTTATTTTTCCTACCATGTATAACTTGTGTGTATAATTGCACTAAACTTAATATGAGAGAGATCTATTGTGAAAAATTATGCTGATTCAATTTGGATGACTGGTGACTGGTGTTTATCAGCTGACTGGTGTTGCTGCTATGCTTCAGTTTTCCCCATTTATCGGAAAAATATATCTCAGTTTCTAGAGTGAATAAATTCACGAAACTTTATATGTGAGATGACCGTTATGATATTAGCTTGATTTGGGTGTAGATCAGCAAACAGGTGGTGCTACTTTTACTCACACTTTGATTTTCCACATGACTATCTCAGCGTCTATTGGATAAAATTGCACCAAAATTCATGTGCAAAATCTTTATTGTGAGAAGCTATATTGATTAAATTTTCTTGCATGTTAACGGGTAGGTGGCGCTATTATATAAAAAATTATAGATGAAAGTATTATAATGGCCACAACATAATTTACATTTAAATTTTAAATCTTCAAATTAATTATTTTTTGTATATAAGTCGTTACTTAATTATATGTAGATGTGATTAAAAGTTAAAAAGCATGCATGGATACATTTTAATTAAATCAAAAAAAGTAAGCACCCCTATAAGTTGGACACCTCTCTAAGTTGGACACTTTTTCTTGGAACCGTAAGTGTCCAACTTAGAGAGGTTTTACTGTATATATTATATATATATATAACAAGTATAAATGACCTACATATCTCAAAAAATAAACTTTTGTAATTAAGTTCTGCTTGATGTTTTAAGAATGAATTAGACATCTCACAAAACCTGGCTAATAATAACACAAACTTAATTTAATATTTGTAGACAGCTTTGTAATTCTTCCATGTTAACATCGAATCTAAACATCAGTTACTATTCGAAATTGTGACAGATTATTTTTATTAGACGTTACATACGTATTTTACTAATCAGGTTCAGAACTTTAATACATAAATACTTATTTATTTATTTAGTCATAAATTGTCGATTAGTGGCTTGTAGTCAATTACTGGCGGATGCATGATGAAAAGAACTAATTTTAAAAGATTTATTTAAAGTCAAAATAATTCAAAATACTTCAATGCTGCCGCCTCTAGGCATATATACCAATGAGTTAACAATATAAATATTTTTATTCTTGTAATAGCATTCAGTTTACAAACTTATACATAAATTTCCAAATATAAGATTAGACTAGCTAAAACAAAGCAGAATGTATGCATTCAATTACATTAATACAGAATATATATATTTCGTATTTAAATGAAAGTCATCCTACATTTGACTATTTTTTATCAATTACTTTCCAAACATTTGTACTTTGCATACTAAATTGTAGAATTTTCAATAAATAAACTCAATCATTTTTTATTGCATAATCATAGTAAAGTACAGTCGGTAACAAAAGTGTCCGAACACTAGTAAAAATTCCTATCTAAAAGAAAAAGTACACTTCATACGGTTTTGTTAAATAAATCCTTATCGAATCATATTCTTATACTGACTAAGAACAAGATTCGACAAGGATTTATTTAACAAAACTGTATGAAGTGTACTTTTTTTACATAGAAATTTTTGCTAGTGTTCGGACACTTTTGTTACCGAATGTATTTTTTTTTCCTCTTAAAAAAAAAAAAAAAAAAAAAAAAAAAAAAAAAAATGGTTTTACTAGTTATATGATTTTTATGGTCTAACTCATAGCTATAATCAATTCCAGGTCAAACTGGAATTTAGTTAAACCAATTTCCATTCAAAGCAGTAATTTTATATGGAAATTTACTTAAATTAAAGGAAAAATATTATGTTAAACAGTAAATTCTTTAAAATTTTAAACTAAAAGACTTGTAAGATATACAAACTGTTATAAAGCAGAAAACCGTTTTTTAGATTGTTTAAGACACATCACTAACAGTTAGAATTTAGGAATATGAAAATATTGAATTTTGTTATAAATGAATAAAAACTTTATTTCTTAAATTTTTAAATGTTTAAGATAATAATTCATATTCTTTCAATTATTCACTGTTTACTATTATTCAATAAATTCAATTTAAGATTTAAATATGTATATATATATATATATATATATATATATATATATATATATATATATGTGTGTGTGTGTGTGTGTGTGTGTGTGTGTGTGTGTGTGGTCTTAAGTTTTAATTATATGTATTCGTAAATTTACAGTCGGTAACAAAAGTATCCGAACACTAGCAAAAATTCCTATGTAAAAAAAGTGCACTTCATACGGTTTTGTTAAATAAATCCTTGTCAAATCCTATTCCTAGTCAGTCTAAAAACATGATTCGATAAGGATTTATTTAACAAAACTGTATGAAGTGTGCTTTTCTTACATAGGAATTTTTGCTAGTTTTCGGACACTTTTGTTACCGACTGTACCATCTATAATGTATATTTGTAAAAACGTATAAATATTCATTTAATATGCGTTAAACTTTAATGTTCGTGCGAAAAATGTAAGCGACATCTTCTGAGGAACATTTCATGTTTTTTGAAACACTTCAACATTTTAATATTTATTATTTGAATCGGAAATTCGTTATTACGTAATTCAAAGGTGACTACATAAACCCTTCAGCATTCTCCGATATAATTTGATTATTTGTTTTTACGAATTATCAAATATTTAATTTAAATAATGTCACGAGGGGAAAAAAGGCATTTTGTGATTGGCAGTATTTTTCTTTGCAATTTTCGATTAGAATGAAACGACCATAGAAAAAGTATTACAAAAAAATATCTTTAGAATTTATAATTAATTAAAAATTTGAGAAATTAAAATATTTCGCCATATGATAGAATAGTTTAAATAAAATACGGTTTAGAAAAATTATAATAAAACTGTTTTCAGTTTAAAATTCTGTTATTGTATAAATTATCAATATGATGTACACTGCTATTTTTATATAATTAGATGAAAATGTGTAGACTTACCTAAAACTTCCATTATTCTTATTTTAGCTATGAGTATAAATAATTTAAATAGGTAACTAAATACAAGAATCTCTAGAAAGTGAATATCTATAAAATGATTTTTTATAATTTTCTAAATACATTTTGAAAAATATTACTTAATTTAAATATTATAACGTATAATTACTTGCTTTAATTTTAAATATATGTAATTGTTTATTTAAATAATTAATGCTTAAAAACTACTTTTTATTTAAACATCATTATTTAATATAATATTATCAATTCATAGGATTTACTATATATATTTGAATGTAAATGAAATATTTAATAAAACAAACAGCTCTTAGTTATTTATTTAGACTTAAAAAACAATATTAGGAATATAAAATAAGGAATATATCTTTTCTTTTGCATCGTATACTGCTAGATTTTTAAACGCTTGGAGATTTTATATTATAAACTGTAGGGATCAAATCTTTCTGTTGCTTGAGGAACAATAATTTTTTACAGTAACTTTCTTATTTAGTTGCAGAAATTCGACTACTAGTTATAGCATAGTTAATTACGAAAAAATAGTTTAAAATATATATAAATTGTCAAACTTTTTTTTATTATTATTATAAGAGATACCCAATCATTTTTTGGAAAATCTGTACGTTTAGAAGAATAAAGATTGCACTATTGTTTTTAAATATACAAAAAATGTTAGTCTCCAAACGATGAAAATACTTTTTTTTTTTTTTTTTTTTTTTTTTTATCTGATCGATTAGTTTGTTGCATTAACTAGCTGTAGCCTGACCATAGCTTTTTATCCCCTGCCGTGTAACTCGTGACTACATAAAAAATGAAAAACATTTGCTTTAAACTCGTATATTATTTAATTTATCCCTTCAGAAGCTGACTATTCTTCAAAATATTGATTTATTCAATTTTAATATAATATTTAAGAATGGTTCTTTATCTTCCTAAATTTGATTAAGTTTTATTTCTATGTGAATTAAAATTACAGTCTATTCAGTCTATCAGTTAAACTTTCAGTCTAAAATACAGTCTATCAGTTAAACTTTCCATACATTAATTACATACAGTTAAAATTTAGCTTCTTTTTTTTTAAGTCAAAATTTTAGCATTTTGCATTTGTGAAAAATGTCGTAGCAGAGAATATTATGATACAAAATTAACGAAAAGTACTTCAATTGGAAATATTAACCTTTAAGCGTTAGCCGTTTTTCGGTATATATGTTTAATGATTCATAAAATTAATACTATGCACAGTATAAATATGAGAATTTAATACTGTATACTATACATGTTTAGTAATCTTATTTTCTTGAAAAAAGCAACATATGTTTCAAAATTTAGCTACACCAGCCTTTTATTTTGACTGTGCACGCCGGAAAAAGACGGGCTTAATGCGTATAGGGTTAAAATAGTTCAATATCTGGGAAATGGTAATAAAGCTTGCAGAAATAAAATATCTTCGTTTAAATCTGATTTTTCATGTTCTGTGAAAGTACTTATTTTTACTGCTTTTGTCTGTTTATAAAATAAAATAAATTTATATATATATATATATATATATATATATATTAAGTTTTAACGATATTTTATTGCATAATGCAAACAATATAAGACATATTAAAAAAGGAAAAAAATGCTTTAAATTTATTCAGGTGCTTTGATCCTAATGTAGATTTAGTGTGAAGCATGATAAATAGAACGTATCAAAGTATATATAACTTGAAAAAAGGAAGCAAAGCAATAAAAGTACAAACAATGCTTTATTTCATGAATGGGAAAATGATACAATACTTCAGGTATTGTACTTTTTTTTTTAAACTTGTTCTTGGATTTTCTTCATTAAGTATTAATCTTAGATGTGTTGTGTAAATTCCACATTTGAATAGAGAATAATAGAGATTTATAAAATGGATTAAAAATTTCAGGGGCACAAATTGCAAAATTTAAGTTTTTCTACTACACATACAAGAAATATACAAATTTTCAACATTATGTCATGAACAATCTCAGAGGCATAAAATGTCTGTAGGTTTGTATATAAGTTCTCAGATGGCCGAAATTCTTACTGGAATATCCCAATTCAGAAGTTATATAACAAATTAAAAATTCAAAATATTGGTAACGTTATTAAAAAAATTACATTTATGTTTTAATTTACGGTAAAATCAGACATTTTTGTTGTTGTTGTTGTTTTTTGTTTAAACATATCGCTAGACATTTTTATGATACAACTCTAAAATTCTGTGTGTCATCTTTAAAAAGAAGTTGGGGGGGGGGGGAATTAATTACAGACATTTTTTCTTGTTTTATTGTTGTAAATATTTTTACAATTTCATTTTATTTTTCTTCTTGTATTTAATGTTGCGTTATAATATTAGATAATGCATTATAAGTATCTATATTTTTTCAGTTTTATAGGAAATTATTTTTACACATTGGTAATAGATTTTGGTGAAGATTAAAAGTTTTGAGTTTTTCTTTTAGATAGTTTGAAAGCGTCTTTTTTTTTTTTTTTAATCAAATTACTTATTGATTAAATATTCAATTTTGCTGATTATAAAATATTACTAATTCCTGATAAATATATTAATTTCATTAAAAAAAAAAAAAATAGAGGTTGAAAGTAAAATAATAATAATAGATTAAAGCCATTAAGACACATATTTATTTTTTATTTTCATACTAATAGTGAATCCTATAATATATTAAAATACAAATTTATTTTACGTTTCCAGTTATGATTAAAATTTGTGTTTTATATTTTATCACATAAGCTTTATTACTCCATTATGCTATTTGACATTATTGAAATAATTAAAAAAATAAATTTTCAGGTTTACGGTTTAAATTAAAAAATATATTGATCATGTTTGCATTTTCTGGGCGGATTAAATAATACAGACAAACATTCTTTTAAAATAATAATAAATAAATAAAAAACCCTATTTTAGAAATGTGTCTGCAATAATTGCTTTGGTGTTTTATATATATCTTGACAGGTATGTCTTATTTTGACATAAACATTTTTTCCCTAATTATTTTGGTCCACTTGGAACTACTTATCAGGACGACAAATATATATATGTTAAAAAAGAAATCCATTTTAAATTTTTCTTTACTTTTGTGTATATTTATATACTTATTTACATGTGAATAATTTTTATATAGGACGGATAATTTTATATTGTCATATAGTTTAAAATTTTCTTTTGAAATAAAAATTGTGTGAACCTTTGTAAGATTTTAACACAGTTATTTATATATATATATATATGTATACCTCATTTTTAATTCATTATAATATCAGATTATATTGATTTTTTTTCATTTAAAGTTAATTTTTCTTTCTTTAAATAATTTTACATGCGAAATTATATTTTAGACACTTTAGGATTTTTAAATGCTGAAATTAGGTTAACTTTTCACACACATTTTACATAAAATATTAATATTCATTTTTCTTTTAAATATAATTTAGGTCTATACATCTTATTTTAGTTAAATTAAATAAAATTAAACGCAATTACTGTGTTAGAATTTAAGTCTTTGTAATTTTGTGGCTCACTGTATATTAGATGCTACCTCTTATTCACTGGTGACTGGTTGGATATTCAATGGCATTTTCCTTTATCTTGAATTACTGACGAAATTTATCTTGTGTGAATGGACCTACACTGAATTACTTACCTTGCATAATTTTACATGTAACCACATTAATTTTTGTTGTTGCTATAATTCACTTACACAAATGCTTGCTATTTAAATTATACGCAAAATCTAACACATTTACAAAAAAGTAATTTTATAGTACTTTGAGTACAGTTCTTTTCACTGTACACTAGTATTGTTTCTGTAAATTCTTTCTCACAACACGTGTACTCACACACGTCTTATTAAATTAAAAGAAAAAAAAGTAAACATTAATCATTCATTTATTTTTCAAACAATTGTTCAGATTTTCTTGAATTTTTGACGCTGTATGTATGCATGGCACGATTATGCAAAACCAGTCATATAGTGTACTTACATTAGCACACACTTTTCATTAATAAACGCATTTCTTTATACAGTTATTAATATTTTCAGTCGAAATCTATAATATCTTACTAAAAATTTTTACTTATATTAAAATTTCCTACAAATTTTATATTTTATGTATATATCAAAATTCTCTTGTTCATTTTACAAAAGAATAAATAAATAAACAAAAAAAAATAATACAAAAAAAAAAAAAAAAAAAAAAAAAAGATGCTTGATATTTTCTTATAGAAGCGAAATAAAATTTTTGGGATTCATACAAATTTTGCTCATGTTATAGTAACTAAAGTGATTTTATTATTATTATTATTATTATTATTATTAATTTTAAGTATATTATCTGTAAAGGGAAAGTCATTGCATTTTCTGTATATATAAAATTCACATTCTATACACTCAATTTAATCACAACTTTGTGTTTGTTTATTAATATTCCTATTCAAATATTTATCGATGGATGGATGCTTATTTAGTACTATTGCTAGCAACTTCTTGCAACTGAGACTATTATAACATCCAATAATGGACCAGTGCATCAGTTATGATGCAGCTTCTTACGCCTTGAATTGTGTGTTTTGCAAATTTTGTTGGCTGGTCCACTCTTATATTATAGACTATATTTTGCCTGGCAGTATTGTAAAATAATCCTTGTAACATATATTATTTTTTTCTCAATAAATTATTTATTAATTCAATTAAAATAAACAAGAAGTTCACATTTTTTACACAAACACAACACATTTCCCTATGCCATTTTGCTAAATGATTTTTATTATCACCTGTGTACTATGTCAAAGCCTCTTCTGCTTTACACTTTGCTCAATACGCTATATTGATTCTGGCCTCCCAAACCACAATATCAGTCACAGCTTGTGTACTGGTCCGCACTATCTGGCTCATTTTGTTAAAATTTTGCATATTCATATATGTGACTATAGTATTTTTTGATATTCAAAAATTAAATATTTTTTATATAAATATGGTGTTAGAATAAATAATATTTTTTTTTTTTTTTTTTTTTTTTTTTTTTTGAAAATTGATAAATAAACAAAGAATTAATTTATTTCAGATTTTTATCTATCGATTTCCTTTTCATTGCTTTCGAATAAACATACACCTTTTATGAATAAATATTTTTAATATTTTTTACAAATTTTATATTATTATGTCACATTTGTATACTTGATTATTTTATATATCTGCATTCATGAGAAATACACATTTTTGTAACACTGGTAATTTTATATGTCTTGTGTGCTGTTCTAGGTGTGCAATGTTGATGTTTGTTTTTTTTTTTTTGTTTGTTTGTTTGTTTGTTTTTAATTCATTGTTATATGTCACCTATTTTAAAGAAAAGTGCGTTAACTACTTTTCTACAATGTTACACAATATACTGGAATTGCATTATACTGCTTCATAGATGAGAGAGAACGATATATATATATATATATATTCAGTTGGAAGTTAATTTTTTTTTCTTTCCTCAGTTCTGTGGAGAAATATATGCGAAGGAGTCTATTCACATATATTTGCCTTAATTGCTTTTTCAAATAAACTTAATTATTAAATATTTTATTTTCAATAAATAAAAATTTCTATTAATTTATACAATGAAATCCGAAATTATCTTTTAAATTTAAACACATATATCTCTCTATAAATAAATATCTTAATTTTAATAGTATTTTATCAGTTAATCTATTAATTAAATCATTTGAAAACCAAAACGTATTCTTTAAGAATCAGCAATTCATTCCTTACAATTTAAATGCATTATTTATTAAATAAGATGGCCTTTCAGAATTTCTAATTTCTAAAACTAAATCTTTTTCTTAACAAAAAAAAAAAAAAAAAAAAAAAAAAATGTTCTCATTTATTAGCTTTTGTTCATTCTATAAATTACAATGTATTCTTTTAAATTTCGCAAATTTATTTCATTATAACTAAATTTAGCAATAAATGTCAGTTGGAACATCATAAGTGGGGGTTTATATTTCTAAATTACATTATGTCACAATGATTTCGTTATATCCGGCTCCACATCGCAGACGATATTTTTAGCGTGCAAGTTGGCGTTAATAATTAGTTTAGGTTTTGTAACAGACGTCCTAAATTCAAAATATTTATATTATTGTATTCAAGAGACAAAAAAAAAAAAAAATCATTTGGATATAAAACTGGCGACATTTTCTCACCCTTAGCGTATTTCAGCCAGTTTGCTAGCGGCCGTCATAGTGAATTTTGACCTCTTCTTGGCTCCTAAACCACTGCTTGAATAATACGCGTTGTCCATGCCCTCTCTCTAACCTCAATGCTTTACATTCTTGAAACCTATTAAGTATTTGTACTACCATTAATAGCTCAGTGAATACGCTTCAAACAAAATTTATATTATACAGCATCAAGTAGTTTCTTTTATTTTATCGGTCGCCTTTTATATACGAAGTACCTGAACTTTAATGTGGAATGATTGCTCCAAAGTTCGTTGTAAAAACTGGAATGAGACGTCTAGCACAAGTCGTAATCAAACACAATGCACAATTACTGATTTTTTTTCATATTAAAAGTAATTTAATATTGAAATGGAGATAAACTTTGCATACAAATTTTGGTTCAAAATAGAAACTTGAAAACAAACAGAAATTCGGTAGTTAAACAATTTGGCTATTTATAAGCAATGATAATATTTTAGGTTCCTTGTAGTTTACCGCCCCTTAATTCCAGTAAAAATAGGTAATTTGTTAATAAAAGAAATAGTTCATTTATTTATTGGTAATAAATAAAAATAGTCTTCATACACATACCTACCTGAATAAATATAATTTTGGAAACAAATTCAGTTTGATGGTTTAGGATTAAATGAAACACTTCATAATGCTTAGCTAATACTGACAGCTACTTACTTTAAGCTTTGTGGAAAACTTTGCAAATGTTCATTATTAACATCAAATCAAAATGTTGGTTGCTGCTGAAAATTGTAACTGGGCATTTTATGAAATGTTAGTTATATACTCTACCAATCGAATTTAGAGCTTTCACGCATTAATTCTTGTTTTTTATATTTCTGTGTTCATGTAGTCAGTTATTGGCTTGAGAAAAGTTACTGACAGACCATCCTATTGTAAACAAATATCAGTTTTATAATGATTAAAAAGTGATGAAAAATCAGAGGAAGGTATAGAAAAAATCAAAAAACAAATAGTACGAATAACTTGTAAAATAGTTTAAGAATGAAACGAACTACAAAAATGATTTTTTATGCAACAAAAAGTTGTAATTTTAAACAATTATTACATTAGATAACAGGTGAAAGGCTTATTATAAATTTATCCAGAAGTAGATGCACCATACATGTTCTCAGATGGTTGAAAATCTATAAAAAAGGAATAATAATTAATGTAAATAATAACAAATAAATCAGTTTAGATCAACAGTGTTCTAAACAAATACATAAAAGAAATATAAATTAGTTGTTGTTGTGGGGGTTAAGGCCAATCGATTAGGCAAGGGTCCGAGATATCAGCGGAATGCCTTTGTGTGCGTGTGGAGGGGTCTTTCTAAAGGGTTTTAGTTCATATTTACGCGAGGTTCAAAGAAAGCCCACGAATATCTCCAAACTTCTAGGCCGACAACTGCCTCTTCGTATCAAGCCCGGCGTCAGCCATCCTTCAGCTTTTAGGGTAGAAACTCTCGGTCAATGTTAGAACGAAATACAAGTGCGATACATTATTAAAAATTTAAATAATAAATTATAACATTTTATCACATCTATATCAACTCGGACAAATATTAAAAGCAAAATGTAAGTTGGCTTACAAGAGCAAACATGTGATATGTATAAATGTTCTTATATAAATGCATTTGGAAATTTTCCAACACAGAGAATTTTTTTTTTTAAATAGAGCCAAATAAATTCAATAAATAAATTGTTTTATAAAATAAAATCCAATCCAAATAATTATATTAAAAATATAAAAGAAAATTATTCTAAAATCTTGTTAATTTTTTTTAATCGATTTATTCTAAACTAAAAGTTTCATTATTTATCGAATTTGTTTTTCCCACTACATCCAAATATCTTGTAACAAAATGTAAGAAATAAAAAACAAAAAGCTATCAAAATATTAATATGATAATTATTAAGGTCAAGTAGGTAATTGTAATTATATTTGTGTGTGTGTGTAATTGAAATTATACACATATACATACATACATATATATATATATATATATATATATATAATAAAGATGATCTATTAAGCATAGTAGAAGCCAAGCAACAGACACAAGATCACTGAAACACCAATGACCAATAACATAAAAAAAAAAAAATCATCAGTGGATGAAATATATATATATATATATATATATATATATATATATATATGTATATAACATTGACGGAAAACTAAATGAAAAAAATATATTTTTACCAACTAAATTTTTATTGTTGCAGATTTTAAAGTTACAATTAATTGTCCGAAAGTAATGATACTAAAATAAATAAATAATAACAGTATATAATATATAAAATAAGTAAATAAATAATAAGAGTAAAGCTTCTGTGCTTCATATCAAATTTAAAAGAATTTCTTTTTTTTTTTTTTTTTTTTTTTAATTCTATAATACTGATATTAAATATGTGACCATCTGAAACATTTCTAACAGTTTTTTCATCTATGGAATAAAAACCATTATTAGTATCATTGGTTATGTCTAAAACTCTATATATGTAGCATAGCGGTCTCCGGGCCTAGCCCCTCTCCCGATATATATGTACAGGGTGTTCCAAAATCCCCACATCCCTCACCTAACTCGAAAATGAGTAGGAATTGTGAAACATGGCGAAACACGTGTTCAATGAATTCAAGAGGAACCTCTTTTGTGAAAAAAGTTTGGGCACGGAGGAGGGGTGGGCTAGGGGGGGCGCTAGGGAGAGCAACTTTAAATTTTCTAATGTGAAGGTACGTCTTGCGATACATCTCTGTAAATGTCTCTTCAAAACAATGAATTCAATATAAATAGTTTTGCCCTACAATGATTCTTAAAGGAGATACATGAGTTTTTAGATTTTTGAAATGTGGAATTTATACTTATGTATCTCCTTCAATAACCATTGCAGGACTAAATTATTTATATCAAATTCATTGTCTTGAAGAGACGTTTCCACGAATGTATAACAAGACATACTTTGCCCAAAAATGTTTGGGCCCGGACAAGGGGTGGTAGGAGTGCCGCTAGGGAGGGCAACTTTAAAATTTCAAACAGGAAAGTATTTCTTGTGATACATCCCTGAAAACGTCTTTTCAAGACAATGAATTTGATATATATGGTTTTGTACTGCAATGTTTATTAAAGGGGATACATAAGTATAAATACACATTTCAAAAGTCTAAAAACTCATGTATCTCCTTTAATAATCATCGTAGGGCAAAACTATTTATATCAAATTCGTTGTTTTGAAGAGACATTTCCAGGGATGTATCACAAGACATACTTTCCTATTTCAAATTTTAAAGTTGCCCTCTCTAGCGAAACTTTCATCACCCTCTCGAATTCATTGAACACGTGTTTCGCCATTTTTCACAATTCCAACTCATTTTCGAGTTAGGAGGAGGGAGGGAACTTTTGGAACACCCTATATATATAAGTAGTTTGAGAAGGCTTTAGAAAAGTCAATGAAAATTCTTTTTCATAACTTTTTTTTTTTTTTTTTTTTTTTTTATTACGATCAAAATACTCATACACATATTTATATTTTGAATGGTTTTATTATAAGAATTAAATTAAATATTTTATGCCAAGTAACCAGTTAGAATATATTCTAAATATTAACGGAAGCCATACACAAATGTTATGAAGTAGAAGTTGGACATTTATTTGCTAATAATTGATAGTACTTATAAGAAAACTTTTAAGTTGAAATCCTGGTATTAATATATATATATATATATATATATATATATATATATAGATAGATAGATAGATAGATATCATTTCAACTCCACAGCTTAAAAACGAAAAAATAAAATTACCTGTAATGAAGACTTATAATTATTTTTATTTCACACCTAAAACATTTTTAAAGTCAACTATAAAATTACTCCTTAGGCATATTTCAAATGAATTTAAGTTTGAAAATTGGCGTTTAGATACTATTAGTGGATTACAATAATAATTTTTTTTATGCACGATTGATTTACTTTATTCAACAAAATAATCAGTTTGGAGATCTATGAGTTTTTAAAAGAGAACAAAACCTAACAAATTCACTTGAAGAGATAATACCCACAGTAGTGTCATAACTAGTTTTTTAAGTAACGCATCCCATAATCTAACTTTATTCTTTTAAATTTCATTGTTTATGCATATATTTTATATTTGTATTCAATTCCATTTGCACGAAACCGAAAATAAAGGAACTAGAACATAAATTTACTATACTGAAAATTAGAATATAAATTGACGTGTAAAATTAAGTACACATTGGATAATTTAAAATAATATCCTTTTAATTATGATAATTATCATAAATGAAAATCAGAAGTTTATACTAACAAAGAATGTGAGAAAGAAAATCAATTTTATTCACAAGCTCAATTTCAGGAAACTATGATGCCTTGAAACACATGAATGAAAAACTCATTTTTTTATGTAAAATGATTTTTTCTGCATCATATTTTCGGCAACTATAAAGAACACTGAAAAAGTGTCACGTGTCTTAGATATAACTGATATACTCAATTTCCACGATCGTGCTTACCCAGTAAAACCGAACTTCCAAAAAAAGCGATATTGCTTCCAGCGCACTTCGGCAGCACTGGAAATTGTTGGACTTGAGGGCACATGTGACATGATGTCTTTTAAAATTTCGATTTTTCGCTTTTTTAAGGCTCTAAAAAATTTCAGTTAATCTTCGATGACGTTCATAGTATTTGCATCTCTAAAATGAGTCATTTAAAATGGTAATAGGAACTAAGGATTTTTTATGCTTAATTTTTGAACTTCTTTTTTTTTTTATTTGTCTGTACAACAGAAAATGCATATAAAAAATGAAAGTGTAGGAACAGGAAATACTATTGAAACTGTAGATGTTGAAATGATATGAATTATTGAGGGGAAAGACTGCTTAGAAAGTTTAAATGAATTATTTAACTGTTATTTATGTAATCTAGAAATTTAATTCATTCTGTATAGCGTTATAATCTGATATGTGAGCTTAAATATTTAATTAAATATTTTAAAAAATTGATAAAGATCAATGTAAAACCCCGAGACATTTGGAAATTAATGTATTTAATTCACTTCAAAACTTTCGTTAAGGTGTCTGCCTTAATTCATGCAAAAAATCATTTTCACTTTTAAAGAACTAGTGAATACACTTTATTCACAATAACTATATGCATTTTTTAAGACAAAGGCCCATCGTATTCAAACAAAAACATACTTTTTTTTTCGAAGATCCAAAGCTTATTAGAAAAAGCATAATTTGTATTTTTTATGCAAAATTAAATCCTAATTTTGTAAAATAATACTCCATACTGTTCATCATTTTCTATAATATGAAGATATATATATATACAGTCGGTAACAAAAGTCTCCGAACACTATCAAAAATTCCTATATAAAAAAAGTACACTTAATACAATTTTGTTAAATAAATCCTTGTCGAATCCTATTTTTAGGCTGACTAAGAACAGGATTCCACAAGGATTTATTTAACAAAACTGTATTAAGTGTACTTTTTTTATATAGGAATTTTTGCTAGTGTTCGGAGAGTTTTGTTACCGACTGTATATATATATATATATATATATATATATATATATATGTATAATTTTCAGAATAATGTAAAAGATGCATATCAATCGAAGCCTAATTGTACCAGAAAAATGTGTTACATTCTAAATTTCCATTAAAATTTATCAAAATACAGTTAAAATTTACGATGTTTCTTAATAATACATTTTCCATAAGCATTTATTATTCGTATAATTATAAAACGTATAAATATGTAATATATAGAAAATTGAATGGGAAGAAATTCGACAACATCTGTAAGAAATGATTCCAGATTCTCCAGAGTTTATTAACACGAGAGTTCAAAACCTCATATTTGAGCTTTGATATTACTGTGTATAACTATTTCCAAAAGGTTAAAGACATTAAACTGGGAAAAGGAAATGCATAAAAGGGGTTTGAAAACCTGGGTTCAACGAAACAGGGTTCGAAAATGTTTCAGGTGACTCGGGAGGCTAAATTAAGGGATGTTTCATTGTTCATGTAGAGGAGTGCAAAGGCTTTTATATTTGAAAAACTTTCACATGATATTTTTTTTTACAATTTTCTTTAACTTGTCTGTAAGAAAATACGTGTAATATAACGATTCTTTTATTTAAAAAAATAGAAAATTCATTTTAATTTATAAAAATTAACACATTTCGTAAATTTATGTTTAAATGATATTTGAAAAAGTTTTTTCAGCAGTTACTTTTACTATTTATGATTTGTTTTTTATTCATTTTAAAGAGACATGGTCCCTAAAAAAATTAATCTATTTTAGTTTAGTTTGCTATTTAATTTAAGCTAAAAAGTACTCTAAAAAAATAACTTAATTTTTTTTTAATTGCTATTTCTATTTTTAATTTTTCAATGATGAAATTTAATGCACGTTTTTAGCATCTACACAAAATAGTAATTTAAAAGTTTAAGTTATTAATAAAACCTTATAGTAATAAGGTAAGAACATATTTTTAAACAATAATAATGAACAATTAAGGAGAAACTAAAAACTTTTAGCAGTTAGCATTTAAAATAATAATAATTTTAATTTTTTCTAATTTTTGTATTTTATTTTATTTCATTAATTTTAATAGTTTTTGTGAAATTTTAATATACTTAATATTATTATAATTTCA
The DNA here is from genome assembly GCA_963930645.1 of Salticus scenicus. Classification (NCBI taxonomy): domain Eukaryota; kingdom Metazoa; phylum Arthropoda; class Arachnida; order Araneae; family Salticidae; genus Salticus; species Salticus scenicus. Next base: position 267,581,893 of record OZ005651.1, on the reverse strand, counting down.
ATGCATATGTATGCAAATTTTCATATGTATCAGACAGTAATTTACAAAAAAAAAAAAAAAGAAAAGAAAAGAAAAAAGAAAAAGAAAAAGAAAGAAAAGAAAAAAATTTAGTGTTACCATCCTCTTAAAACATTTGCATGCATTTTAAGAGTGTTTATTATTATTATTATTATTATTATTTATTTATTTATTTATTTATTTATTTAACCAAAGCCTTATTTTACAATCCTTGTAGAAGCGTTTTTAATATTTATCGAGGAAATATATTAAAATTTAATATTAGTATATTTGTCATTATTTTGAAGTAAAATCATTATTTAAAAAAATAAATTAATGTTTTCTCCAATGTGAATTTTCCTTTTCTTCTACCAAAATTTTGACATTAGATGCCTAACTGTGCTTTAAAAAAACTGTATCACATTTTTTTTTTTTTTTTAATGTAAAAAATAATTAAACATTAAAATTTATACCTGACAAAAAATAATAAATTGTATAAAATGCATTTTTATGAATGCTTGTAATTAATCGAGAATATTTTTGAAATGCATATTATCTCTTTGGACTCCAACATTTTAATGGGGAAAATGTATTAGAAAATGCAAGTTAATATTTTAAATTTTATTCTTATTATTATTATTTTAATGTATTAGGAAATCACTTACAATTTACATTTCCACGGTTCTTATCGGTAATGATTACATTTCATAAAACATCTATTGAATAAAATTAAGAAACTCGAATTAGAAAATTCCAAGTAAAATTTAAGATTTGTGATATCATTCTTTAAAAAAATAAATAAATAAACTATCTGAGAGCTTTTTGTTCTGCATTCTTTTCATAAGCCCAGATACACAGTATTTTTTTTTTTATTATTATTATTAAATTATCACACCAATAATCACAATTTTTTTTTCTTCATTCCAATTGTAAAGAAGCTATTCCTTGGAACGTTATCTATAGATGATATATATGATATATATATAGATGATATAGATGATATAATGATATATATATATATATATATTGTAAAAATATAAAACATATTCGTAAAATCTTCTGTAAAATATGGATTTTCTTCATTCATCCTTTTCATAAGAAGCACAGAATAAATCACTTGATGGTTTAAAAGTATGCAGACACAAACGTATATATGTAGTTATAAAGCGAGAAATTAAATGAATCCATTAATCTTAAAAAATACAATTTATTTTTTTACAAATGTGAATTTCTTTGTATGGACAAAAGGTATGAGATATTTAACTAGGACGATGAAATTTTTACTTGTATGTAACGCAAAAAAATAATAATAATAAGAAAATCGATTATATTAATATTAATACACATATAGCAAATATTATATTCAGGGCTCAGAGATCCTCCCCCTTTTTTAGGGGGGGGGGGAAGGGGTGACACTTTTAAAAAAGAGATTTCTTTTCCTTTTTTGTTACCACTATTTTTATACAACAGTGCTTGTCCTTTTTAATTGTGACATATTTCTATAAAAATATGGTAATTTTTTCAAAATTAAAATAGTAATAGCGGAAAAGACGAAAATTCCCATCCTTGAAAATTCCTTAAAAAAGGTAGGTACTCCGATACCTGATTATAATATATATATAAACTCACAATATCTCAATCAGTTAACCTTGTAAAATAAAACGTAAACCTTAAAGCAGTGCTTCTTTCTAGTTTATTTTTTCAGTTTAATTTATAAAAACACATTCCGTTTGTAACCTTCGAACTATTCAGTAGCCTCTAATTAGTCATAAAATAAACATGTTTGTAAAATAATCAAGGCAGATTAACTATCATATGAATAAAAGAAAATTCCAATTTATACAATATAAAATTTTATAAGACGTAAACTGCAATTTGTGACTCAAAAACTTCAGAAACATTTATATTAAACTCCACGTAATTCAAAAAGTTACAAACTATTGATATAGACATAAGTCTGAGAAAATTATGCGAACTTTTTAAAATTTTACATTCAGCAATTTTGTAACTACTCATAGTGGTTTACAACAAAGAAATTTTGTGAAACATTTCAATAAGAAATTTTAAAAGTATATGATTATGGATTCGGAAACACTACAGCTAAAATTTAAGTTCACAAAAACTTAAAATCACCGAAGCATTTTTTAATGATAGCTACCTACGAAAAATATAATTTTAAACACAGGATGATGTATAAAATGTATAAGAAAAGCAAAATCATTTCAAAATAAACCATACATTAAAATAAATAAAAATGCAAACCCAATTCCTTAATCTTTTAGAACTGAAATCCTTTAAAATAATCAACCATATTTAAATAAAAAATGATAAAATATTAAAACAAAATGAGAACTATTGAAATTAAAAACCAAATGTCAAAAACTGGAGTAAATTCTTCGAAACAATCCTCTCAGTAAGAAAATGAAATGCCGGGCAATTCACTTAATAGTGATTTCAGAATATTAATATGATTTTGAAATATGATATACAATATAGAAAATTGCTCGATATAGAACAGATATATTAAATTTTTATTTACTTGAAATTTAAATTGTCAACAAAATTGTAGCATATCAAACTTAATTTAGTTGTTCTTTTTGTTTTTTAAAACTTACGATATATTGCTTTATTATTTTAAATGCAAATTAAATTTAAAAAACACCTCTACAGTGCAGTTTTAAATGTATAAGGCTACTGTGGCAATTCTCAGACAAACTGTGACAGTAAAAAATATAATCTTAAAGCCTGATCGAATACATTGTTATAAATACGCATTGTTGTTACGGAATGTATTTTACAAAATACGAATTTGTTTATATTAATATTGTGTAATATGTCTCGACGATCAGTTATGTTAAAATTTACTAAATGAATATATTGGTGGAAGAGTGAGGGGAAATGACTGTAGCAATCCTGATATAGATATTAACATTAATAGCGATGGATTACTTACCTATAAATCTATAAATAAAAAATGATTTTATTTACATGTTTAAAATGTAAAGAAATAAAAATATTTAGTTTCAAGTAAATACCACTCCTTACCTTGTATATGTTTACAAAATATCTCATACACTAATACTAAAGGATAAAAATGAAAAATACATAAATTTATTTTCTGTAAAATGAGGCGAAGAAGAGTCAGACCATGTTGTTTTTATTTGCTTAAAAATATAGATTTCTCGCTTATTAAATTTAATATTCGTGTATGTATTTAATTTCTATGATAGATTTCTTTATAATTATGTAAATTTCTAAAATAATTTATTTTAAAATATTTGTGGATTTTAATTTTAATTGTTATAAGCTATAATACAAATAAATAAATAAATAAATGAATACTCGACAACCTATATTTCAGTACTTAAATTTTCGCATTAATTTCAATAAATGTATATTTTTATACTGCATATTTCATTTATTTTATATTCTAAAGAAACCACAAAATATAAATTGGATTTTTAACTGAATATTTATAACATTTATTATAAAGTTTTAAAATTTCAATTCAGTTTTAATATTTAGATAACCATGTGAATGAATAAATCATATACATTTATTTTTAGAAAAATTAAAACAGCGCTTTTATTATTTTTGTTATACATACATGTATATACAGGGTGATTCAAAACTCATGGGCAAAAATTTAAAGGGTAGTAGAAAACATCTAAACAAGCAATTTACACCATACAATGCATGGGCGGACAGCAAGCGGTGACCGCTAGAGGGCGCTGTAATGGGAAGTATAAAGCGAGCGTTTTCTTACACATCATCATTTCTACATCATTTCTATATCACAACAGTCTTGCGGCTTCCAGAGCATTCCCATTCGCCAGTCCATACATAAAATGCATGTCCACTTTTTCCTGATTACTGTAAGTCGCCATGCATGCTGAAATCCACGGTAGAAATGATGATGTGTAACAAAACGCTCGCTTTATACTTTCCATTACAGTGCCCTCTAGCGGTCACCGCTTGCTCTCCGCCCATGCATTGTATTGTGAAAATGGCTTGTTTAGATGTTTTATACCACCCCTTAAATTTTTGCCCATGAGTTTTGAAACACCATGCATATATATATATATATATATATATATATATATATATATATAATGTGACAGCTATTGTAGGATGAATTGATTAAATGCCAAATATTTCCAAAAAAATCAAATATGGAGATATTTAGGAACAGAGTATACGGTAATATAAATATTACAAAAAGTTTTTCAATTTGTTAAATAGTGTCCTTAATAGTATTTATAAACATAAAAGTAGTTTTAAAATTATTAATAATATTCCAGTTCTAGATTTTATTATTAGGAGTAATTGTAATATATATTCGATTAACACGTTTGATATTGAAAATTTATTCGGGAGCATCCCCCATTATGACATTATTATGCTTTGTAATAAGATATATGACGAATTTAGATCAGTTATGGACTGTGAAAGAGATTAATGGAATAATTTAGTTAAATTTTGTATTTTTGATAATATTTTGTTTAATGGTAGTGAATATTTTTACAAATTAATGAAATTCCTATGGGGAATTGTTGTTCTTGTGCTTTTGCAAATATATTTCTATATTTTTGTGAGAAAATATTAGTTACAGTCGGCAGCAAAAGTATCCGAGCACTAGCAAAAATTCCTATATAAAAATGTACACTTAATACTGTTTTGTTAAATAAATCCTTGTCGAATTCGGTTCTTAGACTGACTAAGAACATGATTCGTCAAGGATTTATTTAACAAAACAGTATTAAGTGTTCTTTATTTACATAGGAATTTTCTTTAGTGCTCGGATACTTTTGCTGCCGACTGTAGGCCTGATGTAAAATCCTTTAGGTGTATTGATGATTTTATAGTGTTTAATTGAATTAATTTCTTAGATGATTTTTCTGATATTCATCCTAAAGAAGTAATTTTAAAACACACTTGTAATGAAAGCATAGATTTTTTTTTTTTTTTTTTAATTTAAGAATTAAGTTAGATCCGAAGTCTGAGATTATTAATTTTCGTGATAACAGGTTAGATCCGGATTTTAACGTTATGAGTTTAACTAATTGGTTATCATGTATTACTATAAAAGTTTCGAAAAGTATTTTGTTTTCGCAGATTGCTAGAATTAAAGGAATTTACAACAAATTGCGATAGTCTCGAAGTTGCATCACACAATTTACCCGAAACCATGAGTTCGAATGCTTATCCTTCTTAGAGTTTTACTGCTATCCGTATCTGTTAAAATTACGTAAACGTTTTTCATATTAGATGTGTTAGTGTTCATTTATTTTTTTTTATCATTATTTTTATTTATTTATTTACTTTATTTATTTAATATTTTATTTTGTTTATTTTGTTTATTTATTTACTTTATTATTTATTATTTTTTTATTTATTTATTTTGGTAAGTGTTTTTCCCAACCTTTTTATATTTTTACATCTATATATTGATGTGTAATTTTGTTTATTACTTTCTTCTATCTTCAATAGAAGAAAGTATTGGATTCGTAAAAATTTTCGATTTCGGGTTTTTGATGGATTTACACGTTTTGAGAGCTGTAGAACACGATTTTACCATTTTTAGAAAATGTCTGTCTGTCTGTCTGTCTGTGTGTGTGTGATAAAATTTTGTGGCAACTGTATCTCTGAAACTACTGCACAGAATTTCATACAAATTGGTATGTAGTTGCACCTTGACATAAATTAGTGCCTATCAACTTTTGGTAAAAATCGTCTTACAGGTTGCGTTGCCATCCCGCTTTTTCCAAATTTTTAACAGGGTGATATAGGGCAAAAATTTTCAAGATGGGTATCTTTCGAAAGGTCTCGTCAGTACCTTTAAAACGAATGGTTGAACTATAAATCTGTGATAATTTAAAACAAAGTTATCGATTTTTTTTACTTTTTACGAAAAAAAACTTAGAAAAAAAATTTTTTTTTTCTTTCTCTCCCCTTAATTTTATCAAACTCCCACGGTTTCCGTGTTCTGAGAAACTTAAACTAATTTTTGCTTTTTTCCCCTAATTTTGTCAAAGTCCTACGGTTTCCGTGTCTTGACAAACTTTAACATATTTTTGCATTTTTCCCCTAATTTTGTCAAAGTCCCACGGTTTCCGTGTTTTGACAAACTTTAACAAATTTTCACATTTTACCCAAAATTTTGTCAAAGTCCCACTTTTTTTTTTTTTTTCCCTCCCCTTAATTCTGCCAAACTCCCACGGTTTCCGTGTTCTGACAAACTTAAACAAATTTTTGCATTTTTACCCCAATTTTGTCAAAGTCCCACGGTTTCCGTGTTTTGACAAACTTAGAATAATTTTCACATTTTACCCAAAATTTTTCAAAGTCCCACTTTTTTTTTTTATTATTATTATTGTTACTGAGTGAATTTGTATAGGAAAATATAGAAGAAAGTCTCGTGGTGGCCACAACATACTAGTTTTTTCATTGTAATCTCTTCATTCGTCATTTCATGATACAGAGAATAAGCATATTTTTCCCTTGGTAAAATGTAGTGGACCAAGATCCATTTACCTTCTCCTTGCATCTCTTGAAACATCTTATTATGCTTTCATCACCCTGCGTTTAAGGGCCTCTCTTATGATAGCCTCAATGCTTTTTGGGTTAATAATCTTTCTGGTTTTATTGTTATTTTTCTATTTATAGCTATTTAATTTACATATATATATATTCTACATTTGTAGGAGTATCTTTTTTATAAAGCTGAATCAGTAATTTAATAATTTTTCAAAATTTTGAAAGATTTAGTAACTTTTTCTCTTATTCTTAAAATTTCGAAACTGTGAAACTACATGAAAAGAAGTTTTCAAAAAAAGAAGTAAAAGTGAGAAGAAAAATTAGAAACTTATAATCAAAACATGAAAATAATAAATTTCATAAACCAGATTTAAAGAATTTCGGACGCTGATAAAATTAAATTTCGCATCTGAAACTAAAAACTTTCCTTTGTTCTACGAACTAAAAATTTTCCTTTATTCTCCTAGTATGAAGAAATAAAATCTATAGACACGGCAAAAAATTAGGGAGTCCATTATTTATTTTCCGTTCTATTATATTAATTTATGATTGCACCATAATGAAATTGTTTTATATACATATATGGAAAAAATTTGAATTAAAATTTTTGTATCATATTAATGTAAAAGAACATAGTCAAATATCACGTTAATAAAAATGTTCCGTCGCAATTTGTTTTTTAAATTATAAATTTTTTTAAAGAAAATGGGGCGAAAAATATAATTCATTTGATGAAATAAATACTGCTTCTTTAACTTAAAACGATCGAGTGTATAGTTTTTACATTTCATGCGCTAAAACTGCATAATGATATATTGCATGTTTACTATTTATTCCATCTATCCAGTCCGCTTATTTGTGCTTTACATGTAATGATGTATTTTAATGTATACCCAACAACTTTCTATCAAATGTACAATTTTTTAGGTGAAAATTAAAAATAATAATAATAGTCTTAGAGAAACAAATATTGAGTAGCTAGTGTTTATGAATGTGATGATTTTATTTCCCATTCCATTTACGATTCTATATTATGTAATGTTTTATAATCTTATTAATTTGTGCTCGAAATTCGATAAAATAAAATTCACAGTAAACAAAACTGAACTAGATATAAAGTCTTTGTAATTTAAAAGTCAACAAAAAAAAAAAAAAAAAAAGAAGAAGAAGAATAAGAAGAAAGAGAAGAAAGAAAATTTATTTGTTTTACATATTAACTTTCGAAAATTTAATCTATAAATTATTTGGAACGTAAATTATTTGTTATTAAATTGTCAGCAAAATCGTGTGAAATGTTTATAATATTCCAATCAACTTAGAAAATTTTAACGAAAATAAATAAAATAATTGTTTTACTTTGATCTATGAAGAAATTAATGATTAATAATACAAAGCGACATTAGTTGTAAAATTTATTTTTACGATTCTTTTTTCAACTGTCCTCTTAAAAACTCAGAAATTTATCCATTTTTCATATGAAATACAGACGAATCTGTATAGCCTAACATACTGAAGTTAAAATGATATTAAACTACTTATTTTAATTACCTAATACAATTTTATGTGTGTATAAAACATTTTCTTTTCTTTTTCTGAATTTAAAAAGACACAAGAATCATTTTTAAAAATAGCATGAGCATCATATTTGTATTAATAATAAGGAAGTTTTTGAATTATAAAATTTTCAGTTCCCAGATACATGGAAACTACTTTAATAATTTGGAGTTCGAATTTATTTTACATAAATAAATAAATAAAAAAAAAAAATCGAAATCATTTTACAAAGTTTTGCACCCATAAAAACTTTAATTTTCAAATCATTTTGAAAACTCATCATTAAATAAAAGTTATAAGCAATTTTAAATTAAATTATATCAAATATTCTTTCTCATTTGAATATAATTGATTGAGATAGTTATTCTGCGTAACGAAGAGACGTAAAGATAAATATTTTATATTTAAATTCCAACTTTTTCCAACTTAAATATTTCATATTTAAATTCCAACGTTTTATAAGATTATTTTTACTTCATTTTTCGATTTATTATTTTATAATCTAAAAGAATTTACCTGTAACAATTAGAAAGTTTTTACAATTTTTTTTTCTAGCTTTTGGGAGTTTAGACAAATCAATATGGTATTAGGAATATACACTCAGAAACTTAGAAGTAAAAGGTTATTATTTTTAAGAATATCTTAAATTTTATACAAACTAACGCAAAAGGATTTAATAACTTTTCTAATATAAATATTTTATTTGCATTTTTACAGACTATTTCAGCACGTATTTGTATTATTTATTATCTCTTAGAATATATATATTTTTTTTTTCATTAAATAACAAAAAGATGTAAGATACTTGTTAGAATTTGGTTACACACTATCAACTGCTTGAATTATCATCTTTTAAATAAATAAACTTTTCCTGCTATTATGCATATCATTTTTACTGCACTCATAATTTCAACAATGCTACTATAAAAATTCAAATTAATTAAAATGTTTACACAAAGTTATAGAATTTCAGCTTTTCAAACAAATTGTGGCAAACCGTAAATTGTTGTTTTTCTCTTATTGAAACTTGAAATAAAATATTTCGAAAGTGTTTTCGTTATGCCACTCAATGGATTTGATTGAATATTAGCTGTTGTAATACCAAAGGTTGTAATACCAATTGAGTTTTATTACTTTTGATCAAAATGCACCATACTCTCTTTCCTTGAATGTGCTTTAAAAAAGGGTAGTAATCGTTGATAATCTCTTCCAAAAAGACAGATTTCTTTCTTTTATTAAAAGAAAGCATGTGTTAAAGAAAATATTTCGATTATATACTTTCTAATGCTTTTATACATGCCTTTAAAATCATATTGTTTCTACATACTGATTTATTTAGTTCTGCATTAACGCAAAAGGACACTATGAATTTAACACTATACTTCAAATTTCTGCCCTCAAAACAGCCCTTACTTTTAATTTTTTTTTTTGGAATTTTATAAAAAGTGAATGAAATAAACAGAAAAAAATCTTTTAAAGTGCAATTCACATGAATTTTATTTATTTATTTATTTATTTTATTATTTTTTTTTTTTTCACATACATAAGTTCCATATTAGAGGTTTGAATTTTTAGTTTTCTATTTTTACACAATATTTGTTTTTCAAATGATTTTTTATTGAAGATATTTTTTTTATTAAAGTTAAAGGAATTGTTTGTGCTTGATTTATAACTTGAATTGACATGCGCAGATATTATTTTGAATTAATTTTCTTTTTTTCATTATTTTCAGTAGCAGTATTAGCAGTAGCAACAGCTATAGCAGTAGTAGAACATATCAATATAGAAATAGAGTTTATTATAATGCCAAGATGTAAAAAAATATTTTAAATACATATTAGTATTTAAAATATTTTTTGAGATAATTTATTCACACACACTAATGCATTTATTTATTGATTTTTATTTTTACTTCATTAAAATATTCTGAGTGTTTTAAGTTCCAACGGAAAATATATACAATTCATAATAGAAATAAAGTGATACTTTCATACAGACTAAATTAGGAATTGTTAAAAATTAATATGGTAAACTTTTAAGGATGTTTGTATCCTTCAAAACAAAATTTTTAGATATTTAATATTTTTAAATTTTTACTTACTTTTATTTTTCTACTTTAAAATTGCTTAATACATAAATTGATTGCTCCATTTTTATTTCATTACATTCTATAAAATTAGTGCAGTAACATTATAAATATTTCGTATGGCTTAATAATGGCTTGAGTAGAAAAAATACGTTATAAATAGATTTTCTAACTTGAATTAGCCCTAACATACTCATAATAATACTTTTGATAATAACAAACATATGGTCACCTTAAAATTTCAGAAATAAATAAATTTTTAATAAGTGGCAAAAAAATTTAATTTCAGCTGAAATAATTTATTTTAAAAAAATATGTCACAAATTTCCCGTATGTTTACATCACAATAATAAATTTGATTTAAAATGTTATTCCGAACACATCGTAAATACGATATTTTTATAATTTTAACCACATAAATTTTTTTCTACCGAAATTAAGAAATACGGTCGCTTTAATTTTTATGTAGAATATGAATTGAAAGATATTGCTTATCTTATTGCTAATTTATATTGCAAGTAGATAAAGGTGCAATAGTACGAGTTATTTTCATACTGATGCATAAGCCATTTACATCATAAAATTTTCCAACATGATTAAATCAAAACTTGAATTTTACGATTTTTTTTTCTTTTAAGAAAAAAATAACTTTTATAGAATTAATATGAATGCATACCAAGATAGTTTAACGCTGAGAATATTAACAGCTTTAGCATTTATTTTTATACTAAAATATTTGTATAGATGCACAGATTCGTGAATAAAAATAACATGATGCTTTAATGGTGAAGCGCTCTTAAACAAAATAGTAGTAAATACAATTAAACTTTATTTATTTGAAAAACAAAGCATTATCGCATAATTTATTAAGGAAACTTCAAAACAAAGCCACGCATATAAAAACTTAAATAAATAATAAAATAAATGCAATTAAAATGCAATATATATATTTTTAATTGCACAAATGTGCTATTTGGTTTCTATAATCTCTTTACAGAAACTATTAAAATAAATGAAAATTACATCCCGTTTTTTATTACATACTTTTTTATTATATGCTTTCCAACCTTTAAGTTCTTTTTTTTTTATGAATAAAAACTACTATTTTCTAATAATATTTTCCAATGCAACTAATCGTAGTTTATTGGAAGAAAATTATTACTAAAATTACTTCATAATATAAAAATGGAATAAAAATGAAACAAGAAATTTTATCTATGGGAAGTAATTGTTTAGAATCCTGTTGGATTTTAAATGCCACGAAATTGAATTTGAAGTTAATCTGAAACCAGAAAAAAGTTAATAATTCATCTAAAAATTATGAAACACTTTTGAGAACTTTCAAAACAAGAACACTGGAAACATCACCAAATTGGTCTCAAAATATTTTTGTTACAGTATTTCATTTCTAAGCAAATGCTAATGCAATAAAGTTTCTAAACATAGAACACTTCCGAAGATTACAGTTTACTGACTGATTGATGCGTCTGTTCTTCGAAAGTGTTGCAGAATCAAAAAGATTCACACTAGCGATAGAAAAGTGTACATTAGATTGAGATGAGGGCTAATTGTTCTTGTTCGACATAAATAATTTGAATAGACCTATTCATGATTACATTTACGATGAGCATATCAGCTTTGCAGTTATATTTATGTTAAACAAATCCCTGGTTATTTTAGTAATTTTTTTCTTTAAAACATATTTTCAACCTAAACTGACTCGAGAAATTTCAAACCGACTAAATCTTGCACCGCAGAAAATAATTTACAATCAACTCGACTAAGAGTGGGGATAAATTGGGTAAAATCGTGTTATCTGCCCAGATTCAGGCCTCTTATCTATGTAATAACGTAACACTTGTAACTCTTAAAATTGTTAATTTTTGTTTGTATCTCATTTGAAAAATTTAATTTTAAATAACCCAAAAAAATACTTCCTAAAGTTTGTTGATCAAAGAATGTGAAATATCTTAAATTCAAACACTATCAAAAGCAGGACAACCTAAACTGTCTTGTGAAAAATTAAACCGACCAAACCTTGACCCTTAGGAAAAATGTTACATTCAACTCGACTCATGGGTAGAAATGAATAAGGTATAGTCAGTCAACCGGACCAGATTCAAGGCACTTATCTGTGCAATAAAGTTTTTCCGACACTTCTAACTCTTAAACTTGTTATTATTTATTTATTTCTAATTTGAATCATTTATTTTTAGATACCCTAAAAAATGCTTATTGTAGTTCGTTCATCCAAAAAACGTAAAAGAGCTCAAACTTAAACTCTATCGGGAGCAGAACATTCAGTTAAGGAAATTTCCAGATTTTTTAAATTTGAAAAAACACTAGTCTAAAATTGAAAAATAGCAATTTTAATGATAAAAAGAGGCCATGAAGGCCAAAAAAACTACCAGAAACTAATACATATCAAATAAGAAGAATAAGCATCAAACTTTTGATAGATTTCTTTAATAAACAGCTTACCTATTACATAGTAAAAATTTTGTTTACTTTTACACACACACTGGAAAATGAATTAGAAACCTGTAAGAGTTTCTACAAATGCTCGCTGGCGACGACAGTGTGCAAAACCTGTTACAAACCTTTGGTGAATGTTCTGCTGGTATGGATGGGGTCCCCTGGTGTTACTTGAGGATAATCAAAAATTTATGTAGCACCTGAACATATTGATAGATGAAGTGCAGCCTTCAATGTTACATTTTTACTCCGAAGTTAACGGATAATTTGTGCTCGATAATGCAACCATACATCGTGGCAGAATCGTTCGACAGTTTCCCTAGATGCCGCAAAGCTCAGATCTTAATCCAATAGAAAATGTTTGGGACATGTTGGAAAGTAGTATCCGTCAGCAATCTCCTCTTCCATCCTAGTTACAGGATCTTAAAGTCTGTGTAGCCAATGTATGGTAAACTCTGGACATTAATGCACCCCAGGAGCTTGTAGAATCGCTAGCCACAAGAATACTGGCTGTCATTCATGCTAAAGGAGGTCCAACGTGCGAAAGAACGTCCAATAAAATATTAATTTAAAGGTTTCTAATTCATTGGCCAGTGTGCGTATATCGGATACATTCCTGGTTTATATAAGTTTGGAGCATGTTCCTAAGAATATGAGTTTTTTGTCTATGAAACGTTCCCCATTTAGGAATTTAGTAATGCTTTTAATGATATATTTGGTGGTTACTAATATATTCAAATAACAATACACTGGTGCTAAATATTGGGCACATTTACTGACCAAAATTTCCCACGAAAGGTCCTGAATTTTTTACTGTAAAAAATCAAAGTTGAATAAAGCAAATTACAAAAAAAAAAAAAAAAAAAAAAAAATCATTTATATTGCAGTTTACAGCGATATTAACTAATGTACTAATATGTAAGCGATATGTACTAATCGGGTGATAAATTCTGCTATGTCAGTTTGCACCCACTGCTTAAAAGCTACTTCCTCTGGTAAATTGCCAATTTCTTTCATTGGAACTTCCAGAAGACCTTCGGATCCTGGACATTCTGAACACTTGTCCAGCATGCAACTTTCATTCTTAATGTTACACACAAGTAATTCTATCAGTTCCCTGTAATTTATTTTGATCCTTGCTCCTTCAATCAAGAGCTTTACGTTCTGGTGGTATTTGCAGACACATACACTATGTGTGGCAGATGATCCTGGGAGGACACATCCCTTCGGTCGCGTAGCACAGAACACTGACCGTCTAATTTTGTAGTTAGGGTATTTCTGTTTGAAAAAGTTAAATAGCTCATTTTAAGTTATTAGAGTTAATATATATATATATGCGTGTGTGTATATATAACAATTATAATATACAGGAAAATGGATTTTTAAAATTAATTTTCGTGAAATGTGTGCGTAAAATGCAATTTTGGGCCAATTTCGATGTACTATAACTCTGAAACCAGTTGAGTCTCAATCACCAAATTTTTATCATATGTTTATATCATAAAGAGATGTTATCTGTATGAATTTCATAATTTTTCACTCAGTCCCTTTTGAGATATTCAACTTTAAATATTGCCAAAATGCAATTTTGGGCATTTTTGAAAAATTATATAAAAAAAAGAATAAAACTCTCAAGCTGGAAACTTCTACAGTAACTAGTCCTGTAACAAATCTACGCAGGAAAAAAAACTATTGATGAGTCTTTCATTTTTTAAGTAGTTTTGCAGCACTAAAATTACCGTTTTAAGTCAATTTTCTATCTATAGTTGTGAATTTTTTTCTTCGCTTTTCTCACGACGTAGGAAATATTATGCATGTACAAAACATCTAGGGGATCATTCTGATAATTTTGGTTTTTATTTTGTCTTGATATCTATAAAATTAACAGAGTTAGATACTTTTATGCAAACCTTGTTTTTGTCCTAAAAACAGTTACGATACAAATTCAAAATGGCCGTCAAAAAAAAAGTATGAGCCTAAAAAAAAATTTTTTCGACAGTTTTGAACTCACCTAATAACGGGGAAAAACTGGTAAAAAAATAAGAAAAATAAAAAATGTTGAGCAACAAATTTTATTCTTTTTGGGTGATTTCAAATGGATTGACCCACAGACAAAAGGTCTGAAAGGCATGCACATAGTACCTAATTAAATTCATAATCACGCTTAAACATCTTTGGAAAGCGTTAAAAAAAGCTTAATCCAAAGGAAAATGCAGCCCATAGATTCTAATTGCAGCCATTAATGCATTTGAATATTTTAGTGCAGCCCTGTAAATTGATAGGTTAACTATATCTTATTCCATACAAAACATTATTTTAGCACTTTAACAATAAATGTATTGCTTTAATGAATTTTGCAGTAGAAAGTTATTTAATTGTGATCTATTTAAATGTCTTTCGTAAAACGTAACACATTGGCATTTTTTGAGTGTCCCTGTACACAAACCAGTTATACAGGACCCATAGATGCCATTTTAAATAGGAAACATTCCACAGTGAACTTGAATGGCACGCATCATTTTCAAAAATTCTGAAAATATTTACGAATGCTAGAGGCGGGCAGACGAACGGATAGACAGGTGGACAGTCGGACAGACAGATACACAAATTCAAATCATAATCACACTTAAAAATTGTTAGAAAGTGCTAAAAACGCTTAATGTAAACGAAAACGCAATTCCAGCAAACTTTCAATGACATCCCTTAATGTAACCGATTATTTTTGTGTAGCCCCGTAAATCTTAATGCTAATCATACTTTATTCTAAAGACAGACTTCTTTTTGCGCACATGAATAACATATTTTAATTTCATTAAGATTTGTGCAATGTAAAGTTATTAAAATTTGGTTTATAGAAATATCTCTCATAGAGCGCGATGCTTTGGAATAATTTCGGGTGTCCTTGTACACAAACCAGTGGTGGTATTTACTCCATTTTCTATAGAAAACATCCGATAATGAACTTGATATTTCGATTTCTTTTAGATTTGTATAAAATAAAGATATGAAAATGTGGTTTATGAAAATACCTCTAATAGAAAATAATATTTTGGAAGGCTTTCAGGTGTCCCCGTACACAAACCAGTAGAGGTATGCATTCTATTTTCAATAAGGAACATCCGACAGTGAACTTTAATAACATACATCAGTTTCAGGTTGGTTGGTTCGGTTTTACGTCGCACTAGTGCCGCGCAGATGGGCAATTGGCGACGGTCTGGGACTCACCCCTAGAGGTGGTCCGGAGACATGCCATCGCAATTTTGATCCTCTACGAAAGGGATCATCAGTTTCAGGAAATTCCATGTATATTTACGGGAATTAGAGTGCGGACACACAGATAAACCGAAGTCGTTAACTCTTTTCAATTAAAAAAAGTTTCCAGCAGTCGAGTTTACTCATTATTATAAGCAAAATATATAATACACAGGGTTAAATTTAGTGAATTAATGTAAAATCCAGGATATTTGGCTTCTGGACCAAAAGGAGAAAAGAAGAGATATCCTACCTCTTATCTACTCATGAAACTTGACTGGAAATGAGCACAAAAATTCAAAGTAAAAATAAATCTAATAAATCTGAAAATAGAGGAGAAGTACATTCATTATGTGTACCAAAATTTCCTACCAAAATCATGGTTTCTGGCAGAATTTGTACAAGAGATGTAATAATATTGCTTATTATTCTTCAACTGCTAACCATTAATGCTCAGTATTATACAGGGTGCTTAAAAATTAAAATGTGCTTTAATTCTTTACCTGTTAGAGATAAACAGGCAATGTAATTTCAAAAGTATTTAAAATAAGGGACAAAATTTGGCCATATTATTAAAAATTTCTTATTTTTTATTTTCAACAAGTTACACATTTCAAATTTTATACAACCTCTGTAGACGAATTTGGTCAATAACAGAGTTTTTACTTGCAATAAAACAACATCATTACTAAAGCCGTATATACGTATTTTTAAAAGTTAGTGAGTTATACAAAATTAAAAGTTGAACGCTATGTGTAGGGACCATATACCAAAATAAAATTCTAAATTTGTGACCGGTAACATACACTTAAAGTGCATTTTTCTTTATATGTTAAAACTGTCATTTTTTATTTGAAAAAAAAATAAATAACAAATATATGGAAGTATAATTTATTTTCACATTTTTCTCACTTCTTATTTTTATTATTAGATAAAACTGTTGAACTATTTTTTTTTCAGTAGATTCTAAGTACCAACTGTATGTCCTGCCATAGCCTCCTAAACTAGATGCCTCTCGCGTGGCTCGGAAACTTGGCAACAGTTCAAGAGGTAGATAGCGCCACCTGGTACACATTGCGCGACTTTTTTATTCAACATCCACCAAAAATTTTTTAAAGTGGAATTTGATATACATAAAAGGCGAATAGAATCGAAGAAACGTAGATTATATATATCATATATGACTTCTTAAAATTATTGATGACAATTAAATAAAAAAGTCGCGCAATCTGTGCCAGGTGGCGCTGTCTACCGCTTGAACTGTTGCCAAATTTCCGAGCCACGTGACAGCCATCTAGTTTAGGAGGCTATGGTTCTGCATAACTGCCTGTTTAAAATTTTATCCTGTCAGATATTAAAAGCAATCACCAGTTTATTTAATTTTATTTATAAGACAGGTTTTTTAAGGTATCAATTTGTGTGTACTGCACAAAACGAGACCTAAGAACGCATGCTTTTCACGTCTTTCATACGCAGACCACTGTTAATACCTTTCTATTAAAGCTTTATTTAAATGCGTATAGGATTTCTTTTACACACTTTACCGTATTTTTTAAGTGTTCTATAGTATTTTCTTACTAAAAATTTTCAGTATAATTTGTACATGCTTTCTGTTTTCACCGGCGAAACAGCTTTTTAAGCAATACATAAAAATGACATTAGTCACTCGTTAGTAGGCGCTAGTTGGTCGATTCGCCGCCAATTCCTTCAGTGTTTATTCAACAGCCAACAAAAATTTTTAGAAGTGGCATTTGATATACATAATCTTCGATTATGCCAGTGGATTCGCCTTTTATGCATACCAAATACCACTTCTAAAAAAATTTGGTGGCTGTTGAATAAACACTGAAAGGATGGGCGGCGAATCGACCAACTAGCGACAACTAACGGGTTAAAACACGTGTGTATAAAACATTTATTACACAACTTACTGTGGGGTTTTGGAGATTCTATGTGAGAAAAATCTATGTAAATATTTTATATAACATTTAAGTCTTTAGATTACAAAAATTTTTAAATTATTATACCTATGATGGTGATATATACTTTGTATTATTAAGAAATTTTTATTATATTCAGACAATTCCTATTTTTTCTCTCTCATGACTGTTAATTAAAAGTCTTTAAAACATGCTAAAATTATTCACATTTTATAGAGTAAAATAATGACATAAATTAAAAATATGACTTTAGACGAAGTTTACGATAAAAGTTGTTTGTCTTATCAAAGAAATGCACTCTATAAAAAAAAACAAAAAAAAAAACGACACACCAAGAAGAAGTGGGGACAAAAATTGGTAGATGGGGTGGAATGGGTGGTCCGAACGGGACAAAAATTCGTAGATGTGATGTGCATGTGGAGAAAAACAATTGATTACAGTTTCAGAAAATTTGAATGATCTAATCAAGAGAAAGGGCCTCACAAGTTAAACAAGTCAATAACGCGTTGGTCCACTTCTAGCCCTTATTTACGCAGTTATTTGGCTTGGTATTAATAAACAGAGTTGGCAGATGTGCTCCTGTGAAGTATCGTGCCAAATTCTGTCCAATTGTTGCGTTAGATTAGTAAAATTCCGAGCTGGTTGTAGGACTTTTTTTTATGATGCTCCAAACTTCTTCAGTGGAAGAGAGATCCGGGTACTGAGCTCAACCCCACTGAGCCGCATATTAAGGGTATTTCAAGTCACTGAAGTACCAGTTGCACGTAGGATCGACGATAATGATGAATTGCTGCTTGATTCCATCAAAACCTGTATGTATGTCAATTTGTGTCCAGTTTGCGTTACTCCTCCTTGATGCGTCACTTTTCTGTTATAGAGTATATAAAAATAACAAAACAAAATATATTTCGCTGATTTTGGAAGTCATAGAATGGCGATTTTAATATTTCCATTCCTATTTTGTTATTTAATAACCAATAAATGTTTAAAATTTGCACAATTGGGGGGGGGGGAGTTGAAAATATCCCATATTCAATGCATTAGTATAAATTCAAATAAAAATAATTAAGTGTCATGAAACACAAAATCGCTCTAAAGGGGAATCTAGAAAGAAAATGCAAGACTACCGTTTCTTTCGTAAGCAATTTCTGTAGAAAATGAAATTTTATAATTATGCTGAGAAAAAAATTAAATTTTAAAATTTTTACTGTATTATTCTTTTTATAATATTTTAAAAAATTTTCATAATTTAACCTTAAAAAACTATATCCATGACTATTTAAAAAAAAAAAAAAAAAAAAAAAAAGGTCAGCAACCTCCAACTACATACATTTTATTCCAAAAAATGTTTATTTCTTACTATAATTAAGTATAGGTATTGTTAGGTTTTGTTTTCATTTTTATGTAAAATGCCTATTTTTTATATACGGGTAAACTTGTAAAATGTATTTGATAAGTTTAAGCCCTAATAAAGTCCAGTTTTGAGGCGGAATTGTCATAAAAATTTCTTAATGTTCAGATTTTTAACGTTTATTCATCAAAATTTCTTAGCATCAGATGTTAGATAAAGCGCAGTTCAAAAACCCGAATCATGAAGGGGATCTGAGAGGAACTCCAGGTGTTATAGACTGCAAGTACATCGGAATCAGGGTTTATAACCTCAGGGCTTTGATCCCAGGAAGCTACAGTGTTTGGGGCGTTTTACTTCTGGGTAGTTAATTAAATTTAAAATTTTAGAGCTTAAGGTAGTAGTTTAACTCATGGATAACATAACAAAAATGTACCACAGTTACGTTTGGTAAGTAAAGTTTTCTACTAAAATATAAAATGTTTCAGCTCAATATTTTCAATATTCTCTTTACATGTAGTGAAAAAATTGTGCATATATAAGTATACTTGTGTGTGTTAATTATTAAACCTGAAAAATTATGTAATCTTTTATATTTTAAATTAAGTTAAAATGATACGTTATTTTAAATTATCGGTTGAAAAAATTTGAATTTATTGTTTGAAGTAATAAACAAAATTAATAATTTAGTTTGATTTTCCAATGGCTTGATAAGATTAGAGCTTGTCTGTCAAGTATAGATTTAATTTCACAACAGAAATTATTTCGGGAAAATAGACTTTTGGAATTTTTCAAACATTTAGTTTTGAGAAGTAAAAATTACATTTACTGTGCTTATACTGATTCGAGTTTCTTTTGTTGCTAAGTGTAATTATCTTCATGCAAGGTCACCTTAAAAGTTAAATATATATGTATATTTCAAGCACAGCATGTCGCTAACAATGCATCGAATGCAATGTATTTCATATGCACTATAATTTTAAATATTAAAAAGATATTGACACTTTTTTACAATACAAAATTGTTAGTAAAAAACAGCAATTTAACAATTAAAAATAAATGCAATGTATGCATAGATGTTTCCACTTTTCATTAAAGTGAAATAAATTAAGTTTCAAATTAAGCTAGATAAAATAATAAATAGTTACACAAAAATGTGTTTGAAATATTACATTTTTTTTTTTCATGTGTTCCGTTAAGCAATTGCAAAGTATAGAAGGGGCTATTTAGGTACTACAATTTACAATAATTTAATTTTTTGGTAGTATTTTGAATGCGATAAAATTCAAAAATTCTCTAAAAAGCGTAATGACATAAAGAACTTCATTTTATTACCAACAACTGATAAAAATTCTCATCGAAACTTTGCTAAATGAATTTTAAAATAATTTTATTTAAAGTGATAACTTTATAGTACGTTTTATTTTGTAAATATAGGTAGCCACAATATAGAAACAGCTTATGTAGTAAATAAATATCTATGAAAGGACTTAAAATTTTGTCATTTTAAAAACTACAATTAAAATATGTTTGGTATTATACATTTATTTATTCATTAATATTAAAGTTTATGAATATTTTTATATTACTATTAAAATATAGTTTTCATTTTTTTTTTTTTTTTTTTTTTTTTTTTTTTTTTTTTGGTAACTTATGAATTACACATTCTGTCTGGTAGTATTTAAAATATAAATCCGTATAGCTTGAGTTGCCTTGAACTTACTGCAAAAAAAAGTTGGAGAAATGCACACTTATTTTTCATTAAAATATGTTTAGTATTTCATAAGGGAAAATTATATATATATATATATATATATATATATATATATATATAAGTTTCTTTAAATGTGCATGGAGAATTTTTTAAAAATAGGTCCAAGATTTTGATATGTATATGTATATACATTATACTTTAACTTGTCATTAAAAAATATGTAAAAATTTTATAATTGCTTCTCTTCTTGATTAAAAAGTGAAGGTAAATGTGAAAGGCATATAGCAAGGCTCATAATTTCTTTGCAAAATTGTCAAATATTTACCATTTTTATAAAGAAACTTCTTAATGATAAGTGCTACATGCAACAGAAAATGTAGTTTTCATTGTTTTATTATTGTACAGATAATACTGCAAGTAAGTTTCACTGCTATTTTTGTTGAAGTAAGAAATTCTTGTCTTTCTTCTGATTGTAAAATGTTGTGCCAATCTTAAAACATTGTTTAAAATTGAATTTATACAATATTGTTGATAAAATATCACGCAATTTATTTTTATGACTGTATGGAACTTTTTTTTTTCTTTGTAAGTCACTGATATGAACTTACGAATATTTTCTGTTTTCAATTAAGAAAACTATCCGTACTTCAAATCATTTCTTTCTTTAAACTTTGATGGTTGTCAATATGTTTTCTATAGTAATTGTGGCGATGAAAAATATTTCTTTCTCTAAAAAAATATATTATAAGCCTTCTTAATTGCATCCATACATGGTATTTTAAACTTTATTTCCATAAACGAAATTTCTCTGATGTATTTGTGTTAGAATGTAATAGCCATTATTTTTATTTTCTGCTAAAATTATATAATACCTCAGTTAATGAATGTTTTTAATAGCACTGAATTTTTTAATTACATTTATTTATTTATTTTAAATCGATATTGAATGTATTGTATGTACCTAAGTACTTTAAACTTTTATACATTCAGCTTCTCTGCACTATGTCCTCGCCTTGCCCACTAACCTTGAATTATCATCTCAAGAAAAGTACAGATCTAGCACTGATTTACTTGCTTAAAATTATTGTGTAGCGCAATAGATTAAGAAACAAAAAAACAAAACTGAATGAAATACGTAGAAGAAAATGAGTTTATTTTTCAAAATATACAGTCAGCACTATAGAAGGACACACAATAAAACATTAAGAATTAATTAAAACACTCCGAAGTTCATGATGCAGTACAGCCAAGATCTGAGTGTACTTAATACTCCTTTTTTATTTTTTTTATTTTTCATTTTTCTTAGTTAAAAATCAATTAAACTTCAAATAATGTAAATAAAAATACAGTATTATTGTAAAAGCAGTTTATTAAATCCAATGGAATCTAACAATGAAAAAAATTAGATTGTGCTATAAAAAAAGGACATTGTTATAAATAATGAATTGTGAAAATATAACAATAATAATCATTATGTACTTTCAGTGTAATCCACAATATACTGCATCTCATTATTCGACGACCCATGGTCAACACCCGAAAAGGCTTGTGCCTCGGACATGGTCCGCCGTCGCTCTGTCCCTTGTAAGATAGGCGTAATATAAGATGGATATGAGAAACATTTGTTTATATAAAGAATATATGGGTAATATAAAAGATAAGATAAGCGCATGTAACGCATATATGTTACAAGAAGGCAAATTTTTGCATGTGTGTAGTAGTTATATGTTAAACACAAATATTGATAAAATCATAAAATAATGTAGGAATTAGAAACAATTTTGATGGATAAAACTTCTCTTGAAGTTGCTCAAAAATTTGCAGTGATATTATTAAATGTTGTCACTATTATTATTATTATTATTTTAATGTTAAAAATGACAAGAAACAATGGTTAGATTCCTTATTAACGGTATAAACACTGATAACACATTTATGTAATAAAGTAATATTAAAAGTGTTAACCATGTACGTATTAAAAATTCATAGATATTTTAACATAGATATATGTTTAAATTCGTGTATTTAATATGGAATGATAAACGAAATTTTACAAAAATGTGTGCTTCTAACGGACACGCATGTTACATAAGTTCTTTTATATAATTCTGTAGTTATTCTAAATTTTATTTGAATGTATTTAAACGAGTAATGCATATTATTATTATTATTGTTATTATTAGTATTAGTAGTAATAGTAGTAGTAATAGTAGTAGTAGTAGTAGTAGCAGTATATACGTGTGTGTAATTATGTATGTATCTAATTTATAAGTATAAACACAAGTATGGATTACCCTGTAGAGTTATGCGCATATACATGTGGCAAAAACAGACAGCTACACAGTTAATGAAATGTAAAGTCAGTTTCAACGTATAATGTATTTATTAATCTTAACCCTCTATATAATATCTCCTGAAAGTACGGATTTTTAAAATAGCATTGTGATGCTTAATTTTAAGTATGAATTAATTTTCTTTTATAATTAGCACAAATCATTTCAGAATCCCAGAATATATTTATATATGTATAATTAACTATTTTATTAATAATTTTAAATTCATTCACACAATTAATAAATATTAATTTTATTCATTGTTTACGTGTACTTTAAAGAACTGATATATTTCTTAATACAATATATAGAATTTTTTGCAATAATAAACAAATTAATAGCTAGAAAGTCTCTGATAGCAAATTTATTTACAAAAACACATGAACAAGATAGCGGCTACATGCATCTAATAAATCTAATATATAAGGTTCAAGCATTTTTTAACTGATTTATCAAAAAAGTGTAATTTTACTTCTAACATATCTTTTGCGCTCCTTTTCTAAATAACATTTTCGTTTTCATTTTCGTTTTCATTTTTTTTTTTTTTTTTTTACCAGAACCAGTTGCGCAAATTTAATGAACTTTCATTTTAAAATAATACCGTCAGGCTTTACGATTAAAAAAAAAAAAAAAAAAAAAAAAACATAAAATGTTTTTTTTATTCTTTAATTTCAGAATACCTCAATTTTTGGAATGTTTAATAAACGTCTATTTTTTAACTGAAACACCTAAGAAAACTGTTTACAAAGTTCTTGAAAAATCAAACACGAAGAATTGACTTGTAAAAAAGAATTTTCTCATTGAAGAGATTTCTTTTGTGTTTTTGCTTTAAAAAATATTTTTTTTTCTGTAAAGAAAGAAAAATTAAAGAAATTTCTTTTAAATTTTCTTTCTTATTGATGCATAAATTTTCATACGGTTCAAGTTCTGTCTATAGTTTAAATTGTGTTTAAATATTTCTTTCTTACACTATCTAATTTTTATCGAAAAAACTGTTTTTCTTTTCTTTTGTTTCAAATTAAACTGCAACTAACTCACTTAGCGAGGTTGTCATGCTTCACTAGTAGTTTCAAAAAATGTTACTGCAAAAAAACTAAGGAATATAAATTTCTTTTTAAAAATCGCTAGTCTTTAACGTGCTAAATTATTCTTCAGTGAACTTTATTAGAATGTTAAAGCTTTCTTTGTAACATTATTCACCGTTTTTACCAACTTCGATGAAGTATTAGTGAACTAAAGAAAAAAGAAGTTTAAAATATTTTTACTAAAGTTCATTGATCAATAATTAGTCAATAAAAGTGTTTCTTAAAATTTCAGTAAGTGCTTAATATTTACAAATAGTTTTTGTACATTTAAATAATGTATAAATTTTACAAAGAAAAAAACAATTTCAAAATAGTCTAAATTATAAATATGACTTCTTGGAATCATATTGAACATGCATTAAATTAAATTAATCACTATTTTGCAAACAAAATAGGAAAATGCGTTAATACATGTTAGCTTTATATTTTTAATTATCATTGGACTTCAATGATTAGTGATAACTAATGGCATTGGACTTTAGTAATCCGTTTTTGGGATAATTAGTGGGGAAGATAAATTTTAACAAATAATAGTATTTCGTATATATGACTGAACATGTAACAGAATGAAAAACAATTGGTAAATACAATAATTAGTGAACTTAATCGTAATTTTATAGTTCTCTATGTAACTTAGTTGATCTTCTTTATTTATCTATGAAAAATAGTAGCACACTAAACAAAATATGAAGCAGTCTAAAATAGTTTTACTAAATAAATAAAAGTCCTCGGTAAATGATTAAATGCAAGATTTTCTCTAAAATATAACAATGAGATTTTTTTATAAGTACTCCTCAAATAAGTATTTTTCATAACGATAATAATTATCGTAACTGAAAATAATGAATATAATGAATATAATGAATATATCTTGTATAAAGTTACGTAAATAAACGCTTCCTTGCCAATAATTAGTATAACAGTTATGACAGATGTAGCTTCTCAATTATAATCTCAAACACAAACCATAACATTGTGTTCTTCAGACATTTGATTAATATACACGATTAGAATGAAAATGAAATTAGCGTTGGAGTTTTTATAGGTAGTATACTTACGATGTTAGACATATATTTTCCGGGATTGTAGCAGTTTCTTTTTAAACATTTTTTCTGATAGTAATGTTCTGTAACTTGTGTTCTTTTTATAGTATTTTTTTCCATTGATTAATAAAAAGACTGTTTAATAAATAACGTTCTTCAAAATAGAGACTACTTCAATTTCTGCAAACATGTATCTAACATCGTAAATTTCACTCTTAAAAAATCCTTTCTTATCAAAGCGAGTGATACAAATTGTGATTAGGTTGCCTACTAACATAACGACATGCAGAAAAATTATTTACTTTTAAAGTTACTTTGAAATACTAAAAAAAAAAAAAGATTTAATCATTAGTTTGTGCTTTTATTACAATTATTCATTTAAAATGAATTATAATTAATATTTTTATCACTACTTTATCATTATTTTTTAAGTTAAAAATTGTGCACAATACTAATAGAGAATAAAACCTATAACCCAGAATAGAAGTTAATACATCTTACAGATTACTGCTTGTTTATGTAATCACAACAATTCACGATGACTTCTTTGGGGATACAACTGCCCACTTCGTGGTAAATGTGGACGAATAAAAATATTGCTAGATATAACAATTTTTATATAAGTAAAGCACCGTTTATACGTCTTTTACATTTATACATTTTTTTAGTGCCCCGATCCTTATAAGTCCCGATCCATTCCTATTCATTTTAATGTAAAAATTCTTCATTTATACGCCCTCAATATCGATTATACGTCT
Organism: Salticus scenicus; assembly: GCA_963930645.1. Lineage (NCBI taxonomy): Eukaryota > Metazoa > Arthropoda > Arachnida > Araneae > Salticidae > Salticus > Salticus scenicus. The sequence continues at coordinate 267,555,771 of OZ005651.1, read as the reverse complement.
TTTCCACTATTCTAAAATTGGCACGTTTTCTCGATCAGTCATTTTTTCGTTTAAAATAAGGCCTAAAATACATTCTAAAAATTAATTTTGATGAGTATCTAAACTGTGAGGGTCGATATTATGACTTCAGAATTATTCATAATCGACGAACTAATCGGGGGGAAAAATGTCTGATGCTAGTTTAAATGATGATGTAGAATATGAAGAAGTTCACATATATATTTCTTTAAAGGTGCAATGGACTGCACTGGAAAGCTTTAAACTAATTTTGTTTGCCAAAACACAAGTAAAAAAAAAACATTTAATGAACTCGATTCAATTCACAATGCAGTACTTAGTACTCACAGACATTCAGCACGTCAGACAAGTATTACACACATTTTAATGTAATTAAATAACTATCTGTGTAGCCATAAATCGTACAATATACTTATTAAAGATACGTAATATTCCTTATTAATACTCAAGATGTATTCATATAGTAATACAGATGTAATGTGTATATGTAATACAGTTACGGGATAATACTCAGGATACGAGATATATAATTAATACTCATAGTCATGCATTAATGGTTGAATTTTGTCCTCATATTTATAATAAACCTCTTTATTATTATTATTATTATTATTATTATCATTATTATTATTATTATTATTATTATCTTCAAACCCAAATGATATTATGAAGTACTAGCCTGTCTTTAAGAACTTTCTTAATTAATATACACATAAATTTTGTTTTAGTGCCATTAAATTTGTAATAGTCAAAGTTTTAGTCTTAAATTTCGATTATACGTTCTTTTACGTTAGTCCCTTGAAAGTATTGTTCTACAGGAGAATAGAACCAAACCAAAAATTAAAATATTTCTTCAATTATTATTTGTTGGCTTATATTATGGTTTTCAATAATTTAAATACCATGGATAACAATATATTTATAGAAAATGTGAAAAATAATTATATATTCATGGTAACAAATATATTATTTTTTACTTTTAAAAATTAAATATAAGTTAAAGTAGAAGTAGGGGCAAGCAGGAAAATGACATTTAGTAGACAGAAAATAAACTCTTTGGTACCCATATTAATAAAAAGTATTTTTAAATCCATATATAGAGTCTATAAAATGTTTAGTACATACTATGATTGAGACATTCTTTTACTTGTTTAATTTTCATACGAACTTATGCATATTATTTTTTAATAGTACAAGAAGGTCGTAATTTAGAAAAAATGACCCATTTGTCCTGTAATGCATAAAATATATATTTGTGAATCTCTAGGTAAATATGTAGGTAGTGTACAAATGTTAACGGTAACTTATATTTTAAAAGAATTTATAACTTGTTACACCCTCTGGCACATAAATAAAATTCATCAGTAATATACTGGATATTTTAACACACACACACACACACAAACACATATATATACATATATATATTAGCCGTACGATAAATAATTTCATAACAGTTATATAAAAGCACGAATGTATTGATAAAAAATTAAATAACAACTAGGCTTATAATTTTTTGTGATAAAAATCCATTTACGACTGTACTACGTGCAAAAATAAAATTTATTGCTTTCAGTAAATTTTAAAACATTTAAAAACGGCAAAGTTAATAAAAATACTGAGTTTTTTTTTTTTTTTTTTTTTTTTTTTTTTTTTAATTGCCAGTTTTCAAAGTTTCAAATATTTTTTCTGCCATAACCAGAGGATTTTTACCTTAATGTTGCTGAAAAAACAAATAAAATTTCATGAGTTTTAGTATAACTTTGATACTCCAAATATTGTCAGAAGTATGATTTTCAAATTTCATTATGTTATCCGTGACTTTTTTTTTTTTTCTAATAATTGAATCAAATCATGGTCAAGTTTTATCTGGATATTTTTCATGACTAATCTTTTTTTTCTTTTGTACCGATTTATTGTGCACCAGATTTTGAAGAAATTTCTTTAATGAAGATAGCAGTGAACTCCATACTTCCAAATTCCGCTTTACTGGAAAGCACGTGAAAATCTGCAAAAAAAAGATACATAACAGTTAATAAAAGTGAAAATCGTTTGACTAAAATCTTCAGTAAATAATAATAATCTTGTATAATGTTTCACAGGTTCAGAATGTGATTATGCTAGAAAAACATGGGGTAGTAAATTTTCAAAAAGAATATGATTAAAAAAAAAAACAAAGAAAACATTTCCAATTTTATTACTTCACTTTTAAAACAAAACTAAACATTAATGTATTTTATAACAAGCATATTTATTATTAATCTAAATATATTTCAAAGTCAAAGAGACATTTTAATACACGCTGCATTGAAATGCATTTCTTTCTATATTTCATGCATTTTCTACTGCACCTTTTCTTAAACAAAAACACAAAAGGATAAATATTGCAGGCTTTCTTTCTATTTCACGCATATTTAAAATGTAACGAACTTAATATATTTTCAAATATTTTTTGAAAAGCACACAAATTTTTCAAGTTATAAGGATACGATAAAAAATTTTCAAATCAGCTTTTAAAATTTCTCTTGAAGCAGCTTTCAAAACCGAGATCCACTTAAAATTAGCAGCAAAAATCATTTCTTCTTGAATACATTTTTCTCCCATCTCATATTTTTCTAAGAATGCTGTCGAAACAGTAATCAAACGGGAAACGTGTGAGAATTCACTCTTACTTCGTTTAAAGCTTTAATTACTGAGCAGCAAATACTTAACCCATACAAGAGGTTTTTATTGTAGAACATAATTCTCACGTGTAAAAGAGGTCGTTTGCTGTAAATTCGTTTGCATTTGTTTTCCTCGCAATTTGTCTATTTCCATTAGTATTGTTGTCAGCTAATCTGCTTTAATTTTACAGAAAAGCAGCGGGAATGAACTGGTTTTTGGAATAGCCTTTTGTTTCTTATTATTTTTTTTTTAGAAACGCAACGATTGTATATTTTCACAGCATTTGCAAGATAAAAACATCGTTGACAATTCTTTCTAAAAAGAAAATATAATAAGCAATTACGCAATTTCTTAAAATTTTATTTGTGTTTAAAAAGTACTATACACATAAGAAAACTGACTCGTTAGGTATTTAAGCTTCTTTTTTGAAATTAAAGTAAACGAATTAAATTATTAATAGGTGCTTAAGAATGGATAATAAACAACACATTTATTTATTTCTATACTGAAAATGCATATGGTAAGCAATTAAAATGTTGTTTTAATAAAGTTGATTTATTTTGATTTGCTTTTTTGAAAGGATGACATTATATTGTTAAAATATATATTATCAACACTTTAGTGCTTTATAAAATCTGTTTCTGCAAAATACGTGCATTTTGTCATTAGAAATCATATATTTATATTGAAATAGTCAGTACTGGTAATAAAGCCTCTTTTTTTTTTTTCTTTTTTACACTTACATTTACTTATTTTTTATTGATAGCATAAATTGAAGGAATATTTGTGGTACCTCGTAATAAAAAGGTGTAATTTTCTGTTTAAATTATCCTTATATGAGAAAACTTCATCACCTTCTAAAATCTGTGAAATACACTGTTCAACTTTGATAAAATTTCGTTGTATATACATCATAAATCGAGATTTGTACCAGTATATTTGTGTTCTACTAAAGTGTCTTCAAACAAATTAATGTAATATTGGTCAAGTGTACTAATTAAATTTTTTAATGTTGAATTTTTTAATTTTTGAAGTACTTTTTCTTTCAACAGTTTTCTAAAATAGTTTTGCATTATTTACTAGGTTACAAAAATTAATTTTTGTGCGAGTTCCTATTTTTAAACAGTAAATGAATATTTTTTATCAAATTAAATTTGAATTACTGCTCGTCAATATCATATCAGTGCTATTTATGTTTATTATTAGGGATTACAATTTCCGTCTTTCTACATATAAATTTTTTCATTCCACACCATGTACCATGTTTCTAAATTTAGTTTATATTTTCGTTTTATTATAGAAACTATTTTATTTTAAAATAAGAAATATAAGTCAGTGATAAGAACAAATCACAGATTTTAAATGAATACCACATATTTGATAATAATTAACATATGTCGAGTATTTGTATGTTTTTAAATAAAAAATATCTTAAGAAAGAAATATCTAGAAATTTCTTTCGCTTATTATAGTACAGTGAATGTTTCGTACAATTTTTTAAAATTCATTTTGTGTAATTTGAGAACAATTTGTATAGTCTTATATGGGCTGTGGTTTGCAAGAGGCTTTTTAACTAAACTAAATACTTTATTATTTATTTCACACAGTATAATATCTTGGATGGATCTTATTTTAAACTTCTATTTAAATGTATCTTAAATATATTTAACATAATATTCAAACAATTTTATTTTTACTAGCAAAATATCAAGATTAAAATTAAACAATATTATACTTATCAGCAAAATAATAATTTTTAAAAAGCATATTCTAACAATAACAACAAAATGTAGCTGGAAGTCGCTGCCTTTTTCAGATAACGTTGACAGAAAAAACAAACTGGAGCAAACTTTTCCGCAACTTTCAGGGCTTTGAAATGAAACTTGCTTGCATCAGCTAAGCCTTTCGAGCCTTAAAATGAATTCAGCGTGTTCTTCCTGAAAACTGGCCATTTATTTTACGCCTTTTAATGCCTACAGTGTAATTCCTCTTCATTCATTATGCTGGAGGTAATTTTTAAAAGGCAGACAGCTACATTTGCAATTTTTGTAAAAGAACGCGTATTACTTACAATATGAATGCCGTGTATAGTCAAAGATAATATTTATGTAAATAGGCTCACAAAAAGTATGCAAATACGATTACTAAATGGTAAACGAATTTGTATACTTTTTGTGCTTAAAAAATAAAGTTGTCGCCTAATTTTTTATGCTTTTATGAATAGTCCATAAAATTTACATATATTTTGACGTTTTGATAAATTTAAAAAATGTATTTAAAGAATGATGGACGATGGGCTTTATATATTTAATATATAAGTTATTTTAAGAGTTTGAAGTAAATCCATTTTTATTCATGAGGTTGGTTTTTATAAATCTTGTTAAAGTTGATAAATTCTCTTTATTATATTAATATTGGCAAATATATATGCGTTATAATAAATATTGACATAAAATTGCGTAATGGTTTCAATTCTGTATAATATGTTGATTCATTCACAATACTTTATAAAGCAAATATTTTTATTTTATCTTCTCCGTTTACTAGCCATGAATACTTATAATTAAATTCAAATTGTTAGATATTTTTTTAAGAAATATTTATTTGTATGAGCAGGAAAAATATACAATACTTTCTTTTGATAGGGTATTCTGGTTATAAATAATAGTACAAGCGTTTATAGGTTTATAAGAAAATATTTTACTGAAATTTCTAATTTTGAAAAGATTATTTCCAATCTTGTGTACATTTACTTAACATCCCATAAAAACTGGCTAAAAATATTTGAAAAGAAACAAAACATTAGTCATTTTATATTGGCACAATATGTGACAGTGTTCGAAATTTTTAATCTAATATTTCCATTTCTTTACTAAACACATAAAACATCCCTATACTTATTGATAGTTATAATTCTATTGATAGGTTATCTAATTATTGATAGGTGTCATTTCATTCTAATGTTGGGATGAAAAATATTTAAAGATTCTTAATTATTTCACAATATTATCATTTTATACAAATGTATTTTTACAACATTATAACCATATCATTTTCATTATGAAGTAAATTGCAAAACTACTAAACGGTGGTAGTGGTAAATCTTATGTTAAGTAAAATTATTTACATAAAATAGCTTTTAATAAACATATTGACCAGACCTGATATACTTATGATTTGACGCTTTGATAAATAATAAATTTATTTATTTATATAAGAGGCAAGTGAATATTTTTTTAATTAAATTAAAAATAATAGTGAATTAACTGTATTATAAATCATAATGATATTAAAATAAATACGTTTAAATGAAAATACGCAAAAAATTAATGTTTTAAGATGTAGCGTATTCCAACATATTTCTCAATTTCTAATTTTATGATACAATATTTTCACAATTCCGGAGATTTCGAAGAGATAGTTCAAAAACCCCTGTGCGGAAGGGGTAAATGCCAGGTGGCATAATCTGCAAGTATATCGGAATCGGGGTTTATAACCTCAGGCCTTTGATCCCTGGAAAAGTTGATGGTTGGGATTTTGTCACTTTCGTAGGGAAAAGGTGCACTTTTCAAAACTTAGCTATGACTTTTAACAACTTTATAAATTTAATGCCCTTTTTCACATAAATATTTAGGGGAAATTTTCAAAAATATTCAGTGGTCTAGTATAAAAACATTTAAACTGTGTTTAATTATTGTAAAAGGAATACTAAATATATTGAAATTAAATTCAAATTTATATTAAATAGTTTATTATACATTTAAAATGTGTATAATTAAATCGCATGACTTTGTTTAAAATATAGAGTTAGATATGTTTATATTTATAAAAAAAAAAAAAAAAAAAATTAAATATATTTGTTATAATAATGGAAATTATATTTAGAAAAATAATAAATACGTCTTTTCGGAAAAAAAAACAGTCAGAGACTTTTAAATGATTACCAAACTTTCAAATGATTACATCAGAGCTTTTGAGTGATTACATATACGTAGGTTAAAACACATAACATAACCAATTATTTATATATATATATAGAAAAAGCATTTTGTAAATATTTCTGCAACGATAAAAGGAATTTTCTTAATTTTGCTAAATTTTGTCTCCAGTTATTTTTAATTCATTTGTAACATTAATTAATATCAATTCTTAATTTAACGTATTTAAAAATCATTATGATAGAACATCATATATGTTTGACAATAATAAATAGAATATAAGTAACTAGTTTTAAGTATTTCAAAATATCTTTTATCATATTATTCATTTTAATTTTTATGTAAGGAAAATTCTGTTGGTATATTTTTTAAATAATATTTTACATTTCAGTCACACCTAATGCACCCAAATTAAATAATGTTTTATGTTTCAGTATCTTTTATGAAACTCATATATAAACCAATTTCATTTATGAATTATTATGCTATTATTGTTCTATGTTTATTTCTCTGGAATCACTAAATGGTTTTCTATTAAATGTTTTTACACCATTAATAAATACATTTACATGTTATAATAAAAGCAATTATTAATTATTCGAAAGAATGAATTGCATATTACAAAAAAATCCATGAACTTCATGTAAATTTTGCTATATTAATATCGCTTTTCGCGTACATTTAAAGCTGAGGAATTTTATTTTGTAAAATATGCAGTTGAAATATTTATCATTTAATAAATTTCAAAGAATGATGATAATTAAATTGTATTGAATTTTATAATATTTTTCTAACATTATCTAAATGATGTGTATTCATTTTCCAGAAATTTCATAGCTTTTATTACTTTCTGAACGAAATTTTTAATTGTTTTCATAATATCGAATATGTATAACAAAGATGGGGCTTTCATATAAAGATGAAACAAGAAAAGTGTCAAAAACAAATATATGAGAACTTTTAGAGACAAAACATATTTAACTCGTTTATTTATTTTATTTTATTTTTTATTTATTTATTTTTTCATTTCTCTCAAAACCAATTTTTGTTTTTAAATTTATATCTCCCACAAAATATACATAATACACCATTAATATCTTTCTTTTTTTAACCATTTTTGTATTTGTTTCACAGTTGTAGCACTAAATTTGAAAATATGACTGCACTACAGATGTATTTTCAATACCTTTGAAATTTCTTTCTCTGTTTTTAATACATTAATATTCTTTTTTTTTTTTTTTTTTTTAAGAATTTAAACTATGGCAAGAACTTTGAATATTATATATATATTTTTTTTTTTCCTAAATTTATTTAAATTTTTTTCGTGCGTCCTAATTTTGTCTTATATTTTATTCATTTTTAAGAAGTTTTATATATAAGCTTCCAAATATGGATTTTTCTTTTAAACAACATACTCAAATTTACTGAAGAAGATAAGTTATCTAGCTTTTCTGTTTTATGAAATAATTTAGTAACTTTTTCATTGCTTAAACAATTCAGCAATAATTTAATTATTATAACTGATTGTTACACATATGACTTAAAACATATTTTTTATGTTTATCAAAAAAAGTCCATAACGCATGATTTTATAAGTAGTATTTCAATAAAATCAATTTTTAAGGATTTAAAAACCATCGTATTACAGATACTTTTTATCCTTTTATCCAAATTTTTGCTCTTAAAAAGTAAAACTGAATATTTCATTCAAACTATTTTAATGCAAAGTTTTGTATTTCAAAAGGGCACAAATTCTTACGCAAGTCAAGTTACATTGCACTTCTTTTATAACTTGTCTTATATGTACAAAAAATTAATGTTTCAGTTATTGAAATGATACGATACTTTCCTTGAAAAATATAAATCCAATGTTTAGACATTGTTGTGAATATATATAACAAAACATTAACTATACTTCTAGTTTAAACTGTTCAGGAATAAATATGTAACTCTAACCTATCGATACGTTGTTTCAGGTACTAATATAAGAGTAATTTATATATATATATAATTCATGTTTAGACGTTTTAATTTGCATAATTTAGTAAAAACTGCGAAATATAGTTAATTAAAATGGAATAAGGAATTAATTTATATGATATAAATTATTATACTTTTAATTGAACAATATTTATAATTTTATTTCGTAAATAAACGGAACCTAAAACTGAAAAGTAAAAAAAGAAAAGAAAGAAAGAAAAAGAAATATTTATGCATTTTTAAATGCTGATATACTTAAATAATAGATAATAAATTAACATAAGTAGTTTAAACGTAAAATAAATGAAAAAAAAATTAAATTTCTTTAAATTTTAAGGAAGCCACATAAAATTTCCCCTCCTCTATTTAATAGAGATTTGTCAAACTGTATTATATGTATGGTAGCAGGAATTGAGTCATATTTATTAACTAGTTCAAATTTTTATATCACATTTTTTATTCGTCTAAAGTTAAATTGTTGGGTGTCAAAGAGAGAGAGAGACAGAGGAATAATCATTATAAAAATTTTTAAATTGGGCAATTTACAGATTTAAATCTATCGAATATAGTATATACTATATACTTTATTACTTTAAGTTCTTTTTTATTGCAACATAATTTCCAATCATAATTTAAGGTTAGTGTGTATAAAATCAAGAAAAAGTTTTTACTTGCATATTGAAGATTCTAAAAGAAAGTTAATACTAACGGTGCATGCAAAATAACACAGATATTTAGCCACACATTTTTTTAGTTAATATTTATAGTGGAATTGAAATGTGAAAAATAAATTATAACTAAAAACATTGTGTCATTTTGCGTGCACTGTCAGTGTTAAACTAATTTTAAAACTTTTAATATATGCTTCAATTCGGTACTTCTAAAACAACTCATGTTGTTGTTTTTTATCTCCTGCAGCAAGAGGTTTATTTATTTACAGAGTAAAATGTACCCAGTTTTTTTCAGTCATTTAGATGTTCTTCATATCGCTTTATGATATACTATCAAACCGAAGAGTAAGTCTTCTAAAATAATGTATACAAAATTATTCTAGAAACGTTTTAAAGATTTAAAAAATAAATAAAGAAGTATCGACAGTCTACTCATAAATACAAATTTCAATCGCATGCTATTTATTATGTATAGCTATTTTTCTTTAATCTTATTATCTATATTGTTTTATATCTTTAGTCATTAATTATAAATACATATGGTAATATGTACTAATTGAGAGAGCGAAAATTTAGAAAAGAACAAGAGAATGAAGCAACCGGTATTGTATAAATTATTACTTAAGGGGAGAATATTAATTCTGATACGTTTAATTTTATATAAATTTAAAATATGTCACAGCAAATAACCTAACTATTTAGCGCATTGAATTACATGCATAACACGTATGCAAATGAGAATAATAAAAACAATCAAATAACATCTAAAAATCTAAAATAACTGTGTGATAAAAATTAAATCGTTTCATCTTCCACATGCAAATCATTTTATTTTGTTTAAAACAACAGTCGCATCTCACTTTAATATTTCTTAATTTGTATTACAAAACACTTACTTCTAGAATTCAGGTTTAGAATTAGGTACTTCTCAACTATAAAATATCACACTGTCATAGTAATTTCCGTTTCCATCGTACTCAAAGTGAAAAATAACTTTATAACTCTAACATTTGTAATTTCATTCTACTAAATGAGATAATTTAACCCACTCGTCTTTCTAAACGTCCCTCGTTTTATAAATAAAACGCCACATTTAGGTTTAATATAATAAGCCGCTGAGTTTGTGAAAAAGATATCTCTTGACAAAGACAAAGTCTTTTGATGTCCAAATTAATTTACACATTCTTACTGTGAATGTTATTCATTTGTTAAATACCATTAAGGTTTGCAATTTAATTCCTTTTTATTAATATATACTTACATTTCCGTATATGCATGGTTTCAGGCTTATTTTTCGGATAGTATTTCTATTGTTATTGGATAGTATAATACTAATGCGTAAACTTTTAAAATTACTTAAGGAAATGTAACTGTGTTGTTGAAATTTTTTAACTGCGTAAATTTAGCGTTAATAAGGCGTTAATAAATCAGTATTCTAATGAGAATAATTATTTTACTTTACAGCACAGAAATGCTCTTGTACTTCACAAAAATATATCTCTGTATTTGGAAAGAATTTTTAAATAAAGCTTTGTTTAATGAAATTAGTGATTTTCAATTTCGCAACAAACATATATAATTTCTGCAATCACAAAGTTTTCGTGCTAGCTGAGAAAATATATTTAGTAACATTGGATTTCAAATGCAACTAATGAAGAAAAAAAGTAATGAAATTCATTGTTCTAGAGGTTATTTTGTAATATTTATTTAGTTTAAATATAAACAGTTTTAAGAGAAATTATTAATTTTTCATACAAACGGTAAGATAAAATATATATGTTTACAGAATTAAGACATATAATTCCAAACTATTGTTTATTTTTAATTTGATTTTAAGTTACATACATAAATCCATATAAAATTTTATCAGCAATAGAATTTTCATAATTACAAACGTTTTTAAATGAAATTCATAACAAATTTTATGTTTAACATAGTGCGTTAAATTCTAATATATCTCATCTGCATTAAACTAGGAGATAAAATGTTACAAGAAAGAATGAAATTACTATATTACGTAGTAATACATCTGTTTCTAATCGATGTATTTATCGAACCGATTGTATTAATATGAACATTGTGTATGATTTTACGAAATTTATACTGTAGGTGGAGTTGTATGTATTAAAACAATTAAGAATACTTAAAGGGTTAAAACGACGTTTGCAGTCATTGGTTCTTATAGAATTGTCAATTCTTGTGATGGTCTGCTAAAAGTTTGTCCCATGGTCATAGAATCACCCTGTATATATACCGAAAATGCAGTCAGAAAATGCAAGAATTTACGGAAATCAACTCAGAAATTTTAACAAAAATAAATGTCTATTGCTTCAATTAACTGTTATAAGCTATTACATAAAAATACCTTTATTTTATGTTAAAAATAGTTCCAATTTCATGAAATATTCCCCTTCTTACAGGATATAAAAGTCTATAAATCAAGTAAAATTGTTATCAAAAGCATGAATATAGCTTCATTTTTTTAAATTTATTCCAATTACTTCGTGTGTCATAGTGTTGTATTCTGTCATAACATATTTCTATTTATAGAATGGTTATATTTACGGAAAGCATTTTACCTCATATTTTAAGCTAGAATCACGCTAGGAACAGGTTTTATAATACCGTTATCTGACAGTAGTCATTTATGCAGTAAAATGAAGGCAATGTGTTTATTTTACTGCAGAAATTTACAACAAAAGACTACTATCAGTTAATATTAGTATGAATCCTGAGCATATTCCTGCAAATGCATTATCAGAGCTGACAATCTTCCGGATTTTTACTACCACTATTGCCAGAAAGTTGTCCTCATCTTATTTTATGATCGACTATTTTAGTTAAAAAAACTATTATTTCTATTACTATATTACTATTATTCAGAATCTGGAGGGACAGCAACTCTGCTACGCATATAGTTGAAAATAAAAAACAAGATTATGGATTAAAAATATCTCCCTTTTTTTTTTTTTTTTTTTTTTTTTTTAATCAAAAATCTTTCACATTAAACAATGGTTGATATAACGTCACTGGTTTTGAAATTTAAATCCCAGAAATACTTAAGTATTACAACAACATAACTTGTTATTTAAAATTAACTGTATTTCCTTATATAAGAAATACTCATAAATAGCAATTTTTTTTTATACATATGACCAACTTTGTTAATCAAACATAGATATGCAGTGATATTTAACTAACTATGTATTTAACTAACTACGCAGTGATATTATACAAACTATGCAGTGATATTTAAAAGTCATTACATCGTTAGACGTGTTCTTTCAAATCTTGTCTATTAAAACCGTTAAAAAACATAAATATTTGATAAATTACCAAATTTTTATATCTCAGATTACAAAAATAAAGAAACTTTAGACAAAAGTTAATAACAACACTTGAAAAATTATATAATTATATACTAAATTTTAAACAAAACAAAGCAGAATATATTTGAAAAAAAATTTTGGTGTCTAAAATACGAGCTTTCTTTAACCAATTTCCTTTAGAACAATCTGTATCAAAATTTTTAGATCAAAATTTTCACTTTCATATTTTGTGGTTTGCTGTACGCATACTTTTAAATAGACTTGTGTTTTTTATATTGTTATTTTTTTATGTATATACGTGCGTCTACATGTATATCTATATATATTGTTTTAATGTAGCGTTCATTCTTGTATTTTGCTAAACAGTTTTTTAATTAAATCTTCCATTTGTTCATGTGATTGCATTTTGGTTTCTATGAAATGTTTGATAATGTTTTTCATATATATTACATTTCTAAACAACCCTATTTTATAAGTATTAAAATTGTAAACAGTGTATGTAAATAAGATAGTTTGTTGACATTAAACGAACTGTTGCATGTTTATCTTTAAAAATAATCCTCTAAATTTTCTGTTTTAAATGCTCTCTTTAAAAATGAATATTAAAAATATAGACACATATTAATCTAATAATTTCAATTACTATTTAATTTTTAGGTTTATTTATCAGCTTCAAACTATATACTAATTCTTAATAATTGAAACTGAAAAAAAAATCAAATTTCAAGAGCGTTAGTTTAATACGTGCCTAGATTATTATTAACTTTTATCTATTATATATCTATACAATTCCCTTTCAAATTTATATTTATTCATAAATTTCAAGAAATAATTGATTATTGAACCAAAAAAAAAACTTTTAAATTAAAAAACTGTTAACGTAGATAAGCATTATTTTATTATTTATTTATTTATATCGATATAATTAACAATAAAAATAATATTTTTTTTTTTTCAATTAGACCATTGTATTTTCTGGGTAAAATTCCTTCTGAAAATTAATTTCTCTATAAGATTTCACGCTAACACTTCTTGTAACGTTTCACTTTTCTTATTTCTTTCTCTTTTATACATCCTATATAACAGAAATATTTTTAAAAATTTTCACAAATTGTATGTTTCTCAATATTATAAAAATATTTCTTTTCTGTTCACCTTCCTTCGGCTGTACTTCTAATATTAGTTTAGCGCCTTCTCTAAATCATTATTCTCTCTTTTCTGGTATTGAAATATAACTAGAAGACTTATTTTTCATTATTTGCAAAAATATAATTGTCCGTATTAAAATTTTTATTTCCCTATCTTTACAATTCTGACATAATCATTATTCTCTAAGTAAGTATTTGGACACTACATTGAATTAATGTAAACTGAAATTTAAGACAAGTAAAACAACTTTGTGTGCTTTTGTAAAGGGAATATAGGTATAGAGCCGAAAAATGAATATTTGGAAATACATATAAAAAACAGGTGCGAATGTTAATCGAATTTATTTTATTTAGTTTGTTTTCGTTTACATATATATATATATATATATATATATATATATATATATATATATATATATATATATATATATATATATATATATATATATATATGCGTTATAAAGTGTATTTGAAAATATGAAACAGATTTTTTTTTTTTTTTTTTTTTTTTTTTTTAACGTTTACTGATGTATTTTAATTATTTTAAATTATGCAAGATCTTCTACAAAGACGTTATTTAATCAGATTTGAGTTAATAATAAAAAATATTATATTACGGTTTATTCTTTTATGCAAGAACTTAGATTTACTGATATTAATATTTAAACTGCTTTAATTTCTTATAGTATTTGGATTATGACCTTTTTTTGTTTAAAGGATTATTATAAAAATATAAGAACAAATCACAGTCCAATAGAATGCATCAGTTACAGTGCCATAATTTCCTATAGAATTTTCGGAGATTAAAAAGAAGAAATACCATTAACAATTTTACAAACATTTTCGTTAAATTTTAGAATTTATCTTTTGATAAAACAGTCATTTATTAATATTCTAGTGGTTCATATTTTCGGACATGGGCTTTATCATAATCCACTACATTAATCTACACCAACCAATCAAAAAGCCGTTTGTTTTAGAATTCCAGAAAATTTTTAAAGTTAAAAATTTTGCATTTCAAAATAATAATAATAAAATACGTATTTTTTTTTTAACCATATAGACAGCTTCTTATATTTTTTTTCTTTGGAAAGTTTTTTATATTTTATACTGTCATATTTGGTTATATAAAAGAATAATTTTCAGAAAACTTAATACATTTTGAAACTTCTTGCATGACTAGAGAAATATAACCTTTAACTGATTCACTCATACACTCAGTTATTCATTCATTTTTTTCATCTCTAAGTCACTCCTAAATAAATTAGGATATTCTTAATAAAGTTACCGTTTAATCTACATTAACATCTACAACAGGAAACACAAATTATGTAAGTGAGAAATAACCTTTTAATTTGTAATATTTAGTAAGATATCTTCTATATACCATGATATATGAAATATAGCAGAAAACGGGAACGTTAGATATCATAAATAAGATTCTTAACGTTGCGTCATAACATGGTGCATCTTTATATATATATATATATATGTATGTATATACATATACATTGTATATATATATATATATATATATATGTGTGTGTGTGTGTGTGTGTGTGTGTGTGTGTATTTTGAAGCAACGGTCACTCCGTACATTTTTTTTAATACCTAATAATAATAATAATAATGAAAACAAAAAGACATACTCTTGAAAAATCAATTTGTAAATGTAAAAAAATCTTTAGATTTTAGGGAAAGTGTTTTAGTGTTTCTCACCTTATTTTTTAATACTAATGTGCATGTTTCAGGAAAAAATAAGATATGTTTGCATATGTAACCATATACCTTTAAGTTATATTCAGAAAGAAAATGAAGGATATTAGGTATATATACCTTCTTAAGCTTGTATTTTTAAAAATTAACGTCTCTTATACACGTGCTTTTGTTTCTGTTTCTGTTTTTGCATATATTGAATTGATCTTTTGCATCATTATACATATGTATATATATAGAAAGACAGGAAAGGACGGACGTAGAAATATAGTACGTAGATATATTGATAGTTATCTAATTTTTAAGCTTTTAGATAACTGTGCGTTCTTTTTACTGATTCACGCTTCAACTAATTTTATTTTTAAATACAGCTACTTAAATACTTTAAATGTAACACTAACATTTTGTTACTTTAACATAAAACTTACAAGTTTTTGAATTATTAGAAGTGGGTCAGTTTTATAACACTTAGATTAATAATCAGGTAGGCATACAATAAGGCTACGAATTTTCATTCATTATACTGTTATTTCATGTAGGATATTTAAATATAAATATGCCTAATCAAGCTAAAATAATACGATGCATAAAATATTCAAGGTTAACTAAGTTGTAAAAACTTCAAAAAGTGTTTAAATTAAATATTTTTTTCACCTTTCGTTAAAAGTTTTGTTTTTTATTCAGCTTTTGGTTTTAAAAAAGGACAATGCCCTCTCATAGTAGTTTTAATGATAGAAAAATTCATATTTACTTGTTAAAGAAACAAAATTATTTTGACAATATAATTACATTTTTCATAAAACATGTAATGTTTTAGTACTTCGTATGTGCAAAGACTATTTCAGTGTGTAATAATATGTTATTTTTTTATGTTCTTCTGGTTTTCAACATAAAAATATTATGAATTTCTTATATTAAGTACTGTCAGTTAAATTGATGCCGTTATAAATGTACATTAGATACTAACAACATGTTCAATAATAACATGTTCTTGAAAAAACAATTTTGTTTTAAACACGATCAGCGTACATTCTAAAGGAATCTCGATTCAGTGTAAATAAATTTCACTTTTCCTGGTAAAAGTTCAATAACATTCGCAAAAAGTTCATAGACTTCATTCAAAACCTTTCTTCCTTTACCTATGTGATTGAACTGAGTAAAAACTTTCACCACTTGGTTTCCCTTTTTACCTGTATAGGCGGAAATGAGGGATCGAAAAAAATGTGAATCCGACAGCGAGGGAACGCAGTCTGTGGGGTGAAAGCCCTGTTGCATAAAAGGGTGCACAAGGGACATTGGCCCTGAAAAACGGGAAGGTTAGAAGGGGGTAAATACCCTTTTTCTCCAAACTTAAGTTTTGAGATTCAGTCACTATTTTGATATGTAGCATACCTCCCTAAAAATGCTGAAATGCCTTTGCTTGTTAAAGATAGATTAGCTGAAAGATATATTAATTATTAGATATGCTGTCCGTAAGTTTATATTTGCATTTTAATATTGTTTTGATGTATTTTTAAGAGCATGATTTTTTGTTTTAATATTTTTTTTTTAATAATGTGTATTTTAATTTTTTTTTTTTTTTTTTTTTTTAATTCATTGACATTTTATATTTAATTTATTGTTATATTTTATTTTGTTGAAGAATTAACTTCATTTATTTTAGGTATGTTTAAAATTTAGAATTTAATATTTATATTATAAATGTCTTTCTTATTTTTTTATTTATTTATTTATTTATTTATTTATTTATTTATTTATTTATTTGAATAGAAAAAGAATATGGATTTTCAAAAAAATACATTTCATAATTTTTAGGAATTTTAACTTTCTATTTTACAAAAAAAAAGTTTTCTTTCTTCAACTGAATAAAATATTTCAATATCTTATTCACAAGCATTTTTCATTATATAGTGGAAGCTATGCATAAAATTTAGTTTTCCCTATTATCCAATAATTTTTAACTCTTTTATATTTGTCTTTGGGTTTCATAATTGTTTATATACAAAAATGCTCTTATAAATGGTTTTGTAGTACTTTTGTATTATATGTCTTTAAATATTTCAAAAAGAACTTTACAAACGAATTCTTTAAAAAAAAATAATAATGTGACTGAATGTTGATACGACATGAAAGTAGTTTTTCACTTATATACTTGTTAATTTTCTCTTTATTTCATGACCTTTTCCTTGTTTTGTTTTTATATTTTTACAGTCATTTTAATATGCATATTTTAGAAATTGTATATGTAAAACAGATATCATTTGAATGTGGATGTTTAATACACATATCTCCAAATATACTTTTTTTTAACATTAAAGCTTGACATTGATGTTAAAAAAATTTTACTAAACTTTTTTCATTTACTTGCTATTAATATTACTTATCTTTATTTTACTTTTATTTATGTTGTTTCATTGTTCTAAATCGATGTAATAAAATCAATTCAAGTACACTGAAATTTTATCTTAAAAAATAGAATATTAATCATTATTTTTGCCTTACTTTTATTTCAGTAAATAGATTTTCTTTCAAGTATTTTATTTATTTATTTATTTATTTCACAACTTTTTTGTAATAAAATTAAAAAAAAAAAGGTTATTAAAAACGATTTTCATATCTTCCAAGTACCATAAAGTTTTTTATTTTTTTTTAATAATTGCTACAGATATTTTTTTTATTTTATTTTTCTTGTATCAGCAAAACTTGTACAACATTTTTAATAAATGATATCAAAATTTTGTTATCAGAAGGTGTATTCCTGGTTACACGATCCATTTTTTGCGGGATCAAAAAAATTCTGGGAAAACCTAGAACTGCTAAGCCTTATCGGATGGAACAGCGAGACCGTAAGGAAAAATTTCGCGGTGAAAAAAGCTTGACTGCGCATAACACGTTTTATCACATATTTTGACAAAAAAATAGAGGTTTCAGTGTGTGTTTCGGTGTTTTTTCAGTAAAGTATTTTGGTTTATATATATTTACACTGATATGAACACAAATCGATACAAGTGCGATGATACTGACTGTCTCTTTTTTTTTTTTTTTTTTTTTTTTTTTTTCAGGCATTAGATATTCTATTTACTACATGGTTCTCAGCGAAAATCTAGCTGAACTTTTAGATTTCATTATTTTACATTCATTGAATTATAACATCTGTTTTACACATTTACTTTTTATCTCAAAAGAATTCACATTTCTTTTATTTTTTGTAAATAACTGCATTTTAACTATGCAAAAATCAAGATCTGCTAGAAATAATGGGTTGGTAACTAAGTTCCAAACGTTTTTTTTTTTTTAACTTTATATCGGAATCTATGTTTTGTTTTTTCTTCCATTTAATGACCTAATCGACAGCATGAAATTTAGGTCTTTAACTCAAATAAAAAACAAAACATAGATTCTGGTATAAAGTTAAAATTTAGAAAACGACGGGAACTTAGTTGCCAATCCAATAAATTTCATAAAATAAATATGAAATTTCATGAAATTATAAATAATTTAAAAAAAAAACTCATTTCATGAATTATAATTTTTTTCCATTAAACATAATGATTTAATTTGTATTTTAAAAGGTTTTTTAGTGAAAAAAGCATAACATTTTTAAAAACGTGTTTTCCATATAAAGAGATCATTTTATAAACTGTTTAAAATGAAAACTGCATGGCACATTACGTTTTCTTCGACTGTGTTAGTTTAATAATAATAATAATTTATCCCAAAATTTCACGAGCTTTGTATTCAATAATCTGACAAATTGTATTATTTGTATAAGCATATTTTACTTTTTCAATAAATATATTGAATTCTATGTAGAAACCTACACTATTTTTTTTTTCTTTTTAATATAAGTAGTTTTAATAAATATCGTCTTGTTCACAGATTTCACGCTAGCTTATGTATGTATAAATTTGTAAGAATGTAGCATTAACATGCAAATCTTAAAAACAAGTGAACTATTTGTGTGAAACGTTATAATAAAAAATAGAAATTTTATTTAATGTTCATGCTTAAAAAGAAATCATACAAATACTTTTCAATTTATTCAAAATTAAGTTAACTGATTATAAAGCTATTATCTGCAATAATTTTTAATAAATTTAAATCAAGCATTTACATTATTAAGAAGGAATTTTCCCTTTTAATAAAATATGTAATATTCTGAAGAAAATTAACACAATTTTAAATTGAGTTCTTTATCGGAAAAAACTTCACAAATGCGTAGCTGGTTTTAAAATAATGATATTTATGCCCTTCAGTATGAAAACATTGTTTACCTTAAAAATAAAATCACATTAATGATTTTTTTTTTATTATTGTAAACAAACACGATAAATATGCAAAAACTATAATTATATTTTATCATATTTGTTTGCAAATGTCTTTTAAACATTTAACACTAGTTCTTTAATGCATTATACTGTACTGTACTTTATACAGAATTTAAACTTTATCGAATTTTAGCTGAATTGTTATTCTTTAAACATAACAGGGTTGCTACAGTTCCACCGTTTTTCCTTGACTATTCCATCATTATATTTATATAGCAAATTTCCTGTTTTTGATCCTGTAGAAGATTGCTGTATCGTGCAGACATACTGTAGAAAATTAATGTACAAATATAGTGGCAGAAACATCAGGGTAAAAACACGGCCCGTGTGAATCCTGAAACTATTAAAATTACATCTTCATAACTGCATATATTGATATTTGAAATGTTACAATAAATTCTATATTTAAGCATATTTTTTAATTTTTAGCATTTACGATGTGTATGCATTTTTTAAATACATGATTTATAAATAGTTCAGTGATGTTTTAACTAAACACGTATACTCAAAAATATTTTTTATTGTTTTACTATGAAGTTTTACAATTTTTTTATTATACAAATTCTTTTAGTTTAAAAATAAATAAATAAATAACAGGAAGATATGTAGTGTATACAAACGTTCTGAATTTCTTTGATTATTAGCTTTTACTACTCGTTTTTTATGCATATGTATATTATGCCAATGTTAATAAATAAGTCTTATACATGCAAATAGGAAATAATTATAAACTACTACTAATATGAATAAATAATCAACTGTATTTATGATACCCTCGGTATAACTTCTCTTTCGTCAATAAGTTATGTTTTTTTTTTTTTTTTTTTTTTTTTTCTTTAGTCAAGTGAAAGCTACAGTCGGTAACAAAAGTATCCGAACACTAACAAAAATTCTATATAAAAAAAGTAGAGTTAATACTGTTTTGTTAAATAAATCCTTGTCGAATCATGTTCTTAGACTGGCTAAAAACAGGCTTCGACAAGGATTTATTTAACAAAACAGTATTAACTCTACTTTTTTTATATAGGAATTTTTGCTAGTGTTCGGATACTTTTGTTACCGACTGTATGTTTTAGTTCAATCGGCATTAACTTTTACATCAGGAACTAAAATTTTTAATGTATTTATATGGAATCAGGTAAAAATAACATCTTACAAAAAGATGCACAGGTTCCCTTTGTTTCCAATTAATAATTTATTTTCGTTGACCAAAATAGTAATACTGTAAAAATACATTCAATACACCTAAATCTTAATTTTAGTCTATTACTGATATGCCCTTGTTTTAAAACACTATGCGTATGCCCCCAAATATTAAAATTTAAACCAATCATTAAAACTCGATGCTTTAAAATTACATGTAAAAAATGTTTTTAAAGCTGAAATAAAGAACCTCTAACGCAAACTAACAATTTAAAAAACACTATATATATATATATATATATATATATATATATATATATATATATATATATATATATATATATATATATATATATATTTTTTTTTTTTTTTTTTAATTTGTGTTCTTCAATAATCAAAAATAGTATGTAAAATAAGCATTCTTTTGTTGCCATTTCAAATCTATTTTTTCTGTTTTAAAGAAATTTTTAAATACATTTTTTTTCCGTATTCGGTCAGACATGAAGCAATAAGATTTTATTTTATTTTAAATATCTTGAACTTTTTTTTTTAAAGGGAAATCACGTTAAATCTTGTTTTAAGAAATATCTATAATATTTTTGATAACTACCTCAAAAATAATTTACAGATACTTATAAGCCTAATGAAAAATTTATAAGAACTTTTTTTTTTCAAAAAAAAAAAAAAAAAAAAAAAATTCTGTAAAAGAGATAATCTAAAATCCATAAATATAGTGTGCAAAATAAAGAGAGAAAAAAGTCATAAATGACAGGATATCACCTATGGAAAACGCTTATAAACTGTACCAATGACAGCCAATAAACATGTTGAAGAGGTAAAGAAATTTCTCAAGCATTAAATTTTGGGAGAAAGTAAGCGATATATCGCTTACCGTACTCAAAATTGACAAGCCACTCTTCCTTCCTGTTATCACTAAGACAAAGATTTGCTTAAAAATGTTGCGAGGCAAGTAGTTTTAATGTATTTTGTTAGTTATTTTACGTACCGTACATTATATATTTTACTTGTGTTTAATTAAAACGTTAGATGTTTTGAAAGTTCTCAGGTATATGTATATGTATTTTTTTCAATTATGTAAGTCTATATTTTTAACGTTTAAAGTGTTTTAATGTACAAACAAACAGTTTTAAAAATTAGCTTTCTTTTCTTTTTCTAAGTTACTAAAAATATTTTTTTTTTTTTTTTTTTTTTTCGAGAAAATTTTAAAAGAAAATAATATTTGACTGTAAAATTTATTAGTGTTTTATTTTTTAAACATTGCTTGTAGCTTAATCCTGATAAGCCATATTCGCAAGTTTAGTTTTAATTATTAATATGATCTTCTTAAAGAATGTTTTTTAAAAGAATTTTTTTAGAATAGCATTATTAAAATTTTCCATACAATATATTATTCAATCTTGCGCATAATAATCATATGCATAACAAAATCAAAAACTTAAAATTATTTTGCATAAAAATAGTAAATATTTCTTTTAATGCTCCGAATAATTTAGAATAATGGAAAAAAAAGTTTTTAATGCGAAAATATTTTTTTTTACTTTTATTTATTATTTATTTTTAATATTCATAGCTTTTATACATATATATATATATATAGCGTTTTTAGTTCACTAAATTTTACAAAGAACATATTCTGAAATATCAAACTGTTTGGTTTTGAATTAGTTTCTTCTCTCTTTTTAATTTTTATTTTTAAAGGTTCTCAGTTATAAACTACATTTAAAACAAATTAAGTTAACTTACCTAAATTTATTATCCACTTGAAAGTATAATAACTAATATTTGCAAGCACCTTCAGCAAATCATGGAACCTAAATTCGTATCTCTGTCTATGAAAATACTTACGGCACCTGTAGGTTTATAATTTAAATAAAATATGTTAAGCTAAGAAAGAAAACTATATGTCAAAACGAGTGTACGGATGAGGGTTCTTTTTATACCCCTCAAAATAACATACTCTAATATATGAATCGTCTCGTTTTAACCTTCGAATTTTAGAAAATTTGAGTTAACTTGTTCTTTCTAGATGGTGTATGACACTATTTCCACACACTCCAAATTTAAATTATACGGGGTAATTATTGGCAATAATTGACCACAATATTGATGCAGTAATCTTCTGTTGTATGTTTCCCCGATTCATTAATCGAAAGAAATTATTATATAGTCAGTAAACACCCTGTTATAATTATTTTAAACATAGATATAAAAACATTCATTATGCTCGTATTTCGTAGTTATCACATATTACAGGGAAATTTCTCTGACTTAATTTAAATTTACTGACATTTAAATTTCATTTTCTTTTGGAATCTGTAATTTTTAGGTAGATATGTTAAATTTATGGTAAAATGGATATTTGGATATGTTAAGATAATTTGGTTACACACATGCACGTGAGAAGAAACAGATGAAACAGGCTTAAGATATCATTATATAATGCGTTTTTTATACACTATACATTTATTATATTCCAGTGCTTATCTTAAAGGTCATGCTCCCCAATTAAAACATTGAATAATAATAATAATCACAAATTATTTAAACACAAATTTTACTGTCATGTAAGCATTGAATATATTATTTATTTATTTACTTATTTATTTATTTTAGATGATAAATATTTTCTTTGCTTTAAGCATTGAAGTACTCATTCATTTTTCTGAAGTGTTTGCAATATTATATGTCATAATGTATTTTTTAAATCGTGTAAATTTGAATAAGTAGAATTATTTTCCTAGAAATGCGCAATGTTGCTAGAATTACAAACTAAATATATTTTGTTTTTAGATACGCCTTTCCAAGAAATAAAAAACCTTCCACTTTTAAAAATTCTGAAAAAATCGGATTTAAATAATTATATTTATTTAAAGTAAAAAGATGTATAGTTAATAAAAATGAAATATATTAAATAAAATAATATTACCGCAAAAAATACATAAATAACAAAATTTTTCTTAATGATTATTTTTATCTTACTCTTTATATATATTAATAACCTTTTTCTATTTCCAGAAAAGTGATGGTCCACGTATGGGTCACAACCTACAACTTATGTACTATTATGTGCGGCTTATATAATACGATGAAAAGCATAAAAAAAAATCCTTTCTTAACTTTGCTAACATTGGAATATCCTGATTTTTATCTCTTTAATGTCAGTTATAAATATTTTTTGGAAAAACTCTTTTTTTAAGAATAAAGAGATTATAAGGCCATTGAAACTCACAACTTTTACTGAAACAAGTAGCCATTAAAAGTGATTGAATCACTGGAAATTTACCTGTTTCTGGAGATATATCAGCAAAAACCTAAACAAATAGAAAAAATTACAAATAACCATTCTTTCCGTGAATACAGGATGTTGCTTTTGTTTTAAGACCAGCATCATACAAAATATTCTAAATATTTCGCTCAAACAGTTAATTAAGTGCCAAAACAAAAGCTATCTTAAATATTTTATACTTGTTAAAGGTAATAGAATATTTGAAAGAATAACATGGATTGACTATGCTTTGTCCAACATTATTCTTTTAGTTAGGAAACATAAGCTTTGATTTTTTTTTTAGAAGTTTGTATAAGTTAATGAAGATTTTAGTTGAACTAACCTATAAATATTTATGTAAAGAGTTTGGTTAAAACATTTTTTTGTGTTTATAATCTTTAACTTGTTGGTATGCAATGTATGAGGAATGTAAATACAAGAAGTTTTAAATAACTTGAGAACTTCTTACACAATTTGAAAAACTAGTCAGTATAACTATTTTTTATAGATTGTTTTTAATATTTCTAGAGTATTAAGATAGATTTTTTTTATTAAAAACAATACCTTGAAAGAATAGCTGAAAAACTAAATATGTGATGTTAATTTAAAAAATCTAGCATCTTTCTTAAATTGAATTACGAAGGTATTATTATCAAAATTAACAAGAATTATAAGAATTTTGTATAAATTTCTATATTTTTTTGAACATGAAATGTTCAGGAAAACTAAAAAAAAAAAAAAAAAAAAAAAAAAACATTTAAAATTAGTTTTTTCCAAGTTTGATCCGGATTCTATACATTATTTCCAATTTCTGGGTTGTATACTGTCACTACCTTTTTTTTTTTTTTTTTAATCTGTAATTAATGAGTTTATGCAGATGTTTGTGTGCATGTATATATGTACGTTGGTGTTGATGTGGGGGTTAAAGCTTATTGACCTCACAAGTGTCCTAAGTCTAGGTAGAGTGCCCTCCGTTAGGAATCCTAGTCCGTATTTACACGAGTTTCAGTAAAAAGGCCTGAGAACTCCGAACGGATGAGCCAAACGAGGGCGACTTAGGTTCGAGCCTAGCATCTTTAGTCTACCAAATTCAAGAGCAAAATTTCTCGGCCACTGCTGAGGCGTTTACGTGTGTGTGATCTTTAGGTAATTTACCGGGAGCGTGTCTGTCGTTGACGTTTCTTTTAAAAATATGTTTATGTTATATGGTCTTTATCATAGTTATTGATTATCTCAAATGGTGTTTATATTTGAAATTGGTCCATTTATTTTACTTACTACGGGATAAATTTTGATAACTTTAAAAGACTTTTTAGACTAAATATAAATATGTTTTGCGATTATCTTTTTTAAAATGTTTTATTACATTATTATTCCCTCTTTTGTTAAGTATATAAATTAAAATGAATATATTCTATTACGGGCATAATCTTAAAGAATTTTGATAAATATGATAAAACGGCTCATCTCAAAATAATTAGATTTCTTTATCGTTTAAAAAGTGATTCCTTTTTCTATAAAATTTAAATTATGAACGTTAGAGATAAAAATAAGTACTTTATTTCCTATTAAATCTAAGAAAGAAATTTATATTTAGAGAAAAAATTCTACTAGCTATATATGCAGTTTATTTTTCTCTTCAAATATACTAAATTTTTACGTTTAAGGCTAAGCATGAGTTTTAGAAAGCATATCAACATGACCTTTGAAAGACCATTATCTTTTTACTTAAAAAATATATAAAGATAGGAGCTAAAATATCTTATGCGTTATTTTGCATTTCATGGCCCATAAAATCTTTTAATTTATTATGATTTTTAAAAGAATCTTAGTTATATTTTCTTTGCGATATTCTTATCATTTTTCGGCTATCACGGTGATAACATAAGTTATAATTCATGTCATGTCTGGCATGTTATGAACCAATTTTCACATGGCTAACGAAAATAAAGTTAAGGAAGAATCATAATTTTTAAACATATAAGAAATGAGCAGTAGCTAAAGATTTCTTTAAGAGCAAAAGAATCCTGCATTCATCAAATTTCACTAAATAAAGATATGTTTTTTAAATTAAAAAAATTAAAAAATCTTATTTTTAAAAATAAATCAATTCCTGTGTGTGTGTGTGTTTTAGTTCATGTTTTTCAGTTTAACATTGATAATTTTTTGAGCTGTTATATGTAGAAAATTTATATATATGGAAATTGCTGACACTAAAACTTTGTAATTTTGCATTATTATTGATTTTAGTAATTTTATTAATTAGTAATTTTATATTAACAATTGAATACTTGTGTTTAATTTGTTTTCATATATTCCTAGTTTCATTCCTAGTTTCATATATTCGTTAAAACCATACTTACTGAAATAAAAACTTTTTTTATTGCAAAATGGTTTAATGTTAAATAAATCTTCATTCAAAGTGGTTTTATTTGCGGAGCAAGTGATCCGCATTACTTTTTGCATATTTGGTCTATTTTTGTACAGATATTCCAGAATTGTTTTAAAGAGTCGAAATTTTTTTGACAAGATATAAAATTCGGATTACGTTTTAGACTTTTCAATATTTTCATAATGTCCTGGCTTTAGAAAATCATTTAATTTAATATAAACTTCTTTTACTGGCATTTCTTTTTCCTTAAATTTAAATTTAATTTGAATAACACCATCATACAAGTATCTAGAAATCCGCACATAAGCTATGTTAAATGCAATTAACTATAAATTTTTGATCATTGGTAATTTTTTACGTAAATTTAAACATCATTGATGCATTTAATTCATAACTTGAGCTAAAACATGCATTTATATTTCTTTCTTATTTAAAAATGCAAAGTTAAGTGAGTGGATTCAACTTATTTTAGATTATTGTAAAATTATATTCTAATGACGCACCTAATTAAAAGTGCATAAAACCTCTGTAATACAATTTAAAAATATAACTCTATACACATATTTAAAATATAATTGTGCATAAAATTATATTTTTATATTTTATTGAGCAATTAGTTATATTAAATTGAGTTTCTTTAAAATATAACTTTGCACAGGGTTTTATTTCTCTTCTCAATAGTTTAAAAAGCTAGAAATGTTTGCTTTTATTTTATTTATTTATTTATTTATTTATTTTACACATTTTCTTAAAATCATTTCTCTCTGCACAATCCCACATATTTAATTACATTGTAAGTATAAGCAATATCCAACAAATATATCTAAACTAATTGAGTACCAAAAAAATATATTTAAACATGCTTTTAAAAAATTCAAATGAAATATTATACAAAATACAAATTCCGTTTAGATACCCATATCAAAAACATGACTTTTAAAAAATATTTTTTATATATATTTAGATAGGTTACTTGATCGAACGCTTCCCTTCACATTTATCTCCTGAATGCTGGTCAAATGGTAACTTTGCTTTTGTCAATTTTAAGTTTTGATTTTTTCAATGAAAAAAAACTATTAATTAATTATAATTGAATTTAACATAATAATAACTGATTATTATCAATAAAAGTATGTTCATATTACGTAAGCCATATGGTTTAAATTTTTATTCTAATATATGTATACATATTATATACACATTCAAAATCCTTTAGATTTCTTTGCAACCACTACTTTTGGAAAGTTATTTTCGTCTTATTTAATTACATATTTTCGATGATAAATTAAGAGAATATTTCTATAAAAATTATTGGCAGAGTTCGTTTTTGCATACCAACAGTTTTTGTATAACAACAGTTTTTGTATATATCAATAGTTTTTGAACAATCTTATATGCAATCTTATACTATGTATAAGACTGCATATAAGATTGTTCAAAAACTGTGTTTAAAAATATTTTTAAAAAACATTTTTTACCGTATTTAACACACACCGATTTCTTTTTTTAGATTTTTTGAATCTAAATGAAACAAAATATATGTAAACAAAGCCATGTAATTCCTAAAAATGTTTTCGTTTTACACAATTTTCTGTCTCAACATCAGTGTTACACTGTAATTTATTTTTTTTTTTTTTTACTGAATATTTTCTGAATATTTTCTGAATATTTTAATACTGAATATTTTCTGTTAAGGCAAAATTTACTTATATATGAGTTACTCTTTTACAGAATCTAATAAACAGCTTAGGCAATGTATTACTTTTCTCATCAATGACTTTTTCTGAAGTAAAAAATTCATAAATAACGTGAAATTTATTTATACTCAACAATAATTTTGCTTATAATTTTCAAAAATTATATTATAACGATATAACATTTCTGTGCTTTATACCGTTGATATGTTACATATAATGAGTAACTGTGCAAATGTAACTGAAATTACTGCAAAGCAAACCAGGATCGCAACAATACACTTCCAAAATTTATTAAATTAATGTTAAAATTAAAATGCGTGAAAAGATATTATAAAAATAAAACCATTTATATTTTAAACAAACTAAAAAAATATGTTTATAGAGAAAATTATACAGAAGTTTCTGCATACTACTTTATATATTATAGTAAACAAATTAGCAATTTTGTTTCGTCATTCTTTAACTAACATGGATTATGAAAACATGAGTTATCTGATATTTTTGTAACATTCAGTCAGTACTTAAAAAAAAAAAAAAAAAAAAAAAAATGTGTTTCATATGACAAAAAATTACCATAAAGATGTAATGTCGCACTTGTTAATAATTATCACGCAACAGGAGAGTAATATCATTCATAATAATAATAATTAAAAAAAAAAAAAGTATCAGTATCTGAAAATTATATGCTAAAAGAAAAGATAACATAGGAATTTTTCCATTCGCACATGCGTGAACAGGTTTTCTAAAAGAAATTTTTTAAACAGTTCTTGAAAAGTGTGCTATACCTAAAGAAGAATTATCGTGTTGATCTTGGGTCAGGAAGTCAGGAGATGTAAGTTAAATATTGGGTTAATCAGGGGTGAGACATCATTTGTGACTTTCTAATTTAGATGTTGCAGTGATGTACTGTTTAACTTTTTTTCAGTTAATATTCGTAATTTGTTAAAGCTTGTATTTAATAATGCAAAGAAGAAAAAAAAAAAAGAAAATTTCTTTAAAATCAAATAACAGAATATTACATGCATGCATGCATTTAAAACTCTGAAAAATGAATCACATTCTTGTAATTTTCTTACACTTTATTCAAATAAAATCAAAAAAGAAAAACACTTTCATATGTTCATTATTCCTTACAATTAGGTGGCAAAAAATACAATATTTTCTTTGAACTATTATGACTGTGCCATTATGAGTGTGTGATTATGGTTATGACTATGTGTCATGTTTCCTTTTTCACTTCCAGGTGAAATGTTAGCCAACAGAATGCACTTAAAGGGTCTTTTTGACAAACGCTCTAAATAGTAGACGTCCACTCTCTAAAAATAGATTTTAGTTTATAGAGATATTATATTTAGTTATATATATATAGTTATATTAGTTTATAGAGAGTTATTTTTGTTGATAAAATTATTATATGTTATTTTTGTTTATAAAAACAACTGACGACTAACATGATATCAAACTCGAAATCTTTTTCTGATAATGGAACTCTTAAACTGTTTTTAAAATAATGCTGTATGATATTTTCCAACATTTACATTTTCAAAATAAAATTGATTACTACAATTTTTAAACAAAAATCCATATTATTGATTTTCTGCTATTTAATGTTTTAAAGTTTACTGTCATGAAATTCTGGTCTAAAGTGTACCGTAAAAATCCGAAAAGTTAGCAGCAGTGGTAAAATAAAAATGGAGCCGATTAATTTTTTGAAGAGAAAATGTTTTTATTTGAATTTCCTGTACTCCCATTCTGTTTGGGCTTGGTTTGTTCTTTGTTGTTCAACAATCATTTTTTGCAGATTAAGGACCATGAGACCAGATGCTAAAGTTTAAAATGGATTCCGAACTGCTTCAAACACCCATATCTGAAACAGGATTCGAGCCCGACATCTGACAATTGAAAGCCAGTGGGGTAACCATTTGGCCACCAAATGGGTCCTTATAGCACAAAGCAGTTGTCTGTAAATAACGATAAAAGACGCTGTTGAATAAATTCTTAAATTGAGAAAAGCACATACACATGCTATATTATTTACATAACATAACAGCATGAATGCAAATCTCAACTTTGATAAAGATTTGGACTTATTATATAATATGAAATACTTTTAAATTCTTAAATTTGAATTTCAAAATTGTTAATTTCATACATATACCTACCGGTATCGTAAAGCTTAAATTATTATTCAAAAAAAAAAAAAAGTAAATTTATATCATTCGTTCTAAAGACTTGTCTACCTACTCACTATCCAAAGTAACACATTTCTTCATACATATTCAGAGTTATACATATACAGGGTGATAAGTACAGAACTTTGAATAAACGTCATAAAATGCAATAAATTCGCAACAATTGTTTCGGGTCGAAAGAACACACGACTCTTCGTCAGGCGAACAAAGTGGGCACGAGTGCTGCAATCGAAGCGGCAACGCTTTGCAGTCTTGGGGCGTATTGCAGTCAAAATGTTTGAAATAATATTAAATAAATAACTGTAGTCTATTTTAACATTTTCAAACCTTATGCGATTTAAAATTGTTATTCTTACCTTTTGCAAAGGTATTTGCTACAATATTTTACAGACGACAGAGGGATTAGCCGTTCATTTTCCGCTCCTTGACTGGAACATTCTACAGATCTTAATCCGTCTAGTTTTTCGGTTATGGGGTCATTTATAGAGTTAGGTTTATCGTGGAAATGTTTTAATTTAGGCTGACTTGAAGGACTACATAACGTTGCATGTGCGGCAGATTACTGGCGATCAGCTGTGGTCAGCTGTTTAGCACACTGTTCGTCGACTGCAGATTTTACAACTTAATGATGGGGCCCATATTTAACAATATACATACCCCGCTGAACCGTCCATTAAAAATAACAAAAATGTCTGTAATAATAAATAAAGATATTTGTATAGAAGTTTGTTGCTTGTATGTATTTTGATGTGTGCCCCCCCCCCACCCCACTCCCGCTAGCGGATATTTTTTAATTTTATTTATTTGTTTATTTATGTTTTACAGAATCTTTTAGCACATCCTTTAAATTGTCTATAGATAAATTTTCGACTCAATCCCCATTTCAGTTACAGCTGCAAAGAGCGCTGAATAGACCATGTTTAATTATGGCCACCTTGTACAGTTTAACATTTCGAAGGTTTTCAACGTAGATTTGTTAAAAAGGGAGTTATTTCAATCTACGGTTACCTAAAGAAAAACAAATCATTAATAGCTTAACTGTTTTTGGAAACATTGCGTACATAAAGGTGGATTAATATAGAGAATAAATTTTATCCATGTTCGGCTATTTCTAAACAATTATGAAAAAATAATGTATTCCTTTGTACTAAAAAATGGAAGAGATTTTTCGAGCTTTTTCAATCTACAGCTTCTTGAAACAAAACATATCAGCATTAATATCTAAAATTTAGAACATTATGTACATAAGTATCAATTAATATTCATAATGGGTTTTATCCAGATATAATCTCCTCGTATTTATGGCAGAATAATAATCAAAAAATATATTTCTGAGTTATAAATTCGGTTCTCATATTTATATTATTTTTTTCTCCCTTTTTAATAATAGTTATTACCTAATTTTAATGACCAAAAATAATAACTCGACACCTCCTCGTATAACTTATCTTGTAAATATTTTATTAAAATGTACTTAATGTACAGTCGGCAAAGATTTTTTTACACTTACAAGAAAATGCTACACGAAGATGAAAAATCAAGCTTGTTACCTCCTACTTTTACTAATGATTTGTATACGAAATCTACATAGAATGATTAAATAATATATTAAATAGTATCACTGAAGCAATTTCTCCTTTAATAGCGCATGTAATGTAAATGACTGTCTTAAAATATTGCACGTAAGACAAGACACAAATAACACGTAATTAGAATATATTTACAATAAGTTTTCTTACGTTAAAATATAAGTACGCAGTTTTTATTCCTTAAAATAATCTGAGAAAATGTTTCAGAATTTTACATGGTTATGTATATTTTTTATTTCTTCAGTAATCCTGTAAAATAAAATACTAGATACTAGATATTAGATATTATATTAGTATTTATTGACAATTTGATTTTGAAGTACGTATTCTTACTTAATTTGTATGTCATACACTTAAATTGTTACATATACGTCCTATTTAATATTACGCATTCATATGAAATCTAGTAGGATTTTCGCAACGTAATTTTAAGCAGCGATACAAAAGAAACAAAATATTGTTGTTTAGTCATTAAATAAATTATTGTATTATTAACGGAAACTGTTTACATTTTTAAGCTCTGAAAATGAAGATTATTTTATTTTAAAAGTGACTAAACTTAAATATTTTACAACACAAACGCTTGCATAGAAATAAGTAAAAGATTTATATAATTACTCCAGTTATATTCATCATATAATTGATAATTCATTTTCTTGTATCAAGTGACTTTATAGAAAATTATAATCTTTGACTTGATTCATTTGTCGGAAATTGTTTCTTTTTTAAAAAGAGTGTACTTGTTTTTTTAACAATTATGTCCTAATGGAAACAATTTTCTAGTTGTACATTGAAGTAACCTGAAAAAATTCTGAAGCATTTCAATTTTGATAGTGATTTAAATGTTAGAGAAAACAGCTCACAATTACAAATTCTTTTCTTGCTGAAAAGCAATAACAGTCTTAATTTAGAAAAGTCCTTAAAATAAAACTCATCTTCTTCAAAAGCTAAACATTCTAAAAATGGCAGAATAGGTAGATCATTTTAAGAATAAAATAGAACATAATGTGTGGATTAATATTCATTACCTAAAACATAAATAACAGAAACACAGTTAACCCTTTGCGGCGCAAGACAATTCATATAATTTAAATTATATTGCCACCGGAATTCATGAACTAAATTAAACTAAAAGAAATTTTAAATTTCAAGGTTAAAAAAACCGGCCTTTTCTGATATGTTATAAACGTAAATTTTTGCTAAAATATTTCCGGGATGAATTTTTGCAGCTGGATCTTAAATTTTGTGTCCTTACAGCGAGGACAGTGCTCGTTAAGGGGTTAAACATAATGTGAAGAGACTTATGTTGCTTAAAGTATCAGTGTTTATCAAGAAGAAAATATTTAAAGTATATAACCACAGAGTAAGTAATATCATATACCTAAATTCAATTACCTGTGAGTACACACCAACTGAAATATTAGCTTAATTTTCCGCTCTGTTCAACAACTTTGCCGACGATATAATACATATTATAGCGATCATTTGGAAGTTACAGAAATATGCTAAACTGGATGATATCTCGAAACTTTTGAACATACTTATACAAGCATTTCAGGAATGAAACACGTTGATATTTATGAAAATTTTTAAAACAATAATACTAACGTAAGTATTTTTTAATGTTTTTAGAATTTACTATTTTTACTATTTTTAAAATTATATTCTTAGAAAGAGGATACAATGCATTCATTGACTAAATATGTATACTTTGTTAAAAATTATTTATTGCATGTCGTATGTATTAATAGCTATGTTATTTCACTTCCATAAAATCGTTGTTTTACAATTTCTTTTTAACACAAGATCTATATAGTTTGAGATCTCAATTTAAAAATAAATTATGTTCCTTATAAATATCTTACTACAAATATATCAAACTCAGCACTGTCTGAAGGCTTATTCATAGGTTGTGCACTCAAACGAATATTATAGTGTAAAAAGAGCAGTTGAGAATTATGCAGAAAGAATACTTTTATTTGAAGTTTTTACTCCTGGACAATAAACTACGTGTTTGAAAATATTCTTCAAATAAGCGAAAAATTCTCATAGTGTTTCTGTAGTTTTAAAAATATCTCCTGGTTTTTATATATACTTTTAAAAAAAAATTGTACCACATATATATAAAAAATAACTTCACCACGACAGTGCGAAGAAACCAGGAAACAGGTCATGATTAAAATATAACAAATTTATTAAGAATTTAAAATACAACCACAACAGCTGAATATAATTCAGGTAGATAGAGAGATCGATCATTTCATCATGACAATGCGAAGAAACATCCTTCTTTAGAGATCTGATTATAAAAATCCGATACCTAAAACACAGAGAGCACAAATTTATATTTTAACGAGCCTGATTTCCCTATCTCTTGCTTTAAAACATTTTGCAGGACATACACGCACAGTATTACTGGATCCCATATAAACTGGTTTCAGTGCTGAAATTTCAAAAAAGCATCTAAGAAAACCGTAAAACATGCAGTAAAAAAGATACGTATTTAATGAATCAAAAAAACAAGATATAACATTTTAAATTTGAAGTATTCAACTTTTATTTAATATCAACTTTTATCAAAATATACAAAAAATATATTTCGAAGTTATAGATTAGGTTTTCACTTATATATTGTTTTTTCCTTCCTTTTCAATAATAGTTACTACTTAATTTTGATGACCAAAAAATGTAAGAAAATATATCTTGTTTTCTTACTTATAGACTGATTCGTGTTACATCTTTAAGTAAAACATAAATACCTGGAAGGTTTTTAAATCTAAGCTGCAAGATTAACAACGTATTCTGATATAATCATTATTAAAAAAAATATTATCAATTTTAAACATATATTTTTTAATTATTATATTATTCAATGAATTAGATTGTGAACAATTTGAGCCATCCAATTGTTTTTTAATAGACTGTTAATAGTGGCAGAATAGTGTTATTCTAGCAACATAAAAAATTGTCAAAGAATCTTTTTTTATTTAAAACACTAAGTTGTAAATTTAAAGCATTCCAGTGTTTTGAATCAAATTCAACTTTCTAAAAATATATGCATTCTCAGAATAGCAGTTTACAGGAAGAATAACAGATGACCTTAATCTTTGTTTTTCTTTAAATAAAATAAAACATTAGCTCCGAATTAAATTATCCGCTTTCAAATCCTTAATAACAGAAATTCGACTAATTCTTTGAAGCACCATGGTATATATTATATGCCATCAATTTTTTATTTCCATTTGCTGACATTCATCACGGAATTTTTTTACAATATTTTGCTTTTAAAACAAAGCAGTAAAATATCATTTATTTATTTACTTCTAAATTTGAATGTAATGTCTGGTGGCAGTCGATATTAAATGAGCATAGTTACCTTGTGCGACAAAGGGTTTTAAAAAATCGAAAATAATATACTCTAAATCTACGAAATTTGGTAGATCAAAGTATTAATTTGTACTCCTTAACTCTTTAAAACATAGTGGTATAAAAACTACTTATTCAGCCTTTTTATTTTTGCTGCCAATTGTTATTTCAGTACAAATTCTTCCATTTAAAAATTATATTAAATATTATATACTATATATATATATATATATTTTTTTTATGTTGTTTTCAGTTTTAATAGCATTTTTCAATTCGTAAATGTAAATAATTTTGTGTTTGTAAGTAAGACAAAATTGTGAGCACCAAAGAGTTAAAGATTATGTGATGGTAATATAACGCTACATAAAGTATTAGTGTTTAAAGTTAAAAAAAAAAAAAAAAAAAAAAAGGAAGAGACTGCATTTTAGACTGCACTTTTATATAGCAAGTGCAAAACCCCAAACACTGAATATTACTGCACTATCATACACTATTTCAACTACCTGTGAATTCATTTCAACCAAAATTTTTACTAAATTTACCGCTCTGTTGTACGACATTCCAGGCAATGTGTTACTCATGATGGGGATCATTTAAAATGTTTCAACTGACGATTCGTAGATTGCACAAAATTTATGGACTAAACTTATTAATATTCAAAAATATAAACATTTATTTGTTTCACTCTTCATATTACTCGATGGCCAATGACTTCTCAGCAGCCAGTATACGTATTCTTCATTCGGTCATAGATTTTAGTATTTACATTTAAAAATTTATCTTGAAAGATATGTAAGATTATGCGTTTATATATCAGACATTATAATTTTACATTATTATTTTTTATCATTTTCCCTTAAACATTTTTATTAGATATTATGTTTCTTATAAATTATATGCCGGAAATGTTAGCGAAATGCTTAGCATATAAAACATTTTATTTAATATTTTTGACAAAAACTGGGATGATTCGTGATTTACTATTACATAGGAAATGTTTAATAAATAAATGAAAGGGTGACACTTCAAATTACACAGACCGACAAAAATGAAGTTGACAAAATTTGATTTGATGATTTCAGCTGATCTTTATGTTTTTTGATATGCTGAAACCGAAAATGCAGCCCTTTTTTCTCTATCACGTATAGATTTTTGCCAATACAGGGTGTTTACCGACACGATTTCTTACATATGCCCTCATAACAATCGGTTGGTTGGTTGGTTGTTTGATATGGTTTTAAGTCGCACTAGTGCTTCACAGCTACAACAATAGGTATCTATTATTAATTAATCATGGAAACATACTAGAAAACTTACTATATAATTATATTGGTGGAAGAGTAATGGAAAACATTGTATAGGCAGGCACCCTGTATTGCCAAAAATCTATACGTGATAGAGAAAAACTGACTTCAGCACACCAAAAAACATAAAGATCAGCCAAAATTATAAAATCAAAATTTTACATCTCGACCTGTGTTATCACAGTCTAAATTGTAAAGGTTTCCATAAAAATACATTGTAATCTATAAATTTTTATGACTAGAATAATTATAGGATTTTTTTTTTCATCTTTATGATTCAAAATGTGGTTGTTTCCGTTCGATGTCTTAAAATTCTAAGCGTAATTCTAAGAGATTTAAGAGTGATTGTAAAGTAAAATGAACTAATTTACAATCAATTAATATGTTTAATCACCTCTGATTGTGGTGTTTGCAGCGTTCGTAATATCATAAACATATAACTATACGCTTTCAGGAACACCTAAGTCCATGTGGTGGCTCGATCGTTAGTGTTCTGGCTGTCAGTTTCAGGTGACGGTTTCGAGTGCCTGCTGAGGCATGGATGTGCGTGGTCTGGAATCACTCTAAGCCATAATTACTGGTCAAATGAGTCTTTATATACCAAAAACTGCGTTTGAACGACAAAAAAATATCGCAAGCACTTGTGCATATATGGGTTTTATTAGAAAAATTCTGGCAACAGACAGTGGAAATAAACTAAAAAAATTTAAACCTAAATAAAAAATTGGTACTAAACAAAAACTCAACTAAACAAAAACTGGACTAAATATTATATTAAAAAAAAAAAAAAATTAAAACTTTCATATTTCCCAAAGCTTATACTATGTTTACGAACATGTCTTCAAAAACATTTAATCAATAATATTTTCCAAACTTTTTTTTTTTTTTATAAATTGCACTTCAGCATGTTCGAGTATATATTTCTAAAGCAGAAAATAAATGAAAATGTTATTATTCTTATGAAATAAGTAAACGTAGATTGTTAAAATATATTGTGTAAAATGGTTAAAACATCAAAGAAAATTTCCTTTGACTTTCACTTGATAAACATGTTTTAAAGTTTTAATTGTTTTAGTGAATAAATTACATGATCAGTTTATGTATCGGGATTTTTGAAACAAAAAATATATTTGATTCATTTAAAATATTTCTCAATAAAAGTTTCAAATCTTCATTTAATAGTGATAAGAATAATATAATTCACTGAAAGATTAGTAAAATTCATTACTATAGATATAGTATTCATAAATGTATAAATGAGTTTATGTGCTTCCTGAACGCCAAATTCTGGTACAGGAAGGGCTTAAAATTTTACATCAGTTATATTAGTGATTAAGGAATTAAAATGTAGCTCTATATTCTGTCAATTTGAAATAATAATTTTTATTACTGAAATATAAAATTAACACTGCAAATCTCTTTCTCTCTCTCTCTCTCTCTCTCTCTTTTTTTTTTTTTAAATTAATAAAAGCATACAAAGTGTCTAATATTATATAAAAGGAAAATTACTATTAGAAAACAGTAGTATTAACTCATTAAACGTCGCTATAGATTGGAAACCA
Organism: Salticus scenicus; assembly: GCA_963930645.1. NCBI lineage: Eukaryota > Metazoa > Arthropoda > Arachnida > Araneae > Salticidae > Salticus > Salticus scenicus. The sequence continues at coordinate 267,517,448 of OZ005651.1, read as the reverse complement.
ATTTTTTATGGAGTTGTTGGATTTTTGTATTTATATGTGTGTTTTATGACATTTAACAGGAAATTATTTTAAATAAAAATATTTTTCCCAATGTTATACTGTTTACAATCGCGCCTAAAGTGGATATACATTTTGTATTACTTTCTTGCGTTAGCAATAAAAATTGGCATGCCTTAGAATCTAATAATTCTTATTACTATTATAATTTAAATGAAAAATATTTTACCTAGCGATTATGCATTTGCTTTGAGCACTTCTTTATTTGTTCATTATTATACAATGGTTTTATATTATTTTGTGTGAACATATCGCAAAAAAAAAAAAAAGTATCATTACTTAACTTTTTTTAATGTAGTATTTTATCAATGAATTATGTACTTAGATTGCTTACCTGTTTTATCGAAATTAATTGATGCCATTAAAAGACACATTTTTGGATTCATATCTAGAAGGTGCGAAACAAAAATATATATCTCTATGTAAAATCTGGTATTATCCATTAAAATTTCGAAGGTCTTTTCCTATAAAATAAAATCTGTTGCTCTTTCGATTTCATGATACTCAGTTTCTATAAAAATGAAATTAATAATTTTGTGCAAGAAAATTTTAAAAATCTTATACGCGTTAGGAGGTGTTATCCTGATAGTATTCCTCTAATGTAGAAATTGTTTCTTTCCTATCAACAATATATCGAAACAATCTGAGAATTCAGTCTGATGAGTCATGTTTGACCAATCTTACTTTTACACCGTTTGCACATAAGTACAAGAAAGAAATAAGAAGGAGGGGGGGGGGGATTTCACGAAATCACATTACTTTCAATTAACTAACGAAGACACCATTACTTCATTTACGAGCAAACTGATTGAAAATTTCCGTTATGTTAGTTATTTTATATAAACTAGACAGCTTCAAAGATAATTTCTATTGCTATACCATTTAATGATATAGATGTGTAAAATTAATGAAGCCAAAATGGTAAATTTTCCAATTTTTATAACTGTACCAAAAAAAAAATCAATCATTAAAAAATTCTCGGATGGTTGTTTTGAAAAAAAAAAATCTGGAGTGACTCCACTCGACTTTCCGAACATTGAGTAATTAACAGTTTTGTAGATAAAATAAAGAAAGAGGAGTTGCTAAACAAACAAAAGAGAAAAAAACATAACAGAGTGTTTGAGCATTTTTCTCCATATATCACACGAGGTTTTATTTAAAGCTATTGAACTTTGAGCCCTTAGATCATAATGATAAAGAATTTTTCGTTGTGTCCCTGTAAAAATCTATAAATTCTGACAAACTTAAACAAATTTTCACATTTTACCCACAATTTTGTCAAAGTCCCACTTTTTTTTTTTTTTTTTTTTATTGTTACTGAGTGAATTTGTATAGGAAAATATAGAAGAAAGTTTCGTGGTGGACACAATTCACCAAAATGCTTATAGTTAGTGCAACAGTGATTTATAATATTCATACAAATTTTCAGCTCAATTGAACAAGGCGTTTAGATGCTATTGCACTTTTAAAAATTTGGTCTCATAGGCCATAATGATAAAGAATTTTTCTTTGTGTCCCTGTAAAAAAACTGTAAGTGCTAGATTCACCAAAATCTATACAGTTAGTTCAAATGTGACCTATAACATGTGTACAAATTCTTTGCTCAGATTAATAAGGCGTTTAGACGCTATCACACTTTTAAAAATTTGGCAAAGAATTTTTCTTTGTGTCCCTGTAAAAAAACTATAAGTGCTAGATTCTCCAAAATCTATACAGATTGAATATCTGTGACCTATAATATGTGTATAAAATTTTTGCTCATTTAAATAAGGCGTTTAGATGCTATCGCACTTTTAAGATTTTGGTCCCTTGGCCATAATGATAAAGAATTTTTCTTTGTGTCCCTGTAAAAAAACTATAAGTGCTAAATTCACCAAAATCTATAGGGTTCGTACTATGGTGACTTACAATATACGTACCAACTTTCAGCTTATTCGAACAAAGCGTTTAGACGCTAGCGTGTTCACTCACAGACATACACACATACATGCACACATACATACACACATACATACACACACACATACATACATCATCGTAAAAATAGTGAAAACGGACTCGTTGGACCTCGAAACGTATAGAAACATCAAAATCTCGAATTCGGATTTTCGACATGATTACAATACTTTCCTCACTATAGTGTTCGGAAAGTAAAAAAAGGGGGGGGGGAGGTATGTTCCGAAAATGAATGGGGCCTAACGGGTTAATAGCAACTGTGAATATGATAACAGTCAGGAATATAGGAACGTATAGGAATCTTTTAAAGCATTCTTCCATTTTTCATGCATTGTTTTGTTTAACGAAATAATTATATTTTTATTAATTAAAGATTTATCATCCACATAGCAGCATGTCATTTAGTAAGAAAATAAGGACAACTGTTGTGTCGTAACACACATATTCCTTTGATTTAAACAATATATTCTAATGCATATCTCCACTTCATACAAGTGAACACTTGAAATTACAAAAATTAGATATTAAATTAAAGTAAATGAGAAAATCCGTTATTGACTTTTACCCAAAGTATTTTTTAACATTTCAATAAATAACTGAAACAAAAGCAATTTTTTTTTTCCTAGATTTATACGACTGAAACTTCCCCAATCACAGAATTTTATTACAAATACAGCTCTTTTGAATAAACTAAGAGAAAAAGTATTTTTAATATAATCAACTGTTTTTCGTATCATATTTCACTTTTGAAATTTAATGCGAGATGTAGATGTTTGGGAAATATGCAAAGCATTTGACTTAAGCTTCTGTTTTTAGCTCGATTATATAAATATTTCGATTTTCTTTTCTTTTTTTATAAAAACACTAAAGATGATTTTGGCGTAATACAGTAATACATTTAATACCAGAAAGAATATCTACAACCTAAACCTACACTATTTCATGCGCTTGAAATTATTTAATTTTTAAATTGTATTTTTATGACAAGGGAAGCATCTTTCCTATATTTTTTCATGCATTTTATTATATTGTCACCACTATCTCAAAATGAAATATTTTTAAATAGCATTTTTATAGCATTAAAAGTTTCACGAAAAATTTTATTTTTAAATAGTGGTGACAATATACTAAAACGTACTTAAAAATATGGGAACGCTGCGACCCCTGCTATAACTTCTAGATGTATACAAATACGAAATGTAATTAATGAATTTAAATTTTATTTTATTTCATTTTTATTTGTTAAAGTTAAATATTTTATTAAAGTTTTTTCAATTTTTAGAAGTTTTATAGCATTTTACATTTTTAATTAATATACTTATTTAAAAATAAAAATTAAAATGTACTATTGGTAATAACGGTTAAAATATCTTGGACGAAAACAGGTAAGCGAAGATAGCTTAAATCTAAAAATAGTATCCTTATCGAAAGTTACACTACACGGACGATATAAATTTTGTAAAGAAATATGAAACTTGGTGTCAACGGAGAGATTCGTTTGTTGGAAAGAATAATGCTGGTATTTACCATATGTACTGTGCAATTTTTTATTTGTTTCATTTCGCTTTTTTTCTGATTTAAAAGTGCATAATTTTTATTATGCACCGTGCTTCTTTTTTTTTTTTTTTTTTTTTTTTTTTTTTTTTTTCGACCATGCTTCACTGTTTCATTTTATAAAAAACAATACTTATAACATATACCTGCCAACTATTCTCCTATTCTCCTTTTTAACAATATTAAGAAAATTTTTAACTTTTTTAAGACTAAAATTCTGCAGTTAAATAAGAGTGGGATAATTACTCTAAAGTAGTGGTTCCAAAAATATCTGGAAAAGTTGGAAGCTACACAAAATAAATAAATAAATAAATTTAATCTATGTGACTTTCTTGGCAGAAAAAATTCCAAGAAAAATTACTTTCATTCGTTCGTAAAAAAAAAGTTTTTTCGTAATTGGTTCGGAAAAAATGGTTAGAACTTAAATTTTTACGTTTTAAACACAAAAAAAATGGGAATCCCCCCCCCCCCCCCAAAAAAAAAAAAAAAAAAAAAAAAAAAAAACCTAGAAATTCCATTTATTTTTATTTCGAACTGCATATAATAAAGCACGCTATTTTTATTTCGATTTCTCACCCAGTGATAAGACTATCATAATAGTCAAATATATTTTAATTTATGATCTAAAAATTTATTATAAATAAATATTGATATATGAATAGCTACATTATGACACAACTTCTTTCTTTTTACATTCATAACACATTTCCCATTAATTTATTTGAATGTGGATCATTTTCTTTCTTTGTAAATTGTTCATCAAAGCAATTGAACAGAACAATGAAAGGTTGTCCCATAGAACATTCAGATATATTGGAATGACTCTAAATAAATATAAAATATTTTTTTTTAGTGTGTGCATTTAATCGTAAGAATTAATATTTTATACGATGGGGAATACTATTATTAAGCTTCTAATCTCACAAAAATTATTATACACTTCATATTCATGACTTAATCATTTGCTAGACATCTGGTAATGACTGTGTAAAAAATAAATAAATAAATAAATAAAAATGTACTTCACATAGAAAAAAAAATTTTCATTCCTTTTTGCATTTAATTTTATGTATTTTGTTGCCCTTGAGTCTACTCTTTTGCAAAAAATTTGTATATAATAAAAATAGTGCTTAAAATCTACCTATTATTTTTTAAAACTATTTTAGTTCATAATAAATTGCGTATTCTGGTATTAAGACATTTAAGCTAACCTGTAATAAAAAATAGCCATTATATCTGTTGTCAAACGCTATTTTGAAATAAAAATATACATTTTGACTCTCATATCCCACAGTAATGAAACTAAAAAAAATGATTATTTAGTTAAGTGATAACTAATTTTTATAAAATTGTCTTGCTTTACTTATTAAAAGCAATGAATAATTCATAAGCTCATATTTTTATTATTTACCATAATATTAATATACATAGTTATAATGAACAAAATGCTCGTTTAGAGCAAGTTTTTGAATGTTATCTGAAAATTACTGAGCCACCACTTTCTTAATTACGAATCCCAAGCGGTAATATATTTCATTGCAAGAAATTTCATTTAGAATGTATGCTGTCGTCCTCAATTCTTAAAGCAACCTTTTCCTTGTAACATTCTTTTTCCTAGATGACATCATTTCCTCTTCCACATTTTTTAACCCTTTATTTTCCAAAAAACTTTTTTTACATTTTGCGGCGAACTCTCATTACGTGTTGAGAAAAATGGCCAAGTGGCCATTCAAAGCTTTAAAAGCACATTCCGCCCATTAAAATCTAGAAAAAAGTATAACTAGGAAAATATTACGGGGAGAAAAATTTTGCATTCACGTTCCAAAGACCATTAAATCAAATATTGATTAATAAATGCTTTCGTTACCTCTGCATCAAGCCACAGTTTGGGATCGCAATTAAATAGATGTTTCCATTCAACAAAAATGAGCCCACATGCTCATTTCATTGAATTTCTGTCTCCAGATTTTAAAAGCCAATTTTAACGCAAATCTTTTCTGATGACTGTCGGAAACTCGACGGTTGGACACAAAGCAGAATTAAATGTTTCTCTCCAAGAACACATTGAAATTGTTACGAACTTGGACATCAATTGCCTGATGAACAGAACCACAATTTAATATTCCACAGGGACTAATTATGTCGCTGTTAATAACCCTGGCTGGAGAAAGATTGTTTCATTTTATTTGCCCTGGTAGCTTTGAATAATTTTCCATTTACAGAGCCTTTTAATTTTAAATGCAAGGCAACTTTCAGAAGAAAGGAGAAATAAGCTGTTATTTTTAAAATGATATTACAATTTTTTGATAAGAGTATGTTTTTATGTAGCACTTCAAACAAAATATTGACATTGTTTTGAGTAGAATAATCTTTATCATTGCTCTTTATTAACAGATTAGCCTGACAAAACAAAATCAGTTATTCCTGAAAGCCAATCTTTTGGTTTTATTTTACCGGGGAGGGAAAATTTTATCCTGATAATTTAGATTGGTTATTTTATAATATTGGTTCTATGAAACATTGAAACTGCGAAATGTTTTAATTGAGGATCAACAAACTTTTTTTTGTCAAAAATTTCAAGAAAATTCAAATGAAAAATGTTGGCAGAACAGCTACTTAGATTTATTCTTTAGATAAGCACTTTTTTTTTTTCAGAAATTTTTTAAGCATTTAATACCTCATGCATAATGGAAAATTTATTTTCAAATTATAATTTTTGGGTAATGCTAAATGATGAGCAGTGACATTGCGTTTTTAAAAAAAATTTAATAAATTTGTACAATAAAATATCTCGAAATATATATGTGTATGTGTGTGTGCGTGTTATTATTATTATTTTTTTTTTCAATAATATTTTGTCTTAGTTTCAAATTTTTTGCGTACCTTTTCTTTAAGGTTAACATATCATGTATAATGGAAAATTTATTTTTAAATTACGATTTTGGGGGAGAGATACAATGCTCATAATATAAAATGACAGATTAAGAGCAGCTGGACCACGTGCATAATTTTAAAAGAATATTTTAATAAATCTATATAATAAAATGCCAATATATTTTAATTATTAATACAGTTACTATGTAAAGAAAAAAAAAACTTTTTCCAAAATCATTCCATTTTATTCCAGGCGCTTACATGTAGCTATTTTTGTTCAAGAAAAGAATTAAAAAGTGTTGCCATTGTTTTCGATTGTCATTTTTCCCGATTTTTACATGTGTTATAATCATTTTATATATAACTTCAAAACACTACCACCAGTCCTAGAAAAAAAAAATTAAAAGACATAAAAAATGATTTTTTTTTTTTTTTTTTTAAGGTTTGGGTCTCTTCTTCGACTTCTTTGTACCAATGGTACATTAAATTACCACCTCATTAAATCCTCATCAATTACTATGATGAGGTGATATGCACAGTTTGCATTACTGGTGTTTTTAAAAGTTGCTCTTAAATAACAAATAATTTTTAAAAAAAATTTAATCTACTTTATAATGCAGTAAATAAAGAGTTAAGATAATATATTTTAATTTATTTTTCATTTTAGCACGATAAAATGTTATAACTGGAAATTTAATTTTAAATAACATTTTAATATTTTTTAGGCAAAGTCCAAAATTTAATTATAAAAGATAGATTTTACAAAACAGTCTATAATGTTTAATATAAAACACAAAAGTGACGTTTTTCACCTTTTTATTCGAGAGAAAATTCCAAATTATTGAAATAAAATGTAACGAAGTAGCCAGAAAAGTGCAAAATTTACACTGAAATACGTTTTATTAATTTTTATCATATGCGTATATATATATATATATATAAACTTCTTTCCTATTTTAGGCATCATAACTTCTGAATATTGTATCTAAGAAGTTACATTATAATTAATTTTTCCTTTTCGCACAACAAAATGTATTATAACTAGTTAACTTATTCGATACATACGCAATGTAAATGTAATGAATAATCAGCTCTTTTCTTTGTAATATTTTAGTGCTTTCTGGTTTACGTTTTATGAAAACTTTTTAGAAATCATATGAATTAAGGTTATTTACATTGAATTGAATCTGTATATTTTTATATTTTACTTCATACTGGGATAAGAAGTTTCAACTTCACTTGATATCCAACAAATTCTCATTAATGTACTCCTAAACTTTCATATATAGTGGCAAATTACGTTTACTTTTTAATTATCTGATACACATCTCTAGTAAAACTTCTACTTCTAATGCAGAATTTTGGCATAAACACCTTTTTATAAGGACTTTTCCACCACTAATCTCGAACCATAAATTTTTTTTTAAATTAACAAGCTTATTACATGACAAAAATCGCTATTCAAAACTCGCTAGTGGAGAAAAATAAAAAATTGCAAAACTTGCTAGTCTCACAAAAGTAATTTTTAAACAACTTAACTAATATAAAGATTATTTTATAAAACAATTGTTTTATGAAATAGTTTTAAATGGCATTAAAATATATAACGTAATACCAGTGGCGGATACAGAAATTACCTTTTGGGGGGGAGGGGCTAAGATTTTTCAAGGTGTTATTCCAGATTAAAGAAAATTTTACAATTGTAATAGTCAATTGTGATTGTCAGTACTTTTTTTTTTTTTGGGGGGGGGGGGGGCTTCAGCCCCCTAGCCCCCCCATCCCATAAATCCGCCACTGCGTAATACAGATGATAGTACTTACTATATATTAAGTATCATCGATATCAAAAATAAATCATTCGATAAAAAACAAGAATGAAAAATTTTGCTTCCGTCTCTAAAATAATTTTATTCCAGATATACCATTTATTTCGTAAAAATACGAAACATCAACAGTTTGTCTCTTTAATTAAACGGTCAATTATTTCAATTGATTTATTTTGCTTTGTAACGTGTTTAAAAACATGACGCACATTAATTTGATTGTCCTTCGGCGGAAAACGGGAAGGATAAAGCACTAGCTGTCAAAATTATTTCAGAAGAATTTTTCTGTCACTTTAAAAAGGATTTACTAATTTTCTTTTAGCTATGATTTACGCTGATATATTTGATACTTCTTCATTTATTCACCTTTGCGAATAAACGAAATAATTTGATTTTTATCGATCTTCTGTTTGCTGTGTTATTCTGTCCATTAACTTCCGTATTTTTCTTTTTCGAAAGATAAATACATTTGAGTTACTTTTCAATTTAGAGGTATGTCTGATTAACTTGTTAAACTAAGTATAACGAAGCATTAACTAAAAAACAAAGGAAGCTGGCTGTTAAATATCAGATAAAGGAATGGAGTGTAAATGGGTAGTTTTAGCGCGTGTTTTAGAAGAAATTTAAAAATTTTGATGAAAAATCTCGTAGAATTGATTAATAAGAGAGCTATTAAAACTCGGTTATTTTATAACTTTTCAAAAAACTTTATTTTGCATTAAAAATAATTAGCTCGCATTATACAAATGATTCTACAGGGTCTAAAAAATATTATCCGGAAATAAAAGCCTGTATTTCTCTGTTCTTTTGCAGTTAAAGTCACCAAACTTCAAGGACAGACTAAAAAGAATTTAACAGAATTTTATACATATAAGCAAAAAGAATTATTATAACGAAATAATATATTTTTGACTTGGTTTTCCCTCTTCATTACAGAAAGTTTTACAGTGGTGTAAGCAATAATTGGTCCCTTTTCTGAATTACAGAATATTTCTGGCAGTAAACAGCAGCAAACAGGACTTTTCTTTGACAGTGTATGCCACGGACAGACGGACAGACTATATGTAAATGAACTAAGTATGAAAATACTTACCTTATTGTGAATGCCGAGATAGAAATACTGTTGTTATCCACACTTGTGCCCGAATCTGTGGCTTTCAAATAAGACATACGTCCCCGTCACATGGTAAATAATTAAGAATTGCAAACTGAACACATCATACAATAAGTTCTACGTAATGTTTTGTACAATGCTTTTTAAACCGTCACATTATCTGCTATAACTTGGGAATAATATATATATATATGCATATATAGTCCCTTTTGTTTCTACACCCTGTACATTTAACAATTTTAATACCTTTTCTGTAGCTGAAAATTTTACAATTTTTATGCTTTCATCGGAAATTTTACCACCTTAATTTTCGAACAGATTTTTTTTTTAATTAAATAAAAAAAAAGGTGACTATTTAAAAATATGCAGTTCTAAATCTTCCATGAAAAGCGTAAACGCTTTTCGTGCTTTTATGGTATCGCAATGATAGGAAATTAAACCAGCTGCTTTATAAAACATATTTAAAAATTATAGGGAGAAGTGTTCGTTATTTAGGTGCGCAAAGTGAATTAAAATAGTATTAAATTTGCCAATTTTATTATTTAAATGAAATGCTTACTAAAACTTATTTATCAGAATTTGTATTCAGTAAAATGTTATAAATTAAGTTCTAAGTAGCAGTGTTTTTCGTTATTACAAAATTGCATCTCTAAAGTATCTGGATTATAAAAACCTATTTAAAACAATTCAATTACTATTTGATTTAGTTTTAAAATTTCTAAATTTATCAGCAATTCTTTAAAAAAATTATCTATAATTTTAACGAAGATTAGAAAAATATTTTAAAATTATAAAAATGTTTTTTCGTGATTGAGAATAATTTCAGACTGACAGATACTTTTCCTACTCATTGTAAAAGGGCCCATTAGCAGCCTAGATGTATAATCCTCAAAAATAGTAGAAGTGAAGTACCAGGTTCGACCTCAGGTCACGCTCAACCTAGCCGTTCATAGTTTTCCGTGGTTTTCTCCGAACTTGGGTAAATATGGGATAGGACCACTTAGAAATACATCTTCGAAGAGTACTCTCCTTCAGACCTAGGATCCTAGGGACGTCAATCGGCCTTAATCCTAATACCAATACCAATACCACTATAAAAGTCTCCTTAGAAAATATTTTGTTCTGTTGAAACTTCTGTAATGAAGAATTGGAAAATTTTAATGTATGAAAATATACAAATAAGAGTGAATATATATATATATATATATCAGGACATTGCTTAAAATGATTTTCTAGGTTTGCCGTATAATTCTTTATTTCTTCGTTTATTGTAAAATATCCAAATTGTGTTCTCGCAAAACATGTAAAAATTGTGATTCAGAAATTTTCTAAAGCGTGATTTTTTTTTTTTTTTTTTTTTTTTTTTTTTTTTTTTAATGTGTGCAGGTGTTTTATAATTATTTCAAAAATTATATCATCCGTTTTTTCTATTAATTAATAAACTGCAAAATGTACAAAATGAATTGAACTTAAGGGACACTATGTAGAAACTTCTGTTGCTTTTCTGCATCTAAATATTCAACAATATGCTCAAAATGCATATCAAGATTGCAAGTTCGTACTATAAAGAAAACAATATTAATGAACATTTATTTTGCGGTTTGAATGTTTAAAAATTTTGAAACAATTATTTATATCTAATAATTGTAATAAAAGGGAATTTGAAGGCCGCCACTGATATCGCTATTATTATTCATTCAACAATTTCTGTTATTCATTAATATCTACATCATTCCGATGGGAATCGAAATTTTTTTATCTAAGAGACTAATACTAGATATCCGTCTATAAGATTATTAATGTTACAGGTGATTACATATACGATTACTTTTTTAAAAAGCTTGCTTTTGTAGGATATTAAAACTCGAAATCTAAAATGCAATTACTAATGCAACCTTACTAGCAAGAAATAGCTATCGTAACAAGTCAAATTTGTTCTAGCGTATTTCTACTTTATGTCAATTCTTCACAGTCGTAATAAAGAAAGATGTCATAATTAGGACTGGAATTCAAAAACACTGTTTTGCATATATTTTCGACTATATTCATATAACTAAAAAAATTTCTGTCATTTGATTAGGAATAATATTTTATAATTCAAATAGCTAAGTTTTGAGAAATTTTAATTATCAATAAAATCAATTTTCTTTTTTTAAACGTTACTGCAATCTGAATGCATTTATAATTTATATCGTATAAGTAGATCAACTATTGAATTCCTAAATGAGTTTTGTTTAAATTTCTAATGACTAAGCGGAAAAACACGTGGGGTCATTCAGTGAATAAGGAGTTGTTAAAAAGGACACGTATTTATTTTCCAAATCAAATAATTCAATCATTATAAGAATTACAGCCTTAGAAAATGCAATATAGTTCTTCAAAATACTTCAAAAATAAAATGATGATTGTTTCCCATGATTTTTTTAAGAAATCTTTTAGACATTTTACATTCCTTGGCAGGGTTTTTTTTTTTTTTTTTTTTTTTTTTTTTTTTTTTTGAGGTGGGGTGGAGAGGCCGACTGATCTAGACCAGGGGGGGACCTTTAGTGACCCTAGATCAAAATGTATTTTTTCTTTCATGGGGGAAGCGAAAACTTTAGATCTCGTCATGCAATGGTCTAAAAGTCATTTATAAAAAAAAAAAAAAAATACAATATTTTTTAAAGAATATTCGACAGCAGCAAACGTTTTGATAAATGAATAATCCCACCATTTCGATGACCAAGTGGGGGGATCTGCATCAAGTGGGGTCAATAAAATACCCTACATGATCACCAAAAGTTTGAAACTCACTTACTTATTGCCCAATACTTAATTTATAAAATTTACGATATCTTGCTTTATCATTCAATTTGATGTTTAATTATTAAAAAAATAAGGAGATTCTTTTTTATGCTAGATAATACTAGTTTAACATCACAGATAACTTATTTATAATATTTTGGATCTGACGTTTAGGTACAAAATAAAGTATAATATCTGTCTGCTTAAGTTGCAATAAATACTCTTAAGGTTCAAAAGATTTTAATCATTACCTTTTATAATATAAGACATAACGTCCTGCCTTTTTTAATGTTTTGTATAATGCAAGAACAAAGCTGCAGTATTACTTACAAGGGAGGGTCACCAACTGCTCAAAAGGTATTTATACATATTATATATCATCTGAAAGGTCTTATTGAGCTGACAACGAAAATATCCATCTTATCAGCAAATGTGCCCCCTAGCGCGAGTTAATCTGAATAAAAAAATTTTAATTACAGATTCTTTAACAATGTACTTCATATAGTTTCTATCATTATAATCAGTTTTGTAAAAGATTCTCATTCTAAAAACCACTGTTAGTAAAGGTCGGCCGTATATTTTTGTTGTTAGCGTCCCTAACTCCCACACAGTAGGGCCGGGTTCGAATCCTGGACAAAGCATGGATTTTTTATGAATGTAAGTGGTGTCAATGGCCGCCCATTGGGTACTCCTTCACAAATGGTTATCAGTTCAGCGACTGCACAGTCAATGCTCATTTGCAAGTGCCGTGCCATTGAAAAATAAATAAATATACATGTCATTATATATATATATATATATATATATATATATATATTATTACATGTAAAGTATTTTACTGTTTAATAATTACTTTGTGTCAACAATAAGTTTATACATGTAAACTGTATGAAAAGTATTAAAAAGAAAAAAAAAGCAATTAAAGTAAAAAAGAAGCTATTGCAATTTTTATAGTAACGAAGAAAACTATTACTTTATATATTCATTTTCATTAAAATATTATATTGTAGATAATAATATAATTATTATTTTTTTTAAGTAGAAATTTATTTCCCCCTCCATTACTATGTTAGTGGGTTAGTGCATTAAATTGCTTTTATTGTCCCCCCATGCAATGTCAAATATCCAAAATATCGATTATGCCGATGGACAGAAATATCTTTCTAATTGTAAATATTTTACACATGGCTACATATATAATGTACTGGATTTATAAATTTAATTTTGTCACAAAATAATTATTAAACACATAATAACTTTACTAACAATATAAATAGTCATAATTAGCACGAGAATCTGTTAAAAAATTGATTCTAATGATAAAAATTCTTCAAAGTACATTACTGAAAAACCTGCAATTTAAAAACTTCAATTGAGAATAACTCACGCTAGGGGGCGCATTTGCCGATAAGATGGATATTTATATTATCAGCTCAGTCAGAGATTTAAGAGAATATATAACATGTATAAATAGCTTTTGAATAGTTAGTGACCCTCCCTTGTTAGTTAAAACAAGTACTTCTTTTCATCAGCAATGATAAATGTTATATAAAATAATAGTTACGTAAAAGCAATAAAATATTAACAATATTAAACATTTTATTACCGAACTAATAATTAAACTGTTAATAATCAAACTAACGATCTAATACCAAGTATATTTTAAAAGCGGTGTTACAATGCATATTCATTTTAGCATAATTAAATTTCTTTTATGCATTTAAACTTTCGTGTATTATAATTAAATTGCATTATCTACAAATTTTTAAAATCTACGTTATTTTTTTAATTGCATATTTAATCTTTTAAAATTGAAAATAAAGTTTTTAGCTTTTTGTTAAAAATAAACATTGCCATATTAAACTGATACACAGAAGTGGTATGAAAAGTAAACTTAACCAAAAAGATACGGATTCACTGAAAAGGTTTATATTTGTTTTATTAAGAAAATATTATTTCACGCATTTAACTTGTACAAATACAGTTAGAATAAACCTCAGATAAAGAGATCAAAGGCTCTTGAGTAAATTGTAACTTTTCTAGAACAAAAATAGTAAATTGAAGATCTTGTGTGAGTTAAATGAAAGATTAGTTAAATAAACATCAAACTTAATCTTTTCGCTGCTTTGGAATGTCTGCCCTATTGTAAAAAAATAATAAACAGTTCTACTCTTAGAGAGATGAAGAATATGACTTAATTTAAAAGTGACCTGTTTGAGAATATCAGCGATTTAACAGGATAAAACAGAAATATATTTGATAGATATCTTCATGCTCGGTCTTAATCAAATGATGTCCTTACAAAATGGAACCATTTTCCTTTTTGAATTATACGAATATATTCAAACTAGTAAGGTTATATAAGAAAAATAGCATGGAAAAACTGTATTTTATTTTATTTTATTTTATTTTTATTTATTTATTTTTTATTTTTTCGCTTTTATTTGTGGAGATTCTACTATGTTTGGATATATAAAAATATTTTACACTTTAAAAGTTTGTTCATTGGTTAAATTTAAATAACGAAATCAGTATAAAAAAAGCATGAAGTAAGTAATTTCCATTCTAAAAATTTTGAATTATTTTATAAAATTTTTATACTTTCTCTTACCATATATGATGAAAAAAGTATTGTTCTGGTGCCAAATTTTCGAAATTCAGTTTTTGCTGTATTTACATGTTACGAAGTCTATTGAATCCGAAAATCAAGTTTTTATTTGTTGGTCTGTGTGTGCCTGTGCATGCATGAGTTTTTTATAAGCATAACCCAAAAAACATATATTAGCAGGAATTCCAAAGTCAGCATTCTATATCTTCATAAGAAGGGAAATCTTAATCATATGGGGATGTTACTTAAAAAATTTTATTGATCTCGGACAAATGGTTCTTGTACAGGTACTTGCAAAAATATTCAGATACACTAAATTCTAAAACACTGGGCGAAATTTCTTGCTGGTACATTTTAAATACTCAAGACTGCACTAAACAAAATAAAATTAAAATATATATTTTGATATATACACTGTAAAAAAAAAGTTGTGTAAGAATACACAACATTATTGAAGAAACGTCTTTCCTCAACCATGTTGAGAAATGTTATCAGCTACAACTGTGTAACGGAGGCATACAGTGGAACGTTGCTCAATTACAACTGGTAACATTTCTCTACATGGCAGCTTACTTGCCACAACTATGTAGAGAAATTTTACCAGTTGTAATTGCGTAACATTCCACTGCATGCCTCTGTTACACAGCTATAGCTGATAACATTTCTCAACATGGTTGAGGAAAATAAGTTTCCTCAATAACATTGTGTTTGTTTACACAAAATTTTTTACATTGTATAAAAGCATATTCCACATAGAAAGTAGTATGGAAAGTAAATAAAGATATTAAAACTTCTTCACACACCATAGATTTTAAGTCAGCACAACCTGTTTCGAAAGGACGTAGCCTTTCTTCATTAGGTGCAAACGCGTGCTACTGCCTTGGAGGCAAAAGCAAGACTGACGTGTTTTCACCTGATGAAGAAAGGCTACGTCCTTTCGAAACCGGTTGTGCTGACTTAAAATCTATGGTGTGTGAAGAAGTTTTAATATCTTTATTGAGTGTATACCAGTTTTTGAATTTAGTTTTTAGTATGAAAAGTATTCATCTTTCCTTTGCAGGGTCAGACAAAAGAATTTTGTTACATTAGGGATTATAAATATATGTAAATAACTCGCAGTTCACTTCAGGCTGTGTTATGATTTTTTTCTATTCTAAATTAAGTAGTATTTAATCGGTGCATATTCAGTTAATAGATAATATAAATGTCTTCTGAAAATTAATCGAATAATTTTCAATGAGTTGTCCGGATGGACGTTTTCTGAATGATTTAAATATATTTTTTTTTTATTTAATAACAACCTTAAATGTTTTATAAATGTATCTACGCTATTTACACGGAAAGTGGTGGAAGGCGATTGCATCCCCCTTCCATCTTCATACAGACATATATGTCAAATAAAACTGCTTCGAAAACTGTTTTCAATTGTTTTTGATTTACGTCTTAAATGCTCAAATACAGTATACCACGTATCTACCAACTGTTATAATATATCTTTATAATTATAGGATAAGAAAGTTTAGTGTGAACACCCTCCCTGGATTATTATATAAGTGTACGATTTTTAAATCCGTAATTTCAGTAAAAAATAATACTATAAATTAAAAAATGGATAGTGCTTAAGAATTTTAATATTTTAGACATTTTTTCAAAAATCCTCATAGTGTCAGCTAGTAAAACTTCTCAGTAAATGTAGAAACTAATTACAATTGTATTAAGTTATAAAAAGCTTCTGATTGTCCCATATTTGAACTTGAATTATTCTATTTTTGAATATTTATCCATTTCTACAGCAAAATATTATTTACCTAAATTCTTCAAAATTTCAATTTAATTAGTATTTTTTTCTTTTAATAAAGTAGCAGATAAAGTTTTAAAATATAATATAATTTTTGCAAAACAAAATGTGCTTGAAATAATCAACTAGCCATCTATATGTTCTTCCCAGGTGAAGTATTTATGATTAAAACTTGTAAAACATGTATAAAAGCAATTGTTTAATTCTTTGATGTAAAGCATGCAATCTAAAATTATTACATAGTTGTAAAATAAAGGATTAACCCAACCATATTTTCTTCCATGAAAACTTTAATCCCCATTAACTATTCAAAGTAGAAAAAGCATATTTCTTACAAAAATCAAATATTTAAACACAACGTTAAAATAATGCTTACTTTAGTAGCTCTCATTCTTAAAAAAATTAGTTCTACTAATCATATATGTCAAAATACTCGAGTTTGATATTCAAATGAAAGTAATTTTTTCATAAGCTATCAAATTATTATAGTTTCAAAGAATATATTAACATTTTAGATATTGAGAAATTAAACACGCTTTTAATTTTTTTTTATTATAGGATTCAATGTGTGAGTTGCATGTGTATAGAGCTCAAAAAATAAATAAACATTTTCACAATAGAATTTAAGTTTGATTTAAATTAGTTTCATTTTTATATAATTTTTCATTTATATTAAAATTACTACATGAACTTTGAATCGAAAATTTTACCATATCATTTGTTAATTTTTTAATAGATATACCTTTAAAAAGTATTATTACAAAAAAAAAAAAAAAAAAAAAAAAAAGGAACAAAAAATCATTCAGTACGCATTAATTATTAACACTTTCCAACTGTTCGAACTTGTTGTATCGTATAAGTTTTACATTTTTTTCTTCCTACGTTATCACACAGCAGACAGACCGAAAGTCTGAAAAGCATACAGATTGACTAACTTAAAACCACTCTTAGACATTGTTTTAAAATGCTTAAAAGGCTTAACGCAAAAAAAAATATTAAAATAGATTATAATTGCAGTTTAGATTGTAATTTCAGCCCTTAATGTATCTGAATTTTTTAGAGTAGCCCTGTAAACATGAAGATTAATCTTATCGTATTCTATGCAAAATATTATTTTAGAATATTAACAATACACGTCAATTTCTTTTTGATTTATGATTATTTAATTATGATTATTATGAATATTATTTATGATTATTAATAATCTTAATTATATTAATAATTATGATTATTAAGAGTCATAATCATAATATATTAATAATCAAATGATTATTATGATTATTAATTATGATTATTAAGAATCATAATAAAGTATAATTATTTAATTATGATTATAATTTCTTTATGATTTATGATCATTTAAATGTGATTTTTTAAAATGTATGTCCTAAAAACCTTTCTTTTTCTTTTTCTTTTTTTTTTTTTTTTTTTTTGTGTGTGTGTGTGTGTCCCTGTACAAAAACTAGTTGTACAGGATTAATATCATTTTAAATAGGAAACATTATATAGTGAAATGCATTAATATATATCATTTTTTAAGAATTCTTAAAATATTTACATACGCTGAGGGAGGGGAAAGACAGACAAAAAGGTAGACAATCGGACAGACAGATAAACAAATTAAAATCATATTCACGCATAAAAATTATTAGAAAGTGTTAAAAACGCTTAATGTAAACGAAAATACAATTTCACATAACTTTTATTAATAGCCCTTAATGTAACTGAATATTTTTATGTGGTCCAGTCAGTCTAATACTAATCATACTATATTCTATAGAAAGCATTCTTTTGTGAATATTAATAACATATTTCAATTTTATTAAGCTTTGTGCAAAGTAAAGTTACTACAATTCGGTTTGTGGAAATAACTCTCATAAAACGCAATGCTATGGAATACTTTCAAGTGTCCTTGCACACAAACCAGCAGTAGTATTTACTCTATTTTACATTGGAAATATCCGATAGTGAACTTGAATAAGATGTTTCAATTTCATTAAGATTTATGTACAGTAAAGTTATTAAAATTTGATTTATAGAAATACCTCTCACAGAAGACAATGCTTTGGAATACCTTCAGGTGTCTCTGTACACAAGCTGGTAGAGGTATTCACTCCATTTTCAATAGAGAACATTCGATAGTGAACTTGAATAACATATATCAGTTATTCAAGTATTATATTAGTTATTCAAGTTATTCCATAAATATTTACGGCAGTTAGAGCGTGGACAGACAGACAGATACACAAATTGAAATTATATTCACACTTAAAAAGTGTTAGAAAGTGTTAAAAACGTTTAATGTAAATGAAAGTGCAATTCCAGCAAATTTTTGCTAATAGCTCTTAATGTATCTGAATATTTTTGTGTGGCCCTGTAAATCAAATACTAATCATACTATATTCTACAGAAAGCAGTCTTTTCTGCGAATGGATATCATATTTCAATTTCATTAAGCTTTGTGCAAAGCAAAGTTGTCAAATTTGTTTTGTAGAAATACCCGTCATAGAACGCATTGCTTTGGAATACTTTCAAGTGTCCCTGTACACAAACCAGTGGTAGTATTTACTCCATTTTACATCGGAAACATCCGATAGTGGACTTGAATAACACATTTCAATTTATTAAGATTCGTGTACAGTAAGGGTATTAAAATGTGGTTTATAGAAATGTGGTTTTAGAACCCAATGATTTGGAATACTTTTGTGTGTCTCTGTACACAAATCAGTAGAGGTATTCACTCCATTTTAAAAAAGAGAACATTCGATAGTGAATTCGAATAACATATA
Source organism: Salticus scenicus (assembly GCA_963930645.1). Taxonomy (NCBI): domain Eukaryota; kingdom Metazoa; phylum Arthropoda; class Arachnida; order Araneae; family Salticidae; genus Salticus; species Salticus scenicus. The sequence continues at coordinate 267,498,091 of OZ005651.1, read as the reverse complement.
TGATTTTTAAGGTATTCCATAAATATATACGGGAGTTAAATGGCGGACAGGCAGATAGACAGACAGATGGACAGACGAACAGACAGACAGATGCACAAATTTAAATCATATTTACACTGAAAACGTGTTATAAAGTGTTAAAAACGCTTAATGTAAACGAAAGTGCAATTTCAGCAAATTTTTATTAATAGTTCTTAAAGTAGCTGAATATTTTTTTATGGCCCTGTAAATCTAATGCTGATCATACTATGTTATATAGAAAGCATGCTTTTGTGCATGCGAATAACATATTTCAGAGTAAAGTTATTAAAATTTGGGTTATAGAAATACCTCTCACAAAACGCAACACTTTGGAATACTTTCGAGTGTCCCTGTATACAAACCACTGGTGGCTTTACTCCATTTTATATATGAATCATCCCACAGTGAACTTGAATAACATATTTCAATTTTTTAAAATTTGTGTACAGTAAAGGTATAAAATGATGGTTTATAGAAATTTCTCTCATAGAACACAATGCTTTGGAATACTTTCGGGTATCCCTGTACACAAATCAGTAGAGATATTAACCCCATTTTCAATAAGGAACATTCGACAGTGAACTTAAATAGCATATATCAGTTTCAAAAAATTCTATATATATTTACGGGAGTTAGAACGCGGACAGTCAAACACACAGACAGAGAAACCGAAGTCATTAACACTTTTCAACCTTGCTGGAAAGTGTAAAAAAAACAATAACACAATAAATAATATAACATAAAATTTTGACAATTTACAAGAAATATGGAATTAAAAAAATAAAATATATTTTAAAATAATAGTTATGCACTTGAAACTGAAATTACAAGTATCTGCTTAACTAAACTTGTATTAAAAATATCGCTTACATTGTTTAATTTAATAGCTTCGAAAAATTATAGTGCAGAATTGTTAAACTTCGATAACTCAAATTTTGAAGTTTTTATTATTCTAAGTTAACTTTTTAAAAAAGCAAATTAACTAAACAAATTAAATAATGCACAAATACGAATACCTTAATCATATTAAATCATATGTATCGTATATTTTAAAAAAGAAAAAAGGAATAAAAAAAAGAAAAAAGTTTGTATTAGTGAAAGTTTGATTAGTTATAAATTTATTGTTTTCTCTCTGTTTTTTCTTAATTAAATAATACAGAACAATAGTGATAAAATTTATCATTGTCGTGAATCAGATTTAAGGTAATTGCCAGTCACAAAAAAAAAAAAAAATAAATAAATAAATAAATAAATAAATAAATAATAAAAAATATTAAATATTATTTTTAATTTGTATTATTTCAATATTACATTTTAATATTTTAGTGTTCTGTTACCTATGTAATTCATTAAATCACATTTCATCAATGTAACAGAACCTAAAACTTCACTTCGTTAAAGAATAAATTTTTAGGTTCAGATTTCTTAAAACTGAAATTCAACTTTCAAAAAAATCTTCGAACTCTGTAAATTTTATAAAACCAATTTATACATTTTATTTCAGTTCTTTAAAATTTTGTTGGTACGTTTTTCTACTATGATTGACAGAATTGCAGTTGTTTCCGGCATTTTATGCAGTGAAAACAAGTTTCAACAAACTAATTCACATTTCTGTGAATTAGTTTGCATTCAGTTTGGCAATAACATTTTTAATTCAAATTTTTATTCTTCAATGTGATTAATGCTAAAAATTTGTATTGAAAATATATATTTAAAAACTTTTTCACTTACAAAAGTGATACAGGTTAGACATAAATGTCGTGCAACATAGCTATATTTTGTAGTGTTTCTATCCATATAACTTACTAAAAATGTAGCGTATCTATGCTAATAACCATAAAATTTTAAAAATAGTCTGTTTATGGTTGAAAATATACAAACCAATAGACAAATAACTTAAAGAGGAGTAAATCGTTTTAAAAAAATATATTCCACCACAAAAAACGACGGTAAAAAGTTTTGAAACATAATATTTATACAAAATTATTATTATTATTATTATTATTATTATTATTACTATTATTATTATTATTATTTATGAAAATTCATACTAATATTCTGTAAACTATTTTTTTCCTTTTATTTCTTTCAAAAATTTATGAAAAACATTTTAAATTTTATTATTTTTAGTTTTAAAGATTTTTAAAGTGTTTAACATCATTTTGAAATAATTTTTATTCTGGCTTCATTATTTTTATACGTAACAGTATCTTCTAAATTCTAAAATAAAATGTTCTGCATATTCTTAGTGTAAGAGCTTTAATCTTTCATTAAAATTTGTATATTTTAAATACTTTCATCCAAAAAAAATTTTCAGTATACTGAGTGCCATCGGTGCACGAGGATTTAGATATTTTTACTTTTTTTATTTACAATTTTTTCTTTAAGTTTTAGATGCGTTCCTATATTTTATTAGGTCAAAAGAATGTTCCATTATTATATAGTTTATGAAACTTTCGTAGAATATAGTGCAATATTCTGATTAGCCAACGTAGTAAACTTCAAATTTTACCCTAGAGTAACCATTTTTATTATTATCAATTTTGTCTATATTGTTCTGAAAGATAGTCATGTCTAAACAACACTGAAGTTCATGTGTTTAAAAGTTTATATATTTAAGTTTCACATGTTTCAGAAATTTTATTTTTAAATGTAAGGAAGTTTTAAGGAACATGAACTGTTACAGATTGCAAAATTTAAACATGATTTTAAAAAAGAATTTTTGAATATAAAATTAAAGATAATATTTTAATTACTTAATTATTTAAAAAGACACATTTTATTTTGTAATTACGTGATATAAATCGAATTTAAATATACCGGAATTTTATGTTCATGCTGTAATTAAATTTTAACTTTAGTTCATTTATATCGCATGATCGCAGATTAAAACAGTCATTATAGAAGTGCGCATATATCTGTGTCTGTTTCACATGCCTTGCTGTAAAATCATGCCAATAAATTCATTTTAAAACGCATTTAGAATATTATAACACTCAATAAATTTACTCTTAAATTGTTCAGAGTCGTCTTCACGATGTCCAAAGAAAAAATATATATATATGATTTCATAAAATTTTACATAAATTTATAAATGAACTTTACAATAAATAAAAGCATATATAGGCATTGAAACATGTACATTTATGTAAGTATATTTCTCAACTTTCCTGATATTTCAACACAAATATCTGAGAATGAACAATTTTGATTTATTTTATAACTGCAGTTCTATAATTAAATAAAACAAATGCATCTATACTAAAAAATGGTGTTGAAAAATCGCATTATTTGGCAGCTGTGTATAAATACATTCATCAACGAATACATGTATTTGAAAGTATGCACATGAATATATACATACCAACTTTTAGATTCCTTTTTAAAGAAAATCCAGTACTATTTTCTAATAATATTTTCCAATACAGTTAATAGTTTTAATTACTAGAAAATTTTTACTAAAAATGTCCATTATTAGTTAGTGGGGAGACGTACACCTTCTGGAAAAATCTGAAGAATTGGTAATTGTGTGCATATATTTTTTTTAGTTTTGTTTGCTAAACTAATATTCTGCACATTCAGTTTTTCCTTATAAGCTTTCTATTGAGTTCTATTTCATACTAAAGAAAATGCTCAAAACGACTTTTAAATATAGTTTACGTTCAATTATGTTTCTTTTGGCAAAAATTAAAACTTCCAAATTGGACTTTCTTAACACTATATTTTCATTTTAAGAAGCTGTATATTACTGTGTATTTTCCTAATACTAAAAAACTATAAATTATCTTTGTAAATTTATCTCAAATTTTGTTAAGATATAATGACACAGAAAAAAAAATATTTATTTAGTATTACTTTATCTAATAAAAATAATGCATCTATGGTGCACAAAAGTTTTAATAAATATTACCTATATGAAAACTTTTACAGTTATCGTTACATTTTATAAACAAATACTCTTCTCGCGTTAAAAAAAGCACATTCCTCCAGCCATTTTAAAATTCTTTATCATATTTTTTTTTTCAATTCACCTTGTTATCGTTTCTATAAATTTAGTATATTCTAGCTATTTTGATTATATAAAAAAATAATAAAAAATTATTGATTTTTTTTTTTTTTTTTTTTTTTTTTTTTTTTAGCATAAGTATATCACTCAAGTAGTTTTATTTTTAAATTATGTATTTATATTTTTAAAATATCTAGGAAATTTGCGTAGGAAATTTTCAACATTAAGTAACAATGTATAGTAAACAATGTTATGTAACAATTTTGCAAAATATTATAGGTATGTGTTGAAAAGATTGTATTGTCGATCCAATTATTTCTTAGAAATTTAGTGTGATTTCATTCCGTTCAAGGAAAAAAAAATCACAGCCTACATACTTACATGTACAATGAAATTTTAGTATATGAAATAAAATTTAGTCTACCTTTAGATTGTTAAAAAATAAATTTTATTTGCATATATATTTTTTTTTTTTTCAAATGAAACAAGAGTGAGAATTTTGCAAAAGGAAAGAAAATTGATAAAGAGTTTAGTAAATTCTCCCGACAACATAAAAGAAACGTTAGTGCATGTCTAAACAAACATAGGCATTAAAGACCAAGGAATAAGATAAATACTTCAAATATTTTTAATGTTCTTTGTCGTAATTTCGTTATTCATTCCGAAAAATACAGGATGTTTGACTCCGAACCGAAATCTGATTACTTATACTAATACTAAAAAATACGAAAATACTATATATATATTTTTTTTTAAGACAGAAATTGTTTCTCCGCTGTATAATTATTTCACTATAAGAACAGAGTGCTGCAGCAAATGCTATTTGCGTGTTAAAACCCTGAAGCTTCCACTAAACTTGATGTTTTGTATTTAAGTGTTTTCAAGCATTTCTAATGCAGTAAACTAACAATGTACTGTTAAAAATTCTAGAAAAAAAAAAACTAGTGGAAACCGTTTACCTTATGCTTCACGTAAAATTTCAACGCAAGTTAAACGGAGAAAAAAAAATATATATATATATATATATTCATATATTCAATATAATGGCTGTAATTATTTTAATTAATTATTGACGTGAGTGTATAACCAATTTATAATACTCTTTCTGAAGTTAAACTATTATTTTTTTAACATTCATTGAGAAAATCAATAATTTAAAAAAAATACAGTATAAGCATTGTGTAACTATATTATTTATTTCAAACAGAACTATTTTAAATTTACAGGAGACTCTGGTTCAGTAAATTTACAGAGTTTTTTTTTTTTCAGTATACCTTAATATAGTTGTCACCAGCAAAATTTTGTTACAAATTTTTGTCGTTTTATTATCCTTTTTAAATGTATTGACGAAAACTCTAATTTTCATTTAAATCTGGAACTCTGTATTTTTAATTAAAACTTGTGTTTGTGGTACCGAGATCCATATCTATATTTACCAAATGCGTCGTATCCCTTCCGTGGAGGATCAAAATTGTGATGGCATGTCTCCGGACCACCTCTACGGGTGTGTCCCAGACCGTCGCCAATTGCCCATCTGCGCAGCACTAGTGCGACGTAAAACCCAACCAACCAACCAACCAAATGCGTCGTATAATATCATCATTTCTTTTATTCTGTCCGTTCAGGATCAACTTACACTAGTGGATCTGCAGATCAGGAGCCTCAACGTCCTATTTGCATCAGACATTTTTCAAAAGGTCATTTTTATTTATTTCTTATTATATAATAGTATATATTGATTCGATCGACTTATTACCATAATCAGATACATTCCTGAGGGGGGCTGCCGCCCCCCTCAACCCCCCCGCTGTATCATATAAAGTGTTACGGAATTGTAAATAATTGCATTTATTTTTGTATAAATTTTTTCAAAGAGGCTTAGTAAGTCGATAAAATGCTAATTTTGTGCATTTCTAGTCGTTTTAGCGTTAAAATAGCGTAATTTTCCTTTAAAAACGAATTGAAATGCTCCAATAAGAGAAGAAATGGATTTGGCGCCAAATTTGGCGACTGTTTCCCTCCTTGGCGATTTTTTTGGCGACCTTGGCGAGAAAATCCTTATTAGGGATATACCAAATATGGAAGCTCTAATCTCATTGGCTGATGAGATACGATAATTTTCCAGAACAGTCTGTGTTCGATAGAATAGTATAAAAGGAGCATTTTTTTAGCCAAGGCTTCCAATCTCAGATCTGTGTCGGTTTCGTCAAATGCTTGCTTTGCTTTGAGCCTCTTTGAATGAGACTTGCTTTATGTGTTATTGCTAAACAGTTTGTACTGTTGTTTTGCTGTTAACGGCTGTTGTTTAAGATATGTTTACTGGTTGAATTGAAGCTGATACTTGGTTTATAGACCTGTATTCTTCTGGAACTTTCTGTGAATAAATCACTGAATTTTTGCAAGTTTCGCTTTTCATTCTCGGACAACTTACAAACCCCAAGTACGCAACAATATGCATTCTTATTAAACGACGGTCTTGTATTATTTCCCGGAAATTCATAAATACCGAATTTCATACAAAAAAAAATTACATAGCATATCGGAAATATTTTGCGTAACCTTAAAACTAATTATCAATTCTATGCCCACAATTTTCAACATGAAAACAGGCTTTTAAAATTCTAATAAAATTTCATTATATTTGATGGGGGTAAAACCATGTTAAAATACACTTTTAAGAAATACCGACTATACACCATAAAAGTACGAAATTCCTTTATGTATCCCGGAAAAGTAGCCACAGTCATTATAAACGCCAATAATAAGAATAAATCTAATTAATTATAACTCATTAATCTTTCAAACTAATTTGACATCATTTGGATGATTACAGTACATACTCGGAATTATTTTGTGTGGTCCCATAAATTATTTAGTCTATACATAACCTTTGTTTAGAGTAAACATGATTTTAAGCATCTTTATAATGTATGTTAACTTTATTAAGTTCAATTCAGCATAAACGCATTAAAGTGCGCGCTTAAATTAAAAATTCGTCCATAGGCTCTAATGTTACGAAATTCTTTCGTGTGTCTTTGTAAACGAACCATAAACATAGTATACACCAGTAAAAACTATTCAGCTTATTTTGCGTTTAAAATTAATAATTGTTCCAAATTTAACATCGTTTGGATGACTAAGTGACATTGTCAGAACACTTTTGTAAGGTCCTGTACATTAATTAGAAAGCTTAAGAGCACATATTTTCTTCAAGCAACATAAGTTTAAGCATCTTACTCACGTACTCTAGTTTCATTTTCTTCATTGCAAAGTAATGATATTAAAATGCGTTTAAACGAAATTCACCCCATACGGCGTAATGTTAAGAATTTTGGCGTGTCCCTGTACACAGTTTATAAAAAATATAGCAATGAAAATTATACAGCTACTTATATGGAAAGCTGGAATGTGTGCGAACAATTTGCAAGTCAATCGAAGGATTTTTGCGGCCGCTATTGCGGTACATACAAATTCTTCCCATAGGCCGTAAGGATAAGAAAATTTTTGGCGTGTCCCTGTACACGAACAACAAAGGGAATACACACCTAACACTATACAGCTGATTCCGTTGGGCTCGTGAATATGTGTACCAAATTGCAAGTCTATAGCGTTATTTTTGGGGCCGCTATCGCGGTACATACAAATTCTTCACATAGGCCGTAATGATAAAAAAAACTTTGGCGTGTCCCTGTACACGAACTACAAATGGAATGCACACCCAAAACTATACAGCTAATTTCGTGGGGATCATGAACATGTGTACAAAGTTTCAAGTCAATAGCGTGGTTTTTACGGCCGCTATCGCACGACAGACAGACAGACAGACAGACGGACGGACCGACGGAACCCAAAATCCTTTTGAGTCTCAACAGAGGGCCTCCACTGACGTTTCGGCAAAAATTGAAGTCAATAGCTTGATTTTTGAGGCGGCTATCGCGGTACATACAGATTCTTCCCATAGGACGTAATGATAGAAAATCTTTGGCGTGTCCCTGTACACGAATTACAAATGCAATACACATCCAAAACTATACAGCTGATTTCGTGGGGCACATGAACACGTGTACCAAATTGCAAGTCAATAGCGTGATTTTTGTGGCCGCTATCGTGATACATACAAATTCCTCCCGTAGGCCGTAATGATAAGAAAATCTTTGACGTGTCCCTGTATACGAACTACAAATGGAGTACATACCAAAAACTATACAGCTGATTTCGTGGGGCTCATGAACACGTGTACCAAATTGCAAGTCAATAGCGTGATTTTTGTGGCCGCTATCGTGATACAAATTCCTCCCATAGGCCGTAATGATAAGAAAAACTTTGGCGTGTCCCTGTATACGAACTACAAATGGAGTACATACCAGAAACTATACAGCTGGTTTCGTGGGGCTCATCAACACGTGTACCAAATTTCAAGTCAATAGCGCTATTTTTGCGGCCGCTATCGCGATACATACAAATTCCTCCCATAGGCCGTAATGATAAGAAAAACTTTGGCGTATCCCTGTATACGAACTACAAATGGAGTACATACCAAAAACTATACAGCTGATTTCGTGGGGCTCATGAACACGTGTACCAAATTTCAAGTCAATAGCGCTATTTTTGCGGCCGCTATCGCGCGACAGACAAACAGACAGACACAGCCCAAAACCGTTTTGAGTCTCAACAGAGGGCCTCCACTGACGTTTCGGCAATAACACAACCGTTTGGGTGGCATTAAATAATTTAATTTTGCCTAAAATATTTCAAATGAGAAAACGAAATTTTTTATAATTAAAAAGGTTGAAACATTAACTGAAAATTATTACTTTTTATTTCATTTCTTTCTTTATAATATCTACAGACTATAAAATATAAATATATATACATAGTTTTTTCTTTTTACTTATCTCAACAGCTCATTGCAATTACTCCTCAAATTTTCAAACCTCAGTACTAAACATTTCTGAACGTTTCTCAGAGTTTCACAGATTAATTCAAATTGTTTATTCATGTGCATATTTTACTCCCTTTTGTATAAGATTCTTGACTTTTCGATATTACCCTCCATCGTTCTTTATCATGTATATTTTTTCTACATAGTATAATTTATAATTTATAATTTAAAAAGTTGACTCAGTTTGTTTTTGGTGCACCAAGGAAACATCAGAACTAATTTAAATATATTCTTTTTTACTAATACCCAGTGTACCATTCACATTTTCTTTAAAGAAAACTTTTTTGTGTCACGTTTTGATTTCGATTCTTTAATCAAATTTAAAATATATTTTCTGTAAAAATATAAGTAATACTCTAGTGAAAATGCTTATTACAATAATAGGTGATTTTTTGAATGTGTCATGGAGATAATATTTTACATTATATCGGTAGTTATGTGTAGCTAAAAATATTCATGGGTATGATGATTTATTGTAGCATGAATTATTTTAATTTGGGGAAAAAAAGATAAATTAATAATTTTTTAAAGCTTAACTATAAATTTTAGATTATTCCAGTGACAAAACGATCGCGCTGTATTTCTTACAAATGAAATTTTAATAAGAAAGCTTAAATAAGAAATGAAGTGTTTTCTGGATTTTGTTTTTAATACTTTTTTTTTCTATCGTAATTGATACTTACTTATAATACTTCAGATTCTCCGTCCCTTCGTTAGTTTTCTTTTTATTTTATTTTCGATAAAATGAAATGATTTAAATTTTAAGCTAAATATCTGAAGAAATTGAACCTATACTTTTTCAGTAAACATTCCAGATTTTTCAAGAAAAAAAAAAAAAAAAATACTGAAAAATAACGAAAAAAGAGTTAGAGCATCACTTTAAAATGACAATAATCGTATTAGGTAATTGTAATATTTTTTTTATCGCAACCCTATTACGAAGATACTCTAATATGAACAACATAGCATACTATTTAATATATCACAGCCAATTTCAACCACATGATTATGTTAGCTACATAAAGTATAGCTGCCAAATTTTACGCTTTCTGGCTACCAGTATTTTTTTACAGAAATTCTTAGTAAAATTTTGTACCATCGCCCACTGATTAAATAAAATAAAAATTTCTGGACAATTAAAATAGCAGTACCTGCATGATCGAGTTCACTTGTTCTCATTGTAAAAATTGTACAGTGATCTGTTTTCGGAAATATACTTTATTATTATTATTATTATTATTATTATTACGGAGGGAGCACGGATTACCAGTAAAAGCAAATTTTTCTGGAGATAAAGAAAATTCAAATCGAATTATAATCTTAAACGCCTAACTCTAAATTTTTATAAAATTTGTAAGAGCATTTTTTAAAAAAAAAAACAGATTTCTTGTATATTTTGTTCCAGGCAAAACACGATTTACCGACAACTGCTAATTTTTCTGAAGAAGAAGATAAATCAAATCGATTTTCCATCTAAAAAAAATCTAATCATTTATATATGTATATATATTTCAAAATCGTTCCAGAGATTTCCAAGAAAACCAAATTTCCGCCATGTTTTTTCTGGTGGAGTGCGAGTTACCAGTGAATGCTACTTGTCCTGAAGATGAGGTTATTTCAGATCGAACCGTCATCTCAAAAAGAAAACTATATTTAAATTTTAAAATCATTCGTTTACTTTCGAAGAAAACGAAGTTTCTGCGCTATTTTGTCGGGAGAAAGTCGAGTTAGCGGTGAACGCTAATTTTCTTGGAGATAAAGGCAAATCAGATCGAATTATAAACTCAAAATGCCCCTAACTATATAGTTTTGTCAAAATTATTCCAGTAGTTTTTAATAAAATCATGTCTAATCCATATTTTGCCATGGGTGGAGGGAAGGTTAACAGCGAACACTCAGTTTCGTTAAGAAGCGGCTATGTCAGATGGATAGGTCATCTTAAGCAAAAGGGAAAAAAAAAAAAAAAAAAAAAACGTTGGCCCTAGTTTTTTCTCAAAATCGTTACAGTCATTTACCAAAAATTAAAGTTTCTACGAAATTTTGCAACAGCGGAAGTAAGGGTTGACCGCGAGCGTTACGTTTTCTGAAGATGGATATAAATCAAATGGATTTTTCACCTCAAAAGACCTTAACCCTAAGTTTTTGTCAAATTTGTTACAAACATTTCTGAAAAAATCAAGTTTCTGTCATATTTTGCAAAAGACGGACTGAGTACACTCTTGAGCGAACAGTGAACGCTACTTTTCGTGAAGATAAAAATAAGTAAGATGGATTTGACATCTCAAAAGTCCTTTAATTCTAAGTTTTTATCAAACTCGTTAAGTCCACTTAAGTGTAAGCCAAATTTTTACTATATTTTGTAATCGGCGGTGTAAGGGTTAACAGCAAACGCTGAAGATGACGAAACATCAGACCGGTTTTTCACCCCAAAAAGACATTAATTATAAGTTCTTATCAAAATCAAGCCATTTTCGAGAAATCCAAATTTCTACCATATTTTCCATCGGATTGAAAGTTAATAAGGAACGCTAATTTTCTTGAAAACGAGGTTAAATCAGATGAGTTTGTCATCTCAAGAGACACTTAACCTTAAATTTTTACCAAAACTATTAGATCCAGTTCTGAGAAAACTATATTTCTGTCATATTTTGCAGCGGGTAGAGGGACGGTTAACAGTAAACGCTAATATTTCTAAAGGCCAGGTAGTCAGATGGGTTTGTCTTCTCAAAAACCCTTAACCCTAAGTTTTTAATAAAATCGTTTGATCCATTTCCGTGTAAATCAAATTTCTACCAGTTTTCTCAACTTCAGGAGTAAAGGTTAACAACGAACGCGATTCTTTTTTTTTTTTTAATAGAAAGCTTTTTTATTCAACCGGGTTGTCTCTCGTTCTGTCATTTTGTCTGTTATTCTGTCTGTCATTGAGCCACTTTTCTGCTATATTTTGACTCAAGGGTCTTCCCTATGAATATGAGTGTCCATGGGTGACCATGAGTGACCCGTGAGTGACCAGTGAGTGACCAGTGAGTGAACAGTAAGTGACCAGTGAGCGACTAGTGAGCGACCTGTGAGTAACAAGTGAGTGACCCATGGGTGAACAGTGAGTGGCCCATAAGTAACTCAGAATATCAGAAAGTTTTATAGTATTTGAAGGATTTCAAAATCTTCGCATCCTGCTTCATTTCGGTTTTAAATTTTAATTTCGCTTTTTCAGTTTTAATTTAAAAAATAATATTAAAAAATATTTAAAAAAAAAATGCTTTTTTATCAGCGTACTAAAAAAAAGCATGTAAGGCAAAATTTTCTGTACTCAAACCAATTAAAAGATCAAAAACATTCATTGATGACTACATCCTACTGTATAATATAATACTTTGTCATCGATGAATGCTTTTGATCTTTGTCATCAATGAATGCTTTTGACCTTTTAATTGGTTTGAGTACAGAAAATTTTTTCTTATTTACTACTTTTTAGGACGCCGATAATAAAATATTATATATATATATATATAATATTACGCTGAGAAAAAATTCTGTAACTGACATCTAGTAAAAATTAGGTCTAATCTACTGTGGCTCATTGTGGCTCTAGTAAAAATAGTTCCATGTCATCCTTATAAATTCTAGTCCCCTTTCAAAACGAGTTCCAGAAATCCCTATTAGAATTCTAAAGCATTTGTCTATATTATAAATGCCAAATTTCAGCAAATAAATGTGAATACAAAAGACATGTTTTAACAACTATAATCTTGGTTTATTACCCAATTCTAGAAAATCAAGCGAGAATTTCTCGCAATGCAAAAGATTCAGAATATTGTTTCACCATCTAGAAATGTATAGACTAAAAAGTCTTGATCCTTTCGTATATTCAGCTTATTCGCATAGCTCGGAAATCTATATTTCTAGTTTAGGGATTTAGAAAATGACCACTCATTTGTTCTAGATGAAGGCGGCATATTTTTTTTCTCAGTGTATTTTTTTAAAGATGAGTATAAGTCTAAGCGATTTTCACGCCAAATGTTCATGAAAATCGCCATGTGATTTACTCGTTTAATATAAACAAAGGATCAAAAAAGCATAAAATCTGTCATCTACTTTTAGAATATTTTCCCAAACAATTCCTCATAAAGAAAAAAAAATCCTGAATTTTATGAAACTATTTGTTTGCACTGAATTTCGTATAAGCCATAACACAGGACAACAAAAATAATGTTGACAAAATTGATGTGATATTTTTACCTGATACGTATGTTTTTTAGTGAGCTGAAACCAAAAATGAAGCCAACTTTTCTCTATCACGTATAGATTTTTCCCAATACAGGGAATCTACTGACACAATTTCTTTATTTTCGGTAGTTTCTGGTATGTTTCAGTGAGTAATTATAATTAATCATGAAAAATACTGTAAAAGTTACCGTATAATTATGTTGGTGGAAGAGTCACAGAAAAAATGTGTCGGCAGCTACCCTACATTGACAAAAATCTATATGCGCTGGAGAAAAACTAGCTTCAGTTTCTCTTTCAGCACGCTAAAAAACATAAAAATCATCCAAAATTTTCAAATCAAATTTCAAATGTAGATCTGAGTAATTATTGAAATTAAAGAAAATAAACTTTTATTAATTTTCAATCTTTTTCTGCAAAGAATTCTGGGGGAAATGTATTAAGAAACTAGACTTTTTTTTTTTTTTTTTTTTTTTTTTTTTTACTGTGACCACAAGCCAGTTCTTAAATTAGAAGCTATTGAAAGGAAATAAAACTTGAAACAGATACTGTCCTTCATTCAATATGTCTATGACTAATGATTATAGATTTCCATGAGAAGCGGTTTTATTAATCATCGAAATTAAATAAATACTTTTTTATGGCTATAAAAATATATTCATATGAAAATTTAAATCAATTTTTAGTGTAAAGCATTTTTTTTTTTCTTAGTAAGCTTAGTTTCAAAATAAATTTCTTTTTCACTGCAGGGCTTGCTTGCATTGCTATACAATCAAACATTTCTGAAAACTCGAGGGAAAAAAATCCTCTGCTCTTCAGAGTTCATAAACTCTTTCAGCGTGAGAATAACCCCAGATACTCGATTTTGTAATAAAAAAATTTCATTTCCCTTGCGTAGGCCTCAGTTTATTGTTAGGCGAAAGGATGCTTTCCAACCTGCTTGGAGTTCACTCCAGGTCGTTGTTAGAAGTGCATTAATCTGCTGGGATTAGGTAAGAGAATTGTTGTTGATTTTAAGAGTTCTGAAAAAAAAATCTGTTCCTCCAACAATCTTAAATGAAAATTTCTATGAAAGATATTTTTTATAAAATATTTTTAAATTTGATCTCGTGTCTGATCCAACTCAGCAAGTCATAAAAATTATAAAAATATATCAATCGCACATTCTAATTGGGGGCCTTAGAAGTTTCTAACGACAAACAGTAAAAAAAAAACTTTGCTGCAAGCTAACTAATATATACTTTTTCATAGATTATACGAGGTTTTAATGAGCTCCATGATAAGATCAACAAACGCAGAAACCACGGAGTAGATTACAGATGAGGACTATTTTTTTCCTAGGGTATTATCATAGAGACAACGAAATCAATGAGGATGATTCGGGCGAACAGAATTCAATTAAAACAACAGATAGCAAAGTTTTTCAATAATGACTCCCTTTCGAAAAGTTTTTCCGTTCCCTTCTAGCTGCAAGTGTGCAAGTGTAAAGAAAAGGGCTACATGGAGCTATCATTACTATACTTTCAAAATGCATTGTGATATTTTTGATCCCGGGCATTGTTAGTTCTTCATATAAGAGGGAATTGCATCCGCCTATAGAATGCTTTAAATGGGTGTGTTTTTCTAAAACTTCGCATCTTGGTTTCCTGAATTCAAATTACTTTCGAAATCTTAAGAAAAAGATATCGCCATTCAGACTTCATTCCAGACTTTTTGAAAATAATTTTTCTTCAAGCCACCCTAAAGAAAACATTCAAAGCTCAGTTGTGTCCAAGATATTTAATTAAAAATTAATTGTGGGTCTACATTATGAATAATTGAAACTTAAAATATTTCCGAATGATCTGAAAATTGAAATTTTACTACTGCAATATATTTCGCTAAAATAAATGGCAATTGTAAAAAAAAAAAAAAAAAAAAAAAATGCGTATTTGAAATAAGATTTGGGGAATAAAAAATATTATTCAAAAATTTATTTTATGTAGTTATAAATTTGTATAATAATAAGTGTATCGTGTTAAAAAAGGAAATAATTTATTTTTATAATTTTCACATCAAGCATATATTAAAAAAATATACTATATATAACACGAAGCTGTAAATTCAGTAATATAAACAAAGGTTATATTTTATAATAAGAAAAAGGATAGAATAAACTTAAACAATATCATACCTGCCAAAATTTAGAATTTTTTAATCTGATTTATCCCTACAGTTTTAAATAAAAATCTGTCATAAAAATTTTCTATGACTAAATAAATTTAAAAAGTTTCTATAGAAAATTTCTAGTATGAAATCTCCTAAAAAATGCAGGAGAGCCAGCAGCTATGCAATAGCAATCATACTATAACAAAATACACTGTGTGTTGAGTTACAAATGAAAAATTAGAAAATCATTTCAGCATTTAAAACAATTTTATGGAGCTTTCATGTTCACTCTTAGTGATTTATAGAAGTAATCAATGACTGAAATGTAAATGTATATTAAAACAGAGAATTAATCTCAAATACTCCTAAAAGAAAAGAAAAAAATCATAGTTAATTGTACAATATTGTAAAGTAAAAAAATAATTAATCATTTAAAAATGACCATTCTACAATGAGCCAGAATAGAAGAAAAAAGACATAATGTGCTAGTACTGGCTATAGGTATGGGGAGTACATAATATATCATACATAAACATGTGATTTAAATGATATATGGATAGAAAAATGTTTTATATATATATATATATATAATTATTCTCTCTCACTCTCACTTACAAAAACATATATAAATATATATGTATATATATATATATATACATATATATAAGTGTGTGTTTGTGTATATATGTGTGTATACTTCAGTTAAATCCCCTGCATCATAGAAGAAATTAAAGAAAGCTCATCAACATTAGAATTTATTTCCTAATATATATCGTCATGAATATCAAATACTTTACTTTATTTTCTCACGCTGTATCTATGATTAATTTATAGCCAAAACATATAACTCTAGATTACCCTTCTTTGTATTAAACAGCTAATACTAAATAGTCTTTAACAAATAGATGTGAGAAAACAGTTTGGCGTAAATAATTTGAATAGCAATGCAAATCTATTTTCAATATCCTTACACTACCTGAAAAAAAAAAAAAATAGTTATGATGCAAAAATTTTTGCAATTTAACAGTGAATAAAATTACTGTCTTCAATAGCATTTATAAAATTTTTCACTGTCTAGAAAACTCAAATTTTACTATTTATTTGAAGTAAGTCTTTTTCTCCTTTTCGAATGGTCCTAAAAATATCGTAAAAAATTTCTTAAACATTATAGAAAACAATAATTTTTTTCGCTGTTACATTGGTGTTTGTTTACTGAACAAGCTAATTTTGAATAAATCACATACTTTATTTTATAAAGCTGTTCAAATATATTTATACCTTTAACTGTATGCGCTGTTTCGTAAAATATGTATATCAATTAATTTGTTTTGGTGCAAATATCCATTACATTTGTTTAAGAATTGCAAGTTGCTTAACATTTTAGGGGAGAGGGGGGAATAGAATGAATGAGCCAAATATGGCTTTAAGGAAAATGAAGTACCATTTATTTATGTATATGTGTGTGTGTGTGTGTGTGTGCGTTTGAAAAAATATCTAAGTTATAATGAAATATTTGCATTTCATGATATTTATTTCTATATTTTATAAATTTTAGGTTTATAAAATCCAGGGTTCCTACGGCCCCACCATTTTTCAAAGACTCTTCCACCAGTATTGTCTTAAAATAAATTTCTCCTTAATTGTACAGTTTAGAATTAAGAAGAAATTCATTTTTAAATAATACTGGTGGGAGAGTTCTTGAAAATATTCGGGCCGTGAGAACCCTGAAATCTATCAATTTCCGATAGTAATTAAAAATCATTGTTTCCTTATATAAGTATTGTGAAAAAAAAAAAGCTAAAATTTTAAATAATACGGAAAATTTAACTCTTTCAAGAGATTTTTTTTAAGTTAGCATATAGAAAATAGAATCGAAAATTCTAATAATTCCAATTAAATTAAATTTTTATTTCTTTTGTTTGTAATAATGAGGCTGTTTCACTTACACTGGGAAAAAATTCTATAACTGACATCTAGAATCTAAATTGTGGCTCTAGAAAAAATAGTTCCATATCATCCTTATAAGTTCTAGTCCCCTTAGAAAGCGAGTTCTAGAAGCCCATATTAGAACTCTAGAGCGTTTGCCTATAATATCGAGGGCAAACCTATTCGAAAATATCTCCAAATAAATGCGAACACAAGAGGCGGGTTTCAGCAACTATAATCTTGGTTTATTACCTATTTCTAGAAAATCAAGAGAGAATTTCTCGCCATACAAAAAATTTAGAATATTGTTTCACCATCCAGAAATGTGTAGACTAGAAATTCTCGATCATTTCGTCCATTCAGTTTATTGGCGTGCTTTATGCGCATAGCTTGGAAATCTATATTTCTAGTTAAAGATTTAGAAAATGACCACTTATTCATTCTACAGGAAGGCGGTACATTTTTTTTCTCAGTGTAAACAAACTCATTCTGTCACAAATTTAACAAAGATTTTATAAGGAACTATTTGTTAAAAATATTTCTTTTGGATATATAAAATTGGACAATATTCGTTATTTAATCAAAATTTGTGACTCATTTATAATTTAAAAGTGAGGTTACTGGGTATGCTTCTTAATGGTAATAATATTATAGTTTTAAAAAATTAAAGAACACGCTTTTATAGAAATGTGAACTAAAAAGCACAAAATATCTATCTTAGTATTAAAATGCAGGGTAAGAATAAATCGTGTGAGTGACACACCATAATATTTACATACATTTAAATCTTTAATTAAAATAATTTAGAATTAAACAAAAACCATTTTTTAAAAACCTCCCCTGGCTGGGCTCGAACGCTAGACCATGAGATTCGTAGCGCGGCGCTTTACCTCACAGCCACAGGATTCACACAGGGGAAGTCTTTTTTTTACAATATAGATATTTTGTTTGTTCCCATAGCGGTTACAAACATACATTGATACATACAAACATACATACAGGTGAAGCTAATAAAAGCCTGTTAAAAAAAATGATTTGCTTTCTTCTACAACTTTTGTAACATAAAACTTTAACTTAAAAAAATATTATGTAATATTAATAGTAACAATTTGCGCATAGAAATTTGTTTTATTGTTTAAAAAGTAAAATTTAAAATTAGAAAATATAAGTTATTTGTAGTATTATTTTATAAGTGAAAACAATCTATCTTTCTTTTAACTTTAATAGTCACATGTTCTTTGTTTAATAAATTTTGATTTGTCAATCTCATGTATTATAAAAAGTATATGTATGCAAATAGATAGGTAAAAGTTAGATATTTTTGCATTTACTACATCTCCTATGTCTAGGAAAAAAAAAAAAAAAAAAAGTAGAAGAAGAAGAAGAAGAATTAAATGTAGTTACTGGGAAAAGAAAAATTATGAATATAAATAAAGTTTCGTAACATAAACTACACAAAATTTGGGATATGCATAGTAATTTTAAAGTGAATTAATTCTAATACAAAAACTCATATAAAAATAATAATATGGTTATTATTATTATTATTATTATTATTATTATTATTATTATTAAAATATCTGTGTTTTGCTAAAATTATCTTTTGTGACTTCTGGAGACATGCTATCTTTTTATGTTTACACACGTTCGTGCATGGAAAAGCTCCCTAATGTGGACAATCTTCCCTAATCCATACCCCCATACTACCAAAACACCCCATTTATGCATGCTTCGAGATAAGTTTAAAAACGTAATATACAAATATAATTAATGTATCTACATTGCAGATTTTTCCCTATCCATACTGTGTAGTATAAATATATACTTCATATAAACATTGATTTAATGTTTTTTAAGCTTTGTTCTAATTTTTCAGTTTCTGTTATAAAAAGCATTCATGAACATTGCAAATTAAGCTCTGGTGTATATTCATAACTAGTCAAAACACACTGGAAGAATAAGGTAGATAACATATTTTCGGTGTTATCATAAAAAAAAAAAAACTTTAAGCATATAATGACTAGTGAAAAATTCCCGTTATAATAAAATGATATATTATTTTTCAAAAAAATTGTTTTTGCTTATAAATCTACAATATTTTTTCAACATCATATTTTATAAAACCTTAAAAAATTAATTTGTGACACTTCTGTTGTTCTTTTAAGTAATGAATTAAATTATACTCAGGTAATATATACATAAAGGATAAAAAATAACGAAAGGTTTGAATAATCATCTATTCGAGATCACAAATTAATCTTAAAGCTTTTTCTCTCCGCAAAAAATTGTTTACAATATTAAATTAACTATATAAAACTGATGATCATCTTCATATAGTAAATGAAAATTTAAAAAAAAAAAAAGTGTGTTTTTACTTACTCCTGAACTTTAACATTTTTGATTAATGTTACAAGTCTTGACACGAAATATATAGCAGGCATATTTGATAAATTTATCTGAATATTTCCTGGAAAATTAAAGTCTAAAAATTGCCAGCATATCTGGTATTTTAGTCCAATCAAGAGATTAAAAGATTATATAAAAACTAATTTAATCTGTTTAAACAAGCTTATCGATACATGTGAGGTTCTGAAGTAAATTATGCAGAAGAAAATTTTAAAAAATTCACTGAAGTGTTTTGATTTTTGTCTTCAGTTTTAAAGAAATTGTATAATAGAATGTTTTATTAACTAAACGAAAATTAACTATTAAAGTATGAAATTTACATTAAAAAAAATATTTTGGAAAGTTTGTGTGAGAAAATTTGCACCATTGGGCATAGTTGCCAGCATTTATGTCTTTATGATACCAGTAATTTTTATTAGAAATCTTTTATAGATTTTGTAAAATATTTTGTTGATTCAATAAAATAAAAAATTTTCATCATACAAAGGATAAAAGTTATACTTTTTTGGTGGTATTTCTGTTTTTATTTGTTTCTTTATTTTTATTATTTGGAAATAGTTTTTCAATTACATTTTTAAAATTCCCTTGATTTCAGTTCCCAAAAAAATAATATAATTATACTATTCATTCTATTATCACATAATGATATTTGTAAATATACTTTTAAGCATCTTTGATAGACTGTGCCTGTTAAAAATTTTAAAAACACTAACAACTTACAGTAACTGTAAACCAGTAGAGTTTATTTAGATAAAAAAATTGTGTTTGTTCACTGCTAAATGTATTATATTCATGAGCAGACTTTAATATAAAGCAATATGGAGATTATTTATTTTTTTAATGAGGGCATCGTTTCAAGTTTAACCTTTTGTAATATTCTTATATCTTCCACATCAATTATCATCGATCTATCCTTATATATAGAAACAAAAAAAAAAAAAAAGTGTCATTGTTACATCATCAATGATATAAGGTTATTGAAGTATTAAAATAAACTCCATTCCTTATATACAGAATCCAAGAGATGTCACTTTTAGAACAATATTAGGAAAATTTAGAAGTTTGAAATTGTCCTTCATTTTATGATAAATATAGTTAGATTAAATTATAATTTTATGAAATATTATAATAAGCCTTTAAAAAGATATCTCACAGTTTAAAAAGAGTTAGAAACACAAAACAATTCTTACCAATGGCAATTTAATGGAGGCCACACTTTTTTTTTTTTTTTTTACTATCTTGTATTAATTGCTGTAACTACTATCATGTACAAAAGTGGACTATAGTTTTGATTTTTATAAAATTTGTTTATCTGTCATACATACATATTCTTTGTTTTAAACTTGCTTTCCTTTAAAAATTACAGGGCAATACGAAATTATTTTTATATTTACTACGAATGTTTAACGAAATATAAATGTCAATCATATATATATATATATATATATATATATAAACCTTATCTATTTTAAAGACTGTATAAATACAAATAAGTACAAAACGTTGAATAAATAACATAAAATGCAAGAACTCGCAACAATTGTTTCAGTTCGAAAGAAGACACGACCCTTCGTCAGGCGAACAAAAGTTCATGTTTGTAAGTTGAATATATACTATTTTCTTAGCTAAAGAAATTTCTGCTACTGTTCATTTTAAAATTTTTACATTAAATGCTTGAACATCCATATTTTGTACATTTAGTCTAAATGAGAAAAAAAAATAGCAGTAGTTTATTTATTTATTTATTTTTTTTTTTTTTTTAATGTTAAATTTCTATTTCAATGCAAAATCTAAGAAAGTTCATGTTTTCAAAACTTAAAAAAGTTTGTATTAAGTAAATTGTACCACATTTGTCTACTCAACTCCAGTACCATATATTCCAATATGTTTTACTGTATATGTATTGAAAGTAAAGGGCGATTTATGCTGAATTAGAAGTTTTACACAAAACTTTATATA
Organism: Salticus scenicus; assembly: GCA_963930645.1. Classification (NCBI taxonomy): domain Eukaryota; kingdom Metazoa; phylum Arthropoda; class Arachnida; order Araneae; family Salticidae; genus Salticus; species Salticus scenicus. The sequence continues at coordinate 267,476,459 of OZ005651.1, read as the reverse complement.
AAACATATAGAGAGATTCAGCATTCAACTAATTAAAAATTTTCAAAAACATTCCGATGTGAAAATATACTTTGACAGGACCTTCCCCCATGTAGGGTATCGAAATTCTCATTTCGGTATATCTGTCGGAATCTGTTTCTGTGTACCGAATAATCTGTTATTGGACACCTTGAAATTTACTGATAATAGATTAAGTACATGAGCATCCATATTTTGTACCTTTAGTAAAAATAAAAAATATAATAACATAGCTAATGTTTTACTTTTAGAAATCTTATAGGGCATGTTCTTTCTATTATAAACAACTTCAGTATAAAATCTAATAAAGTTCAGTTTTCAACATCTAACAATGTTCAGATTATGAAATTTTTGCCGCATTTAAATGATCCACTCATCTCCAGTGCATGTACAAATATTTCACTGAGTACGCAGAGTGCGATTTATGCTGAATCAAGCAAAGGTTTTGTACTAAGTATAGAGAGTTACTCAGTATAAAACATGTTAATTTTTTTCAAAAAATGTCAATGTCAAAAACTATTTTGGCGGGAGCCCCCCATACACACACCCACACACCGATTTCTCCAAACACACACACGCTATAGAGAGTATAGAAATCTCATCTCGATATATCTTTTGAAATCTGCTCCTGCGTACCCATTTGGGACAACCTGTAATACACTGATGCCAGGCTTTCTACATACAAGCACATGTATAGCTGAAATAATATAAACAAATAGCAAAATTTTCTAACAGTATATGTTCATTTGAATCATAAATAAAGAATGGAAAATATTCAATATTTTATAGTCTTTCTTTATAAATAAAAATAAATTCAATCGTCATTACACAACTATGTCGTATGAGGATATATTATTTTTTCATTATTTCCCTAAGATAAAATTTATTTATATTATTTTTTAAATATGAAAGATTTGTTTATTGTACGTAATGTTTTAAAAAAACAAATTATTCATAGATTATAATATCTGATTAGAAAAACTGATCAAATTTTTGACTCAGATATTGAAACTTCGTACTCTATGCATACAACAAAATGAATGAAATAGGTTATTTAAACGTTAATGTGTTTGTATAACTACCAATGGGTTAAAGTAGCAAAAAATATATGATATTTATTTTGAAGCCTGAATGAAAAAAAACTGAGAAAACCTAAACATTCATTCAGGTTACATTTATTTCAGTGTCTGGCAGGAATTTTCAAAAATCATTAAAAATCTAGAGATTTTAAAGTGCTGTAATTGTAAATATATTTCAATGATCCTTCATTTATTATTAATAGTAAATAAGTATTTTTGGAATTGGTATAAATAGTTACTTTCAAAAAACTTTAAAAAAACATTTTGTTTGATTTTTAACAATCTTTTACTTTTCTTATGAAATATTTAATCCTTTTAAACAAAATATGCATAGCTTATTTACCAGAATTCAAGTAATTTTTATGATAGTATACTTGGTGAAAATTCCATGTACTATGATTTTGATTTTTTTTTCCTTGATTACATTAAGGTTACTTTTAGTAAAGAAAACATATGTATCTGTGAAATCATAACATTTAAAGGCTACTAATAATTTTATTTTAAATGTATTTAATGAAATTATGGTGTTTACAAAAATTCATATTTTTTATCGCATATATATATATATAAAGCCAAAGTCGATATGAAACCTACTTATTACAATTTCAAAAAATTATAAAATTTTACAATATTTAATAGAGTATATAATTTATTTAATACATTTCATAGTTTGATTTATAGTAGTTAAAAATTTTTATGAATAATCTTCAGATAAATATTTTCGAAAAATTCCATATCTCCTCAAAATTCGTGATTTATTCTCCTCAACTCTTGTTTATTCCAGAGACTCAGGTTTTTCAAGCTTTTTTGCAACTGAAACTTAATGTGTTCCAAATACGTGCCTTATCTCTTAATATGAATTTAGTAGAAATTATTTCGAAAAAAAAAAACTGAATCTGAGGGCAAAGTAATAACGCCTTTTTATGTTATTTCTGCAAAATTTACATACCATGCAATAATTTTTTAACTGCCAAATAAATTACCTCTAATCAACTCAAGCCTTTTTTAAACAATAACACTGTTTTCTTAGCTTTATTATTCAATTCATTATCATTGAGCGATAATTGCTTCCTCTTAAAACATATCTAAAGACAGTAAAGTTAAAATTAATGTAACATGTAAAAAATTTATAGGCTAGAAATATCAAAAACATTTTATAAAACTCTACTGATATTGCAAAATGTTACGGGTATATTTACTTATTAATTCTAATAATCCCTGCAAATGGTGAATCCTTAGAATATTCTATGAATATGAGAAATAATTATTTTTAGAAACACCATTTTTTCTATTAAAGTTTTTTAAATATCTGCTGAAATTTTCAAATTTTGAAGAGAGCTGTATTATTCGACAAGCTTTAGCGCACAAATCGCTAAATTAAGTAAAAAGGAAAAATTGGTTTTTATATATAAGTCAAAGCTACAGCTGCGAAGAATCTCTAAATTGCAACTTGGAAAAAAAAGGGGGGGAGAGAGAACATTTTTGCAGTGTAATTCATGCAAATTTCCCAGACACGAATTACCAAGGCGATATGCATACAAAATTTTTATATTTTAGTTTGAAGAGATCTTTCTTTCCTCCATTTTCTAATACACTCTGCAGTCCCTTCTCAGCATAAAAGTATTACTATCGATTTTTATTATTCATGGTGACAGTGCTGAAAAAAATTAAGTGGAGGCTGAAAAAATGGGACCGCCTCCATCGGAAATCACGTAAACCTACAGTGCTGCCATCTGACGGTAGTTCCTAAAAGTCATCAATATACTTGTATTGCACCAGTTCCTTTTGTGTTCTTTTCAATTGGCTAGCAAGAGGTTGCGTATTTTATTTCAAATATATTTATTTATTTATTTATTTCGTGAATAATCAATAGTTTGTTTTTATTAAATCTTAAGCATATAATTATAGTTTTATTTTCAATTTTTCACATATTAATTATTTCTTGAAATATACTTTTAAAACACACAGTAAGCAGTCTGTTTTTGCTTCTTTTATTTCATTATATTTCAGAATAAATTAAGGTTTAAAAATTATTCACTTGCACATTGGTTTTAATTTGATTGTACAATATACATTTTAAGGAAGATAAGGTACTGAGAAGAATTTGTGCATCTAATCGTGTTTATTTTCTTTTCTCTCTCTCTCTCTCTCTCTCTCTTTTTTTTTTTTTTTTTTTTTTTATTATTAAAAAGAAATACCTTAGTCGGTGTTATTGTTAAAGGCAATTCAGTACGTTAGGGTCTTGAACCTCGGGGAGAGTGCCCTCCATGATAGTCTTTCTAAGGGGTCCCAGCCCAATACCTTAGTCGGAAAATTTTTAAATTCACTGTTAATACGTATCATAAAATTAACAAAAAGAAAAATAATATAATTACCCCGGGTTCTGATTATCAACTTTATGTGATAGATAAGTAATGATATTTATATTCAAATAGTATTTATCTAATAAGATTATGAATTATCCTTTAATTTTTTTTTTTTTTTAATCTAAGTTGAATAGTTAATTTGGAAATATTAAAATATTGGCATTTACAAATTAATATCACATGCTTTTAACGTAGTAAAATTTTGGAAATTCGCTCTACGAGCAGTTTTTATTGGATTTTGAACCGCTACAAACACTCATGCCTGAACCGGGACTCGAACCCGATATCTGGAAACTAAAGGCCAGAGCTATATAAAGTAAGGAGTTTAACTCTCTGACATGAATAATAGTTTGCAACCAGGTTGCGCTCGTCCACTTAGCCGCACGAATTTTCCATGTTTTTCTCCGAAAATTGTGTGACTAAGGTCTCAGACACCTTAGAAAGACCCACATGAAGAGCATTTAAGCCACGTCTAGGTCCCAAGTGTAAATAATCGAACTTAATATCCTACAACAACGGCATTTAAAGAAAAACTTCGAAAATATAAATACATTGCGATCATAATCATGGTTATCCATTATCGGTATTGCATCCATTAATGTACAACATTTTCTGTATTACACACAATAAAATATAAATGCATTCCATTGATAAATCTGGTTATGCATTTATTACGTTATCGGTATTGCATCCTTTATTGTACTCCATTTTTACAAAAACCCTTAAATTTCATGAACTGTTTTCAAAAGCATTTTGAGACTATAAAGGATTTTTTTTTTTTTTTTTTTAATCTGGCATTATTTGATTAAAATAACAAATATTTAAATTTTGAACCACTATTTTTTGTATAGTTATTAAAATTTTGCAAAGTAATTAATTAATTAATTCTAAAAAATATTTTTTACTTTTAAATTTTTTAATTTTTTCAATTTTTTTTTTTTTTTTTTTTAACAATGAAAAGTAAAAATGATTCATATTATCACTTATTTAATTTAAAATTGCTGTTTTATACAATTTTTAGCTAAAATTTTATCGCACTATGTTTAGTACTTTTTGTTATAATTTTGTATGACAAAAAGTACTAAAATCTCAGTATTAAACTCTAGTATTTAAGAATTTAATATATTAAATTCTTAATTATGAGATTTATAATAATTTTAATTTTTCTTTTTTAATTAACCATAGGTTTCTCTTTTTTTTTTTTCAGCAATATATTTTTCACTTAAAAAAAAAAAAAAAAAAAAAATCTATATATGAAATAGAATCAAAAGCAACATAGAAATAAAAAAGCACAATAAATGAAAAGTCCAATTTAGAAATATATAAACATAATTAAAAAATGAAATTCGAACCACATTTATAATAAAAATCATAGCAATAAATTTTTGTATAAATTTTATCTAAGGAAAAAGGAAATTTATTTCAAATACATACACACGCTGAAAAAAAACTGTAAATTTACTAAAATGTTTATGGACAGACTTTGTAAATTTACAACAGTATTCAGTTTAAAACAAACAATCGATTTTCTGTTTTTATTTTGTATTTTTACATTTTTAATTGTTTTATTTCTCAATAAAAGTTAAAAATGAATATTTCTACTTCATAAAAAGTATTTTTAATCTCTAATAAACACATACAGCCGGTAACAAATGTGTCCGAACATTAGCAAAAATTCCTATGTAAAAAAAGTACACTTCGTACGGTTTTTTTAAATAAATCCTTGTCGAATCCTATTCTTAGTAAGTGTAAGAGCATGATTCGATAAGGATTTATTTAACAGAACCGAATGAAGTGTACTTTTTTTACATAGGAATTTTTACTAGTGTTCGGACACTTTTGTTACCGACTATACACATACACCAATATTTATTGAAAATAATACTTAGCATTAAAAATTACGTATAAAATGGATTTATTTAATATTTCAATTTACTTTTCTCTGTAATTTTATATAAGAGAAACGATAAATAATTTTCAGCTGTGCTTCTGAAGTTTTTAACAGTGTAGACTATACATATTAGAGTAATTTTAGGATACGCGTGAAACATTTATGTGTTATTAGGCTTATAAAGTATTAGGCCCAATCAAAAAAGCACCACAGAGTTGGCTTTTAAAAGTAATAAGTACAAAACTTTTAATAAACACCACAAAATGCGGCACCTTTCTACTTTGCAGCACTCGTGCCTACTTTGTTCACCTGACGAAGAGTCGTGTCTTCTTTTGACTCGAAACAATTGTTGCTAGTTCTTGCATTTTATAGATTTATTCAAAGTTTTGTATTTATTATTAGATATAATCTTTTATAGTACTTGATTAGTGAAATGTTAATGTGATTATCCTAAAGCAACCTGTGATTACCAGAAAGATATTCCTAGTAGTTAATCAAAGTTCAAATTCAATCTATAACTGTCACATATTCTAAAGTTTAAAAAAGCTCAACTATACAATTTCGTTTTGAATTTAGGCATTAAAAGTATTTGCTAATATTCAATATAGGATTTAGACATTTGCATATTCCAAAATTTTATGATGGTTCCATTAAGAGTTTAGTCTATGCATAATCATTTACTGGGGTGGAGAATTTCTGATAACTATTAAAATGTGCGACACATATTGTATTAAACTTATAAGTTGTTCACCAATAATCGTCTAAATGTGTAGGGTAAATTTTAACGTAATTTCCACTGTAATGTTTTATGAAATAAATATATATTATTCCAAAATTACATTCGATATTATATTATTTAGAAAACGGTCGTAAATTGTTTAAAAAAAAAAAAAAAAAAAAAAAAAAACTTTGAACAACAATATTAATAACCAAAATTTTTCTTTGGTTTTATTAGAAGTGAAATACTCTCACAAAAAAAAAAGGGGACTACAATTTTACGTGAAATAAAGTGACGAAGCCCAATGAAGTCCAATTTTTTGTCCTTTCCAAACAAACGATCATTTTAACTAAGCGTTATTTCTATGTTTGAATGTGACCACTCGCAACAATTTATGTGATGTTAAAATATTTTTTAAAAAGCAATGTTAAAAAATGAATTTCTGTATCTCATAATTATGAAATTTAAGAACGAAAATCCAAATAACATGCAATGCTGCTGTGCGTATCTCATATTTTTGCTCAGTGTTCTTGAACATCATATTAATATTAAGATATTTTTTCTTTATGTTAAACATATCATTTAAATTCTGTAAATGTGTTATTTATTTAAAAATAAATCTATTCAGTTAAAAATCCAGTTTACTGAACAGGTGTAAGCTAGTATCAAACAGAAATGTGAAGAGATTAAGTGAAAAGATATCCAGATTCAAGGTTATGAAAAATGTATGTTTAAAACTCTAAAGAGTTAAACGTTTCAACAAATATATTCGTATATATATATATATACATATACATATATATAAACTAATTCAGAATTTACACTTTATATGGAAATAATATATGCCTCATTCCAAACTAAACCAAGGATTTTGTTAATAACTTCAACAATAATGCAGGTTGGGAAAGATTATACTTTACACACTAATTTCATTGTGGATAAAACGGATGCAAACTCTTATCACTTTCCACTTCCATAAACTTGGTACAATGGACAATTGAAATAAAACGATAACTTGATTAATTTCTTGGTTTTTCAGATTTTATGATCGAAATTTTAATAGATGATAAAATACATTACAACAAATAAGGCATAAAACCATTAATTCTGCCATTAAAGCAAAAAGTTTTTCTTTAAACCGAACAAAGGACTACAGAAACAATGAATATAATTAAACATCATTTTTTAAAAAATGCTTTTTTGTTTTCTAAAAACACAGTACCATTACAAGAAAAGGTGACCACCACAGATGTCTATGTAATACTGACTCCCGTGGTTTAAAATGTGCTGACATACAATATAGTCTATAATATATATATATATATATATAATATATTTCAATATGTCTTATATTTTTGTCACATTTCATGCAAAGAATTTTGAGTTTCGAAAATGTCATTACTATAGTTGGTTATTGTAAAGGTTCCTAACAATAAAGTATTTCGACTTGGTATTGATTTGAATTTTTGATTAAACAATTGAAATGAGTTCTAGGTATCTTTTATATATATAAAAGAAATTGCTGCGACGTGTTCCGTTATCTCTTGATACCTTTATCTTAATTTTAATTTAACCTCGTGTAAGGAATCATCTGTATTTAAACCTCATTAATTAAAAAAAAAAAAAAAAAAAGCAATGTAAATAGAATGCTTCGTTTGTAAAATTCTTAGATTTAACTAAATTTTTTTGTTAAATGGTTCCATTATTTACATTTCTCAAACTGATTTAAAATATTAGTCATGCTTATTAAAAATAAACTATGATGTCAACTGTCGAATTTATTATTATTGTTACTGTGATTTGTTTTTTACTTGTCATATTACAAAATGTACGTTCTGCGAAAGTAGTAATGCTAATACTATTATGAAAAAAATTAAAGAGTGATGAAGAGAATTCTTATTCGATATCAGAAGAGATAAACTGTTTTATATTCTATACTATCAAGTCGTGAAATATTCGTGAAAATAATTTTGCAGAGCTATTCCATCATAAAGTTTAAAATTTTCCAATGAAAGACTTACTACTCTAATATGTAAAAGATAATATGTAATTCCTCTAATATGTAATATGCAAAGCAGAATTTCAAATAAATTCAAAACGTTGCAAATAATGCAGCACAGTTTTTTCTTTCTTTCTTTCTTTCTTTTTTCCCATTAAAAGTTGCCTCTCTATCCCTGTGGCATAAGTAAATTTTATCTATTTCAATTTAATATTTATTATTATTATTATTTTCACGTATTTTTACTTGATATTTGTTATGTTTGTGTACATTTTTATCTAAAAGAAAAAAAAAAGTCTCACTAAAAATCTCGCTAAAAATCTCATTTCAATGGTAGGCGATAGCTAGCATATTTCTTTGTAATACTTTCATGGTATGCATTTTTAAGCGAGTATAATTTTATTCGCCCTAAAACATTTTATTGCAAATATTTATTCCTTAAAAGCTACTCTCATTTTTAAAGATACGACAATAATATGTTTTAATGTTAAGAAATGTATATTATTGTATCTTAAACAGTATTTGTGATGAAAAATTCTTTCATGTGATCAAAAGCTTCCGTAAATACACCATTCAATACTCAGAAATTTAAATCTATAATAAAACACATTAATATTTAAAAATAATTCTTCCATACATTAATACTTAAAAATACATACTTTCCAAAATATATTAATATTTATGAATGATTTTTTTACAAATGTTCTGCAGATTATTTTTTAACACAATATGTATCAGCTGTGTCCTTCACGCATTTTTTCATTAATGAACCAAAATTCCTTAAATGAAAACGCTAAAATTTAAATTACAATAAACTTTTGTATACAACAAATAAATAGCGAAATACATTTATCAACTAGCAGGCTTTGCCCGCTTCGCTGATCATTATATTAAGGTATACACATTTACTTTTTTGACGTGTATACATATAACCGTATTTACATATGAACGACGTATATATATATATCATATTTACATATGAATGAAATTTAACCAATAGCGAATTTAATTTACTACAAAAGGGTCTCAGGACTAAAATCGGATTGCTTTTTCCAATGGCAAAACATTCCCTCTAAATACGAAAAATTGAAAGGAAAAATCGTATAATATATATATATATATATATATATAATAGATAACGTAATAAAATTTAATCTAAAAATTTGGCAATTAATAGAACTAAAACAATAACAGCACACTAAAATATAGAACTGAATTTAACATAGAGGAAAGAATGACACAAAAAGTTGCGATATAGATAAGGAACCAATGAGTTACCATATTAAATATATATTTTAATCTAATAGGAATATCAAAAATCTAGAGGTGTGTTGCAAAACTACTCGAATCTCTTTATCCAAAAAAACAATTCTGAACTGCACATGCCATAGTTTTTATGTACGTTCCAAACAGACCAACAGACACTTTCTTTTATTAGTATAAATATATTGGTTTATATCATTTTTAAAAGGAAATAAAAATGTAACACATAAACTTATATTTTATAATTCAAAAATCAGTTCTGGGAAGTATGAAGGAATGGGAAGTATGGGTATTTTATGGGAAGTATGAAGAAAACTATATTAGTCGATCTATTTCACATTTTATTGTCGGGTAAAACCACGACCAATGGTTACAGTCCCACTAAAGAAGTTTTCCAGCACTACCACAATACAGAAATCTGCATCCTATATTTACAATTTTTTTTTATCGTTAAACAGAATATGACTGTTAAACAATCAAAGTAAATAATTCTGTAGAAACTAAAATTTATTATTCAAATCCAGTAATAAAAATCACAATCTAACATATAAAGTAGTGATTCTTAGAAAATACGATATATTTTTAATTTAATTATTGTAATAATATTAATATAACAATATATTATATAATATTATTATTATTAATATATAATATTATATTAATATATTAATAAAATATATTAATATGATAATGATAATTAAATATAATTTATATTTAAGAATATAAACAAAGACAGTTACCAATACGAAAAAAAAAATTTCATGTTTAAATATTAAACTAAAAGTAATTTACACAAGCTATAACAATACAATATGAAAGTTTATAACTGAACAGTAAAATCAATTCATATGTTTCTTAATAAAAATGATAAAGGAAAGAAAGCAAAATTCAAATCTAAAACATTTTCTGTGCATATTTAAATACGTAACAACCTATGCAAAATAAAGGTCTATACTAGCTTCTATGGATAATAGAAAATAAATAAAAATTTAACACCATGGATATGTTTCTTATAAAAACTTTATTCTGTATACTCATCAAAAATGTATTTTATATATCATGATTCAATAAATGCAATTTAATTTTAATTTATTTTATTTTTGCCCATATTACTAAAAGCTTATTCAATGTAAAACGTTAATAATTCAAACTATTTTAATATTTTATACATAGAAAATGCATCGTTGCTTTTAACACGCCCTTTTAATCATGTTTGAATATTTTTCTACATTAATAGAATGTACTTACACGGAAATATAATTACCACCCGAGTTTCAATTTAAAAAATTACTTTTTTTTTTTTTTTTTTTTTTTTTTTTTGGTATAGTTCACTTTTATGAAAATGAACCTTTATTATGAAACGCTTATTGACTAACTTTTATTACTAAGTAACATATAATAGACATAGATTTATAAAATATAAACAACATTCTTTCAACAACAATAAAACAACATTCTTTCGGCACGATTTTAACACCTATGTGCATGCTAACTCGAAAAAAAACCTCCCACATGTAATAGACGAATAAAACAAAAAGTATTGCAGATAGAACTTGTTTATTAAATAATACAAATTGATATTGAAAATAGTTTTTAAATTAAGTACTATGTTATGTGTTAACAATTGCCAATACGGTTATTTTAATATAACCAATGAAACCTAACACGTACCAGGCATATTACAAAGTGTTGTTATATTTATTGTATATTATATAAAAGTTTTTTTTTTTTTTTTTATCACTGTATAAAAACAGTGTTCGTTGACATTCGTTTTAAAACTTTAAGTAACTTAAAGTTTAAACACAACATGATATATCTATAAATACTCAAAATCACGGATAATATTAATGAAAATTGAAAAAAAAAAAAAGTAGGATTTTTTTATAATAAAATATTAATTTCACGCAAAACAAAGTAATAAAAATTTACAAAATTTCGTTTATTTTCTGAATTTAATAATAATGTTATTAGTTAATTCTCTAACTATATCTGTACATGTTGTGAAGATTTTAAGTTGTATAAACTGAATATTAAAAAATTTGGTCATAAATTTTATTAGTTATACATAAATCTCTAATAAATAAAAAATAAAAAAAAAGATGAAAATCGTATTTAATATTTATAACTTAATTCAAAGTGTTCTTGATGAATAAACTTTAATTCGAAATAAAAAATAATAATTACAATTTTATGTAAGTGAAAATATAATTTTACTACAATAAATTCAATAGAATTTTGCCTTATACTAAACAAAAATTATCATATATAATTACACACACCTATTGTTTAAAATAAAGAGATATTTAACTTATTATTACCTGAAAACAATTAGGTATCATCTTAAAATCTACTAAAACAAATAATCTTGCTTCATTGCTTTTAAGCATTCGTAATGAATTTTCTCTGAATATAAAATTAAACGATTATTGAAAATTTATCGCAAAAATACAGAAATAACTTTGTTATGCTAATTTACAAAAGGAATTTTAAAAATGTTCTTTTAAATTGTTGTTTCTGTAAATTCATTATTTCAAATACTTTTGCTCGCTAACTCATTCTTTCGATATTTTAACCGGAAGTACCACACAATTGAAAAATGTTGATTCATTAAATCTTTAATTGATGAACGAGATATAACTATGCTACTTATTAAAATAAATAACAAAATAAGTAAAATATTACAGACTATCTAAGAAATCACACACCGTATAATAAATATTTATCGTATTTAATATTACAATTAATGTGCAACATAAATTTAATTTTGTACTACTAGTGTTAAAATAAAAAAAAAATTTATTGTATGGCTCGTTGGAAATTGAAAACAACTTTAAAAAAATTATGGAATATTTTTAAAGTGAGTATGAGTAATTAAGTTTGGTAACGGTTCAAATTTTGAGATAAAAGAATTAACTTTTTTATGGATATACTATATATATTATTTTATGACAGAATGTTTTTAACACATGTTTATTGGTGTTTCTGCAAAATCTCTTGTATCATAAAATTATCTAATAATGCCTTTTTCATTGACCGTGAAATTTCAGTAAATGATGACATTGTAAAAATAAGTAAATCATGTCTAACCATGTCTTAATGCCGTAATTTTAAGTAATTATAGATATATCTTTGCTGTTTTCAGCCTTTTTTTACAATTTTGAAACGACTGTCAAAGAAAATTTATTTTTATATAGGGTGATGCAGTATTAACTACAAGTTGCAGCATTAATTTGAGGACCAATTTATATCACACCACAACAAGAAAAAAAAACTTTGACCAGGCAACAATATTGTCCATTATATTAATTCATATATAATTTAAGAGTATTTAAGAGTATATAAAAACAATATATATATATATATATATATATATTGTGCATATTTTGAAAAAATAATTAAATAACTTTATGAAGCATTTAAAATTTTACATTATTGATCAATGATGATGACAATAAAAGGAAATTTTTCAAATATAATTTTTTAAGAAAAAAAATTCCTCTAAACTGTGAAACTAATGAATCAAAATATTAAGAAATATTAATAACAATAAAGTAAACAAAACTCTAAATAACAGTAGAAAAAATAACGTACATAGAACGCAAAAAAAAAAAAAAAAAAAAAAAAAAGTCAAACTCTCTAGTTAAAAGATTCTATACTCTTCAAAATTAACTTGTCCCCTTTCCATAAATGCTGTTTATACAACATATTTAGCTGTTTTTGAAATCTTTTTTTTTTTTTTTTTTTCTGAGAGTGATACTACTTCCACTTTAACCATTTATTATTTCATAAAATATTCTCTACTAAGTTTATTAAGTCCTGAAGATTTCACATTTTAAAGCAAATAATTTCATTGATATATCTCATAATGCTTTAAACTCCCATTCATATGTATACGATAAAATAACTTTCAATTTTTGATTAAGTTGGAAAAGTTAGACTAAGTTTCATTACTTTGAGATTCATTAACAGGATTATTCAAATCTGATTTTTTTATAAATGAAATATTCAGGTATTTAGAATGCAGCGAAGTTTTAAATGAATATAATTAAAGCTATTGTAAAAGATATATGTATTTAACATTTCTCATATACCGTTATCCAAATTTATCGGTGATAGGCAATTTTTTTTTTCTAATGTGATTTTTTTCCAATTTAGAAACTAATAATAGTAAATAGGTATTTTTTAAATCTGTCTTTGTTTAGGTTTTAATTTTTTTTAACTTATAATTGTTATACTTTTATTCGTTTTATAGCACTATTTGTCTCTGTAAAAGACAAATTAATTTTCCCAAATATATAAATGGGTAATGTGTTACCGAAATAAAAATGTATGTGTCTAAAATTTTAAAAGACTTTGACATTGGCACTTATGGTTTAAGTAAAAATAAATAAATAAATATTTATATTAGTTTAGGATTTAAACACTTTAACTTATGAGTATAGTACTAGAATTCCTTTTAGGGCACTAATTTGTATTTTGGTTTTTAAGACAAATAAAATTTCAAAAATCTGTGAATTAGGTTGATTAGCGTCGTAATAGGACTTACACACTTAAAAATAATAGTTCAATGTTTCTCCCAAGAAAATTTGCAAATTGAAATTTTAGCTGAAACTAACATTTTAAGAAATTTGGTGCTATATGTTTCACCATTTTAGTAGTGCTATTTGAATCATAAGCAACATTAAAATGGTGCTTATTATTCAAATAGCACCATTACAATGGGGAAACATAGGGCACCAAATTCCTTAAAATATTGTTTGCAGCTAATTTTTTCTAATCTGCACCTTTTCTAAGATGAAACATTGAACTATTATTTTTAACAGTATAATCGGTTATTGAAGAGTCTGGTATTTCCATCTAAGAGTGGTTCGGAGACATGGCATCACAACCTTGATCCTCTACGGAGGAAATCTCGCTTCCCCAACCTTTGACTGGACCCTGTGCTACGGGCAAATGTCCTTGTACAATAACAATTGCACAATAACAACTTGTACAATAACAACTTGAAGTTCTCTGAAGACTTTCAGAGAACTTCAGTTTTGCTCTTATGGTTTAACTTTAAAAAAAGAAAGAAAAAATATTTACGTAATGAGATTTCCCTAAGTACAATCAAAATTAGATATGTACTAAATGTAACTTTTTCGTATCCTAGTACTTCTGAAAATAATCATGACCAATATGGTTCATTAGAGTTGCAGTATTCATATAAAGGGGAAAATGTACTATGCTTTATAATCATAGAAATTTAAACTAATTTTAAATAAAATGTTTAAATATCTTTTAGTAATGTTTAGCATGCTTTTAAAAATAGCTGATATGCTTTTTGTACAGTAAGATAAAAATATATTCGAAACGTAATTTGAAAACTAACTATAGGACATTAAAGTTATTTGTACCAGTCTTAATTATTTTTGATATAATAAGCATTTAATAAACTTTTATTGTCTTTCTTTGCATTTATTTATTTTTCTTTCTTCAAAATACTGCTAAATATAAATCACATAATTTTGTGCCTTTATTTGAACTGTCTCAAAAATTTTATTTTACAATGCATAAATTTTGATTATTCTATCTTTAAAAACATCCTAAAATGTGAATTAAGTAAGTGTGTTTGGGGAAATTTTAATTTAGCGGTTCCAAAACCAAGTATTAATTGGGAAAATGTTTAAAATAAGGATGAAATTAATAAATTTTATTTCTACCTAAGTTGCTTATAAGGAGAGCAATTCATAAGAACAATCATTTTTGAATAGTTTGTCGGAAATTGTAGTATATCTAAAATTATTGGAAATTTATTTTTTATTATAGTTTAAAAATCAACTCTTAAATTGCCTGTTTCATATTTTTTGCGTGATTTAATATTTAATTATTAAAATGGCTTTTTTTTTTTTAGGGAGGATGGGGAAGTTATACATGTTTAAAAATTCAAAGGATAAACTAAAAACTGCTTCTACTTAAAATATATTTAGCGATTATAATAAATGTAACAAAATA
This sequence comes from Salticus scenicus, assembly GCA_963930645.1. Taxonomy (NCBI): domain Eukaryota; kingdom Metazoa; phylum Arthropoda; class Arachnida; order Araneae; family Salticidae; genus Salticus; species Salticus scenicus. The sequence continues at coordinate 267,461,132 of OZ005651.1, read as the reverse complement.
AGTTTAGACAAAAGCATACATATCCATTATGTTTGGGAACATAAAAAGTATTATACAAAACAATAGTAAAAAATGCACAGGTAGTTCTTGAAGAAATGTCTAAATAATCGATTATCAAATTCAAGGTTCAAACAGACCCACATTTTTTTTTTTTTTTTCAATTCTTATTTATTACAATTCTCTAACAATAAAGACCTTTTAAAATTTATAAGCTTATTTTTATGCAAAAAATTGCTATTAAAAATTAGTAGTAAAAAAAAAAAAAAAAAAAAAAAAAAATAGCGTTGTGCAAACCCTGCTATTAAAACATTTAATATTAAATAATTCAATTTTTTTTTCAGTTTTATGCCCCTAATTTTAATTTTTTTAAATCGGTGAAAGTTTATTAGGCTGTTTTTAATTTTGCAATGAACTAAAACTTTGAAAATATTGGAATCCCTATATTTTAGTGGATAAACTAAAATATAGGAATTCTAGATCGTTTAAAACGTGGTTCTGTTTTTATAGACAGACCCTTTAGGGAAAATAAATTCTATGCTTTTATAAAGCAAATTTTACAAATTAATTTACTATTTTTCTTCACATATCTATATTACCGACCTATAACTTATTGTTCGTTTACTTTAATATATATATATATTTTATTTTTTTATTTTTTTTTGGGGGGGGGGGCTTACATTATATTAAGAATTTACAAAAGTTTTACAATATAATGAAAATATATTTCTTAATAATATAAATATTATTTTAAAATGCATTTCTTTTTAATCTCTCTCTCTGTTGAACAGTTTAACCTTCGACCCTCTTAAATCCTAATTTTTATTAATTCTGTAAAAAATATGCAAATGTTGTTTTGTTGAAACTTCACAAACCTACATCTTGAATATCCGCTATTTGTAAGTCTCATGAATGCGGACTAGAACCCTTTGAGTGCAGTTCTACCAGGCCTAGGTCCCTTGTGTAGTCAATCGACCTTATTCCCTGCACCACCACCACCTCTATTTGCTAGAAAAAATTTTGATCTAATGTCTATGTATATTCTCTAAGAATAAAATCTCTTAACTTATTACAAAACTATCCAAAATTGAGCCTGAAAATATTCTAATTCAAGAAACTTATCACTTCTGTCGGGATATTAAAATATTGCTGCAGGTAACCCAAAATATACTTGCCTCTTAACATGAATAAAATCATCTTTTTTATAAATGTTTAATGTTAACATTAAATTAGTTTCATGGTTGGTGTTCATAAAATAATGCTATTTGTTTCAAAGAACCTATTTAATCTAATATTTTCGAATTACAACTAATACATTCACGAATAAATGAAACAATGTATTTTAAAATTTATAAAATTTTTGAAGCTAAACAAATAGAATATCATTTTGTATTCTGGTATTGCATGATAGCGATCTCAGTAAATTCATTGTTTTTGATTCCACACCGCATTTATAAAACATTTTCTTTTAAACTCTCAAAACGTTCGTTGTAATTTAATGCATATCAGGCTAGAATAAAGAAGAAGAAGAATTTAAAATATTTCACCGAAATTCGAATAATATGCTTCAGTAAAATGTGAAATCAATAATTATTTTGGAGAATAAAAACAAGAATAACTGAAGTACATTTCCTAAATTTTTCAATTTCATATTTCCCTCGATATATACCACATTCTGTTAAAAGAAGTGTTTGCATTCGAAATTAGTCATTCAGATAACAGCATGAAAACAGAAAATCATGATTAAATCTAATATGGTAATTTGGAAATACAACAAAAATATGTTCGACTGTTGAAAAGCTCTTATTGGTTGCATAGAAATTTAACAAATTTTACATTTTTCATTTTAGCCTTTAATTTAGAATAAAATCACCCATTTCTGTTAAGGAAAGTAATGTGTGTTTAAAAAGTGTTCTATGTATATTTAATCCAATTCTTTTAAAATTATTTCCAATCATATTATTCTAAGAATTGTATGTCTGAAATTGAATAGAAATCAAATTCTATGAAATAATATGGGCATATACGGACACTTAAAAGTAATATTAATTTACATAATACTTAACTATTTTCAATTAATAAAAAGCTTTTCTATTTGTTTTTCTTTTCTTTTTTATTACATTTGTTTTTAAAAAATCATATATTTTTAATATAAAAATATTAATGTTGATTTGATTTAAAATTGATAACTTAAAGTAGAGTTCTCAGCAGTCACTATTTTGAATACCTATTTTTTTCTATATTAATCATCATTAACCGTTTGTAGTAGATATCTTCGAAAGAATTATACAACTATTGATTTATATGAAAAATGGTATTCAAAATAGTGACTGTTAGAACCCCACTTAATGTTGTTTTCAAAATAATTTGAAACTATCGATATGCTTATATGCCTCTTGCAATTGCAAAAATTATGTAGGAATTTTTTACTTACGAAATGATACTTTTATTTACGAAATAAAAGCGACGTATTTTAAATTCTATTAAAAATGTATATATATATTTTTTTTTTTTTTTATTATAATAGAACTTTTTAAAAACGAGTTAAAATTTTAATTAAAGAACATTTACACAAAAAAGCTTTTTCCGTATCTTTAGAAGATAATTCAACTTTTTTTCTTGATGAAAATAAAAAATGGTGATGATACTTTCAATGAAAGTAAAAGGTGGTGATTTCTCTGATAATAATTTTAAACATGTAATTCATATGCATATGAGAAAACATATACAAACTCCCTTCCTTAATACATTATATGAAGACCTTTCTCACCCTATTCGCACCCTAATTTTATACAACAGATCTAAAGTAAAGAAAACCTATCCCAGACTTACATATATTTATCAAAACTTATTATCATTTGATTTTTTTCATTCTGTGCAGGAAGGGTGCAGGTATTTGCACTAACCAAATCCCTATACTCTCTAACCAAATCATTTCATTCAGAGTTCAGAGCCCTCCTTTGTAGTGCTCTTCACCAAGGACGATAAAGGGTTGATAACCGTAAGTTAAAAATCCCCTTTTAGGTTCGGGGGTCGATGACTGTGGGAGAGAATCTCAGGTGAACTAGCAAAGAAGTCTCATCTCCCTTTATAATAGGTAAGTACTAGTCCAAGGGATGGGAAGATATGAAGAACCCTTTCACTCCAGAGTAATGCCCTGACGTAAGAAAATCTAATCTATTCTTTTCGGCGAAGACGTAAAAGGGTTGAAAAACGGGAACCGGATGCAAAGGGTTGGGTAACTCCGTAAAAAAAACTTTCGTCCAAACAGGGGATTTTTTTTACCATTTGATAAACCACATTATTCTTTCCATCTTTATAGTTACATAATGGTAAACGAACTTTCTCGCAACTCATGCAACTTTTTCAGTGGAGGGACTTTTTTTCAACACTTCTGTACAAAAGATTAAAAAAAAAGAAAACTTTAAAAAAAATCACGAGGATTGAACAGGTTTTTGAAGAGAAGATATTTTACCTGTTAACTTCAACATTCAGAAGTTATAGAAAAAGTTTTTCTCCCTCAACTAGAGGCCTCTTTAGATGATAACTAGTTATAGAGGTAGTTGGTTTATATTGATACGCTTGAGATTAAGTTTAATGCCCTCACATACCGATGAAACAAATAATTTTGTATTCAAACCAACAAAAAGGTTATTTCTTTTACAGATAATTTATTAAAATTATTTACATTATATATTTTAAATGTCATGATCAACACAATTTTTAATCAACAACTTAATTTTGAGAGACGTTATGTTTATATAATTACTAGAACTAGTGTCAGATGTGGAACTTGATTTCTTATAAAATATAGAATATTTAACAATAAGGGTACTTTCACAATAAACATGATGTAGAACGTTTGGGCACATAACTTTTGAAACAAATTTTATTTTTTCCTCATTCATATTGAAGTTAGAACGTAAACTAATAATTAAATTTTTAAAAAAGCTTCTTCTGTGCTTTCCATTTTTTTTTTCATCTAATAAATGTTAATACCAATCCATATTACACCTGTTTCGATTCAAGTAGCACTTTTGCTTGAATCTTGTTATATAGTGCTTACCTATATATGTGTTTCTATAGATGCAGGTGAAAGAGCACGTAGGTATCCCAAATAGTGCCTCATCTTTTAAATTCAAGAACTATAGATATTTAACAGTTGAAAAAATAAACAGATAGAGACAGATAGATAAATATACACTGTGACGCAAAAATTTAGACAATGAACAAATTCCTACATATTTTTTCTTTAATACATTTAATCAATTTAACTAAGACGGCTTTAAGTTTAGGCAAAAATGAAATAACGTAAAAATAAACAGATTTTAAAACCTGATTGTGCCTCCATACTTCATTAATAGTTCATAAATACGAGTTTCCATTGAAGTAAATAAATTCTGGTTAAGGAATCGATTTTATACATCTTCAATATATGTTTTGAGTTACTTTACCGAAGCATATGCCTGCCATTGCGGTAAACTTTGAGAAACATAATGCTTTAAAGTTTCTCCAAGAGGTCGACTTCAAGATTACATGCTGACCAGCCAAGAACTTTTATATTCTGATAATTAAACCCTTATTTTCTATTGTTTGCAGTATGTACTGAGTCCACTTAAGCTCAGCAAATGGCAGAAAATTATCCTCCAGCGTCTTAGCATAATGCTGTGATGTCTGTCGACCACTGGTAAAGGTCAAAAGGTAAAAGCTGGTTCATTGAAAGCCTAGCAAAAAGTCCATTGTAGCAAAAAGCTGGCCAAACAATCACCGAGCCATTACATTCTCTGCGACTACAAGTCATACCAATCCCATGCCCAACCAAATGAACCATCCAGATTCCACTTTTTTCATTGCTAAATAAACACTGATTGCGATTTCGGTCCGTATGACATATGATTTCGTATCCACAGAATTCTTTGTGATTTATGATGTGGCTTCAGATTTTGTTTCTTCTTTATTATGCAGTAAACTTCTGTTCCTGTTTCACAAAATCGTCTACGAATTGTATCGTTTAACACTGGGAGTTCAGATGACCTTAAAACTTCCTGACTAGTCATTTGTAAGGTACTCGCTAGTCTTTGAATATGACGATGTTTATTCATCATACGTGGCCTCACAAATCTGCATTTTACTTTATATTTAAAATAACTTGATAAAACTCGATTAATATTCTTTTTTATCCATTAATAATAACCGCTATTTTCGAAACGAGCTTACCTTCACCTCGCAACTGCCGAACATTTGTAGCCTCGTCCATTTAAATTTCTTTTTGCTCATAGAATTTCTGCTACGAAGTGTTTGTAGATCGTAAGTACTTGAAGTATGTGAGGTCATCTGTTTTGAATTTGCATATGTCAACAAAAATTCATAGAAACTCGCAATCGTGTTTAAACTTTTACAACCAGCAGATTTCTGTTTTTATCTAAAAGAATAGTATTATAACAAATTAACCAATTGTGTTTTGATTATGGCAATTTAATAGAGTTCTTGAACATGTTTGCAGGTTTTTTGTAATTCTACTATCAGAATTCTAAATTTCAAAGCTAAATGACATTATTGTCTAAATTTTTGCGCAATAGTATATATATATATATTAAGAAACTAAAACTTTGTTGGTATAAAGTATTTTGTTAGAATTTTACTTTATTCATCAAAATCGAAGCAATCAAAATTAAAATGGCTAATTCACTGTTATAGGTAATTCTATTTTTACATGTATGGATAGTCTATTATTGACATTTAGAATGAAGGAGATTGAATTAATATATATATTGTTATACATTAAGTTAAAGGCTTTGTTATCAAAATATCTAATTCAAAAATTTTGTTTTTTATTTACTTTATTTTTTATTGTTATTATTTTTTTTTTTTTTGTTGTTGTTGTTGTTCGTTTAAGTTATACCAATTAATAATGAGAAAAAAAATTACTTGGAATATACACACAAAAAAAAATCTTTTTTTTTTTTTCCAAATTTATGAGCAATGAAATTTAAAAGCACATTAAGAAATTCAAAAATAGCTGTAAAAACTACCATTAAATCTCAAACAAAATAAAAAATTAGGTATGGCTTGAATGCGATAACAGTTTTGTTAAAAAAAAAAAAAAAAAAAAATTTAGATCATTGATTTTATTATACTTTAAATAGCATACCCAAAACATGTTATTTAGAATACAACGCAAAAGAAACTTCACCTATGTTTGTATCAAACTCTTTCGTTTCTGTTTAGAGAAAAAGTAATATATATCTTAGATATGGAGCTTATATATAGGGTAAAGTGTGGCAAGAACAATCATAAGGTAAGTCTAACTTCGGCTTATAACTCAATTGAGAAGCGGAATTTAGAGCTAATAATCATCATATCTATTTGTTTGAGCCTTTCTTTATTATATTTAGCCTTAAAAAACGAAATATGAAATATGATAGTTTGAAAAATTGTTTACATTTCCACATACAGAGTACTGGTGTCAAACTTTGAAATTTCGCCATTGTTCCATTTGTGAAGTAAACTTTATAGTTTTTGGTAAACAAACTAAGTTTCGCATATATATTATAAATATAACTTCAAATTTGCGGGTTTTTTTTTTTTTTTTTAAGTGTTTCGTTTGCCACCCATGGTTCCTCTTACCCCAGAAATTTTGCACTTGTGGTAAGTGTAATTTTGTTTTCGGGGTAAAGACAAACTGGTTACACTTGCCTCATGTACTTTGTACGTAATGTAATGCCAACCTTACTTACCTTTGTGGCTTAAATCAAGATAGATAGTATCGTCAAAGGTATCGGCAAGAAATATTATCACAGTTATTACTGAACATAAATTAAGGTGTGAGGGAGAACTGAACTCTGGATTTTCTTTTGATTGCTATAGAATTGAAAAGAGCGAAATTAATATTGCTTACTATTTATTTATTTATTTATTTGTTTATTTATTTTTTAAGTAATGTTGACTATTTTTGATCTTCTTATATATTTACCCAGTTTAATATTTTACGTTTCAAATGTCATATTTCTTCTTAAATCTTACTCAATTCATTCATTTTTTTTATTTTTTTATTTTTTTTTTTTTCCAAAGACATTTTGCTTACTTTTTATTCTCTTACATTTATCCCAACTTTATATTTTACGTTTAAAAATTCATACCATAATTAGAAAAACACTTTTGATTAAATCTAAGAATTCATATTTATGTACCAATGAAAACCAAAATACGAGTACTTAATTATGTAATATTTTTGGTGCATATTGTTATTATTCACTTTTTGCAAATTTTCTGAAGTGCTCGTAGAGTTATACGAAAAAATTCGCAATTCTGTAACGAGTCGAGATATTTTAAATATTCAAAATGTTCCAGATTTTTTAAGGTTTTCACTATCTGAAAGTTATAACTACATACCTTTTGATATACTGTATATGGATATAATAGGCCGATGTTACATTTGCTCCAAACTATGTAGTAATTAAAGCCCCGAAACGCAAACTTTTCGGCGCTTTATTCTTTAAGTGGCACATTGTTAAATTATAAAACACTCATATTTTTTAAAAGTCAATTAGAGGTAGTTAATTCCTAAAATTTTTCTGAAGTTTAATTTTAATAGTAACTAAGCAAAATAAAATCACAGCGAACTATGCCAAACCGAACACTTACTCCACTTCACCCTAAGATAATAAATATTTTGACTGGTGGTTTGCAAATAACAATCAAGTATAACAAAGTTGCTTCATGCTAAAAAGTTTATAAATAAATTATTCTTTGGAACCTAATTAAAAATATAAGTTTTGTTAAGAGAAGAATAAAACTATTTCCTTAATAAAATTAAAAATTTAAATTTAAAAAAGGAATTAAAAATTGCATTTTTGAGTGTTGGGGGGAAAAATCTTATTTTTATTTTACCTATCTTTCATTTAGAATAGAATTTGCCAAAAATATAATCATATTTTCAGTTATACACGTGTTTAGACAGCAATCGTCCGTAATAATGTTTTTTTTAACATTGTGAATATCGTTCTGAAAAATCTGAAATATTACTGTAATATATCTGTAACATTCATGTAGGTTAGAATGAAAATAATTCCACAAATTCTTTTTTTTTTTTTTTTTTCGAAGATTTTTTTTTTCTAATATTAAATTTATAGCACAGATATACAAACGTTGTTAACCTTTATCCAGATGCTAGTATTAAACCTTTAACATTTTTTCAATATTTCTTTTCCCTGTTTTAGTCACTTTTAAACTTTTCATTCTACCCTGTCCTTTAAATATCAGCATTACAACAAAATTTAATAAATAATATTTCAGTGAAAACCTTTTGCTGCAGTCACTATAATTCTTTTTAAATCCCACTAGTTTTCAAAATAAATACAAAAATATTGTTTATTTTGAATAAGGATATATGGACTTACCACAATCATTCTAAATCAATCTTTTATAAAAGTAAACAGAAGAGCTAGAGTAAAGTTAGTGTCATTTTTCTAAATTTTCAAATTAATATTGATTTTGATTATTATTATTTTTTTTTTTTAGTGCTTTGTTCAACTACAATTATTTAGATAAAATTATCGTATGTTCTGATAATTATATTAAACATTTTACAATAAAAAATATTTTAAGTAAAATCCTTTTACCCTAATTAAAACCTGAATTTAAAATATTATTTTGCTTGATAAATCTACAAGTTCATTTTTAATGAAATTTATGTTTAAACAAATTAATTAAAATGACTGGCTCTGCTGACGCTTACATGCTAATTATTTTCAAAGATTTTTACTTATCGTTTTAATTTTTATGTTGAAAATATTGTCATAAATTGAAAATATATAAATAAATGTTACTGCCATAGTTATGTTCACCCTCCTTTTAAAACTAAATAATATATTCCACATTTGGTAAAATACTGATATTCATTATTCATTTCTAAAAAGTTAATTTGTGTTGTAGATACAAAAATTACAAGATAGATGAAGTAAAATTTAGATGGGGCTTAGAGAGATTTCGGAATTTGTACAGTAATGTCAAAATATTTCAAGACTCTGATACATCCCATTTTATTTAAATAAAGAAATTGAAGTGTTTGCCTCTACTGAAGTCTGCATGTCTATTATTTTTGTAGGTTTTTATTTATTATTTTAATACTTATCTGCATTAAACCTAAAAAATATAGGCATGGATATAACTTTCATAATAATTTTTCCCGCTTTATGAGAGTAAACTAGCATGTTCGAATATTCGCCAAAATTTTTGCAATTAACTATTTGCATATAACTATTGCATATAACTTTTGCATTTTGAATATAATTAACGAGTTGTGTACATAAAATTTACAAATTAAGTGACAGAAAATCTAAGTGAAAGTTACGGGGATTCTTTTTAATTTGTATAAAGTTTACAAAATCTGACATAACTCTATTGTAATCGAATGAGAATTTCTGTTTGTCAGCTTTTAATTTCTAATATACTAGTATAAGTATTTCAAAATAATAATGAAAATTTCACAACACCCTCTGATTTTATCAACAGGGCTGAAAATTTTGGCTGCTACATGATTCATATTTATATTATAACGCACCTTCTCGGACTGTTCTTTAAAAAACAATCAGACTTATCTGTTTTTTTTTTTTTCTAACTGCCTTATTCTTTCTGTTTTAGGTTTTTAAATGGGCTACTTTTCATTATGCATTAAAAATATTTTTTAATTTTTAATCTGCAATTTTGAAATTTTATTTCCAATTTGAATAATACTCATTATTATACTCCCCTGTGGTAGCAAAACTTTATTTAAAATCGTGCTAAAATAAAGGAGCTCTTTTTTTCATAGTAGCATATATATATATATATATATATATATATGTTTTTTTTGTTTTTTTTTTTTTTAAAGAGTAAAAATAATCATTTATTTACATGTACAAAATATGATACCAAACTACTGAAGCTTTAAAATTACCAATGTTTTTTTTAAGAAGTTTATTTACTTAATATATTTTATAAACACATATACTCTATTATTTTCAAGGCAATACAACAGGAAGTTACCTTTAATATTTTTGCTTGACAGGGATATTGTACACATTTTTCTTTTCATCTACGAACAGGAGAATAAGTATAACTAATTATTTAATCATGACGTGCAAACGTATGTGAAGCAAAAGCAGTGACGAAACACGTGAAAATTTTCGGCAAAACACCAAGCTAAAATCAATCAATTAATTAGTTTTCTGTGAGACTCGATCGATTTGTTGTGAAGATAATTCATTTGAAAACGATTTCTATTTCGTTGTTTTATGACGTCTAGACAACAAAAATAAACATAACCACATAATTAGTTTCCAATTTTAACAGTTCGATTCGTAATGAAAGTAATTTATTAGAAAACGATACTTACTTCAATATTTTATTGCAAATAAAAAACAGGTAAAAATCATAAATAATTTACCTTGTTAGTTCATTAACTTGCGTTTAATCATTCGCTTGAGAAAGATTTCAATTGCTTTGTTTTATTGAAAGCGCAAAATCAACTGATTTGTCAGCTTTGACAATTTTGCAGCAGTATAAATTTATCTTATTTAAAATGAAAGGGAAAGAGCTAAATTTCAGCATCTAATGTATATTATGCATTTATCAACAAAAATTTAGTCAACACAACAAACTTAAAGGGGCGGTAAATTATTTTGTTACAGTTATTAAATTTTGCATACATTTACATTAACTACATTAAAACTTTTTGAAATCTATTTAAATTTTTAAAAATCTAATTTTTTTTAAATTATCCTTGATAACTAATTTTTGATAAATCGAGGGAGCAATAAACAAGTAGTTATGAGGGGGAATTTAAAAAGAAAAAAAAATGATTTTTTTTTTTATTTATTTAAGTAGTCTTTGTAAAATTTTAGTATGCTTAATTTAGTATACAACTCTAAGACAGTAATTTACAAAACATATTTATAACATCCGACATCCCTTTTAATAACTAATATCTTAATCATATTGCATGTTTTGCTTCATTGTAAATGAATGTCTTAGCTTTCTAAATTTTTTGCTTTCTTTTCTTACATCAGTAATCATCTAATAAAAATTTTCTTTAGTAGTGTTTATTTTATGTGTAGTCTTTTCTATATTCTAAAATATTACATATATTCGTAGAAATTTTGTTCAATATCATTATTTAGAAATGCATACCGTTATAAGATACGTCCGCGCTAATTATATTACTTCTTTCTTCCCTTTTCTTGAAGGAAAATAAATTTCAGATATAATCAGGGAGCTGTTCCCAAAAACTATTTAGAAAAATTAAATAAACTGCCATGTTTTCAATAAAATAAATTAAAGGCAAACAATAATGGTTAAGCAAAAATTAAAAAAAAAATAACGAAAAAAGTAAGAATGGTGTGAAATATGTCATACAAGATTATAATAAAGTTTGAATAAATTCATTCATTGATCAAACTATAACTAAAACATACCAGTCACAAATATTAAAAATGGTGTGGAAATGTTACATACTAAATAAGAATAATGGTGACAGTTATAAATTAAGATTTTTATCAATTTGAATTTATTAATTTGATTGTTTGTTTTTTTCAATTAAAAATATACAATATACTTGGTAATAAAATATACAATATACTTGGTAAAAAATCTTTCTTAAATCTAGTGAAATAGATATTATTGAAGTTTAGAATTTTAATAAATTAAAATAAAGCACTTATACTTCCTAAATATGAAACTATTTGCGACAATTACACATAGTGTGATTACTGTGTCTAATCACTAAAACTTATTAATTTTACAAATTCAGGGAACAAGAAAAATTGTATCGTTCCCGTATCATAATATTATAGAAAACATCATATGCTTTTATCTTTAAATTATATTCGTATTAAAGAAATTATTTCTTTGTTATGTTACGAAATGGAATGAATTGGGATTGTATATTTGTAAATTATATTTAAAAAGGTACTTGTTTGAAATTCTAAGTTAGTTTTCAAGTCTAATTTATATCTGAAGATTCTACGAATTTATAAACAACATAAATTATATAAGTATCAATATTCAATATGCAAACAAAGCTAAAACACCATATATCAGAAGTGATAAATATATTAAACGTAAATATGCGCGTTGAACTGATATTAGGTGCGTACCGATTCTTAATACGAGAAAGAAATATCCGAAGCAGAATTCAAATAATACAAAAATATTCAATAAGGCGCAATAGATATTCCGTTTGTATTCTATTTTTTTAATATAAAACCATTCATACTTTAAATCTCCTTATATATTTCGAAAGCTTGCTTTTTGACCATCAAGTCATTAACTGTAGCAGATGCTTCATTTAGAAGGAAAATGTATATATCACGTATGATATTAGAAAGAGCATTGCACATATCATGCAGCTGTATTAGACAATATTGAAAAATAGTTCAATTAACTGTATGTTTTATATGAGAAAGCATTTATGTAAAAAATACTGAAACAAGTTGTAAAAAAATTAAAGACTATGAAGCTGATTATAATTTTTATTATAAAAAATGTGTTTTAAGCAAAAAACATTTTTTTAAAGCTGTAAATTGTAGTAAAGTCTTGATATTTTTCATTAATTAAATTTTAAAGAAACATTATCGTTCGTTTATGATAAGATTCAGAAATTTAAAAAATATCAATCGTAAAATCTGTGCTTATTAAATTTTTAGATAAAGTATCTTGTAACTATATTCATGTAAAAGATAAAATATCGAAGCACATTTTTGCTAGAAATTCATTCATGACATTCAGTAAACAATAAAAGAATGCAAAATCTGGTCGGTTATTTAAATAAATAAACAAATATTCCTATAATTATTTTATATTCTTCTACCTCATCATCCAATCTTTGGAAAAGAATTCACTACATTCAGTATACACTAGCAAGGGTTTGTAGAGAAAAACAGAAATAAAATATATAATTATAAAAACGTAAACATGTTTATAAGTAAATACTTTACTAGAAGATTATTTATTTAAAAACACCAAGACAAAAATTTCTCAGGAATACACATAACATTGTAATTTATAACATGAAACTGTTACCTCACACCAGAGTAATAATTATTTGTATCAAAATGACCATCATTTTAGAATTAATGCGTAAGTAAATACTTTAATAAATTCAGTAGTAGTGTTTGAATTCTTAACGCTTACCAGCTGAATACTTTCCCATAAAATTGAAAATGTTAAAACTTTTATTTTTACATTTAATAAATATAATATAATAAATAAATAATTAGAGGATAATAAATAATTAGAGCTTCAGCTTCAAATATTCGTAAAAGTTCTTTTTATTTTCTGATATAAAATCATGAGTTTTCAAAATCAAACTTGGGTAAAATACCCAAAAGAGAAGAAAACCTAACTCTGATCATATTTCACCTTTGTAAAACCAATTTTTAAAAATAATTAACTATATAATACATTACAAGAAAGTATGATAACATCCTGTTCTAAGTACTTTGATATGCTTTGATTAAATATTATTCTAGTGATAGAGGAAATTCAGTGGTTCAAATAATTGATAAGACTGATTTTCAGGGTTTTCAAATGCCATTTATTTGATGAATATATTGAAATAAAGAGCAAAATGGTGTGTCAAAGCATTTATTGTCAATTTAAAAACAAGCATGTGCAATCTACAAAATATTATTAATAGAAGTATATATAAATTGATATAGAACATTTAAAAATGTTTCGGTCTTACTATATGTCATTAGAAAAATTTCCAAACTGATAAAGGAAAAATTTTCGGGGTAGTATGTATTAGATTATAATATTCGAGTAAAATAAAATTCAGAAAATGTTACTTTCAATCCCAAGCACGAGGGTGAAAGTATAGTAAAAAGACAAAACAGGCTGAAGTGGAATAAGTGTAGCAACGTTTTGGCATAGTTCATTTTTTACTCAGTTACTATTAATGTTACACTTCTGACATTTTTTTGGCATAAACTACAACAAATTGGCTTTTAAAACACGTGAGCTCTTTATAATTTAACAATGCAGTATTTAAAAGAAGTTGATGAAAATTTGATATCTCATGGTTGGAAGTTATACTGAGTTAGAACCAATCGGTAGAAACAAAAATCTTTTTGAAATAATTATATTTAAAAAAATATATATTTTTTACGATTTACATAGATTAAAAACCTTCGTAAGAAGAATCGGTAGAAACAAAAATCTTTTTGAAATAATTATATTTAAAAATATATATATATTTTACGATTTACATAGATTAAAAACCTTCGTGCTCATTGCTAAAAAAATATGAAATCTTAACTATGCCTATAATTTTACGAATTATTGCAATTGATAAATCTGAAATAATTAAATCTAAAATAATTTCATATATATCTTAAAGGTGCTTTCAATTTATTTATTTTTCTTGGTTGTCAGCTAAGCTTCATTTTTAATGCAGCTTCAAAATTATTTTCAAATCCACATTTGTTAAACTTTCTGTCGTTTGTATTTAAATGCCAAAGAACCATACTGTTTTCCACTTTGTATTGAATATGGCACTCTTTTATTCAGAGTCAACTATTGCCTCAGAACCACTCGAAACTGTTATTTACGAACAATTAGTTTTAAACGCAATATTGTCAGTAATCTAGAGAAAGGCTTTATATTTTCCGAAAATAAAAAAGTGGTTCGTGGTTTTATAAAAATCTTAATAGTAATATTTTAATGATTTATTCGTGAGTAAATAAAAAAGATTCAAAATTATATAAAAAAAATTATATTAAATGTAAAAAAAAAACTTTTGTGTACAGCATGCATAGTTTTATGTTTCTTGCTTTGATGCTACAATCGCAACATAGGATATTTTTACTGCGTGAAAATACATACAATACGTTGCGAATGTAAGATTTACTTGATGTTTTTCATTGAAATCATACAAAAGATATTTTGTATAACGCAGTTGATCTTAATATAAAACAAAGTTGGAAAAATTATACTCTTAGAATTGGGTTTTATTTTTTATCCAGATATTATTTCGAGACGTAGGGTATTTTTAGTACGTGAAAATAAATGCAAGACTTATTCGTTGCGCATACAAGATTTATTTGATGTTTTTCATTGATATCATACAAAAGGCATTTTGTATAACGCAGTTGATTTTAATACAAAAGAAAGTTGAAAAAATTATAATCTTAGAATTGTGCTTTATTTTTTATCCAGACATTATTTCGGGACGTAGGATATTTTGTCCTTAATTTGTAAATATTATATTTAATAAAGTATTTTAGATTTTAATCTTTATTTTATTGTTGTTGTTTTGGCTGACACTAATTTTCATATTATTTTTGCCTTCGCAAGTACGAAAAATGATTTTACATTATAATAAAATTAAAACTTATAAATTGCAATTATCTTTATTAAGTTTTATTTGGCTGTCACTATAATTTTCAATTCTAAAAGTTATATTTATCAGTTGCACTATTCCTTTATACGCTAAAAATTAAAAGCTATAATACTTCTCTGAATGCAGAGATATTTCAATGGATAATATTACTTAGAGATGCATATTTGCGCTAAGAGTTATCTTTCACTTATCAGAGAAACTCAGTGAATGCTTAATGCGGAGTCAATTCAATAGTTGCAGAGGCAAGGTACTAATTATAAAACGAACTAATCCTTTTCCTTTTCATTAATTACATAGCGTAGCTCCCAATAATAGTTTAATGCCTGTCAATGAATACAATGTGCTGCTGTATTAATATTATGTTGATATGCAGCTCTCTATATATGTGTTTGTGAATACGTCTTAAACAAGTTGACAATTTGTAATTGAAACTACTGAAACAGTCACATTGAATTCATGCAAAATAAAGCATACATTTCATAGAGTTATATAAATTTGTACTCATATAAATGAAAAATGTATACAAAAGAAATTAAATCAATATACAGAGTGATCACGAATTCTTACAATATGAAGAATGCGTGAATAGTATGTAAAAATACAGAAATATGCATTACAATAAAATTCAGATCATACTCCCTTTAATCAGTTAAAAAATACAGGGTGTCTCATTCCTGGAAACATCTGAATTTTTGTTCATATATTTTATAGATTGTAGCAATATTTTTAGCAAACTGCTTTTATGAATGTAAAATATGATATATTTCTAGAAATGATTTCAATGTAGTAATATGTCCAGGGATATGTGATAGGTTTATATGTATATATATATAGGTTTTTATATGCTATTTTACTATGATACTTACATCTCAAATAATATCGCAAAGAAATTTAATATTAGAATGTAGTTGACAATTATAGCCTATACTTCTCTTGGAATGATCACACTTTATTCGATGCAAAGTAAATTTACTGAAAGTTTAGTTAAGATATCATTTCTATAATAAAGTCATGAACAAATTCCAGTTGGAAAGAAAAATTCTATATTTTTCACTGAGTATAGGATCGCACCTTTTTTCAATTTTAAATATTGTTCATCTGGTTGTGCACACTGCCGCACTTTTTGATCCTGCAAATTTCGCCTGTAAGGGCGAATTTTAAAACTTTAAAATTTCTTAAAAACGGAATATTGCATAAGCTATTCTCCTATCAGATGCATTATACTCAAAAAGTATAACAGATGCTTTATTAAGTCTGTAAATTTACCATTAAAGGTTGACTTAGATAGGTAAATTTTATCTCAACTTCCAATTTCAAAATTTTTCCTGAAACATATTCAACTACTTATGTACGCTATTTAAAAAAAAAAGAATAGAAAAGAAAACCATCGACAAAATTTCTCTCTTTCTTCACAATTGTACTTTGTTTAAGTAATTTAAAATAGCATAAATCATGGAATAAAGCTGCTTTTACCAAATTTATTTAGGTAGGCTGTTCTAGCATTTCAATAGCTGATTTAAAGAACTCTCTACAAATTAAAAAAAAAAATGTGACTTTATCAATTAAAACTTTTATTTACGTATTTATTTATTTGTTATATTTTATTGGATACGTTTCATTTGACTTAAAACTGAATGTTTACCATTCTATCCCAAACAAAAACTTGAGTCCAAGCTATAGTGAGTTTGCAATTTGTAATTATGGAACTGGTAGTCAAGATTTGTATTTGAAATAGCAGGAAATGGGTTTTCAATTTTAATCGAACTAATATATCCTAAATTTTTCTTCGGTATATTTCATTAGTAACATTTTCATTTGATGATTTACTTATGATAACAATATATATATATATATATATATATATATATTAGAAAGGATTGTGATTATCTAATTAATAACTTTGTATTCAATAATTATTTTTATCAAAAATACGTACATACGTTATGTTTCAAATTTTATAAACTGTAACATAAAAAAAAGCTAGTAAAATAAATAAATGATTCTTTAAAATGTTGTTTTAATAATTCACTCGTTAACACTGAGTGGTATATTTTACAATATTTCGTTTTAACTAACTACAACACAAAATAAATTAAAATTAGAATTTTTTTTCTTCTACTTGAAGAATTTAAATACACAATAGTAAAACAGTGTTACTATTGAAATTTAAAACGTTAAATCTGTTTAATATATGCATATCCTTTCATTGAGGAAAAAACAGTATTATTAAATTTCCAATAGAATAAAATGATTTCTTGCAAGCACTAGAACAGGGATTATTTCTTGAGTTCGGTACTTACATTTGTAACTTCTAAAAGACGAATTTATTAAATTTACCTGTGGATAAAACTTGTCCCTCGTTAAAAAGCTGCGTCTAATACTTTATTATATTATTTAACCTTCATATTACCGAGACGAGTCTGCTGAGCTCGAAAGCAATTCAGATTGCTGGCAACTCTCCAGAATTTTTAACACCACTAGTTTAAAATAGTTACCTTTGTCTTAACTAATTGTAGAATTTTAGTCTTTAAATAAAACAAAAATATTTATTCAGAAAAATTCAGACGAGTACGCAGCTATTAGTTCTGCTGTTATTTGCACTTAATGAAAAATATCTATAAAAAAAGCACTAAGATATATATGATCAGTATACATATATATCTTAGTGCATATGTAAAACATCGTATATCAAGATCATTATAACATACTTTTCGTGTATTTTTATAGACTCCGATGTATTATGAACGTATAGTAATTCTATTTTTTCCCATTATTTCGTACCTTTTATTTTTATTTCTTTAATTTAATGTACAAATGAATCTACATGTCTAATAAATTCTTGAATATCCTGTTTGTGAATTTTTTTAATAGGGAAGTTTTATTCGATTACAGTAAGTATACATACATAATTTTTTTTTAATGTGCTTTTTAAATGCACCTGTTTTTAACCCGTTAGTAGTCGCTAGTTGGTCGATTTGACGCCCATCCTTAAGTGTTGCCAGATTTTTTCATTCGATAGCCACCAAAAATTTTTAGAAGTGGCATTTGATATACATAAAACACGAATAAACTCGAAGAAACGTCAATCACATCTCTTTTTTAAATTATTGGTGACAGTTAAATAAAAAGTGCGCAATCTGTAATAGGTGGCGCTGTCTATAGCGACTACTAACGGGTTAATCTAAGAATTTTTAAAGCATTTTACGTTTACGTTGATACGAATAATTTACTGAAAAGTTAAAATAAAAATCTTAAATATTTATCTAACACCATACATTCATTTATAAGTTACAGAAATATTGCCGGTGATATCGGAAAATTTTATTTTATACGTATGTTTTACGTCAGTTTTGAATTACAAGTATAAAATA
Organism: Salticus scenicus; assembly: GCA_963930645.1. Taxonomy (NCBI): domain Eukaryota; kingdom Metazoa; phylum Arthropoda; class Arachnida; order Araneae; family Salticidae; genus Salticus; species Salticus scenicus. The sequence goes on along the minus strand of OZ005651.1, from coordinate 267,442,385 downwards.
TATTCACGGTTTAGATGTTCATGTTTAAAGCAGAAATTGATATAAAAATCAGGAATTTTTTTTTAATAAATTGTGTAAAATTTATACCAAGAAAAGCTTTAAAATTCGTCATTACTGCATCACGGATAATTAGTGCTCGTCCAATTTAAATAAAGTAATTACACAAAATTTGTATCATCTTGTTAACTGTTACTTTTTAAATAAACAACGTTTCTTACGTTATATTTTTTATTTGTTTATTTATTTATTTTTCATTATTATTTAAAAACACTATCTAAAATGATGCACAAAAAAATTAAATTTTACTGGACTGTTTTACATGCATTGTTAGTTTTATTTTAAGGTCAACTATTTACACTATTTTCTACTAAAGTTAATTTTTATTATTATTATTTAATCTAAATTAAACATATCTAATAAGTATTGTTTTTAACATCTTATAGAATGATACTCAATATTTTGATGGAAACAGAAAAATAACTGTATTTCAATTCAATTCTTACTTTAAACCAAAAACTTTTTATGTTGACTAATGCAAATATGAGAAAATTATAATATTGTTAGAGTATAATTTTTTGTTAAACAAGATTATTTTACCTTTTATTGACTAACAACGATGTAAAACAGTATAACTGACATAAAAATCGAGCTTTTAAAAGTATATGAAAATGAAAATGTTATAAGATACATGATGTTTTAAATAGATTTTTATTCCCAGATTAAATTATTTAATATCAGCATATAATAATATATAAGACATAAAGTTTTGTATTATTAATTATATGTAGTATGTACAGTCATATAATTAAGAACTTTTAAAGTCATCACAAATAGAAAATAGCTTATATTTAAAAAATTTGTTATTAACAAAAACAAATATATTTGCACACTCAGCACATACAAATATATATTGCTTCAGTCAAATTTATAAATGAATTATTTTTAAAAAAATGACTATGTTATACTAGAATTCATTAAATATAAATAAAATATACTGTACTCTTAGTTGTAGCTATAACATATTTTTAACAATTTGGAAAATGTAAAAACATTCTAATACCATTAAATAACGCAAATATTCTTTTGTAATATATATTTATTCTTCAGTTTTCAATCATTTTTAGATACATTCACACAGAAAGAAGAGAATATGGACCCATTAATGCTAAAATTCGCAAATTAGGCATTCAATAAAAAATAGTACACATTAAATTTCGATATTTTGAAATAGGATTACCTTGCGCTTTAACTCTTTATTTTCATCATTTAATCCTCAAAATTTTCTTAATACTTCCGTTGTCCTTATTTCCCAATAATACAATTAAAAAAATCGTAAAATATACTGATTGTCAGTGAAAAAGACAGGATACAAAGTTATTCTAATAATTTACTAAAATTTCTGAATAAAGGTTATTTAACGTTTGAGGAAGACAAATTGTACTGTTTTTAGTTGCCTTTTTCTACAGTTGGTCTTCATAATTACGAGCTAAAATTGTACTTGATTATCTGCACAATTTAACAAAATAAAAAATAATCCTCATCGTATCTAAAATTACAACATCAAATCTAAAGTTAACAAAAACATGTTTTGCGCTTTCCAATGAGCACTTGTTTCTAATTAAATTTTAGAGTTTTGTTTTGTCACATTTTTGTCTCATTACTGAAAGTAAAGTTGAAGATATTTGAAAGAATTTTTAAAAATTAATGTATTTGTACTGCTTAAATTTTGTCTTATCATTCAATGCATATTTTTATTTCAGCTGCAAAGCTACGTAAAATTACCTTTATTTAAAAATTTCAAGTTACTGTTTTTTATATTTTACACCATAATTTCTAATATCATGCTAATACTAAAAATTAAAATACATAAAAAAAAATTTGTACGTATGCATATATTTTAAAACAATCGTTCCGTATTACGGGCATAGACATATCATTTAATTCTGTTGTCTAACAGCTTCACGTCTATAATGTTTCTTAATTAAAATTCATCAATACAAGAATGTCTTTTTTTTTTAACTTTAGCAGTCATCATATGCATGACGAATGAACGTTTCTAGGATTTTGTTAACTCTGTAAAATTTGTACTAAGGGAAGTAAGCATGTGAAATTTCGACTTCTTATTTCAGAAAAAAAAATGACCAAGAGAACCATTTTATGATTAAGATAGCCACTATGTGTAAGGAAGTTGCAATTTTGCAATTATCTGACCTGTGATGTTTGTGACATTACTTTGACGCCCTATCCACAGACAATAGAAGTTGGGTTTTGTTTATAATGTCAAAAAATCATATGCAAACAAAATCACTAGCAGGAATTAAGTGCAACATACACGGAAAATTCTGGTTATATCCTTATTATGTTTAGTATTTTTTAGAGAAGAACCATTCAGATACCGACATATTTCTAAAATAAATGGAATTTACTGGAATTTACATATAAAAGAAAGTAATTGTTTTTGTGGCAAGCCCTGTTCGCAGTTCAGACGTCATATAAGTGCTTTGCAAACATTTCTTTTTACAACTATTTAGTTTTCGTTCTCCTTCTTTTATTATACTCATGAAGAATTATATATATATTAGCTATTAAATACATTTTAATAATAAATTTTAATAATAATATTAGCTATTAAAATGTGTATATAAAATGAATTTTTTAATATCGGTGTCAATTTTCGCTGTAATTTTACATAAGTCTTGAGATAAATAACATCCAGTAGTTTTTCTGTTAAAAATTTTAACAGTGCATAGATTTTTTTTTAATCATATGTATAATATTACGTAGCATCTACCTCCATTCTATCCATGACAATTATTGTGAAGCAGCGTACTATATATATGAATTTATACACAGATTGCTATTTAAATTAATCGCATTACGCTGTAGTTTTAAATTTGAGACCAAGGGTAACTTTATCATACAGCATGCAACATCATACAACATCAACAAAAACAAAAACAAAAAAAAAATTACTTTTTTTTTTTTTTTTTTTTTTAAATTCTAAAAAAGTCTGAATCAATTCGTATAACTGGAGAAAAATGTATATAGACATAAATAGACAAAAGCATTTTTGAGAGATACTTACGACTATAATTATATTTTATTGAAAATATTCACCAAACTAAAGTTAGTTTGATTTTATACAAAATATCTATACCTAGACATATATTAGTTTTATGCATTCTGAAGCAATAAATCAATGAACCCAGAAGTTTCTATTTCACAAGACCATTGAACCTTACGGGAAAAGGGCTGTTTGAGTAAAATTTAAAGAAATCTTTAGATCTCGAGGGGTTCATTGCCATTCAAAGAGGGGAACAAACACGAATAGTCACTTCTGGATTTTCACTCGACTCCAAAATTATTGCAGGAAATGCTATCACCTGCTAAAGTAGGGATGATTTTTAAATGAAATTGAGCCGTGAACGTTTTCCAACTTTGTAGAAATTATTAATTATAGCACTTGATTACCAAATACTTTTCATGGGAAAAATCAGTTATTTTCGATATAAGTTATTTATTTTAGAACGTTCTTAATTCTAAACAAACTCTATTAAAAAGCTCAGGATAGTAGTTAAAGCTCCAATGTAAAGTGTTGTTACAGTGTAAGATATACATTTTAAAATTAATAACGTACAAAATTTTCAAGTTGATCCTCTCACTTTTCCGTCTATATCTACGCATATTCTTTCAAAATTTATAATTTTGAAACAAAAAATCAAATTCACAGTTTAGGTATAGTCCATTGGAATTTTCTAATTTTCGATACAAGTTTCTTATTTTCAAACGTACAAATTTCTAAAATTCCAAACTGATTGTTTGAGAACACGAGGATATATTTTTTTTAATTCTATAAGATAGAATGTTGCTACAGTATAAAATATACATTTTGTAATTAATACTTTATTAAAGTAATTTTCAAGTATATTTTGTCATACCTCAGGTATATTTTCAAAATTTGTAAATTTTGAAACAGCAAAATCACAATTCGGAAATTCTTTTTTTATATACCTCTGAAATTTGCTGGTGCAAGGCTACTATATATTTATTTTTGGTTTTCCAAATTCGATTCTTATAACTGAACGACCTTATAAATTTTACAAAATTTACATTACTGTAATTTTATATTAATGAAGATTGTGTTTGTTATAATATTAACATATCTTATTTAATGTAATGAAAAGTAAAATTTTATTTCAGCAAAAGCTGAAATCACTTCTTTAATTTTTTGTAAATTTTTATTCACGAATGTTTAAAATTCATTTCCACTTATCTTTTTAATTTTTATACATACTATCAAAATATCTCAATAATAAAATTTAGCTGTTTTATATAAATGTAATAAGGCAAGTCATTTTTTTATCCTCAGTTTCGTCAACATTCTCTACTTATTTCTTTTCCAATACATTGGCGTTTTGATTATTCATAGCTATAAATTCCAAACGAATGAGAAAAATTGTTTGCATATATTCTAAAGTTTAATTTATTAAACATAGATTATTTAAAAATTAATCGATATTTCATAAAGTAATTTTAGTTAGTATGATAAGGGATTTTTTTATCAGAAGAATTTACGTTCTTTGGCATTTTATAAGCAACCCAATATATATATATATATATATATATATATATATATATATATATATAGACTGAAAATTAATGAAACAGAGATATTGGTCTAAAAAGGCCATTCTAAGTCTGTTAAAGTAGTTAAGTAAATAAATGAAATATTAAAAAAAAAAAAAAAAAAAAAAAAAAAAAAAAAAAAATCTAATTGCAATTGCTTGCATGTGTTACATTTTGTTACTGTAAACTTAATTTATAACGATCGTATCATAACTATGCCAAAAAATGGAATATTCATAAGTAAAGGTAAAGATTGGGATAAAACACAATCGAATACACCATGTAAACGTTTTACTCACATTTTTATTTTGATTCAACCAATAGTAATAGAAAGCCCGTTGCTTGTAAATAAATATTGATAAAACACCTTATCATTTTCCTTATTTTTGAGAAGAAATGAAATTCAGCTCATTCTATCGCGTACAACGTTTTCTTTTTACACGATATTTGTTTGGGGTTTTCATGTAACTAGCCCAATACTCATGGCGATTATATTATGTAAGTGAATTTTTGTTAAAACTTCTGCATGCGTAGTTAAATGCTCATATTTCCTAAGATATTTATTATTTTTGTATCCTGCTTGCAGTATGCTTTGTCTAATCTAATGTGATAAGTTTCCCGAAAATTGCTTTGCATTGCGTGTTATAGTTAAAACTGTGACTTTTTTTTTTTTTTTTTTTTTTCAGTTTTTTAAAGAAACCGTTATATCTCCATGCATATATGAGTTAGTCTCATGAAACTGCATATCGATAATAAAAAGGAACCTCTTAATCACATGCTACAGCCAGATTGCATTTCAAGCATTATTTTCTACAGGGTGATTACCAAACATTTTCATTTTTGTTTAATACTTTAGTACCCCCCCCTTTTTTTTTTTTTTTTTTTTTTTTTTTTTTTTGCTTTCGGGCAAAATTTTTACTGAAATTTATGAGATATAACATGTTTGTTACATTCCTTAAATTCCAAGATGATTCGTCAAGTACTTTTTGAGATATTTAACAAAACGTCTAAAATTGAATATGTCCGGTCTGGAAAGGAAAAGCATGAATATATGAATATATAAAAGGCTTAATTTTTAATTATAATAATTTTAATATAATTATTTAAAAGACATCTTCGTTTAGCTAAAATAGCTTTTAGAGGTAATCTGATTTCAACTTTTTTTTTTTTTTTTTTTTTTTTTTTACTTTTAAACCTAAAATTTTGTAAATCATGTATCGATGTCGAACAAAGTTTAAACATAATACAACTTAATACTTGCATACTAGAATAAATATTTAAATGTAGCTTTATTTCAAAATTATTTGTTTTTACTTTCTTCTACATCTATGTGTAAAAAAAGTTACGTATTCATGAAAATTTTTGAACTCCACTTTTCGACGAATTTATATGCTTTGAGACCACCTGAATACGATTTGACTGCTTTTCGAAAATACATGTATTTCTGTGTGTGTGTGTGAGTATCAAAAATTTTGTGGACGATGTATATTACGAACCAATAAACGAAATTTAACTAAACTGGGTATTTAGTTGAATCTTGACCTAAATTTAATTTGGGGTTCGTTCGTTCGACAGATGTTATCTTATTTTTTTTCACAATTTTTAATATGGCAGTATAGGGCAAAATTTCGTGTAAATATACATAATAAGAGTTATTTTTATGGAAAGATTGTAAAATTAATATGAATTATTGATAATAATGGCAGTAAACTAGGAAAAAATTATGTGTATGTAGGAGCAATGCTCCTATTCCTCTGGGGTAAAATACCACAGATGGGGTGTAAATTTTCGATATGGGTATCATTCAAAATAACTTTTCAATACCTTTAAAACGAATGGTTGAACCATAGATCTGCGACAATTTAAGACAAAGTTATTCATTTTTTTTAATTTTTAACGAAAAAAAAAATTTTTCAGATGTCGGCACAAAATTGATTTTCTTTCAGAATTTAGTGGCATACTTGTCTGAGATAAAAATCGTCTGCATTCATATGAAAAATAACTTTTATAAATAACTTTTATAAATAAATTGTATAGTATAGAAAAAATTCTTATGGTGGTCACAACACTTTTCATTTGGATTTACCTTAGATGCCCTAAGATATGTCATCACATAAATGTATCCTTATTTCTGATTATTACTTTCTTCTATACATATAAAAAGAAAGTATTAAATTCGTGAAAATTTTTTAACTCCAGTTTTCGACAGATATACACGTTTTGAGATGCCTTGAACAAGATTTGGCTGTTTTTAGAAAATGTCCGTTTGTGTGTGTGCCTGTCTGTGGGTATCACAAATTTTGAGAACGCTGTATTTAGTACGTAGTATTTAGTACGACCCTGACCTAAACTAATGCTGATTCCATTTGCGTGGTAACCGCTCAAAAGAAGGCGTTGTGGTCCCTTTTTCCTAAATTTTTAATATTGTAGTATTGGACAAAATTTCGTATAAATGTACATATTGAGAGTTTTTTTTTTTTGGACGCATGATTGTAAAATTATTATGAATTATTGATAATAGTAGTAGTAAACTGGGAAAAAAAGTATGTGCATGTAGGAGCATCGTTCCCACCCCACGGGAGAGGAAGTACCAGGTAAATGTACCATTAAAAGTACCAGTGTGTGTAAAAGGTGTGTACATTTTCAATATGAGTATCTTTCAAAATAACTCCTCAATACCTTTAAAACGAATTGTTGAACCATAGAACTATGTTAATTTAAAACAAAGTGATCGATTTTTTTTCGTTTTTAAGGGAAAAAAACTTAGGGAAGGGAAATCACATTTCTTCTGATGTGGGCACAAAATTGTCTTTCTTTCAGCATTTAACAGAAGACAGTCTTGTGAGAGCCACTATGTACTACTTTTTATTTTATTTTAATTCAAATAAGGTAAAATTTACGCAATGTTACCCCTGGTATAAAGTAACATTCTATTAGAAATTTAGGTTTAAAAAAAAAAAAAAAAAAGAAGAAGAAAAAAAGAAATCTTATGTTTTTATTTTAGGTTGGATACCGTATAGAAAATGCTATATTAATGTAAAATTTATAGAAACTTTTTTTTAACAGGTACGTGAAATTTAATTCTTTTCAACAATAAAAACATTGTTTTCAATGAAATACTAAAACATTTATTTTACATATTTGTTTCTCAATCAAAAAATATTTTTTAAAATAATTAAGATGTATTTTGCATTTTTGTACAATCAAAAATTCCCAAACATTCGTTAATTACTGTCCAAAAAGGGATTAATCAATTAATGCTTCTTAAAATAAATGTATATAGTTATATATGATTGAAAAAATTTGCGATATCTCCGTATCCTTTTATTACAAAATTTACTACTTGACAGCCAGTAATTATCCGCGCCTTCTTTTAATTACTTGAAAATTTCACAATGGTTTAATTGGTGGTATTTATGTCATTTCTTCCATGAACCGGCTAATAAATGGTTATGTTTAGATTTTAAGAAAAATGTACTTTAAAATACAAGTTATTGATTAACAGTACTTTACATTACCTACTGAAGTATAAAAGAAAAAAAAAGAATTCAAGCAGTAAGTTTTGCAAAATTTTTATTTTATTTATAAACACTTGAAGTTTATGTGTAGTTTTTAAAATTTAATTTATAATCTGCTTCTTTGAAATTATATAATTTATTTATGATAATAATTTCCTTAGTAACATAATTTTTGCAACAAAACAATTTTTTTTTTCAGGTAATTAGTTCTGTTTAGGCGTTTTGGAAAACAAACATCTCCCGTGAGATTTTAGACTAAAGCCGTTTCGAAACAACATAATGCTTAAAAATTTAACGTAAATAAGAGAAATAATTTAAAATAAACACGTTATTTTACATATTTGTTTCTGACTTTAGAATATTTTTGACGATATGTTTTTGTACCTAAAATCAAAATGATCAAAAAGAGAATTGAATCTTAAATTTAATAAAATTGAGAAAAATAGTGCAATTAACCGTTTATTTTATCGAAAATAAACTTACACTTATCTTAAAGTACACTTATCTTAAATCGGATTCTAGCATACTCTAAAAATGCAAATTGTATAGTCATACTTCCACAAATATGTAAGATAATTTTGCGACACTGCAGACGAAAATTACTTTCTTATAATGAGTTTCACCAGAAGTATTCGGTAATACATCCTTTAAACAACATTTGAGGTACATAGACACTGAAAATACACCGAAAATAAATTATTTCTGAATTATCTTCGAATTCGATCAGAAAAATAGCTATACTTTTAATTTTCCATATATTTTAGTCATCGTAAAATAAGTTATATTTAGGGGAAGCCGGGGTAATAAGAGACAAAAGGGGTAATAAGAGACAAAAAATATTAATAAAATCTATACTATTAATCTAAATAACTTAAAATAAATGTCTCGTATTAATCTCATTAAATGGACTCCTCTTGATTTTTTAGGTAATTTTTGAACTTAAATTTTTTTTTTAAATTCTTTTTTTTTAATTTTCATTAAATCCTTGTCTGTAATAACCCCACGCGGGGTAATATGAGACCAGGCTTGTAACTGTCCATATATAGCAATGTAAAATCATGAGAGAAAATTAAAGATATCTGGAAACAATTCTGAATCAGCCAATAGTTTTAAATTTTTATTATTTACATCCATTCAAAAAATATGTTTTCTCGAAAATTAACTGTCATAAATGTGTTTGTGAAATTCATTTCTTTTAATATTAGGTCCTAAATAATATAATATTGCACTTAATGATAGTTCTACATAATCAACATAACCTAGGGATTAACCAAAAACATCAATATAATTTCTAAAATGGGCGGAAAATATTTTACCCATTTTCTAAAGTGTAGTCGAAAGAACACGTAAATAAAGAATGCTTCAAAGGTTTTAAAAAATTGTACATCAAAAGTCATAGTCTTCGTCAAAAGGTTACACATTAATAAATCCCAAACATCTTACTTACAAAAAAAAAAAAAAAAAAAAAAAAAAAAAGAAGAAGAAGAAGAAAAATTTAGAAAAAGTCACGAACTTTCAGGGTAAGTTCAAAGTGAAGGTGTTTTTTCGTCGTATAAAAATAATTCAAAATATGTTATAAACTTTTCAATAAGTGTATTGTAGTACAGAATACACATGATACTTAAAATTACATATTTTTAATGCTGTCTAAGTATATTTTTTGGTGGGTTTTTTGACTGCGTCTCTTATTACCCCGGCTTCCCCTACTGAAACTTTTTAAGAAAACACAAAATGCTAACATTTGGATTATTTTTCTTATATATTATGATGAGAGTTAAATATCATTCCAACAGGACCATTTACAGTAAGTTAAATTTATAATATAACAATCTCAACAAATTAAAGCTACTACAGTCACATTAAAAGCTGCATATTGAAAGTTATTTTCTTTCTTATAATGCTAAAATATGATTAAAAAAATTCATATAAAATACTTTAAATACTATATTTTGAATTATGTTTTAGTTTTTTTTTTTTTTTTTTTTTTTTTTTTTTTTCCAAAATAAATATTTGAGAGCTATGTAACATTCAGATTTATAACATCTTGTAACTGAAAATTTCTAATTTGCTTTCATGCAAAATTTATCAACTTATTTTTGGCCTGTAATAAAATTAAAAATAAACTTAATCAAATTTGGATTTTTTGAACATAAATTTGTGCTTAATAAAGATGACTGAAATTGTAAATTCAGTAAAAAAGAATAAAATGCAATGACGCAGCATAAATTTATGAATTATACATTTAAAATTTTTTTTAATAACTACCATACATTTTGAAATACATAGCTGGCTAAAATAAAATCTATATAATAGATTTCACTTCAACATGCTATTTATAGGCAAAATTCTTCATTCAAAGTTGTTTGTGAAAAATATTATTTCAAAATCTAATATGTTCGAATTATGAATATATTTTCATATTTTTTATTTATTTATTTATTTATTAGAATATAATCATTTATTTTGTTAATAAATTTCAATTTTGTACAATATTACAAATCACTAAATGTGTTTTTGAGCATTTTCTTCAGAAGGGGCAAAATTAAAAAGTTTCCAACAAGCAATTTATAGACATAATTCTTCATTCAAAATTGTTTGCGAAAAATATTATTTCAAAATGTAATCTGTTCGAATTATTCTTCGACCACATTTCATAAAACCATGGAAGCATCTGCGCAAGTGCTAACTCAACGAGTCCAATGTTAAAATAGGGGTGACAGTCATTTGACTCAGAGAAAATGAGCAATAACACACAGCGCGGAATTACTGGATGTTTTCCAAATTTCAAACTATCGGTCAAGCTGGCATCCCTCCAACACTTTGGACGCGTCCTCACTGCTAGTTTTAGGATACGTGGCTGCACTGTATATGAATATTTTTTCATATTTTTTATTTATATATTTTTAAGAATATAATTAATTTTTTTTTTTTTTTTTTTTTTTTTTTTTTTTTTTAATAAACTTTAATTTTGTACAATATTACAAATCATTAAATGTGTTTTGAACATTTTCTTCAGAAGAGGCAAAACTAAAAAAATTCGGTTTGCTATTCTCTCCATTCCTATGTGCTATCTTTAATTTATACAAGAAAACATAGGTTACATTATGTGCACGTTGCCTGCTTTTGATAGCTACTGTGGAGCTTAATTTATATTTTTTATCTTTAAGAATATTTAGCCTATTTTTACGATATTTCTTTATATATTTAAAAAAAAATTACATTCAGTTACTTCATTTTTTTTTTTTTAATAAAGCAAAATAACTTTGAAACAAATAATTTCAAAATTTGCTGATATTCTTTCACTCTAATCTCAATACTGCAAAATAAAACATCGTTATTTGTAGTCATTGATAGTGTATTAATAATAATAATTATGAAGGTGTTTTTAATTGTTTAAAAACATAAATTGTGTAAATTTCAGTTATTCGCCTTTTCTGTCATTTTAAATACTCCCCAATTTCATTGGGGTACTATGTTTATGACAATTTAATCCTCTTAAATAATTATTTTATAATTTCCATTATATCCAACAATAATAATAGTAAAACGTTCTCTAATATTCACCCACCCCATATTTTACAATAGTTGAAACTTTTATTAACATTGTCTTAAAATTAGAAAATACAGATGATTTATTTTCATGAACTTTCAGATTTAATAATACCTATAATAAATTTAGGGCGAATAAAATTGCTTCAAATTTACAAAGCAGTTGGTTCAAATATATATTGCTTTGTAGTTACAATATGAAAATCTTCTTACACATTTTGTAAATTTTCATTGACATCTTAGATTTCTAATCTTTACTGGGGAAAAAGTATTTATAATTGTATCTTTTAACCGCATCTTATGGACCTGATGTCATTCAAAGACTAGATTATTTCAAACCAGCCTAGATAAAATTTCTTCGTAAATTTAAGTCTTCGTAAATTAAGCCTCGTACGTTCCATAAATACGCGCGAATAAGTTCTTAATATCTTAAATGAAGTTTTGCTAAATTGGCAGTCTTTTAAATAGTCTTATAATTGACTTTGATCTTATAAAAGTTTGAAATCAATTACTTTCTTAAGAAAGAGGGAGATTAAAGAGAAATGTTCTCTGATCTTCAAATTGTATTCACCGATACAGGCATTCAAGAAATTTAGAAAGGGATCTTAGCAAACTTTTTGAACAATATTATATGTTATTATCCAAGTTATAATTCTAAAGGACAGTTCTACTACAGTCTTTTTAATTTTTGCATAGGCACTATAATGCTTTTATATTAATATATTTCTCTATAAGAGTTATTGTTAATAATATCCTGTATAGACTATGTCAATTTTAAGCACATATAAGCACTGACAAACCTATATTTGGTTGATTGATTATAAAATTTAATGTTAGATTAAAACATAGTAACTCTTAAAATTATATCTATAGAAAGATCAGTAAAATCAAGGTAGTCACAAAAATCTACTAGATTCCTTTAGATACCTATTGCCTTTTTGTTGAACCCTTAATTAGAATTTAATCAAAATTAAAAGCAAGTTCTTCTGACATCTAAAATTAAAATCGTAACAAGACAGTTCTGAAGAGGCTGAAAAATAATTTATTTAGTTTTCAAAAGATAATATTAGAAAATATGAATATTCTTTGGATGAAATTTTATCAAACATTAAGTAGTTTAACAAATAATTAGAATTAAGTTAAAAGTTAGTTTAATAACGAAAGATCTTTGAATTAAATTTTATAAATTTATCAACTTTTTCCTTTAAGAGTTTAATTAGCTGTTTATTATGTGAAGATGAAAGAATGTTTTCGTTTAAATTTTAAAGTCAACGTATTTTTAATTTTCTTTATTAGAAAAAAAAATTAAACATTTGTATATATATATATATATATATATTGATTTATGTATGTATTAAAAAAATCAATGTTTTCTTTGTTTAACTGCATTAATGAAATTAGGAAAACTCTACCTAACAAAAATTAAGAGCTTAGAATTTTTCAGATGTCATATTTTCATTAGATTTTAATAAAATTTTATCTAAAATCAGATGAAAGAAAAACGTCAGTAATTTCATAAACTGCCATAATAAAGTGAAAATAAAGAGGAAAGGTTTGAACTTCATCATTTATTTTTATTTCAAATTAGACATTGATTGATTCATTTTTAAACACAGTTGGATAGTTACTTCAAAGTCTCAGTTGATACCTTCCGAAATATTCTTTAAAGAATATATGTCTACTATCGTAATTTTGTTACCAATGTATTTGTCTCCCTGTAAAAGTGTTTTTCTTGATTTTTTTTTTTTTTTAATGCATGATAACGGTAACCATAAAATTGAAATATTCATAGACAAATTAAAACATTCAAATTAACAGATTACTATAACTTCATGTTTGAATACGTTTTCATACTTTTGTATTGTTAGTTTTAATGTTTTTTTTTTAAACGTTGATTCGTTTTTTTAAATCTATTAATGCTTCTTGGTTACTATAATACTGCTTATTTATGTAATTTTCTTTTTACACAAGCACAGATTTTTTTTTCTTTTTACAATTTATCTATACCAACTTCCTCCTTCTCACTAATATATTACCATTATTTTTTCTTTCCTTTATCTTAACAGAGAAAACTCGAACAATGTTTAATCTAAAATTTCACTGCTTCTTTTTTTTTAACTGCTTTTTGAGATCGCCCAAAAAGAATTTCAAAATACGCATAAAACATTTATTCGTAAATTTTTGTTTTTATAATTAAAAATTCTACTTTTTATTCATTTAAAATTTATACATAAATCTTTTCTCTCTTTTTTAATAGATCTTTTAATAGCTAATATTATTTAACTACTTCTGTTTAATAAATTATATTCAAAAGAGTAGTTACAGTGCATTATTTTTATTCACATTTCTGTACTCGTAATTTGAAATGGAGAATTTCGAAAGTCAAATTTTAATAGTTTAGTACTTTGAACAAAAATTGAAATATGTAAAATATCGTAACTTAAATTATTTTATTTGAGTTAAATTCCTGTAACGCAGCATTTATTGAAATGTTTGGTATTTTTTAAACATTCAACAATCTAAAAGTTACCTTGGTAACACTAGCAGTAATCAGGAAAATGTTTATCAATTTGGAATAATTCCAACGACCTTATCATTCGAAAATCCAGAAACTGTAAACTGGAATTGTTGGTCTGTGTAAGATAACTAAAAGATAATTTGAGTAAAATTATATATATATATATTCTCCCAGTGTATTTCAACATATACATAATTTTGCCAAATTTTTAAATTTATGATGAAATTTGCTTGCATATCATTATAAAATAATGCACAAGCAAGTTACATACGGAAGTATATTTTGTAAAATTGTAAATAAAATATGAAGAAAATACGTACGAAGGTAAGGTGAAAAGTTCTCGGCCTGACAATAAAAGACTGCTATTTTCAATTAAAAAATGATTTTATTTTTTTACATACTCTCCCTTGACTTCAACACACTTGGTCCAGTGTTTCTCCAACATCAGTATTCCTTCCTGGGTGTGAGAGTCTAAAAGGCTGTGAAAATATTCATCAACGGCCCTTTTGGCATGTTCTATCGTTTCTGGCGTGTAATGGTGGACCCATGTATCATCCATGGTGACAAATTGCTGCACAAAATTGGTCGGATCTTTATCCAGTCGTTCCAAACATTGATGCAACTATTGTTTTTGCATTTACTTTTGATCGGCATTCAGCAAATGCGGCAGCCCTCTTGCGCAGAGCTTTCGCATCCCTAATTTTTTTGTGCAAGGTGTTTCGTACACTTTCTTCCGATATCCCCATAGCCTCACCTATCCTCACCTATCTCACTCACCTTCACTCGCCTATCGTCCAACACGATATCATGCACTTTTTCGATGATTTCCGGTATGGTAACCGTTTATGGCCGTCCTTCGAGTGTGTCATCTTCGAGCGGGTCATCTTCGAGCGACGTGCGACAACATTGTAATTCTTTAAATAAGTTTATTTTGTGCATTAATTTTTAAATTAATTTGTTTGAACATTTAAACTTTTTTCTAATTTTAATTTCTAAACTTTTTTTTTTTTTTTTAAAGAATTTTAGAGACTATTTTTATTGTATTAATAATCAATTTATGTTTGAAAGCAATATACACTTTTGCCACTTATATTTTTCAGAAATTGAAATTTAAACATTTGAAATTTCTAGTTGCGTTGTTATTATTATTATTATTATTGTTATTATTAGGGGAGAGTGGGGATGAATGGGACAGTAGCAAAATTTTTATGTTTTGCATGCACCAGAAACTTGACAATTTTTCTGATATATGGCAGTACTAGGGTCATTCATCAAGTGTAGTTTCAGAGTTGTGCTATCTATAGAAGGGCAGAAAAAAATTAAAGTGCCTTTTCTGCTGCCAAAGTAACTTTTACTGATTCAATTAGGTAGTAGTTAAGAAATTAACTATTTGCTTAAAATTAATATAACTCTTATTAATATGAAAAGGCATAATCTTTTACTGTGTTTATGATATTCAAGAAGAATATTGACAATTGTTCATTAAACATATTTCCTGTTTTATATTATCATGTGGTGGTGGGGATGAATGGGACAGTTTGAATGGGGATGAATGGGACATCCCCCACTATGTGGTAATTAAAATTGTACACAAGAACTATATTAAAACAAACCGTAAATAGATTTTCAATATTTTTGTAACCTGTAGTTCAGTAGTTGTAACATGGAATTATAAAAGTAGCATGGATTTAGAGAAAAATAGATTGAAAATAATTGTTCCGATTTTTTTTTTTTTTTTTTTTTTTTTTTTAATAATTAAAATTAAAAAAATTATAAGTTACACTATTCAATGCAACTTAAATCAATAATATCAATAATTAAAAAAATAAATAAATAAACTAATAATAATTTGATTAAAATCACAATTAAAATCAAGCTAATTAAATAAATCCTGGTGATTATTAATGTAACAGAGAATAGAATGCTTATCTTTTCCCGATCAGTCCGAAACAAAAATTTATCTGGATAATTTGTACTCTATTAAATTATTTATATCTTTCTAGTATCTTATTTATTTATTTATTTTTAGATTAAATCTTATTAGGTTAAATTACCAAAGCCTAGAGCACTAGGAACTGTGCGAACCAAAGGACTTTTGCCTTTCGATGTTTATTTGAGTCAATACATCAGTTTTTGTTAATTTCAGTAAATCCATAGTGTGTAATAAAATCACATAAACCAATTTAATTTTAAAAATCCATTTACTTTCCATTTTGTTTTCTTTTCTTTGTTAACTTCAGTCCTGTCCTATTCATCCCCACATGTGGGGATGAATGGGACAATGCACATGCATGTAAAAAAAATTATTATTAATTAAAAATGATAACTTTTTATTAAAGTTAGTATGTTTATTTGTTACTGAAGTGTGCTTATGAGCAATGTTAGAAAATTCTGAATTACATATGGTGAACGTTATTAATAAAAACATGAAAAATGTCCCATTCATCCCCACTCTCCCCTATTATTAAACTGAGCATTTATGACAAAAGTCAAATATTTACATTCAAAGAAATTATTAATACATAAAAAAAAATAATAATAAACTTGTTAGAGAAAATTTCTCTTCCACTATCATAATTTTATTTTGAGTGTTAGGCAAGGAAGTTATAGACTATTTTATTTTTATCTATTATATTAATTTACTCATTTATGTGTATTACGATATCATAGTGTCCGTATATTTTTCAATTAAAAAATTTATTCTGCTGAAAATTTGGTTTTTGCCAGGCATATTTTAAAATATTTACCAACCGTACACTGAAGAAAATTAAACTTTTTTATAGCATAATGAATATAAATTCGAAGTCTCGCGACAAAATTACGGCGTTTTCTCTAATTAAAAATTTCAGGTCTGCAGTAATTATTGTACTTGCTCAATCAGCATTTTCTGTACATAACTCTAAAAATTTTAATTATTTTTTTAGAATTTGGTATTTTAATATATCTAAGAAATATTTGACAGTATTATTGCAACAATAAAAAAATAAATAAATAATAAATAAAATAAACTGAAATTATGCCGTTAAAAATTTTTCGAAAGGTAGATATATTTATATATATATATATATATATATATATATATATATATATATATATATATATATATTTTTTTTTTTTTTTTTTTTTTTTTTTTTTTTTTTTTAAGAAATGACTTGATTTTACAATAACTAATTTTATTTTAGTATAATTAAATAAATTTAGAAAAAAATGCCTAATTTTATTCAATAATTTCTATTTTAAATAATTTAATACGCTTGTTTGTTGAATTATTTCTCTGAGAAATTTTGCAGTGATAAACGAATTTTGTATACAATTAATTTTTACTTTTATTTATTTATCGCATTATTTTAAAGTTAAATTATTTTAACAATAAATCAAGAGTTTTAATTTT
Organism: Salticus scenicus; assembly: GCA_963930645.1. NCBI lineage: Eukaryota > Metazoa > Arthropoda > Arachnida > Araneae > Salticidae > Salticus > Salticus scenicus. The sequence continues at coordinate 267,424,783 of OZ005651.1, read as the reverse complement.
GACAGAAACATATATAAATGATAACTAAATTAATTTTTTTTATTTTGTAGATTTGATTATGACAAAATTTGTACACAATAATTAATGTTTTATTTTCTTATACAATATTTCTGTTGCATAATACTGCTATGTAATTTTATTGGAGGGAGATCTTTTTTCTTGGCATCTGTGATTGTCTGATTTTTTTTTTTTTTTTTCATTATTTTCTGTGCATTTTTCAAAGCATTTCATGTTTTGCCAGATATTTTCCACTTATTCTAAATTGTGGTGGTATAAAAGCTCCTCCTGTTACTCGATGCTAAAAATTCAAAAATAATTCCCATCCTATATGTAAATTTTTTTTTTTTTTTTTTTTTATATATATATATAAATCAGGTTTAAAAATTAAGAAAATTTATCAACATTAGTATAGCATTATACTGTTTATCAGAAAAGACCTTCATAGTTTATGCTTTAAAGAAATTAATTATCATTTGAATCAAAGATTTTTCTCATAAAACCTTTTTTTTTCTTTTTCTTTTTCTTTTTTTTTTTTCTTTTTCTTTTTTCTCAACAAATTAGTATACTCTGTTCCTTTTGGATTGAAATTACTAAACGAGTACTGTGATAAAATTCTATTTATTAAAAAATTCGCATATTTATTAGCAATTGAATATATATTTATTTAAATGTACATTCAAAAAATTAATTCAAATAAAAAAAAAAATTAACTCAAATTTTCTTACTGATATTGGTGTGTTATGTGAATGTGTTCAAGTTGGTTTCCAACGTGAAGGACCTAGATACATAAATTCATAAGAAATACATTTTCGTAAACATATGGCAGAAATCAGATTTTATTTATTCAGTTAAATCAATGTTACATCTGTTATCTGAACTTTTAAGTTTAAAGTTATGTAACATTTTAATATAACAAGATGTCTATCAAACTGCCTTAGCTTTTTTACTCTTTTAACACTATATTCATGTAGTATTTTTTTTTTCCTAATTGCTCTCAGAAACATACTGCAGAAGATTACTACTTGAATATAGTGGTGGAAGAATCACGGAAAAAATAAAAATATAATTAAAGATAGTAAAAGTCCTGTCTAACATTAAAATTAAAAATTCTGGAAAAGTAAAGTTCTAAATCCTTTTTTTATCATGTCCGAGTTACTTGTTGCTTCTAATTACATAGTTAAGATTCGCAGAATGAAGATCATAAATAGAAAAAAATAAACATTTATAATTACAGTATATTTTTTTCGTTCTGTAAATAATAAACAAATATGTATGAGTGAAAATAAAAAGTTTGTAAAAGTATTGTTAAGTAAAAAAACTGCTATTAGCATTACCCTTTTCTTATCGCTGTATACTCGCTTTCAGTACAGTTTGTTCAATAGACGTAAACATTGCGTTTATATGCATATATATAATCCTTTAAAAATGGAGGGGATTTTTATTTTTGATAGTGCTATGTTCATGTAAAACAACGTCCGGGACACAAAATCACGCATTCATGATGATCCTTTACAAAAATCATTATAATGCATAATGAAAACAGTTTCATATTTATTATCAAAAAAGACAAAAGTAATTGATTCAAAACCACTCAAAGTAGAATATTGGAATCGTTATATACCTAATATCATAAATAATTTTTTTAAAGTCAAAATGTCCCAGCAATCGAATTACAAATTTAAATTATTTTAAATAGCTTTAAAGTGTTAATTAAACTTTTGTATTATTTTTTACATATTTATAATATGTAAAATATAGTATGTAGTCTCTTCTAATAAGTACTTAATATTCAAAGCTTAACTAGAATAGAGGAAGACTAGATTTTCGACTCAAAAATTATTTCACAAGAATTTTTATAAAATCGCTTAAATAATGCGTGAAAATGCAGATTTTATCTTCGTGCACGAAATGAATTCTGGCAACTTGGCTAATTTACTTAGTTAAATTTAGTTGCATTAAAACGCCTACACAGAACCGAGTTAAATATCAAAATATTGTTGTTCTCAATAATAGCAATTTAAGTTGCTCTTTTTGTTTTTTCTCTGAAAGGAATCTGAACCTTACCATAACTTTGAATAAAAAATATTAAAAGAATAGTTTGGGGTCTTATAAGTAAGAAAGAAAAACTGTAAAGAAAATAGAATAAATACGTAGCAAAACAATACACTAACTTTTGAAATACACCATACAGTATGATTTTAGAAGCATGCATCTCTTTTTACCTTTTAAAAATTAGATTGATTTGTCTTTTCGTTTGATAAAGTATTTTAAAAATTAGTTTTATTGTTTATTGTGGTGATCTAATGATTTAAACTTTAAAATAGCTGAAATGTAAAATCACGATGTTAAATTAACATATAGGCATAGCTGTCAATATTTTAATTTATTTCGGAGTATTTTTAGCTCCGCCTCTATTTCGAACCACTTTATTTTTAGAATATTTTCTCCAATACATAACTATGATAAAATAAGAAAAATTTACTCTTAAAAAAAAGTGGTATGGATTAAAGGCGGAGCTAAAAGTACTCCGGAATAAATTAAAATATTGGCAGCTATAATATAGGTATTGCATCAGGCATTGCATTAAGCAAACACATAGGTATTGCATTAGGGAAACAAATAGGTATTGCAAGTAATATACTTGCTAACTACTAAAATCTGATGTGTTTAAAATTCAATTCCATCATGTTTAAATTCAACCACATGTTTACCTAAGTATTTCTTATAGTTTCCTTACTTCATATTTTCATTTATTTATGGTAAAAGTATATATTCTCTGCTATAAAGTTCTTGGTATCCACTTATGGCCAGTGGAAATTTTAGCATCTTCAATTTACCGCTAAGATAGCTGAAGGCCTTCTTATCCTTAGAGTAACAGATTTAAACTGGGGTAATTGTGAGTATGAATATGCTAGAGACCGCGCCATCTGATACTTGAAAATGATCTTGAATAAATAGAATTCTAATGACTTGCGTTTACTTGAGATACATTGGCTATTTAAGGATGTATCCTTTTCATCAGATTGAAATTAACAGTTGATTTCTTATTAATTCCAACTATTAAACTAAACTTGTTAATATTTACAAAATTTCTTGTGATGCATAATTTTCTTTTTTTTTTTTTTACGAAACTATAATTTTGACTGTTTGTGTTTTTATGTTAACACTTGTGTTATCAAATAATTTCCTTAGTCTTATTGTCTTATTTTCATAAAATGAAATATGTGTATACTATTTTCTAAGTATATTTATGTATTTTAACTGAATGATGGGGAGGGGGGGGGGGCTTCTACAGTTCTGTATGGTCCTATCTCTACTATCAGTTTCCTCTAATTGTCTGAAAAATGTTCCTTATAAGAATCTTTAAGCATTTTCTTTCTACAAAGATATAATATGTTTACAACAAAATCGCTTTGATACTTTTATATTTACTACCTATATCTAACAGATTCATCTTTATAAACATACTTGCTTATAAAGTTACAATATCGCATACAGGAAAAATCTTATTTTCATATTGAAGGATTTTTTATAATTTAACTCAAAAAATGCTTTTCAAAAATAATTAAATATACAACTAAGAAAAATGCTTTTAAATAAGAAAGAATTTTTTCTGTGTAGTAAGTATTAAAATTTCTGTATAGTAAGTTGCTCACATACCACATAAATGATGCGGCTATGACGTAAAACTCACATCTTTAAAATATAGAAGTGGTACCGACCAAACGAGAAACTGCATTAAATAGAGTTGATATATATGATAAATTGTATACCAAATACAATTCAATGATTTTCATATAAGCTATAATTATTATCGATTGTGTAAGATATATAGATTTTATTCGTTGTCTAGCAGAAAGTTTGAAAAAGAAATAGTACCTTTATTACTAGGAATTGAGTTTGGGGAGTCGCTCTACGGTCGTTTCTTGCACACTAAGATTCATTAGACTGGAACCTACGCCTTCAAGTGGATTTCTAATCTCTACAAACATCCATGTCTGAACCGTGGTTGGAATCCAGAACCTGGTAAATGAGTTTCTATTAAAGGGGAAATTTTTTATAACTCGATTTTACTGATATAGGGAAGAACCGTGTATTTTGGATCCCCTAAGCAAGAATGGTCATAAAACTTAAATTATTAAAATAAAAAGATTTAATTTGGTGGCTGCTCATTACAATTGCATAGTTACATAGTTTAAACTTGGTAAAGTACTCTGGTAACTATTAATAATTGCAGAAAATAATTATTTTATTTACGTATCGGTGGTCCATATTACACGAACGTATGTGTAATATGGACCAAGTGGTCCATAGTGGTCCTTCCCTTTCCCCAACAGTTGACACACTTGGAATTGTAAAACGAACTGTCCAGCATGTTCCCTTACACACTTGTACATCTCTTGGGAATAGTAGAAATGGACGAAAAAAATAGTTAATGGGCGAAAAAAGAGGGGAGGTCTAAAGGTTATATCCAATGGGTAGAGTGCGAAAGAAGTGATAATTTGATTACCTCTGCTTCCTTGGCCTATTCTATAGCCTCAAGATTTTGAGTATGCGACATATGTACGCCGAGCATTAACAAAATCTCTCTGTTTTTATTATGAACCACTGGTTCATATTACACAACACAGCATGGTTCATATTACACGCGTAAACAGAGCAACGTGGTTTCCAATCAAAAATCGCTATGCAAATTGGAGCCCATGAAACGCATGTCTAAATTCTTCGTAAAATAAGTGCATTTGCTACTATTAACGCGAAAATTATATTACAATTACCTAATAGTAGAAAGTAATACTTTCATTTTAACATACTTGTTTGATCATATAAACCGAAAACTCAATTTCATAATCGTCCAAATACAGGTACGCACGTACAAGTCACTTCCTGCTTTAGATAACAATAATATTCACTGAACGCAGTGAGATGGTTTCACCATCTAGTGTTGAACATACAAATTTCCTCATGGTCCGTATTACACGATGGTCCATAATACACGGCTCTCCCCTATTAGGAAATAATTTTGAGATACATTTATCTGAATAAAATTATAATTGTATAATGGTGTTTTGTTATTTTGTGTAATATGTTTTGCTCAAATTTACCCTCCTATAGCAATTCCATTTGAATTATCCTATTCTACTAAATCTTTCTCAAAAATCCTATATAAATCATAACTAAACGATACTTAAAACTTGTTCATTAGAAAATATGTGAAAGGGCATTAATTTTATTCCACCATGCATGGCCATGATTTTGTTTAATTCAATTCTTATTGAAATTTGGTAGTGTGTAAACTGATATAAAAATTAACAAGAAAAGATACCAAATTCATTTTTAATTATAATAATAAAGTAACATTCTTTAAAATAATTCATAAATATTTACTTTTTTAAACCTACATTAATTAAATAATATTGTCTCAGATGAGAATTTGTGCAAATAAAACTTTATATCATTATATGATTTAACCATATTTGGGGCCACATTAGAAAAATACGTTTCTTTCCTTGAATCGTTGTTGTTTCTGTGTACTTAAAAAGTTTCATTTGTGCTAAATTAGTAAAGTATAGTAATAAAATATGTTATCTGTTTTATTATCAGCTACATTTAAATTTAACATACAACCGAATTTGTAAAAAAAAAAAAAAAAAAAAAAAAAAAAAAATTACTTAATATTATATACCATAACATGATATTCATTGGATATAAGGGTTATTTATTTCTAATCCGAAAAAATATCAATAAATGCTGAAAATTTTAGTAGAGTAAATTTAAAATATAGAATAATAAACTGAATGATCATTTAAACAATTAAAGGTCTAAATTTCTTTCATAAAGATTTTTCTCAAAACTACTAATTTTCTCAATATTTCTCGGTTTACTCAATTATTTAAAATTCATATTTCTATTCCAATTCGTTTAACTTGGAAAGTCTAAATGTAGTAAAGAGTCTTATATGATCTAAACTTTACATTTTATTTTAAAATGAAAAGTCACTGGATAATTTGATTTGAATATTAGTATTTTATTTACTTTCGTAGATGATATACTCTACATCTGCAATTCCTATATAAATTAAGTAACTGTGTCAATTTGTTTAATTTCTAAATTATAAATTTTTATATATGTTAAAATATAGATTGTCAGATTATTTCTACATAAAACAAAAAGTATTATTTTATATTGGAAAATATAATATCATTATAATTATATAAATCTACTACAGCGAATCATCACATGTTTTTTATCATCGCTATAACTTTACTAATTCAATGTTTAAAAAAAAATTAGCTTTAGTTATTAATAATGTCTAATATCTTAAACATAGAAATGTAAAGTTTGAAAACCGTAGTTTTTATTAATTGAATTCTTATATTTATTTTAAATATAACAAAAATGTTGTTTGTTTATTTGTTTTCTTATTTGCTCATATTACGGGAAATTTAACGTAAAATGTATCACTGATTACAATGATCTTTTAAAATATAGATAGCCGACGATTACGATTATAAAATACAATTATACAAATGAAACATAAAAATAAAATTGTATGAATTATTTTGATGTTTTACTGCTATATTTTAACTGTTATATTTTTGATCTATTAATACTGAAAAGGACTAATTTATAACCGAAACGTTTGTTTTCGTGTTTTATGTTTTTAAATAAAGTGTGCTTTTATATTTTTAATGTATTTAATTATTTCATTTTAAAAATTAGTTGAATTTTATACAACAATGAGACGTTTAAATAATGTTTAAATATAATTAATATACTCTTATACTGAAAAAATTTAAATATGTCAGAAAACTTCTAAAACTTTCTGATGAAAAACTAATTTTATTATTCGATAATTACGTAATTTATTATAATATAGTTTGTAAAAATAATTTCAGTACCCCAATTTTAAAAATTTTCTAACATATTTAATTTTTCTCCGTGCGAGGTCTACAATTTTTCGGCATTTGGGGGTCTACATAAACCGAATTTTTTTTTTTTTTATACTAGCTTAGAAAACTTTTTTTTTTAATTCAGTTTTCAAATAATTTCATGTAATTGCGATATTAGTGTGTGGGGTAATAAAATTTGAATTTCGATTACATCCATCAGAATTGGTTGATATCTAATGCTACATACCCAATGGGCACCTTGTAAAGTAAATGAAGTGTTTTATTTGATACCCAAATGTATGAAAAGCTCAGAAATTTTATTTTAATACTTTTCATCTTTTTCAGTCATTTTGCAAATCCACACAGGTAATCGGATCATATGATAAACTCTAATTCATTAGCTTTTTAAGCATGCTTCATAGTGATATCCATCAAGCATTTATGCCATTGTTATACATACAGCTTTGTTCTGAATTCCCAGGTGTAATATCCATGGAAAACTAGCATGCTGTGTCCATCACAAAACTTTCTTCTATATTTTCCTGAACGAACTCATGCAGTACAAATTATTTATGAAAATTATTATTCATTTAAATATTTTTCTATGATGAATTCAGCGAGTTTCTTCTCAGAGAAATTTAGCGTTAATGTCAAATGAAAATCTATTTTGTGCCCTATAGGGCACAAAATAGCATAATAATCCGAATGATAACATCGGATTATTATGCTTCGAATCGGATTATTATGCTTCGGATTATTATGCTTATTATAACTTCCGAATAATAACATCGGAAGAAATCCTTCTTTTATTTAAAAAAAAAAAAAAAAAAAAAAAAAAAATCGGTAACTTTGTTCAAAATTGTGACATATCTATGGTTCAATCATTAATTTTAAAAGTATTGATGACTTACTTTTAAAAACATTCCCACTGAAAATTCCGAACCCCTCCTAGGTCAGAGAAGCTCGTACATGCGCAAAATGAATTTCCTTGCTGACTATTACTATAATAAATATTTCTTTTCAATTTCACAAAGCGTTGTTAAAAATAATTCTCGCTATACGAATTTATACGAAATTTTTGTCCTATACTGCCATAATAAAAAACAGATGGCAACGTTACCTATCGGGAGATTCTCATCAATAATTTATGTCAAGGTGCAACTACATATAAAGTTATACGAAATTCTGTGAAACAGTTCCTGAGCTAGATCTACAACAAATATTTGTCACACATACAGACCCACAGGTAGATTTTTCCTAAAAATGACTAAATTAAGTTCTGGGTCTCTGAAAACGTGTAAAAATGTCAAGAACTAGATGTTGAAAATTTTAATTATAAATAGCAATTTTCATTACAGTAAATTGCTGAAAATTACTAGAAATCTATTAAAAATATTCCCGTTAAAATTAATGGTTAAAAAAAAATTCCAAAACAGAAACACCCTTGGTAACAAATCCAAATATAAATTTTTAAATTTTGCAAAAAAAAAATAAGGAATTTGATTCATGGGTGAATGTAGCATTTTTTTTTTCTTCTTTTTCATTTTTGATGCTAATTTAGCAGATCTTTTAGTTCTGTATAAGTTTCGTAAAATAACTGGATTACTAAATTAAACAGCATGGACTTTTGTGTATGAATTCTAAGTTTCCACGAACTAACTTTAATAATGATCTTAGCTGCATTTTCTATGCGATTCTTGAATTTTTTTAACATAGTTAAAACTTAAATTTTATCAACGAAAAATTAAAAAACTTATTTTTCCGTACTCACTTGAGAAATAGTTTTACTCGCTTTAAACTAATATATGTTAATGAAATACAAAACAAACAACTATGTGAGCTAGATTTCTTTTAAATATACTGTATAAATCTAAGAAAAAAAAAAAAAAAAAAAAAATCTATTTACATGCCCCATTATTATTCATAAAAACAGCCCAACCAGAGGTCGAGAAGTGCTGTCCTTTAAGAAAGTAGACAAAACGTGTAGAGTTCGAATCCAGGTTACGTTCGTCGGCCTAGCCATTTGGTGTTTTCCGCAGTTTTCTTCGAAACTCGTATGAATACTTGCTAGCACTCCTGTAAAAGACCAAACTAAAGGGATTCCATCCAGGACTAAAACCCTAGAACAAACAATCGGCTTTATTCCATACACCAACACACATAATGGTTTTTAAAAAAAAGTTTAAAAATTCTTTATAGAAGAGGTTTTCAAAATATGGAAAACGTTATGCCTATGAAAACAAAGAAATAGAAGCATAGAAACTACCAATAATAAAATTAAAATTATATATATGTATATATCTTTTTTTACCTTACATTAAAATCAGGTGCTATCAAATCCAGTACTCATATACAGTTCTAGTTCATTAAAACGACGGTATTTGATATTTGTTTGCTACTTTTAAAGAGTTTCTAATATCATTTACAGTAGTCTTAATATCATATTTTGAATGCGATACAGATACATTTTTTGGAATAAGGAGGAAAATGTGCGCGTTTGTAAATAAACTATTTGAACAGTAGAATAAACTGTATATAAATCATAATTGAACAGTTTATGAGAGAAAAAAAAAAAAAAAAAAAAAAAAAAAAAAACAGATGAGAGAAAAAAACAAGTGGTTACATATTGCAAATTAATGCATTCCAAACGTGGTTATTGTTGTATTAAAATTTAATTAACAATGAAATATTAATACTCCATGGATTTTAAAAATAAACCATTTTTTTTAAATATATTAGTTATAATTATGAAATATTTAAGAAAAAATATTCAACTGATAAAATGTCTTAACAAAGTATTTAATCATAAATGAAACGAAATCTAAAGATATCTGTGACCGTTTTCTAACATTAAAAGTAAAGTCCCAAAATATTGTAAAATATGTTAACTCATCGAAAACTTGCAAGAGCCTCTTGATCACTGAGGACATAATTAGAAGGGCTTTTTTTATTTATTCCGTGACCCTACTTATGATATCTTGACATTTTAAAGAGACCAAAAGAGACGTTGCTGTGAGTAAGTACTTAAGTTAAACCAACATAAGCTTTGTGCTTAAAATACCTATCAGAAATAAGTGATAATTAAATTTTCACCCTGAGATGATACTCGGTATTAAAAAAAATATATAATAAATTGCATAAATTTTACACGAGCAACATGTAGCGCTTGACACTTTCTACAAAAGTTGAAATAACTTAATGGCGTGCTGATTCGTATTTAATAAGTCCTCCTGCATTTTAACTTTCTTAACTTTCTGTGGATAAAAGCGAAACTTCTATGGTGCTATTGAAAATGACTCTAAGATGAGTCTTTTGTGATGAAAGTGAAAATGGCAGATGGAGAAAATCAGATAAAATATGAGATGAAATTCAAAGTCAAGCATTTATTAATGCTCTGTGTTGAGTGTTTTTGAGACTGTTTAACACACTTTTCAACAAAAGATTTGTGCATATCTCTAGATCTGGACTTTCATGCTTTAAACTTTTTAAATAATCAAATTGGCAGTTTAATAAGGTTAACTGCAAAATATTTCTTTTGCTAAGATTTCTGCAACCAAATTAACTTACGCCAGTCGCATTTTTAATAATTCTGAGTTGTAAACTATGTAGCATTCTTAAAAACGCTTTTATATGCAATGCATTTTTTTTTTTTTTTAACTTTAGTTTTTAATATTTCTTTTAAAAATGATTAAAATATTTATGACTTCGATTACCAATTTCTTTGATGCTGTACTTATCCTTTAACGTTCGTACAAATTGGTAATGAACAATTTATCATACATTTCTATATTGACTTAGATATATTTTACATATTATTAGAATGAATAAGTAAAGTAATAAAACAAATATTTTATTAATATTACAACTTAAATAGTGCTTCTACTTTCATTACATTATTTTACCTTCTTAAATAAACATTCATATATTGAATCAAAATAATGTTCATCTGGCGAATTTTTTTTTTTAATTTAAAATAATTTAGACTTAGTTCTCTAGTTCCATTTCCTTATAAAATAGCCAAATTTAATATTTTTCGTTATTAAACTAGCAAATGGAAAGAGAAGTTTGATTTTGATTAAAATAAACATTTTCCTTTATATTTTGATGAACAAATATATATATATATATATATATATATATATATATTAGTATTATTCTCTCACATTCATTAAATGGAAATCAAGATATTACACTGATTAGCTGTGAGATTCTGGACAACACAACATCATTATATTTGATAGATTTTTTTTTTATAAAATTATGAATGTTGCTTAAAGTTAGTGATTTTAAATTCATATTAATTAATTTTAACAGTACGATCATTACCAGAGTAGTATAATGAATTTTAAACGAAAATTACTTTTAAAAAAAACACATAATTTATTTTACTTAAGATATTATGCTTACTTTTTGAGTTTAAGTTACATTGAATCCAAGATATTGCATAACAAAATTTAAATATTTAATTTTGAAAAGTATAATGCTTAAATCTTCTGTTCATCTTTCACAAAATTTAACGTTCTTAATACTGTCTCTAATATTCATTAGTTAATTTTAACTGATAACTTTTCGACAATGACGGAAAACATATCTTTTATTGCAGAAAAGTGTAATTATTTTGTAATCGCATTTGAAAATTTCATTATATTTCCAAAATTACTTATTATATTCAACAGTTATTTTTGCCAATACTAAATTAATATTACAAAGAATAAATAATTGTTGTCGAAATACTATTAAAGGCTAAACTTTTTCAAAAATTACATTTTCCTGGTTTCTTTGCTTAAATATGTGATCATTTCGTTTGATTTCCTTATAGTTTCAAAATTAACAATTATATTGAACATTTACATTTGACAATATTAAATTCATATTACCAAAAATAACTAATCATTATCTAAGTACCACATTTTTCTGTTTCGTTGATTAAATATGTAATTAATTTGTTAAACATTTATATAATTACAAAACCTAGGTTTACTATTAACTTAATATTACTTACAAATCGATTTTTTTTTAGTCCAAATATCCCTTTAAAACTTTGTTATGCATTTCTTTGAAAATAATTACTCTAACAATTGGGAATTGTGGGTCAGTTTAAATACGCACCAGTCTATCGGACTACCATTACTCTATTAATTATCACTATAAATATTAGTCATATATTCTCTCAGTACAAATATATTTTAAAAATATTTATCTTTGTAAATATTTTTTTTTAATTATGGCCTACTATTTGAATTATTACTGTGAAGGTTTGCAAAGAAATGAAGATTGATATTTTGTTAGGTCTGCCTAGTATTTTATTGTCGTTGTTATTATCATCATCATTATTATTATTATTATTATTATTATTAAATGTTTCAAAAGCTACCACATTCGCTTTGTTTAGGCAGTGTAAAAATGTACATAAAATAAAAATGAAATAAAATTATATTTTCATATTTAATTTACATGAATATATTTTGAATTCTCATATAAATACATATTTTTAAAAACCAAAGAATACATTCATTTTATTACAATTAGTAGTTTTATTACAATTAGTACAATACGTAATTCTTTCTGAATCGATATGGATACATATTTTTTCTTTATTTATTCAAAAATTCATAATACATTTGTTTTATTTGTATCAAATTCTATGGAATTGTCATAAATAATCAGTTAAAATCAAATTAGATAAAAAGTTTTTATTTTGATTCAATGTTTTTTATTCGTTGACAAGGAAAAACTATATAAAAGAAGTTTGAAAACTGCAAGCATTAGAAATATTGTATTCTTAAAATATAATAACAATAATTAATATAACAACAATATAATAACAATAATTAAAATATAATAACAGTCTGTGAAATTTAATGCAGTCCACAAATTTTATTTGCGATAAAATGTATTGATGTTATACTAAATAGTTACATTTTTCCAAACTTTTTTCCATAAGGTAGATTTTAAATTTAATTATTTTTTAAATAATAAACTTCTTATTCCATTTGAAAAATTTATTGTCTGAAAGTCATATAAATCAGGAAAAAATATATATCTTTGATAAAATAGCTATGAAGCTTTAAATTTTTAAATGTCATGAACTATTATCGTCATTATATTTGTCAAAAAATTTATTATAGTTTTTACAAAAAATTATGGAATAGTAATTTAAAATCTCAAAAATTTTGAAACTCATATAAATTATCAAATTTTCAAACATGCATCCTACGACCGCAGAAGTTTATTTAAACCTACGCAATCCAAATATAAAGTCACATTGTAATCATTCAAGTAGATACTTTTCGTGCACTCTTTTGAAATAATTATATTTTGTACTAACACTATCGTAACATGCTATTAAATTTATAAATAAAAGTTCGTTTCATATTTCTAATAAAATTCGTTTAAGATTTTTAATTATTTGTGCATGAATATGTTTATTACGGCAAAATTTTTAACTAAATAGATTTTTTATCCGTGTCAGTTCAATTTGCATAACATAAGTTTTAGTTAACAAAGTGTTATTGAAATAATACATTTTATGTCGGAAAATTTCTTTCAAATATGTATTATCTACTAAAATACACAATAATACATTTAAAGTAACTATACGTTAAACGTTATGCACTAGTGAAAGAGAATTCTTTAGTTACAGATTTTTAGGGATTATCAGGTTAAAATGGTATTAAAAATCTTTAAAATGATGCACATTATCGTATTAAAATAATAAACAATATACATTTTTGTGCATATTGTACATTTTAAATTATATTCATTAGAAAGTACAAAAATAGTTTTTCCATATTTAGTGAATCATATCTTAAGTTGAAATCTCTTAGGTATATATCGTCTTATAATGTTTCATTGAAGAAAAAGCTAGTAGTAAGACAAAAGCTGAGGCAGCCATTCCTGAATGTTACATGAAATTTAATTAAAACTATCAAATAAAGTTATTTAAACAAAAACTTTTTGAAACCTCTTGATAGGAATAATATAAAAAGACTTTTAAATCTGGAAGGTACACTGTATAAATTTTATATAGATGAGACAAATTCTTTCATTTATTTAAATAATATAGTTTATTTATTGTAAATAGTATCACGTATACTTTAAGCTATTTTTCTAAAAGAATATTTTTCCATGATGATCTATGTACAACTATTTAAACTAAAATGTTTCAGAAATATCTTCTACTATGCTTCATTAACAGGTGAAAATATTAGTTATTCGTAAATTCAATTTTTATTTGTCTCAATCCGTTCAAATTTCAATTATTTAAACTAAGTTTGGTGAGTATGAGTTTTATTATATCAAATTTATTATATTAAATTTATTATATCAAATAAATGAAAAAATTAGAAAATGTACATTTTGGTCAAAAAAGTACATTGTGTATTGTTGTACTATAATATTACGATAACATAAATTGTTTCTATAAGTGTCACATATTTTCCTCAAATTTCAATTCGATTATATTTAGTTCTTTAAATCACAATCATAGTTAAATTTTTAAGTTATTTAGAAGAAGTGAATAATTAGAATGATTTTCTGCACAAATATAGTTGAAGAAAAATGTTGATGATTCATTTTTTAATTAGTTGTACACGTATGATATTTACCATATTTAAGACTATAACTTTTCTATTAAAAATTAATGACGTGTTATTTCTTTTATACACCTATTTCATTTTTCTACGTGAATTTATCATAAGCTTTCAGTATAATTATTTATTAATACCAATGGTATAGAAATTTTGAGTACAATAATATACGTTGACATTAAACGGATTTTTTTTTTTTTTTTTTTTTTTTTTTTACGCAGCTGCTTTTGCAGAAATAGCTACCAATTTCATATATAAGATGAAACAATGAAAATAACTTATTACAAAAGTTCGAGAACGTCTAAATTTTTTCAGTAATGAAAATAAATATTGTAAAATAATAATAATAATAATATAAAAACGAGTGTGGGACATATGATACATAATATGAACAATAAAACATTCATAAGTAAAATTATCTATTATTTAGTAAAATTATACTTACTATACCGATGTAAACATGCAATGAAAAATTTTTAATATATTTTTTGTGTTGGAATTATAAAGAATAAGCATTTTATTCTATTTTATTTACATCATTTATTTTTTACTATCATAGTTTGACATTCAAATTCTTCTATTTTCATTATACTTACATAATACTTACATTATACTTACATTATACTTATATATTTAATAATACTTACAAATATGTTCTTTGTATCAAAAGACTTTTAAAAGTTTTCACAGGGAGAAATAATAATTTGAAAAAAAAAATTATATATTATATATATATATATAGATAGATAGATAGATCTGATTATTTTGCCAATTTTTTAAAATCATATACCTTTTTAGTTTAGCTTAAATGGATTGATAATACTTTGTTTAGCAATTAATAATTATTTTGCATATATCAATATTATAAAACATTCTCATGATTCTAAAATTAAAAAAAAAAAAAAAAAAAAAAAAAAAATCAAATACTGACACAGATCTAAATATTCATGAAGTTTATTTTGTGCACGCACTTAAAAATATCTGCATGTTCATGGAAATAATTTTACAGTGTCCTTCCAACGTTTTATTATAATATTATTATTATTATTATTTGCTTTATTTCTATGTAAAATATTTGAAATACTTGCCTTAAATATAAACATTTTAATTGCTTTTAACAAACATTTTTCTGAGGATTATTTGATACTTAAAGTAGGCAAAAAAAAAAAAAAAAAATGGAAACCACAATTTTATTATAAAATTTCACAAAATTATTGCCTGATGAGCATGAAATCTGAAAAATAATTTTTACGATTTCCCTTAGATAGGAATAAAATAGTATGCATATTATTCAAAATTAGCAGTAACTTTCAACAAATCACAAAAATCAAATACTAATCAATTTTTAATTTTTTGATAACAAGACACCATAAGCATTGTTTACTTTTTAAATTAGTGACCATGTTTCTGATTCTAATAGTGCAAAGATTCAGTGCCTATGTGAGCTAACATGAAACCTTTTTTATTTCTCCCTCTTTTTTGAAACACGGTATTTTAAAATTACATATCTGAAATCAATGTAAAAAATTCAAATTAATCAGAACATTAGCCGTGCATTTGACATTAAAAAAGAAACAGAAGGAGAGAAATAAAACATCAAAGGTCATTAAGATTTTTTTCTTCTTTCGATGCTTTGAATTTTCTTTGAATTCATCAAAGAAATTCAAATTAATCATTACATTGCGCTAGTTTTAAAAGAGAGGTTTATAATTTTTATAGTATATTTATTATTATTTAAGAACTACATAGATTCTTTTTTGCAAGTTATTTTGATGAATAAAAAGCACATGTCTCCAACCATCAAAATTATACCTATCAAAATCCCTTATAACAATCAACATCGAATGAAAAAATAATAATTTACAATATTTGTAATGTTAATGATTTAAAAAATAATACAATGATTAAAAAATTAAGGAATTTAACGGGTTGTATTCTCTCCATTTAGTATTTGATTAAAACACCTCCACTGAATTTTCCGAAAAGAATTTTTAGAAGTAAAATCAGGAGATTTGGCCTCGTGTAGAAATTATAAAACGTATACATACGATGTATACATATTAGGCAAAACAATGTAATTATATATTTCAAAATAAATCAAGTCTTCATTATCATTAACAATTTACAGTGACTGTTATTTTGGTGAGATGTGCAAGAAGTGTTAAAAATGTGCTTTTAAAAAATTTGCAAGTACTTTTGTTTATTGAATAATAATAATTTTGTAAATAAACGTATGAAATGCAAAAGTACACAAAATTATCAAGTATCTCTGTATTTTCAGTTTTTGTTTACAAAAACCTTTTTATTCTTGATGCACTATGTAAAAACACCTTTTAACTTAAAATGTTTTCTGAGTATTTACTATTAAATACTAAAGGTCATTTGCGTAGTAGTATGATTGTAATAAAATTCGTATGATTTGAATTTTTGAAAAATAGGTCTGCCTTTTTCCAAAATAATAATCATAATCAAAAGTTGAATACCTCTATTAGTGACTGTGTCTTCCAAAATAAATATAAAACTTACTATACTAACAGCATTCGATAAATATAAGAATATATTAGTATTATTAAGTTTTCGGTTTCAGTAACAAGCATTCTATCAAAAAAGTTCATTAAATCTTAATTTTCTAAATTATTCATATACCAAAATATAAATTATTCTCGGGTTATACTTTGTGTGTGATGGATAGACTATTATTCTGGAAAGAACTCTATTTGATGGATTTCTTTCTCAAATATATTGTATCTTACAAATATTAAAACTATAATTAATATTTAGTAAGTCTAAACCATGAAAATAAAAGATTCAGAAATTTAGAAGTCTTAGTTATTAATTGTGTAATGAGTAGTAGATTATTTTTGCTCATTGATCTTTCTATCAACATAAGAAGAAATTCTTCCCTGCAAAATTATTATATTTTGCTACAAACCCCCATTTTTAAAATGAGACTATATAAGACAATTGACTGGAGATCCTCGAGATTATTTGGTTTTGCGTAAGACTATTATTTCACAGAGACATGTTTCTTAATCATTTAGTAAAAGCAACATTAAGTGCTCTAGCTTAAATGTTAGTACGAATACTCCTTTATTTATTTATTTTATTTTATTTTTTAATCATTGTTCAACCGTTTAAAGAAAAGTGTCGTTTTTATCTTTTGCAATCTTATATAGAACACTAAAGCATCAATATTCTTGTTTGATATCCTATGAATCATAATAAAAATTCGGTACAAAATATTTTCATTATTCTTTTTTTATTAGTGTGCTTATTTTGAGGTATTTTTATATAAGTGCACAGTGTACATTTTGTTACAAAAAATAATCTACAATTAAGATAAAATTATTTGATTTAAGATATTAACATTATTATTATTATTTTTTTTTTTTTTTTTTTTTTTTTTTTTACACATTCATCGATTAATAATTTTCCTCTCGTTAAAACTTCAATTGATATAAGATCTGTCTTATAAATGGTTTCTGCTCTTCACAAATGTTAAAAACTTGTTGGATATGATTGAAGATAGAATACACATATTTCAAGACAGCTTATTTATTTATATTATTTATTCTGAAAGGTAAACCCAAACAGGAATATTCTGCATAAACAATACAGAATAATTACAATAAAAGAATAGCATTTCCTAAAACAAATATTTCAGTGTTATAAAATAAATAAAAAAAAATCTATTAACGATAACACGAGAATTATTTTAAATTCATATTAATTTTAACTCTATTTTCATATTAACAGCAATCTAAAATCTAGAATTCATTCAAGAATTCATATATCAGTGAAATTTTTGCATATAAAATTAAAACTGAAAACTTTTAAATACAAATATTACATTAAAAATATTTTACAAGATCAAGGACATATTAAAATAAAAATACAAAATTCACAATGAATTTTCTTTCAGAGCATTTTATTAATATTTTGGCAAATATGCCTAAAATTTTATTAATTCATTTTTATTTTTATGTTATTTACTATTTTGATAACTATCAAATTTCTGTAATAAACACCTTTAGGTCTTTTAATTTTAATGTTTTTAATATCTTGAATAAAAGAACAAAGAAATTCTAAATTAGCGTTATTTTCAGTAAAGAACTATGATTAATCTATTTTACAGACAAAATTTCCATGTGGTCTTATATAAGAATAAGATGTGTAAGACTAAATGATGCATTAATTAAAACCTTCTTTAAACTGCTCGATGATATCTTATATATTTTATAAATCTTCCGTTCCCATACTTTGTTTTCATTGTTGCTCAAACTAGTGAATTTAATTTTCAGATTTTTTAAATATCTGTTTAACTTCGTATAGTTTTTTTTTTTTTTTTTTTTTTTTTTAAACAAATAAAGCATATTTTACCCCTGTACAACAGCATGTCTTTGATAAATTATGCATTATTTCTACATGGGCTTTGATTATTATCGTTGTTTGATATTAAAATAAGAAATTTTTGACATGGAATCCTTCATTGTAGTGATGAAATTTGTTCTAGTGCATCTATGCATTTATTTTGTTGGAACTTATAAAAAATAACCAAGTAAGCATTTTCAATATTCCATATGTATGTTGTCTTACTATATTAAATATTTCTAAAAATGAAAATCAAGTATCTATTTCTAGACATTTTTAACTTTTCAAAAGATACAACATTTTTCAGGAAACAAAATTTACAGTTCTACAATGTTCTACACTGTTCAATTGTTCTTCAGTTAGACTATTTACAAAGTTCAACTAGATGCAACTTACCATACTATCAAACATAAAATTAGTTTTATACATAATTTTACATTGTATTTTTCGCTGCATAGTTATTTATTATTGTTTTTTAGATAACTGTTACATATTAATCTCTCAATTCAACGATTATCAGTATCTGATCATAAATTTAATATAATAAATACAATTAGATAGGAAGGAGGGTTAAAGTTTTACATCAGTAACTATAGAAAGGGAATTTCCTTTACTACTTTATTTCCATTTTCAAAACTCTAAGTAAATTAATATACGTTAAATTCTTTTTTTTTTTTTTTTTTTTTTAATGGTAAACTGTAGAATTTAGGTTATTATTATTTCAAGTGTGAATAAATGACATTTTCCAGTCAAATCCTCTATAAAAATTTCTATCATACATAAATCTGTACTTCAATAAGGATTTTATTTCAAGTAATTTTTCACATTTCCACAACTTTCCAAAAGAAAAAAAGAATTCAAAACCAAAACCTTAATTGGGAGAATGAAAACGATTAATTTTAGAGATCTCATTTAAATAAATTTTCTTATGAAACTCACTAGTTTAAATTATAAAATTGAAAAGATAAATGTATTTTAATCGTTAAAAAAACTAGTGATTACAAATTTTGATACAGAAATTAATCACAAAAAGTAGTTTTACCCTTATTTCACTATTTTCTTAGCATATACTTTAATAGGGGTCATTGATTACCATGAAGGAAGCAAATCTATTCCTTTAATATTTTGGGAAATATTAAATTTTCCATATCTGGAATGTGGAATCATTTTGTCGGTAGTGGCGCCATCTGTAGTTATTTTGAATAAATTGGGATATCGATTTTTTTGCAGCAACCCATACTTTTTCGGAGCCTTGCAGAAATTTTCCTGAACTTCACAAAATATTTTAGTGAAAAGTAAAAATTGATTTTAATTTGACTGTATTATGTTTCAGCAACATTTAAAACATCATATTTACAAATTAAAGCATGATTTTAATTCTGCAATTAAATCAATTTTGTAAAATTTGCTGCTATATTTTTTAGTCTGAAAGACTTTGTTGCTTTCTTATTTTAAATTATTTATTTAATGACCCTCATGATTTTAACGGAAAGAAAATTGTTTTGAAATAAATCAAAATATACAATAGGCAGACACGAAAAATAAAATTTATGTATCTGATATTGATATCGTCTTATTCATGTAAGAATATCAAGTAAAATTTATCAAAAAACGCATCGTGACATCTTGTAAAGAAACCGCTGTTCCAAAGCGAAAGCTTACAATACCAGATTTTCTGGTATCTTATCCGTAGAATACATGGAAAAGTTAAGTATAATATGTATTAAGAAAGAATAGTGTAAAATTATGTGAAATGCATATAATAATTTTTCACGCAAGCAATTCTCAATTACATTGTGATTTTAATATGCACTAAAAAGTGATAAACTCAAATAATTACCCCATATGCTTCATTTTGAGTTATACGTGGCATCGTTTTAATCGGGTATAAAAGATCTGTTACTGTAAAGTTGCTTTTATAAACTTTTTTTTTTTTTAATAATTGATATTGCAGTTCCTTTGTAGATCCAGAATATCATCATTTTGAAATTATATTATTTATTGAATTATATTATTGAAATTTTATTACAGCTACTGAAATTCTACATTATTTTCCCTCTAGCAATATTACCAAATATTTGTCGAATTCTAATGCCAGCAAACGCTTCTATTATTTTCATTAAAATTCGAATAGTACACGAAAAAATATATTTCTAAAATATTTATAAACTATAACTTTAGATAGTGATTTAATGTCTGGTGATTATTACACTTTCATGTGCAAAGTTATTCAAGGAAGAATAATTTTGTCAATAACAAACTATTTTCTCGGGAACCATTCAAACGTTTTGTGTTCAGGATCAATGCCTATTAGTATACGTAACATGTTAATAACAGAACTTTCTCTAAAGTTGTTGTAAATTAAATTGAACATAATATTGGTATTTAAGTATTCATCTATTGCTATAGAAAATTGTTTCATGATCCATTGTGTATTTCTGTCTAAAGCAATAAAGAGTTATTTAATACTAGCACAAATAATTCCATTTGTATAATGAATGATGACGCAAGTGAACCGTGTTTTATTGTGCCAGCAGATATGAATTATCTTCCATTAGATGTAGTCCAGTAGCTTTTACGCTTTATTTTACAATTCTGTAACATGTGGCTTTATTTTGCACCGATTGTAGAACACTACAGGTAAAATGTGAAAAGTTAGCTATTTTAATTCAGCTTACAGAACAAGATTTATAAATACCAGAGGCTTTCAGTTAATATTAAAGGATTTAAATTGATTCACAGGCTGTCAATTTTCTCACGAACATTTAAAAAAACGACATTATTTGATACAATTTAAAAAATATTGTTTATATTATATGAGAATATATTTTGATTTAAGTAAATTTATTCCTTTAATTTATATTTTAAATATATTCATTGTTGCAATGTACCACCTCAATTCCTCCCAATTATAGTCTATAAATGAAAGTTAGGAGAGGAAAGTGATACGTTTGCGATATAGCTCTAGGCTAAACACAGTGGGAATCATTCCGGGTATAAATAAACCATTGGTCTGAATTCATCCCAATAATTTTCAACAATGCGAGAAATTAATGTTTATTTTCTCCTGTATGGAATATTTATAAAGACATGAAATTTGAACTGGATACCCTTTTACTTATTATTTTGTTAAAGAATGTTGTTAATAAATAATCGATAAAAATTTAAAATTGTTTCATTGCTATAAATTTCCTTTCTTTCCTTTTAATTTTAACCTGTCATATTATACATATTTTTTTTTTTAATTTAATAGCAAATACTTTCATTTTTTAATCCCTGGGCATAAATGAGTCTAAAATTCAAAATTTAGGAAATGTTTGGGTAATTTCATTGCTCTGTTAAACATTGCATTACATTAAAAAAAAAAAAAAAAATCCTATATTATTACCAGGATTATATACGTTATTTAGGAAACGTTACCAGGAAAATTATTTCCTTTTAGCCGCAATTAATATTTTTAGAAAATCAGTGCACTATGTTTCCCAGTTTTAGCATTGCCATTTTTGTAGCAAACACTACTAAAACGGTGAAACTTAGCACCAAAATTTTGGTTGTAGCTAAAATTTTCTAGTTCGAATCTTTTTATTTTTTATTTATTTATTTATTTTCCGAAACATTGGAGTATTGTTTTTAACATTGTAGTTATCATACAAATTTACACATATTTTCGTTTTTCATTGTATTCTTAAGGGGACTTCCCCCTTTGACGGTACTACTGAAGTAGTTTTCTTATTAAAGCTTCTTTTTCCAATTAATACTTATAAATTGAACTATATTAGGTTTATTGAGTAAAATATATATTCAGACAACATTTCTTATGGTTTTTGATATATTTTTCATAAATTTGAAATCTTTAAAGTGCGTTTTCTCAGTTTGCATTTTTTCATGAATTCGTTATCTTCAAAATGCTTAAACTCCTACAAATATTCAAGAAAAGATTTTTTTTTTTTTCTGCTTAATAAAACCTACTTTAAAAAACTAATGATGGATTTCCAATGTCTTTAAAAGAAAAAATAGTGAAAATAAAAATATAACAAAAAGCATTTTTTTTTTGTTGTTGTTGTTGTTGTTGTTTCAAATTTTTACATATACATACATTTTTTAATTTTTTTCCTTTTTTGGGGGGTTTTCTTTTTTTTTTTTTTTTTTTTTTTTTTTTTCGAAAACAAATTAATAAATTTCAAAACCCACCCCTGAGTCTTTTAAGTAGATCCCATTAAACATTGAAAAAAATATTAAGCTTTTTTTTAATATCTGTGGAAGTTTCTGTATTTTGAAGATCATGAATTCATGAAAAAATGCAATTTAAAGATTTCATATCAGTAAAACATATATCAAAAACCATAAGAATTGTTGCCTGAATATATATTTTAATGAAGAAACCTAATATAATTCAATTTATAAATATTAAATGGAAGCATAAGCTTTTATACGAAACCTACTTCAACGACCTGTCAAAGGTTGTAAAACCCCAAACTACGCTTGTTCAATCAAAGGTTGAAACTATTAGAAATTACTAAATGTATTTTTCCTTTCCGAGTCAAATAAATAGCACCATTTTGAAATTTCAATCATTTATTTCAAAGATATTTTTACGAATAGTTTAATTCTAAATTTAATTCTAAAGAAAATTTGCTTTTAATTCTACAAAAAAAAATTGCACATTAAAATTCCTTTACTACTTTGTAAAACCAGCAGTAATTTTACAACAGTAATGCTCTTCCTGCTATTGAAAGTGCAATGATTATACTGCATTTTTTCGAATTCATCGTGCGATATCTTTCTATCTGTTTTTTATCCATTGATTGACACTGATAAGTAAGTCGTAAGTCATATATATATATATATATATATATATATATATATATATATATATATATATATATATATACATATATATATATATGTATATTGTAAAAGTGAACATGCTAAATCTCATCGCAAGTTTAAGTGCAAAACCAGTAGGTACTGTTCCAATCAAGCTAATTACTTTTTGCAGCATAAGGTAAAGGTTCTGGGTATTCTTTCATTCATTTTGCTGGATCGGCAGCTATAAGATTCTCTGTCCGTCATATATATATATATATATATATTTTTTTTTTTTTTTTTTTTTTTTTTTTTTCGGAAAACCTAAAAACTGTTCAAAAATCAAGAGAATTAAAAATCTCAAGAAATAAATGCACGTTAATTTTTTTTTTTTTCTTTTTTTGCAAAGATCAAATGTTGAGCGTTGCATTTTTCATTTAATTATTTATTTTTGTCCTACAAATTTTAAATTTTTCAGCGATAATAAATGATTGAATAAAAAATGAGGCTTTAATGTTAAAAAACAATTTTGTGAAAGCATTTTATTGTCGTTTTAAAACGCAGTTTTTAATTTTATTGTCATTTTAAAATACATTCATTAAAAATGCAGTTCTTAATGGTTTGTCCATTATGAAAACTATAATGGTGATGTGATATTTGCGAAATTTTTCAAACTAAATTTTTGTCACTATTTCCGTCTCAAATGAAAAACAAGGAATAAGATATATCACGATTTTCTCAAATTTTTATATAATATAATAATTTTAGATATCCTTCTCAGAAAGTCCTGCATATACAAATGTTTATTATCAATTTGCAATTGAGAGTTTAAACTAACGTGCATAAAAATGAACAAGCAAAATACTCATAAATATGCAGTACATCCAAGATATATTTAGACTACTATTTTATTTTTAGTAAAAAGTATTTCGCACGTTATTAGAAATCCTACAGAGATATTTTCTAAATACTGACTTTTTATTAATATTATTATTTTTTTTTTTTTAACAGAAAGAAAAATTAAAGAAATTTTGGAGTGTATCCTCATTTCTTACATAGGCATAAAAATGTTAATTTTATGGAAATTTCTTATTATTACCGCGATGTAACTGTATTATATGTTGCAGTAGCTTTAAATTAAAATTTAGCAATAATAAAATCAATAAAACTGTTAATGTTAAAATCATTAACTAATAGTTCGAAATTTTCACATCTCCAAAACTGTTTAACTATTTTATTATTATTATTATTTTACTGTTGTTACGAATATGACAAAGCTAAAATATTCATTCAGTGCTATGAATGTTTTCTATAATAGAACAAAAAATATAAACCACAAGTAAAAATTAACATGAAATTTATGTGTTGCCCAATGATATACTCAATTACCTATCTTCTGTTTTATACATCTTATTTTTATAATAACGTAATTTGTAAGTATGTATTCCTTTATCAAAACTGGAACATAAAAAAATAACAGTAGTTATTAACTATGCTTCATAAAATTCATATGAAAATATTCAAAATAAACAACGAAAATTTTAATATTATTTTTAAAGACAATCAGCCAAATTTCAATATAGAAAAGATTAATATACAAGAAGCCTGGAGCACTTAGATGCCAAGTTATTACAAATTCTCCGTAGCCCTCATAACAAAAGTTTTAATAGTTTTCTTTTGTAGTATGATTCTGCTATTAAATAAGATGAGTATTACTATTGCTAAAATAGTGGTATAAAATTTATTTTTAACTGGTAACGATATGGAACCTCTGAGAACAATATAAAACGTAAAAATATTACATATCTCACAATGTATCCGACACCGATAGAAAAAAAAATTATATTTAAGACCGATATATTTTAAATACGTACGACATTTATATATATATATACATCGGAATGACACGATTTCTGAATTTTAATCGATTTACTGTGAAGAAATTTAAAATTTAAATAGCTACTGAAAGATAAAAAATAAAAATAAAAATAAAAAGGACTTTATTTAAATTTTTAAATGCAAAATTAATTTATTTAAAGTATTTATTGTCAAATTTGAGTATTTTATCAATAATTACAAGCAGTAAACGCGCATCTGAAAAGCAAAGAAAAAACCTCCAAAAACATCAATTTTATTTGCAACATGATTTAATATTGATATAAACAGCTTTTCATAAATCCAATGATTATAATTTACACATTTATGTATTAACTTTTTTTCCTCATACAGTTGACCTAACAACTTCAACAACATGTTTCAGGCTTACATATCTTATATTAATTATTGTTTTATCTGTTTTAACAAACAATCTGATTTAATACAAAATATCTCACAGTTTCCGTAAAGATGATTACAAATAAATTTGACTGTATTCATTCTTAGTTCAATACCCCATTACAGCCTCATCTCGAAAACAAAGAAATGAATATTTGACAGCAAATAAAATTAACATGAATATTTTTCTGATGTCTTCTCTCTTTCGGATACTTCAAAAGAGGAGCTAAAAATTGTCGTTCATTAATAAGATATAGAAATATGCATTTGTGAAATGAATTCTTAGCCGTAATTTTTCTGTTTTCCGATGTTTTACATTTTGTATTCTATGTTTAATATTCAAATATTTTAATTAAATCATGCAAAAGATTCTTTCTACCTTAATCACACGATCTCCATTACACAAAATTCGAAGAAAATTTGCAGATATCCTTATTATTCTTATTTTCTAATTAAATGCTTATTATAATATTCAACAGATATATTTTGTTCAGATGAAATGAATATTTATCTGTTGAAATTTAATAATGTGTTGTTGCTGTTTTACAGAGCTGTAAATAGTTCTTGCTTACTGTTTTATTATATTAATTATTTTAATCTATTACACTTATTGTTCGAGATTTTTATATTTTTATGAATTATTATTTTTTTTTCTTTCGCATAACATATCACATTTATCTTTGTATAAATTGTATTTATCTGGAGACACGGTAAAATATTTATAGTAAATTCAGCATCAAATATCTGGAAATTAAGAAAGGGGAAAAAAAAAAAATTACAGCTTTATCTATTGAGTTCTCACATATAGATAGTTCTGAATATAGATAGCATATATTCAATAATATTTTATGTGAAATAATTATCAATATTGCCAGTTTAAAATCGCAGTTGTTTAAAAATATATGCGTTACACGAGTGTTCTATACTTAAATCAAAGTTAAAATAGAATTAGAATCTCATGCAATGATATATAACAGAAATGATTCAACCATTTCATTCTATATCTGCTTCTGTAAGTATACATTTATTTTACTTTCCATTCTTTTCTATACATTGACTGCAATTTTTCAGGAACGTGAATACATTTTTAAATTCGTAAATCAAATCTGAAAATAAGCTTTAAAAATCTAAAATCTAAATTTTCATCGCAACAATATTTTTTTATTTTTATAAACTTTACACTCGATCCTAGTTATATACATTTTTCTTTCTCCTAAAAATTTTCTCCGCGTATTTCTAAACTAAGATAGATTGAGATATAAAATGTCTATTTTTAAAAAAATATTAAACGTATTTCACAGCCAAATATCAGAGGATGTTACGCTTTTCCAATTTTTGCATACATCATACTCTCCAGCCTTTGCTAAAATGTTAAAGAAATAATCTATCGTTGTATCAAAATAATATCTCAGCTTAAAACGAATTCGTCTTCGTATTTTTATTCAGTTTATTAAACAAAATCGTAATATTTGTGAAAGAATTTCTAAATTAAGAAAGAAATCACACTTTATATGTCTTTTATATTCATAGCGCTTACATAAAGTATTGTATATTGTTTTCACTTTAAACATTTTTTATAAGTCTATATATTTAAAATTCAAGCTTTAATAAAAATATACGAAAATTTCAAAAATATAAAGTATAATAAATAAAACTAACTTGGGCAACAAAGTAATTGAATTAAAAGGGAATCTTTCATTTTTAATTCATGTACAAGAACAGGCATGCAATGATTTTTTAATGTTTTCATTATTTGTTTTTCCATAAAAATTTATCTCCCAAATACTGAAACTGGGTATTTCTTTTGAATATTGCAAAGTAACATCAGAAGGCTAGAAAACCGCAAATAGAAAAACAGTACAACAGTTTATTTTTCTGATATTTTCTTTTAAAGTTTTTTTTTTTTTTTTTAATAAAATGCATTTAAAAAACAAACTATTCAATATATGATCAATATGTTCGTTACAGTATTATCTAAATTTTTAGCTATAATTTACGTACTAGTTTCCAATCTTCAGCTCTTTGCAGGTAAACGTGTCAGTAGATGTTAGTTTCTGTTTATTTTCACAAACTATTATTAATATTTCATACACATAAATTGATTTTAAACTGACCTTAATTAATGCTTTTTAAAGTTTTGAAAATATATTAACTATATTTATTAAGTTTTATTATAGATTTTCAATGGAAGTGGAAATTATAACATTTTCTCTCAAACGTTTTATTTCTACTTGCAAAATATTGTTTAATGCGTAATCACGTAGACTTATGTTTTTGCATGTCTTCTTATTGTCTAATAAACATGTTTTAAAAAAGAAACCAGGTTCGCAGTGGCCTTTTTTCAAAGGCATCTTTTACAACTATTCTCGAAGAATAAACTTCTTTCTAAACTTATAGACTTATTTTATGAAAAAAAAAAAAAAAAAAAAACTATATAAATTAGTAGCAAGAAAAAATAATGACTGTGAGTACCCAGCAAATATTATATTGAATTTAATGAATGAAGGTTGTAATCTATATCTCTGTAAATTTGGCTTGAAAATAGTTTTACTTTTAAAATGCGTTGTTAAAAATAACAAAGAAATTAAATATCTTAGATATTAAAGTGTTTGAAATTTATGTAGCAACCCTGCCAAACTGTCGAATTGTCGTTACGAACTCATTGTGTAGACTTAACTATATATTTTATAACGATATATCAATATGCCTTTCGTTAACTATAGAAGCTATTATCTGGTAATGAAGAGAATTTGCATAAGTGAAACTTTGAGATGTCCGAAATTAAGATATGCAGTCTTTGATTTCATTTCCATGTTTCAGCCAGAGGATTATATATATATATATTTATTATACATTATAAATTAAGGCTTTTTTGTGACACTTTATCAACATTTTTATTATAAATGATGTTGAATTTTATTTAAAAAAAAAAAAAAGAAGAAGAAGAAGAAGATGTAAAGAAAGAAAATGACAAAATTATTCACACTGATTTTTTATAATACATATTTGGTCCTATGAGTTTGAAATTAGTTAAGAGGAACGTGAAAAAAAGTGAGCATCGGTATTCGAAATGAATTGCATTGCTTTGTTGAAATTTTGATCGTCCGATCAAAACGTATGTAATATTTTGATTTCATATTTTAAGACTTGGCACCACTTAAGGTTTATATGAAAGTTTATATTTCCATCTGATATTTATTAATTGAACTATGTTAAGTTTGTTAAACAAAATATATAGTCAGGCAATAATTCTACGGTTTCTGGTGTTTTTTTTTTTTTTTTTTTTTTTTAATTTGAAAGCTTTAAATTGCGTTTTCGCTGTTTGCATTTTTCTTGAAAATGCTAAAACTTTTACGGATATTTAGGAAAAGGATGTTTATTAGAACCCTTTTTTGGATGTTTATTAGAACCTACTTCTTAAAGAATTAGGAATTGATTTTGTAATATCTTTAAAAGAAGAAACATCAAAAGTAAAATTATAATAAAAATCATTGCTTTTCCCAAATTTTTACATAAATATGCAGTTATTAATTTTTTCCCCTCAAAAACTAATTAATAAATTTCAAAATACATTCCTAATTCTTTTAAAAGTAGTTTTTATTAAACATCCAAAAAATTATTAAGCATTTTTTTTTAAATATCTGTAGAAGTTTTATCATTTCGAAGATCATGAATTAATGAAAAAATGAAAACTGGTATAACGCAACTTAAAGCTTTGAAATCTGTAAATATATATATATATATATATATATATATATCAAAAACCATAAGAATTGTCGCTTGAATATATATTTTATTGAACAAACCTAATATTGTTCAATTTATAAATATTAAATGAAGGTCTGAGATTTTATATGAAACATTTAGTGGTGCCAGATTCCCTTAACCCTTTTAGGGGCAAGCAAATTTTCTTCATTTAAAATCCAAAGCCACCAGAAATCACCAATAATATTAAAGGGCAAGAAATAAATGAAGTTATTCGTCTAAGTTATAAAAGAAAAATTTTATAAAAAATTTCCGGGGACAGTTTTTGAAATTTTGAATTAAAATTTGTGGTTGCACTATGCAACTACCACCCCTGAAAGGCTTAAAGTTACACAGATTTTAAATTATTATTATTATTATTATTTTTTTTTTTTTTTTTTTTTTTTTAGCTTTTATCTCATTGCATAAGTCAGTGTATTAAAAGTTGATTTCTAATTTAGTTGCGTGAAGCGAATTCCTAAAAGTAATAATAAAAATAAAAGCATTTTTTTATATAAAATTTTCCTTTAAAATTTGAATACGATGCTTCTACTTCATATAACATTTATTTCTTAACAATTATCCTTTATTATACTGAAAGAAGGTAGCTACATTACCAGAATAAACAAGCAGAAACAAATAAAAAATATTCCATTCCATCATGCTCTTTTATATATATATATATATATATATATATATATATATATGGTATATATGTAAGGTCAGTGTCTAACGATATACATATTTCAAAAGTCATTTTAAATGGTTTGTTTAAAGTTTAAATCGAATAAATTAAAAGATAACAGTAATCACCATATTTCATTTCAAATTTTTAACAAATCAGCGTGAAATGAGACCCTGGTTAAGAAATAATATATATTTACTAGTCAAAAATAAGCGCAAGAAATATTTTGTAAAATTGGCGTTAGGTTTTTTGTTTTTGTTTTTGAGTATTTTATGTTTTCTAAAATCTAGGGAAAATGACGTCAGGGTTAATTGTAAATAATATATATTAACATGTGGAAAATGAACAAGATAAATTGTCTAGTGAGGCATTTGATTTTAAATTTTGTATAGAATTTGTCTAAAATGACATAATGATTCTGTGGCCGTATATATTTTCATGTGAAAAACGAACGTAAGAATATTTTGGAAAACTGGCGTCATAAAAATATTTTTTTTTTTCATTTATTTATTTGTAAACGATATACAGAACTGAAACTGTAGCAATAATAAATAACTTATGTTTTCTAATAATATTTTTAATTGCGATGGGAATCATGATAGATTTTCGATTTTGTTTTTGAATCATTTTATTTTTCCTGAAATCTATAAAAATCGACGCCAGAGACAATATACGTTCGTATAAGATTACATACTAAGATTACATACATAATAATAATATTTTTGTTTTAACAAGTAAGTAAGGTAGTAAGTAAGTCTCGTGTTTAATGCAACACATCAGACTGAGATCCACAACAAGCAGTAATATGTAATATGAAATTTTGCACGGGGTACGAACAGTTTAGTAGTGTGTACTAAGAAAAGAGGACAACCACAGGTATCTACGAGTGGGCGTTTACCGTAATCAGAATTTTCACGGCACAGGTACAGCCTGATAGTGCTTACCACCGTCAGAATTCCTTAAAGTAACACATAGAATTGAAGGCGCATTAGATGCCACCAAATGGGTGTTTGCTATGGTCATAATTTCCATAGGTGACGAATCAACTGATCGCTATAAAGTCAGTTAGTATAATAAAAGGTAAAAGGAGAGTATAATAATATGAAAAGGAAAAGTTTTTATTATTTTTTTTCTAATGAATGTATCCCCATATACTTGCTGAATCTTTTACACATTGGCCCTGAGTTGCTGGGTACCAGGTTCGAATCTTGGTTATAGCATGGATGTTCGCAATGGTTAGCAATCTACTTTAAGCTGAAGTCCCGGTCTCATTTGCCCTGGTGTGCAAAAATAGACCATATAATGACAAATCGAACGACTTAATGAATATATTGCATAAAAAAGTGTCGTGATTATTATAGTGATCTCTCGCTCTCTCTTTTTTTTTTTTTTTTTTTACTTAAAACATTGCCTTTTTTTCTTTTTTAGACAGTATAAACTTTAAATGTATAATAAATTATGAAATTTTAAGCCACACATATACTAATAGAACATATAAAAAGTAGTCATCTTCCTAAAAAATTATAAGAAAGCATTTCATTTGAAGCAAAATTTGTAAATTTTCACGTATAATAGTTTGTATACAGCTATGAATAATACGTTACCATACTGAAAGAAAGACGAAGAAATTTACATTTTAATTATCATTAAAATTCCAATTTTAAATCTATTTTTGAGTAATACTTAAAAATGGCATAAATGAACACGATAACAGTAAAAATAAACTATAGAAAATCATTTATGTGAAAAAATTTATATACATACTAAGTTTTAACTAGTATACATCGAGTAAACATTCAACAATTTCTTTCTGAATGATATTATCTTATTCACTTGCATCTTCAGATCATACTCATACTTAATTCAAACTAAAATCTGTACAATATTTTTAATTTCATAGTACTCTGTCTGTGATGTACTAATGCTGCAACATGCTGTGGCAAAAATTACTTTATAGGACAACAAGGCTGAGCAATTGCACTGTTAAAAAAAATCTTGTACGATTATAGGGTAAGCTCCGCAGCAGAGATTCCAGACAAAGCCCGTAGAAAAAGTTTTTTACGGGCATAATGTTTTTTACGGGCATGTAACATTTTTAACGGGCTTTGTCTGGAATCTCTGCTGCCGGGCTTTCCCCGTAATCTTACATGATGTTTTTTTTTTTTTTTTTTTTTTACAGTGTGCCCTTAGTGGTAAAAATTGGGGAGGAAAATATAGAAATACTTATATTTTTAATCATTCCTAGAAATAGTAAAAGAAATCGCATCCAAGTTACTATGGAAATGACAGCCACCCCTGTATTACAAAATGTTATTTTGTTTAAGTTTCTTTGCACTAAGAAAAAAAATATACCGCCTTCATATAGAATGAATAAGTGGTCATTTTCTAAATCCTTTAACTAGAAATATAGATTTCCGAGCATAAGACAAGCCAATACACTGAATAGACGAAATGATCGAGAATTTGTAGTTTACACATTTCTAGATGGTGAAACAATATTCTGAATATTCTGAATCTTTTGTATTGCGAGAAATTCTAGCTTGATTTTCTAGAATTAGGTAATAAACCAAGATTATAGTTGCTGAAACTCGCCTCTTGTATTCGCATTTATTTGCGGAGATTTTTAAATAACTTTGCCCCGGAAATACAGGCAAACGCTCTAGAATTCTAATAGGGGTTTCTAGAACTCGCTTTCAAAGTGGACTAGAATTTATAAGGATGACATGGAACTATTTTTTCTAGAGCCACAATTTAGATTCTAGATGTCAGTTACAGAATTTTTTTTCTCAGTGTTAATTGAAAATCTACAATGCCTTAAACCTTACATTCAAAGCTAAAATGTTGTTAAATACTTCTTTAAAAATTGATTTTTTTTTTTTTTTCGTGTATGGGTAAATATTCTAAATACTTATAAAAAATTAATAAAGTATTAATTTACCACTACATAATTCGATACACAGAACACTACTGCTACATTAAAACATATTTTGAAATGTTTTTTCATGAATCTGACAATTAAATCTTACGTGTTCACAATGATTTAAAAAAAAAAAAAAAAAAAAAAAAAAAAAAAAATCAAAGGATATCCTGGAGCTTTGTATAATTTAAATTTAATTTACAAAAGTTGCTCTACATTAACAGAATAAAAAGAAAAGGGTTAGTATGTAGACATATATATATATATATATATATGTATATTAAATAGAATATTTTTACATATGCGATGGAAAAATAGATGAAATTTGTTTTTAAAGAAATCGACTGACAAATTATTTTTTTTTCCTTTTCTTTTATTCGTACTAACACTTTAAAGCCACATTTATTATAGTCATACTATTTAAGATAGTCCACAAGTAACTGAAACACTAGTTTACTTAAGAGTCATTTTTATAACTGTGATTATTTATGGAAATAATTTATGCTTATTCAAACACGATATTTTTTTTTCTTTTTTTCTTTCTTTTTTTTTTGTTAAAAAATCAAAACAAGCAAATATTTCTAACTTTATCTCGTTTTATAACTAATTGATTTTGATCAACTGTATTTATTACATGCGCTCATTAAAAGCAATCACTTTAAAACAAACATCATCAAATCATTCCAACGTTTCATATGCATTTCATACTGCTTTTAATAAACTGCATTTTGTACTGATCCGTCTCATCTTTATCATCATTACTTTTGTATATTAAACTTTAAAATTATGTATGTTTCAGATTGCTCTTATTTAATAAATTTTGACTCCCTGAGTCTCGAAACAAAATAACGTGAGTAAATAAAAATCCTTCACGAACAAATCTTAAACATCATTGAAAGCTAATGCATCTGTTTGTAATAACAGTGAAAGCCGATAGGATGACATGACAGTAAGTTGATGGAATGAATACATAATAGAATATCGCCATTTTATAAGACAGTCTCCGTAGATCGCGAAAAGAGAGTTATTTCAAAATTTCTCTCTTTAATTGCCTTTCTTCCTTCGTTTTTCATATTAAAATTTTGTTCCCTAAAACAAAACATTATTTCTCATATCTGACACAAATTTTAAATTTAGAATGCAATATTTCGTGTGTTTACCAAAGATTATTCATTTCAGAAGGTTAATTCAGAAATATGAGCATCACGTGGTGATAAGTTTAATAAGAAACAAGGATCGTTTTGTATTATTGATGTGCATTTAAGAAATAAGTCGCATAGCTATTTTACATGAAGTTGCTGGGTATTTTCATTTTTTTAAGTTAAGATCTAATTCTTATATAGAAAATATTCCTTATTGCTTCTCCAAATTCAGTACATTCCTGGTGGTGCTTTGTTGGTGAATTGCTTCAAACGTTACTTACATTTTTATTAAGATTATATTTTAACTTTTCTATTTTCTTCTTTAAAGTGAAACAACTTCTTATTTATGAACTATTTATGAAGGACTACAATCAAAGATTTTTTTTATTATTTTACTTTCATTCTATTCGAAAGATTTATTTACAAATATATATATATATATATTTAATAAATTTGATAATATGAAATAAAATCTCAAAAGATTTCCTAAGAAAATATACATTGCGTATTTTGAATTCAATATTTCTTTTCTACAAAAACAGGGATCGCATTATTCTATGTTCTGAGGACCACTATATATGTATATATATAAGTATATGAAAGTTGTTATTAAACTCCAATTTATATAAGTTTTAATGGTTTAAGAATCATTAAATTAAGAACATTCATTTAATGAATTTAATTATCAATGAAATTGCTCATTTGTAGAACCTTTATCGATAAATCGTTGCTAGTCTAGTTATTATTTTACTTATTAGAATTGTTCTGATGGCAACTTGTTAATTGTTTCTTACTCAGTTTGGAATCGCATGACATGTTGTTAATTTTTATAATTTTTTAACTAGATTCACTGCAGGTTTGTGTTAATAATTTATTTCATTCCTCTTTAAATTTGGTTTTGTGACAAGATAGAAACTTGAACTGTATTTTTTTGCTTGAATTAGCTATACAGTTTTTCGAAATCTTGCGATTTCTCTGCTCATAGAAGTGCAAGTTTCGTGAATCGAACACTTCGATTTTTGAGCCTTTCTTATTCCAATTCTCATTTCCAGTTGTCCTTTTTTAATATTATTTAATCATATTCTCACTTCCAGTTACCTTTTTTTCATAAATTTATAGGTTTAAGTATGATAACTTTCATGAATTTCGCATAAATATCTCTCCTAGTTAGTCTTAGTGTTATGGTCCTAAATGAGCACTTCCTAAATGTTCATGCGTAAGTAATTTAAAATGGATTTAACTATTTATAGGTATTGTTATTAAATCATAAAAAATATGTGATAACATTTAAATTGAATTAAAATCACTTTTATATGTGATAACATTTAAATTGAATTAAAAACACTTTTATATGTGATAACATTTAAATTGAATTAAAATCACTTTTATGTGTGTATTGTTGGTGCTGTCATGTGTCTATTGGTTGCTAAATTTTATAGCGGTAATAAATTCTTCGATATATATATATATATATACACGCACAGGGACCGATTTACTCACTTGTAGGCCCAGGGCACTCATGCTCAATGGGCCCTTTTCCTCGTAATTTAATATTACAATAAACAAAACAAACCGCATACTTTTGATTCAAGCGACTAAAAATTCCCTTCACTTCACTTATCATTTTATTGGTAAGAGTACTAATGGTTAACTAGATTCGATGCTTGTCTATCGGATCAATGTACATCACGCCTGTGTATCTGCTCTACGGTGCATGTCTGGGATTTAGTTAGCCTTAGTAAGAGTTTGGAATTCGGTATCGGTAGTAGGCAATTGTATTTGCGTTTAGCGAAAATATTGCATTTTTTTTTCGATGTGCTGATAGTTTCCTTGAAAGACCATATCGCCGATTTATAAAACAGCGCACAAATACCTTCATCCATTGACGAAAAAACAAAAAACAACGATCATTATAACAAATTTGGAAATTTTCTATTTTAACTATTTTTTTTTTTTAAATGTATGATGAAATTTCTTGGAAGCCCCCTCAGTGTGAGAGCTCAGGGCACATGCCCAGAATGCCCTGCCTTAAATCAGGCACTGTATATATATATTTATTAACTTAATTCCGGTGCCGCAGTTGCCTAGTTGGCAAAACGCTGAACTTTTAATTAAACTATTACGGGTTCGATACTACAGCAGGCCAAAGACAATTATGTATGCTAATGGCGGTTGGTGCACGTAAAATCCGTCGTGGCTGCAATGCCCACCATGTTTCTCAATTAATACCACTGAGGGTCATCGAAGCGGAGGAGACTCCTTTCCCCCGCAGAAGATCAAAATTTTAATGGCATGTCTCCGGACCACTCCTAAGGGTGAGTACCAGACCGTCATCAATTGCCCAACGCGTAAGAAATTGGTCCACGTTATCGGCACCACTCTTTTTATTTAGAAATATTAATTGTATCTTTATATTAGTTTATTGTGATTAAATGCGATTGAGATTATTTTTAAAAATTACTGGTTGAAGTGTTCCGTCTAAAGGTGGAAAACTTTCACTCCTGTAAATACAGGTGGTAGTGTCGAACCTAAGACCGATTGTCTGGGCTAAGCACCTAAGCCTGGGTAGAATGTCCTCGATGGGAGTCCTTCTAAGGTGTCTTAGAACGTATTCAGGTGAGTTTAGGAGAAAATCACGGAAACCTCCAACTAGGCCCTCGAGCGTGACAGAGGTTCCCGTTTACCAACTAAGACAGAAGAACCTCTCGAACACCGGCGCATTATTCTAAACATAGCTGCGACCCTTGTGGAAAGCAGTGGAAAAACTAACAAATATTGGGATTAAAATGTAAATAGACAATATCTTATAAATATTTTTAGTACGATTCTGTATTTATCTAATTTGCCTCGCTAATTTTAAAGTTTAAAGGTTTAATTTTACAATTTTTAACTCAACTAATTGTTTTCAGACATGAGTTTTAAAATGCTGTAAAAATCTTTATCATAGTTTTGAAATGTATGATTAGATTTTTAAAAATATATATTCTTAACATGAAAAATTTAACTACATTCGGTATCTTTTAATTTTTTTTTTTATTTTGCTTTTTAAGCAGAAATACTTTGAAATTCGAATTTTACAATTCGAAATACATAGTTATATTATTTTCCTTTTATGATATAACTATGATATAACATTTCCTCCAGTGTTAATAAAACATCGTTTAAAATTATTAATAGTTTAAATAATGGCAAATTTTCTAGGCTTTAATTTTTTCGCGGAATGTACTACATCTTTGATATCTGAAGAGGTAAGTTCTAAATAATGCTTTATGGCTTTTAAGTTTTCACAAGTAACCAATTATTCAAACATTCTTTCTTATCCCTCTTCTCCAATTCATTTTAAAGTCTTTCAAAATGCTGTATAAGTGTTTTGTTCATCTATTTAAAAGAGAAAGAATATTTATTATCAATTAATATTACAAATCATCAAATTCATAGCATCGTGGCGGAAAGTTATATAT
This sequence comes from Salticus scenicus, assembly GCA_963930645.1. Classification (NCBI taxonomy): domain Eukaryota; kingdom Metazoa; phylum Arthropoda; class Arachnida; order Araneae; family Salticidae; genus Salticus; species Salticus scenicus. The sequence continues at coordinate 267,386,901 of OZ005651.1, read as the reverse complement.
TTTAATCAAACGACAGTTTAATTTCGATATTTGTAATGACAGGTAATTTGACAAATGTAGATAAATAGATAGGTATAGATATCGATGGTTAAATAAATGTGCAAGTCTATACTTGCGTACCTACAGAACTGAACTTATATTAAAAAAAAAAACTATTATTAATTTTCCATTAGTTAAAATTTTTTCTACTATATTTTTAAATTCTATATTTTTAGAAAAATAACATAGCTAACTTATTATTTTAATACTGAGTAGAAATTCTTCATTGGGAATTCAAAGTGTTTTTTTTTTTTTTTTTTTAACAAATTAATTTAAATAAACTGTTATTACACAATTATACAGTTATCACACAATTATTAACTCTCATCACACAATTCTTTGATATGAAAATCTTTGAATGTATTTAGTTTATGCTTGGTTTTATATTTTTATTATTATTATTATATTATATAGCTTTATCCAATGTTTTTCTATAAATATTTTTAAATATTTTAACTTATGAAAATATCACCCTTGAAGAAAACATTTTTACAGGATTTAAAATGACGTTAATTATTTATTTGATTCCTATTTGTATATATGAATTGAACCCTTCTACGTTTACATAGGTCAAATTTTTCAGTTTAAAACGTATGCATTAAAGAAAATACGATTCTTATTTTTCATGATAATGTTACTAAAGATAAAATATGAAAATTTGATGTAAAAATTAAAATGATCATGTTAAGTAAAATGTATAATATATTACATTTATAACATGTTACATAAATGCAACATATTAGACTTACTTCAAGTTTCCATTTCAGATTTTAAAATCCAGCATGTAGGGATAAAAATATAATGTATTTTGGAAAACATCGCTTCAGTAAAATATACGGAAAGAACGTAAAAAATATAACATTATGTATGTTCAAAATGAAATTTTAGTGAAAGTCAGTATCACAAAACAAAAATTACAAAAAACTTAAAAATGTAATAAAATATTATTAAATTAACTAAAATACTCCAAAAACATTATTTTTAACACTAAATTAGTCGAAGCTATATAATTCCGCACTTACATATGGCAAAAGAATACTAATATTTTAGCTGTGAATATATATTGTGAATTGTTTTTATTATTATTATTAAATAAACATGGAACCCAGAGATTGTATTTCGTGAAATAAGCAGTATCGATTCTAATAATGAATCTTCGATTCTAACGATCATCATTATTATTTATTTTTCAAAATCACACTTAAATAAAACTACAAATTTCACCATATTCTTTTACGTAACTTACTTTCAAAGCATAAATATCAAATAGTTAATATAGCATGATAAAGAATTACAGAACATTGGTCTTTAATATAATAGTTCGGCAAACCATGAAAAAAGCACTTTATGAAGAAAATTAATAAACGTTAAACATTAAATATTAAAACTATGAAGAAGTTCATTAAGAACTGACACCAACAAATAACGATAACGTAAGTTCAAACAGAAAATGTTTGTTTATCTAAAGTTTAAAACGTAACAATATTTATGACTGTTTAAAGTCCCTTTGAAAAAATTTAGCTGACATCTTAAAAGACAGTAAATTTAAAGATGCACTGATATGCAAAAATGCTTTAATGAATGAAAATGCACCTTTCTAATGAAGTTTATTCCATTCCTCAATGCTTTTAATAACTCTGGATGCACTTAACATCGATTCCTGTAAAAAATATTTGCATGTAAAAATTGTATTCATAATTAACATGCGCATACAAAGTACACATACATTTTTTAATTTAAAATATATAAAATATTTAATAGTATTCATGTCTGATTGATAATACTTAATATTTTATGTATTGTAAGAAATTAAATGAAGAGATTTCATAGTTTTTAAATCACGAATACATATACGTTTCATGATTTTCAGAAAAGATTAATTTTCTATGCACCTTTAACCAATTTTCATATTCACAGAACAATTTTATTTTAAAATACCGATTTAATCCATATATCTAACGAAAAATCATACCTGTCATCATTTTATTAATATTCTGTGGTATTGTTAGTAACCGCCCTTTTCTACAGCATTTTTTTTTTTCTTTTTTTTTTTTTTTTTTTTTTTTTTTTTTGTATAGAAATATTTGCCAAATGTAATTACAATTAATATGCTCTATTATTAAATATTCTTAAAAAAAATAATAATAATAATAACTGGCGTGAAAAAAAGGCAAGTATTAACAATACTACGGAATAATAATTAAAATGTTGGCATGTATGGGAAAATACATATTTATTTTTTATTCTTTTTTTTTTTTTTTTTTTTTTCAAAACCTGAATCCATGACTTTCATATTTTGTGGGGGGGGGGGGGATTTTTTTAAATTATTTCATGTATAACTTCCATTTAACTATCTACAAAACATTTCTTTAAGTTTTTGTTAACCGCAACATTTATGATTAATTAGAAAATCCATTGTATACTTACATGTGAATTTGTTCAAATTATATTTTTCCTTTAATGGTGCATAAATTTTAAAGAATTCATAGTTACAAATAAAGATCAAACCTGATTTGAAAGTGTTATATATTAAACACTTCTTATATAAATGCTTAACAATTGAAGCGATAAACATAAACCACATATATTATTTAGCTGTTTAAAACTAGAATGATGTTATATTTTAAACATATTTAAACATCTAGTTATTCATAAAAAATAAGTTATAAATAAAGCGACATTTTCTGTTCATAGTAACATAACGTTCTTATAACATCGGGTGAATAGAAATATTAATAAATATTTTATTTTATTAACGTAAAATCTTCCGTAAATATAATGGTAAGCTATCGTGTTTCTCTACATTTTCTGAGATAAAATTTTACAGACCAAAAAGGAATAGCATTTTAATTATAGTTATTTTTAAATTGCTGTTTTTTAATTTATTTCATATTGCATATTTTAAAAAAAAAGAAGAAGAAGAAGAAGGTTATTTATAGCTTTGAAATAATGTTATATATCAGCTACCCAGAACGTTTCATTACAGATTATTATTATCTGTATTCAATATAATTTTTTCTGTATAGGAGAATGTAGATATTTAAAATTTCCCCTAAACAAATTAAATGACCGTTTATAGCTTTGAAATAATATTTTATATCAGTTACACAGAATATTTCATTACAGATTAAAATTATTTTTATTATAATTTTTTTAACATAGGTAAATGTAGATATTTAGCATTTTCGCTTATTTCTTGCTACGGTTTTCCATAAAACTTAAAACTGAGTATTACAAGAATTTTGCTGATAAAACTTTTAACAGAGTTATATGGAAATGGTAATATAAAACAATGTGTTACAGTGTACAACATGCAAAATCACTGTAAGCTTATAGGAATACTTTTAAAATTTCAAAACATACCAATATTCTGGATCCGTTCATACCACTATTCCCTTAAAATTATCTTAGGCTTATTTAATCACAGAACTTTGGCTAAAACATAAAGTGATTATTGGTATTTAAAAATTCAGTAAGTTAACAAGTCTTAAATTTCTAATTGATATACTTTTATAAAAGATATATAAAACATTGTTATACATATAATGTTGATTATTTTTAGTTATGCAAATAAAACCAATTGATTTATGTTCAAACATTCCATCATCATTTTCTTATTAGTATTATTTCAACCAGTTTATCAGAAGAGCATTTTCCCATAAAATATAAATACAGTGCGGTGCAGTGCGCATAGACAAATATAGACAATTAAAAAATGCATATTTTCTATTCAGATACTTTTTCAAGCCATCGATTCCCCATTCACTTTTTATGTAGCATTTTTTAACCATAATGTATACCTAAAAATTTATATCTAATCAATTTAATTGATAATTTAGATTTCGGTAGTACAGGTTACTAATCATCATATAGGACGAATATTTATTTTATTCAAAAGCTTTGAGCTTATTATCAATTTTAATAAATAATAATATTATTAGAAATCTCTCTCTCTCTCTCTCTCTCTCTCTCTCTCTATATATATATATATATATATATATATATATATATTAACCAAACTGATATTATTTATAAATTTTCGATACTTTTAAAACGGAATACTTCTGTTCTTAAAACGGAAAAAATATCTTGGCGTATATGGACTTAATAATAGGGGTTATTTTATTATTATTTATTTATTTATTTTTAAATAAATTTTCAATTTAGTAGTTTTGAAATCTCATTTTTAACTTTTCATTATGAATCTTCTCTTTTTCTGGTTTCCATGCATTCGAGAAACCTAACCTATACAGCTGATAAGAGATTAAAAATATTTTCTATAGATATTGAAATAAGTGAAAATCCCAGAATAGAATATAATCCTCATTTTCATTTCTTGATAATTAAATGGTTTAAGAGATAAATTCAAAAAGCAACATTGTTGGTTTTATTTATAATAAAATTTTCATTTTAGAAACTGTAGGTTCTGAATACGTTCAGAATCGTGCATTCATAGATTCTAAAGGTTAATCTTTTCAAAATTCTGAATACGGCGCCATCTGTTGAGCACATAATTCACTTCGAATTTTTTTGTTCTTTTTAACTTTTAGAGATAAGACAGTTTTGCATTTTCAAAATCTCTTAAATCTCTTTTTCAGTGCGGGTTTAAAGCTTCTGTTTAATAAAATTTTTCCTAAAGTAAAAATGCAAAAGGGAATTAAAAAAAAAGAAAGAAAGAAAGATAAAGAAAAAAAAAGAAAAAAGAAATGGAAAAAGAAAAAAAAAAATTCATGATTTTTTTTTTTTTTTTTTTTTTTTTTCTTAAATACCAATTATTCAAACTTACCTTTATCATGATCGAAGTGATAAAATTACTATATTTTCATTCTTATCAAGAATGTTTACGATATTACGATAAAGGCGAAAATGGATATTATTCATATGAAAACTATAAGAACTGTTAAAATATAACCTAATCTCATGCCGTAGTACTTATATTTAAATAATTAATTTATACAAACATATGGAATATATTGTCTTAGAATTTCATAAAATTTTTCACAAGCATTTGAAAATATTGAATTCCTAATATTAGACTTTTTAAAAAAAAGTTTTAAAATATTTATCCTCTTTTGAGGGATAATTTTATTTTATTTTATTTTTATTTTATTTTATTTTTTTATTTCTTGTCATTTTTTTTTTTTTATGTACGATTTTTTATTATTATTATTTTTATTATTATTATTTATTTATTTATTTATTTGTTTATTTATTTATTTTTTTAAGATATATGAAAACTTTAATGTAATTGTATCTTATACAGAAAGTTACAATTATTTTTTTATACTGTACTAACAGTAAAAAAAAAAAAAAAACCTTACATTTTTTTTTTTTTTTTTTAACCAAAAATAAAACATTTTCCGCAGTGAATAAAATTGGAATTACGACTGCGCAAAAGTTCCTATTTAACATAAATAACAAAGATTCCACAATAAATTAGCAATGATGTTGAGTAAAGAGTTCACGTAAAATAAACGAATAAATATAAGGGTATATTAATTATAATTTAAATATATTAGTGGTTATTCAACATTCTGAAATTTTAAACATTTCATGGAATATTAAATGTTTTTAGATAAATATTAATTATTTTTTATTTTATTCTATTTTATTGTTATTATTCTACTGTTATTATTATACATTTTATTATTATTATTTAACACTACTTTATTACTATTTTATTTTATTCTACGACCAATTAGCAAATTCTTTAATAGGCATTTTTTAATTTTGATAACTTTAAGAATATGTAAATAACTAGGATAATAGTGTTTTTTTTTTTTTTTTTTTTTTTTTTTTTTTTTTTATCTTCAAAAGCAGACTCTTTTTTTTTTTTTTTTTTTTTTTTTTTTTTATCTTCAAAAGCAGACTCTTTTTTTTTTTTTTTTTTTTTTTTTTTACGTAAAATACAATTTTTTTCAAAACAACAGTCAAGTAATCATGTAATCTCGACATTTCAGTTAATCAGTATCAATGCATCATCACTCTATCGAGAGTGCTGTATGAGTAGGATATATTTATAATATATTTACAAACATTACAAAATTTTCACTTTTCATCACTGTACTTGAATGCGAAAAAAAAAAATTCAGAACACATTGATTATTATCAAAAAACGAATGCATAAATTGACGTCATATTACATGGCGTATTATATGGGAAAATGCATTAAATTTGTTAGGGGCAAATTAATTTATTTTATGTCCGAAAACAACTTCTCATATTGCCAACGGTTCTTTGAGAACGTGGCTAGTCTAATACAAATTTGATAAATCGTTAATATTATTTTCCATAAGACTCTAAATCTTTTTTCGTAAATTACCATCTTATAACTATGAAATTTCTCGTACATATGCATTAAAAGAAAATAATATTAAATATATCAAAATACTTGGAAAACTATTTAAACTAAAAAATAAATAAAATTCAAAATTTTAAGCTTTTTAAATTTGTTTTACATTTTTTTTAATACACCAGCCTAAATTAATTTTTAATTTTATTCCTCAATTTTATATTTTATTGTTTAAATGTATATTCTGAATATATTTGAGTATTACTTTGTGGAATCATTGCACAGTATTTTTTTACGAAATATATTTATATTTTAAAGCTACAATTTTTAGTAAATTTCAGGTTTTTCAAAACTTAAAGTTATGTTTTAAAGTTTAAATTAAGACTTAAACTAAACTATAAACGCAAATTTAATTGTATATCTATTAAGAGACTTGGCTATAATTTTTATATGATTTAGTCTAAAATTAAGTCCCCATGAGCATTTTAAGGCACAAAAATTTGAAAAATAACTGTTTTCAGAAAAATTTAAATTTATTCAAAAGGTATTTTACCATTACCTCTTAATTAAATTACTCTGTCAGAGATAAAGCCTTTTCATTTAATTTACAGTTTTTCCTGTGTATAATCCGCAGATCAGCTAAACCAATTTAGCAGCAAAAATTTTAATTAAAAAACAAGACTGTAAGTACTTGTTCAAGGTATTGCTTCATACAAATTCAGCCTTTTATGTTAAGGCGACAGTAAACTTTCTAAATATATATATATATATATATATATATATATATATATATATATATACAATTATAATTCTGTTACTGCAAAATTATACAGTTCCACACAATATATTGCTTAAAATTATAAACAAATCGTTAAATTTCAAAATGCGCCTTGTGAATTAAGTTTGTACTTGAACTTCCATTTTTTTTTTTTTTTTTTTTACAAGTAGCTTTAGATGATTTTAACAAAATTTAGTTGACCTTTATTATTATTATTATTATTATTATTATTATTATTACAATCATAATTATGCGGGGGGAAAAATCCAGTTCTTTTCAAAAAAGAATTCTTTTTTTTTTTTTTTTTTTTTTTTTGAGGTTTTAAAAGCAAAAAGTGGAAAATTGTAAATAAATTTTGAGCTAAGAGATATAAAATCCTATTAAATGACATTTCTAGAAGATTCAACAACAAAGAATAAAACGCAAGGAACATTTTAAACTTGACGCAATTTCGTAAAAATTAGTTTAGAAAAAATGATGTTTAAAAATATCATTTTACAGCAGATTCAATATTTATTTACAAATATAACTGATTATAACTCAGCAAAAAATGATGGAAATTGAAAAGTACTTTTTACCACACATTTCCACTGTTATTTTGTTTCATATTTTAGAAAAATTGAAATATCGAATTTTTAGTCCAATTTAATATTTTTAAAGTCCATTTTCGACCTAAATTTCTGGTGAAAATTGATTAAAGTGACCTGCGGTGCAGATTATGCACGGCAAATTACAATAATTCAACGCATTTTACAAATAACTTTTTTAAATAATAATATATTTTATTGGTTGAAATTTTCGGTGATACCAAAGACCTTACCAAGCATTTAAAAACTCTGCGTGCTGCATTGGTTAATAAAATTAAAATATATAATGAATTTTTAGTGTAATTAAAATGAAAAAAGAAAGTCATTTAAAAATTAAAAATTATCCGCTATTCTTACCTTTTTTTTTTTTTTTTTTTTTCATTTTAATCATATTTGAATTAATGACGTTTATTAAACATTTTAGCACTTTTATTAAAAGTGTTATTATCGCTTAACGCAAATTCTATCTCAATCTCCGATCACTTTGCACGTTTTAACTTACTTATTTCTATAAATTTAAATGAAAAATTTCAATAGGCATTTTTAATTGTGATGATTTTAAGAATATATAAATAGCTATGAGAATAGTGACATTTTGCCTCTAGAAAACTTTAAATCAAAATACAATTATTTCGAAACAAACAGTCAAGGACGTGCAATATCTGAGTACTATCTGTTAAGCTGATAACTCTATGTACTGATAAGTATAAAGGATTTAAGTCCAAAAATGTCGATTTTGAGTTAAGTACATAGTCAGACTCAGAAAAAATTCTCTGTGGATTGGTATAAAGGATTTAAATCCGTGTCATTTAGTCTTTCAGAAAATCCATTTGTAAAAAAAGATTCAAGTCAGAAATTTAGCATTAATCTTTGGTATAAAATATTTAATTCATTTTTTCCCTTTACTAAATAAAGATTGACAATCACTGAATGGTATAAAGCGTATAAACCAACATAATCCCTTTTTCTTAATCGATTCTTCTGATTAGTTTTTAGTTAGTTTAACTTTATTTTTCGGCTCTTGAAAAATCAAGAATATGGACTTAAATCCTTTATACTTATCAGTACAGAACTAAAGCTCGGCCAGATGGGACTAGTCAGCATTCAGTCCACTGTACAAATGAATTGCATGAAAAAATGCATTGGACGGTCAAATACATATTCATATATATGTGTATGCCACCTCACAGTATAAATTTTAATGGGAAAAAAATCACGAAAAATTGCATAAAAGAGCATAAAAAAATGAAGAAGAAGAAGAAAGAAACGCGCAATTACAAATGTGGAAAACATAAAAGAAATTTACACCAGTAAAGAAACATAGAATATTAAGAGAAGGTTAATTAATTGAACAGCGGGAAGGGTAGTCTGTGGGTGGGGTACTCCAATCGTCGAATTAAGTTTGCAGCTTCTCACCTAGTATATTGCTCTGTGCAAATATGGATCAAATTACGAGAAGCGATGAAATTATGCAGTAATTTCGGAAGAGACACCGATGGTACAGTTCGTTCCTTAAAAAATACTGAAGTTATTATAAGATTGATTATTTATTAATTTTTAATTAGTACAAATAAGGATTTTTTTTTTCAGTATGTTACGTGGTATATTTATTCATAACCTGTAATGTTCTAATTTCTAAATATTTCTAATATGTTTCTCAATTACAGTTTGAAAAACTATATTGGGATTTGCAATCAGAAAGACTGGAACTGGACATTTTGAATTCGACGACGGATCAATTCAATTATCTTATGTGCCCAGCTTATCTCTCTGGATTCACCTAAGGGAAAAACTGTCAGCTCAAGCTTATATCACAGCAATTAAGTTTTAGCCAGCTGGAATATTTTTGGCAGGGGAATATTATTCTTCTCTAATAATATTCTTGCTAGCGTATGCTGATATATACAAAAGAGATTATGAGAAGCTATCTCCAGTGTTAAGAAAAGATTTCGTTTCAAGACACCTTTAGCTGATTTCGAAATTTAAAAAGATTTTTAGGTAAATTAACATATACAGTCGGTAACAAAAGTGTCCGAACACTAGCAAAAATTCCTATGTAAAAAAAGTACACTTCATACTGTTTTGTTAAATAAATCCTTGTCGAATCATGTTCTTACACTGACTAAGAACAGGATTCGACAAGGATTTATTTAACAAAACCGTATGAAGTGTACTTTTTTTACATAGGAATTTTTGCTAGTGTTCGGACACTTTCGTTACCGACTGTACATGCATCAAAATAGTGTATTTCTTATGTCAATCACTCTGGTTTTTTTTTTTTTTTTTTTTTTTTTTTTGCTTTTATGATAAATTTTCTTTTCAAATTATGATGATAATATTGATTTAAAATTGTATAGTTTAATGCAATATACTATAAAATTCAGTTACTAGTTTAGCATAGTTTTATGTTGACATAAGTATAATATTTATTTAGTTTCACCATTAATTTTTGTTTCATAAAATTTCATGTTTTATCACAATCACAACAAATCATTTATATTGGTTGATTGTAAAAGTTGCACGTGATTTCATAGATAACTTTATTTGTCATTAGATCATTATAATCCATGAATTATCACTGAAATGTTACTGAGTAACTAAATATTGATATTAAATTCTATTGTATTTTTCCATTTGAAGAACTAGGATACACTAAGAAACCCGATATATCGGTTCCGCACATTTTGTGATTGAAAGGAACAAACTTAATCTTACTTCCAATGTTTCTATAATTGCCTCTCAATTCAACAAAACAAATCTTTCTTGAAACGAGTCATAACAGGAGATGAAATGTGGGTTTGGTATAGTAACAGGGGGGGGGGAAAACTGTAAGAGTAAGATTTAAAGCAAAGACAAGGAATCCGTAAGAGTAGAATTTAAGCAAAGTTACATTCAATGAAAGTGCATGGTATTGCAGAGAAATCGGGTGTCAAAGTTTATCCTAGTTCTTTACATGGTAAAAGCCAATATATATTTAGTATCTCGGTAATCATTTCAGTGGAGTATAGCTGAGTCAGTCGGAGATGAAGTCATCTATATGAAAGTGGGCTCGAAATTTTGCAAACAACTGGTATTTTATCTGTTATAGGCAAAAGCAAAAACTGGCATTTAACTATCACATACTGAAATGAAAGGCCTATATTTGAAGAGCAACACAAAGAAAATTATTGTAAAATGTTTACTTAGCAATTGTGTATTTAAACCCGAAATGCGGAAATTTAGTATTTAGAAATTAGCATAAAATTTATCTAATGATTGTGTTTGTGTGTGTAAAATATCATGAAAATCTAAAGTACATAATGACAGCTTCAAAAGACATTTTAGAGCAATCAATTCTTCTAAAATTACAGTAAATTATACTATATAAGTATTAACTTCTATCAAATGTTTTTGTAAATTTAAGTTTAACGTTGCTTTCAAAATAAAAATTCCAAAATTTCGTTATCCAATTTCTCGTTCTTTTCTTCTTCTTCTTCTTTTTTTTTTTTTTTTTTTTTAAGAGAATGAAAAATAACAATACTTACAAATAAACAAATACTTTTTTTTTTTTTTTTTCATGTTTATAGAACTCATTTTTATTAAAATATTTTAATGAGAAAGGAAGTAATTTACCGAAAGGCTATTTTCTAATTACAGTTTTTATTTAAATTTTGTAAAACAATTTCAAAATATTTTTTCCATTCATTAAAAATAAACTTTTCTATTTAGTAAATTTATAATTTTTACTTACCTCTGATAATAGTTTCTGACATTTTATAACATTTTCATAGCTTTCTGTAAGAATTCATCCATAATATTTTTACTTTCTCTTACCCATATATGTTAGAGAAAGTATTTTTTTTATTTTATTTATTTTTTTTTTTTTTTGCAGTCAAATTTTCGAAATTGAGTTTTTGTTATGTTTACACGTTTTGAAGCCCCCTGAATACGAAAACAGGTTTCTACCGATTGGTCTGTGTGTCCCCAAACTCGATATTCTAAATATGTATTATATAGGGATGCTATTCGAAAGCTTTCATTGAGATCTGGCAAAAAAAAAAAAAAAAAACATGTACAGGGACATGCAATAAAATTCGAATACATTACATATGTGGGCGAAATTTCTCCTAAGTACAACTTAATAGCCTTAGACTGCATTAGGCAAATTAAATGAGCACATATTTTTGTATGCATAAAATCATGTTTCGTACAAAATATGGTATGAAAGTTATTCACCATTCATTTACAGGGCTACCCAAATGAGTTAGGCTACATTAGAGCTGTGCTTGGAAATTGCTTAAAGTGCATTTCAAGTTGCGTTATGTGTTTTTTCATAATGAACTAAACTTAAGTATAATGTGTGGTAAGTATCTAATTTATAGACAACATACAGGGCTATCTAAAAGTAAGCTAAAATATTCTCTTTTGCTGAATCTAATTGTAGAAAATGCTTTGGTGCATTTTTAAAAATTCAGAAAAACTACTCCGGAATGATAATTACTTACTCATACCCACACATAAACAAAGATTTTTTTTTTTAGTCCAATTTTTTAACGCTGTTTTTTTTTTTTTTTTTTTTTGTTAAATTACGCTTTTAGAGGTCCCTTGGATATGAAAGTCAAGTTTTTAGCGGTTGGTTTCTATGTATATCTATTATCAGCATAACAAAAATAAATAAATAAATAAATATAGGAATTTCAAATTTGGTATTTTAAAGATGATATGAGAGTGCCACTTAAAAAGTTTGATCGAGATTGGTAAGTTTTAGGGAGTAGTACGGGTGAAAGTTACCTGAATAATTTGGGATAAACTTTTAAATTTAATAACAGCCTTAAATGCTTTATAAATACAGGTATCCCCCCCCCACACACACACACATAGTGAGAGGGGGGAGAGAGAAATTTATGTCAATAAAAACTTAAACCTATTTTCAACTGTTTTTAAAGTATGCTTGTAACTAACTTGCTGTCTCATCTTTTAAACTGTAATTTGTCTTTATAGTATTTAAATGAGTAGTAAGAGAACGTTCTGTAAGTACAACACTAGATTATTTGTGACAGTAGCATTAAAAATGATGAATTTTAAAGTTTTCGTGCATATGCGTGTAAAAATTACTTCGAAATCATAAGTAAAAAGCTTTTTATTTACGATTACGAAGTAATTTTTATATATAGTGCAAGCCTATATTAAAATTTAAAGCCATCCAAAGGTTAAAATGAAGAAAAAATAATTAATAATAATAATAATAGTGCATCATCATTCAAATTTCGTATAAATCATTTAAAACGATGAGAACAGAATAAATATTTTTTTAAAAACCCTTTTAACATTTTTGTAGTCTCAGTTAGTAAAAAACTATTAAACATAATAAAAAAAAATTTTTTTAAATATGTTAATATAATTTTGTATATAAAATAAGTTCATCAATGATTGTTTTCATCTTGTAAGATATAAAGCACGTGAAAAATATTGATAATCCTATAAAATTATACTGATTTCTTAAGAAGTGATCATTCACAGAGATGTTGACAAAATAGTCCCTGCGGCATTTATGTCAATTATTAAAAATTTATAAATTGTATCACCAAAGGCCAGCTAGTGTTTTAGACGTAATAACATTAATGAGAAATCAAAGTAATCGTACCTTGGTATCTAATTTTAAAATATTTTTCAGAAAACGAACATTAATTTTATTTAATTAGTTTTTCTGTTATGACAATGGTCGTATTGAATAATTCAGATTTCATATGTCCAATTATTTCATTTTTCCGAGGATTTGGGAAGAGGATGAATTAAGGGTTAATCCTCCTAGCAGTGTTTTGTAAAACAATAGAATTCAATAATATCCAGGATATTTAAATATGGATTGATTTCGCCTGAATAACTTATCACAATATATATATATATATTATATAGTTGTATTAGCCTAGAAATATTCAATCTTTAAATACGATTTTTTTTCTTTTTCTTAAATAAAGAACATATTATTATAACTGAGTTGTTAAGTTAGCTTTTCTTAATTCATTATAGTTGGTTGGTTGGGTTTTACGTCGCACTAGTGCTGCGCAGATGGGCAATTGGCGACGGTCTGGGACACACTCCTAGAGGTGGTCCGGAGACATACCATCACAATTTTGATCCTTCACGGAAGGGATGGCTCTCCCGCTTCGGTGACCCTCAGAGGTATAATTTTTGATGGGAACATGGAGGACATTGCGGCCCAGCCACCATTCTTATTTCATTATAATCACACAGTATTAACCTAATTCACTGACTCAAAAAATAAAAAATAGAAAAGAAAAAAACGTTTAACAGCCCAGATTCTGGACAGTTTACATGACTAAATCAAAATGAAGTAATATAATAAGAAGTAATATACAAGTTATTAAATCTACATGGAAAATTATACATTTATGATTTTTAATAGTAGACATTTTGAAATCATTTTTCATTATGCATTTTTATAACAACCAAAATTATGTGTTGGTTTACAACAATTTAAGGTTAATTCATGAATATCATCAAAATTCCAATTATTCCTTTAAGCTTTCTGTCACAATAGTGGTGCACAAAGTTATTTATACTTTCATAATATTTTTCATTGAACTCGAATTCTGGTGGCGTTGTCGGTCTAATCCAGAACAAAACGAAAAGTTCCGTTTCTTTGCAAAGTTTTATGCTTGTTCAGGATACGTCCTCCCTGCAGGCGCGATAGATGAATGTTTAAAGTATCACGATTTCCTAAACTATGTCATACAGAAAAGTCAGAAACAGCCTCGAGATGGCAATTCTCTAAGGAAATTATGTTCGCAATAAAATTAACCTCCACTGTCAGAATAACACTAAACTTTTGAACATATTCATTTTCAGTAAATATTGGTGTTTTGCACTAAACATCGAGTGGGTATAAGAGAGGGAAACAGAACAAAAAATAAATCATTTCTTCTATATTGATATATTAGACCACTGGTTCCCAACTGACGGTGGTTCGCGAACCCTCTGGGTTTCACGAGGTGTATAAGATAAGAGGACTTCTTGAACATAATATCATAATGGCGGAATTTTATATCGCTAACGTAAAAAACAATGAAATAATAAAATTACATACATATATTTACCGCACAGTTAATAATTTGTAAAAAAAAAAAGTTTTCTTTAATGAATTTAATTATTGAAAAACACGTTAACGCACCAATACATGCCACCGTGATTTTATTATGTATCGGTGGTTAAAAACTAGACATGTACCGGAGCTCCGTATCCGCGGATATCCGTGAGAAAAAGAGATCCGTATTCGTATCCGGATCCGGATCCTTTTTTTTTTCTTCAACGGATCTAATACGGATCTTTTGTAGAAATTTCTAGAAAATCAGGAAGAAACTGTTATAACTCATTATAAACTACCTTTAATGTATAACTAAAAGAAATACAGTATAACCTCGCTTTTACGTTCTCCGAATTTACGTTTTCCCGTAATCTAGAATTTTTCTTCTAAATCTCTTTATTTTTTCTATATATGTCATGAAATCCCGTCTTCACTTTTACATGGCGAAATTTTGAATTTCCCGCCGTTCGCACTTAATATATACAATGTTTATAAAGGAAATACATGTTATGATTTAATTAAAAAAAATATATATATAAAATAAAAACATTTGAAACATCTGATCAAATTTCTAAAACTGAGTTCTTGTTATATTTACACGTTTTGAGGTCCCATGAATCCGAAAATCTTGTTTTTAGCGGTTGGTCTGTGTATGTCTGTTATTAGAATATCTCACGAACAAATAGTAGCAGGCAGTCCAACCTCTGTATTCTAAATCTGTAAGATATAGTGATTCCACACTAAACTTTTTTTAAGATCAAGTAAATGGTTCATGTGCAGAAACATCCAGAGAATTCAAATATAGTACGTCTATGGGGGAAATTTTTGGCAAGTACAGTGTAACATCTATAGGCTGCCCTAAACAAAATGGAATAAACATATTTTTTACATGCATAAATGCATAATTCATGCAGATTGTGGAAGGTAAATCATTCATCATTCATTTACAGGGCTACTTAAAGTATTTAGATATATTCGAACTATACTTGGAAATTGCTGGAAATTTATTTCAGTTTGGGTTAGGTGTTTTTCATAAAAAACTAAATTTAAGAAAAAAATGCGATGTGCATATAGATGTTTTATATCGCGACATTGAAAAATATATATATATATATGTATTACAGCTTTGTTTGAGATGCAGATTTGTCTTTTTCGGTTTTCCTTGTCCCAGTTCCAGCTTTTATTTTCACCAAAAATTAAAATATGACGTTTTAAATATAAAGTTCCGTCGTTCTGTCTTTAGGTTTAATAGATTATTCAGTCATTGTCAGAAGATACACGTCCACCCCTACACACATGTACATATATACACAATGAATAATTGCCATAAACCACTTTTTTGGGCCTTAAAACATGCAAATCAGGGGAAAAATCGATATCGAAGCCAAATACGTTACTTCTATAACGTACGATAATCGGGTAATGGAAGCAAAAATTGTTACATATGTACTTAATTATTATAGATTTTTCAAGGATCCGTATCTATATCCGTATCCGCGGATATAGAAAAACTGATATCCGTTTTCATATCCGTATCCGCGGATCACAGTTTTTGACGATCCGGCACATCCCTATTAAAAACCGGTCGTTTAGTCTAATCTGACAAAATGCTGGACAAACAGACAATTGCTTATTCTTCAACTTTAGCTGGGTCCACCAGTGGTTGAGAGATTCTGTCCTCGAAGCTGGTAGACGTGAAGTGCCAGGTTCGATCCCAGGTCGCGCTCTTTGGCCTAACCGTTCGGAGTTTTCTGCAGTTTTCTCCCAAACTTGCATAAATACGATCTCGAACCCCTTAGAAAAAACCGCACGACGGGCATGCCCCTCAGTCCCAAGACCCTAATCTAGTCAATCAGCTTTAATCCTAATACCAATACTGTCAACTTTAGTGCTTGATTTCGAAACGACTGAAGACGATGATATTGAAAGCTGTAGTGGGCAGCCATCTTCCCTGACTAAAAACAAACAAAACAAAAATGTGGTGTGTAACAACCACACGACTTCCATTACCCACTATTACACGTATTATATGCACTTTTTGGAGACACTGTGATCAGAAGACATAAAATTGACCTAACAAATTAGACGCCTAACAATTTCCCTATAAGAAAAAACTGACACGTACGTAAAGGCATATAAAACGGAGTTTAGATAGCGAGTTTAAAAAAAAAAAAAAAAAAAAAAAATCGGTACAGCTGTTTTTTGAAACACCCATTTCCGAGATCTATAACTGACCTACGTAATCAAGATGACTGTCAATGTTCCTGTAATAACCACGAAATACATACGAAAAGAAATCTAAAAAGGGGTTTATGAAGCAATTTAAGAAAATCGTTATAGCCGTTTTTGAGACCGACTTTCGCGTAATCATTAAACAGCAATTACATACGAAAGAATATCTAGAAGGGAGTTATTATGACGAGTTTGAAAAGAATATGTACATCTATTTTTAAAGGAACGCGCTTGAAAGACCTGAAATTGACCTACTTATGCAGAACGCATGTCAGTTTTCCTGAACTAATCAATACATACAAAAGGACATCTAACAAGGTGTTTATATAGCAACTTTGAAGAAAATTGTTAGATCCGTTTCTGAGATACAGACATACGGTTCAACATACGGTTTCGAATGTCCCACTTCCAGTTTTTCAATTTTCCTCAAAAATTGGAAAATTCATCTATACAACAGACCTGTCTCAATTCTGGAGTTTTATCCTTCTGTCTTTCTTAGTTTAGGAGATATGATAGTCAGAAGTTTCCCCGCATACATACAAACGTTAAAGTATTGTCTGTCTGCATAAAATACATTTTTTTAGAAATTCCATTCAAGAAGACTTACTATTTTCAAAACTTGTGATAACCTATACAATTGGAGAAGCAATTTTCTATATGATAAATGGTAATTTGGAAAAACATACATACATACACATAAACACTGACCAGTAGACGAAAACCACTCTTTTGGACTCGGGAGACCTTAAGACTTCTAAATCAAATGAAAACTCGATATCGTATTTTTTGATCTTACAACCACACTATCATTACCTACGGTAGTAGAATAATGGAAGTAATAAGTGAACATAAAAATGGGGGGAAACGAAAGTATAACAACTATTTACAAATGGGTTTTTATGTTCTTGGGGATGTGTCCAAACCTAAATGGCTTTGTGTAATCTGCGACAAAGTTCTTGCCAACAGCTTGTTCCTTTACCAAGTAATAGACTATCGCGTAGACTTAAAGGTTTGGCAAGGTGTGGAGATTGAACTTTTCAAGAAAATAAAATTAAATCATTAACTTGACGAATAGATCGACGTAGCAAACGCTAAAGTATTGTCTGTCTGCATAAAATACATATTTTTAGGAATTCCATTCAAGAAGACTTACTATTTTCAAAACTTGTGATAACCTATACAATTGGAGAAGCAATTTTCTATATGATAAATGGTAATTTGGAAAAACATACATACACATAAACACTGACCAGTAGACGAAAACCATTCTTTTGGACTCGGGAGACCTTAAGACTTCTAAATCAAATGAAAACTCGATATCGTATTTTTTGATCTTACAACCACACTATCATTACCTACGGTAGTAGAATAATGGAAGTAATAAGTGAACATAAAAATGGGGGGAAACGAAAGTATAACAACTATTTACAAATGGGTTTTTATGTTCTTGGGGATGTGTCCAAACCTAAATGGCTTTGTGTAATCTGCGACAAAGTTCTTGCCAACAGCTTGTTCCTTTACCAAGTAATAGACTATCGCGTAGACTTAAAGGTTTGGCAAGGTGTGGAGATTGAACTTTTCAAGAAAATAAAATTAAATCATTAACTTGACGAACAGATCGACGTAGCAAACGCTAAAGTATTGTCTGTCTGCATAAAATACATATTTTTAGGAATTCCATTCAAGAAGACTTACTATTTTCAAAACTTGTGATAACCTATACAATTGGAGAAGCATTTTTCGATATGATAAATGGTAATTTGGAAAAATGGAATAAACTGGTCTTATTATTTGGGTGCATGCACAAATGGTGCTAAACCAATCACAGAAAAATATTTCACCCTTGTGGCGCGAGTAAAGGAGATCAAAAAGAAAATTGAATGGGCTCACAGCTGTATTCTCAGACAAGCATTGCCCTGTAAGTGTATTCCAGCAGAGTTATCTTCTACTTTAAGTGATGCTCTAAAAATTGTAATTTTTATAAAATTAGGTACTAAAAAACTGCTATCTATTTTATGCGCATTGTGAGGACTTTGGAAGCATTCGCGTTTCTTTATTATTTCACACATACGTTAGATGATATTTCCGTCGCAAAAGTTTTGATATGCTTGCTTAAATTAATGTCTGACGTTCAGGCGTATTTTATTGATCAAGTACGAATATTTTGATTCATTCAGAAGCTTTTTATCAGAAAATTTAATTAAACTTTATAAAAACATTAAAGAAATGTACGTGAACATTTGAAATATCTTCAATTGACTATCGATGACTGTTTTCGTAATAGAAGCAATGAATTCTCATGAAACAACTGGATAAGTATCTTTTTCAAGATGATGTGAGATTAGAGACCTCTCTAACTTTACTAACAAAAGAAAAACTCACTTAGTTATATTGTGATAGCTCTCTTTCAAAGGTATTTTTAAGACCACTCTTTAATCGACTTCAAGATTAGTGCTACAAATGAATATACTGCTTTGTCAAATAATAATAATAATAATAGCAGGAGACTTGGCGTTGTAATATTAAAACAGGAATAAACTACTACGTCAGAAACGCCAAAGAAAAATTATTGAGGTGCATACAACTGTTTCGGTAGCCTAAAGCGTACCGTCTTCAGTGCAAAAAGAATTCTGAATCTGGAGAAGTGCTCGTATATATAGGAGAGGGACCGGATTTAGTTCAACCAATAGGATTACGGAAGAGGTGGGGAGTGTGGCCAATAGGAATTAAGGAATGTGTAGCTGTGTAAACAGTAGAAAAATTAAGGAAATGTGGACTGAATGTAAAATTTCCAACAATCAGACAAATAGGGAACAGCGAAATCACAATTTACAAGGTTTTTAAAATTTTTTTATAAATATGAAAAGCTTCAAAGAAATCGAGTTCATGAATGGATTTAGGTCTGCAAATTATTTTAGCTGAATTAAATTTAAAATTATGATTTTCCTCCCAGCAATGTTTAGAAATAGCCGATTTATTGGTTTCTTGTTTGCGGACGTAATTCATATGTTCTTTTAGACGAAATTTAAGACTGCGTTTAGTTTGGCCAATATATGATAAACCACACTGACAGGAAATACTATAAATGCCCCAAGAATTATGCATATCAATAGGATCTTTTAACTGAGAAAAGTGAGTTTATTGGAAGGCGAAAATATTATTTTAAAATCATATCGTTTGAGAATTTTAGCTATGGTTTGACTGGTTTTAGAAAAATAGGGTAAAACAATACTGATATTAGATGTGACTGATTTAGTAGACGAAATACGAGGGAGTTGTAATTTTTGGATAGCTTTGTCTATAATGGAAGGGTCATAACCTCTGTCAATTGCGATGGCTTTCAGGTATTTAATTTCAGATTTCAATAAAATAGGATTTGAACAAATATTAAGCCATCATTAATTGTTATTTTAGATAAAAAACAATACATCGAAAGTGTTACCGAACTAATTAATGATGGCCCATACATTCCTCTGCCCCGTGACCCCTCTCCTCAAGAATTAAATAAAATTAAATCTGCTATAAAATCTTGCCCCTTGTTATTGAACTCGACTAAATCCCATCTTATCCCTTCTATTGCTAATTGTGCCAGATTTTATGCTTTACCAAAAGTTCACAAACCCAATATTCCATTTCGTCCAATAGTCTCTAATATCGGTACTGCTTCCTATAATCTAGCTAAATTTCTCACCACAATTTTTGCTCCACTTCTTGCTGCTAATAGTTATACTGTTAAGAATTCCATAAATTTTGCAAAAAATATTCAAAACTGCCCTCACACTAATCTCACTATGGTTTCTTTTGATGTAAAATCTCTTTTCACTAATGTTCCAATAAGTGGCGCCCTCTGCTGTCTCGAAAATAGATTAAAAGAGTTTCATTTCACCTCTTTTGAAATACAAGAATTAATTTCTCTTACCCGCATTTGTTTATCACAAACCACTTTTTCTTTCCAAAATAAATTCAATCGTCAGTCTGAAGGTTTAGCCATTGGTTCCCCTCTCTCCCCAATTCTCGCAGACATTTACATGCACTATTTCGAAAGCAAGCTTTTTAAGAAAATATCTTTTCCTTTTTGGACCCGTTACGTTGACGACACCTTCACGCTTATCGACATATATCATCACAATATTGACCATGTCTTAGAAACCTTAAATTCAATTGACAGTAATATCCAGTTTACATATGAAATAGAAAATAATGGCTCCCTTCCATTTCTTGATACCCTCGTCTCTCGCACTGTAAATGGATTTTCAATCACTGTCTATCGTAAAAATTTTGCAGTCTCCCTTCCTCCCCATGCGCGTTCATGTCACCCACCTAACCAAAAAATGGCTGCTTTCTATACTTTTGTAAACTGTGCCCTTAATATTTGTTCAAATCCTATTTTATTGAAATCTGAAATTAAATACCTGAAAGCCATCGCAATTGACAGAGGTTATGACCCTTCCATTATAGACAAAGCTATCCAAAAATTACAACTCCCTCGTATTTCGTCTACTAAATCAGTCACATCTAATATCAGTATTGTTTTACCCTATTTTTCTAAAAACAGTCAAACCATAGCTAAAATTCTCAAACGATATGATTTTAAAATAATATTTTCGCCTTCCAATAAACTCACCTTTTCTCAGTTAAAAGATCCTATTGATATGCATAATTCTTGGGGCATTTATAGTATTTCCTGTCAGTGTGGTTTATCATATATTGGCCAAACTAAACGCAGTCTTAAATTTCGTCTAAAAGAACATATGAATTACGTCCGCAAACAAGAAACCAATAATTCGGCTATTTCTAAACATTGCTGGGAGGAAAATCATAATTTTAAATTTAATTCAGCTAAAATAATTTGCAGACCTAAATCCATTCATGAACTCGATTTCTTTGAAGCTTTTCATATTTATAAAAATTTTAAAAACCTTGTAAATTGTGATTTCGCTGTTCCCTATTTGTCTGATTGTTGGAAATTTTACATTCAGTCCACATTTCCTTAATTTTTCTACTGTTTACACAGCTACATATTCCTTACTTCCTATTGGCCACACTCCCCACCTCTTCCGTAATCCTATTGGTTGAACTAAATCCGGTCCCTCTCCTATATATACGAGCACTTCTCCAGATTCAGAATTCTTTTTGCACTGAAGACGGTACGCTTTAGGCTACCGAAACAGCTGTATGCACCTCAATAATTTTTCTTTGGCGTTTCTGACGTAGTAGTTTATTCCTGTTTTAATAATAATAATAATAATGCATTATAGTTTTATTGCCCTTTAGCACGACATACTTATGTAATAAAAAAATTTCACCTTTTTTTTTTTTAACATAAATACAAAAATACATAAAATGCAGAACCTGATCCATCAAGACTGAAACTGTCAGACTTTGAGCCAAACTTTGAATTCATTTGTACAATAAATTCCATAAGACAAACTACAAATAACCTAGTATTTGTATATATATATATATGTGTGTGTGTGTGTGTGTGTGTCTGTGTGTCTGTGTAT
Source organism: Salticus scenicus (assembly GCA_963930645.1). Lineage (NCBI taxonomy): Eukaryota > Metazoa > Arthropoda > Arachnida > Araneae > Salticidae > Salticus > Salticus scenicus. The sequence goes on along the minus strand of OZ005651.1, from coordinate 267,364,385 downwards.
AAATTTAACGCAAGCTTAACTAGGAACCAGTTAATCTAACTTTGCATCCCTTTTCTTTCAGCTATTATTTTTACTTTTTTTTAATGCTTGTACTCAGATTATTTACAATTATGTTTTCGTTTCTTGATATGAACTATTGTGCAACGTGTTAGATAACTGTTTTATAAAATTTTATTGTTTTCTTATCAGTTACTAACGACTGCAGAAATGGTTCGTCAATTTCTTTCACATAGAAAGGGTTCGCAAGATAAAAAAAAATTAGGAACCACAGTATTAGAATAACAACCTGCATATTTTAATGAAACGTTTTATTTTAAGCAAATAATTAAAGAACAGTTTATTTAAACTGAAGGTGCTAAAGGAATTAGTCTTCGTGATACTGTCTTAGTATTTAAATTTAAATTACTATGATTTCATAATATTTTTAGTTCAAGTTTAATTCACCGTTGCATTGTCGACTTAACGAAAGAAAAAAAAATCTGTTTATTTTCAAAATTGTATGCCCCCCCCCCCCCAAATCCCCCATTTGCAGACTTAACAGACGAATGTATAAAGCCTGACGATTTACTAAATTATCTAATACAGAAAAGTCAGAAATGGCCTCGACATGTCGATTTTTTAAGTCGATTTACTTTCGCAATGAAGTTAGCTTCCTTTTTTAGAATTACACTAATGCTTTGCTCTTGCTCAAGGTGCAATAAACATTGATGTTTTGCACTAGATGCCGAGTGGACAGAGGGAGAGAAAAATAAACAAAACTGACCAAAATTACAACAAGGTAGTGTGGTAGCAGTGTAGGTGTTAAAACAGTTTGAATACACAAGGGTCTTAGACCTGTGAGAGTGCTCCCGGTGGGAGTCTTAACCCACATCCACGCAAGTTTCGGAGAAAACCGCAGAAAACTCTGATCGGAGAAACCTACGAGTGTGACCTAGAATAGAATCCGGTAACGTTCTTCTGCCAATTTCGAGATCAGAATATCTCAACCAATGGTTGGGGCTTACAAGAAGGAAAGTGTTTTAAATATCTGAAGTTTCATAAATTTCCTTAAGTAAAACTACGAGCCTAATTTAATATTTAGGGAAACATCAAAGTAACCCATTTCAGTTTTAATCATTCTTATGTCATTATTCAATTGTAGTTATCCATTTTTGGTCTTTCGTACAAAATTCTCTTTCTATTCGTTTTTTCTCTCTAATGCTTTATAATTTTTATTATTGTTAATAATCTTTATTCTTTAATCCTTTAACATCTACTATATATTTTCTTTCGGAAAATTGCTAAATTAATTCCAACAATGGCTATAAGACACATAAATATGTAAAAAGAAAAAAATTGTCGTTTTTAATTTTCGAGAATTTTTTTGTTTGAAACATTTGTATCTCTCTATGCTAACCTGATTTAATTCAAACAATAATTGATTTAATTAATAAATAACTTTGTAGGGAGATATTATAATTTACAATATCCCACATCAATTGTTTCAGGTCAGAATAGTAACAGGATCCTTCATCAGGTGATAAAACTAGGCATGAATGCATCATCAAAGCTGCAAGGTGCACTAACGTTAACTAAGAATTTTAAAGTGTGTTGGTTTGTTGGTATTAGGTTTAAGGCTAATTGACTGTGCATTGTTCCTTATTAAAGTTACTTCTGCATGCGGCTTCATTTGAAACATCGTTTGTTAAATTTCGGAGTAGTGCTGCTATCTTCTTAGCAGAGAAAAAACAAAATTAAAAATTTATTAAAACAAGGAATATATTTTAAAAAATTGTAGCATAAAAAATGTTAAATATTTGGTTTCATTGCGAAAACAATGAATGCAAAGGGTTAAATGGAATGTTTTCTATTTAATAACTGGACACTTTTACCAATATTAGAATGCATGAAATTCAACAGTATAATATTGTACTATCAGAATGTATATATTTGGAAAAGTCACATTCTTTTTTTAGTAATAATTCTAGTTATGAACAGTGGCGGATCTAACCCCCCCCCCCCCCACAAAAAAAGCACTAACATTCACAATTGAATGTTACAATTGTAAATTTTTTATTGATCTGGAATAACATCTTGAAAACTCTTACCCCCCCCCCCCCCCCACAAAAGTTAAGTTCTGGATCCGCCACTGGTTATAAACGAAAAACCTGTCAAAAAAGTCAGTAATTTTTGAAAAAAAAATTATAATTGCACCTAGTTATAATTAAATAATTCCGTAATTCCCGCACCAAATCATACAAATATTGTACATAGTATGTATTAAAGTTACAAATCATTTGTAACTTTCTGTGATACAAGGTGATCCAAAGTATTTTCGTTCGTCTTCAATTTGAAATTAGTCCCCTAATTGCACTCTGGACCAAATCGATAATGGGAAATATGAGTTTTTAAATGTTTTTGCATGTATGAAGTTTCAGGCCATTTCGTTTGGCATTTTTTTAGATAATCGAAAAAATGTAAAAAAAAAAAAAAAAAAAAAAAATCTAATAATTTGAACACCCGCTGCATTTAAAATTCAGTTAATTATTTATTAGTTTTTACAGTGTCACAGTGTGTTTTTAGTCACAACTTGAACATAAGAATAAGGCGACAAAGCTGCCCTGGACATACCAATAATAGTAGTATCTACAAACTTCTCGGTTTTTTTTTTTTTTTTCTTTTTTTTTTTTGGGGGGGGGGGGTTGAAATGTACGCATTTGGCTTCAATGGTTCCAATACCATCCAGAATCTAGTTTTTTTTCTCTCAAATATCTCCAAATATATCCTTGGGACCAGCAGAACACATTTTTTGTAAATACTATTGTGCACTTGATATTGGAACATACGTCAATTTCTGAAAATATTGTCTTTTACACATGATCTTTAATGATAAATTTTAACAAATTTAGTTCTCACCAGTGGCCGAAACGTTCTGCCCTCAAAGCTGGTAAACAGGAGATGCCGGGTTCTATCCCAAATCGCCGTTCGGAGCTTTACGTTGTTTTCTCCGAAACTTGCGTAAATACGTGCTAAGACCCTCTTAGAAATACCTCCATGAAGGGCACTCACCTCAAGACCCTAGCGGTGCAGACTATTGGTCTTTACCCCAACCACATTTACCATTTTAAGACACTTCAAAAAAATAAAAAAAGAAAGAAATAATTAAATAAATAAATGAAATTTATTTACATAAAAGTAAGATACTAAAGAATGAAAAGAAGAAAGGAATCCAGAAAAAAGTCAATCACAGAATAGTTATAAAGTGATTTCAGACGTATCAAGTTAATTTAAAATTTATTTCTATAAACTAAAAGTTGAAGCACCAAAATATTACTGATTTATTTGGTACTCTTTTCTCTAGAGAGGTAGGCCCACTAGCAGCCGAGCGGTTCTGCGCTCAAAGCTGTCAGATGGGAGGTGCCAGGTAGCCCTCCTCGACCTACCTGTTTAGAGTTTTCCGTGGTTTTCTCCGAAACTCGCGTAAATGCTGGTGCTGGCTAAGACCCTCATTGAGGGCATTCCTCTATAGGCTTAGGACCCTCATGTAGTCAGTTGGCCTTAAATCCTACAACTGAAGTGGTAGGACATTCCATAGTCTCAGTTATGAAATCTTACCATAGTTAAGGCTAAGCTACTAATATATAAACTCCATTAATGTCTATATATGTAATATTTAAACTCTTTACCTAAAAAGTAAAATTAAAACAATAACATATTTCAAACAAAATAATGGAAAGTCTTATTTTCTGCCCCTATATTCATCAAAATTTTCAATAACATTATAAAACGAATTTTCAGGTTTTTTTTTTTTATTTTTTTTTTTATTTTTTTTTTAAGGATTTAAAGTTTATAATTATAAAATATATATAAATTATTGTATTGATTAATTATAAACCTAGATTATACATACTTCGTCAAGTGTTTTGGTAGCGCCATCTATTTTCAAGAATAAAAAACAAGGATAATTATACCATGCTTTGTCACAAGATGGCAGCACTAGATAAGAAATATTAGCCACCCTTCATAAACAGGATTTTTCAGCAAGGTTCCTATAAATATATAATACAAAATATTGTTAAATCAGTAGCATTGCAAGCGAATAAAACTTTATATAGAATTTAATTTCCAGGATTTTTAAATTCAGCAATTATTTTAAATTTCAAATTTATATATTTATTAATCAAATACCTTAGAAACTTTCAAATATCTCAAAATTATATTTTATTAAATCTTGCATGGATTTTAAACTATAAAGTACACTACTAAAAATTTTTTCATATTACTGTACATTATCATAAATTCGTTGTAGTATCACTATTTTTTTTTTCTTACAGTCTTTCCATCCAAAAATAAAATAAATTAAAAAATTATTGTCTAGTACATTTAAAACAAATAATCACTACAAAAATACTCAAGTAATCATAACGATTTAAATATATATATTGTTTATAAAAGCGTATAAGGAAAACTGTTTAACTTAATCAATCTCACATTAGAATGACTTCGTAAAAAGCATTTTAAATATTTAATGTTGTTCCTATTAGGGATATCTTTGATGTCATTTGGTACATCAGATTCAGCAGATACAAAATGAGAGTATTACTTATTTGAATTACTTTATTTTGTTTAATAAAGCTAATTATTACTTTCAAAAATAAGTAATTTGCACGTGCTTTTATTTTAATTTATATTTATTGCTGATTCATAAACTCGTAGTTTACATGTTTCGCAATAGATGGCAGCATCAAAGTAGTAGTTACTTTTGTTTTCTTATTTTTACAAGTTCTTAGTCATATTTATTTATTTTTCCTTTCACGCTCATGAATTTGTTTGGGAAAATACTTACTTGATATTGTTACTTGAAACAATACAAATATTTTCTCAAGGTAAAAACGTGTCTTAAATGCACTGAAGTTTTATTTATTGTTTGTAATACCGCCGCTGCTATTGAAAGTTGTTTTTGCTATTTCGCTTTGGTTTTATGAAGCTATAAAGATCAGAGTAAAGAATTTTGGCATCTTAAGCTACAGACAACCTTGATAAATGTTCTCTTATCAAGGGTATTTTGTCTTATGGTACGATAAATTGTGATATTCTGTCTTAAATGACGAATATAAAAAGCATCTAGTATAGGAAAAAATATATTTATTATGAAACAATAAGCGGTATGTTGTTCATAACATATCCTCGACAATGTAGAGAAAATAATTGTTCAAAGAACACAGACTTTAATGTTTAATTTTAAATTAATGTCAGACTGGGTGTTTAATATGAGTTTTAAATAACAAGATTAGAAATAAGGCTTCATTAGAATAAAAAGATGCGTTTAAAAGTTAATTGTTACATTTAAGAACGCATCATTAGAATAAAATGATACGTTGAAAAGTTAATCGGGAATTAGTGAGGACTGATGCAAACAAGATCGTCCAAATTATAGTTTTTGGCTATAAAGTAGCTTCATGTATTGGATTTTAACTTTTAAAATTATTCGAAACCGCCTTCGTATATTTCATAATGGTTAAAATATATAGAGAGAGTAAGTTAAATAACCTGAACGTGCAGCGTTTCTAAAATTTTACGCTTGTTTATATTGCCATGCCATCACTATTTTCAAAAAGAAGTTTTTCTAGAGGTTTTAACCCCTTAACGCGCGCTGTCCTCGCTGCTAGGACGCAAAATTTAAGTTCCAGCTGCAAAAATTCATCCCGGAAATTTTTTAGAAAAAATTCACGTTTATAACATATCAGAAAAGGCCGGTTTTTTAAACCTTAAAATTTCTTTTAGTTTAATTTAGTTCATGAATTCCGGTGGCAGTATAATTGAAATGTTTCAAATTGTCTTGCGCCGCAAAGGGTTAACGGTATAATATTATGTAAAAATCAGTTGTTCTTAAATAATGATGACGCAAAATTAAAACACATGCAAAAAATAAAAGAATGCTGCGAATCCTGAATAACTTTCTATTTTCTCAAGCAGTTTCAGCATTTTATAAAACAAATATCATTTTAACTTTTAGTACCCGAATGCAGCAACTGTTTTCCAGATTATTAAATACAGAAATCCAATCACTGTTTGTAGGAAATATTCAGCATTTTTACACAGTACAGTTTGTTTCTTTTTGAAATATATATGAAGAGAAAAGTGATCTAGAACTGTAAAATTAAGTGTAAATAAATATTAAATAGTAAAAATTATGTACAATGACAATAAATAACAAAAATTAACATTTTGATTTTTATGCTATATATATATATATATATATATTGTTTTTTTTTTTTTTTTTTTTTTTTTTTTTTTTAACAAATAAAAATATCAGTCTGGTGACTTTTTCTCGCCCCCAACAAAATAATTTGAAGATGAACTCGTAGGTTCGTTGCTTTTGTCATTTCAGATGCGTTATTTTGCGCAGTTTCCTTGTAAGATAAAGTTTATTCAGATCCCTTTGCCTTGGAAAAGCCTTTTAAAAATATGTCTCACATACAGTTGGCAGCAAAAGTATCCAAGCACTAAAGAGCAGGATTAGACAAGGATTTATTTAACAAAACTGTATTAAGTGTACTTTTTTTTACACAAGAATTTTTGCTAGTGCTCGGATACTTCTGCTGCCGACTGTAGCAATAAGACTGAAAATGCTATTTTATATCTTGCCAAATTCCTCCTGACATCAATAAAGTATGTTTACGTCTACATTACAACTAGCAAACACCGTTTATTTACGTTTAGTTGAGACCTGGTATTTTAAATAATTAATTTACATTAAGGTTTGTAACTGATTAACTTTTATTAATAGGACAGTTTAAAAAGATAAAAATAAATAAATAAAATAAAATAAAAAAAAAATTGATTTTGAAAATATCTTTCATGTAGTTAGAAAACAGGTATTAAATTCTTTATTAATTCTTTAAAAACATCATTTTTAAATATGATACATAAAATACTATATGTATTAAAACTATTATTTAATTTTACAAGCAGCTGATCATTTATTTTTGTTCACTGAAGAGTGAAAATTTCTTAACATTTGCAGTCTTCCAAAAAAATTTTTTCTTAAATTGGAGCATGATCATCTCAAAGTTATAGAGCAGTTTAGGAATTTTTTTTTTTTTTTTTTTTTCATTGACGTCCCTACATATTATGTACTTATTTTAAAATAAAGGGCTGTTGCAAGAGACCCTTTAAACAGCATATACCTATTGTATCTAAACTTAGAGTTGGAACTGGTAAGCGGTCATAGATTTTTATAACAGATACAATAAATCTGTTATTCACTTGTACATGTAGTTATGACTATTTAAGTAACGTACTGCAAATGTAATAGAGAAATAATTCTGTTGCTAAGCATATATCGATGTTTGACTTCTAAAGATCACATGTAAATTGCTGCTAACTTTTAGGTTTTTTCGTTACCGGTAATTTTTAACACAAATTTATAATTTTTTTTAACAAGTTTTACTGGTTAAATAAAGTAAAAATATCTATAAAATTAAACTTGTATTTATAAAACGTTAAAATTTGCATCCATGCTTTTACATAAATAAAGTTATAATATACAGATTTTTTTTTTTTTTTTTTTTTTAAGTTCGTTACTTTGGGTGTGAAAGATTTTCACATACAAAGTGTTCTAATATATATATATATATATATATATATATATATATATATTTTTTTTTTTTTTTAATGTGTATATGCATATAGCTATTTGTCCTTACTTTGGTACTACATATATTTTAGTTTTATTTCATCTTCCTATTTCCTTTGCATTTTTAATCTTAGGATTTAATTTGTAACTTCCTATTAGTTGCTAATTAGGCTTTGTACTCTGTAAAATTTTGGAAACAGACATACAGAATAACAGAAATAACTCGTATTTCCATACAACATTCAATTAAAAACCCTGATGACGTATTGATGTTGTATGCTTTCATCATTTGGATTCTCATTATTATTATTATTTTTTTTTTTTCATTATTTTTTTTTCCAGCTCATCTTTTGATATATCGTTGAAAAGGTTTTCATTACATATGTATGCCAATTAGGCTTACAGAACCACAGAAATTATACGTATTTTGCATGAAATATTCAACCAAAGCCCTTGATAAAGTATTGATATTTTATGCTTTTCTCATTTGTATTTAAAATTTGCTCCTTTTTTTTTTTTTTTTTTTTTTTTTTTTTTTTTTTTTTAATGTTTTTCCACTTTTTCCTGTTTTCCCCCTCATCATTCCTTCCTGGGCAATGTTTGAAATGATTTTCATTATATGTACATAAATAAAGAACGAGAAGAAAACACCAGGACTACATTAGCTGCCAAAATTTCAATTTTCGAATTAATGATTATTATCAGCCGTCGCCAATTGCCTATTGCGTAGCTCTAGTACAACGTAAATCCCACTCAACCTCAACTTAAGGATCATTTTTACTATTTTTCGACAGAAATTTATTATGCTAATTACATACAATTACATAAGTTAAAGAATATTAAAAAAAGAAAGAGTTCTCAGTTATGGGACTGGGAGAACAAAAGAATTAATGTCTGCTAAAATTAATAAAATAAATATAGTGAATAATGCAATCAAATTATTTTTTAGCCCTAGCACCTTTTTTCTCTGTGAAAGGAATCTTATAATGGAAATAAATATAAATTCAAACGGAAAAGGAACATTAAAACAATCTTTTGCTTTAACAGGGCAAATATGAAAATGATTTTTCCTAGACATATGAATATAAGGAAGTAGTTTAAAACTAAGGAAAATCGAGCAACAATAATTGGAGAACATTTTACCTTAACGATTTCAGGAAAAAATAAGAATAACGAAACTATATGAAGCATGCTGATATATTCACATGTTATCTTAACACTTTCATGACCGTTATTTCGTTCTTATTATTATTATTTATTTATTTATTTATGTTAACGCTTAACCTATTAACGCCTGAATTACTTGTGCTCATTATATTTGGACGAATATTCCAAATTTAAGTCATATTAGAATACTGAGAATAATAAATATTAAACTCAAACATCTCTTGTGTTAGTGTTAAAGGACGTTTGAGGACGCTGTGCGTCCCATTGAAAATACTTCGGAATAGCTGATAAATTCCCTATCATATAATGATCCTTTAACCTTTTCGACATATTTTCCCTTAAAAATTGCTAACCTAATTTTAAAAAGGACTATTCGACGCATAGCTTATCATAAATATGTAAAAGGAAATAAATTACCATTTTTAATTTTCGAGAAACTTTTCGTTTGAAACATCTATACGTTAACCCGCTGAAATTCAAATAGTAATTTATTTAAGAAACAAGTAACTTCGTAAATAAACACTATAAACTGAAAAACTAGTAATAGTTGTTTCAGATCCAAATAATAGCACTGTTCTCCATAAGGTGAAATAAAACTAGGCACGAGTGCATCACCAAAGCAGCAAGTGGTACTCCCGTCTATTAAGAAATTTAAAGTGACATTTGCATATGACTTCCTCTGAAATATCATTTGTTAAATTTTAGAGTAGTGCTGCTATCTTACAAACAGTAAAGGAAAAAAGTTTCCAAAAGCAATTAAAACAAGGAAAAAATATTAAAAAATTATTGCATAAAAAATGTTAAATTTTTGTATTCGATACGAAACCAAAGAACGTTAACGTACAGACCTCAAAGGTAAAGTGTTAAACTCCTAACGCAATGTTACTGGCTTCTAAAGTAAAGTATTATTATTATGCTCTGCGTAATTGGTTAAGTCCCGCCTAATGGTGGTATTCTTATCAATACAGCATTACAAATGATAAATTTCTTTGTTTGCTCTTTATTGTTAAATGAACATATATGATAAAATAAATATTTCTTACAAATTTTTCGACTTATTTATAAACAATAAATTCATTAAATAAAAGTGAACGTATTACGTATAGGTCTGTAAAAAAATGTTCATATTATATCTTCCTGTGAAATGTTTGAAAAAGTTTCTATATTATTTCTTCTTGTGAAATCTTTGAAAAGGTTTTCCTATAGATTTATATATACACTTTCGACTAATCGTCATGTTTAGCATAATGGTTTGAAGATAATAATAGAAGAATAAAGTTACGATAAGTTTGTAGTGCATTATTTTATCTTATTTTAATACTTTTTTTTTCTTTTCTTAATGCTATTAAGTCTTAACTGTTTTTATATCTGTACTATAGTCATCACTGATTATTTAATTTAGTTAAAAATTAATTCTTATTGGTTATTGTGGTTTTCAGTGGCATTTAATCATCTGTTATTCTTTATTTTACTACGTTTCAAAAAAAATTTTAAATATATATATATAAGATCTTAAAACTATGTGTAACAAGGTTATATATATATATATATATATAAGAAATTTTTAAAACGAATATGTATATGATATAAATGTATATGATATGTATATGATCCTGTTGGTTTTTCTAATCTTTAAACTTTTATTTTAATTTCATATACATAAATATTCGTTTTAAAAGTTTCTTATATATATATATACATATGTATAATTCTATAGTATATTACCTCGAAAAATGTACAAGTCACTATAAAAAAATAATAATAATAAGATTAAAAAAAAAAAAAAAATGAAAGCATGGCAATAATCAACAGTCCATCAAGGGCGTAACTTTATGAACTTTTCTTAGCAATTTACAAAAATATAAAGTAATTGGCATTTTTACCTTAGCCATTAACGTATGTGTGCCTGTGTGCCTGTCTATATGTTATATGATTTTTTAAACTTATAAAATATTCAATGTAATTCTATCATGGGAAGTACTACCGGGAAGTATTACTGATGAACACTGATATATAAATTGCTGCAAAAATCCAAAACAGCAACACAGACAAGAAAAGAACATCCAACGATTAATAGCAAGGAAAAAAGAAAAATAATCTAGTGCATCGTTAAGATCTGAAAAATCTGGTATACCTATTTATTATTTTATCTGTTTTGCTCCTTTCACCATTCATTTTTATATTCGATTTAGACGAGTTGGCATTCATAACGTTAATGATTCTAAAAAGACAATGACAACGATAATGATAATACTGATATTGATAGTAATACAGCTGAAATTAGGAAAAAAGAAACCCAAATCATATTTTTTTTTTTTTTTTTTTTTTTTTTGTCAAGAAAGGAGTAATTTTTTTTCTTTTTTTTTTTTTAAGTTAAAAATTTTATTGGTAAATTGTCATTAGAATAACTTTGTATGTAACCACATTAAAGAACTTAGATCATTATATTCTTAGAACATTTCTATAAGATCTTAGATAAGATTTAATTTACGAAATTTAAGCGTGAAGAATAACAAAAATATTAAAGAGAATGAATGATATACATGAATCTTGTCACGGAATCTTGAACTTTCTTCCCTCGAGACGAAAATGGGAAGGTATGATATATTTTCCTTCTTCTTCACCTGTTAAGTAATTAATGGCGTTGACCGCAACCGTAGGCGAATTGCTGTGGAAGGATAGGTGAGGGTTACGTGCCATTCAAAATGGTTGAATAGATTAAATGGCCAATGGCGTAATTGTTTGTAAATACAGATATGTCGATATGTGATATTTAAATTATTTTTTCTAACAACTTTCAACAGTGCAATACTTTAAACTATTACCACAGTTTTTTCTCCCTGCTTTGTTCTAATCGAATGGGACTGATATATATTTTTTTAATTGATTTTTTATGCATATATGCATATATACAAAGTATTTAAATCAGTATATTAACATTTGTGTGGTTTTGTGTTAAAATTCATACGATCAATCAGACTTAAATGATTTTTGCTTATAACAAAAATCGATTTGAATAAAATTCTGAGTTGTCAACATTTTAATTTATTCCGAAGCATTTTTAGCCCCACCTTTATTTTATAACACATTTTTGTAACCCTTTGCGGCACACTGACGCAATTAGGTTAAAATCTTCTTGTAAAATAATATTATTTTCTACATTTAATCTGTTTTTCAATGTCGACTTTACGATTTTACTTGATAGTTTTTTTTTTTTTTTTCCCACACTTATCAGCATGCAAATATATTTAAAAGTACACTTAAATATATTCAAATATATAAAAATCATCCCTTTTCTTAAAAGAATAAATGAATAAAAAAAGCATTTGCACATTGAAATTTTCCTTTAATTCTCTTTTTAAAAAATGATACGTGCAAATTTAAACTTAATAATTTATTTATTAAAAAGAGTATCGCTATAATGAGAGAATTAATAGCCTTGATTGAACTAATTTTTGCTTACTCTGAAAGCATTACATTTTAAAGAAGGTTTACATTATTATAGTATACATTATATCCATTTAAATGTCTGTTATCATACTTATATTTTGCATAACATTACAGCCATTACACATTTATGAAACTAAATAAAAAGTTTGTTATAGGTCCTTGGTTAATAGATATTATTTTAAAAGATGTGTAATCATTTAACCCATATTAAGTAAAAATCTGTGTTTCTAGAAACTTTCTTTTAATGTTATCATTCTCTTTTAATCAAGAAAAAAAAAGTTTGAAGGTCCTAGTAGTTATAAAATATAGTTCTGATATAAAGGAACATTCCAGACTCTCTCATTTGTCTTCATTTGGTATTTATAAATTCAAGAGGATTCCAGTAATTCTGAATCTAAGAAAAAGAGTATAAGTCCTCATATGGTTGGTTGCTTTCACAGCCGAAGAAAACAAGTTGTGAGGCCTATTTAGGGAATGTCTCACAGGAGCATGGGAATCTCTTTGAAGAACAAAATTAAACCACCGTCTTGATAAGATGTCTGCAGAAAAGGCCTCCCGTAAAATGTCGTAGAATTACTGTCTGTATTTTAAGACTATCGCAAAAAGTTTTCCTTTGTATCTCTGTTATAGAAGGAATGAAAGTTTCAACGATAGATATGGAGTTTAGAAGCCAATTACACTATACTATTATTTTAAGGTTTCTAATATTCTCGGTAAAAAATTTTAAGTTGAACTCCATTGATGAGATTTAAAACATTATTTATTTTAATTATTAAAAAAAAATAATAACAAATAAAATAAAATCCTAGTATCATTACCTAATAAAAGCGCAATAATAACGGAATACTAATATAATCTAAGTGTTGTAATTAGGTTACTTTTTTATTAGCGATACGCAAATAATGAAAATTCATTTCAAAAATATATTGCTAATCATCGGCGCTATCAGGAAAGTATATTCATGTTCATGACTCTTTTCAATATAAATTAATTTTTGTTTTGTTTTTTAATCTTCTCCAAACTTCTCTTTAATTTCATCGATTTTGCCCCTTTCTTATCATTTCATATTATGGTGCTTTTCTATAAATTTATATATTTTCATATATGTTGATTAAAAATTTAATTTATATAGTAAATTTTACTGATACAATAAACACCATTTATACACCTCTCGTTCACATGTCTTACATTTTTACGTTCTTTTAGTGAAGTTCTTATTCATTCACATTCATTTTAATGCAGATTTTTTTTTTTTTTTTTCCTTATATGCCGCTCAATATTGTTTATACGTCTTTTCCATTTTTCTAAAATTTACAAAATTTCTCGACCGGGTATTATTTTTCTGTTTTAAATAAAATCTCAAATCCGTTCTGAATATCAGTTTTAATAAATATGCAAACTTGAATTGCGATACCGATACCATGAATTATTCACAATCTATAAACTAATTGAAAACAAATTATCTGATGCTAATTTAAACGATGATGTAGAATGTGAAGAAATTATTACACCTTTCTTTAAAGATGCATTAAAAATTTGTAATTTATTTTCTTTATTAAAAGACAAGTAAAAAAATATTTAATGAATTCAGTTCACAATGCAGTTCTTAATACTCACAGAGAATCAGCACGTCAAGCGAGTATTAAAGATGTTTCAATGTAATTAAATAACTGCACTTTAAATAAACGCAATATATATATATAATTAATACTCAAGATGCGTTATACAGTATTCAAGACATGTGATACAATACTAATGATATAATATGTATAATTAGTACTCAAGTCTACATAATTAGTACTTAATATGGTTTTTCTTACTTTTTACAATAAACCTTCTTTTAGTTTACTAGGGCGCTCTGCCCCCTGCTCGCTCTGCTCACCAACCCCCGAGGGAGGCTTCGCCTCCCTCCGACTCAATTTTCTTATTAACCCATGCAGAGCTGCTTTGTTTTTCCTATTAGCTGCTTTGTTTTTCACTGAATAGGAATATTAATAGTGCATAACACAAGACAAAAGCAGAAAAATATTATAAAAATCCCCAAATTCAATGTCAAATTGAAATACATAATACTTAATACCACATTATTTACTTTTATTTATTTTTATGAAAATTATGCTAAAAATCAGTATTTTATTTATTTATTTATTTATTTATTTATTTATTTTTATTTTATTTTATTTTATTTATTTATTTATTTATTTTTAATAGAAAGAAATTTGTAATATCTAGACCATTTTGCCTCACAGCTTTAGTACGTGACCCTTTTTATTTCTTTTTTACAACCATGGATCCAGGCCAGTCGCTAAAGCGCCGAGTTCGTAATTGGAAGATTGCGAGTTCGATACTTGAGCCGGCCAAAGACAGTCGTGTGCACTAATAGCAGCTGGTGCACATAAAATCCATCGTGGCCGCAAAGGCCTCCATGTTCTCATCAAAATTATACCTCTGGGGATCACCAAATCAGGGAAGACATCCCCACCGTGGAAGATCAAAATTGTGATGGCATGTCTCCGGAACATTCCTAGGGGTGCGTCGCAGACCGTCGCCAATTACCGATAGAGCAGTACTGATGCGACGTTAAACCCAACATACCTACAATGTTTTTAAAAAATGCAACTTTGCTGCCAGAAATTCTCTGTAATTACAGAAAAATACGTTTTGTCAACGTAATTTTTCCGTAATTTACGACTTTTTTCTCAAATTACAGAGAATTTCTGGCAACAAAGTTGCAATTTCTAGCAGTGTACCTACCTACCTACAGCCATGGATCATATTATAATTTTCCCGTATAATATATCTTCATGACAGAAGAACAACGTCACTGGGAGAAACTTTTTTCATGATGGCAAACAGAGTACCTTCATAAACACGTCATTTTTAGTTAATAACTTCTTTAATTAAAATGTTAGAAATGTCTAAGCAGCTGAAATGTCTTTCTCGGTGTATTCGGAACACATTGATACCTCTCATAACGCGAAGGATCCTGCCCTCCGCGAGAAGATGCGGTCGCAGACAGAAAAAAAAAAAAAAAAAATGACGCTAGTGACAGTAACTATTTTTACTATATAGATAATTTTTTTTTAATTTAATTATTATCTTTAGATATAAATTCTACTTTAAAGTAATATATTAATTATCATCTTAAAAGTCTTCATTAATTAGTATTTTCTCATAAATTTTACTTCAATGCCATTAAATTTGTAGTAATCAAAGTTTCTTTAATTTTTATTTTATTACGATTATACGTCTTTTCCTTTATTCATCCTTTCACGTCAGTCCCTTGAAAAACTTGTAAACAGTAAACAAAAACTTGTAAAATTGTTTACTATACGATATATTTACAAAGATGTGCATTATATGGAAATATTTAATTAAGTTTTCCAACATTAGTGATTTTCTTTCGTTTTTTGTGAGTTCGAATGAATTTTCTTTATTATTTGAAACACAAAATCATCCAGCAAAATCACATATTTTCATGAAATCATTATTTCCACACGTAAAACACCACATGCCCGTGATGCATGGCATTTAAAAGTAACCCTCAAGGCAAAATCGGGTCATGTTTTCGAAGTCCATTCCACATGTGGTTTAAATTATTTATTTATTTAGTCTTTATTTCCTTCAATTATATAACATATAACATCGAAAGGTAGTAACTGCACACACTCACGCAAACATCACACACACACACATACAGCCTTTAGAAACACTGTAGCAAAAACATTTGGAAAGTCTATTAAGAGAAAATGATAAAGTTTCGCTCCCTTAAACATGAAAAAATAATTAAAACTAGTAATAATAAATTAAAAATACTTTTGTTTGCTACTTAAAAATACTTCTTTGAATAATTTTTTCAAAGTAAATCTCCAAGTTTTACATCTTGGAAAAATTCTGCACTCTTTATTTGGATTCAGTATAAATTTTCAGTATGTTCCACGATTCGTTTATGAATTTTCAAAAAATGTATAAAACTCGATTTTATATATTCTTGCAACAGTAAAATCCGGTATGGGCAATTATAACAATGAAATATCTCTGTATCACGCACGTATTAGGAAGATATCTTAAGAGGAATAAAAATACTATTTATAGACAAAATATTAAAAATATAGAAAAATATTATCTGTGTATGCGTATAAAAAGCACTTATAAATTGGGTGCAGTGAAAGAATTAGTTTACAATAGATTTTTTTTTTCTAAACATTCATTTGATAATTTATAAAGTAAAAATTATTAATTATACTGTTTCCGTAATACGCTTTTTTCTAGTTTATCTGTTCCTTACTAGTAATTTTGATTGCCGAACCTCTGTAAAAATGGAAATAAAGTTTTTTTAATTCAATTTTCTAATCGTAGAATAATGTCCAATATATCTGGAAAAATGATATAGCAAAAGTTTAAAATGTATTTCCTTAAAGTTATTGCGACACTTCTTCTTATGAGCCGTATACTTTTAGAATACATTGGATAAATATTTTCGTTTTATTAAATACACACACACAATTCATTCAACAGTTATAAATTTTTAAAATGTCTACAGACTTCTGGGGACATATAGGGCACAGTGGACCTAGGGGCACAGTTGACCACCCCTATTTAAATCTATTAATATTAAACTCTTTTAGTTCATATGGATACTCATGTACGGCAGCATGGTACTAGTTGTATGCAGCCAAAAAAACCACATGGGAAATTGTAAGGTAACCATTTTGAGCAGTTTTTATGTTTTGAGTTGCTCAAAGTAATTTTTCCACATTGAGTTTATTTTAATTTTATAAAGATTGAACTAGTGACTATAAATACTATATAGCTGTTAAAGGAAGGCAAGATATTGCTGTTTCTAAATTCCTAAAAATTATTAGCATATTTATAGTCTATATATATTATTTTATTATTATTATCTGTTTTACTCTGGCATGGGGCACAGTGGACCGCCTCTCTAAGGGGCACAGTGGACCACCTTCCAATGTGCCTAAAAGTACAAATTAGATTTAATACTTATATTTATTTTAGTTAAATTTATAGATACAAATATAACGTAAAGTATTAATATCTTAAAGTAATAAATATCTTAATGCTATAATAAACTAAATAAAAAGAATAAATTTCTGAAATGAATAAATATTTGAATAGTAACATAATCATTATTAATATCTAAATTTATTAACTATTTGAATTATACAGCATTAATAAAAGAAAAAATATCTAATTTAATAAAAAGTATGAATAATTTATTATTATTGTTGTGTTTAGAGATCATATGTGAAAAGCAAAAGTAGCTTAATATATTTTGGTTAAACTTTTCCTACAAGTAAAATGTAAATTAGTTATATC
This sequence comes from Salticus scenicus, assembly GCA_963930645.1. NCBI lineage: Eukaryota > Metazoa > Arthropoda > Arachnida > Araneae > Salticidae > Salticus > Salticus scenicus. The sequence continues at coordinate 267,346,813 of OZ005651.1, read as the reverse complement.
TCAAAATAATTAAAAAACATAAAATATTTGAATAGTAGTATAATATTTATTAATATTTGGATTAAAAAAAATTATTTATATAATATTAATAAAAGAGTAAAACTCAATTATCTATTTTAACTTAATAAATTTTCTAACAGAGATTTGATTTCTTATTTGTTTATTTTAGTTTAATTTTGTTTATTTATTTATTTATTTATTTATTTATTTATTTATTTTTCATGAAAAGGCTTGAATTATGTTCTTTAGACTAGAATAGTACAAGAAACTAATTTTAGAGAGAGAGAAAAATTAATTTATATTAATTTAATATAAACAAATGAGGCTGATCCACTGTGCCCCGGTCCACTTTGTGAGTGCTCCCAATTTATTTTTTTATTCATAATGTATTGGAAATATTGTTATAAAAAATTTAAGACATATCAAGAAGGGCTTAGAGATTGTTTGCTATTTTTTTTTTTTTTTTTTTTTTTTTTTTTTTTTTTTCAAGTACATTGCTTTTCTGTTTTTTGTGGGAAAAAAAAAAAAAATTAAGAGTGTAAAAGTGGTCCACTCTGCCCCAGTCTCCCCCTATGTATATATGCAGCTGTATATAAGCCTGTATAAGTAATACTAGTAAGACTCTTAGAAACTGGAATGGATTGATTTAAAATTAAATCCCAGACACGGTGGTGCAGTGTTGTTAGGAATACACTGAAAAAAAATTCTCCGACTAACACCTAGAAAATAAACTGTGGCTGTAGTAAAAATAGTTATTTATGTGTGAATTGTAGTTCTTTATAATATAAATATAGTTTTAGACTCCCTATTAAAATTCTAGAACTTTTTCCTATATTATTGAGGCCAGCCTCATTTAAAAATCTCTGCAAAATCTAAATACGAACACAAGAGGCGATATTTAGTAACTATAATTCTAGTTTAGGAATCAATTATAGAAACTAAATTGAGAATTTCTAGCAATACAAATGATTCAAAATATAATGTATTGTTTAATCATCTAGAAAAGTATAAACTAAAAATTCTCAATCATTTCATCTATTCAATTTATTTGTTTACCTTATAGGCATAACTCGGAAATCTATATTTCTAGTTCAGGGATTCAGAAACTGATTACTTATTTGTTCTAGATGATCGCAGTATATTTTTTCTCAGTGTAAGCGAGTTATCCGCTCTAGAGTCTTAGGCCAGGGTTGATGCCCTCTGTCGGAAGTCTTTCTAATGGCCTTATTCACCATTAACTTTAACTGCCGGTTCAACTCAAACATTTAAAAAGCGTGTAAAGTCAGGATGCAGCTTTCGAACAAAATTTAACACACTACTTCTGAAATCCAGCGACGAAAATTTTATATCCTGAGGGATTGGTTATTTTCAGCAAAAAATCTTAAAATAAAAATGCCGCTAAATGGCAGAAGCAATGCATCAAATTTTGATGAAAAGTTGCACCCTGACTTTATACGTTTTTTCAAGTTTTCGTGCTCAACTGCGAGTTGAAGATAATGGTGAATACAGTCATTAAAGATTCTAGCATGAATTCATGCAAGTTTTCCAGAAAATTAAGAAAAACTTCGAACAGCTTGGCCTGAGACACAAGAAAGGAAATAGTTAAATCATTAGTGAAAATTGAAAATTTTTAAACGGAAAAAACATGTAGTTAAAAATATAAACGGATTTTTCTTAATTTCAGGATGGGGAAATTTGTTTAAACATTGTGGTGTTTTGAAGAAAAATCTTTAGAAACAAACGCCGAAAATTGAGAAGTGGAGGATCAAAATTGCGATGGCATGTCTCCGGACCACCTCTAGGGGTGTGTCCCAGACCGTCGCCAATTGTCCACCTGCGCAGCACTAGTGCGACGTAAAACCCAACCATCCATCCATCCATCCGAAAATTGAGAAAAAGAAAAGGGGGGGGGGGGGTAAAAATTGTTTTCGGTCAAAATAATTTTTGCAATTAAAAGAAATTTTTCCTTTTCCTTTTTGTTTATTTATTATTTGTTTATTTTTGCCGTTTGCTTAGGATCGTTTTTTATTATTTTTATTACTTTTCAACAGCAATTTTCTGGCGAGTTTATTTTTATTTATATTTTTATTATTCCTTTTTTTTTTTTTTTTTTTTTTTTTTTCAAATAACATTTTGTTATTATTGTTATCAATTGATTTTTTCTCTTAAATACTGTTTTAAACATTACCCTTTTCTTAAAAAACATTATCCAAAATCTTAAGTAATAAAATTCAACCAATCAAAGAAAATGTTTATACAAATAAATTACTAGTAATTTGAAATGGAATGTAAATGTCAATATAATGAAGCTTATATCATCAACGAAATTTTTTTCACGTAAAAGAAAATTTCTTTAAGTGTTTTATTGTCCCAACCATAAACAGTTAGTTAACTTCAACTAATTTAGGGACAATTTTTTGAAAGATAAAAAATTCCTTATAAAATGTAAAGGAATACCAAAAAAAAAAAAAAAAACTTTGTTCTAAAAAAAATTAACTTGCTGTGATTATTTCTTACTTCCTTGAAATAATAAATAACTTCTTTTTTAAATGCTATATGTTTCTTTATAATGCTTCAGTGCTTCTGTAAATAAAGACAAAAACGATTAGACAAGTTCATTATCTATAAATTAACCTTTTTTTTATTTTTTGTAATTATTCGAAATCAAGTAGTAAATATTTACTTTGTTTCTTTCAAAAGAAAGTAAAGCTACAAAATAATGACTTAAAGCAAAATTGTGTTTAAAAAATACTCTTTTTTTTTTTTTTTTTTTTTTTTTTCTTCAGAAAGACACAGATTTAATCAAAATGTTGATGACTTTATAGACACCGGTTTGAACTACTGATTTGAGTAACCATGCATCTTCTTAATGGTATTTTAAGTATAAAAACTGATAGCATTACAGTATTACAGAGCGAGTGCTTAAATAGTGTTATTTTATTAATTTTACTTAAGAGGAGTTGGCACCGCTGAAAGTTTAAAATAAAAACTTTTAGTCCATTTAGTATTCATAAATTGAACTATATGAAGTTTTTTTTTTTTCAAAAAATTATATATTTAGACAGCATTTCTTAAGGTATTTAATATATTTTTTATGGATTTGAAATCTTTAAATTGCGTTTTCTTAGTTTGCGTTTTTTTTTTTTTTTTTTTTTTTTTTTAAGAATTCCTAATCTTCAAAATGCTAAAACTTCAACAGATATTTAAGAAAAGACTTAATACATTTTCTGAACGTTTAATAAAACCTACTTAAAAGATGGATTTTGCAATATCTTTAAAAAAAATATATATATATTAAAAATAAAAATATAATAAAAGTCATATTTATTTACACATTTTTTCATAGACATGATGCACTTTTTTATTTTTCCCCAAAAATTAATTAATAAATTTCAAAATCCATACCTAATTCTTTTAAACATCCCAAAAAAATTATTAAGTCTTTTCTTAAATAACTGTAGAAGTTTTGGCATATTAAAGATCATTAATTCATGAGAAAATGCAAAGTGAAAAAACGCAATTAAAAGATTTCAAATCTGTAAAAAAAAAAAAAAATAATATTACTTGAGTATATATTTTATTGAACAAACCTAATAAAATTCAATTTATAAATATTAAATGGAAATATAAGCTTTTACATTAAACCTTCAGTGGTGCCAAGTTCCCTTAATTCGATTAATTGCTTCATTAAGGGTTTAAAGAGTGAGTACGGAGTGTACTCACCCTTCCTTAAACACTTCATTAAGGGTTTAAAGAGTGAGTACGGAGCTTTTCTGTCGTTTGATCGGGATCTGCATCTTAAAGTGGAGTCTGGAAAACTACAAATATCTATGTCTGAACCAGGATTCGAACCTGACACCTGGCAACTAAAAGCTAGGACGCTAATAATTCGGCTGCCAAATGGGCTGTTTCATTAAGAAGAAAAAAATCAGTGTGCTGTATGCAAAAATAAAACTTAAGTTTAACTCTATCTCTAATATTCGCAGAGCAAACGTATTTGTATTCAATTTACCGTGATTTCTGACCTACGAGCCGCAAGCCAGACACACCCGTTTTACTCCATAAAATTTATTTAATGAAATAATATTTTTGTACATTTCAAAAATATAAATAAAATACTTCATTTAAATTTCGGGTGTCGAACTGATTTATCTGACCTGCGACTTATACGCCGGTAATAACTGTATTTTTTATTTTTTTATTTTATTTTATTTATTTATTTTTATTTATTTATATATTTTTTATTTTTATGTTTTTTTGTTTGGCTTTTAAAATCGTCTATGTATTTATTTCAGTTTGAATTTTAAATGCAAAGTTCCTTTACACTTTCTTAGATTTGACATAGTATTCCCTTGCTGAAAATGTATTTAGGAAACTTAATATAATTAATAAATAATAATAATAACTGCATAAATATTCAAAGTAGAATATAATCATTAAATCCAGAAAAAATCTACAACGTCTTGAACACCAAAGAGAAAAAATGTTCTAGGCGTTGTAGATTTTTCTTGGGTTTAGTTATCTAGCACCAAATCTCCTTTTAATACTCCAGAATACAGCCATTACTTTTGGAGAAAGGGTTGTGTTAAAATGTCGCCCTAAAAAATTGGTCTTTTTTTTTTTTCTTTTTTTTTTTTTTTTTTACGTTAAAGCACATAAGGCCGAAACCAACGGCTTAGAGTGGGTTCCGAACCACTTCGAACATCCATGTCTGAACTAGGATTTGACCCTGGCAGCTGACAGCTTGTGGTCAAAGCGCTAACCATTTCGCTACTATATGGGTTATTTTTGGAGAATAATTGCTTACATTGAAATCCAGTAACATAGTTTTTATATATTACATCCCACCGTTAAAACCAATTACCAAAATTGAATTAAAATTAGCATTGTTTTTCAAATAGAATCTAATCTTGCATGATGGTTAAAAAAAAGTAGAATAAAGGTACGTTTATATATATTTTTAATATTACCATGTTTAAATAGAAATAATATTTGAAATACCATTCCAATGCAATAACTTGCATTAGATTTAATTTTACAAAGTTACTGTGTAAAACAAAAATTAAACAAAGTATTCCAGTGTCTACATCTGTACAACCTCAACACTACTTATTAAAAAGTGTTTCAAGTACTGACAACAAAAGATAATGTTTCGAATTATTTTACGCAGATCTGTGTAGGAATTATTGAACTTACACTGACTGTATAAAGAACAAAATTTCCATTCAATACATAAAGAGCAAATATACACGATTATTTTAATGCAAATATACTCATGATCAAAATATTTTTTATGTACTACCTAATTTACTAACATTTAATTCATTTACAAAACTCATAAAATAATATAAAAGAACTTCCAGAAGTAACAAGCCAGAGACATTAATGTATTCAAATATTTTTTTGAAACCATGTACATAATCAACAAATTAATATACTCACTACATGATACACCAAAATATAATTTAACTAATACACAGTAAACATATTTTTAGGAGTCTCTTCTATCAACCACCGAAATTAAACGATAATTTACTCATATTTTTCTGTGCAGTCTTGTGTGCAATCAGTAGATTTCACAAACGCCACATAGTGCATTAAAATTCAAATGAACTATACATAGACAATATGAAATAAATTTCCAGTTATTATTATAGATAGTAAATCGTTCAAAATTTCTGTTGATTCTTATGAAAGAGACACGGCTGCTTCATAAATCATTTTTCATCAAGATGCATGCTTCAGTGAACATTAATATCATTTATCGGTTTGGTGACATTTGAAATAGCATAATGTTAAAATATATTTCAATCGTCTCGAGAAAATCGTGAAATATTTTAATTTATTTGTATAGTTCTATGTACAAAGATATCTAGTTCATATTATTACCTGGTTAATAATAATAATATTTGTATTATTAGTTAAGCTATATAGTTAATATTAAAATAACATAATTTCCCAATTTCCAAATATCTCAAATAAAATAAATAAAACTGAAAATCTGATACAAATTAACAAATTAAAAATTTATTTTCATTTAAAATGTTGGCGGTGAAAAAGAAAGCTGTGGAACAAAAATTTAACACTTTGCAGTTAATGTCAGCATGGTGGCTGCAAAATAAATAAATAAACGATCCCAATCTTTAGACATTCTTCCAAAACAATATATTATATTTTAAAAAGGGATTTTTGCGAATTCGTGTATTTGCGTATTCCCTTAAATATACATAAGTGTCCTATGTATGTGCCAGTGACATTTACTACATCGATATATAAGGGTAAAACTTAAATGATATAAACACGAATACTTAAAATTATTTTGTTAAATACAGTAACGCTTTAAAGAAACGCCAAAAGGCTCTTCAAAATAGAAAAATATGCAAACACGAAAGGGTTAAATATTTGTTAAATTTCTTTCGGCTAATAATTAAAATTTTTATAAAATATTCAAAAATTAAAAATTAAAAATTAAAAACAAAATTCAAGGAAACTACTAAACTCCTTAAGGAAATAGCTGTACATTGCGCCTACATGAGATTTATTCAAAAAAAAAATGCCCTATTATTTTAATAAATTTTTCCTTATACATAAATTATACAATGTTTGTGGTTATTGTTCAAGAGCCTATCTCTCGCAAAAGGCTTCCACTGAACACCAACATTCATATCGACCTTTTAGAGCCATGCAACAAAAATGAACAGAATGATATCATTAGGGAAAAGGGACTCGATACAATTGAAAACTTTCTAAAAGAGAAGTTTGTACATGCATATACAGATGGTTCCTCTGACAAAACTATCACCAATGGGGGTTCAGGTGTGTTTTTAACTACTCCAGATGATACACCTCACCAGGGCAAATTCGGTGCGGGAAATATAGCCTCTAACTTCACCTGCGAGCTACGTGCAATTCTGGAGGCACTTAATTTAAGTCCCTTCCCACTACTAAGCAGGCAGAGGGCCTAGTGGTTTTCTGCGACTCGAAGGCCGCCCTGCAGGCCATTTCAAAGGGGCACTCTTCTATCACCCATGAAATCATCTCAAGACTTCAAGATCTTCAAGCTATAAATAAAACCTGTACACTTCAGTGGATACCTGCACACGTTGAAATAGCAGGCAACGAAAATGCTGATAAACTAGCCAAGGAGTCCAGAAATCTCAACAATAACAGCAACAGTGTCTCTCTTCAAGATGCAAATGCAATGGCTAAATCTAAACTTAGAGAAAAAACAATCCAAACGAAACACCAGCTTTGTGAAAAAAATGCAGATCGATTAATAACAAAAACTATAATAAGGCTAAGAACCGGTCATCACAGAAGCATGAAAATTAATAAAGAGGGTGGAAGGGTGTATAGAAACTGTAACAATTGCCCAGATACACAGCTTACACCTTGCCATATCTTTGAGTGTCCGGCAATAAGTGCGAACTTGAGAGAAATTGGAGTATTGCCGTGACTGATAGACCTATATGACGACAACATCCAACAAATCGCAGATGCAGTTATAAAGATCCACGGTTTAATCTAATTCGACTACGTCATGGACACGACAAAAAAAAAAAAAAAAAAAAAAAAAACAATGTTTGTAAGATAAAATAGCTTTAAATAATATTAAAATTAAGAAATTTTCTATTAAAAAATAAGGTTTCATGGTTTGTACTGACACGTCTTTTTTCCCTGAACTCTACCGTTTTACACATAAAATAAACTTTTTTTTAATTTATTGGCTTACTTTGTCACAAAATCTGTTATTTAAAATTAGTGTTGGGAGACTAAGGGGGAAAATATGGATCGCGTGACCACTGGATTTTACTAACGAAGTCATTAAAAAGATATCTTGTTAACAATAAATATCTCTTGTTAGGAAGATATTATTGCCTTAATTGCCATAGATGTGAAACCATGCGAGAAAGAAAAACAGATTTCATTCATTTATTTATAAGACGATCCAGTGAACTGGCTCTTCTAATTTGAGTCATTTCTTATACATTGCATCGAAACTAGATTTAAATACAGCTCAGACGTACCAGGTTGTGATAAATTTCTGAATTCCTTCGAATTATTTGTATGAAAGTATGAATATATTTATGTATGATTTATGGCAGAAGGGAATCAGGTCATTTTAAAAATCATTTCCCATTTTAATGCAGTTAATGTTATTTAAAAGTGTTATAGATAATCCGTGTGAGAATTTTTTTTTTTTTTTTTTTTTTTTTAAGTTTCCTTTTAAAACCTTCTCAACGGTACCCAGCAATTATCTTCATTTTTAAAAATTATTAAAAAAAAAAAAAAAAAAAAATCTAGCCTTATTCTGTACAGAGTTGAACAATTTGGGTTACATAACGCAACAGGAATTTTACTGAACTAACTAACATTATACTGAGATTTTGGTTTTAATTGAATTTCCTTTGCTTCTGTATATTTCAAAAAGTAATCATATTTTAACGAAACAAAACAAATTATAATGGTCTGTGTTTTTTTTTTTCCCCCTTCATTAAAAACGCTTAACTTACACAAATGAATTAATACTCATTCATTTTTTAACACGCTTTTATTAGCTTCACCTGTGTGTATGTTTGTATGTATGTTTGTATGTTCGTAACCGCTCTGGGAGCAAACAAAAAATCTATATTGTAAAAAAAGACTTTCCCTACGTGAACGCTGTGGCTGTGAGGTAAAGCTCCGCGCTATGAACCTAAAGGTCTAGCGTTCGAGCCCAGTCAGGGGAGATTTTTTAAAAATGGTTTTTGTTTAATTCTAAATTATTTTAATTAAAGATTTAAATGTATGTAAATATTATGGTGTGTCACTCACACGATTTTCTCTTACCCTGCATTTTAATACTAAGATAGATATTTTGTGCTTTTTAGTTCACATTTCTATAAAAGCGTGTTCTTTAATTTTTTAAAACTATAATATTATTCCTCATATAATAGGTCAGCCGTTTAGAAAAATACAAAAAGTAAAAAAAAAAAAAAAAAAAAAAATAACAAAAAAAAATAACAAAAACAGACAAACGGTAAAAAACAAAAGGAAGAAAATAAAAAGACAAAAGGTAAAAAATAACAGTTCAGTTCATAACCATTATTTTTACACCAAAGTGTCAGCAATTAAAAATTACTACATTTTTAAATCAACCACTCTGACATCCAATCCATCCATTCACATGTATACATGCGCACAAATACAAACTTAGCACAAACACACGCACATTCATGTCTTACATTCTTACGTTTATCTTACAACAAACCTACAAACTACATACGGACAACGGACATATACATTTACGTATTATATATAGCATGCAATATATTCAGCATACAATAAAATACATGTATTCAGCATACAATAAAATGCATATATTCAACATACAATACATGCATTTCCAGTAAGATGTAAATCCAGTAACATACATTCCTTCATATTATACATACATACACACATACGAAAGCATTTTAATTATTGTCTTAGAGAAATTATTAGACAGACAAATATTTTCACTCTCACAAAAGCGAATGGCTTTTCGAATGTTAAAACCAGAAAAGTCACTCCGAGAAAAAGTACTTAATTCACTCAAATAAGGGAAATTGTGGATAATTGTGAAGGGATTTAAACATGCGGGAATTCTATAATTTTCACAAACAACCCTTTGAAACGTTAATAATAACTATTCGGTCGTTGGCAACGTAGACCGGTTTTATATTTTTTCCACCTTTCTTTTCGGAAGTTGCGAAAGTTTAACCGTCAGAAAACAAGAAAACAAAACAGTAATCATATGTTAAAACCAACGCCTTTCCGACGATGAGATAACGATTTTTTAAACACAAATTATATTTAGAGACGTAATAAATTAAAAAAGATACAGGGAACAAAAAATTACTCAGTAATGAAGTAGAGGTATAATTCGTGTCTGCTAAATGAATAAAAAAAATTTCTTTGTCATTGAAATGGGGAGTTAAACTATATTCTATTCATTGGAGTATTTAAATTGAATGCTCTATTTAAAAGCTTTTCGAAATTCGTATTTAGAAATGCTTATCGCCATTCAGATAGCATTTTTAATTAAAATATTGATTTTAATACAATTGTTTGTTATTCAAATATATCAATAAAAATTCTGAATATAGTTTTAGTTAAATATTCATTACGTTTCAAGATAAGAATGTTCATGATTGAATTTTATCAAGCATTTGTATTACACCACATAATATCCATTCAACTAATTAAAGAAATTTAAAATTTAATTACGATGTGAATGTGTTATACCTTTCTTCCTATTGAAACGTACGTTGCTTTTAGATGTGTCTATTAAAAAAAATATGGGTGGTGGGGAGAAAAGAAAGGAAGGAAAACAAGAACAAAAAATCATGCAGTACGCATTGATTATTAACACCTTCCCAACTGTACGTACTTGTATCGTATAACTTTTAATATTCTTTGCCTGCGTTATCACACAGCAGACACATAGAAGGACTGAGAAGTATACAGATTGATTAACTGAATTTAAAACCACTGTTAAACATTGTTGGAAAGTGTTAAAAAGGCTTAATGCAAAAGAAAATCCAGTCGTTAGATTATAATTGCAGCCCTTAATGTATCGGAATATTTTAGTGTAGCCCTGTAAATCTGAAGGTTAATCATATCATATTCTATACAAAATATTATTTTAAAATATTAACAATACATGCCAATTTCTTAATGATTTTTACAGTAGAAAGTTATTTAAATGTTTTTTTTTTAAATGTCTGTCCTAAAACACATACACAAACTAGTTATGCAGGACCTATTAATGTCATTTTAAACAGGGAACATTCCATTGTGAACTTCATTATATATTGATTTTTTTTTAAGGACGTTAGAGGCGAGAGAGAGAGAGATAGAAAGATAGACAGTCGGGCAGACAGATAAACAAATTAAAATCATATTCACACTAAAAAATTGTTAGAAAGTGTTGAAATCGCTTAATATAAACGAAAATGTGATTACAGCAATTTTTTATTAATAGCTCTTAATGTAACTGAATATTTTTATGATGCCCTGTAAGAGAAATACTAATCATAGTATATTCTATAGAAAGCGTTCTTTTGTGCATATGAATAACATATTTCAATTTTATTAACCTTTGTGTAAAGTTATTAAAATTTGGTTTGTAGAAATACCTTCCATAGAATGCAATGCTTTGGAATACTCTCAAGCATTCCTGTACATAAACCAGTGCTAATATTTACTCCATTTTACACAGGAAACATCCGATAGCGATTTTGAAGAACATATTTCAATTTCATTATCTACAGTAAAGTTATCAAAATGTGATTTATAGAAATACCTCTCATAGAACACAATGATTTGGAATACTTTCGGGTGTCCCTGTACACAAACCAGTAGAGGTATTCACTCCATTTTCAATAGGAAATATACGATAGTGAGCTTGAATAACATATATGAGTTTCAAGATATTCCATAAATATTTACGGGTGTTAGAACGCGAACAGACAGCAGATGGACAGGCAGACAGATACACAAATTGAAATTATATTCACACTTAAAAATTGTTAGAAATTGTTAAAAATTCTTGATGTAAACGAAAGTGCAATTTCAGGAAATTTTTATTAATAGCTCTTAACGTAACGGAATATTTTTGTGTGGCCCTGTAAATCTAATGCTGATCATATTATATTCTATAGAAAGCATTATTTTGTTCACATGAATAACATATTTCAGTTTCAAGATATTCCATAAATATTTACGGGTGTGAGAGCGCGGACAGACAGGCAGATGGACAGATGAACAGACAGATATACAAATTGAAATCCTATTCACACTTAAAAATTGTTAGAAACTGTTAAAACGCTTAATGTAAACGAAAGTGCAATTTCAGGAAATTTTTATTAATAGCTCTTAATGTAACGAAATATTTTTGTGTGGCCCTGTAAATCTAATGCTGATCATACTATATTCTATAGAAAACATTCTTTTGTGCATATGAATAACATATTTCAATTTCATTAAGGTTTGTGTACACTAAAGGTATTAAAATATGATTTATAGAAATAGCTCTCATAGAACACAATGCTTTCGAATACTTTCGGATGTCCCTGTACACAAACCAGTGGTAACATTTACTCCATTTTATATGTGAAACATCCGATAATGAAGTTGAATAACATACTTCAATATCATTAAGATTTGTGTACATTAAATGTATTAAAATATGGTTTATAGGAATATCTCTCATAGAACAGCAACACTTTGGAATAATTTCGGGTGTCTCTGTATACAAACTAGTGGTGGTATTTACTCCATTTCCAATAGAAAATGTCCAATAGTGCACTTGAATAACATATTTCAATTTCATTAAGATTTGTGTAAAGTAAAGGTATTAAAATATGGTTTTTAGAAATACCTCTCATAGGACACGATGCTTTGGAAAATTTTCGAGTGTCCCTATACACAAACCAGTAAGGGTGTTCACGCCATTTTCAATAGGGAACATCCGATAGTGAACTTGAATAGCATATATCAGTTTCAAGAAATTTCATAAATATTTATGGGAGTTAGAGCGCAGACAGACAGACAAACCGAATTCATTAACAGTTTTCAACCTTGTTGGAAAGTGTTAAAAAGAGTACATTAAAATGATTTTCAGTTAAACAGAGCATAAGCATATGTGAAATTTGCGTGAGAGAAAAAGAAAAAGGGTTGCTATATTCTAAGATTCCATTGCCCTTAATTAACTTTGCCTTTGATTTCCTATGAACAGTCTTTATCAGAAATTTTCTATGATTAATCATGTCAAATATTTGTGAGAGGATTGCTAAAAAATTTATCCATAAGAACAATATTATTGTTTAATATTAATAAGACATGTAAATAAAGCTATAAGATATTAATTAAAAGATTTCATTTTTTAAGCACTTTTATTAAGCTAGAATCAATATTTATGCTATAGGCTCTGAATAATACATTTACACTTCTTTCATTCCTTAAAATTTTTAACAGTGTACAATCATAGCCTCCTAAACCAGATGCCTGCCGCGTGGCTCGGAAACTTGGCAACAGTTCAAACGGTAGACAGCGCCACCTGGTACAGATTGCGCGATATTTTTATTCAACTGTCACCAATAATTTCAAGAAGTGATATATTGTTGTTGTTGTTGTTGCTTATCCTCCTTGTCTGACGGAGTCAGACAAGATCCACGAGTTCGTTGACAGTTAGAAAGTCAAAGACCAGAAGACGATTGATAAAAAGATCCTCCTTAGAGAGTCCCATGCAATCCAAAAGGTGCTCAGGAGAAACCTGATGAATTTGGCACTTGGTGCAGGTGGCGAAGGTTTTCCTGCCCTCGATGAAAGTGAGGCACTTGATGTGACCGCTAGCGAGTCTTGACAGTACAGTTCGGGTACGTCTGTCACACGGTAGGTCAAGGGACAAACCCGGTTTTGAGCCCTTGTATCAATTATGGGTGGGGGGAGTTTTCCACTCCTCCGAGATTTTTGAATTTTCCCGGGAGTATAACTCCTGAAAAGTAAGTGCGGAGGAGGGAGTTGAAGAAATCCTGCAACCCTCCTTAGCAAGATTATCAGCCATTTCATTCCCGTGGAGATTCACGTGTGAAGGTATCCATTGCAAATGAACGTCATGATTAAGTGAAATGAGCTTTAATTTAAGCAGTATAGAGGTGCTGACCTTGTCGCCCACAAGAATCCAATTACTAAGATGGTGAAGAGAACTACGGCTATCAGTCAAGATCCATAGGTCACCATAATCCTCTTCAGAGAGAATAGCTTCTAGTCCCAGGTCTATTGCAATCAATTCACTTCTGAAGACAGAGCAGTAATTTGGTTTACGATGAGAAAGAGTCAAGTTGGTGTGAGGTGGTTGATGTGAGGTGGTTGATGTGAGGTGGCTGGTGTGAGGTGTTGGTGTGTTTCAAAATATATGCCACTACCTGCTAGGTTGTCAATTTTACTACCGTCGGTGAAGATTTTAACGGCATTATTAGGAATGTGGCTTAGGTTTTCCAAGGTCAATTGTCTAAGATGTTCTGGGATGTAGTCTTTCTTGTTAACATGAGAGCTCAAGTTAAAGTGAAAGTGAACCCTGGGGAGTCCTTCTGCAGGATTCAAGCAGCAGTGTAGTGAGTTGGGTTCAACATTACAATTAGGTAGTTGAAGAGAGGCGGCCTGACTGAAAGGGCTGTTCCTCTTTAATCTTTGATGATTACTCCAGCTGTTAAGGTACGTGGAGGATGATGATATATATAATCGACGCTTCTTCGATTCTATTCGCCTTTTATACATATCAAATACCACTTTAAAAAATTTTTGGTGGCTGTTGAATAAAAAAGTCGCGCAATCTGTACCAGGTGGCGCTGTCTACCGCTTGAACTGTTGCCAAGTTTACAAGCCACGCGACAGGGATCTAGTTTAGGATGGTTGGATGGTTGGGCTTTACGTCGCACTAGTGCTGCGCAGATCTAGTTTAGGAGGCTATGGTACAATAAAAGCTTTAAATGAAATACTGTAGGTGTTGCTTCGGTAACGACTAAATTCATACATCTTCATTCCAGAAAGAATTGATAATTAAAAGAAAACCATTTTTTGTAATTAGAAAAACTGGAACAAGGAAAGAGTTTAACTTTTTTTTTTTTTAACTTTTCATTTCGAGTAGATACTATATCACACATTATGGGGACATTTATTTTCTCTATAAAAGCAGGCCTACCAGCGTTCATAAAATTTTACGCTTGTTTTATTATATTGTCACCACTATTTTAAAACAAATTTTTTTAGATAATATTTGAGCATTAAAACATTTAAGAAAAATTTCTTTTTGATTACAGTGGTGACAATATAATAAAGCACAAGTGAAATTTTATAAACGTTGCCAGTCCTGTAAAAACGGTGTGTTTATGTTAAAGCGCATTATTTACCAGTTATTTTTTCTTTCTTTCTTTTTTTTTTTTTTTTTTTTTTTTCATATTTTTTATAAATATTGCTTTTTTATTTTTTATTATTGAATTAAACACCATGTTGTATCAAACACCATACAGGCTGCGCATGAGAAACGATTAACAAAAATCAATTTTAATTAAAATCAACAAACATAACTTTTCCAATACTTTAGATTTCATACATGGAAATTAATTAAAGTTTATTGTTGAGAAAGCCACTGTTCTTAATTAAAGCTTCTTTAATTCTTTCACTGATAAAATTAGATTATGAAAGGATTTCTAATCATATAACTTCCAGTTTTGAATTGCTAAAGCTTTCAGTTCTGAAATCGATCTTATATGTTTTTTATTTGCATTAATCTTTCGAACAACTTTCCTCCTAACATGCATAAAATTTTAAATAAATAATTATAATAATAATAAAAGCAATGGAAACGGACTAATTTCGAAGAATTTCTAAAAAGGAAATTTGCCTCAGCCAAGAATCAAATATCGATCTATTTCCTCGAAAGATCTTCCTTCGCCATTAATCAAGAGGTTCTGCTCTCAAAGCTGTAGACGGGAGGTGTCAGGTTCGAACCAAGGTCAAACAGATTGACCTAACCATTCAACGCTCTGTGGTTTTCTCTGGAGTTCGCGTAAATACGAGCTAGGACTCCATAAAAAGCCACCACGGAGGACACACCACCTGGGTTTAGGACCCTCAAACAGCCAATTGACCTTTACCCCAAAACTCTGCAAATCCTACTTCCTTTGAGTGACTGGAGCAGCGAGATGTTGTACAGATTTATTTTTGGCTATTTTGACAGTTATTGTAAATTAGTCCATTATCTGAAGGTCAGTTGTAAGAAATTCAGTAGATTAAACATCGAATTAATATAAAATACGTGCTTTCACTTAAAACAGGCATTAAAACTTGAAATCTTGAAAAACTTATAAATTAACACACAAAAAAAATGGGGGGGGGGGGGAGAAAAAGAAAGGAAAGGAAGAACAAAAAACGTTCAGAACGAACCCGAAGTTTATTGAATATTTCAAAATATAGTCAGTAAATATATTTAAATAACAGTCCAAATTTTGAGAACATTTCCTCTGTATAAAGACTTTTAATACGTTCTACAGAATACAAAATGTAGAAAACGCACAAATTTCAATAAAAATGCGAGGAGGGTATTGAGGAGGGAAGAAAACAGTTTGAAGCAAAAGAATCAATACCAAAAAGGAATTTTTTTTTAAGCTTTTAAAACTTAAAATTTTGCTTTTTTTAAAAAAATATTCAGATTTATCTTCTTCTTAAAAATGTGAAAAAAAAATTCTAAAGCTAAATAAATTTTCCGTATTGTGGGGCAACCATTAAAAAAATTCCTAAAAATCAAAATAAAATAAAATTTTAACATATCGAAATACTTTTAAATGTTTTAAACTTCGCTCTAACCGAAAAAATAAATAAATAAATAAACAAAAACTGACTGACTATTTTGATAAAATTGCAATAAAAGTACTATTCTTAAACTTTTTTTGGGGAAAAAAATTACTGCACGACCTTCTGAAAGTCTTCAACCGATAGGAAATATGATAAGACTGCGAAGAAAAACATTAAAATTGTTCCATAATCGATGCGTAACGCATTATATTTGACGTATTTAATTTTATGACTCATACATAGCATTTTTTAGTTTAAGGCAGATCTAAGCATTCTTTTTGTTCACTAGCCTTTAAACTATTTACATCTCCACTGTAGCGAATCTGTGGAAAAAAAAAAAAAAAAAGTGAATGGCATGACAAGGGATATTTTCTACAAGTTTACAAGAAACTTTCTTCCTGGTTTTATTGCTAACACCCACTGATGAAATTCAAAACCTGAAACCAGTCTTAATGCTTGCAGAGGCGAGATATACCAGCTGCATCCTCCGCATAAATTTATCAAGTATTTTTGATTTATTCTGAGAAATGACTTCGAAAGATACGATATGATTTTCCTACTCAATATGATACGATGTGATATTCGTACTTAGTAAGAAATAAAAAGTTAAATTCAAATTTGTTTTAATTCCTTTTTTTAAATTAGGTTTTTTTTTTTTTGTTTTTGTTTTTTTTACTGAAAAACGATTTCTCTGGAGAAAGATAGCCTCTCTCAATAATGGAAATAATTAACATCTTTAAAATTAAATCCACACAATTTTTAACAATAAAATATACTTTTAAGTTTTTATTATATTATTATTATTATCATCATCATCATTGTAACAATAAGAATGAAAATGAAAAATAAACACAAGAATAATTCGCCAGAACAACATATATTAATGGTTAATTTTGTTAATTTTAAGAATAAGGTGTTATCAGAAAGAGAATAAATAAATAAATAAATCGATAGGAATATTAATGCAGAAACAGGATTACTGTGTAACTGAAATAACACAGAAAATTAGGTAACTCTTCACTCGTATGTAGTCAATAGGTTCTGCTGTCGAAGTTGGTAGACGGGAAGTGTTAGGTTCGCATCAAGTTCACGCTTTTCGTCCTAACCGTTCGGATTTTTCCATGGACTTCGTGCGGAATGGATTTCTTAGTCATGGGATGCTCGTGTGGTCAAGGGGTTTTAAAGTTTTAACCTTTACACCATCCCCAACACCTACACTCGCAAAATTTTAAATATAACATTTCATAGAATGCCAATGGTCATAGCAGGTCATTTTTCCCCTTCCGTTGCTTTTGCCTTTTCTGAGATAAAATAAAAGGATTCGTATGAAAAATTCATGTCTATAAACTTTTTCCCTTGTGTTAGAATATGTTTTCCATAAAAAATAACTGAAATAAGGAAACAAATTTTATAATTTTATACATCTTTATTTCTGTTCTGCTCTCCGTTACATGGAACAATGACTTATTTTGTCATCTATTATAG
Source organism: Salticus scenicus (assembly GCA_963930645.1). Taxonomy (NCBI): domain Eukaryota; kingdom Metazoa; phylum Arthropoda; class Arachnida; order Araneae; family Salticidae; genus Salticus; species Salticus scenicus. The sequence continues at coordinate 267,328,951 of OZ005651.1, read as the reverse complement.
TCATTGCTTTGCCTTTTGTTGTTATTTCCGTGACTAATAGAAAACGAAAATTTAACCTTTAAATTATATACAAATATGCATATATGAAAGAAGAGAAAACATTCAAACCATGTTTTCTCCTTCGGACACATTTTTTTCAGAAAACACAAAAAACTAATATATTAAAAAATAACTAAACTTAAACCCTAATTATCGTTCGTTGTGTTACTGGTTACTAGGTATGTAGACATACTATTTTATGTTGAGTTTAAAGAAAAATCCGTAACTCAATTTTATTTATTTTTGGAGAAAACAGAGTTTGAATGTTTGCTCCTCATATGTAGTGTGCCATAATTATTTGGCTTATTCAGCGTTCTCTGTAGCTGTAACAAAAATGCGGATTGGGTCAAAAATTTGTGTATAGACAATTCAAAGGATACGCTGAAAGATTCTGCATAATAATAATAATAATAATAATAAAATTTTATTTTAAAATTTCCGATAGGGGGCGCATTACAGTCAACATGCTTGAAATGATATGCAATAATCAACTGTTGTCTATTTTAACATTTTCAAACCTTGCGACATTTAAAATTTTTATTCCTACATTTTGCAAAGGTTTTTGTGATATTTTAAGAAGACAAAGTGATACGCCGTTCATTTTCCACTCCTTGGCCGGCCTGTACTTCCGATCTTAATCCGCGTGATTTTTTGTTATGGGGCCATTTAAAGAGTTTGATTTATGTTGAAAATGTTGTAACTTTGGCTGTCTTGAAGAACAGCATAACGTTGAAATGTGCGGCAGCTATGGTCAGTTCTTGAACACACTGTTCATCGTTTGCAGATACATTGGACAATAACCGCTAAACAATCTCTAAAACATAGAAATTGTCTGTAATAATAAATAAAGGGGTTTGTATTGAAATATGTAACTTGTTTGCATTTTTATGTATGGACCTTTAGCGGAAATTTTTATTTTATTTACTTATTTATTTATTTTGCAGAATCTTTGAGCGCATCCTTTGAATTATCTATATACAAATTTTAACTCAATCTGCATTTTAGTTACAGCTGCAGAGAACGCTGAATAGCCCAAGTTTAATTATAGCCACATTTTATATATATGTATGTAAAAAAAACAATTAGTAATTGTGGAAATAAATTTCCCCATAGAATAACATTGTCTTTGGCTCTCAGCGAGGTTAGGAACTCTTAATGACTTGCATTCCACCACTGCTGTTGCCAACCTGTAGGAATTTATTTTATTTGAAATTGACCACTAATATTGATTAATGATGTTTGATATAGATAATAGTCGATTAGATAATTAGACAATTAGACAAACATTACAATTGAAATTAGTGATAAATATTCAATATGGAAGTAGCAATACTGTACTGCTGTAATACGACATACCATTTACTATCTTTTGTTTGTTAAAAGTGTAAACTGTTTGAAATATTAGTCTTATAAATCATATGCAAAATACAGGAATTGTTTTAATTAAAAATTATTCTCGGATTAAATTTTAATTTAAAAAAATTTTCTGGTAATACTGAGTGGAATTCCTAACTGTCCTCGTTGAACAGATTTTGAACATCATTTTTTTTTTTTTTTTTTGGTTACTTTATATTTATTATTATTATTATAACTAAAGCCATATTGGCCTTAAACAAAAGGACTTTTCTTATTATCTAATAACTTCTGCCTCGTCACTCACTGTCTTCAAGGGGGAAGCTGTCGTCTCAATAAGAAATCTTTAGCAATGATTCATACAGTTACTCTGATTTTTTTTTTCTTTTTTAATAAGAACTTATCGTATGGCGGTAATTCGTTTGCCTTGAAACAAATTATTGCATTAAAACACAAAGAATAATCCTCAATTAAAATTTATTCTAAATTGACTTCAGTATTTGCCATAAAACTATTATTGAAAATTTAAAAAAGGAAATAAAGTATAAATTATATCTCGTAAAAGAGATAATGTTAAAAACCACGTGTCAAAGATTATTTATAATAAAAACACTTTAAAACCACGTCAATTAAAATAATTATATTTAATTAAAATCATTTTAAAAATGTATGTACAAATTTCGAAGCTTTTCGCTTTAAAAATGTAAGGCATCAGGAATTACATTAGTAGGTTTCATAATAGCAGTTTAAATACATTGTAGTAGTTGCCAGTTACAGTTAAAACAATATTGTTTAAAAAATATATTGTTTTAACTGTAACTGGCAACTACTACAATGTATTTAAATTGCTATTATGAAACCTACTAATGTAATTCCTGAAGATGCTTTAAATTTTTAAAGAGAAAAACTTCGAAATATGTACATAAATTTTTTAAATGATTTTAATTAAATATAATTATTTTAACTGACGTGTTTTTAAAGTGTTTTTATTATAAATTAAAAAAGAAAGTTCTTTTTAAATATTATTATTCTTTTATTTAAAAACTGTACTGAAATCAATTAATAAAAGCTATTTAAATTGCTATCATGATAAATGTAAATAAAATTTAAGATCTTAATAAAAATAAAAAATGTGCCAAGAACTTCTAGCCGTATCACAAGTATTATTAGTTTTCGAATTATTCAGATAAAATTATTATGTGCGTGTTATTTACTTTAAATTTCTAATCCACTTTCTTTTTGAATGCATGACATACCGGTTTGTTCTTTTAAATAAATCATAGATTTAAATATTTAAAAACCACGGACTACGTAAATATTTAATTTAAATATTTTTGTCCACACTTTCTTTATTTTACTTTAAAGTAACATTATATTAAATAAGTCAAAAGAAAATTTCTCTAAAGAAATTTAAAAATAAATGTGAGTTATAAATGTTTAATGAAAAGTAATCTAATACTTTTTCAGTAAACGATATTTTACAAAATTCTCCACAAATTACTTTTAGATAATTTGAATCACGAGTTAGAGTAATCTTCTAAAGAATGCATATAAATCAATCCACAAATAATTCAGCAATTTCTTTTCTTTTTTCATGTGACATTTAATTGTAAGATGATTAAATTTGGAAAAGGAAAATTATACAGAATTTCTTACTATATTAAAAAAAAAAAAAAAAAAAAAAAAAAAAAGCGCATTGTTTTCTCTTAAAATCAAATCCATAATGGAATCTCTAGATTGTAGGGTTGTAGATTAAATAAAAAATCCTATTCGAAATGGAATTTAAAAATTTTAATTACCAGATGAAAAATACGAACTTGTGTTTGAGAATTATATGACTATTTATTTATTTTATGAAAAATAGTAGGAAAATCTAATAAGCAAAGAACTTGTAACTATGTAACTGCGTTCGTGTTTTTACACCCCCCCCCCCATGTTTAATGTAGCTGTAATGATTTATTTATTTATTTACTTATTTTATTTTATTTTTATTCTCAAGAGTTTGTTAAATTCGAATTATGATTGATTTTAATCATTTTTTTTTATAATTCTAAGAGTATTGATTTTAATTATGTAGAAGAATTTTTTTATCAGTCACGATTACTGTGCATCGTACAAAACACAATCCAGTCATCTTTTAAGAATACCAATTATTTTGAAAAGATTTTCTCTTATGGCAAATAGCATGTTATTATTATTATTATTATTATTATTATTATTATTATTATTACACTCTAAAATGCACATAATCTAGAAAATCTGAAAATTTACTAGTTCTCTAAAAATCTGGAAAAAAAAAAATCACATCTGCTATACTGCAGCAGCGATGACAAAAAATAAAATAAAATAAAATAAATGAATAAAATAAAATAAAATAAATACGTATAAGTACCCAAAATATTATCTTGTCAATAAGAAAACTTAAATTCGAGCTTTATCAAACTTTTCAGCGTGCATTAGTAAAAAAAATTGAAGTATCATAGATAACTAGTATCCAGAAAAATCAAATTTATTGATTTAATAAAAGAGGTTTAAATCAGTTCGAGACATAAAAAAAAAGGCAAAATTTCATCTGGAAAAGATTTTTGCTTCACTTTCGTGTTTAAATAGCACAAAAGTTTTTTTTCTGATTATTATATATATAAGTAACAAAAAAATTCGTGTTTAATTAAACTTGAAAATTTTAAGAAAAAGTTCAAAATCCCAATTAACCATCATCAATAAAAACTAAAATTTCAGACTTAAATAAAACAAAGTATAACAAGAATAGAGTTTCACATTCAGGACGTCAAACAAGTTAAATCTAACACACAAAAAAAAGTTTATTGCTTAATTACTGTGTTTAAATAGGTTAATTCTCTTGTCAATACTATTATAATAATAAATTCATAAAACAGGTTTATTATTATTATTATTATTATTATTATTATTATTATATCTTTTCTCATAAAGAAAATACTCCTCTCTGAGTATAAAGACAGCATCGTTATTCCCATTTAAAAATATACATTTTACAATCCAGTTTCTGTGGAAAAAGTACCTAAAATCGCAAAATTCAACATGACAGAAATGCACTTTCCCTTTCTACTAAATAATAAACAACAATGACTAAGCTCATTTTTCGCCAACACCTATATTTTGTTTTTACATACTTGATGCATACATTTTGTTTACTTAGGTAAATACTGAATAATAAATACCAATTACTCATCATATCCATATTATATTAAATGCATCTCTTTCTATTTTTCTATAAATAACAAATGACAAGCCTAAAATAACATGGAAAAATAATCTATAAGATCTACGAAATACCGTACATAAATCAGCGACCCGGAAAAAAAGTGCATATCTTTTGACATTACTTTTATGCGGATTATTTCTGTTGTTCTTCTAAGGCGATAGATTAACAAGTAGAATTATTTATGCTCGTGTAGCGATTATCATGTTTCATATTCTTTTCTCTTCGGAATAAATTTTGATTGCAGAGTTGGAGGTAAAGTTTTGCAATGACCTAGATGACTTAAAGGAATATTAACGATATCGAGCATTTAATTCTGTTAATCGAAATAATTTAGTTAGTTTTAAAACTTTTTTTTTTTTTTTTTTTAGTTTTGAATTTAAAAATGACTTAATTGCTTATATAATATATAAAAAAGCTTTTCAAACATTTCACAGGAAGAAAAATGAAGTATCAGCTGACAGTAAAAAATGAAAGATGTAATTAAAAAAGATATTCAGAATCGAAGAATGAAAGCATACATTAAACAGTACTTCTTCAGGGGCAGTGATTGATTAGTGAATGCAAATAACAAGTGAATATCTGTATATCTGTAAGCCTATAAAGCCAAATAAACGATAACGGCAATCATTTTAAGCATTTTAGGCAGTGTAATAACGTATTTCATAAAATTCCATGACCAGATTTTTTTAATTAGTGTAAAATTATGTAATAGGCAAGGTTCACGCCATAGTAACAATTGTCGCAAAGTTATCGAGGAATGACTCCAAATCTCACACGTGGGTAATAAATTTGTCCGCAATTAAATAACACTGCTCGGCATGAAAATTGCCTCTGACACCATTTCAGCATATTCTTATGTAAAATGACCTCCTGAATTCGAATATGACGCCCATTTTGACCTATCACCCACCGTTTTTTAGGAATGGCCCCCTATTTTTATCATTTTTCAGTGACTTTATGGCTATAAATTTGATTTTTATGAAGGAGGAGGATTATTTTAATCGTTAAATATCTTCTGAGGGGCTACAGAATTGGAAAATTCTAGAACATGGACATTTGCGACAAGGGGAAATTTTTGGATTGGATTTGCCGCTGAAATTATGCATTACATATCTTACATTTTTTAAATCTGTTATTAATGTTATTTTTTAAAATTTTATATATATATATATATGTATGTATCAGGTGTTAAATTAATTATTTTTCATTCTTGAAATCAAATTCATGGTCATAAAATTATCGAACAGGCAAAGAAATTGAGGGAGGGGTTGGTGTATATCGAAAACGGTGGGTGACTGGGAAAAATGGGAGTCATATTCGGATTCAGGAGGTCAGCAAGAATGGTATCAGATCTCGAAATTTTTTTTTTTTTTTTTTTTTTTTTTTGGAGCAGTATAATTTTATAAAACTCCTTTTTTTTATTTTCTATTTCTACTTTTAAAATGAAAATAAATATATTTTGATCTTTACAAAATGTTGGTAAAAATTAGAAATCGAGATTAACATATTTAAAACTATCTTCTAAATTCTATTTTTATTGTACGTTTGGTAAATATAGCTTCTAGCTTAATAGTTGATTTTAAAGTTCTAATATTAATAAGATTATATACCAGAGCTACTCTAAATAACTTGTTGCTTTCCCACTACCCCTTCCTACTTTTTTGCCTGATGAAGGATAGTTCTTAATTATTTCGAACAGAAACAGCTGTAGTGTTATTTCGGATGTTCTTGTAAGTTATCAGTTTATGTCATTTGCTTACTTTCTTCAGCTTTCATCACCATTTTTTTCGATAGAGTTTTTTTAAATCTGCCTTGCATAATTATCAAACTCTTTACTTTTGAAATAATTAGTATTAATAAAACAGAAATACACATAGGCAACTTATGTTCAATATATCTAAAAATTAATTTGTATGTGCTACTTTCGTATAAAAACTTTGATATATGCAGTAAGAATATGTATCAATTTGTGCACTTGTATATGTTTGTCCATTTTTTATTTTGGGACCATTAAATTTTCAGTGCTGGCGTGAAAGTCAACTCCAATAATAAGGTATTTGTCAAATAAAGAAAAGTCTTGAGTAGTTGGCTTTAATCATTTTCTTCCTTTATTTATTTTTTACTTATTTATTTATTTATTTCATTTTTATAAGAAAGAAAGAGAGATAAATGAGTAAATTCTGTAAAGCACCATTGAATTTAATATTAATTTCAGAGAATATTATCAATTGAGTCCGTTTATCTGTAGAAATTATTTCAATCTTCAAGAAAATAATAAATACGTAATTTCACCCTGAAATGGAAAAAACATTAAAATATTTTTAATTATTTTTGGAAACTCGTTGCAGATTTTATATGTATGTGTGTAACATTATATTTCAATACTACAACAAAAGTTGTTGAACAGTTGTTTGGAAAAATCCCAAAAACTGGTATATTTTTAAAGCAAAGCATGTTTCACGTAGTTGAATTTTTATTATATTATGCTTTAAAATTGAATCAATTCAACACTGATAGCATCTGGCAACGAGAAGAATGAACAGAAGATGAATGCATATGAAATTTGTAAAACAAATCATCAATCTGTCAAAATAATTATTTGTAATTTATTAACATTCTTATTAACATTCCATGCTTATACTTTTAGTTAAATTGTATTAATTATTGCAATTATTCAGAAATCTTCTAAAAGTAAAAGAAAAAAATGCATGTCACAAAAAATGCATGCACAATCACAAATGATTGTGCATACTTTTGAAATTTCTTAAATAACCAAACCAATATACAGCAAGCATAAACTACTTAAAAAAAAAACCATATCTGCTTCAGGACGTTAAATCATCGTCATTTTTCTAGAGGAAACATAAAAAAAGTGTTAAAGATGTACTTATGTTTAAGGTAGAAATCAAATAATAATTGTGATACAGTCGGCAGCAAAATTATTCGAGCGCTAGCAAAAATTCCTGTGTAAAATAAATCCTTGTCGAATCATGTTCTTAGACGGACTAAGAACATTATTCAACGAGTATTTATTCAACGAAACAGTATTAAGTGCACTTTTTTATATAGGAATATTTGCTAGAGTTCGAATAATTTTGCTGCCTACTGTAAGTATACGGAATTATTTGATAGCCATGATTTAGATCATAGAGTCCAAAAGCTGGTAGGTGGAAGGTGTAAAATTCGAACCCCTGGCCTAGCGTTTGACAAACTTCGGTGGTTTTCTCCGAAACTCGCGTGAGTACGAGCTAGAACAACTTAGAAAGACCCTCCACGGAGACCCTTCACCCGAGAGCTTAGGACCCTCGCGTAATTAATCAGAATTTAACCCTAACACCAATATAGGTTTAGTTTCATGTTGCACTGAAAAGAGATTATCTTTGACTTTTTTTTTTATTATTATTATTATTTAAAATATATTTAACCACTTTACTGGAAATATTTAACGTCACTGCGACATATTCTGAGTCGCACTATTCATTTTGCTCGGGAAAGGGAAAAAAAAAAAAACTTTATATTAAGTCATGAAACAGCTGTGTGACCTTTTTTTCTCTCTTTTTTTTTTTTTTTTTTTTTTTTTTGTTATTTTTTCTTTTTTTCCCCCTTGCACGTACAATATTTTTCTTTTACAAGTCCTTTGATTTCATCTGCGTTTTTCTCTTGTATAAGGTAGTTTCAAAATTAATGTGAATGGATGACAGTTATTACACATTTAATAGTTCTGCACATGCAATTACAGCGTTCGAGAATTCAAGAAATAATTCCGAATTCTACAACTGATAAAACCAATGTACTATAAAAATTAAAATGCTTTTATAAATTACCAGCTTATCAGACGTAATAAATTTCCGTGGAAAATAAATCATTATTTATTTATATGAGATATGTATGAATTCATTTTTTATATTGTAAGATTACGTTACTTTGTTTAAATAAAGGTTATGTTACTTTGGTAGTTTCAGCATTATGTTCAAGCTCTCTTAATACATATACAGCCGGTGACAAAAGTATCCGAACACTAGCAAAAATTCCTATATAAAAAAAGTATAGTTATTATTGTTCTTAGACTGACTAAGAACATGATTCAAAACAGTATTAACTCTACTTTTTTATATAGGAATTTTTACTAGTGTTCGGATACTTTTGTTACCGACTGTACACACACGCACACACACACACACATATATATATATATTCAAATATTATTTTCAAAGTTCAGATTTTTTTGTTTCTTAAAAAAATACTGAAAATAAAGTATTTTTTATTCACATTTAAATCATTTTTTATTTTTTATAGAGTAATAGAATATATAAAGATATGATAACCCCCATTTAAATAGTCTTATTTCAATTTTTTGTTCAAAAAATAACAATGACATATATCAATTGTTGTCATTTGAATTTGTTGTACCTATGCACTTAATAATTAAATTAATTTCACAGAATTAAGTTTGAAATTTCGGGATCTATGACCATCTCAGGGGAAATTTTTGTTCTCAATTCGTTCTAAAATAACGTACACACAGAAAAATGAAAAATCGAAACTTGTCAAGAGACATGCCATCTTTGTGACACTAAACGTTTGTCAAGTACATTGACAAATTTGCAGAAAATTACGCAAAATTTTAAACAATCAAAACTCTACCTGACAATCCCATTTAGTCATGAGACACAAAAGTCGTTTTATTTTACCATGTATCTTTAATGTGTTTCGTCTGATGATCCGTTTTGCCTCTAAAACTTGTCAGATGACTAATTTCCCAGGTACAGTTTTCATTTTCCTCAAATTTGACCGGTTAGTCAGATGAGAGAATAAAAAAAAAAATTGTTCCCGTTTTGTCAATTGACTAAGAAAAATTTGTTTGGCTAGTCCAAAAGCTAAACATTGTTCTTCTTCTTATTTTTTTTTTATTTGTTATTTATTTCTTGTCTCCTATTGACAACTTGTGTTAGTCAACCGAAACCGAAAAATAAACAATAAACTCATCGCATTTGGCGGGATACTGCAATTGTCGTTAGAGTAATTTTCATTTTAGAAAGAGAACGAGAGATTTTTTAGTATTCAGAATCAGCGAATCGAGTTTACAGCCAAAAGTAAGTGCTAAATACTTTATTTTATTGTAAGCTTTGTAAGAATAGTAAATTGTAAATTTGTAGCATTCTAAAGCTTCGGCAATCTTCTAATAATATGGATCGTATTTAGAATTTGTTCTAATTTATAAAGTTGTTTAAAATGTATAAAATTTAAAATACGTTATTATAAATCTAGTTTTACCTATCGTTGTATTATAAAAGTAAGTATATTTAATTTGTCTAAGCTATAGTTGTTTACATACACTTTTAACATTAAGCTCATATTAATATTTTTATACACAGAATAGTAATGATTTATTTTTCCCTAAAGATGGTTCAGAAGGTATTTGGATTTCCAAAGGACGTCAATTTAAGAAAGATATAGAAAAATGCTATCCATGGGGATTTTGAAAGAAATCCGAATTTTAAGGTATGTTTTTTAAATTATCGTTTGCAACATTATATCTATCTTAGAACAATAAAAAATAATATTAATACTTTTTTTTATATTAAACTTTTTAATGAGATAAATTAAAAAAATTTAAAGGTTTCTCGTTTATCTGTTATTATTTATTTATTTATTTATTTTTAATTCCTGTTCTAAATAAATAATTTTTTTAATTTAAATAATTTTGGCAAATGGTTGATAATAGTATGTAATAAAAAAATGACTTTTTTATTATTAAATTTTTGACACCAATTTTTTTTCAAAACAACTTTTAGCAAAAATAATATGAATTTGATATTGCATGCTATATTCTGTTCTCAATTTAAAGTCAAATTGTTCTTGTATACAATATTAATTATTAGCGATAAATAATAAATATCTTGGTAAATAAATACATATATATATATATATTCAACTTCATGTTATTTGTTTCATTTAAATGATTGATGATTGTAGTAAAAGGTTGATATTTTTAGTTATTAAAAATTTAATATTATATATATATATATATATATATTTCTTTTTTTTTTTTTCAAAACAAATTTAATCAAAAATAATATGAGTTTAAATTATTAGATACTGTATTCTCGATTCAAAATCAAATTGTTCATGCGCAGCATATTAAGTATTCGTGATAAACAAAAGATATCTTGTTAAAAATATGTACTTAATTTCATGTTATTTGTTTCATTCTTAACACATTTAAATTTAAAAACTATTTGGTATGTCACTTTAAACAACATTTTTTTCCTTTAACTATGCTCTATAAATTAAGTAATTCTTGCAAACATTTAGTTGTATACTCTATTTCCACAATAACTTAAAATTTATTTTGATTTTCTTCTACATATATAAAAATGAAGTAGTGGTCCCCACTGCCTTCGGCAGCGCAGTCCCGTGCACGCTGCGCACGCACAAGTTAGGGAATACGCGCGCGGTGCACGCCTATTTCACCCCACCCACCCTTTCAGCCCCTTCTAATAAACCTACGTATACCAGTTTTGAACGGTCTTACTCAATTAGCTGAGATGCAAAAGAACACCTAATCAGGACGCCTCAAAACGTGTAAATCTGCTGAAAACTTTCGATAATATAAAAGAAATTTAAAATATATTTCGACTGATGTATTAAAAATAATTTAATCATGATTAGAAATTGAAATATTGAAATTTGAAAATATTACAGCGCCATCTGGCGGTAGAAATTTCTGTATTCCACTGTTCGATCCCAAATCAACAAAGCTTTCTAATGATGTATTACTTATGAAATTATTTTAATTAGTAGTTGAGATACAAAAGAAAACTGATTCAGGAGACCTCAAAACGTGTAAATCTGGTGAAATCTTGAATTTATTTTCGATAATGTAAAAGTACTTTAAAATGTGTATCGAATGACGCATTAAAAAAAAAATAATCATGATTAGAAATAGAAATATTGTAATTTAAAAATATTACAGCGCCATCTGGCGGTAGAAATTTCTGTTATCTATTGTTCGATTCCAACTCAACAAAGCTTTCAAATGATGCATTACTTATGAAATTTTTTTAATTAGTAACTGGGACAAAAGCGAAACCCATTCAGGGTACCTCAAAACGTTTAAATCAGGAGAAATGTCGAAATATCGAATTTCTGTAATTTACTATTCAATTCCAAATTAACAAAGCTTTCAAATGATGTATTACTTATGAAATTATTTTAATTAGCAGCTGAGATATAAAAGAAAACCTATTCAGGACACCTCAAAACGTGTAAATCAGGTGAAATCTCTAATTCCACTTTCGACACTTTAATTAGTAGCTGAGATACAAAAGAAAACACATTCAGGAGACCTCAAAACGTGTAAATAAGCTGAAATCTCGAATTCCACTATTGCGATGCAAAAGAAAACCTAATCAGGAAACCTCAAAACGTGTAAATCGGGTGAAATCTCGAATTCCCCTTTCGATAATGTAACCGTACTTTAAAAGGTGTATCGAATGACATATTAAAAAAAAAAAAATAAACATAATTAGAATTTTAAATATTGAAATTTTAAATTATTACAGCGCCATGACACCTCAAAACGTGTAAGTCAGGTGAAATTTCGAATTCCATTATCTACGGTTGTCGGTTAATGGAAGTAAATAGAAAAAGAAATATTTTTACCTTAAGTGTCGTTTTGAAACTCGCATCCTCTTTCGACAGATAAAATGTCAGGCGTGTAAAGATAAAATTTAATTTGCAATTAAAATGTAAATCTTTTGTTTATTGACCAAAATCGATGAAATTTTAACTGCAAGTTTGTTTTGTGGTGTTAAGATTGTATACTAATTGAAATGTGCGAATTTTGAAAAATTGAAGAAAATAGAAAATTGCAATTTTTAATCCCAGTACAAAAACACGTGACCTCATTAAACACCAGATGTTTTTTCTTTCCGTTCAAGATCGTCTGCCAAGTTAAAATGCTTGTGATTTGTTGCCACCATTTTTTTTTTAGTTTAGTTAATTTAAAAAAATCTAATTGTCCGATCGATAAGCCGTTTACACCATCGGATTGAGAAAAAAAAGCCCTTTCCAATGGTATCTTGTTTGTAACAATACGACTGATATTTCTAATTTATTTTCCACTTTTTCCGTAAAAATGTCGCTTTTTAAGCATTTAATCATGAATTCTGGGTCATTTTTCGGTAGACATGGGTCGACATTTTAATTAATATCTCCGCTAATTAGGGTCGCATCGCTTAGCGAATTATCGCGATGTCGAGATGAAGAAATTCTGCGTCTGTCGACACCGGTTTCGAGTCGATGCGACCATTAGCGCCGGAGCTTTAGCGATGACAATGCATTTCTCACAGACAGACAGACAGACAGATGCGTACAGATTTTAATAATATAGGGAGATTGAATAAATACAGTATAACCTCGTATTTACATCCTGGAAATTGAAAAGATTTCGCAATTTACACTTTTTTTTTTTTTCTTTACTTTATTCTATATTCAATAGAAGAAAGTACTAGATTCCTAAAGTCCGTTTTTCGATGAATTTGCACGTATTGAAAGTTCCAGAACACGATTTGACTATTTTTAGAAAATATTAGATATGCCTCTGTGTGTGTGAGAGAGACAAAAATTTTGTGGCGACTGCAACTCTGGAACTACTGCACGTAATTACATATAAATTTATATGTAAATGCACCTTGACATAAATTAGTGCCCATCCATCAAGAAATGGCACTGCTATACAGCGATTTCTAGAGACCATATATTAGGAAACTATATTATACAGGGTCTCTAGCGATTTCAACAATTTAAGGGAATGCTATGTCTCATGAACTACTGCAGAGAATTGCATATAAATTTATATGTAGATGCACCTTGACATAACCTAGTCCTTATCAGCTTTTTATGTCAATTTCTCAAAAGATGGCGCTGCTATACAGTGATTTTCACAATTCAAGGGAAGGCTATATCTCAGGAACTACTACACATAAATTTATATGTGGATCTACCTCGAGATAAATTATTGTCCTTCCAGTTTTGGTATCAATAATTCAATAGGTGATGGTGCTATATAGCGATTTCCATAATTTAAGGAAAAGAGATATCTCAAGTTCTATTGCGTACAATAATAATAATAAATGATATGTGAAAAGATCATTATCAGACATTATGCTAATTCAATTTGGATGCATATCGGCCAATAGGTGGCGCTGTTGTACTGCAATTTTCCCCTAGAACGGAAAAGCTATATTTCAACTTCTATGGTGTATAACTGTACAAAATTTGATATGTGAGATAACCATTATGAAAACTCATTTTTTAATATATTATTTATAGAGAATGAAGCTGTTTTTTTTTGTACTTTCAATGCAATTTTTCTCTAAGATGAAAATCGTATGCATTCAGTATGGTAGGTAATTTAAATAAATAAGAGCTTTAATAAATTATTTGTACTGAGCGAATTTGTATTAGAAAATATAAAAAGAAAGTCTTGTGGTGGCCACAACATACTTTTTTTGTTGTTGTTGTTGTTTTAAATACCTTTATTTTTAATAAAATTCAATCCTCGCTTTTATGTGAACGAAATTTTCAATTTTTCTCCATTTATACTTGTATATAAAGCAAATATAGAGGAAATACTTGTCGTGATTTCATTTAAAGCTATTATGTTGTGACCACCGCAAAAATTTCTTCTATATTTTCCTATAGGAAAATTCATTCGCCCAGTAAAAATATTTTCTTAAAACTGTTATTTATTAAAATTATCTACCATAATGAATGCAGATAATTTCATTTTAGAAAAAACTAACGCTAATAATAAGAAAAGAAAGACAGTTTAATTCTCTATAAATAAAGTCTTAAAAATGCTTCTTCATAATGGTTACCTCATATATCAGGTTTTGTACAGTTATATGACACAGAAGTTGAGATATAGCCATATCCTGTTCTCTAAGAAAATTGCAGTATACCAGCGCCACTTATTGGCTGATATGCATCCAAATTGAATGTCATATAATGGCTACGTTGATACGTGTCAAGTTTTGTTTGATTATACACAACAGAACCAACCTTAGATACAGCCTTCCCTGAAAACGCGAAAGTCGATGTATAGCTGCACCAACTGTTGAGCATTTGACAAAAAATATTGGTGGGCACTAACTTACGTCAAAGTTTATCTGCATATAAATTTATGCAAATTCGTTTAGTAGTTTCTGCGATATAGCCTTTCCTAAAATTGCGAAAATCGCGGTCTAGCAGCTCCAATTGTTGAGCAAATAACACCAAAAGTTGATAGGCACTAACTTAGGCCAAGGTACATCTGCATATAAATTTATATGCAGTTATCTGGAGTAGTTCCTGAGATACGTTGCCACAAAATTTTTCTCGCACACACACAGACACAGACACATATTTTTCTAAGAATGGTCAAATCGCGTTCTGGAGCCCTCAAAACGTGTAAATCCATTGAATAGCGGAAGTTGAAAATTTTTATGATTGAAATACTTTCTTCTATTGAATACAGAAGAAAGTAAAAAACAATATAAAATAAACACATTTAGGAAACTGATTCCATCAAGGCAGATAATAATAATATTCTATCTTTATCGTCTTCTCTAGAACAAATAAAATCAAAGCAGATGTTTAATTTCGAATCATATATATCCGTGCAACCCAAATTATTATAGTAAATAAACATTCCCGTCGAACAAATGCAATAAATAAAGATACTTTTATTTATTTTTTTTTTTTCAGAATATAAGCATTAAACAATGAACTATTATCACTGACCTTGAAACACATTTTTGCAATCTTGAACCCTAACAGCACATCTTCTCCAAATGAAATCCTGAGGATGTCCTCTGGATGAAAAGGATATCTACAGACATCCTATGGACATCTTCAGGATGGGTTAGGGAGAAGTGTGTTGTTAGGGAAGTTCATAACTCACATAAGTGTTTATTCATTATTACTAGTCTTTTTTTTTTTTTTTTTTTTTTTTTTTTTCCTTGTATAATCAATGGAAGAAAGTATTGGATTTGTAAAAATTTTCGACTTCCGGTTTTCGACGGATTTGCAAGTTTTGAGAGGTTAGACCACGATTTGACCATTTTTAGAAAATGTCTTGTCTGTCCGTCTGTGTGTGTATGTATCTGTGACAAAAATTTTGTGGCAACTGTATCTACGGAACTACTGTTCAGAATTACATATAAATTTATATGTAGATGCACCTTGACCTAAATTAGTGCCTATCAACTTTTGGTGTCAATCGCTCGAAAGGTGGAGCTGCTATGCAGCGATAGCATTTATAATATGGTTGTCAACTTTCAAATATGCTTAACAATAGTGTTCTAACAGGGATATATTCATTAAAAAATTAATAATTCAATAAAAAAATCAATAAATCCAGATCGATTTTAAAAAGAATCTTGTGCTTGCTTTTCTAAAGTAATCATACGAATTATAAGGTATGGTGTTATATGACAATATATATATATATCATCATTACCAATTTCAGCCTCTATCAACCCACTGCAGGATGAAAGCCTCTGCTAGGCGATTCCAAACTGCCCTGTTTTCGCACGCACACACACACACACAAACATGTATATATATATATATATATAATAATTTATGCATAGATTAAGAAAGGTTTTGATAGAATATTTCGTCTCCTTATTGATTTATTTGATTTCCAATGAAGCCATCTTCCATGCATTTCCATGCAACTTCTTAATTGAATGCAACCTATGCAATGAGGTGAAATTTACACCTCATATAACGTATTTCTTAGTAATGTCCTTATGTCTTTTTTTTCTTTTTCTTTTTTTTTTTTTTTAAGGTTTGTGAGCTCTATTTTAAATCTGATGGAATTATACAAACAATAATTTATTTTGATGAAAAAGAAGGAAAGTTATATAAAGTCCCAAGAAATAAACCAATTGTTAAAGATGGTGCTATTCCTACAATTTTCAGCGGCTTGCCATCTTTAGAGATAAACAAATTACGTTTTATTACCTAATTATAATTGTGCTTTTATATTATTATTATGATTAATTTTTATGTAAATTATGGAGCAATCTTCTTCATGTATATGAAACATTTATAATTTTCAATAAAATTATTTTTATCTTGATTTTTGTCTTTTATGTATTATTTCAATTGCATAGTTTTAATGAAGGAGAAATCTTATTTAAATAAGCCACATAAATTCTTGATTTAAGAATGTTGAAAGTAATGTTATCAGGTAAGTGAGAGTTATTTTGGATGATCAAATACTTATAAATTATTGTTATATATTAAAATTTCTCTGGGCATAAAATTTACAGAGATGATTAAAAATAAAAATTCTTATTATATATGTTAAAGTGTTTTTTATGCAAATTTTATGTCCACCCTCACCTTGAAAAAAAAAAAAAAAAAGTATATCATTAATATTTATGATTTTAAAACATTAAATAACCTGAAATTTGGAGTTCGATGTTATTTATAGTTTAGTACATTGTATCGTCTATACCATGCATATTGTTTATATTGCCTGTATCAATTGTTAAAGCACATTGTATCGTCGTACCTATGTGTAATTTTAATCAGGTGGAAAAAATTCATTATTTAAAAAAATATATACATATATTCAGGTGGCTTAAATATTAAAAAAAGGAACTTAAAAAAAAAAAGTTTACATTTATTTTTGTAACCACAGCGTATAAAATGAAAGCATCGATGAGAATATATATATATATATATTTCTAAATCCATATATGAGGATGTGCATAAAAAGTGGACTAAATCATGTGGCGCCACAATCCTCTTGGAATGCCTTGATAAAAAAGTGTTGGATAAATGCGTGCGTTAATGATGAATAAAGGTAGGGAAGAATGATTAAACTAGCAAATTCTTTGTTTCAGTAGTTTGCTAAATTTCCAGTATTCATAGCTGCTAACTTTTTTAATTGATTCCGGAATGTTGTTAGTATATCGCCCTATCTTCAAACCATATTCTTTGAGGAGTAATTATCTTCATATTTAATTGTAATTACATGCTAAAGAAAATTATTCTATTAAGAATATGGTATGAAGAAAAGGGCGAATGTTAACAACATTACGGAATAAATTGAAAAAGTTGGCAGCTATGAGTATTTTATTCCAGTTGATGGACAAGTAATATTTTTCAGAAAAGTTTTTAAATATTTTTTCAAGGTTGAACATTTAAAAGGGGAGGGGGGATTAAACAATTACAAAAGTAAAGAGGTTAAAACTAACATCAATGCTTTTTTAAAAGCCCCTGCAAACAAGTATGAGGCCACTTCCTCCTAAAATATGAGGGATTTTAATCTATTAAATTTTTTTGATTAATCTCCCTCAAATATTATGAGACAGGCTAGTCAAATATTTTTTTCGGGATAAAATTCCTCCACAAATATTATGAGGCAGCTTAGTCAAATAGAGACTAGTTTTCCTTTTCAAATATTACCAGACAGATTAGTCAGGTAAATAGTCTTGACTATCCTGCCTCTTCAGATATTCATTGAAAATTGACTAGCTTGCTTCGTAAAATACCTGTTGGCTGTTGACTAACCGTCTTAATCAAGTGCAGATTCTGACTAACTTGCCTTGTCTGGCAACTGCGGTTGTTGACTAACCTTCCTGGTCTGATAATTATGATTATCGACTAGCCTTCTTTGTCTAATAATATTAACCTTCCTAGTCTGGAGTAGTGTTTTGGTGACTAGTTTAGCAAGTACACTTTTCAGTTTTGGTGACTAGTTCAGCAAGTACACTTTTTAGTTTTGAAGACTAGTTCAGCAAGTACACTTTTCAGTTTCGGTGACTAGTTCAGCAAGTACACTTTTCAGTTTTGGAGACTAGTTCAGCAAGTACACTTTCTGGCTAGTCAGTTATTTTGGTTAGTCAATTCTGTATTGTCAGCTGAGCATTTTGGCAGGTCACTGTGACCAATTTATTTTTCAGTGTGTAGGTGCTATATCGAATAATATATAAGCAGATCTATGTTATAAATCACAAACTAATTGGTCACTGTTGAACATATATATGCAGATATTAAAGTATAGCTGCAAGTCTACCGCTATTTGATTACAATTATTTTAAAATAGCTATCTTTGTCTTATTTACTTGTCAAAATTATGTCTCTAAATAAAACAAAATTTATATATCTATATATATACATATATACACACACATATATATATATATATATATATATATATATATATATAAATGTTTTAACAGATAAGTTGGATCTAGGATAAACAGATAACGAAATGTCATCAAAATCCTCAAGAACCATACATGTATATATGTTATATATAGACTTAAAAAAAAAAAAAAAAGTGGTTTTCAAAAAGCAGTGGACTTGGCGGTTATGTTAATATTTACGATAAATATAACATAATTTCGAGAAAGAAATAAAAAGTTCCCAAAGAGAAACCTTTATAAAATAATTTTCAAAATAAATTAATTAATTAAAGTACTTACTTTAATGTATAGGGTGTAGTTTCAAAAGCACTAATCAACTATTTTTTTTTCACTGATTTCTAATACATCTAATTCATTTCTGTTTACGTTAAAAAGAAATTAAATAATTAAACCGAGAACAAAATTATCTTCCGCTGATTATAATGACTAACTAAAAAATGAATACTACAAAAAAAAAAGAAAAGAAAAGAAAGAAAGCTTTAGGAAATTTTCTTGAGATCATCTAAACGATTATCATTTAGATTTAAAGTTTAATTTAAGCACTTTCATGTTATTCCATTGCATAGTTATTTTTGGTGTGTTTTATAATACCTTTAATGATCTATTTCAAATTTAGTTTCTGTTAATGTATTACTCTTTCATTAGATACTTCATCTAACTGATTAGCTGAGCTAAAAAATAAAATCATTTACGAAATAAAACCTTTAGTGATATAATCCAAACATCATTTTTCCCCCCTTGGCTTAAATTACACAACATATCGATTAAATTTATTCTTTATCCGCTTTTTTTTTTTTTTTTTTTTTAACTGCACGATCTTCATTCATCATTATTTTTTCTTAAGTATTCAAAAAAAAAGAAAAAAATCTTTCATTTCCTGAGCCCCAGCTTCAGTTGAAGAAGAGTTAATCTCCAGCCCTCAGCTTCTTGCGACTTTCTTTTTAAAAAAAACTAATTAATGATAGAAGAATATAAATAAGACTACTTTTTAAGACAGTTTTTAAGGATGCAAATCTTTTATGAGAAGATCAGTTTTTTTTTTTTTTTTTTCATTAGAATGAAATTAATGGAAAGATATGTCCTTAAATATAAATCTGCATTTTAAGTGCATCTGACGTGCGTAATTGCTTTTGAAAAAAAGATCATTTGCCGTGAAAACACGGAAATTTAGTGAAGAGTAAAACCAATCTTTACTACTCGTATGTTACTCGTACGTTTCAGTGTGACCTTGGTTTGATTAATTTTAATTTAAAGTAGTGTAAAGTATGTTGAAACTATTTAATATTATTTTATGAATATGTTTTTCAGAAATTAAACTCTGAGCTAACAAGCTAATTTAAAATCAAACATTCAAATGTTTAGATGTAAACCATTTTCTGAATAAAATATATTTTAATTTATTTTATATGTCTGAAAATTTTCAAAAAAGCATCAATTTCGTAATTAGAACACGGACTGTTTAGTTTTACTAAAAAATTATATATATATATATCATGTAGGAGATTTATAATATCAAACATTATGCTTTTATAATTTATCATTAGTTATTACTAAAACTAGTTGACATCGGTGAAATGAAATCTGCTCAGTTCCCCGTCATATATTTGTTATGTTTATAAATTTCTAATACAGGGCAGACTATATTCGTCAAAAGAGAAATGGATATGACCGACCCCTTGAATCGGTGACAAACTGAAATGCCCAACCTAATAGGCTACCAAGCTTTCAGCTCGATTCATTTACCTTATCCTAATTTATTAAATAATTTTATCGGGGTCAGTTTCATATTTTAGTTTTCATACTATTTTCAATGCAATGATTCCCATAATGCAAGATTTTGTGAAAAATTGCTCTGTTCTGATATGTTAAGAAAATCTTTATTATTGAATAAATTACGAAATTTTTTAACTTTAATATTCATAGCCAATGATATTCAAACCAGTACCATAAATGACATTGTAAAAGCAGTACGACATCTTTACGATAAAAATATTCCTCAAAATGCACGTTTAAGCGAAATTTTGCCCTATTCTGTCATGTTAAGAAATTCATAAATTTCGAATAACTTACGAAATTTTCAAAAAAGAATTTTCATTGTGAATGATGCTCATCCCAGCACCAAAACTGATATTTAAAAACTGGTGGAACATCTTTGTGATAAAAATATTCCTTTTAATGCACTATTATGGGAAATTTTGCCCTATTCTCCCATGTTGAGAAAATCGTAAATTTCGAATAGCTTACGATGTTTCTAAATTAGAATGTTGTAAATCAATAGGGTTCTTGTCAATGTTATAAGTGATATTTTAAAACTGGTCCAACCTCTTTAGGGGGTCATCCTTAAAAACGGTGGGTGATAGGGCAAAATGGGTGCCATATTTGGATTTAGGAGGTTATTTTACATGAGAATTTGCAAAAATGGTGTTGGGGGCAATTTTCATGCAGATTTGAACTGCACTTTAGAATGTAGAAAACGAGGGGGGGGGGGGGGTGAAGCTAAAAAACCACATAGGAATAGCATGGGACGAAAACCAAAAAAAACTCACAATGTCAAGTGTGTTTAAAAAAAAAAAAATAGGCTCACACCGGAAGTAATAAAAGGACAAAATTGACTAGAAAAAGACATCGAGGAGCGGGAGTATAGAGCTGGGGCATTAGACCTATCGTCCATGATTAATACGTCTCGCGTATTATGTTAACGTGTTATTATTTTTATTTTTATTTTTTTTTACTTGAATCTTAATCAAATTTTCAACACAGACGACTGAAGAAGATTTCATAGCCTCCCGAGCGCATATAGAGCTATATTTCAATCGATTAACTGAAAAATACAATAACTGAAAAATATACTATTTGTTTAAACTATTTCGAAATTAGCTAGAATAAATAACAAAGGTAAAACAAAAACAGAAACACAAAAAAAAAAAATCAATGTCATCCGTTTTTTAAAACTCGTGATAAAAGTAAACTAAATTTCCTTTGACATAATTAAAATTAAAGAGATAATCACCGAACAATGGACTCTTTGCGTAATTATAACTTGCTTCCTATTTCAAAACTAGTTTGATTAAATGTCAGAGAAAAGCGGAGCCCGTTATCTCCAATCCCAGATAAATCATCCCGGCGATAAATTTTTATCGGATTCCAAATGGATGCCACTCTTATTCTTTTGAGGTTCAATGCTCACGTGCAATGACGATCTAAATATACAACTGACGATATTTTGCGGGTTATGAGGTCACTTCAGACACGATAGGTGTAATAGCGGAAGGATGGCGTTCGCGCTCGGGAGGCTATGAAATCGTCTTCAGACGTCTCAGGGCATCTTTGTTCTCCTGGAATCGTTTCACAAACATTCCAAGACAGGGTGATCAAAAAACAGCTGCTCGGGATTGAGTTCATTTGACGTGTCAAAGCGTAAAAATGCATATTCATAATGCGGCTTAAATGTTACTTGGGTTGAAAAACAATCGTTGTTGAATCCTCTAATATGTTACAGTGTATTTTTTTCTTCCATAAATGCAGAATATATTAAAGCGAACAAAAGTGAAATAATATTTTAACTGCATTGCATAACGAACACCTGTGAGGTGATTTTTTTCCATGGTGTTATAGATTAGAATAATAGAACATATGTAGTTCAGTGAAATATATTAAATAGATTTCCATTAAAAAAAAATAATAATAATGATAATAAAATAAAATATTTATTTATTTATTTCTGAAATAAAGACTAACCAAAGCATTACTTTAAAAAATGCATATATTGGGTTAATGCATAAATCCGTCACATTTTGTTTGTCTAGTTAATAATGCCGTAAATAGATTTTATATTTGCATACAAAAAAAAAAAAAAAAAAATTGCGGGTGTAGGGGAAAGGGCTAAGAAATTAAAGCACCAGATAAGAAAATATAAGTAATTCTGACATATTTATTTATTTATTTTTCATTCGAGAGGAGCAGAATAAGCTAAAATATCTTTAGATTACTTTTATTATTATTACTTTATTTACTTTCAGGGTTCATGAATAAATTTCTAAATTAAATTAAAAATGTTATGGTTTATTGGAGTTGTGCCATGAATATTAATGTCACTTGATATAGCTGTGTTCACAGACTCGGTGACTTTGCCAACGTATGTTATGTGAGAAATGCCTAGCTGGTAATCAGCCAGGGTAGCTCAATGGTCTGAGCTACCACACGTAAAGCGGAAGGCCCGGGTTCGATTCCCGGTTCTGGTATTTTTCACATAGTTGGTATAAAAATCAGCCTTCCACTCCAAAATTTTCTGAAATGAACTTTCAGGGTTGGTGAATAAATTTCTAAATTAAATTATCTTTAGATATTTATAGGTATCTACGCATAGTAAGTACTACTGGAAAAAAAGGATTATACTGTTTTTTTAAAAAGGCCATTTTGACGGAAGCATCTATTATACATTAAAAATATTATGTGATTTTGATAACGAACTCCCAAATTTCATAGTGCATGATGATAATGATCCATGTCACTCGTTTCAATAATTAGCAGATGAAATGTATTACAGACAAAAAAAAAAAGAAAAAGCAAACATTTGAATTCCTTGGAAAAAGTAAACGAAAACAGGGTGACCATTTACGGGGTGACAAATATTTACAGAATTATATAACGATGCAATTCTCTCAGCTTCAGAAAATAAATAATTTAATAATAGATTTTTGAAATAAAACATGTCATGAATAACGCAGATTTCTGAGTAGTAGTTAACGTTGTCTTTCCCCAACGAGTACGTAATTGAATTCGAGTCTATCCAAGGGGGTCCATTCAGTCAGGAAACTTAAATTTGGACAGTTATTCTTCTAATCAGTTTTAAAATTACAATTATAATGAATCCATGAGTAATATAACAAATTATAGTGATTGAAATAAGTACATAGATATATATATAAATATGTTTAAATAAAAACTACAAATGGCTCAATTTACATATAATTACACTGCTCTAGGAAAAAAAATTTTTTTTTTCAAGCTCTGATACCATTCTTGCTGATTCTTATGTAAAATGGCCTCCTAAATCCGAATATGATCCCCATTTTGCCCTGTCACCCACCGTTTTCTAGAGACACCACCCCCTCCCTCAATTTTTATCACTGTACGGTAATCTTATGATCATGAATTTGATTTGGAGAATGAAAAAGAATTAATTTAACACCTAAAAACAAAAAATTATAATGTTTAATAAATAACATTAATAATAGATTTAAAAAATATAAGAAATGTAATACATAATTTCAGTGGCAAATTCCTCCTAAATTTTCCCCTTGCCGCAAATGTTAAGATTTTAGATTTTTCCAACTCTGTAGCCCCTCAGAATGTATTTAATAGTTAAAATAATCCTCTTCACCCCCTAAAAATCAAATTTATAGCCATAAAATCACCGAAAAGTGATAAAAATGGGAGGCAGTCTCTAAAAAACAGTGGATAGGGCAAAATGGGAGATCATGAGGAAATCATGAGGTCATTTTACATAAGAATTTGTAAAAATGGTGTTGGGGACAATTTTCATGCCGAGCAGTGTTATTATGCATATATCATTAAAAAATTATATCTTAATCATTAAAAAGTTGGGAAAATTCAATCTTTTTACAGTGAATACCTTTTTTAGTGACACAGTGAAATTTGCAAAAGTAATGCTTTATAATAAGAATGGAAAAATCTCCATTACATCCGAAATATTTTGAATAAACGATACATAAAAAAAAAATATTTAACAACATTTTAAACATTCTTTCTTTATAGATTTATTTAAATATTAAAATTATGAAAATCACTCCGCCAAAAAGGCTGAAAATAATTAAATTAATCAAAATAATCTGGTGTGTCACTCACACGACTTCTTACCCTGAAATTTAATACTGTAAATACAGGTTGCAGATTAATAGGTAAGATAACGAGTACTGTTATGTAAACCTGTGTTAAACAATTCAAATTAGGCTTCGGAAGAGTTTTATATGATAATTAGTTCCGTGTGAAGGGGAGCTACCGCCCCCCCTCAACCCCCCGTTCCATTAATGCACCTACATTTATATAGAATTTAATTCGGCTATTAAAAAATAATTCTGTATTTAAAAAAATATTTATTTAAATTATTGTTTTAAAAAATTATCTTTTATGATAATGCAGACGATTTCCATATTAGAGAAGTAGTATAACACTAAATATCCAAAAAAAGTCCATTTTTATCTTAATATTAAAAAAAAAAAAAAAAAAAAAAAAAAGATTCTAAGTTTTTTTTTTTTTTTTTTTTTTTTTCGTTAAAAGTAAAAAAAAAAAAAAAATCTATAACTTTGTTTTAAATTATCTCAGATCGATGGTTCAACCATTCGTTTTAAAGGTATTGGCGAGCTCTTTTGAAAGATACCCATCATGAAAATTTACTCCCCTCGAGGGCGGAGGCGAGGCTTCTACATGCACAATTTTTCCCTGTTGACTATCTCTATTACAAAAATATATATTCGTTTCATTTAGTTTAGTGCAGTCTATAGATGTTAAACTCTACTTACCTTCAATTTCCCCCATAGACGTAATGTATTTGAATACTTTTGAGTGTCCCTGTACACGAACCATTTGCTTGATCTTAACGAAAGGTTTAGTGTAGCAACCTTATATGATACACATTTAGAATACCAAGTTTGAACTTTCTGCCATAATTTGTTTTTGAGATATACTGATAAAAGACAGACACACACACAGACACGCAGACCATTTGCTAAAAACATGATTTTCGTATTCAGGGGACCTCAGAACATGTGAATATAACAAAAACTCGCGTTCTAAAATTTGACACAAAAACAATACTTTCTCTACCTTATGGGTAAGAGAAAGTGAAAATTATTGAAGTTACCAAACGTTTTTTCAGTAAATGTATAGAGAAAATATCTAAAATATAGATTAAATTCAATAGAATTTTGAAAATAAAACGTAGCAAATGCAGCTTTGATGTCATTTTTATCAGTTACAAGTGTTTTTCATTTACTCGAGTATAATTGTATAACACAGATAAGAATCTGTAAGCAGTTACGGCGATTGTTGGATGATTTTTACAATCAGACTTTTCCTGATAGTGAATCTTCACATCTCTGATGTACATTGGAATGATTTGAACATCCATATCTTACTGATGTTGTTGTAAGGGTTAATGCCAACTAAGTATCTTTATAAAATCTGATCTTCTACGAAACCCGATTTTCTGCTTTGTTTTTGAGTTATTTTATGTTATCTATAAAAATTGAAGAACATGCCATGATCATGATTAAGAGACAATATCAGTACGAACAATTTAAAAAAAGTACCCGTTTGTATTTTGTGTTACCTACATTTCTAATGTATGCGAAAAAACTTTCAACATTACAACTTTTTATATGAGTTTACAATTAATATGCAGGTATCATTTGTTTTACTCTATAAACACAAAAATTTGTTTTACTCTATAAACACGAAAATTTGTTTTTAATTCGTTTTCTCGTGAACATCGTTATTAATTTTTAATCCAATTCTGCTCATATGATTTGAGCAAATCGTCTGCTTCTTTCAACATTTTTAATTTTCTTACATTGGAAATGCGAGGATCGGATTAAAAACTAATAATGGTCTTCACGTGAATTTATGTTCAACTAGCAGGCTACGTCCCTTTCGCTGGTCCCTATTTTTAAATGAATCACTATAATTAATGAATTCTCAAAATTGCATTAATTTCTATCATGCGAAAAAAAAAGTCTCATCAGGAAAAATTTTGCACCGGGTTCCCACTGCCTTCGACAGCGCAGGCCATTGTGCGCTGCACGCGTGCATTTATGTTCGACACTCTTAATGAATCACTATATTATCGAAAGGGGAAAAATATAAAATATAAAAAAATTCTTCTCTCGTCGGTGGGATAATCAAATTTCGAAAGTATCCGCAATCGATTAGGTATCAAAAACTTCAATGTACCAATTTTGAACGATCTAACTCTATTTTTATTGTTTTACCTACTTCTACTATTTGTTCTTGAGATATGCTCATAACACACACACAACAGAAAGAGGGAAAGGGGGAGAATGACAGATCAACATCTAAAAACCTGATTTTCATGTTCAGGGGATCTCAAAACGTGTATCTATACGAAAAATTCAGTTTCGAAAATTTAACCCAAAAAAACAATATTTTCTCTACCTTTATGAGGGTAATATAAAATAAAAAACAAGTTTTCGCATTCAGAATGTGAAACAAATGATTCCTGTACATTAAATATAGACATATTAAATAAGTTTTGGTGTTGAAAATCTTGCTACATATATTAGAGATGTGGGTAGTACAAAAAATTAACGGGCACACTTTTAGATTGATCACACTTTATATTTACATAGGAAAAATGAACTAAGAAATATTTTGTAAAATTGGCATCATAAAAAAAAAAAAAAAAAAAAAAAAACATGCATTTGTTTGGATTTAATTATTTTTAAACGATATATAAAACTGAAATGTATCGATAATAAATAATTTACGTTTGCTAATAACATTTTTATTTTAGAAAGTAAATAAAGTAGATTTATTTTTATTTTTTTATGAGTTCTTTTATGTCTTCTAAAATCCGTGAAAAAAAATTGTGTCAGAGTTAAGAGACAATATATATTTACAAGTGAAAAATGAACAAGATAAAATGTTTTGTAAAATTAGCGTCGTATTTTTCTTTTTCTTTTTCTTTTTTTTTTTTTTTTTTTTTCATATTTTTTAAAAAATCAGCAAAAAATGACATCATGCTTAAAAAGCAATATATATTAACGCGTGAAAAATGAACATAAGTAATATTTTGCGAAATTAACGTCATAAATTAATAATAACAGTAATAAACGCATTTGGTTTGAGCTTATTTATTTTTAAATGATGTACAAAACTTGAAACTTTAGACATAAAAAATATTTTATTTTTGCTATTCATGTGTTTAAGTCAGGTTGTAAGTACACTGTAAAGCAGCTTACTTGCCACAACCATGTGGAGAAATGTTACCAGTAGTAATTGCGTAACATATGCCTCTGTTACACAGCTGTAGTTGATAACATTTCTCAACATGGTTGTGGAAAGTAAGTTGCCTCAATAATGTTGCGTATTCTTATACAAATTTTTTTACAGTGTAAGATAATACATGGACCTGGTGTTTAATGATAAAACTAACAAGCACAAGTTTGTACGGTGTGATTTTTCCCGGTACGAGTAGTCTGGTGGTGTCTGCCAAAGTGAAAGTCAGGCGCATAGGTATACGTGAACAGGAGTGTCCCATTATAATCGGGATTTTTTTACGGCTCGCGAACATGCTGATAACGTTTGTCACTCTTTAAACTCTCTAAATCAACACATTTAATTAAAGGCACCGTAATCGCCTCCTAGTGAAAATATACTAGGGTCATAGTTTTCATAGATCACGAACCAACTTGTCGCCGAAAGCTGTATAAAGTATATGCTCCCTGAAATATAACATTGTTTTGAATAAAAAGTAAAATGTCGTCTTTATTTTTTACATCAAACAATAAAGCCTTGATATTTGGTGAAAATCTAGTTAAAATATTTGAAGAAATTCATTGAACTGAATGCCAGCAAATGTGAATCCAGTAGTCTTGTTTCAAACCTGTGATAATCTATATATATATATATATAGCTGATTGTTTGCCCAAATTTTTAGTTCGGTATACAAAGGTACACCATTCAACCGACAGCTACGAAAACTGGTATTAGTGAGGGCAAAATCTAGATAACGCCGTATTTTGTAGTTCAATCGGATAATTGGATCAAAAGACATTAAATAAAAACCCGATTTTATCTTTAAAATGATTAAAAAGAAATAAATATTTCATGCCAAAATAAACAA
Organism: Salticus scenicus; assembly: GCA_963930645.1. NCBI lineage: Eukaryota > Metazoa > Arthropoda > Arachnida > Araneae > Salticidae > Salticus > Salticus scenicus. Next base: position 267,300,219 of record OZ005651.1, on the reverse strand, counting down.
ATACAATACACGTTTATTTATTTATTTATTTTTTCCTGAAATAAAATAATTTTAATTTCGCCTAAATAATAATAAAAATTAGGAAAAGAAAATAGTTACTCAACGAAAATACTTTTTTATGAGGAATTCGCGTGTAAACAAATATTTTCATAGAGATATTTGGCATTAGTTTAAAATTTTTATTTAATTAAGTAGTACTTTTCTTTTCTACAGAAAAACAAAATTTTTCGTTTTTATTAATATTTTATATGTAACTTATAAGGTCCTTTTATGCTCTTTTTTTTTTTTTTTTTTTTTTTTTCCGTATGGAACAGCTGTAGCATCGGATCCCTTTGGGAAAATTTAAAATTTGGCACTGAAGTAGCTTGGACACTCCCCGCCAATGTCTTTAGTTACACAATTGCGATAGCTATTTCAATTCATCACAAATATGGCCAAAAATATTTAAAGCCGCCAAAAGGGAGTCCCATACTAAAGCTGTGCGTTTTGTATTTATTTAATTGTAATATTTTCTATTAAAGACTTCAGGAATTATTTTTCATGCATTTCTCTTTCCATTTTACCCCTTTGTTCAGTTCTTCCATTACTTTCCAAATTATATAAACACTACTTCAACCTGGACAATGCCAGGTAGACCTTCTAGTATTAAACTAAAAATTGTCAAACGGAGATTATTTTTTTATATTCAGATAAAACGCTCTCAGAAACATTGATTTTTTATTTTACTCTACAAAACTCTGCATGTTTTGTATTTTTAATTGAATATTAAAATTAAAATTACAGATGGTGTATATATATATCCAAAAAAAAGTATTATTTTATAAAACCTGTTGCCATATTTTAATGCGCAAACTAAAAGAGTTCAAAAATGAAAGAAAGGCAATTTCACAGACTAGTAAACATAGTGAAGGTGACGCTATAAATAATTATTGTGAAGGTCAAAACAAACAGTTTTTTAAGCTTTACACAGATAAAAACTCCGATGCGTGGCAAAAGATGTCAGTCTATCATAATTTAATCTTCTAAATTTAATCGTGTTGAGTTCATATTTCTCTTTTTTTAGGTGAACAGGTTAATGAACTGTTAAATAACCATTATTGTAAGACTTTGGTTCTCGCTACTTTTTATATCATTTAGTTTATACTCTCTCTTGACTTTAAATTTCATTCTAGATTGTAAAGATTTTTTGTCACTTATCACATATAAACTAAACCAGTTAAAAAACACACTTTCTTTTTAAAACAATAAATAAAATATTCTTAAAATACGATAGCTATGCAAGTAAACATTTCATTTTCTAGAAAAACGTAGCTGTAAACGGACAGGTAATTTCAATAAAAATAAATTACCAGCAATATTAATGAAAGGTTTAAATTTCATTCTCATTTAGAAAACTCACAACCGATAAATTTGTACTCGTTTTTCTAAAAACTGATTTTTAAAAATTTTAATACTATTTTATTCTTGAGTTTCCTAATTCAAAAAAATAACTAAGTACATTTTTCACATTTTTTAGATGTAAAATGAAATATTAAAAATATTTTTTTCGAAAACGAGAAGAAATTTAACGGTTGCGACTTTTTCGAATATAAAAACGAAATAAATAAATAAATAAATGAACATTAAATAAAAAGTAATTCTGTAAATAAATTTTTCCATAGAATAACATGGGCTTTGACTGTCAGCGAGGATAGGTATTGTACGCTCTTAATGTAGATTCAGAAATATTACGAATATCCATACCTGATTAAGATTCGAACTCGGTACCTGACGGACAGTGCTCTAGCCATTCAGATTTCAGATGGGCGAGGACTGTCGGGAATTAACTTTATAAAGTTGCATTTCAACTTAGGAAAGAATGACCAAAATTTATTTATTAAAAATTTTCACAATTTTGTGATGCATCGAGTAAAGTTTTCTATGTTCATACAAATATGAAAACTTTTTTTTTTTTTTTAACTACCTGTCAAATAGGTGTGATACAATTTCTAATAAAAATAAAAATGCATGAACGAAAAGTAATATGTTTCATATATTTCACATGAAAACAGCATAATATAGCTGTGAAATTTTAAAAATTTTCATAGAGAAATTTGATGTAAACAATAGCTTAGGAAAATCATAAATATTATAACTTTATTACGATTATTTTAAGAGTTTTATGCGTTTGAAAACAATGATAACGCATAGATGAAAAATCCGACACTTAAATATTCTTATTCACTTCCATACCAGTTATAGCAAAGTAAATATTCAGTTCATTCCAGAATCCACATGTGAAATGAATGCAAATATTAATATACAGGGTGATTATAATTAAACTACTCCTATAAACAGCACCCTACAGCGCAAACGGGTGAACGGAATACAAAGGAATTTGGTATATAGACTATACACGAGGTGCGCTCAGGGAATTTCGAAAAAAAAAAACTAGTTCCAAAATGTCCACCAGAGGGAGTCTTTTCCGTAAAAACATTAAATTTAACACAATAAACGACTATAACGGAATACAGAAACAATATTAACATTTATTGACTAGTTTCTGATTACCCTGTCATCGAACCACATTAAGTAAAGGTAAGGAAAAAATAACAGTACGCTGTTTGAGGGAGAAAAAAAAACACAGTTCAGTTTACAGAAACAAGAACAGATTAGGACGAAATTTCACAAGAGGAGCAGTTGTTAATCGTGTCCAGGACGATGTAGGGAAAGGTGCTCCATGTGACCACCCTCATTCACCTGCAAAATTTCAAGTCGATGGGCAGTGTGTTCAACAGCAGATCGTAACTGATCGTAACTGATGAGTTGTTGATCCGTTTTGGTCGTTTATGGTGTTAAATTTAATGTTTTTCTGGAAAAAGTGCCCTTTGGTGGACATTTTGGAACTAACATTTTTTTTTTCGAAATTCCGTGAGCGCATCTCGTGTATAGTCTATATACCAAATTTCGTTGCATTCCGTTCACCCGTTTGCGCTGTAGGATGCTGTTTATAGGGGAAGTTTAATTATAACCACCTTGTATATGGCTGTCATAAACAAAAATAAGTATACACTGGTTTAAAATTTAGAGGGAAAAAGTACTGAAAGCGGAATAAATCAGCGGAATTGACTGAAAGGCTAATTTTGAGAAGGTTTAATGCACGTAATTGCTGTGCAGTCCTAGAAACTCAGATAACGAGATCTTCTCCAAAAATATCATATAATAAAGATTATGAATAAAATCCTCTTCGAAAGACTATACACAAACTTAACTTTTAGTGTTCTTAATGCACAATTTAAAAAAATTACATATTGCAAGATTTGATTTCACCAAAATCGCTTAATCTTTGTTTTAATTTATACCCGAATACCAAGTTTCAAGGTATTTAAACCAAAGTTACTACTTTCATATTTTAAAATACTCTTATTTATTTTCATTGATTACACAGATCGACATGTAAAATTTTGATTTCATAATTTTGGCTGGTCTTTACATTTTTTGGTGTGCTGAAACCGAAAATGAAGCCAGTTTTTTTTTTTTTCTATCACGTACAGATTTTTATCAATACAGGGTGCCTACCAATACAATTTCTTCCATTACTCTTCCACCAGTATGATTATACGGTATGTTTTATAGTATGTTTCCACGATTAATTAATCATGGATACCTGTTTTTCTAGTAGTGCAGCACTAGTGCGACATAAAATCATATCAACCAACAAACCAACCTATTGTTAGGATGGTATATGTAAGAAATTGTGCCGGTAAATACCCTGTATTGACAAAAATCTACACGTGATAGAGAAAAATGGGCTGCATTTTCGGTTTCAGCACATCGAAAAACATAAAGATCAGCTAAAAGCATCAAATGAAATTTTGTCAACTTCATTTTTGTAGGCCTGTGTTATTGCATTATAATGCATTGCATTCGAAACATGTTTCTTACAAGCACATAAAATTTTAACTGTTTTTGACAATGATATCATAGCTAAATATCATTAAAAGAATATGATGTAAGAATTTACAAATAAACGCATGTTTTTCAAATCTCGCTTCATAAGTTAGTCGTTGATTTCTCTTAGTAATGTGGTCGAACAAACTGGTTTCCAAAAATCATATTGCCAGTTTTGAAAATTTAAAAGTCACCCTATCTCGATATATTTGTAAGGTGAAGCATGATGAAAGTGAAGCGAAATTGTACTCAAAAAAGACGCATTTCATCAAGAACGTAATTTTCTCCCTAAAAGAGAATCACCTTGAACTGAATCACCTGCGTTGATAATATCACTCTGGTTAGGAAAATAATAGCGAGAAAAGTTTTTTTTAATTTTATTTTTTTTATTTATTTTCGCAGTTTTCCTTTTATTTATAAAATAAAAAATAGTAGGGAAAAAAATACTCTTTGTTTCTTTTTACAGTTTTCACTTCCACTTCGAGTTTTTATTAAAAAATAAATAAACTAAATAAACTTTGTTGAGTTGTTCTAATTTTATTGAATCCACAAATCGAATAGAACATTCAGTAAAACTAACTATTCCAAATGGTCATTGTACTGTAATTATAATGTTGTTTTAGTTACAATAATTATTTTTGATTCCTATGTAACTGATCTGTCCATAAAAGCTATCCAATATAATAATTATGATATACAATATTTTATTCTACATCTACTGCATATCTACTGCATTTTATATACAACAATAACCGTGATTATTATTATCATTTTTTTTTTTTTTTTTTTTTTTACTTTACAGCTCACCCTACATTACATTATTTAATGCTCTGCCTTATTAATCATAAAGCCATGAGAATTTCTAACAATACAACAATGGACCCGCTGTCATAAATAAAATTACTTTAAAATATCTTGAAAAAAAGTGAGATGTTCACGAAAATTTTTAGAACACATCTAAAACGTTAAAGTTATGACTTTTTTATTATTTTTATATTTTAAAAAATCAAAAGCTCATACGCCTCTTTTTTTTTTTTTTTTTTTTTTGTTTTTTCTTTAACACTTAATCGGATACGCTAACAGACCTTACGTGACAGATATGGGAGATCAAGATTCTAAATTCTGTAACGATTTTGTGATTTTCCGCAATGAACTATCTTTTTGATGCATCAAATTGTGGTAAAATATTTCGTTATCATATGATTTCAGCTACTGCAATAAAGAAATCTGGACAAACCAGTACGAAATTTTTAAAGATGTTCATTAGGGTGGATTCGGAAAAAACTAAACTCATGTTATCGAAAATGTGTATCTATCAATAGTTGTGACTTGGTCCTATAAACATTTTTGTAAAATATTATTACTATTATTATCTTATATCATCATTTGCCGGCGCAAGAGGCCTACATTTTTAAATATTTGAAATACTTTGCAAAATTTCCGTAATTTTTTCTGCAATTTATATTGACAAAAATATTTGTGATAGTATTAATATAATAAAATGGATTTTAAAAATAATGTACTTTTGTTATTGTTTTGAAAATTTTCATTTTCTTTTGAGACTCATTTGAAATTTCTAGATTGCATACGTTGCTTAAATTCCGAGACTTTCGGACTTTTGTCATTTACATTTTTGTGTGTGTGTGCGTGTGTGTGTGTGTTTGGATTTTTTTTTTTTCTTTTTTTTTTTTGTTTGTTTTTTGTAAATTTAAAAGTTTTAGAGAAAAAAAGTACATTTTTTTTTTTCCAATATATATTTTTAACGTATTAACATTACCTCAATTTATTTGTGGAAAAAAATTACAGAAAAATCGAAAAAGAAAATACAAATATTTCAAAATTTAAGCTTTTTGTGCATGTTAAAGATGATATTCAATTAATAATAATAATAACACTAATAATATCTTGAAGAATATTCATAAGGCCAAGTCACAATTATTGGTAGGTACACGTTTTAGATCAGACACGTTTCTTTTTTAATTGTCTTTTTTTTTTTTTTTTTTTTTCGGTCAACCCTTATATACAGTCGGTAACAAAAGTCTCCGAACACTAGCAAAAATTCCTATATAATAAAGGTAATTCCTATATAATAAAAAAAAAGGTAATAAAAAAAAGGTAATAAGGTTCCTAAAGGTAATTCCTATATAATAAATCCTTGTCGAATCCTGTTCTTAGTCAATCTAAAAACAGGATTCGACAAGGATTCATTTAACAAAGCTGTATTAAGTGTACTTTTTTCACATAGGAATTTTTGCTGGTGTTCGGAGAATTTTGTTACCGACTGTACATATAAAGAGTTAAGTTTTAAGGTGGATCCACTGGAAGTATTTCTTTGTGTATGATCATTTCATAATGCATTAGCGTACTAAATAGTAATAAAATGCACTGAAAAAAACGGTGCTAAATTCTAAAGCATAAAATTATTGTAAGCAACTAACTGAATAAATGACAAAAAATATGCCACGATTGTTTGTTACTATTTCATACTACGCTTGTGTGCCGACATTTTTAAGTATGATGAAAAGCCAAGCCAAATTATTTCGAATTGAAACAATTGTTTCATGTTTTTCCAATTTCTATTGTTTGCTTACGAAGTTTACTTTTTTTTTTTTATGTTGAGTGAATATATTTATCAAAAGGAAAAAAGCACTTTTTTTAAAACGTGTTTTTGGATAAATTAATTAAATATATATATATATTTAACAGATATGATTGGATAACACACTTTAAATGATAAATTCTGCACAAATAGCTTTTTTAAATCCATGCTTTTAGTAAAATCTAACAGCCATATTGATTGCAAAAATATTATTAGAAAAAAACGCAGGGCATATATTTCTTCTGAAAAACAAAAAAGTTGTCAAAACACGTTGCTATAGAAACAAAAGGAATTTTGCTTAGGCATTATTAAACGTTGATATATCGAGGTTATGCAGAGGCGGGCAAAGAAAGAAAAACGATATATGTAAAAGTCATTCAAGCACGCTATGTTTTAATACAAGAAGAAAAAGTAATGCTACATGCATTTATATAACATTACAATTTCGTTCTTTGTACAAATTCATAATTCATTGAAAAAGGAATAAAATTTCCAAATTATTTTTAGTAAAAGAATTTGTTACCAATACTTTTTGCGTTAAATCTGAATTAACTAATAGCCAGGGTTGGCAAAAACCAGGAGTTTTTTTTTTTTTTTTTTTTTTTTTTTTAAACCGGTCTTGTTTGTTTAAACCTTTTTCTTTTTTTTTTCTTTTTTTTTTTTTTTTTTTTTTTGTTTGTTTAAACTAGGTTTTTATTAGTATATACGTTTCCCAGTCACATTATACATATTTGTAAATACAATTGCCACTTTAAAAAGTAATTAATATTCCAATATTAATTATTACTTCATCTCAAAATCATTTAAATTATTAATAATAAACAGGGATGAGATTTTTTAGCATTTTTTTTTTTTTTTTTTTTTTTTTTTTGTAGATTGTGTTTTTCTTTCTGTAGCAATGTGTACAAGAAACAAAGTTTGTACTTTCAGACATGAAATTCTGTTATATATCATCTAATTAAAAGGGTTTCACATAGCCATGCTAATAAAACATTTATTTATTTTTATGTTTAAAAATAAAACAACCAAATCATTTATTTCTGTAACACCGGCTTTTGCCACTTGAATTCTTATATTTTGCTTTAATGTTTACCTTTTTCATAAAGTTTTATTTATTTATTTTTATTTATTTATTTATTTATTTATTTACACTTTTGTCGTTCTCATCCTTGAATTAAAGAACTTTTATATAAAAATGCATTAAATTTTACTATAGCTAAAATCTTTTATATTCAGAACTTCTAAAAATATTCCATAATTGTAATATTTAGTTTTCACTAAAATTATGTAAATGGTAATAACAGGATTACTGTGAGTTGACAAAAATTTATTTTTTTATAGTGAATGTTAAATAGCCTACAATTCAATGATAACAAATTAACTTAATAACAATAAAATTCTTAATTTAATGAGTTAGGGAAAAATTTAAAAAAAACTCCAATACAATAAAAAAGAGTTATAGGAAGAGATTTAAGAAAGAATTATACTTTTGGATAATGTAATGGAATATTGCAATCCCGGGTTTAACCTGGCAAAAAAATTACTTTAGCATTTTAGCGAAAATAGGCAAGCACTATTTTAAATTTTTCTAAAGTTAATTCTTTGGATACCATTGATTTCTTTTACTTAGCTTTGTTATCCTCAGTTTTGTTTTCTATTCCTTTAGTTCATTGATGATTTTAACCAAGCATCCATATTTGTGACTTTAAAAATATGAATCAGGGAAACTATGTTTTGATTTTATCAATAGAAAAAGAGGTATTCATATCATATGTGTAAAATGAAAAAGCAATTTAAAAATCAAGTAAAGTGTAGTAGTAGATAACCGTGAAATACTAGTGCTAAATGCTTCTACTTTTAAATATTTTTGCATTTAAATTCAATCATTGAAAATTAAAAATAAATCCAAATTACTATATAAATAAGGATTCCCAAAAATTTCAGTCCTTTCGTAGTTTTTGCCTGCAAAAAAAAAAAAAAAATCTGAATTATTATGTAGAGATATTTTATACAGTTATCCAGTTTTAGCTTTTTAGCGAAATTCTGACCGACTTGTTTTAGCAAAATATGATACCTTTTAGCAAAATGCTAAAAAAACTAATGGCAGTTTAAACCCTGTTGCAATCCATTTGAAAGTTTCATATTAAATAGAATTTACATTTAATGTTTTAAATAAAATTAGAAGTTTTATAGATTTTATTGAAACTAAGTTTTATGTTTTAAGAAAACACTCGTCCTCGGATGTAGAAACTTTTGCGATTAGAATTATTTCAACATTTTTCAATACTTGGATATTAAAAATTTTAATGTCATTTTTTGAATTCTAGTGCTGTTACATGTTAATAAAATAACTCTCAAACTGTCCTTGGAGAACTTTTTGCATGAAATTTTAAAATCAAAGGTATTATTTATTTATTTATTCATTATTTTTTTTTAACTGCCTGGACAAATTCTAATGCAGCTTCTTTTTTATTTGATAATTCAAAATAAGTATATCTTGCTTTTGGATTTAGTATATAGATAAGAAAATAGGCTGCTATTAATTACCATATTATAACCAATACCATATACATAAATTTTTAAAAGACCACTTTGTTCAGTTTTGAATAAAACAAAGATGAGAGCAATTTTTTCAATTATACAATTTTCATTTTATATCTTGTACAAAATAAATGTGATTTCCATTATTATTATTATTTATTTTACTTTACTGCATTTAGACTTAGACCCTTTCATTTATAATTTTTTAAGATAATTAATATAGACATTTTTCTTCTACAATTTCTAGAATTTTTTTCCCTCATATATAATAACTTTCAATAAAGCCAGCCAAAAAACACAAAACTAAAACCTTCTCTGAAGCAAAATTACAATTGAAATAAACTGGATTAAAAGTAAAAGTCATTTACATAAAAATAATTTATAAATTTTATTTATAAAAGAGACAATATAATAAAAAATTTTAATTTTTTGGAAAGGAAGAAAAAACCAAAAAACCAATTGATTTTTATGGGGGAAAAAACAGTTGTTTAGACCATGCCAACCCTACTAATAACATTATAAAAACATTCCATGTGATGAAGACAATGCTTTTACATCTTCTGAGAACTTTATAAGAAGTAAAAATAAATATAAATAAAAATAAATAACAAAATTTTGGTATAAGAACAGTAAATTTTACAGTGCTTCTGCTATTTTTTCATTCTTTAAGATCTTTCTAACGTATAATAAATACCGACATGTAGTATATGGGCCTTTTTATTAATAAACAGCATTATCTCTCGAAATAAATAATTTATGAGAGAAAATATCTTTTCTTTTTTTTTATGTAAGAATTATTTATCATTAATTTACATCAACGGAAATTCTAGACATATATCCATACACTGCGTGCTGATGCAATGAAATACTGATGTTGAATGATAATGAATAAGATTTTGTAGGCAAACACCATAAATTACAAAAACACGCAATGAGCTAGTTTCATGGTGCCCTTGTGGCTGCTTTTTTCACTTGATAAAAAATAGAACCGAAAGACTTTTTACGTGCTTACGGGTTTTACTTACAATGTTTCTATTGATCATATCTCATATATAATTTTAATCTGTAATTTCTAATATCTTCTAGTGCTTAAAAATTGCCTTTTTTTTTTTTTTTTTGCTAAATATAGGGCTTATTTACCGTTAATTTTCGGCAACGCAAATTTTCGATATATATCTATACACTACGGGGAAAAATGGAAATAAATACTGATGTTCAATGATGGTGAAAAAACCTTTGTAAGCAGACACCATAAGTTGTAAAAGCAGACAAAGAGCTGCTCTCATGCCGCACTCGTTATCATGTTTTTCTCAGCCAGATAAACAGATTTTTTAAGAATAGTCGTAGTTAGTTGTTTGCACTCAAAAGAATTTTTATGTGTTTTTGTTGCACATTATTGCAAATCGAAATTTGCAACTATTTATCATAAACAAAACTTTTTTTTTAAGGTACCTTTAAAGGGTTAATACGTTTTTTATATATTAATGACTGAAACTATGCAATATATAGCAAATATTATTGCTATATTTAATTTCAAGGCAAACTAGTTCCCTACAATAACAAATCTTTATTAATTTGTTATTGCAGGAGAATCTTTAGATTTTATTATCATTAGCTATTAATAATTAATGTAAAGAATTACCAGCATACTAAAGAATACATCATTTTTTACTAACTTATCCATATTTAACGACTATCTTGATAAATAAGAAGGGTGAGAAATGTTTAAGATTTACTTTGATTTAAGTTTCAGTGAATTTTTATCATACCTGCTTTATAACATTAGCCTGCTTTAACACTTTCAATGAATGTCAATAAAATTTCCATTACAGCCAATTACATTTCCATAAACGCACTGATAATAAAATGTCCATTCGGAAATTATTACTTTGAACAGTTAATAGATAAAATTTTTCACTCAATCACTTAACAATCGGACTTTTTGATGAATTATTAAATTAAACTTATTACAACTGTAAAACGGAATTATGCGTCAGATAATCCGGAAACTTTAATTGTTATCTCCTTAAACAATAGCATTTGTAAGAAATATAGAATTTATTTTTAGCCTTACATCCGTTCTTCATTTTCAATATTCGTCAGTCTCGAGGTCACCAATAATTGTCATTATAATGAAGATTGCCAATTTTCAAATGTAATAAAGTAAAAATAAAATAGTATTTTGAAATTGTTAAAGTATAAAAATAAATTAATTACATTTTTTTTTTTTTTTTTTTTTCGTTTGGAAATCTGGCAATTAACTCTTATTATTTTACCACAAAAAGAGAAAATAGTATCGCAAAATGTGGAAATGACAATAATAATAATAGGAAGCATTAAGAATTGTTTCAAGGACAAACTTATATTGAAATCTGGTCGGAAATATACTGAATGGAAATGAAACCGTTTTGCACCGTTAGGTAATTTATACGTATTTATACATATTAAAGAAAAATGTAATTGGTTTTCCCTTTCTTTTCCTAATTTTTTTTTTTTTTTTTTTGTAAGGGATTTTTCAAATATCTCTACTCACAGGATCTTTATTTTTTATACATTTTCCAGGAAAACTCCTAAAAATTGTAGAAAAGAGGAAAAATAAGATTTGATTTATATCTTCATATTTACCTCTTTGTTTCTTTTCAACAAAGCTGAAAAGTGTTTATAAGTTCGTTTTTCTGTCTGTCTGTCAGACTTCTCCGCGCTCTAGCGTCCGTAAATATTTTCAGAATAATTTCATATGCTATTCAAGTTCCTTATATCATGTTTCCTGTTGAAAATGATAAAATTAACATGGCTGGTTTGCGCACATGCACTCCCCAATATACATTTCCATCCAATATACATTTATAGATAATTTTAAACCAAGTTTATAACCTAAAACACTCATTTAGAAAAAAAAATATACCGTCTTCATCTAGAATGAATAAGTGGCCATTTTCTAAATCCCTTAACTAGAAATACTCATTTCCGAGCTATGCGCATAAGGCACGAAAATAAACTGAATAGACGAAATGATCGAGAATTTCTAGTCTACACATTTCTAGATGGTGAAACAATATTCTGAATATTCTGAATCTTTTGTATTGCGAAAAAATCTCGCTTGATTATCTAAAATTGGGTCATAAACTGAGATTATAGTTGCTGAAACCCACCTCTTGTGTTTGCATTTATTTGGAGATATATTTTCAAATAGGTTTGACCTCGATAATATAGACAAACTCTCTAGAATTCTAATAGGGGTTTCTAGAACTCGCTTTCAAATGGGACTAGAATTTATAAGGATGACATGGAAATATTTTTTCTAGAGCTACAATTTAGATTCTAGATGTGAGTTACAGAATTTTTTCTCAGTGCTCATACCAATCAACTGGATTTAATTTATATAAGTAACTTAACAGTTGATTTCTGAATCATTCCATATCTAAGGATATCTATATTTATAAAAGAAAGTGTTTGTCTGTCTGTTTGTGCGCAGAAAAAAAGTATGGCACGAACAATTCTGAAAACATTTTCCTACATAAAGCAATGCGTGTCGTTTTGCAACATACATTTAGATTTTCGATATTCTTATTAAATTTTAAATTTTTTTGTTTTATGCGATTTTTTTGCGCCTTATTCTTTGAGATGTAATTTCAAAATGATGCCGATAAAAATAAAATGCTTACAACTTTTTAATTTATTTATATTTTTTAACATAATAAGAAATATTCGTTTGCACACGATATTTATTTACATCAAAAAAAAAAATCTGGAGTGACTCCACTCGACTTTCCGAACATTGAGTAATTAGCAGTTTTGTAGATAAAGTAAAGAAAGAGGAGTTGTTAAACAAACAAAAGAGAGAAAACCATAATAGAGTGTTTGAGTATTTTTCTCCATCTATTACACGATGTTTTATTTAACGCTACTGAACTTTGAGCCCATAGATCATAATGATAAAGAATTTTTCATTGTGTCCCTGTAAAAACCTATAAATGCTAAATTCACCAAAATGCTTATAGTTAGTGCAACAGTGATTTATAATACTCATATAAATTTTCAGCTCAATTCAATAAGGCGTTTAGATGCTATCGTACTTTTAAAAATTTAGTCCCATAGGCCATAATGATAAAGAATTTTTCTTTGTGTCCCTGTAAAAAAAGCTGTAAGTGCTAGATTCACCAAAGTCTATACAGTTAGTTCAACTGTGATCTATAACATGTGTACAAATTTTTTGCTCAGATTAATGAGGCGTTTAGACGCTATCACACTTTTAAAAATTTGGCCCCATAGGCATAATGATAAAGAATTTTTCTTTGTCTCCCTGTAAAAAAACTATAAGTGCTAGATTCTCCAAAATCTATACAGATTGAGTATTTGTGACCTATAATATGTGTATAAATTTTTTGCTCAATTGAATAAGGCGTTTAGATGCTATCGCACTTTTAAGATTTTGCTCCCATAGGCCATAATGATAAAGAATTTTTCTTTGTGTCCCTGTAAAAAAACTATAAGTGCTAGATTCACCAAAATCTATAGGGTTCGTACTATGGTGACTTACAATATGCGTACCAACTTTCAGGTTAATCGAACGAAGCGTTTAGACGCTAGCGTGTTCACTCACAGACATACACACATACACACATACATACACACATACACACACACATACATACATCATCGTAAAAATAGTGAAAACGGACTCAGGGGACCTCAAAACGTATAGAAACATCAAAATCTCGAATTCGGATTTTTGACATGATTACAATACTTTCCTCACTATAGTGTTCGGAAAGTAAAAAAGTGAAAAGTTAGTCTTGTATCATAAAAAAATTCTGATGAAATTGATGTCATATTAGCTTTAAAATTATGAAATATGCTTGCTAGTGGTAATTAAAAATTATTCGTGTTTGTAATCAAGAATGAAACTCAAATATATAAATGTTTTTTTACATTTCATTAATGGCTGTATATCACGGTATTTGGTCATGGTTTTAATTTGGCGAAAATAATCGCCAATAGAAATATATTTATTTACACATTTCAATTTTGCATTTTATTATTATTATTATTCATTAAAATATAGTGACAAGCGAAGCGGTCAAAATCTGCTAGTCTAAAATAAAGTAGAATAAAATAAAATCGAGTGGAACTTAGCTGTTATGCTGTTAAATTTGAACAAAATAAAAACTATTTTTTTTTTTTTCGATTTATATTATTAGCATTTGGTTCAGTATTTGATTAAATGATTTATATTAAATAATTGATACGAATTAAGCTAGCTCAAATGATAACAAAAGAAAATACCCAACGGCGTTAAATTGTGCGATCTGAAAATAGCTGAAAACAATTGAGCAATCTTTTCACATGTTAAATATGTTGTTACATAATCCTTTTGTTAATTAAACATCTGAAAATTTTATTCTATGAAGAGCACGTGAGAAAAACTCCCTATAAGTGTTATGAGTGTTTTGCAGAAGCATTCCGTAACAGTTGAAACTTCATTATCTTTATATATATATATATCGTAGCAAGTTTTCTTTCACTTTAACACCGCCTATTTCTGAGAAGTACTAATTATGATTTTATTTAATCGAATAAAAATATTTCAAGTGTTTGTTATTCGATGAAATAGGTACTGAAAATCAGAGAATAGCGTCCCAGATAATAAAATAATAAGTAAAAATCATTTTTGTGAATTTTTTTTCTTTTTTAACATTTTCCAACAAGGTTGAAAAGGGTTTATGACATCGGTTTGTCTACCTGTCTGTCCGCGCTTTAACACCCGTAAATATTTATGTAATTTCATGAAACTGATATATGTTACTCCAGTTTACTATCGGATGTTCCCTATTGAAAATGCAGTGAACACCTTTACTGGTTTGTGTATAGGGACACCCGAAAGATTACCAAAGCATTGTATTCTATGAGAGGTATTTCTATAAACCATATTTTGATACCGTTACTTTACACAAATCTTAATGAAATTGAAATATGTTATTCAAGTCCACTATCGGATGCTTCTCATTAGAAATGGAGTAAATACCTTCACTGGTTTGTATACAGGGAAACCCGAAAGTATTCCTAAGCATTGTGTTCTATAAGAGATATTTCTATAAACAAAATTTTAAAAACTTTAATTTGAACAAATTAATATATATATATATATATATATATATATATAATATGCATAAAAGAATGCTTTCCATAGAATACAATATTATTAGCATTAGATTTAAAGAGCCACACAAAAATATTCAGCTACATCAATGGGTATTATTGGAAATTTGCTGGAATTGCATTTTCGTTTATATTACTCATTTTTATCATTTTCTAAATGTTTATTACACTTTCCATTTAGGTTAAAAAGTGTTAATGACTTCGGTTTCTTTTTCTGTCCGCGTTCTAACTGCCGTAAATATTTATGGAATTTCCTGAAACTGACATATATTATTCAGGTTTACTATCGGATGTTCCCTATTGAAAATGGAGTGAACACCTTCACTGGTTTGTGTACAGGGATACCCGAAAGTATTCCAAAGCATTGTGTCCTATGAGAGGTATTTCTATAAACCATATTTTAATACCGTTACTTTGCACAAATCTTAATAAAATTAAAATATGTTATTCAAGCCTACTATCGTATGTTCCCCATTGAAAATGGAGTAAATACCCTCACTGGTTTGTATACAGGGACACCCGAAAGTGTTCCTAAACATTGCATTCTATGAGAGGTATTTCTATAAACCAAATTCTTATAACTTTACTTCGAACAAATCTTAATAAAGTTGATATATGTTATTCATATGCACAAAGGAATACTTTCTACAGAATGTAGTATGATTAGCATTATATTTAAAGAGCCACACAAAATTATTCAGTTACATTGAAGACTTTTATTGCAAATTTGCTGAAATTGCATTTTCGTTTACATTAAGCGGTATAACACTTTTTAGCATTTTAAAAGTAGGAATATGATTTCAATTTAAGTACCTATCTGTCCAACTGTCCATCTGTCTCTCTGTCTGCCCGTCCCAGTGTCCGTAAATATTTTCAGAATTTTTACAAAATTGTATATGTTATTCAAATTCACTATGGAATGTTCCCTATTTTAAATGACATTAATAGGTCCTGTGCAACTGGTTTGTGTACAGGGACACCCAAAAAAATGCCAATGCATTTCATTTTAGGAGAGATATTTTTATAAATTACATTTAAAGAACCTTCTATTGTAAAAACCATAAAGAAACTGGCATTGATTTTTAATATGCTAAAATAATATTTTGTATAGAATATGATTCTGTTACCCTTCAGATTAACAGGGGTACAATAAAATATTCAGATACATTATGGACTGCAATTAGAATATAAGGTCTACGTTTTATTTACTCTTAAGTGTTTCTAACACTTTCTAACAATATTTAAGAATGATTAAGCATTCCGTTAGTCTATCTGTATGCCTTTCAGAACTACTATCTGTCCGTTGTGTGATTCTAGTCGATTTGACATGGAATGACCTTATATATATATATTCATAACTTTTAGATAACTGTTTATTTCAGTGAGAATCGGATTTCAGTTATGTTTTTCACCCACACAGAAAGAAAGGCGAATAGGAGTAATTATAAAATGGAAAAATTGTAAAATGAGAAAATGACTTATAAAAGACTGTTCACGCTTGTTCGTCACAAAGTACATTAATTTCTGTAATATAATCTGAGAATGTTTAGCCATGTTTTGTATACGTGGGCTCTAATTTAAAATATATATCATAACTGTGTTCCATTTAAAATTTAAATTACATTTATTTCCTATTCATTGTTGATCACCGAACTATTCGTGAAACGAAAAAGTTTGATAATCTACATTCGAGTTAAGTTACGTAATGTATTCTCTAGAACAAAAAAACGAAATGAGATAAAAATTACTATAACGAAATATTTCATTTAACGGCCCTCTTCACTTATCGTCGCCGGAAGCCCGTGCCAATGTTATTCTATGGGAAAATTTTCTTTACAAATAACTTATTAACTAATACATATTTTTAAATTCTGTTTTCACATTCAGAAAATTCCCAATTGTTAAATTGACGGACCTTTTTTAAAAATTTATTTTTTGAATTTTTAATATTTTATTTTGAAATTGCAAAATAAAAAAAAATCACATATTGAAAATTTGTATTTTCCAGCTTCAAAATAAAATATAAAAAATTAAAAAAATAATTTTTTTTTTTTAAAGTCCGTCAATTTAACAGCTGGGAATTTTCAGAATGTGAAAACAGAATTTAAAAATATGTATTAGTTAATAAGTCATTTGTAAAGAAAAATTTCCCATAGTACATTAGTACATTAGCTTCGGCTTCCGGCGGCGGCGAGTGAAGGCGGGCCCTTAAGTCATATTCCTCTAAAAAGAATACATTCTAGAAAGTACGTTTTTCGATTAGTAGTTTTTGCTTTAATGTCCTCACACCAACCTCTCTCCGTGTTTTATTTTGTGTTATTTAAAGGAAAAAAAACACGAGTTTTCGGCATCTAGTAACAAAAAGGCACTGAGAAGACTTTCAAAATTTCTAGTATATATACCGAAAGAATTGTTTTGGGAAAACTTGCCAATTTTTGCAAACTTTCTACAATGTTTTTAACTTCTCGACGAGAGATGAATTTCGATTCTTGCGAATGTTCATCATAATTTTGCGCTTCGATGCATTGAAAATAGATTGTCTCGAAGGAATGATTGATAGCTAGATTGTTTCATGTGGATTATTGCTGTCTGTTGGGTAATAACGCATGCAATTTCTCTGTTTCTGCACAAATGGTGAACCTTCAAAAACATATTTTACCTGTATTCGGTAATGTAGACTTCTTTTTCAAGAAAAGTTATTTGAAAAATACTTTATAAGTATTTGTTCATCTGACATAAAATAAAACAGCGTGCCTTTATTGGTTGATAATTTAATCCCAATATTTATGATTGTAATTGTTTTATTCGATTACAGATATTGTTTGTTTTCGTTAGCTGTGACCCTGCTCACCTATGCGCATGCGTGAGGTCTGCATTGATTTTGTTAAAATAGGGTAGAAGCGTAGAAGATGAGAGAATGTTTACATTTTACGAGTGAGAGATAAGTTGCGGTTTCTTTTTTCTTTTTTTTTTCTTTTCAGGACATTATTGAATTTTGAGGCAATACTTCTTCGTTATATTCGTATAAAGGCAAAATGCTGATTTTTCCCCCTTGTAATTTTTAAATAAGTGTAGAAGATCAGTTTTATTCTTCGATGCAAAATAAAATCCGTAAACTTAAAAGTAAATGCCTGTTTTCTTTCTTCTTCTTCTTTTTTTTTTTTTAAGTTAAAATTATTTTTATTTGCTTACTTGATCTTTAAATTCGTACTATATCTGTCATACCTGAACACTTGTTTCATGCACTGATTATAGTAGTAAATTAATTAAAAATGACTTAAATTAGGTAAAATTTACATAATTCATTAATAAAAGAAGAGAAAAAGAACAACGTTTACAGTAGACTTTACCTGTAGTAAAAGTAATATATTTTTTTCTTTTAAATTATACTGCTAAAATAAAAATACCATATTTTTGGATCTCTATTTTACAGAAATTTACAGAACTAGCCATGGAGGAATAAATACTAAATTAATTGAATAAACTTTAAATTCGCGTAAAAAGGTAAAATAAATATTGAAGACTCATAAAAAGAAAACGAACACGTGTAGAACGAAAAGCGCATTTGGCTAAGTGCCCATCTCATTCAACGCATCACCCCTTTTCCGAGTAGGATCGTTCCGCGAGAGGTAGACATGGTTTACGAAAACGGACAGTATATCTTCAGATCTTTTTCATAATAACCAGAATGTTAATTTTCGTCAATGTGATTTTTATTTATTTTATCTTATTTATTGTGGCTTGTTTGTGTAGTGGATCTCACCTGGCGTAATTGAAGATGAGAATAGTCTATATTACATGGAATTAAATTTAGAAACTTTCAAGGAAATACTAGTTTTAAAATATGGTTCAGCTCGGTAACGTGAAAGTATTACTTGCAAATTCAAATTGCCAATATCTAAAAAGATATTTCATTAACAAGAAAGTAAAAATGACGTTAAAAGAGCACAAATGAAGGGAAATTGTTAACTAATATACAGCCGTTTCGGAACTTCCAAAGCTCCTTCCTCAGCATTAGTGGAAAATGAATTTAAAGCATGATAAAAAGTAAAAGAATTAAGAAAACGAAAATTCAAAAGTTAAAACCCCGGAGCTTGCCAAGCAAGCATGGTCCAAGACCTAGACCAGAAAGACAAATTTTTTACAATGCTCAAAGAGACGCAGTTGAAATAGGGACTAATGGAAAGCATAGTACAGAAATCAATTCAAAGGAGGGGTGGAAAAGGAAAATATGAGGAGTTGTATTTTTTTTTATAAATTGTAACCGAATATTGGCGACGTTAGGTATGCCTGAGGGGTCATTTACAAGTGAGTCTGAGTTTTGTAAGTATGGAAGGTCTGCCAAACCTCCAGATCGTGTATTATTTAATTATTTATTGAACTAGGAGTGATAATAAGTAAAATATTTGGCAATGGTTTGTATATAAGAAAGTATACAAAAGATAAATGAAAGAGCAGAGCAATATATACATGCACGGAGAAGAAAACGGAATACATTTAGATAATCTTAATTATTATTATAAAATTTGGAAACTTAACATAATTTAATTTCCAAACAATTTCAAATGTAATTAACCGATTCTTCTTTTTCCATGTTACTTATTCATTTTGTATTTGAGATTAAATATGCTCAGATTAGGGGATTAATTATACACTTTCTTCTTCTTTAAGTAGAAAAATTCGAATTTTAATTCAGATGCTTAATCCTGCACGGTCAAAATAAGTATCGTTTTGTGAAAAATTAAGAATTTTGAGTGCGTGTATTTACAGTGTACGTATACATGTCACTACGAAATTCAGTACGCCAAAAATACATAGACTTTTTTTTCAATCGTCGTGTGAAATTAATACTGCCGAATAGCTTATAGTACACTGGTACTTCATTTCTCACATATACTTTTTATAGCATAATTTAACTTTAGTAAATGTATCCATTTTTCAAAAAGAAAAACAAACATAGAACTTAGTGATACCGTAAGTTACGCTTCCATATGTAACGTAATAAAATATAAAAAACATATAAATTTACTTTTTGACCGGTGTCATAATGATTAATATAGAGTAAAGAAAAAACGTTATAGTCTTTATCTGTCAAATCAAAGACGTTCATGACTGAGTGGTTAGTTTTCTAAGCCCCTTAATACCTTTCTGCTAACTTTTTTTTAACTTTATGCTTCATTTATCAAGTGAATCTATTTTTTAAGATGTTGTTGTCGGCTTAAGAGAAATTTCATGTGCATTTCTTGTGATGACACGTTTCATTTTTTTTTTTTTTTTTTTTTTTTTTTTCAGATATTTCAATTAAAAAATTACTTTGTAATGTGAGTTCTTAGTGTATTATTTTACATCATAAAACAAAAAAGCACACACACACACACACAAAAAAAAAGAAAAAAGAAGACGAAGAAGAAAAGAAAAGAACGTGAACCTATTCGTATTTTTAAGCATTATTGTATCATAAATATGATTATTCAAATATAAGCAACCATATGTGCTTAAACATTTTGTGTCTAAAAGTAAGCTTGTTCTTGTGCTTAAAAATAGTCTTGTAATAAAGGATTAATCTATTTCGATACCATTTTATTTGCTGACTATACTTAGGGTTCTCGTAGAGCTTTAGTTATTACTAAGAAATAACCAAGGTATCTGAATAAAACTTATTCTGCAAATTATTAACACTTATGTATATAATGTTATAAATGACGGCCAATTTGATGTTAATTTGTTTGACTTCAAGAAGCCGTATATTGAAGAAATCCACATCCGTCATATCTTTACATCCAACGAGGGGGATGGGGAATTGAAATAAGGCGATTTCTATGCTAGGGGCCTAAATCTGGATGAAATGCTGTCCATGAGGGTCTTTCTAAAGGGTCCTCCTAACTTAAATGTTTCGGGAAAAAAATACTGAAAACTCCAATTGGCTAGGACAACAAGCGCGAACTCCGTTTAAACACGGCACTTTCTATCTAACAGATTCCAAAGCAGAAACTCTTGCCCCATCAGCAGGCATCATAAAACTTTAATTATTATTAAGAAATAACCGGACTATCTAGAAAAATTCATTTTTGATATTAACTTATCTCTGTTTACATAACGTTGTAAATAGCAGCTATTAAGATTGAATTGTTTGATTTCAAGAAGCTGTATATTGAAGTTACCACATCCACAGCGCTATTCTAGAATCAAGATCTTCGAAATGTTAAAATATGCTGGGAAAAGTACATAACTCTGAACAATAGCTATTTATTTAAATTTTAAGAATAACAAATAAGAATTAAGTTTCTATCAATATAATTTCTATAATATAAAGCATTTTTTTTTTTTTTTTTTTTTTTTTTTTTTGTAGAATGCTAAATAAAACGAGATTTCAGTATGACATTAAACAGTGTCACTAACTGCTAAACTAAAATAATAAGTATTAAGTAAGTAAGCTTCAGAATTATTATTGATTTTAATATGAAATTTATAGTTAAGAGACCAATTTCTTTTTTACTTAAAAGTTTTTAAAAAATGTACAACGATCCAAATATTGCGATCTTGTAATATCAATTGTTCAATTTTATTATCTCGGCAAAGGTGCAGGAGCATTACGATAGTATGCTTTATCCAGATGAATTAAGAAAACAAAAGATTTTGCTCCGAGTTATTCGAGACAAAAAAAAAAAAAAAAAAAAAAAAAAAAGCAGTCCTTAATCGTGTCTCCTCTAATTCAGTCTTTTCTCTTACCGTCAATCTTGTGGAACAAATTCACTTATTTGAGGCATTATTGAATATAAAAGATGATATGGAGAACAATAGATATTCTGACGGCAACGAAAATTGTCGTAAAGGGGTTTAGGGTTTAGTCGGACTTTAACTTTTCAGCACTAAGGAGCTCTAAACCAAGCAAAAACCGTTCTTTTTATCCATAGATTAATTTAATTTTAATCGAAAAAACTGCAAGCAGTAATAGAATGATGCAATTTGTTTGAATACTACTATATATACTTCTAATATACTTGTTATCGCTCAACACTCCGGAAATCCAAACCAAACTAAAGCCTTTTTTTTTTTTTTTTTTTTTTTGTTTATTTATAGATTACCTCAGTTCTTAATCAAGAAAAATATTAGAAAATAGAAAGAAACACTTTGTTTAAAGCTATTTCACTTCTAATGTACTTATTTTTGCTGGGGCTAAAATTTAACCGTGAGAATTAATTTTTTTTTTTTTTTTTTTTTTTAGTGAGAGCAGGCTGACAAAAAGAAGGACGAAAAAAAAATCATAACATTATGAACAAGTTTCAAAATAACAGAAAAATAAATAAATAAATTTTTAAATATTTTAGCCAATTTGAATTATAAAAAATAAATTAGAAACAGAACAACCAAGTTATCAGGTTTAATTTTAACATATTTAGAAAACGTAGATCTGTTATATATTTTAAGTACTTTATAAGTAACAAAAAATTTTAAACCGCCTCTAACACCAACAAATCTTAAATATTTTTGTTATGAATCCGGGGACAGAAAATTTTTAGTACGTAGCAGAAAGAAGAGAAAATATTTCAATTTTCTGATTAGCGGAGAGAATAGAGATTGCATGGGTAAATCCGGTCTAGGAAAACTTAGAAAAAGGCCTAGGATCCTCATGTAGTCAAGTGATCTTAAATCTTACACCAACACTAACGCCAGAAGTCTAGAAATAGCATTTTAAGGTGTCAAAAGGATTTTAACTCACACAAAATGATTGTTAGTGTACCGACAGTTAAAATTTTATGAAGACAATAAAGTGTCTTAAAAATTTACATGTCAGTATTATCAACAATAATGGTATATATAAAATGTTTTGCATGGTCAGACAGTCAGATTGTCTCTAAAACTGGCTTTTAAAAGCGATTCAAGTAATACATAATTTTGTTAAATTGATAAATTCTTTAAATTTACTGTCAGAATAAATAAATTTAAAGTTATTTTTAAGAAAAGTAATCTCTGGTATGGTACTACCACGACTTTCTCTTACCCTGCATTTATATATTATAAAGGCAGATTGCAGATTAAGAAATAAGATAACAAATACTGTATAAAAACTTACATTAAAAACAGTTCAATTTTTTTTTTTTTTTTACTTTTATTTGATATATATTTCTGTGTGAATGAGGCTACCGGCCTCCTCAAAAGTAAGCAAACCTTTTCAATATAGACCAGTAAAATTTTAACTGTCTTTTTATTTCAAAATAAACTTGTATTGGAATATTAAAAGTATTTCTTGTTTTACTAACTTCAAGTTTTATTATTATTTTTATTATTATTATTATTTAGTTCACTTTTAATGCAATGTACCGTAAGAAGAATTATCGATCGTGGGAAAATGGTCATTCTAATAAGTGGACTGTAATTCCATTATATTCGCGTAATACTATTTTAAAGTGCGCTTTATTTTATTATTAAATTCATTTTGTATTAACCTAGATTATCTCTTTAATGTTGGACATATTTTGACCTTGTGCTTTATCGTCTCTTTAGATTAAAAGAAAAACACAAAGAATTCATCTTCCTTTCACCGAAGGCCCATTTCATTGAAAGCAACTTACTTTTATTTACCAATCTCTTCAGCAAATTGTATAATAGCAGTTTATACATTTTCTGCATTTCCTTTTTATTTTTTTTTTATGATATTTATCACATACTTCTGAGATTCGTTCACAAATGCAAAGAATGCAACAGATAAAAACTCCAATCTTATCTAGAAATCCATCATTTTTTAATACTTATATTTGTATCAATATGATTACATTACAACTGCTACTGTCGTTGCATTTTCAATCAATAAAACGAAATCTAGGTTTGTATAACTTATTTATCAGTTTCACTTTGACTATCTCCTCTAAATCTGATTTGCCTAACCGACAAAGTTTATTTTGTTAAACTTTAGTTAAACTAAGTTACTTTCTAACTTTTGACTCTTACAACGAATTACACTGAAGAAGGGGAGAATTCGCAATTCTGATTACTTAAAAATACTTTATTACAGAACTAAGACATTATTTAATTTATATTATTACAGTGCATTTTTTTTTTTTTTTTTTTTTTTTAACACATTAAGATTTATTTAGCATTATCGGGATTACTTACGGTAATAGCCATAACTTTTTATTCAGATACGAAAAATTCTTAAATTGATTATTTGAATAATTCGCAAGTATTTTAAAATTAAGAATTACAGTCAATAATAATTCAAAAATATGGATAAATGCTACATATTATTATTTTATTTATTTATTTTTATTTTTATTTTTATTTTATTTTTATTTATTTTTATAGAAAGGCTAAATTAATTTTAATATTAGCGAAAAATGACCATGACAGAATTTGAACCTGAGTTCTTCAGCTGTGTTGTAGTCAATAATGATTCCAAAATATAAATAAAAGCTGCAGATTCTTTATTGAAAGGTCGAATTCGTTTTAACAAGAATTAAAAGTGGCGCAATGTCAGGATTCAAACATAGATCCCTTAGCAGAGTTGTAGTGAATAATAATTGGTACTTTTTCGTTCTTTTTAAGGGACAAGTGATGCTGAAATTAATTATTTTTGTTTTACATTCTCTCTCTTCTTAAATCATATACTGCGATGAAATATATTATTTTTTACGCACATAGCGTTTTTTTTTTTTTTTTTTTTTTTTTTTTTTTTTAAGATAAAAAGTAATTTTAGAGATAGAAAAACCTCTTTTATAAGAAAAATAATACAAAATAATGGCCCAATTTCAATATACTACATGCGATTTCTAAATTATTCTAAATCCCAATTCTTTTAACTATGTATTTTTTTTTTTAATGTAATTGAAGACATTCGCTTTTTATATCTCAGTTACAAACAAAAAAGTATAAAATTTGAAATCAGGAATTTTTATTATGTGATTGGATTTGAGAGTTCGTAATAAATGTAATAATTTCTTTATTTAAAAATTAATTTCCAGTTTCGCAAAAAACACATTAACACTCGCACAAATTTTTAAAAGGATTGGATGAAAACAAATTTGCAAGAAGCATTATAAGTAATTAATTAATCCCGAAACTTGAACTCAAGGAAAATAAATATAATTTAAAATTTTATAATTTTTTTTAAAACAAGGTTTTATGGAATGTAGAATAATGTTATTTAAAAAATATTACACAGATTCGTACATTTTATAATAATTATTTGGATATTTTTAATTGCATCGATATTGTTAATTTTCATCATCCCTTGTCCCCTTAAAAGTAATTCGGCCTTTCTATAAAATCTGTAATATGGTCAAAGTTACTCTGGACAAATTAATAATAATAATAACAATAAAATTTAGCGTAATTTTTTAGCTTGTTTATATTAATGACCTCCGCGCCAATGTTTATTTTTGAAAAAAAAAAAATGCATATATATTTATAAAAATTTTATTCTTTATAATATCGATTTTATTTAGAAAAGTTTCCATCTATTTAAGCAATCTACTAAATTTCATTTGATTTAAAGAAGTTCAACAAATGTGTTTTCTCCACATGTTTTCCTGCTGCATTTATGTCGAGATTTTAGCTTTAAGAAAAAAATTAAGCTGTGAATATTTATAAGCACTTCACTGGTTTTCCAAACTTACAGGAATCTAAAAAAGAGTTCTTAAACCAACTTCATCTTCATTCAACCAAAAACATTTTTGTTTGTTTTCGCAGTCTGTAAGACTCAGCTTACTCCTTCTTATTCTAAGAATAGACTGACATATATATGAAGTCTTCTGCCGTTTGATATTTTATTTTTACAGCCAGTATTCTTCGAAAAGAAATTTGAGATCTGAATTCAAACTCCTTGCGATTTAAGCTTCAAATAGTTTTAACACTGCTTCAACCTTTTGTCAATTCCCACTTTATAAATAAAAATCAGCCTTTTATTCAAATAAATATAAAAACATTTGAAAGTTTTTGCAGAGTTCTAATTATTATTTTTTTCCTGATTATTATTTTATTATACCCTTAAAAAAAAGCACATAGAAAAGAAAACAAAATACATTTACAGCTAGTATTAAAAAGAATCTATTAAACAAAATTATATAATTGATACTTGTTATTTTAATGTTTTCACGAATAATAATTCTGCAGCAATGTTTCTTACCTTAGGTAGTGTGGTAATGTAGGTATTAAACACTGAGAAAAAAAAATATACCGCTTTCATCTATAACGAATAGGTGGTCCTTTTCTAAATCCCTAAACTAGAAATATAGATTTCCGAGCTATGAGTATAGGCACGTCAATGCACTGAGAAAAAATTCTATAACTGACATCTAGAATCTAAATTGTGGCTCTAGAAAAAATAGCTCCTTGTCATCCCTATAAATTTCTTATAAAAAATGTTTAGTCCCCTTCGAAAGCGAATTCTAGAGACCTCTATTAGAATTCTTGAGCGTTTGCCTATACTATCGAGGACAAACCTATTTGAAAATATCTCTAAATAAATGTGAATACAAGAGGCGGGTTTCAGCAGCTATAATCTTGGTTTATGACCCAATTCTAGAAAATTAAGCGAGAATTTCTCGTAATACAAAAGATTCAGAATATTCAGAATATTGTTTCGCCATCTAGAAATGTGCAGGCTAGAAATTCTCGACCATTTCATCTATTCAATTTATTGGCGTGCCTTATGCGCATAGCTCGGAAATCTGTATTTCTAGTTTAAGGATTTAGAAAATGACCATTTATTCATTCTAGATGAAGGCGGTATATTTTTTTTCTCAGTGAAACCGGTTGACTACTCGGGATTCCTAAGCCTGGGTTGGATACCGAGGGGGATCTTCCTATGGGGGTCCTAGCCTGTATCATTCACATAAGTTCCGAGGAAAAGCACCTAAAAGTACGGAAAACTCTGAAAGGTTAGGTTGACGAGCGTTACTGGGGTTCTAACCCAGCACTTCCCGTTAACCAGTTTCAAGAGCATTACCTCTCCGTCACTAGTAGGGCATTTACGTTCTAGTTAGAAAATTTAAAACTTATTACTTATCCTCTTTTCCTTTTCAGGACAAAATTTTTGCTGAAATATATGAAGTATAATATATTCTTTATACTCCTAAAATTTCAAGAAAATTCTTACAAGATTTCTCTGAATATGCGACAAAACGTCTAAATTCGAAAGTGGCCAAATACTTATTGTTAGAGAGGGTACTTCTTATGATGTATCACATTTCACACTAAGCAAAGTGCACATATTGAAAATATCGTTAAAATATCTTTATTATTGTAATATAGTAATGAACAGGATTCTTAGTACGACTTGGAGGGAGAAACCCTGTATTATTTTCTTAATAAGTGCCGCGTTGTAGAGATTAAGGCCGATTGTCTACCCCAAGAACCTAGACCTGGATGAGATTCCTTCCGTGGGAATCTTTCTCAGGGATCCTAGCTCGTATTCACGCACGTTTGGACGAAAACTACGAAAAACGCCCAAAACGGAAGCTGACGAACGTGACATGGATTTGAACCTAAGACTTCCGTCCACTATCTTTAAGAGCAATACCTCTCGGCCAGTGGTAGGGCTAATTTAATAAGTTAATTTCTAAGCTAGTCTTTTTTTTTTTATATATATACAGAATATTAATAAGGAAAAGGCTAAATAATAAATAGTGAGCACTATCATATTTTAAAATTCATCCAATCCCTTTTTAATTACACTGTATATTCAAAAAACTATCATGACTGAGCAAAACTTTGTGGAAGCGAATCTCATGACATATAGTTTACATCACACACGCACAAGATTTAAAAATTTGTTAAAACTTTTTAAATATGTGTATTTTTAAGCACCTTGGGGATTCAATGATTAATTTTTAAAAGCTCTTAGAAATGGGAGAAATGAATCGTTAAACAATTACAAGTTACAAAACGTATTAATGAAGAACCTTCAAGAAATGTTCGTAAATAAATGAAGCAGAAAGTTGTGTTTTTTTTTTTAAATAAATGATATTAAAAAGAAGAAAAAACTGTTAATACGAACTAAAGTGCTGATAGATAAAATTTAAATGTATTAAAGAATGCTAGTTTGGATCGAGTAGAAAAATTTTGTATTTTTCAAGTATAATGATTTTCCATTACAAACATTATCTCTTCAGCAAGATTCATATTTGGCAGCTGATAAGTTGCATCCCAAGAAATTCTGCATTTTTATACATAGCTTTATGCCTTTCTAAATCTCTCTCAAATGAGGCTTTTCAAAAGATAATTCCTTTGAAATCTTACAAGTTTCTGATGTAGGTCTTGTAACACATCTAATTCCAATTCCATTTCTTTATGTAAAAATGATATTTATATCCATAAATACCCGCATTATGAAGTAACTGGAAGGAAAATTCTTCGAAATCCTCTTACACAAAACATGTGATGAAATATTATTCTTGTGATTAAGCAGCTCCATTTTATCTGACCTGTATTCAAAGCTCAAAAATCTTTTATTCTAATTTTCATGTCTTCATTGGAATTCCAAACTTTTCATTTGGTTTGTGTTTGTTGCCTACAGATACGTTTGTCGATATGAAACTACTATGAAAAAAACAGTGTGATTATTTCTAGTAAAAGCCCATAGCTATAGGTTGAAAATGCATATCATCTTCCTGTCGGGCCGGTTTTTATGAGATGATTGGAAATAACTCTGGGTCATCCAGTGGACTTAAGGAATTCATGTACAGCAGTTAGTATTTTTTCATGATTTTTCTTTCGAAAACAACTTGAATGAACTTGACTTTTAAGAATGACTTCCAGCTTTTTACTCTGAAACCGGTGACGCTATTTAAAAGAGCAGATTCTTTCCAAAATAAATTAAATTACTTCAAAGAAAGTGACAGGAGGATATTAAAATTTTTTCGGATTAACTTTAGCGGTGGGCATAAAGCATATTTCTTTTCGAAAATAACTTAAACTAGTATTAAAGAAAGCCGATTTTTCAGCTTGATTATTAGATGATGGAAACGCAAAGATTTTTATAATACTAAATTTTCCATTCGGGCTCTAATTTTGTTGTTTTAGATTCATAAAAATAATATAGTAATTAAAATATTTTTTAAATATTCGTTTTATTTTAGAAAATTATTTTAGAAACTTTTGAAAGTATTTATTATACAAATTATTAAAAAAAAAAAAATAATAATAACCGACAAAAATTTTAACGTTAATTTAAAATAAAAGATTATACCGAAACAAAAATTATAAAGATTTTACGTAGCATTAAAAGATTACACCCAGCCTAGTTCTTGGGGGGAGTGTTGCAAATTCCAATAGCAGTATTAGAGTATTAGTAGAATTTTAAAAAATAAATAAGTGAGTGAGTGAGTGAAAATTTAAAAACAAAATGTTTCTTTAAACGTTATTATTTGCTAAACAGTAAATCTAAAGTTAGTTTGACAGAACCCTGTTTTAAATAATACTTATAATATCACTGAGAAATGAAGTTTCGTTCAAAAGCTATTGACTGGACCTTCGGGGAATAAAAAAAACTCTTCCTGTTAGTTACTACTATATATGTATATATATAATATTTCATCATCATAATGATCAAAAATCGGAAAGGGAAGATTTTAATAGTTTAATAGTTTTAACAAAATTATTATTATTATTATTATTATTATTATATGGAAGACACACCTAAGAGATTCAAAATGCGTTTCAAACAAAAGAAATCGTTAATAAATAACTAGAATACAATTCCAAAAACCAAATTTCAAATGTCAAAATTTCCATTTCATTGGTTTATTACAGTATCGTATCATATGTTGATCTTTATGATTTTGGATCTAAGTGCGTGGAGATAGAAAATACATATTAGTAAAAGAGCCAAACAACTGAAGCATTTTTGTTTGTTTCATATTAATTAAATGGTTTGGTTGGGTTTTACGTCAGTAGTGCTGCGTCATGGGCAATTGGCAACGGTCTGGGACTCACCCCTAGAGGTGGTCCGGAGACATGCCATCACAATTTTGATCCTCCACAGAAGGGATTGCTCTCCCGCTTCGGTGACCCCAGACTTAATTAAATGGGCGATGTTGAGTAAAGGTAGATTTGAGTAAATAGATAAGAGTTACAGTAAAGATAATATATTGAGATATATATAGTATTAGACAGATAAGAGTTAAATAAAGATAAACTACTAAAGTAAAATCAAACATTTAAAAAATTATTATTTCATTGATTCTACCAGACCTTTTGCGTGTTATTGGGATAGATGAAAGAAATGAAAACTTTCTATGAAAAAATCATGATTTTCATTATAACCCTAAGACTTAAAAAAAGAAATAAAAAATTATAAAAAACTAAAATAAAAAACTAAAAAATAAATAAATAATTTAAAAAAAATATATTTATTTATTGAAATAAATAAAAAAATAAATTTGCCAATGTTAATAATAATCTGATAACTTGAGGAAACTCATATTAATCTAATTACGTTGATTAAATGAAACAGAGTCATTAAATATACTGTTATGAACTAAATATAACATTTTGAGTTCAATCACTCTTTTTTCAAGTTGAACCGATAATAAAACTCTAGTCTTATAAAACAGTATTTGCAATACGAAAATTTGCTATAATATGTATTACAAGATACTTATGAAGCTTGCGTGTAGAAATAAAAATCAAATGAAATCCCGTATTAACAGTAGATTAAATCAGTAATCTTCAGGACGTGCCTCAAACTAATTGAGAAAGAAACCCGAGCGCAGAGCAAAACTGCTGACAAAACTGACGAGATGACAAGATTTTGCACGCACTTTCTCCCTTCCAAACAATGAACAGAATATTTTTAACAGAAAAGATAAGCAATTAAAAATCCTATTATCAAATTAAATGACTTATCTTTTTATCGTTATTCTATTATGAATTTGTATTTCGTTAATTTCTATAAATTTTAAAAACAAGATGATGTTTGTCTGCAAATCAGTTTTGAAATAATAGATAAATATATCTTGATGGAGGGGGGGGGGGGACTGTTGATAATAAAATTGCGTCTCATAAAATCATTAACTATAAAAGATATGTAGAAAAAATAATATTTTTGAATTACGCATTTTGTAAGCTACCGATAAATAAAATGCGTGCTGCACACTTTTTGTATGTTAAAAACAAAGGAGAAAAACACGTCATATGTGATCAAATTAATTCAAAGAAATTCATAAATTAAAGTTTTAATTTATGAATTGTCCCTCTCAGACGTGCAATATTGTCTGACTGTCCCGATAGTTTTTATGATTCTCCATCTCTAAAACTATTGCAGTGCTCGAAGTCTCCACCTTATTTATCTAGCCATTTTCCACCATTAATTTTAAATGGAAATTTTTATCATAAAATAAGTTACAAACTTCAATCGAATTCCCTTGTTAATGAATAATAATGTTCGAGCTCTGCTATTAGAAACCGTAAATTTAATTTTAACAAAAACATGATTCATATGTAAGATGCCCATTTTTAATTTGCTTTATAAATATAAATTTCTGGTTTGAAACAATTTTATTCTGGAAAAAAAAAAGTTACAATAAGAGATCTTATTATAGACAGACAGCGGGTTAGGCACACAATTGTTTTTAAACATATAACTGCCCTCATTTCTCTTTTTTATAACAATAAAAATAAATAAATAAAAATATTAAAAAATCACCTTTAAATTTATATTTCAACTTCGAGCGTTAGCATATTCTATTAAATTATCAACAGACTGTTTTCAGTTAGCCGCTGCTATAGATACATCTTCGAAGGCAATATCTTCACAAAAATTTAAGAAAACATTATTGCTTTTGCAACATATAACATAGATTTTTTTTTTAACTTTTTTTCCTGGTTTTTCTTTTGCAAACTGTGTCGGACATGGCAACGGGAAATCAAAGTTTCAGGTAAAGGAAGCTATTTCAATAAATTTCAGTCTATCAATTTGTAGAAACTCTTCTTAACATTGGAATCATGTGTTTGTTTTCTCTTTTATCTTGCGATAAGTTGTGTCGAAATAGTGACGATGGTTACATATTTTACTTTTTTTCCCAAACAGACACCAAAGTGTTGAAATGAGCTCAGACTTAACTTTATTCTTAACTTTAACGACCTTTTAAAACACCACAAAGAAGTTTTAAATTTAAATTCAATATAAATTTTAGAGAATTTCCTAAAATTATTTCATTTCTTTTTTTTTTTTTTTTTTTTTTCAGTTCTTTAAAAACTAAAATAGCATTCTTATTATTTCTGCAATAATGATTTTCCAGTTTTCTTCACTAATGACATCTTTTTTCACAGACCTCTTTTTAGCAGATGATATATTCAACCTGAAAAAAGGAGCTAAAAAAGCCACTTGTTATAGTTAGATACATTTTATCTGTCTTTTATCAAAATTTTAATTAGTTTGTGAAAGGTGGAGTCTTATTCTGTATACCGCCAATGAATATAATTCTTTTGAAGATACTATAAAGTCAAACTTATCTATTAAATGATATGACTTCTTTTTTCTCTTCTTCTTTTTTTTCCCGAAGACCTCTGTCTAGCTAACAGGTGAATGTTATTTACTCTACCTAGTGAAAGACGTTATAAAAGAACTATTATCAGGGTTTATAGACATTTTATCTTAATTTAATTAAAGTTATAGCTAGTTAGTGGGGAAATTCGAGACTTGTACTACGAATGAATATAAATGTTTATAAACGCTATAAAACTTCCAAAACACTATAAAAATAAAATTATGTCTGACATTGATGTATTACGTTTTCAAGCACTTTTTTTCCTAAATTTTATGTATCTTTAGAAAGTTGTTAATTTTTACTTAAGGAATTATTTTAATTTGCAGTCAATGAAAATCGCTGAAGCGTGCTTTTAATATTCATCTTCTTAGAGATAGTTAACACCACATAATCTACCTTTTTTTTTAAATGAGTATCACATGAATGCACCAATAATTAATAGAAAATAATATATATATATATATATATATATATATTCTTGATTTTTACGGCCTCCTATATCCATAAGAAGAGAGTATTGATTTAGTAAAAATGTTTGTACTCCGGTTTTCAACAGATTTACACGTTTTGAGTCTTCCTGAACACGATTTGACTAAGTTTTAAAAAATGTTTGTTTGTGTGTCTGTGCGAGAAAAAATATTGACAGCTTTAGATCAAAAATAATGCACAGAATTTTATGAAAACTTTATTTAGTCGCACATTGACACTGGCCTCTATCAGCTTTTGATGTGTGTCTCCCTACAGGTTGCTGTGCTGAAATTTTCTCATTTATGGGTAGGCTATATCTCAACTTCTTGGATGTGTAATTACACGAAACATGATATTTAAGATAGCTATTATGTAAAACCACGTGATTAAAATTGGGTTCATATCGGCAGATGCGTTTCTATGCTTCGATTTTTCCTATTTACAGAAAGGCTATATTTGAGTTTTTATAGCATATAAATTCATGAAGCTTCATGTGCAAGATTCGTATACTAAAAAAAATTGCTGACTTAATTTGAGTGCTTACCGACCTAAAGGGGACATTATTATGCTACAGTTCTCCATTTACGAGAACGTTGTATTTCAGCATCAGTAATTCCATATATAAGATGACTTCGATTTAAAAAAAAAAAAAAAAAAAAAAAAAAATTGTGCTGACTCAATTTGAATGCATATTTGCTGATAGGTGACGCTGTTATACAGCCTTCTTCAGATTTTACTTAGTTTTCTGATCAACTAGTATGTTAGAATCTCTATATATTAAAAAAAACTTACTGTCACTGGCGTCAATTTTTTTTGTCTGCGACAGCATCTTCTAGCGGAGGGCAGGGTCTTTCGCGTCATGAGAGGTATCAATGTGTTCCGAATACTCCAAGGAAGACATTTCAGCTGCTTAGAAATTTCTATCATTTTAATTAAAGAAGTTATTAACTAAAAACGACAAGTTTATGAAGGTACTCTATTTGCCATTTTGAAGAAAGTTTCTCCCAGTGACGTTGTTCTTCTGTCATGAAGTCATTTTACACAGGAAAATTAAAATATGATCCATGGTTGTACGTAGGTTCGATTTAAAGTCGCACCAGTACTGCGCTATCGGTAATTGGCGACGGTCTGGGACGAACCCCTAGAGATGTTCCAGTCACATGCCATCACAATTTTGATCCTTCCCGGATGGGATCCACCCCACCCCCCATCCCGCTTTGGTGATCTCTAGAGGTATAGTGTGGGTAGGAACACAGAGGACTTTGCGGTCACGACAGATTTTATGTACACCAGCCACGATTAGTGTACACGAAGGTCTTTGGCCGGCTCAGGTATCGAATCGGCAATCTTCCAATCACGTGCTCGGCGCTTTACAGACTAGGGTACCGCGGCCCGAAACCATGGATGTAAAAAAGAAAGAAAATAAATATTAACTTATTTTCTCTACTTTTAGAAAATTAATTTTCTTATACGGGAAAATTAAAATATGATCCATGTTTGTAGGTAGGTTGTGTTTGACGTCGCACCGTTACTGCGCTATGGATAATTGGCGACGGTCTGAGACGCACCCCTACGGACGTTCCGGAGACATGCCACCACAATTGTGGTCCTACACGAAGGGGGTGGTCCCCCGCTTCAGTGGCCCCCAGAGGTATAATTTTGATGGGAACATGTAGGATATTGCGGCCACGACATATTTTACGTGCACCAGCCACCATTAGTGTACACGACGGTCTTTGGCCGGCTCTAGAACTGAACCCGTAATCTTCCAATTACGAAGGGGTACCGCGGTCTGGATCTAAAGTTATAAAAAATAAATAAAAAGGGTCATATACTAAAGCTGTAATGCAAAATGGTCTAGATATTATGAATTTCTTTCTATTAAAAATATATATAAATATTATATATTTCAATTTAACATTGAATATGAGGATTTCCATAGTACTTTTCTGCTTTTGTCTTGTAATACGCACTATTAATATTCCTTTTCAGTGAAAGAAAACAGCGAATAGGCGGGCAGGGCTCTGCATGTGTTAATAAGTAAAGTGAGTCTGGGGGGAGGCGAAGCCTCCCTCGGGGGTTGCTGAGCGGAGCGAGCAGGGAGCAGAGCCCCCTAGTGATGTAAAAAAAAGTTCTGCATCGCCGCGGCATAATAGATTTTTTTTTTTTTTTTTTTTGTTAGGATGAACATAGAAATCAAAAGAAATGTTTTTCTTTTTCATTTATTTAAATGTCCATGCTTCGTTACATTCAATAAATAAAAATTTATATTATATGTAACGTTGAGAAATTAAGTTACATACAAATTTTGTGAGAATTATATGTAAAAATAATTCCCATGGATGAACTTACAGATGTACAAATGAAGTAGTGGTACATCAGTAGTCTCCAAAGTATTAATCAACTAAATCGGCATTCAAAATGAATAAAACTGAAATTAATGACTAAAGTACAGGATAAACTTCACTCTTGAACTGATTTTTAGTCAGCTTTGAATATGTGAAGTACGATATAGAGAGCATTTTAAAAGCTTCATTTCCTTATTCATTCCATAAGCTGTATGACAGCTGTTTCCTTTACACAGACACTCTTTAACAAAAAAGGAAAATGTGCAACGAGTCATTTCAACCTTTCCAGTCACTTAAAATTGATTAACAGTACTTTTCTTCCTTTTAAATAAACTTCCACCGAAAATGAGTAAATTCTTAACTACACAATGAACAAGAAATAAAACGAAATGGTATGTAAATTATCACTGATACTCTAATAGTCTATTACTGATTTCAAAATCATTTAATTAAATTAAGAAAAAACAATTGAAATTCATAATCATTTACATTTCTTTGACAAAAGTAATTGATGAAACTTCATTACTTTCTTTTTTCCTTTAAAATTTCGCGAGATAATTTTCCATTAGTGTTTTTAATTAATTTTTAACTTATATTTTAATGTGCATTATTAACTAAAGGTAATTATGTCTTTCTATTTACGAAGAGTACCCGTTATACGTTGATTCATTTTAAGCAAATACAGTTATATTCTCGTAAATAAAGTTACATTTTGAGAAATAAAAAGAGACTTTTGTATTAAAAAAAAAAAAAAAAAAAAAAAAAAAAAAAAAAAAAGCGCGTAAATAGACGGACAAGTATACCTTACAAACGCTTAGCAGCGTAAAATTAGATCACGTAAATTGATATCGCGTATAAAATGTACCATGTATAAAAAAATATACGCAAATAGCGTTATAATTTACCGCGTAAAAAAGAGACTCATATAAAAAAGTATCGAATAAATAGTGAAAGTAATGTATTACATATTATACACAGTAAAAAAAAAAAAAAAAAAAAATGTAAATTTACTAAAATATTTATCCATAATCTCCTGTAAATGTAAATATATTTTAAATGAAAATAGATAATAGAAATTCTCAATCTTTATTCTACATATTTCAATATCTTTAAATTGTTTTATTTCTTAATAAAAGTTAAAAAATCAATACTTCGATTACAGAAAAAAACATCATAAGTATATACTCCCGCCAACATTTATATAAAATAAATTAAAATGCATTGTACAAAGTAGGATTTTTTTTTTCAATGGCAATTTACTTTTTCCTGTAATTTTACATAAGATAAATAATATCCATTAGTTTTTCTGTTGAATTTATAACAATGCTTTAAGACCCATTTAATGTTTTAAATCATTTATACTGTTTTGTGCCATATCAGTTATTTTTCATACTTCATTCTAATGGGTGTTTTATTTAGCTTCAGTATTTAAACTCTGAGAAAAGTTTAAACATCACTTTAAAACTTTTTCTTAAATAATGAAATTCAGGAAACAGAAGACAATGGGACATGACATTAGTTTGCAATTTTAACCCATTCTAAATTTGGAGGATGTTTTGACTTTGGCCTTAACGTCCGCTATGTTGAAATTCGATTATAAAGTTTTGTTGCTTTGCAATGAGAATTCATTGATATTTTCTATATAACCCGTTTTCAGCAAACGTCATGAGCGAATGACGAAATTCACCTGATTCATTTCCTGTCTGCTACATTTATTTTCGCTAGGAGAACTTCTTTTCTTAGTTTATGTTTTCACTGCATACGGAGTTTGCGTCGAATTCGTAAGCAAAGTATTTTAAAACTTTACTCACGTGCTTCTTTTAGAAATATCTTTTTAAAATTTCGACTCAAAACATACATTTGCGAGCATTTTGTAAACTGTGGTAATAAATCATATGACACGAAAACAGTAATGTGGGTTGTTATTAAGTAGGAATTTGCATATTTTATCTTTGAACGGAGGGAAAAAATCATGCAGTAATTGCAGTTTTTCGAAGTTCTTTCTGTTTTTATTAAACTTAAATTTAAAAGATAATAATAAATAATTAAATACAAAAATGAAGGGAAATTTTCGTGATTTCTGTAAGCAATTTAATTTAGCAAGATATTTCTTTTTGAAAAATTCTAAACAAAAATAAGGAAACAAAAAGACATATTCGCTTCTAGCAATCACAGAATAAAAATAATATTGTACAAACATAAAAAGGTGTAATTTGTTATAATTTACCTTACTTTTAGTTTGCCACTTCTTGCATTCCCTAAAATTTTATTAATATTTAGTAATACTTTTACTTTTAGTTTGCCACTTCATGTATTTTAAATGATACCTAATTATACTTACTAAAATTTTATTAAAATTTAGTATGTATAAAGTTGAAAAAAAAGATAATTTTTTTTAATATTCTAAATTGTTAAAAAGTTAAAAAGCTTTGTAAGTGACTGAAAAAACTTCAGGTTCATAGAACATTATTCCAAGTTTGTTTACCTTTCTTCTTTCTTTCTTTCTTTCTTTTTTCGTTTTTTACAAAGAAACTGGCTCGATATAAATAATTTAAACAAACAAAATGTCGGAAGACTTTACTTTTTTCAATCACGTATGTTTACACTTACCTTTCAGTATACATCATGAATGTTCTTATAATGTTATAACGTGGTAACGTAGTTGTAATGATTATGGTACGTCACCACTTGGTATGCAATGCGTGCATCCTCTACCTTTCACAAATGATGTACAGTCGGTAACAAAAGTGTCCGAACACTAGCGAAAATTCCTATGTAAAAAAAGTACACTTCATACGGTTTTGTTAAATAAATCCTTGTCGAAACCTGTTCTCAGTCAGTGTAAGAACACGATTCGATGAGGATTTATTTAACAAAACCGTACGAAGTGTACTTTTTTTACATAGGAATTTTTGCTAGTGTTCGGACTCTTTTGTTACCGACTGTAGCTTATTTCATTTGGTTGTATGTAAGTAACTCCGAAGAAGTTTAGCATATCAATCGACTTAATTGCTAATGAAAAATTGACGTATTTGATGTCTTTTGTGCGACCCTGTATTAATCTAAATAATTTATACGCACTACATAATATATAAAATTGAGCCTCTGTTTAAAAATACACTTAAAAAAATTATTTCAGTGGTTACGTTCCACAGACGATTATGTCACTGAAGTGTTTTCTGTATTCCTGTTATGATCTGTACTTTTTATGTACACTGAGCCTCCAAACTTTATGATGCAACCTGTTTTAACAGTAATTTTTAACAGTATATAAATATAAAATTTGGATGGTACATTCGTTATCAAATTATTAATCGAATTTTATATGATTTTAACACAAGTAATAATTTTTAAACTGATATAACTACAATTTTTCTGAAAAGTAAGCGCTAGAAGAAGTGAAACTTTTAAACAATTTTAGCAAAGAAAACGAAATGAGAAAGGGTATCTACGGTGCACCATAGATAGATGAAGGTGCACAGGCATCCAAATGTTAGACAAAAACCAGATTTTTCTTCCTGTATTCACTTTTCTGTGTTTTCTTTTTTTAGTATGTGAATAACTTTTAAAAAATAAACACTGGAACATGAAAATTGGATGAGTTGTTCAATTTAAAATTATTTATTGACATTTTTATTATTTTGATGATGCTCAACGTTTACAAATTAATAATTATATTTTTCCAAAAAGTTTCTTATGGAGGAAGAAGAAAAGGGAATACAGGAAGAAAAATTTGATTTTAATTTAATATTTGGAGGCATGTGTACCTTCAACTATCTGTAACGCGCGTTTGATCCCTAGAAATCTTCTTATCTATCATCCTTTGAAATATCTATATACAAATTTTCGACTCAATATTCATTTTAGTTAGAGCTATAGAGTGCTTTTAATAGGCCAAGTTTAATTATGGTCCCCCTGTATATATTTTTTAATGTAGATTTGATTTTTTTTATAAACAAAATATATTAGTTAATTAAATTTAACTTAAAAAGTTTTATAAATGTTCTATGTATATTAACCTTTTGGCATTCCGTTTTTTTTTTTTTTTTTTTTTTTTTTTTTTTCCTCTCTCCAAATATGTTTGTATATATTTAATGTAATTTTTTATACTTTACTACATAATTGAATTTTTTTTTACTTTTATTATTCTATTTGCATATTCTATTTGCATATTATTTCAAATTGAGAAATCTATAGTTTGTACACTGGGCAACATACAAAAATAAAAGTAGGGGAAAGGTGGGGAATATGGAATAGTCAAGTAAAATAGAATACCGTTATATCTCACCTGTACGGAGCTGCAACGTATCGGAAGCACGTAAAACGTCTTCACGTGGACTCAAATATGAATTCACCTTGTGTCAGTGAGAAGAGCAGTTCTTGTCTCAAACAACATCTTTAGTCTATCAAGGTTCAGACATTTTTGGAGGTAAGTATTACGAATTCTATAACCTATTTACGAAGCAGTAAAATGAGTGAAAACCTAGTGTCATTTACTGTAAGAGAGTTGAGTTAATGAGTAGTCTGATTTCTTACGTACTTATTTCTACCAACGAGTGGTTAAGGTTAATTTGTTCTCCAAGACGGCGATTCAGGTAATACAGAATACCAACTATTAAATATTATTTGCAGTTTTTGTAAAACATGAATGTTGCTAATTTTTTCAACAGTATTTATTTTCAATAATACTTTCAAAATAAAATGCCTATATTGCAACTATTTATGATTTTCTTTAAAAAACAATACCCTGTTCAATATTATTCTTTAAAGAAATGGGTATTCCATATTTCCCTTCATAATTATTCCATATTACCTGCTTGGTGCATATTAATTTCAAAATAAAATGTTTATATTGCAACTATTTATGATTTTCTTTAAAAAACAATACCCTGTTCAATATTATTCTTTAAAGAAATGGGTATTCCATATTTCCCTTCATAATTATTCCATATTACCTGCTTGGTCCATATTACTCGAAAAAAAAAATTTTTTTTTTTCCTTCTGCACGTAATTTTGCGCGTAAACTCTATTTTTTGTAACATAAAACCATCAAAAAACATTTACAACGCTTGAAAGTTTGATCCAAAATACTGATCCAGAATGATCCAAAATACTGATTGCGGTAAGTTAAAATAGAAATGGTATTCCTTATTTACCTACATTCCCTTATATCATAATTTATGGGCGAATTTATTTTCTTTTCTCTCTCTTATTATTATTATTATTATTATTATTATTATTATTATTAAGAATGCTATTATATTTAAACATAAAGAATTTGTTCGCACTATTGTTATTTCATCGCTTTTTGTTCAGTCGGTAACAAAAGTGTCCGAACGCTAGAAAAAATTCCTATGTAAAAAAATTACACTTCATACAGTTTAGTTAAATAAATCCTTGTCGAATCCTGTTCTTAGTCAGTGTAAGAACATGTTTCGATAAGGATTTATTTAACAAAACCGTATGAAGTGTACTTTTTTTACATAGGAATTTTTGCTAGTATTCGGACACTTTTGTTACCGACTGTTCCTTATAGGTTGTATGATTTAAGGCCGATTGACTCCTGATGTGTCCTAGGCCTAGAGGAGGAGTGCCCTCCGTGGGGGTCTTTCTAAGGGGTCCTAGCCCGTATTTACGCAAGTTTCGGAGGAAACCACGGAAAACTCCGAACGACTAGGTCGATGAGCGCGACCTGGGATCGAACCCGGCACCTCCCATCTACCAGCTTTGAGCGCAGAACCGCTCGGCCGCTG
The DNA here is from genome assembly GCA_963930645.1 of Salticus scenicus. Taxonomy (NCBI): domain Eukaryota; kingdom Metazoa; phylum Arthropoda; class Arachnida; order Araneae; family Salticidae; genus Salticus; species Salticus scenicus. Next base: position 267,258,935 of record OZ005651.1, on the reverse strand, counting down.
GTGGGCCTCTGTTCCTTATAGATAATGTTGCTTATAATATGTATAGCTTTTATACAACACTATAAATATCATGAGTTAAAACTTTAATAAATAACTTACACATTTTTTTCTCTTTTTTTTATGTTTTTTGGAGTAATTTTAATTATTTGATGACAGCATTAAAAAACCTTCAGAATATTCTCTAGTTAGATTATTGTGTATTTATAATACATCTTACGTAAGTTATATTTTGATCTGCGTATCAAAAACCGTACATGTCAAGTGTAAAACATGATTGACATAATAATGACTTTGATAAACAACTTTCATCAGCGAGAAGAAGTCGCTCAATATTGAAAGATATTCGTCTCGCAAGGTTAATAGTTCACTAACTGTTTCTTTTCTTTTCTTTTTCTTTTCTTTTTTTTTTTTTTTTTTTTTTTTTCAAAGTTGTTTTTTTTTTTTTTCTTTTTCCATTGAAGATAAAGAAGAAAGACAAAAAAGTAAATATGTACATTGAAGTTCCTATTAGGTAAAATAAAGTAACGTACATGTTTTTGAAATTGAAAATTTACATAAATCATTTAAAAGTACCTAAATATTTTATTGTTATTGGTATAACAATAGGTGCTATTAAACTAAATCAAGTTTATGTTTTTCGAAAATTTTAAAACGATTAACGTGATAATAATAAATTAAAAAACTGGTGTACGAAAAAATATTAGTGTACAACCATCCCATTAGTTGGTTGTGTTGCTTCTTCCCCTTTGGGTTTCACCCTGCTTTCAGTCTTGCTTTTGCCTCTAAAGTAGTAGCACGTGTTTTTTACACCTGAAGAAGAAAGGCTACGTCCTTTCGAAACCGGTAGTGCTAACATTAATTTTATGATTAACGTGATGTTCAACCGGTAGTCGCCAGCAGCTAAACAACGTGTTGTTCTATGGGAAAATTTGTTCTACAAATTACTTATCATTTAATACATTTTCCAAAATTCCGATTCACAATCAGAAAATGCATAACAGTTAAAATATTCTTGTTTTCCCAAAATTGATTTTTATTTTTATTTTTTTATTTTTTTTTTTTTTTTAGTATTTCGTTATAAAGCTGAAATGAGAAATTTGGATAAAGTGCATTTATCACACTTTATCTGCATTTATCTGCATTATCTGCATTTATCACACGCCTGACTGGGAAAACGAAAATAAAAGAAAATGCATTCTGTAATGAGTAATTTGCATAACAAATTTCCAAATAGACTAACATGGAATTTGGCTTTTGGCCAAGATAAGCATCCCCTTAAGTGAATCATTCCAAACAATGATAAATTAATAGTCTCATGTGTTTTATTCATAAACATTTAATTCGTAAAATCATGTGATTTTATCAACAAGTGATTCGTATAAACAGCACCTATTGTTTTTGAGAATAATACGCAAAAATATTATCGATTTGCATAAGGAAAATAATATCGCGAATGAGTTAGTACAAAGAAGGTAGCTATACGTAATGCTTTTAATAACACATTTCATACTTAGGTATCTTATTTACTTTTACTTTAATCCGTCATCAGCCTAGCCTTGGTGTCATCCCATGTACAACTTTTATGGTTTCCACAATGACAATCAGATATTTTTTCAGAAAAAAGCAGAATGGGCAATTTAGTTTCACCGTAAACAAAACAATTGGGTATAATTGGGTTATAAGTTACTCTTTATCTTAAAAGGTATAATTTTTAATTATAAGCTAATTATATTTACTACTAATTTTAAACGTTTCTATTTTGATTAATGCATTTATCATACTACAAAATATTTCTAGAATTTATGCTTGATTTAATCGGTTGATTACAAAAATCTATTTCAATAAATGTCCTGTTAAAGCTCTCTAGTTTTTTTTTTATACCGAAATTCATTAAGTAAAGGGCGCGTTGTAAAATTTTGCGCTAAAGTCACTCAAAATATGCGTTATTAGTTATTTACTTAAACTAGTATCACCCAGTGGTTAAAACTCGACCAGATGTTTTAAATAAGCATTTAAATAATAAATGTAGACATTTATTTATTTATTGTAAACAATGTTCTTAATAATTACTCTATCTTAATATGTATATATATATTTATTTAAAAAAAAATTCTATTAGCACTTTTATTTATATGACGATGCATAACGTAGAGCTAGGAGAGATTGCGCACATAGCGGGTCGCTAGGAAAGAGTAGAGTGAGTGCGCTGAAACTCCAGGTAGTTGTATAGCGTCGGTTGTAGAGTACCGACTTGAATGTGCATGTTGATTGGTTAAAACGTTTCAGATTAAACGTGATTATTTTGTCTCGTTTTCAAAAATTGTTGCTGGAATTTTCATAACTCTTCCTAGGAATTTCTATATAGTGTTGATAGTACAAAATATTTTTTAATTAAACGATTTCTCATAGAATATTTTATATATATGTGGCAGATGGTTGCTCGAAAGCTGTACTATTTACAACAATAAGTGTAGCGATTGTGGACAACGACAAATTAGGTCAGCAAACAAGAAAACAATATGAAAAGGAAATGTACCAATTTTATTTAAACGTGTTATCTAGTAACAATGTTATTTCGAAAGCACATCCAGCCTTTTTTTTTTTTTTTTTTTTTTTTTCTCCTCATTTTTTAATATTTTTACTTTAAATATTTTGTTTAATTCTTTTTAATTTAATTTAATTTAATTTTATTATTATTATTATTATTATTAAAATAAAATATTCACTTCTAATACAAAAATATTTCTTTACAAAAACTTTACAACGATGTTATTCAAGTGCAATTATTCTTGTTAACAATTGAATTCCTACCCAAGTGCGCATTCTCTCCCACCCTGTAAGGAAAGATTGCTCAAAATAGCTCTATTGGTTTTATTACAGCTGTTGCTTTAATTATAGCATAACAACAAAATAGCAATGGAAATTCATAGAATACAAATGAATTCAAAATTATTCAGCAATAGTTTAACAAAAATGTAATATTTGAATTTTTTATGTCATTGTCTTGAACTGTGCGCAAACTCTCCTAGCTTTCCTTATCCCTATTAACATTTGTATCTTGTATTTGTCTCTCAATCCGACCGATCCAAGTTCTTCTAAGAACTTCAATAGCAAAGAACACTGTCTATTTCGAAACAATGTATCCACAGTTTGAAAAATATATAATTATACTCACTTTTGTTGCCAGACAAATAAAATATAAAAATATATACTCACTTCTGTTGCCAAAAGACAAATGATAAAATATCTTTAGAATAAAGCAAAGAGTGATTATCCTATGTAATGTTTTGTTTGAAGTTTTAAAAGATAAATCCAAAAAACAAGCTAATCACCAGCTGTCGTATTGAATTTTTTTAATTTGCACGTGCAATGTTAACATCTTTTATCTATAGAAAGTTTTTATACAAAAAGTTGCGCGTATGAAATGAAAAAGTGTATAAAATATTGGTGTTTTTGTATGCCTTTTTGACATTATGTGAGAATAGTTATTTTCTGTAACCTACATTAACCATACCTTTCAAACGATACTGCTTTTAAGTCCCTCCTCTTATTAAAAATAGGTTAAATTACCCGACAAATTTTATGTTTGTATATTAATATATAGATATAAGCTTAAGTTGCAATGTTATTTAACCCAAAAAAAAAAAAAAAAAAAAGAAGAAGAAGAAGAAAAGAAAACACGACGCATTAAAAAAAAAATAAATAAATAAATAAAATAAAATAAAATAAAATAAATGAAAAGCCAGAGAAAAATCTAAAATATTTTAACTTTTGATTTCCACAATACATCTCATAATTAACCTACAAGTATTAAAAAAGGAAAAGAAAATTTAATTTAAACTGTTAATACTTGCAAAATATTATTATTTTTAAATGAAATCCTTCACCTTTTACAATAAAAAATATTTTATATTTTAAAAATCATTCTTGTTATAGTTATTAAAAGTTAATTTGAACGGAGTCCAATTAAATAAATAAATAAATAAATTGATAAAAAGAAAATGGAGGACACGATATTGTGGTTAGCTTTGTTGGATTACTGCTTGTCTACGTGTTGTCGAGACTTACATCTAATAGAGTGTGAATGCTTTCTTTTGTATGCGAAGTTGTAACGTTCAGTGAACCGATTTAGTCTTTCATACGATGTTAACTCTTTAAATAAGCCGATGACTGGATAAAAACGTAACCGTTTATTGAATGTATTGTGATAATTTAACGGCACTGGCGGTGCATATTTTTCGTACATACATTCTTTTTAAAATATTTCAATGATAAAAGTCGAGCAAATACTTGTAAAAGATCTTCCCATATTGTACAGTGTGTTCTTCATCTCTGTTTTTAGATTTTAAATACATACCAATTATTAAAAACTATTTTTACTTTCTTCAAAATTCACATCACAAGAAGAAACTATTGGATTCATAAAATGCATACGACTTCTAATTTTTTTCAGATCTTATACGTTTTGAGACATCCTGAACACGATTTAACAATTTTCAGAACATGTCTGTCTGTCTGTGCGTCTCTGTGTGAATGACGAAAGTGTTGTGGCGACTCTAGCTCAAGAACTGATGAACAAAATCTCATGCAATTTTATATTTAGTTATACCTTGATTTAATTTGTTGTCTAACAACTTTTGGTGCATATCGACTAGCAAGTGGCGCTGTTATGCTGAAAGTTTATCCCATTTAATGGGTAGGCTTTATATCAACTTCTATAGTAGATAATTGCAATAAATTTAGTATGTAATATCGTTCTTATGTAAAAGTACACACCGACACCGACCGGTATCGTCCGGTATGTCATGCTGCTCTGCTGCAATTTTCCCCATTCATGGGAAGGCTCTATCTCAGCTTCTGTAGTGTATAAGAGCAACAAATTTCGAATGTGAGATGAGTTTTAGGAAAAACTAAGTTGACTCAATTTGAGTGAATATCAATCTGTAGATGGCGCTGATATGCATCCCTTTTTACGCTTTATTTAGTTTTTCAAATAATTATTTTATTAGAAGCATATGGAAGAAAGTTTTGCGATGGCCACAGCGTACTCGTTTTAATTGCTTTCCAACATCTTTTAGTTTTTTTAAATATTAGTTTTCAATTTATTTTCTTGGGAATTTATTTGTACTCTTGTCAGAATTCTGATCCAGCAAAATTATTTAAGAGTTTTTTTTTTTTTTAAACTAATTTCGATCTCGAACTTAACAAAGTTGTAATAGTCCTATTTTAACAAATTATCATCAAATTGTAAATGATTATTTCTTTAGGCTTGTTTTGGCAAGTCACTGTACGATCAGAGGTAATTAAACTGGGACGTAATGTTCAAAATGAATTCTGGTTCGACCACTTCGAACATCTATGCTTGAATCGGGACTTAAACTCGGCACCTGTTAACTGGAGGACAGTGCTCTAAATATTCAGCCACCAGATAGTCTACTCTGTAGGTATCGATCGCTATCTATTTTATGGAACAAAAACTATATCCAATTCATCTTATAAACATTTAGTGTTACACTGTCCTTTTTTAATTATTTTTATTTTTATTTTTTTTTAATTCCAAAATATTTCTGAAATATGAACTTACAAATTACAATATTATTAAAAAATAATATAAGATGCATGCATTTTTTAACACCCTATAATTTAAAAATGGATTGCTCCGCCTCATACTCTTTTTTAATTATTATTACTCCAGAAAGAAGCTATAACATGTTTTCGATTTTTATTTCCGGTTCCATTCTTTGAAAATAAATGATAGAATCATTTCTAAGTATAATACATTAATTTTTGACTGTTATGAATTAAACGTCATGGGAAGAATAATAGCCGTAGCGCGTTGGAAGCTTGCCATAATAATTGTTCACCCAAGCTACTTTTCATTCTTTCATTTTATTACGTGTAACTACATTTTTTTAGCAAGACTTTTTTAAACATGGAAGGCAGCATGTAATATCCGAAATTCCACTTGTGCAATAAAATATAGCTATCAATGATGACTAGAAATCCGGTGTAAATGGTACATAGTATATTTTAAAATATATATCAAAAAAATTATATATAATATAATATTCCTATAAAGTGATTTAAAAATCCTCCAATTATAAGGAAAATGGCCATATTTGATTACATAGAGAAATATAGTAACCAATAAAGTAAACTGAGAAACATGGCAACCTCAATTTTAATTAAATGTATTTTTCATATAAAAGATTTAAAAGTTCTTCGATTACAATAAAAATGGTCATATTTGTTCAGGAATCCCAAATACACAGTATACACAGTATGTATTAAACTTTCATGCAATGATGCAATGTATTTGAATAGGCAACAGAAATAATACAATTATCGCTTGCATTCAACGATTTATACTGATAGTTCTATTAGAAAATGTAGCCAATAACCAATATAAACACGATAATTGTATTTAAAAATTGTGACAAATGTGAGGACCAACTCCTAATATGCAGTGTGGTTTTCTTCGAAACTTGCGTGAATACAAGGTAGGGACTCTTAGAAAGACTCCGACGTAGGGCATCCCACCCAGGCCCCGAGTCTTAGAGTAGACAGCCAGACTTAATCCAACACCACTTAACCTACGGATCAAAAAGAAGCACCAATTTTTGTTTAGTGTTAAAAACAAGCTATGAGACTTTTTTTTTCTTTTCTAAACTAATATTATAACGCACAGCGAATATTTTTTTCACATTTTACCTAAAAGAATGTTTTTACTGAAAAGAAGGGTGAAAACTTTTTTTCTGCTTAATTATATTATTTAGTATTTGAATTCCCATTATTTCCTTATAACTGGTTTTCAAAAACATTTTATCTCTTGGTGAAAACATCGCGTTATAAAGCTGAAATTTTAAAATTCGACATTTAATGTTTCGTTATTATCTGAGCTCTCTTGATTTTCGCTTTGATACTTATATATTATTATTATTATTATTATTATTATTATTATCACTATTGCATTGTTGAGATGTCTTTTTTTATTAATTATTTTCACAGAGATTAATAATAGTGATATTTTGTATACTTTAATCCATTGCTTTTACAGTCGACAACAAAAGTCCGAACACTAGCAAAAATTCCTATGTAAAAAAAGTACGCATAATACAGTTTTGCTGAATAAATCCTTGTCGAATCCTGTTCTTAGACTGACTAAAAACAGGATTCGACAAGGATTTATTTAACAAAACCGTATTAACTCTACTTTTTTCTTATATAGGAACATTTACTGGTGTTCGGACACTTTTGTTACCGACGGTATATACAATTTCTGATTTTTACGTCCTTGTTACGCATAGTTTTCAGTTATTATATTCTACACACACACACACACACACACACACACACACACACACACACACACATATATATATACAGGGTGATCAATTTAAAAGAGTACCCGTTGGTTTTTCTTATTACCCTTAAATATGACGTATGTGGCAACTATTTTAACACTGAACTATAATTGTTTGAACCTTATTTAAGTGTTGGAGACAATTTCTAACACTGTTGGACTGTTACAACTTTATTTGTGAGGTAAAACACAAATGGAGACGCATATTTTTTTTTAATCCTGTAATAATTTTATTTACTAAAAACAAAATTTAATTAAAATATTTTACATGATCATTCCTACATTACATTTACATTATTAATATCATTTTTACATTATCATTTCATAGGCTTTTCCAGAGAAGTCCTGCAAACATCGATGAATTAAAACAGATCATAGCTGAAGAAATCTCATCAATAACACCAACAATGCTGCGAAGTGAGTCAAAAACCTGGTTCGACGTGTTCATGTTTACATTCAAAATGGCGGCGAACATTTTCAACATTTTCTGTGAGGAATGATAAGGTAAAAAAAAAATAATATTAATAATAATTAAATTAAATTATGTTTTTCAAAAATAAAATTATTACAGGATTAAAACTTTGTGCGTCTCCATTTCTGTTTTACCTCACAAATAAAGTTGTAACAGTCCAACAGTGTTAGAAATTGTCTCACAAACTTAAACAAGGTTCAAACAATCATACTTCAATGCTAGAATAGTCGCCACATCCGTCAGGTTTAAGGATTATAAGAAAAACCCACGGGTACTTTTTTAAACTGATCACCCTGTATATACAGTCGGTAACAAAAGTGTCCGAACACTAGCAAAAATTCCTATGTAAAAAAAGTGCACTTCATACGGTTTTGTTAAATAAATCCTTATCGAATCATGTTCTTACACTGACTAAGAACAGGATTCGATAAGGATTTATTTAACAAAACCATATGAAGTGTACTTTTTTTACATAGGAGTTTTTGCTACTGTTCGGACACTTTTGTTACCGACTGTATATATAAAATACAATTATTTAATACTTTTATTTATTATTGAAGAAGTAGAATAATAAGCGAGGCGCAGTTGGAGCTTTGTCTTAGAGAACAAATTTTAATTGAATTTAAAAAATCATTATTCTTAAAAATTACAAGTAGTAATATAAATAATAATAAACTTTAATAAATAAATAAATAAATAAATAAATTCAAGCACGTATTCGTGTTTTTTACTTTAACTATTTATTATATCTGTCTATTTTTACAACTTGTGCTCAAGAAGTTCTTTTATGAAACCTTAAAATAACTGTATGCTAACTTCTTTTAATTGTTTGTGCTTTTCCTTATGTTAGCTTTTGCATGTCACATAATCAGAGCAATCCAAGTGGTTTTTATATTTACTTTCTTATTTTTTAAGTTTTGGAGCAGCTTTAATCCCTAAGTTCTCAATCCGTTCAGATTAAACATAGTAAAGGTTGCTAATTAACTGATGTGCAAACAAATCACCGTTTGAAACTGTTTGCACATCGCATTAAGGTGCGCTTTCTTCTTTCGGAACTTTTCTAAAAATCTACAAAGTACCGAAAATTTTATATTTATGTTAAACTGATTGAATAAAGATAGATGTAATTAAGAAAACACTATTTGTAAAATTCTATTTTTCATTTTATATCTCAGAAATTTGTTGTGAAAGAGGATTAAACAATACGACGTATTAAAAACCTTTTCAAGTCCATGATTGCTAAATTTATCCACACATGCAAGTAATGTAATTCAGAAATTGTTTATAAGTATGCTTATATATACATATATAATATATTTCGAGAAATGAAACCCATAGTTTCTATTACGTCAACTTTGTAAAAACTGTAAATGATATGTTACTGAATTAAAATATAATGCATATCGAAACTGAATTTTGACACTCTACAGATCTTCTGTCTGTCAACATTACATTAATATATCTTCCCACAAGTGGCTGAGAGGTTCTCATGGTAGACGGGAGATGTCGGAATCGAACATAGATCGCACTCTTCGACCTAATACTTCGGAGTTTTCCGAAACTTTCTCCGAAACTCGCGTAAATTACTGTTTAAGACTCCTTTGAAAGACCCCCCCCACACTGTGGGCATCACACAATGTATTATCAATCTATCTTAATCCATACACCTACACACATTAATAAATCTCCCTCCGTTTTTATCTTTTTAACACTTTCCAACAAGGTTGAAAAGTGTTTATGACTTGGGTTTGTCTGTCTGTCTGTCTGTCTGTCTGCTGTGTGCGCTCTAACTGCCGTAAATATTTATGGAATTTTTTGAAACTGATATATGTTATTCAAGTTCGCTATCGGACGTTCCCTATTGAAAATGGAGTTTATACCTCTACTGGTTTGTATACAGGGACTCCCGAAAATATTTCAAAGCATTGTGTTCTATGAGAGGCATTTGTACAAACCATATTTTCATACCCTTACTCTACAAAAATCTTAATGAAATTGAAATATGTTATACAAGTTCACTATCGGATGTTCCCTGTTGAAAATGGAGTTTATACCTCTACTGGTTTGTGTACAGGGACCCCCGAAAATATTTCAAAGCATTGTGTTCTATGAGAGGCATTTCTATAAACCATATTTTCATAACCTTACTGTACACAAATCTTAATGAAATTGAAATATGTTATTCAAGTTCACTATCGGATGTTTCCTGTATAAAATGGAGTAAATACAACCACTGATTTGTGCACAGGGACACACAAAAGTATTTCAAAGCATTGTGTTCTATGAGAGGCATTTCTATAAACCATATTTTCATACCCTTAATGTACAATATATTCATGAAATTGAAATATGTTTTTTAAGTTCACTATTGGATGTTTCCTATATAAAATAGATTACATACCAGCACTAGTGTAAGTACAGGGACACTCAAAAGTACTCTAAAGCATTGCGTTCTTTGTGAGATATTTCTATAAATCAAATTTTCATACCCTTACTGTACACAAATCTTAATGAATTTGATATATGTTATTCAAGTTTACTATCGGATGTTTCCTGTGTAAAATGGAGTAAATACCACCTCTGATTTGTGTACTGGGACACACTATTCCAAAGCATTGAGTTTTATGAGAGATATTTCTATAAACTAAATTTTAATAACATTACTTTGCACGAATAGTTATGAAATTGAAATATGTTATTTATAAGCGCAAAAGAAAAGGCTTTTCATAGAATATAGCATGATTAGCATTAGATTTACAGGGTGAAACAAAAATAATCAGTTATATAAAGAGCTATTAATAAATATTCGCTAAAATTGTACTTTCGTTTACATTAAGCGTTTTTAACACTTTCTAACATTTTTAACGCTTCCCAACAAGGTTAAAAAGTGTTAATGACTTCGGTTTGTCTGTCTGTCTGTCCGTTTTTCCGTCTATCTGTCCGCGCTCTAACGCTCGTAAATATTTGTGGAATTTCTTGAAACTGATATATGTTATACACGTTCACTATCGGATGCTCCCTATTGAAAATGGAGTTTATACCTTTACTGGTTTGTATACAGGGACACCCGAAAGTATTTCAAAGCATTGCATTCTATGAGAGGCATTTGTACAAACCATATTTTCATACCCTTACTCTACAAAATTCTTAATGAAATTGTAATATGTTATTTCAGTTCACTATGGGATGTTTCTTGTATAAAATGGATTAAATACCACCACTGATTTATATACAGGGGCACCCGAAAGTATTTTAAAGCATTGTGCTCCATGAGAGGTATTTCTATAAATCATATTTTCATACCTTTACTGTACACATATCTTAATGAAATTAAAATATGTTTTTCAAGTTCACTCTATTGGATGTTTCCTGTATAAAATGAATTAAATACCATCACTGTTTTATATACAAGGACAGTCAAAAGTATTCTAAAGCACTGCGTTCTATGACAGATATTTCTATAAATCAAATTTTAATAACTTTATTTTCCATGAAGTTTTAGGAAATTGAAATAAATTATTTATATGTACAAAAGAATGCTTTACATAGAATATAGCATGATTAGCATTAGATTTACAGGGTGACACAAAAATATTCTGTTATATTAAGAGCTATAATAAAAATTTGCTAGAATTGTACTTTCGTTTACATTAAGCGTTTTTAACACTTTCTAACATTTTTTTAAGTGTGAATATGATACCAATTTGTGTATCTGTCCGTCTGTCCGTCTGTCTGTCTTCTCGCGCTCTAACTCCCGTAAATATTTATGGAATTTTTTGAAACTGATATATGTTATTCAAGTTCACTATCGAATGTTCCCTATTGAAATTGGAGTTTATACCTTTACTGGTTTGTGTACAGGGACACCCGAAAGTATTTCAAAGAATTGTGTTCTATGAGAGGTATTTCTATAAACCATATTTTCACACATTTACTCTGCGTTCTTTGTGAGATATTTCTATAAATCAAATGTTAATAATTTTACATTCCACGAAGTTTCAGGAAATTGAAATATGTTATTTATATGCACAAAAGAATGGTTTGCATAGATTATAGCATGGTTATCATTAGATTTACAGGGTGACACAAAAATATTCAGTTATATTAAGAGCTATTAATAAAAAATTAATTGAATTGTACTTTCGTTTACATTAAGCGTTTTTGACACTTTCTATCATTTTTTTAGTGTGAATATAATTTCAATTTGTGTATCTGTCTGACTGTTCTTCTGTCCGTCTGTCTATCTCTGTCTGTTTTTGTCTGCTCTAATTCCCGTAAATATTTATTAAATTTCTTCAAACCGATATATTTTATTCAAGTTCACTATCGTATGTTCCCTATTGAAAATGGAGTGAATACCTCTTCTGGTTTGTGTACAGGGACACCCAAAAGTATTCGAAAGCATTGTGTTCTATTAGAGGAGTTTCTATAAACCATATTTTAATACTTTTAATGTATAGAAACTTTAATGAAATTTTTATATGTTATTCAATTCCCTGTCGGATGTTTCCTATGTAAAATAAAGTACATTTCTAACTGGTTTGTGTACAGGGGCACTTGAAAGTATTCCAAAGCATTGTGTTGTATGAGAGTTATTTTTATAAACCAAATTTTAATAATTTTATTTTCCACAAAGCTTAATGCAATTGAAATATATTATTCGTATGCACAAAAGAGTGCCTTCTATGTAATATAGTATGGTTAGCATTAGATTTACAGGGCCATACAAAAATAATCATTTGCATTGAGATCTATTAATAAAAATTTGCTGGAATAGCTATTTTGTTTACATGAGCGTTTTAACACTTTCTTATAATTTTAGTGGGAATATTGTGCATCTGTCTGTCCGATTGTCTACCTTTCTATCTGTTTATCTCCGGCTCCTATCATCCGTGAATATTTTGAGAAATTTTAAAAAATTATACACTCAAGTTCCCTATGGAATGTTCCCTATTTAAAATGTCATTAATAGGTCCTGCACAACTAGTTTGTTTACAGGGACAACAACAACAACAATAAAAAAAAAAAAAGCCAATGTATTATGTTTTAGGACAGAATTTTTTAAAAGTTATATTTAATAAACTTTCTACTATAAAAATCATAAAAACATTGACATGTATTATTAATATTCTAAAATATTGTTTTGTATAGAATATGATATGATTAACTTTCAGATTTACAGGGCTACTGTAAAATATTCAGAGAGATTAAAAGCTGTAATTATAATCTAACGGCTTCATTTTCTTTTTCGTTAAGCCTTTTTAACACTTTCCAAAATGCCTAAGAGCAATTTTAAAATCAATTATTCTATCTGTATATTTTTCAGTTCTTCTGTCTGTTGTGCGGTAACGCAGACAAATAGCATTAAAATTTATTCGATACAACAATTGAGTATATTTGGAAAGTGTTACTAATCAATGCGTACTGCATGATTTTTCTTTCTTGTTCTTTTTATCTTTGAGATTTTTTAATAATTAACCTTTTACACGCCAATGTTCCATAAATGGAACAGGAAATTAAAAATTCATTTAAAAATTAAATATCATGGATACTGACTTGAAAAAATTATCAGATGTAGTAGAAAGATGACTTGATTTTTTGAAATAGAAATTACAGTTCAATCAATAAAGGGGAAATGTACAGAAAATTATAAAAATGACCTATTTTACCCCACAGTTTAAAAATTCAATAATTTAAAAAAGTAAGCAAATGCTTCTAAAAATGGGCTGGTATGTTTAAAATAGCTTACATTATTAAAATATAATATAATATAATAATATTAAAATATAATAACATTAAATTAATAATATTAAATATAATAATCTTAAACTAATAATCTTAAATATAATAATCTTAAATTATATTTTTAAAAAAATTACACATTTTGATGATAGAGTTCTTTAAACTAAAGCATTAGAAGGCAAAATATGTAAAAAACTAATTTAAATTACACCCGGATCTGAATGCGGCGTGTAAAAGGTTGAGGTTAAAACGATTATTCAAAACATTCATTATCAAATAATAATAATAATTATTATTATTATTATTATTAGCATTTGTTATTAGTAGTAGTAGTGCTAGATGTGGAATAGGAAACAAAAGTTAGTTTCTTCCTTTTTTCTTTCATTCTTTTTCTTCTTCTTCTTAGTATTATTATTTTCCATTTTAGAAAAGCGTATTTTTCTGATCTGTGTAAACTAACAGGAAAAGACTCTACCAATGTGCACTAAAAGCGGCCTTAAAAATTTTTAATAAGACATAAATGTGTACTTTTGCTCTTTTTGCAAGAATTTTGGTTCGCAGGTTTGTGACACTCATACCTATTTGGTCTCATTTTTCTTATACGTGTTCCTTTTTTTTTTTTTTTTTTTTTTTTTTTTTTTTTTTTTGGGGGGGGGGGGTGTACAAATAATCGAAATATATTATTTAAAAAAAAATCAAACAACACCTCTTATGAATTAATTTCCAAATAATTACGAAAATATTTAGATTTCTTATTCCTTTTATATTAGGGGGACCGGAAAATAATGTCGTTTTGAATTAAAATACTGGCATCGGAAATTTATCCTGGATAAAATTTAAGATATTCTTCGGTAACTTATACGATGGTTATTTGTAAAGTACCATGTAAACACTGTTAAACAAAAATTTCTGGTTTCATTTTATTAATTCAAAACGACATTATTTTCCTGTCCCCCTAATACATATTAAAGTGCGTAAAACTATATCGGTATATCATAATTATTATCATCTTGTAAATAGTTTTAAATCTCATTTTAAAACGTATTAATTGTATTAATAAAACGGTAGTAAAATTTATTAAAATACGTTACAGATTTTTCTTATTTTATTCGACCTTTTCTTATCTATGTATTAAATTGCTGAAAAGAAACGAATTTTAATATGTCTTCTTGGTTATACTTATTTCTAAAAAAAAAAAAAAAAAAAAAGTTTTGAAGTACATGGAAACTGTATCCAGTGTAATATCGTCGACTCGGCATACGATAATTTTCGTAATAAGAATGACGACCTTTTTTTTTAATCTTGTCTTAACTAAAAATGTCAAAGGTAAAAGAAGTATTTGAAGTAAACAAGCACTCTGCATACAGCCTGCAGATATGTTGAAGAATGAAGTGATCGTGAATGGAGAACCCGGAAGCAAAATACCTGTGTCTTCTCCAAACGAAAAGACAGAAAAAGAAAACCTGCCTTGTGTGTAGGCAAGCTAGATGTTGCAGTCGAAAGAAAAAACGCCGTCATTCACCCACACTAATGGACTTCAAACAGTCCATATACGGTAGAAATTACGTGAATAAAAGATTTATTTTATCGCTGATAAAAAGGTGAATGAAGGTATTCTCAAATGAGAGTAAAATAGTGTTACGCAAGTGAAGAGCAAAAGTATTGTGCGTATTTAAGATGAAAGTTAAATGTTTAACTTTTTTGTCTTTCGATCAACTGTTAATGGAATTTAAGTCTTTCGTCAATTTGCTCTTTTTTTTTAACTATGTTGGAAATGTGTAATTAAGTATGTTTTACAACTATGATGAAAAGTATTTATATTTTCGGTTCATCTGTCTACGTGTTCTAAATATACTCGAAAAAAAGACGAAAAATATTTAAAGTGTGTTATAATGTATTCTGAATTAAGCTACAAAATGTTGAACAGATTACGCACATGTATACCTATATATACACACAGAGAGAGTAAGAGAAAGAGAATGCATCGTTAATACGATTCTAATTTATACGTCTTTGATGTTTATTTTATTGACCAATTTAAGATAATCCCAATTCGTTCCTATTTATTTTAATATAAAAATACTTCTTTGATAGTTTGTTATTCGTTGTTTTCCTCTCTAAAATTTTTAAATTTTCAAATTTTGTCTTTATTTCGCTTATTAATTTCCTTGAATTCAGTTAGAATCTTTTTTTTTTTTTTTTTTTTTTGTAATACTAATTTAAAAAAAAAAAAAAAAAAAAAAAAACATCCAATTATCTTAATTCTATTCACAATGATGTATTCAATACTCTCAGACAACCAACATTTCATGCGATTATTAAAGTTTTTGTTATTAAATTCCTACCTGTAGGAACATAAAATCGTTTAATGGGACTGTCTACTTATCGACGCCGAAAGTCAAAGCTAATATTATCCCATGGGGAGATTTGCCTCACTATAACTCATTAACTAATGCATATTTATAAATTCCACAATTGTTAAATTGGTTATCATTTTCTACAAACTTATATTTTTAATTTCTGATATTCTATTTTGAAGCTGTAAAATGCGAATTTTGATTAAGTGAAATTTTGCATTTTACAGTTTCAGAATAAATTAAAATTTAATTTTTAGAAAACGATAACCAGTTTAACAGTTGTAAATTTTCTTAATGTGAAAACGGAACTGAAAAGTATGTATTAATTAATGTGTGGTACTGAATTTCCCATAGACTAATATTAGTTTTTTCTTCCGGCGAAAATAACAAGAAAGAGTCCCTTTAATTAGTTCTTAACATATACGGGTGATTCTCCAAAAACTTAACATTTTCAAATCCCGATTTTTTTTTAAATCAAAAGTGCTTTTAAGAAAATTATACTTACTCTTTATAAGATACTCAACAAGGAAAAATAAAGGGAACTCACTTTAACTGTGCTAAATATCTGGTCATGCTTAATTAAGCTAATTATGCCAGGAGTCAGACACTTTTGCCTTCCAGAAGAGTAACATTTTTCTTATTTTAGGCCTGCTATTCAGGCTTAGAGCCAAATTTGGGTTTAAGAAGGTTCTTCTATTATTATCATCGCTTAATTACATAGAATAAAAGCTTTTTATTATTATTATTATTATTTTACGTATAATAGAAATGTTGTGCAGGAAAGTGACAACCTGTTACATACCTCAGATTAAAATTTCAAAATTATGATAAGAACGCTCTGTGATTCAGATTTTCAAACCATTCTATGAATCCAACAAAATGGTGAAAATAAATGGTGTTGTTATGCATCAGCCTAAAAATTACCTGTTTTTCTCTAAAATTATTGAAAAATTCCCTAAGCCAGGAGAGTGACATGTAAATCTTAAGACAAAATTTAAAATGATATACCTTGATAAGTTAAGTAATTAAATGGATTCAAAAAAATATTTTACTCTTTCTAATATAATTTGTGAAATGTTGATGTGAAATTTTTAAATATATAAATAAAGTTTGAGAAAAAAATTTGACAGGCCAGGAGAGTGACATTTCAGTCTTTTAATTTATTATTATTATTATTATTATTTATTAAATAGTAAATGAGGAATCTTTTTTAAATGCATGGGAATACGCTGGAAAAATTGTATCTTAGAAACAAAAATAAAAATAAATTACCAATTTTCTACGTTCAACCTTTCTTGTAATATTTTAATTGGACACGCTACCGTTAGGTTTCTGAAGATTCACCCATGAACTGAATAAAAATATTAGCACCCAAGATATATGTAATTCGTATTTAAGCTAAGGAATTCCAATATTGCTTAAAGTATAGTACAATTAACATGTGATTCTTTCCACTTTTCTGATAAATGTGTTATTTATTTATTTATTTAAATTATTAATAAATTATAATATTAATAAATAAATAAATTATAATATTAATAATTATTAATAATTTATTTATTTAAATTATTAATAATTATTTTCAATATAAATACTACTATTCAATAATAATCTTAAAAACTTTAAAATTATTTAATTGCATAAAATTGTATTCGTATATCGGTAAAATTCTGAAAATTAAAGTTGTTCATTCAGAATTCGATTATATTACGTCGTTTTACGCCAGTTTTATAGTCAGTCCTATGAAAAACATATAAAGGTTACTTTAATGTATATACTATACACGCAATAAAACCAATGAAAGCGCAAGGTACCTGGAAAATTCTTGAACGATTGTATGAGAAAGTGCCTCATATTACATTTTAACATGCGGTGCACTTGCTGAGACGAAAATCTGTTTAAAATGAAATATTTTTCCATTCTGCGTTCACGAATTTTTCTGTATAGGTGCGTGTTTGCATGATATGTCTTTTACCGTTGCTCTTTTATTCTTTATTTTATTTTATTTATTTTTATTTTATTTTTTTACTTTTTAGAGGAATAGGCAGATGCCTCATTTTTAAGGATAAATTATTTGACATTCAAATAATATCTTAAATGTTGATAAACCATTCACTTTATCAAAAAATGTATTATTTTACATTAAACATTTGCTAATCTAAAAGTTAAAAACCAAAAATTAATTATTTTGTTTATATATAAATTTTTTCATAAACAAATCGATATTTCTTAAAACAATCAACAAATTAATTTCTTATGAGATAGAACAATTTTTACTGCAAGTTTTAAGCACGAGATATTTTTTTTTTCTAAATTAAGAGTTATTTGTTCTATCGTTACTTTCTTTTTATTTATTCTCTGCTTTTTATATATTACTATACATATCGTACCCTGGCAAGAAAAATGACACAATTTAACAATATATTATTAGAGAGAAATCAACTTGAAGATAACGGTAAACCATTGACTAGCATTACAATAAAACTGACACAACTGCCTCTCAGATGAATAAATTTTGAGATATATATGAGATGTTTTTCGTGCACTTCGGGCCCCTTCATTCACACAATTCAATGACATAAACCCAAAATTGTCATTTTTTGATTTGAGTTACTTTTCTTATTGAAATGCAATATGAAATATTATTACAAAATTAAAATTTTCGTCGTCGCCGTACAAAATATCGCGAGGAGAAAATATCGCTTACGTAAATGAATAGAAAGCAAAAATGAGTTGGTAATTATTAGTAATGTTGTATAAAATTTCATGACAACACATGCCTTAGTCAGAGTACTGACATACTGACAAACCTATGACAAAAAATGTTATAAATTTTACTTAAAATAGTTTAAAGTATATTTTTATTAACTGTTGTCAAGATTAGTCATAATGAATTCAATCGTGCTTATCAATTTTAAAATTTTTAATTAAAGTTTGTGAACAATGTTCAGCTTTGATGTCAGTAGTGATGTGCACTATTTTTAAAATGTATTTTGAATAGTGAAAGCAAAAGATAAAATAACTTAAAAATAAACATAGATAAAATAATGAAATTCAACACTATGATTGATTTATTTATTTATTTTAATTAATTGATTAATATTTATAAGGCCCCGTGGCCCCGCCAGAGATCACATGTGACACAAAATAAAATTTTCAAATAGATCATACTATTTTTTTGACGCGATATTTTGTCCGGCGAGATTTTGTCCCGCGATATTATGTCCGGATCCCAGATAAAAGAAAAAAGGGATTTCTTTTCATTCCCAACAGCAATTATTTTAAATGCACTACCAGTTCTAAAACAGCATATCACTGGTAAAAATAAGGTCTTGCATACACACAAAAGGAAAAAAAAAAAAAAACTAGTATGTTGTGGCTATCGCAAAATTTTCTTCTATACTTATCGACACAAATTAACGCAATATACATATTACTAAAATTATTATTTAATTATTGCTTAATTACTTTATTAAAATATATTTTAATAAAGTTATTTTTCTTAATTAATTCAGAAGATTTTTACCATTGAGAAATTTAGCACTAAATGTCGAATGTTCATTCTGTGCTCTCTAAATAAAATGCTTATTTCTGTTTTTCCTTTCTTTTTTTTTTTTTTTTTAATGATAATTTGTTTTAAATTATCACAGATCTATGGTTCAACCATTCGTTTTAAAGGTGTTGGCGAGGTTTTTTTTTTTTTTTTTTTTTTTTTTTAATACTCAGATTAAAAATTTACACCCGCGTAAATTTTTAATATGACACCCAGAAAATGACGCGATGGTGCTAAATATATAGGAAAATTTTCCTAGATGGCTACTATTATTATAAATAATTCTTTTTTATTTCTTAATGATTCATTTAAAATAATTCTCACTGTGCACATTTATAGGAAAGTTTGTCCTATACTGCCATATTAAATATTATGAAATAACGGCAAAACAACACCACCTGATGGGTGATTTTCTCCAAATGCTAAGCAGTCCCAACGTAAGTTTAGATCCAAGCCAAATATTAACTTTCATTGAATTTCATTCATTAGTTCGTCAGATACAGCGTCTACAAAATTTTCGATACACGCAGACAGACATTTTATAAAAATGATCAAATCGTGTTCAAGACATCTCAAAATAAAAAATCCATGAAAAACCGGAGGTCGAAATTTTTCTCGAATCCAATACTTTTTTTCTTTTGTATATTGAATAAAGTAAAAATGGAGTTTGTTTTGCTAAGTCCAATATTTTAGAAATTTGGTCCGCAACGTTTCACCTTTTTATTAAAACTTGTTACTAAAATGGCACTACTTAAATGGCGAAACATAGCGCACCAAATGTTTAAAAATGGTGGCCGCAGTAGCTAAATTGGCACCATTTTTGCAGAAACGTCGGAATTAAACGTCAGTTTGAAACTAGCTGTGTAGTTTAATTTGAAAACGATGGTTTTTAGCTTTGTTTTTTATTTTAAACTTGTTGAAGAATACAAAAATAAAGACCTTAAGAGGTAAAACGTTTTCTAGGAAATTTTTCAAAACATTTTTTTGTTACATTGAAATGTAACAAAAAAATGTTTTAAAAAATGAGTTCAAAATAAACTACATCAACACTTTTTGTTATATCTTTTAAATTTAATTGAAAATATGCACAGTGCATATTAGATTAGGTTTAAAAATTATGCTATACTTTACCAAATTTGTTATTATTATTATTATTATTTTGTTTGAACAAAACAACATATTTTTCTCTCTTAAAGAGTATAAGATTGCTGACTTTTCCACGAAGAGATTGTACTATTATAACTTAAATTATGCTACATATGTGTAACAAAAAAGAAAAGGATAAAGAGAGAGAAAATTAAACAGCTGCTATTCTACAATAGTTTTACATCTTTAGATGAGGAAAATCGGGTTAAATAGAAATGTCAGGAAGTATTGTTAATGCATTTTCGATGCCACTAGAAGCTAAATATACAGCATTATTTTTTCCTTCTTTTCATTAAAATACTACGGCACTGTTAAATCAGCAAATACGATTTCTTAATGTTTATCAGAAGATGTGTAAATTACTTTTTTACACAGCTCTTGATAAATATTAAGAAATTGTTTTACCAATTTTCAGACATGTTTGAAAAAATTAAAATTCTTAAAACCCTCGGTACGTCTTCTGAAAGGGCAAAATTTTAATATTTTTTTCACTGCATGGTTCTTAAAATGTTCTAGAAAAATAGTTATTTCAGATTAAAATTAAAAAGTGACTACAGATGCACTGTTAAAAGTTTCCGTAAATTTAATGTAAATATTTATCTAGAGTCTCTGTAAATTTACAGTAATTCTTAGTTAAAAGTGAATAATCGAGATTCTCAATCTTTATTCTGTATTTTTACGTAATTTTATTATTTAACTTCTTTATTAAAATTTAAAATTACTGTTTTTACTTTAGAAAAAGCTTTCCAAGTCCAAAATATATTCTCACCAATAATTAATTAAATTAATATTAGTTATTAAAATGAATGTATAAAATAAGTTTTTTAACATCTCCGTTTATTTTTCTCTGTAATTTTACATAAGACTTAAGATAATATATTACACAGAGTTTTCTGGTGAAATTTTTAACCGTGTGCTAAGATAAACCTCATGACTATTATATGTTTCTTTCATATTTTAAAAACAAGCTAAGAATCTATAATTATGTATTTTTTAATTATAAGTGTATTGTCTCTGTAATTTTACATAAGACTTAAGATAATATATTACACAGAGTTTTCTGGTGAAATTTTTAACCGTGTGCTAAGATAAACCTCATGACTATTATATGTTTCTTTCATATTTTAAAAACAAGCTAAGAATCTATAATTATGTATTTTTTAATTATAAGTGTATTGAAGAGAAAATACTGCTCAGTGTACGGGAAAATATGTACAAACCGCTCGGAGGACACAGTATTGAGTAATATTCCATTTACTGTTTTGTAATTTTTGTTTTTCATTTATTCCTCTCAAAAAATTATTTTCATTTGTTTTGAACTAAAAAGTAATGTATATGTAAATGTTCGTTGATTTTAGAACTACATATCAAATACATTTTACCTATGCTATAGTGTAGAAGCTGGCAAAATTTTTTGAAGCCGAATATCAAATGATTATAAGTGTTAAGATGTTAAGTAAAGTTGCCTTGTACTTCTCATTTAATTAATGGATTAGTATACTTTCCCTCTAGGGAAATCGTTGAGCGTGTAAAACCCATACTATAGCTAAAAATATACGACAAAATACACTCTATTAAATGTACGAACGAAACATGAGAGAAAAGAAAAATAATTGTTAGCTCTTCAATAGAAACCAAAAAAAAATCAATACTTAAAGTAGTTGCCAGAAAGGTACGTACATTACAGTATTAATACATTGTCATTAAGCACTGAGGAAAATTTTGAAAAACTACGTCAGTCGTCTCACAAAAATTATTTAAAATAAATAGGTCATATATTTAGAGGATTTTGTTTTTCATTTTTCAATAATTTTATGAGCAGATATTTGAACTAATAAGCCTGTACTGTGGCTGTATTACATTTCCTGTAAATTAGTTTAACTAATTACTTTAGAGAAAGAGAAATGTACTTGCACTAAAAACGGAAAAAGTACTTATGAAAAATCCATAATTTTACTTTGCAGTTCAAGGTTATTACTGATATTTCTCTCGCTTTTTGTATTTCTTTAGCATGTAGGGAAATTTACATTTAGATTGCTTTTGGACTATTTTACTTCTTCTTACCAATATATGGTAGGGAAAATTGTTTAGGATTTTGGTACCAAATTTTTGAAACTGGGTTTTTGCTATAATTACATGTTCGGATATACGTTCTGTGTCGCGAGCGTATTCTGTTCTGAATACGAAAAATCAGGTTTTTAACGTTTGGTCTGTGTGTGTAACATCAGCATAACTTAAAAATAGGTGTTAGCAGGGAATTCAGATTATGTGTTCAAATTCTGAAATATTAACTATAACTGATGATGTTATTTTAAACTTTACGCTGTGATCGAAGGAATTGTCCGAGTACAGAAGCATATACATATAAGATTTTTAATAAGCATATGCATATGAGAATTTAAATATGCTTCGGTTTATGAACAGAATTTTTCGTTGATACATTTTAACATATTTATACTGCAATAAACATAATGAAATTAACGCACACACACACACACATATATATACATATATATATAATTCAAAAATGTGTTTCTTATAGAATATGGTATGAAAAGTATTCACCATTCGTTTACAGGGTAACACAATAAAATTCGGACATATTAGAGTCTATGGTTGTATATAGTTCGAAATGCATTTCAAGATACATTATACCTTATGAAGTAAAAACGCTTTGAAATAATGTTACCTTTCATATATTATACACAATATTTTGATTTCATGTCCAATTCTTAAAACTGAGATTTTGATTTAATTACACTTTTGAGGTTTCCTGAATACGAAAATCAGGTTTTCAGTTATTAGTCTCTGTGCTTTTTTCCTTATCGTATCATTTTTCTCGGTGCATAACTTAAAAACTTTTTTTTTTTTTTTTTTAATGTTAAATTTGATATTACGTTAATTGGGAATACCACTTGAAATATTTTTCTGAGGTTGGTAGGTGTGAAACACAGATTACCAACAGATAGGCCACTGAAGCTTAAATGTGAACTGCAACGATAATAGCCCTATTGGGGACAACGGAGGAATTAGGAACTTCCACATGATATATTATTATGAATAGTCTACATGAATAAAGTCTTTGATCAAAAATTGGTTTTAGAATATCGTGAGTAGAAGCAAATTAACAGGTAAAATAGTACTCTCCCCCATTTCCCCGCTTTTCAATTTTTTTGCATTCATAGCAGCATACTCAAAAGATTCAGAGCTAATCATTTTTTAACAAGTGAAATTTATTTTCATCATATTTAAAAATGTACCTTGTCAAATGCATTTTCTTGTTTGAACGCAAACAAAAATTGCAAACTGTGATTCTGAAATGACAATATGAAAACATTAAATATTTAATATTATTTGATTTAAATTATAATATAAAAAGCAGAAAATGGAAAATTATATTGGGTTGAAGTATTATTTCAAAACATATTTGTTTAAAATTTAGAACTCGCATTTTAAAATAAACTGCGATTAATATTCAACTTCATAAACAATAACAACTGATCCCAATAGAAAAGATAGATGCAATAAAAATAAAACCAGCGATTGATATAAATTGAAAAACTCAAGAAGCTTACACCTGTTGCTCATAGGGTCATTATAGTCGCATTTTGGTTACCATTGAACCTACAGTAGTGTCATATCTGTAGGATATTCTGTCGTTAAAAAAAAGGAGTGCGACCGAATACTTTCTGATTATTTTCCATTACTTAAAATTAGATAACAGAAGGAGATATAAATTCAATATTCTAAATGTATACATATCTTGTACTTTGTATCATACAAATGTACCTCATGAAAATTTTTACGAAGATTGGTAAGTTTCAATGAATGATGTACATGAACGTTCTCTAAGTAATTAGGAATATATTTTTGAAGTTAATATCAACTTTAACAGTTTTATCAATTTAGTGATAATATTACACGTCTTATATTAAAAGTCTTCTACACGTCATAATAGTAAAAGTCTTCAACATGTAGAAAACCAAAAAGAATAATCAAACTGCAGAAAGCTGTTTCGGTAACATTGGATGTACCGTAATCAGTGCATAAAATAACGAAAGGAAAGTAATCCTATGCATAAGTAAGGAATCTGATTCTACGACTGTTTAGCAAACAAATTGTAGAATTCAATTCCCTTTTCTTTATATAAAAGCACTTTCCTTTAGTTATTTTATGCACTGTTAGAGGTACAATCAATGCTATCGTGCTATCGAAACAGCAGTCTGCAGTTTCATTGCTTTTTTTTTTCCCCGCTAGGTTTTAAACGAAGACTTTTCCTGTGTTTATTTATCTGGAACCAAGTCTTTAGTTAATATAATATTGCACATCATTCATTACATATGTGTCCCCCCCCCTTATTTTTATTTTTATTTATTATTTTTTTTTTCTTTAACACAGAAACGTATGTGTGACGTAAGTGTTTCTAAAAGTAACATGGTTTTTTTTAAAAGAGTGTTTTCACAGTTTTTTTTTTTTTTTTTTTTTTTTTTTTAACAAGAAATAAAATTTTTCAATAGCTAATCTAAATACTTGAGAATTCAAACTATGCAGTATATTTCAAAGTCATTAACGATTGTAGTATAATTAGTAATTATTAATAATTTATTAATAATAATATTGTCACACAAGTTATACAAATGAAACAAAAAGGAAAAAAAAAAAAAAAAAAAAAAAAAAAAAACGGAAAATTAATTTTAAATTCATATTGTTCTGGTCTTGTACTATGGAAAACATTTAGTGTATGCAAAACTACACACACAGACACACAAAAAAAAAAAAAAAAAAAAAAAGTGGCAGCCACTTTACACCAAATGCCTGTGTAAGTAAACAATAGTACTCAGAATAAGAAATTTTATTTAATATAATTACATAATACGTAGTATATATATATATATATATATATTAAATTATTTAATTCCTTTACAATACTCAGCAAATGAGAGAAAGATGAAAATACCAACAATGAATTTAATAATTAGATGTATTACGTATAAATTTATTGTCACAATTACCATTTAAGTAAATTTCACTGAATAGTAAAAACATGTTAAAGTACTTACGCAGAAGAGAAATGACGTATATCACTTAAACCTAGCTATATCTTATTAAGACATGATTTTTTTTACGCAATTATACTAGATTTTTTTTTATAGCGTTCATGCTATGTGATGGCATCCTTATAAGGAAGGTTTTCTCCAAACTTCTTTTTCCCATGGCATGTTTTTCCAAGATTTTATACATATATAGTTTATTTATTTATTATTATTATTTTATATATTATATATATTATGCATTTATTTTATTTTATTTTACCATAATTTTCCTAACTTATTAACTTTGAATGACTGAATATATTTCGCAACTAATTACGCAACTATTTACTATATATATTTTATGCATCAAAATATTTAGTTTAATATCAGTATCAGTTACAAAAAACTTTATATAATACTATTTGGAAAACAATCTTACAGAATTAGAAAATTCAAAAAATGAAACATAACAATTTTTCTTCTAAAAACTTCAATACCTATTTTTAGAAACTAAAAAATATAAAGAAAAGTTCAATGATATATTAACTAAAAGCGAAAGTGATCTTCTAAATCTTCTTTAAAAATAATAACTAATAAAAAATAAAATTAAGTCTTCAATTTTCTTAGAGCGCTTTCATCATATTATTCTTTTTATACTCGTCTCAAATTGAAGCAAAAAGTTTTCACTATCAGATATTTTATTTCTCTGACATATCTTTTTACTCCGTGATTAAAGGAGTTTTGATTTAATATAGTCAAGCTTTTATCGAAAAAGATAAGTAAATCATGATTATATCACGTATGTATTTAAAATAGTTTTTCTTTGATTAAAATAACTCAAGATATTTTCTATTTTTAGACCTTTTAAAACATTAAAAGGATACATTACATAAATTATCAGCTAAAATTTTTCAAAAAAGAAAAAAATAAAAATACTTTTCTTATAGTTAAAGTTTATAGCGTAGTTATTTAACTCATAAAAAATTTCTTTCTGAAATATTAATTCTTAGAAAAATCTTGTATACAAATCAAAACTTATAAACTTAAATTCATTCTTTAAATATACAGAATGAAATATAATTGTAATTAAGAAAAATTGTACTGCACAACGCATTTTAACATTTTCATAAGAATTTTTTTTTTTTTGTCTAATTTATAATTTAAAGATCTGTCAATATAATACTGGAAATTTGTGAAACGGAAAGTTTCCAGCTATAACATTTTCAAATCAAACTAAACAAATATTGAGTAATGATAAAGCAAATATTTTTTACAATTGAAATTTCTATGGAAATTTTTAAAAACTGTATAGTCTAAAATGCAACAAAAAACTAATGTTTAATGCTGAAGAATAGAAATTTTGCAAGAGATGATTTATGGTGCTCACTTAATAAATAAATAAATAAATAAATAAATATGAATATAAATATATAAAAATATTATTTTTACTTTCTTCTATATTCAATAGAAGAAAGTATTGGATTCGTAAAAAATTTCAGACCTCGGGTTTTGGATGGATTTACACGGTTTGAGAGCTGTAGAACACGATTTGACCATTTTTAGAAAATGTCTGTCTGTCTGTGTGTTTGTGTGTGTGTGACAAAATTTTGTGGCAACTGTATCTGAGGAACTACTGCACAGAATTTCATACAAATTGGTATGTAGTTGCACCTTGACATAAATTAGTGCCTATCAACTTTTGGTAAAAAATTGTCTTACAAGTTTCGTTGCCATCCCGCCTTTTCTAAATTTTTAACATGGTGATATAGGACAAAATTTTGTATAAATGCGCATAAAGAGAATTATTTTTTAGTAATCATTATGAAATTTACAAGAATTTTTTATAATAGAGATAGTCAACTGGGAAAAAAATTTTGTATGTGTAGGAGCCTCGTCAACCCCCCTGGGGGGGGGGGGAGGAGTAAATTTTCAAGATGGGTATCTTTCGAAAGGTCTCGTCAATACCTTTAAAACGAATGGTTGAAGTATGAATCTCTGATAATTTAAAATAAAGTTATCGATTTTTTTTTACTTTTTGCGAAAAAAAACTTGGAATTTTTTTTTTTTTACGAAATTTAACCAAACTTGGTATTTAGTTGACCCCTGACATAAACTGGTGCTGATTAGATTTGGGGATCAATCGCTCAACAGGAGGCGCTGTGATCGTACTTTTTCTAAATTTTTAACATGGCAGTGTAGGACAAAATTTCGTATAAATGTACATATTGAGAGTTATTCTTAACCTGTGATTGTAAAATTAATATGAATTATTGATAATAGTAGTAGTTAATTAGGAAAAAAATTTGTGCATGTGGGGGCATCGCTTCCCCCCTTGCGGGGGGGGGGGTACATTTTCAAGATGGGTATCTTTTGAAAGGTCTCGTCAATACCTTTAAAACGAATGGTTGAACTATAAATATGTGATAATTTAAAACAAAGTCATCGATTTTTTTTACTTTTAACAAAAAAAAACTTGGAATTTTTTTTAATAGATATTGTTACGGAGTGAATTTGTATAGGAAAATATAGAAGAAAGTCTTGTGGTGGCCAGAACATACTAGTTCTTCGTTGGAACTAAATACATCTTGAAGGTGGTGTACGGTTTGTGGCCGATTGTCTACTCTAGGGACCCAAGCCTGGGTAAGATGACCTTAGTGGAAGTCCTAAGAAATTCCAGCCTATATTCAAAGAAGTTTCGGAGAAAAACATGGAAAACTTCAAGAAGCCAAGCGAACTAGTCCGACTTAGGACAGAACCCTAAACTTTCCGTCTACCAGTTTTGAGAGAAGAAACTCTCGGCCACTTGGGAACATGCCACAGTGAGCTTGACTATATAATTTTGAAGAAATTCTGAAAATATTTACGAACGCTAAGAGTGGACAAATTGATAGAAAGACATACAGACTAATGCAAATTATAATCAGTTTTAAACATCATTAGAAAGTGTTAAAAACGCTTATGAAATCAATAATACAACTGCAGCAATTTCCAATTACAACCCTTAATGTATCTGAATATTTTTGTGTAACCCTGTAAATCTCAAAGTTAATCATACTATATTCAATTGAAAACAGTCTTTTGTGCATATGAATAATAAATATCAATTTTATTATGATTTGTGCAAAATAAAGACATTAAAATATGGTTTATAAAAATACTTCTCATAGAACGCAATGCTTTGAAATTCTTTCGGGTGATCCTGTACACAAGTCACTGGTGGTATATACTCCATTTTCAATAGGGAACATCCAATAGAGAAGTCGAATAGCATACACTAAGGGACAAAAAAGGCGCACTTGGATGCTTTCCTTTTCTCTTTCGGCCCACCACAGGCCTAACGGTTCTGTGCTCAAAACTGGCAGACGAGAGGTGCCGGGTTCGATCCCAGATTGCGCTCGTCGGCCTAGCCTTTCGGAGTTTTTCGCGGTTTACTCCTAAACATGCGTAAATACGGGCTGGCACCCCTTATAAAGACCCCCACGTTGGGCACTACTCTTCAGGCCTAGGACCCTAGATTAGTCAATCGGCCTTAATCCCCACAACGAACGAAACAACCAACATTTTTTCTTTCCGCAACCACCAATTTTATCGTTTAAAAAGCAAGGTTTCGAACAGATGTTATTGCATTGTCCTCCACGTACACTTTAGGATCAATCCAAGCGTTAAAAATAAAACACAATTGTCAGGAAAATTGTAATTTTAGAAAATATTTCAGGATAAGGAAAGGAAATAACGATACAACAAAACGTATCAATTTTTGAAATAAAATCAAAAAATGTTTTAATACACGAGATGACGAAATAATTAAATATCAACGAAATATTCGTAAGATAGTTTTTAGCAAAATATAAAATTTTTTGGCTGTTTAAACTGGAAATTTGGCTTTAGGCGGGCACGTTTCTCATATAAGCGAGATGACCGCAAGTTAAAAAGCAAATGTTTATAAAATCTATTTTTATCATGTTCAGAATTTAGAAAAGATTACAAAAAAAGTGTTTAGCAAAATTATTTCTTTAAACCCAGTGCAACAACAATTAAATAAAGAAGGTTAAAAACCAGAAGATCTGCAATTAAAAGTCATTACTAAGAAAAATAATTTAAAAAAACAAGACTTCGGTTGACCAAAAAATTAAAAATATTACGAGTTAATTATTGGGCTGAACTGGTTTTCTTTGGTGAGTCAAGTTTAATTTATTTCGAGCTGACAGAAACAAGATAACAGAACGACGAAAAGGTTAAAGACTTGATGAAAATTGCGCTCTTAAAGCAGTGACACATTCTCCGTACATTACGGTACGGAGGTGCATAACTTTTCAAGGAATCGAGCAATTTTTCATGTTCAAGGGATCGATTAACTCGAAATAAAACACGGCTATTATAAAATGGTGCCTGACCGACTATTTTGGAGGTATCTCAGACTTTTCCAGAATCAGAATTTCAAGATGATAATGCACCTTGCTACACGGTGTCTTTAGTGCGTTTATTTGATTCAAATTATTCAATTTACCTATCCACTTCCCTGAGCACCTATAATTCTGAAGTAATTATAACTTTTTTTCACTTTAAGTTAAATTCCACAAAGAATATCGTAGAATTTCTTCTTTACCAGACCTGGAAATGGCCCTAATCTCAATCCGCTCACGTTTAGTCTATAAAAGAGGAAGGGGATTCGAAATTTTTAGCCTACAACTTTGCAATAACTTGAAAAAGTTATATATGATATTTGGCACAGTGAAATTTCTAAGGTTTATGTTACAAAACTGTAAAATACTATGTCATTGTGCATTACAGCAGTAATTCCATATAAAAGTGGAATTACCCAATACAAATTACATATTTTTATTAAGTAATTGTTTAGATCTAACAAATAAATAGTTTTATTTCATGTATTAAAATGTAACATGCTTATAATAATAGGAGACTTGGCGTTGGAATATTAAAGCGCGAATAAATTACTACGTCAGAAACGCCAAAGAAAAATATTGGAAATGCATACAGCTGTTTCGGTAGCCTAAAGCGTACCGTCTTCAGTGCAAAAAGGATTCTGAATCAGGAGAAGTGCTCGTATATATAGAAGAGGGGCCGGATTTAGTTCGACCAATAGGATTACGGGAAAGGTGGGGAGAGTGGCCAATAGGAGTTTAGGAAAGTTAGCTGTGTAAACAGTAGAAAAATTAGGAAAATCATAATTTTAAATTTAAAGAAGGAAAATCATAATTTTAAATTTAATTCAGCTAAAATAATTTGCAGACCTAAATCCATTCATGAACTCGATTTCTTTGAAGCTTTTCATATTTATAAAAATTTTAAAAACCTTGTAAATTGTGATTTCGCTATTCCCTATTTGTCTGACTGTTGGAAATTTTATATTCAGTCCACATTTTCCTAATTTTTCTTCTGTTTACACAGCTAACTTTCCTAAATTCCTATTGGCCACTCTCCCCACCTTTCCCGTAATCCTATTGGTTGAACTAAATCCGGCCCCTCTCCTATATATACGAGCACTTCTCCTGATTCAGAATCCTTTTTGCACTGAAGACGGTACGCTTTAGGCTACCGAAACAGCTGTATGCATTTCCAATATTTTTCTTTGGCATTTCTGACGTAGTAGTTTATTCGAATTTTAATGTAACATGCTTATTTCATATAATAAATCATAATAGAATACAAAGTATATGTTTATTATATTACGTTTAAAAAAGAAAGTTTTATGTAGATTTTTTATTAAGTACTTCGTAGAGTGTAATAAAGGGAATTACTAAATCAAAAATATACGCAGGAATCATTTTTATCGCTTTGGTGTTATGCAAATATTACAATTTTATTTGTTTCAATCATTAGTTTTGATTTATTTCTAATAGAAAAGGTATAAGTCAATTTTCCTACAGTGTGGCTCTTTTTTTTTTTTTTGTGTGTGTGTGTGTGTGTGTGTGTGTGTCCTTTAGTGTATATCAGTTTCAAAGAATCCCATGATTATTTACGGGAGTTACCGACAGAGAAACGGACAGATAGACGAACCGAAGCCATAAACACTTTTCAACTTTGTTATGGAAAGTGTTAAAAAATGCGTGGAAAAACTTTCACGTAGAACTTTTTGTAACACATTTCGCTTGAAGAAGAAAAGTAATTTTAAATGTGGAATATATTTTTCGACAATTGTTTACTTAACCCGCCAAAGCTCATACTGTGGAATCATTTGATATTTTTTTTCTCTAGAAGTAATTAAGATAAATATATTTTTTATATTTTACATTGAATCTTGAAGTGCTTAGCTTCGTTGGTAATTTTTTCAAAAAGTTTGTAATGTAAATTCTTTTTTTTTTTTTTTAGTTATTCAAAATTGTCCGTTTCTACTGCATAAGAAAAGAAAATCACCAAAATAACTCTTTCGAGTTGCAGGGGTTTAAAACAATGGATATGAAGTAAAACAGTTTTTCTTAAATTATAACAGACAGATATGTAGAAAATTAATTTAAAAGGGTTTTGCAGTTTATCAACATCTATTTTACACCGATTAGATGCTAAGTCTCCCATTTTGGAACCATATCATGTCTTTTAACAAAATAAAAAGTTTTAAATATTTAAACTGCATATGATTAGAAATGCACATTGAAACTCATAACATACGAAAATTCAAAATTTTTTAGTAGGATTCATATAGCGGTTAATATACTTCATGAATTTAAAAAAGAAGAAGAAGAATTTACAGTGTTTCTCATTTTTAACACGCTTTTATTAGCTTCACCTGTATGTATGTTTGTATGTATAATGTATATTTGTAACCGCTCTGGGAGCAAACAAAAAATCTATATTGTAAAAAAAGACTTTCCCTACTTGAACGCTGTGGCTGTGAGGTAAATCTCCGTGCTACGAACCTAAAGGTCTAGTGTTAGAACCCAGTCAAGGGAGATTTTTAAAAAATGGTTTTTGTTTAATTCTAAATTATTTTAATTAAAGGTTTCAATGTATGTAAATATTATGGTGTGTCACTCACACGATTTTCTCTTACCCTGCATTTTAATACTAAGATAGATATTTTGCGCTTTTTAGTTCATATTTCTATAAAAGCGTGTTCTTTAATTTTTTAAAACTATAATATTATTTTTATTTATTTATTTATTTTTTCTGCTTCGTAAGTCTCAAGTGTGACTCAGTGTGTTCTTCACCGACGCGCCGTTACTCACATATCTTTTACGCGTACGTAATTAATTCTTTTGAAGTATTTTAAGGCGAAAAAACTTTTTTACTTCTGTTTCTTTCTTTTTTCCTACTGTAAAAGGAACAAATACAAAGCAGTCTCAAATAAATAGTTAAGGAATATTAAAATTAAAGCCGTTTCCTTTTGTCAAATAACCTTTGATAGAGAAATTGGTTAGCAAAAAGACATTATCGCTAGTAAATTATACTTTCTTTTGAATAATTTAGTTCTTTATTAGATATGCAATATGCAATGTGTGGACTTTTTCCTTTGATGTTTAAAGTGCACTTATAAATTTTATAGTTAAAAGATTTTTTAAAAAAAGAAAAGTATGGATGGAAGAGATTGCAATGTCTGGTGATTCGTTGCCGTCACTTTCTAACATTTTTAGTTTTGTGGGAAAATTTAAAATATTTAAACCTGTTTCTATTATTTTGCATTTTTTTTTTTTTTTTTTTTAATGTTGAAAAATTAAAAAATATATTCTGTTTCATTAACATGGGTTATATTTACTTATTTAAATAGTGTGTTTCATCAGCCATATACGTATGTCTCAAGGCACTTATGCTTAGGAAATAATCTACTTTTTAAAATCAGTTGAACGGCTGCATAGAATTTTACGCATGTTTGTCAGAAAACAGGAAAAACAATGCATTTTAAGAAGTATTAAAATAGAATAATAAAATAGTTCATGTTTATTTGGCCTAAGCCATTTTTTATTTATTTATTTATTTTACTTACTGTTACCCATATATAGCACAGAGATTATTGTTTTGGAGTAGAATTTTCAAATCTGGTTTTTGAAATATTTACAAATTTTTAGGTGCCTTGAATCTGAAAATCAGGTTTTTAGCAATTGGCTTATATGTGTGTGTGTCTTTGTATGTGTCTGTGGGCGTGAGTCTTTTATCAGCAGAACTCAAAAACGAATATTAGTAGGAAATCCAAACTCGGTGCTCTCGGTGTTTCTCATATGGTAATGTTACTTGAAATCGAACAAATAGTTCGTTTACAGGGACAATCTAAAGTATTAAAATAATTATGCCTCTGCACTAAGGAAGAAAATATACTGCTTTCATCTATAGAACGGATAATTGCCATTTTCTAAATCCCTAAACCAGAAACATAGATTTCCGAGTTATACGTATAAGGTAAATAAATAACTTGGATAGACGAAATGACCGAGAATTTCTGTCTACACTTTTCTAGATGGTGAATAATATTATGAATATTATGAATGTTATGAATCCTTTGTATTGCGAAAAATTCTCGTTGATTTCCTAGAATTGGGTTTAAAACAAAATTATAGTTACTAAAACTCGCCTCTTGTAATCGCATTTATTTACAAAGATTTTTGAATGAGATTGACCACCATTAATATAGGAAAACGGTCTAGAATTTTAATAGGGGTTTTTAGAATTCGCTAGCAAAGGGAACTAGAATTTATAAGGATGACATGGAATTATTTTTACTAGAGCCACAATTTAGATTCTAGTTGTCAGTCACATATTTTTTTTCTCAGTGTGGACAAATTTATTATTGGCATTTTTTTTTCATGTTTAGACTGCATTAAGCTAAATAAAATAATTTGTTATGAGTATAGTAGCATGTTTCATATAGAAAATCGTATAAAAAACATTCACCAATCGTTTACAGCAGGGGTGGCCAACCCGCGGCCCGCTGTGCAGTTTTCTGCGGCCTGAGAGGAAACTACCGATATTTAAAGTTTGACAACTTAAGTTAACAAAATAAAAATTAAGAAATCCGTTCTGCCTTTTGGAAGTGGAAATAACTTTTAACAATTGTGATTACTAAAGAATCACACTATTGTAATGAAATATAATCATTCTTTGTATTGTAGTTCTTAATACATATGTCATAATTCTTTTTAAGTACTATTGATAACTTCAGAATGAAAACAATTTAAATTAATTTATTCAGCTCCGAATCGTCACCTTGCCCTTCCTGAACAAGGATATACATACAGTCGGCTGCAAAATTATTCGAGCACTAGCCAATAATTCCTACATTTAAAAAGTACACTTAAGACTGTTTTGCTAAGTAAATCCTTGTCGAATCATGTTCTTAGACTGATTAAGAACATGACTCGACAAGGATTTATTTAACAAAGCTGTATTAAGTGTACTTTTTTTTGGCAAGGATTATTGCTAGTGCTCGAATAATTTTGCAGCCGACTGTACATGATTCTTACACTCATAAACGTGCACTTATACATGCATACATATGGTGCGGCCCGCCTGAATAAAATAGATTTCCAGTGCGGCCCACCTGGATAAAATATAGATTTCCAATGCGGCCCATCAAGTGTTTTGGGTTGGCCAGGCCTGGTTTGCAGGACCATAAAAGAATTCGAATTTATTAGAGACTATATTTTGAAGGTTCTCGATTTGCATTTCAAGTGATGTTATACGTTTCTCTTATTGCGCTAAACTGAAGTACAGTATGCGGTACGCATACAATTTACTGCCAATATACAGGGCTACTCAGAATTAAGCGATTACATTATTTTGTATCGGATATGTAACTGACAAAAGTTCTTTCGCATATTATACCATTATCAGAGATGTTGCTTAGGAATGATACTTTCTCATATTTATATGGAAAGCAAAATAATGTTTTGGAGTTATATTTTTCGGCATTGAGTTTTTGCTATAATTAAACGTTTTGAGGTTCCCTAAACACAAAAACAAAGTTTTTACTGTATGTCTGTTAACAGCAAAAATTCAAAACAAATAAGTGAAAGAACATCGAAATTGGTATTTGTATTTTAGAGATTATATCTGATTGCCTCGGAAATATTTTGACTAAAATAGATATGTGTCGAACGGTGGTACAGATATTAATTCTCTGAATAATTTGAAAGCTTTTTTTTTTTTTTTTTTTTTTTTAATTATTATTATTATTATTATTAATTTTAAATATTTTATCTATACGAGTACAATAGTCAAACAGTGAAGGAAATGGAACGCTGAAATCGGAAAAGTGGCAGAAAATATCAGATGATTAAAGAACTCGGTAGGAAACAACGAAAAATTTCAGATAGAAACCTACATTCAGACGTGCTTTGAAAATGTTTGTTCATGATAATTATTATTATATATGTGTTAATGCGTGGTGCATATGAAGTGGCTTCAATTAAAGCACCTATTTTTAAAACATTGTGGAAAATATAGTCATATGTACAGTGTTCGCACAATCCTTACTTTATAGCACCAGTAAAATTTTATAGCAATTTTTGTCATAAAATAAGCTTATAATTGTAAAATTTTATTACGTAAATATTGTGGTGAAACACTGTTACAAAATGGCAGGTCCGTACGAACCTTGATGCACAGATTTGCATAGTACACATTTCTAAATTTAAGATAAATAAGGAGTGGCATGTCTAACGTTGCGAACAGTCTATCAAAAAATATTATTTAATCAAATGGTTTTCACGTCATGGTGTAAATTAATTATGAATTACAAGTTAAATAAACGCATGATAGATATTTGCACGCAAATATCGTTTTGTTAATGATAATAGTATGTATTACATACCGTTGAGGTTGAATGGTTTTAACGTTGCATTAGAGTTACGGAATGGTTAAATGGCGATGGTCTGGGATAGTCCGGAAACAGGCTATCACTATTTTAATCCTTCGCGGAGGGGATGGCTCTCACTCTTCACTAACCCCCAGAGGTATTAATTTTACGGAACATGAAGGACATTGCAGCCACGACGAATTTAACGTGCACCAGCCAACGTTAATGTACCCGACAGTCTTTGAACGGCCCATGTATCGAAAACTTATGTGGCTCTATATTACATGCGAAAAACAAAATTAAGAAAACTCTTAAAATATATTTGCCCTAAATTCCATGTTCAATGTTTCTGACAGTTGATTATCGATTATACCACTTACAATTCAAAATTAATGTGTTTTTCTATTACAAAGCACTTTCGTTGAAGTGTATTTTTACTAAAGACTATTTGAGAGAAGTAATTTTTTAAGACTCGTACTTATTTTGTACATAATTTGTTGCAAATCTAGCGTTTCTATGGTCATTATTTTTTCCTACAGTTGTTTTAAACAGAGATATTTTAACTGTAACTACCAACTATGTATATATTAAATTGTTTGAGTGTGAATATATAATCAAATATTTATGTCTATGAAAATCTTTTGAGTAATTTTTTAAAGAACTCTTTTTTTTTTTTTTTAATATATATATATATAAGTTTAGTTTAGTTTCCGATGAGGACGAAGGATATCTAAGCCAACTTAGAACTTTCTTATGGAGTAATGGAGCTCAGGCCATAACCCTGAGTCAAACCAGAAAA
The DNA here is from genome assembly GCA_963930645.1 of Salticus scenicus. NCBI lineage: Eukaryota > Metazoa > Arthropoda > Arachnida > Araneae > Salticidae > Salticus > Salticus scenicus. Next base: position 267,221,726 of record OZ005651.1, on the reverse strand, counting down.
ACAGACTTTATATTATTATTATTATTTTAATATAAGGGTGAAAATGGTATGATCCTTTGTAAGCATATGTGGAAAATCCATTAAATGTTAATTAAAAAAAAAAATGTGAATTATGTAAACAGTAATAGGCTATTGAATTCAAAGAATTATCAAATAAAAAAACATTTATTTAACCCTTAAATGCCTTGTGTTGCCTTTGTGAAACATACCCAATTTTGTCTTCTAAAGTATTATTAGAAAAATATTGAAGCTCTAATGCCTCATGCTTGCCGATTGGCAACAAATTGCTTTTTAGCTGTATAACCATAGTTAAAATAAAGTATGATTTTTTTAAATATTTTTCCCGTGATTTATTTAATAGAGGTAAGAATAAAACGTTTTTAAATTGGTTTAAAAAATAATCAGGCATTTGAGGGTTTTAAAGACAACACGATAATATATATCACTTACAAACTTTGAATAAACACCATAAAATGCAATAAACTCGCAACAATTGTTTCGGGTCGAAAAAACACACGACTCTTCATCAGGCGAATAAAGTAAGAACGAGTGCTTACTTTATTCGCCTGATGAAGGGTCGTGTGTTTTTTCGACCCGAAACAATTGTTGCGAGTTTATTGCATGTTATGGTGTTTATTCAAAGTTTGTAAGTAATATTTTTTACAACGCCAGTTTTGTGGTGCTTTTTTATTAACACGATAATCCCTTTAAGTACACGGCGAAGTAAAAGTATCTATTAAGTGTTTCTTAACAGAAATCTAAAAGAAAGCTAGGGAAAAATTGTAAGTATTACTGTTTGATTATAAAAAAAAAAATTATTCTTTTTTTATGAATTAATTTAATGAACTAAGCGGTGTTTTAATTTAATTTAATTTAATTTTACTTTTTAGCTTTACTAAAGAAAAATCATTCGTTATATTACTTTTGTGCTAACTTAAAACTCTGACGGTTTGTTATAAAAAATATTCTAATTTTATGAACAAAAAGACCATATAAAACATCATAGAAACGTTTATATTATCAATTAGTTCAGAATAGATTTATGTAATGTTTACGGTTCGCTCAAGCATAGAGACAAAGCGACAATTGTCACCAGGTAATTAACCCGTTATTGCCCAGTGTCCTCATTTGAGGACAGCTAATAAAATGGCACGTATATTTTTTGTGGTTTCTTGGAATGATTTCTGCTTTTTAGGGACAGTTTATAGCGTCACTCTAAATGATCCCTTGAAAGTTTTATGTACCTACTATTAATTATTATTTCATAATTATGATTTTTCATTCGTCGCATATATATTTGCTTTTTGCGCAGGTATACTAACTTAAATCAAGTTGAATAATAATATATATTAAAATACTTTACTTTCGAGATCTTTGTCAACATATAATAGGAAATTAATCTGTTTTCTATCTCGAAGTTTTCTCGCTAGAACACTAAACGTCAATAAATGAGGATAGGCTTTAAATTTAAAACTATCAGAAGAATTGTTTAAGTTAATATATTTTACTGTCAGTTGTCTATATTAATTTAGAAGTGAAATGATCAGCTAATATTATTTTGCAAAATTAATTCGGGCATAAACGAGTTTAAAATGTCACCAAAATAACGCAAATTGAATGACAAATTTGTGGCCTAAAACATTTTTATCTACTTCTCTTTTTTTTTTTTCCTAGAAAACGAAAACCACATATTTAAAACAAACTTGTGAATAAAATTTGTTTGGTAAACGTCATTAATACTTTAGCAGTCGATTATATTTAACATTATCTACCGATTTTTAGTTTGCTATATTGCATTACTTTCACAGTGCACTGATTACTTTTGTTTCCGGATGAAGGATCGTACATAATTTTTCCGACCTGAGACAATTTTTATATGTTCTTGCAATTTAGGTTATTTGCTTACTTTCGTCCTCTTTCAACACCATTTCTTCGGTGCATTCTACTGTAAGTTGATAGCAAGCTGTTTTGCTTAATTCGTATGTTTAATTGCTCGAATTAAACCTATCCACCTTTGCGGAAATTAGTTTTAAAATAATTGAAACACATTCAAAGTTTATTTTCCTAATAGCTTAAAATGAAAGTGTTTATGCTGCTGTCGCATAAAAACATGGGTATATACAGTAAAAATATGTGTAAAAAGGGAGCATTTGTAAATGTTTGGCTACGATTTTATAGTTTCGGACCATCAAATTATAACCTAGATGGTCTCTTTTGGACCATTAAATTATTTTCATTGCTGGCATAAACCCTAAAGCCAATGAATGTTTTCTTGTTTCTAGAATATACAAATTTTCTGATAAGAATATGATTAAATAAGATTATTATGTTGCAGTTTTCTTAAAGTAAATCCATATCCAATAGTTACAGGGTGGGCAAAAAGTCCGTAAATATTTTTAAAATTCATAAAACCCGAAAAAATAACCGAAATAAAAAACGGTTTTCAGGTTTAGCATTGATAGGTCACGGGATTTTTTTTTTCTTCTTTTTAAGATAGGAAAAAAATTAGTTCAAAAAGCAGCCGACAGATGGCGCTGGTACAGTCAGTAACAAAAGTGTCCAAACAGTACCAAAAATTTCTATGTAAAAAAAGTACACTTCAGACGGTTTTGTTAAATAAATCCTTGTCTAATCCCGCTCTTAGTCAGTGCAAGACCATGATTCGATAAGGATTTATTTAACAAAACCGTATGAAGTGTACTTTTTTTAGATAGGAATTTTTGCTAGTGTTCGGACACTTTTGTTACCGACTGTATACATATAAAAAAATGTACACTTCATACGGTTTTGTTAAATAAATCCTTATCGAGTCATGTTCTTACACTGACTAAGAACAGGATTCGACAAGGATTTATTTAACAAAACCGTATGAAGCGTACTTTTTTTACATAGGAATTTTTGCTAGTGTTCGGACATTTTGGTTACCGACTGTCGGCTGCATTTTGAGCTTTTTTTTTTTTTTTTTTCTTATCTTAAAAAAAATCCCGTGACCTATCAATGCTAAACCTGCAAACCGTTTTTTATTTCAGTTATTTTTTCGAGTTTTATGAATTTTTAAAGTATTTACGAACTTTTTGCCCACCCTGTATTTTAAAAATTAAACTTGTTATAAGATATATACAGGGCGCGAAATTTCTGCTCGCCAGCTCGCCATTGGCGAGTGGAAATTTTACTGTGGCGAGTAAAATGTCGGTCTAAATGTAGATAGAATTCTTACAGTATACGATGCTACCAAAAAAAAAAAAAAAAAAAATAGATTTCAAAACGTAAAATCGTGCTACTCTTAGGTAAGGTGACCAGACATTCTCTTTTTAAAAGGGCAGTCTTCTTTTTCAAAGCTCTGCCGTCTTAAACGAAAAAAACATTACAGGACTAAAAAGTCCTCTTTTATATGCTTTTCGTCCTCTGTTCTCTTTTTCAAATGAAAAAGATTTAGTCCTTGATTTATAAAATTTCGCAAAACTGAAACGCTCAATCGGCTGTTGGCTGTATCGAATGGTGAACACTAACTTTTTTGTGTGTTAGGTTCGCAAAAGAACAACTTTCTAATAAACTTGCCAAAGCATATTATGGTTTATGTCTATTAAGATTCTTCGAATCACAAAAAAATAAATGTATTCCCTATATTTGTAGGGTTCTTTGATCCAGAACACGGAATCACTACTGAAATTGTGATGAAATCATAAGAAGGTGGTGCTATGGTTGGTACGCTGTGGGTTGACGTGTGTTCTCACGTTTGCATGAATAATATTCCTCAGAAAAAAAGGCTCACCAGTGACCGAGAGGTTCTGTCCTCGATGGTATACGTGAGGGTTGGGTTCGATACCCGAACGCGATTATTGACTTAGCTGTTATGACTTTTCCGTGGTTTTCTCCGAAATTAGCGTAAATCTGGACTAGGACCTCTTAGAAAGATCCCACGGAGGACTCTCCTACTCAGGCGTAGAGCCCTAGTGCAGACAATTGGCTTTAATGATAACACTACCACCATCTCACAAAAATATGCAAAAGTTAGTTGAATTCATTTTATGTCCTCCTGGCAAAAATGCTCCCACAAAGCGACAGTTTTCTTCAATGAACAAAATGTAGACATGTGAAAAAAAATCTCCTCTATATGCCCACTTTAAAAACTTATTAACTAGATTATACTTGTGAGAACTTTTATAAAATGTTGATAAAGAATGACTGTTCGTTAAAACAAATCGTTTCATCTGCCGAATATTAATTTTATTTTTTCATTTGCCAATTTTATTTTTTTTATTTTATGATTATGATTTTAATATACATATATATATATACCAACTTGTTTTATACAACTGCATGAAAGTACCAAAAAAAAAAAAAAAAGATTTTTTCTATAGCAAAAATTGATAACTAAAAATAATAATAATAATAATAATAATAATTAATCTATATTGTCCAGTGATACCTATAAAAATGAGATAAAAATGTTTCCACCACTTGTGTAAAGTAGTTTTGAATCGGTTTTTATAATCATTTTCATTCAATTTTGTGTCCTCTAAAATGTCCTCTATTTTCTGATAAAATAAAAGACTGCGTAATTTCTCCTCTTTTTCCAATAAAAAATTCTGGTTACCTTATACGTAAAAATCAGAGTAAGTTAATCATATTTTGTGGCGAGTAACTTTTTTTTTCAGCGAGTGTAATTTAAGCTGAAATTTCGGACCCTGATATATATATTTTTTTTCTTTTTTTTTTTATTGTACTATGCCTAACTGAATGTCATGATTACCAGATTAAATACAGTCGGTAACAAAAGTCTCCGAACACTAGCGAAAATTCCTATGTGAAAAAAGTACACTTAATAAAGTTTTGTTAAATAAATCCTTCTCGAATCCTTGTCTTAGTCTGTCTAAAAACAGGATTCGACAAGGATTTATTTAACAAATCAGCAATAAGTGTACTTTTTTTACGTAGGAATTTTTGCTAGTGTTCGGAGACTTTTGTTACCGACTGTACGTAATAAACATAGTACTATCAAGTGATTCTATACTGCGGTAGCAACGCATATTAAACAAAATAAATGTGGAACTGTTTTTAATAAATGTACAAAATAGGCAAATAGTGAAAGTAGGCTTGCCTTTCTATGCTCGTGTCCCGACTGCGATATGTATCCAAAGAAAAAAAAATGGTATAGTTAAATTTTCTGATTGTTCTTCGTTATTCTATTTTTCTGAAAGATAAACTTGTAGAAATAATGCTAGACAATCAATTAAAAGTCTTCAAAATGAAGTTTTATTATTCCTTTTGAGATTTACTGTCGGAAGGAAAAGTATTGGAGCACTAGCAATAATCCCTGTCTAAAAACGTATACTTAATACTACTTTGTTAAATAAATCCTTGTCGATTCGTGTTCTTAGTCAGTCTAGGAACATGATTCGACAAGGATTTATTTAACAAAACAGTATTAAGTGTACCTTTTTGATATCGGAATTATTGGCTAGTGCTCGGATACTTTTGCTGCTGACTGTATATCAAAAGCAGAGCAGAAACGCTCTTACAGCTTAAAGTTACAGTCGGTAACAAAAGTCTCCGAACACTAGCGAAAATTCCTATGTAAAGAAAGTACACTTAATACATTTTTTTTAAATAAATCCTTGTCGAATCCTGTTTTTAGATTGACTAAGAACAGGATTCGACAAGGATTTATTTAACAAAACTGCATTAAGTGTACCTTTATTATATAGGAATTTTTGCTAGTTAGTGTTCGGAGACTTTTGTTACCGACTGTACCTCGCAAACAAAAACTGAATAAAGGATACAGAAAAAAAAATTAGAGTTCTATCAATTAGGTCATGTGATAATTCAAATTCTGTTTTTAGACATCCGTGGAGGGGGAAAAGAACATGTACGTCCCCTCTAAGTCAACTGATATCTGATAAAGGAAACCACGATGCTGAAATGAAAAATAAACAGTTTTTTTTTTTTTTTTTTTTTTTTTTTTTTTTTTTTTTTTGAGTTTGGAACATTTCTGTCATTTTTTCTTAAACTCAGAAACTGGATGGAGTTGCAGGTTCTATATGTGTTTACGAAGGTTGCTTAGGGAGTAGGTTTGGTTAACGCATCTGCAATCATTAATTTACTTTCTTTATATTGTAGGTTAATGGTGCCGTTTTCACTTACAATTCTGATGCTATGGTAACTGCTATCAATATGCTGGATGCGATAAGTGTGTTTTGGAGATTCTATTGTTTTGATCGCAGACTGGTTGTCATCAAACATTGTTATAGGCAGTTCTTTTGTCAAGGTCCTTTAGTATAGGGTGACCAGGTGTTCTCATTTTCTGAGGACAGTCCTCATTTTTCAAGGGCTGTCCTCAGTTGCTTTCAGAAGTTCTCATATCCTCATTTGTCCTCATTTTCGGACGTTTGTTCTCATTTGTCCTCATTTTTCCGTAAATTCTTTCTTTACTTAAAATTTCAACATTAGGGCTGGGATTGCAGTGCCTCGCTCAACACTATCTTATGCACAAACTCTGTCTTAAGATGTAAACAAAATGCAAATCGTATTGCAGTGCCTCACTATCTTACGACAACCTCAGAGCTATCTTAAGTGAAATCGTAACTGGATGCGCGCGCAACAGTGCTCGCTCTGCGTCTCCCATTGGCTGGCTTCTTTCTCTTACGAGGACACGCGGAGGACTTACGCTTGAGGCACCGCAATACCAAGTTAAGATCGTTCTTAACCACGCCCATTCTACGAAAGTTCGTATGATTTAAGATCAGACTTAAGAACAAGGCACCGCAATCCCAGCCTAGAACTGAACATTAGCTGCTGAACTTATTAATTTGCAATACTGATTCTACAACTCGACAGAACGTAAAAAAATCCCGATTTCTTGATTCATTACATTTATTTTTAAATCATCTCCAACACTATTACATCCTTCGCGGAGGATCAAAATTGTGATGACATAAGGACATTGCATAATTTGTCCTCATTTTGCCTAAAAAATATCTGGTCGCCCTACTTTAGTACCCTGATCAACCATAATAGTTCTTGTATTGCACTAGCAGAGCAGCTGTAGCAAACAAGCTCTGCTTCGGCTGAAGAAAGAGCAACGCAATTCTGGTGAAATCCAATGAATTGGTGTTTCACCTACTAGAGATAAGCTGTCATTGATTTCCCATCAAATTTACAGTCGGCAGCAAAAGTATCCGAGCACTAGCAATAATCCCTGTCTAAAACAAGTACACTTAATACTGCTTTGTTAAATAAATCCTTGTCGAGTCATGTTCTTAGTCAGTCTAACAACATGATTCGACAAGGATTTATTTAACAAAGCAGCATTAAGAGTACCTTTTTTAGACAGGGATTATTGCTAGTGATCGGATACTTTTGATGCCAAGTGTACGATCCGACTTGTGATCTATGATACAGTCGGCTGCAAAATTATTCGAGCACTAGCCAATAATTCCTATGTTTAAAAAGTACACTTAAGACTGTTTTGCTAAGTAAATCCTTGTCGAATCATGTTCTTAGACTGATTAAGAACATGACTCGACAAGGATTTATTTAACAAAGCTGTATTAAGTGTACTTTTTTTTGGCAAGGATTATTGCTAGTGCTCGAATAATTTTGCAGCCGACTGTAGCTGCGATTGTTACAATAGTATGCCCTCTGAGATCATGCTTCGACAAATAGAGCAGGCGCATGTTTATAAACAAACGACGCGATTCTGCACCTTTTGCGCATGTAGGCAAAATATCTGCCTTCCCATTGGTGCTTTATCCCACCTTTTGCCTACATTCTAAAGTACAGTCGGCTGCAAAATTATTCGAGCACTAGCAATAATCCTTGCCAAAAAAAAGTACACTTAATACAGCTTTGTTAAATAAATCCTTGTCGAGTCATGTTCTTAATCAGTCTAAGAACATGATTCGACAAGGATTTACTTAGCAAAACAGTCTTAAGTGTACTTTTAAACATAGGAATTATTGGCTAGTGCTCGAATAATTTTGCAGCCGACTGTACGTGCAGAATCATCTGTCGCAGTGACATTACGTGCGCCTGCTCTATACAGTCGGCAGCAAAAGTATCCGAGCACTAGCAAAAATTCCTATATAAAAAAAAGTTGTTAAATGAAGTTTTGTTAAATAAATCCTTGTCGAATCCTATTCTTAGTCTCTAAAAAAAAACATGATTCGGCAAGGATTTGTTTAACCCTTTCGCTACCACTGGGACTTATATGTCCCAAGCTTAAATTAAAATATAATATGAAATTTTTTTTCTGAATGTTTTCTGTTCTTATTTTTTAGACCTGTAACTACCATGAATAGGTGGATAGAAATGTCAGTTGAAAAAATTCACTGTCTATTAAATGGACCACTTCAGATAAATTATTTAATACTTATTTTATTTTTCTCAGAAAAAAAATATATTGGTAGTGAAAGGGTTAACAAAACAGTATTAAGTGTTCTCTTTTTACACAGGAATTTTTGCTAGTACTGGGATACTTTTGCTGCCGACTGTATTTGCTTAAGATGGATGGATGGATGGATTTTTTACGCCGCTCTAGTGCTGCGCAGATGGGCAATTGGCGGTGGTCTGGGACACAACCCTACAGGTGGTCAGGAGACATGTCATCACAATTTTGATCCTCCACGGAAGGGATGGCTCTCCTGCTTCGGTAACCCCCAGAGGTATAATTTTTGATGAGAACATGGAGGGCATTGCGGCCACGACAGATTTTACGTGCACCAACCACCATTAGTGTACATGACGGTCTTTGGCTCGCTCGAGTACCGAACCCGCAATCTTCCAATTACGAGGCCGGCGCTCTACCGACTGGGCTACCGCGGCCCGTATTTTTTTAAGAGGGGACAATACCTAGGGTTACATACAAACGGAACGCTTGCAATTTCGATGACATAAATTTTGCAAGTTTTTTGGAAATACAGTCGGCAACAAAAGTAACATAGCACTAGTGAAAATTCCTATGTAAAAATTACATATAATGCAGATTTGTTAAATAAATCCTTGTCGAATCCTGTTCTTAGTCAGTCTAAGTACATTATTCGACAAGGATTTATTTAACATAACGGTGTTGAGTGTGCTTTTTTTCACATAGGAATTTTTGCTAGTGCTCGGATACTTTTTTTTTTGCCGACTACAGTCATACATTTGGAACGCCTGCAAACGGCTTTGCAACTGGAAGTGTTTCATTTGTATATACCCCCTAATCCCTCAGATAGCCGTTCCCAATCTCCCTTCCGTGGAGGATCAAAATTGTGATGGCATGTCTCCGGATCACCTCTAGTGGTGTGTCACAGACCGTCGCCAATTGCCCATCTGCGCAGCATTAGTGCGACGCAAAACACAACCACCGCCACCAACGTTCCCAATGTTATTCAATGGGTAAATTTGTTTTTCCACAATTACTCATTACCTAATGTATTTTTTTAACTCCGTTTTCACAGTCAGAAAATTCATAAGCATTGAATTAGAACTTATTTTCGGAAAAATGATTTTTATAAATTTTTACATTTTAATTTTGAGTTCAAAAATGCAATTTCTTACAAAGTGCATTTTTCTCATTTTTTAGTAGCAAAATGAAATATTAAAAAAAAAAAAACAATTTTTGAAAATGAGTACTAATTTAACGCTCATGAATTTTCTGAATGTGAAAACAGAATTGAAAGATATTCCTTAGTTAATGAGTAACTATGGAAACAAATTTTCCCATAAAATAACATGGGCCACTGTTGTCGACGAGATTACAGTTGGCAGCAAAATTATTCGAGCGCTGGCAATAATTCCGATGTAAGAAAGTACATTTAATACTGTTTTGTTAGATAAATTCTTGTCGAATCGTGTTCTTAGACTGACTAAGAACATGACTCGACAAGGATTTATTTAACAAAGTAGTAATAAGTGTACATTTTTTTTTTACACAGCGCTCGAATAAGTTTGCTGCCGACTGTAGGCACAGTCGGCAGCAAAAGTATCCGAGCACTAGTAATAACCGCTGTCTAAAAAGGTACACCTAATACTGCTTTGTCAAATAAATCCTTGTCGAGTCATGTTCTTAGTCAGTCTAAAAACATGATTTGACAAAGATTTTTTTACAAAACAGTATTACAGTCGGCTGCAAAATTTTTCGAGCACTAGCAATAATCCTTGCCAAAAAAAAGTACACTTAATACAGCTTTGTTAAATAAATCCTTGTCGAGTCATGTTCTTAATCAGTCTAAGAACATGATTCGACAAGGATTTACTTAGCAAAACAGTCTTAAGTGTACTTTTTAAACATAGGAATTATTGGCTAGTGCTCGAATAATTTTGCAGCCGACTGTACGTGCGGAATCATCTGTCGCAGTGACATTACGTGCGCCTGCTCTATACAGTCGGCAGCAAAAGTATCCGAGCACTAGCAAAAATTCCTATATAAAAAAAAGTTGTTAATTAAGTTTTGTTAACTAAATCCTTGTCGAATCCTATTCTTAGTCTCTAAAAAAAAACATGATTCGGCAAGGATTTGTTTAACAAAACAGTATTAAGTGTTCTCTTTTTACACAGGAATTTTTGCTAGTACTCGGATACTTTTGCTGCCGACTGTATTTGCTTAAGATGGATGGATGGATGGATGGATGGATTTTTTACGCCGCTCTAGTGCTGCGCAGATGGGCAATTGGCGATGGTCTGGGACACAACCCTACAGGTGGTCAGGAGACATGTCATCACAATTTTGATCCTCCACGGAAGGGATGGCTCTCCCGCTTCGGTAACCCCCAGAGGTATAATTTTTGATGAGAACATGGAGGGCATTGCGGCCACGGCAGATTTTACGTGCACCAACCACCATTAGTGTACATGACGGTCTTTGGCTCGCTCGAGTACCGAACTCGCAATCTTCCAATTACGAGGCCGGCGCTCTACCGACTGGGCTACCGCGGCCCGTATTTTTTTAAGACAGTCGGCAACAAAAGTAACATAGCACTAGTGAAAATTCCTATGTAAAAATTACATATAATGCAGATTTGTTAAATAAATCCTTGTCGAATCCTGTTCTTAGTCAGTCTAAGTACATTATTCGACAAGGATTTATTTAACATAACGGTGTTGAGTGTGCTTTTTTTTCACATAGGAATTTTTGCTAGTGCTCGGATACTTTTTTTTTGCCGACTACAGTCATACATTTGGAACGCCTGCAAACGGCTTTGCAACTTGAAGTGTTTCATTTGTATATACCCCCTAATCCCTCAGATAGCCGTTCCCAATCTCCCTTCCGTGGAGGATCAAAATTGTGATGGCATGTCTCCGGATCACCTCTAGTGGTGTGTCACAGACCGTCGCCAATTGCCCATCCGCGCAGCATTAGTGCGACGCAAAACACAACCACCACCACCACCGTTACCAATGTTATTCAATGGGTAAATTTGTTTTTCCACAATTACTCATTACCTAATGTATTTTTTTAACTCCGTTTTCACAGTCAGAAAATTCATAAGCATTGAATTAGAACTTATTTTCGGAAAAATGATTTTTATAAATTTTTACATTTTAATTTTGAGTTCAAAAATGCAATTTCTTACAAAGTGCATTTTTCTCATTTTTTAGTAGCAAAATGAAATATAAAAAAAAAAAAAAAACAATTTTTGAAAATGAGTACTAATTTAACGCTCATGAATTTTCTGAATGTGAAAACAGAATTGAAAGATATTCCTTAGTTAATGAGTAACTACGGAAACAAATTTTCCCATAAAACAACATGGGCCCATCCCATAAAATAACAATAATCCTTGCCAAAAAAAAGTACACTTAATACAGCTTTGTTAAATAAATCCTTGTCGAGTCATGTTCTTAATAAGTCTAAGAACATGATTCGACAAGGATTTACTTAGCAAAACAGTCTTAAGTGTACTTTTTAAATATAGGAATTATTGGCTAGTGCTCGAATAATTTTGCAGCCGACTGTAAGTGCACTTTTTTGATATCGTAATTATTGGCTAGTGCTCGGTTACTTTTGCTGCCGACTGTACTGCCTGCTCTTAACAAACAAATATTAAATGCCCATCTTTTAAGTAGAAATTATTACTAGTGCTTCAATAATTTTGCTGCCGACTGTAAGTATAAGAAACTACAGTCGGCAACAAAAATATCCGGGAACTAGGAAAAATTCCTATATAAAAAAAGTACACTTAATACTGTTTTGTTAAATAAATCCTTGTCGAATCCCGTTCTTAGTCAGTCTAAGAACACGATTCGACAAGGATTTATTTAACAAAACGGTATTAAGTGTCCTTTTTTATATAGGAATTTTTTCTAGAGCTCGAATACTTTTGCTGCCGACTGTATAATAAGGTTGAGTGTGTTTTACCTCGCACTAGTGCTATGCTATGGGCGACTGGCGACGGTCTGGGACTTATCTTTAAAAGGGTGAACCGGAGATACAGTCGGCAGCAAAAGTATCCAAGCACTAGCAATAATCCCTGTCTAAAAAAAGGACACTTAATAATGCTTTGTTAAATAAATCCTTGTCGAGTCACTTTCTTAGTCAGTCTAAGAGAGGTTGACCAGATTAAAGTACCTTTAAAATGGAGAAGTGTTAAAAATTGCTACAATTATCCAACTATGGATGCATTTTTTCATTTCTAATAAATAAGGACTAAAAATAAAGTATTATTTATTAATAATTTACTTTCTACATTTTTTAAAAACGTAGAAAAATGCCTAAAAAAAAAAAAAAGTCCCCATTTGTCCCTAGAAAATGGGGACGTTTGGTCAGTATAGTCTAAGAACAGGATTCGACAAGGATTTATTTAACACAACAGAATTACAGTCGGCTGCAAAATTATTCGAGCACTAGCCAATAATTCCTATGTTAAAAAAGTGCACTTAAGACTGTTTTGTTAAATAAATCCTTGTCGAATCATGTTCTTAGACTGACTAAGAACATGACTCGATAAGGATTTATTTAACAAAGCAGTATTAAGTGTACTTTTTTTAGACAGGGATTATTGCTAGTGCTCGAATAATTTTGCAGCCGACTGTACATTTTTGATGTCGGAATTATTCGCTAGGGCTCGAATACTTTTGCTGCTGACTGTACGCTAAAATAAACTAGCAGCATCCCTGACGTTCAAATTTTAGATTTTGAAAAAACAAAAAAAGCGAGAGAAAGAAAATGAAGAAAGAAAACAAAAATTAGAAAATGGGGACAGGTTACCTTAGTACTGAGGTTACAGTCGGTAACAAAATTCTCCGAACACTAGTGAAAATTCCTATGTAAAAAAAAGTACACTTAATACAGTTTTGTTAAATAAATTCTTTTCGAATCCTGTTTTTAGATTGATTAAGAACAGGATTCGACAAGGATTTATTTAACAAAACTGTATTAGGTGTACCTTTATTATATAGGAATTTTGCTAGTGTTCGGAGACTTTTGTTACCGACGACTGTACAGTCGGCGCCAAAGTATCGGAACACTAGCAAACATTCCTATGTAAAAAGGGTATATTTATTACTGTTTTGTTAAATAAATCCTTGTTGAATCATGTTTTTAGACTAAGAACAGGATTTGACAAGGATTTATTTAACAAAACCGTATTACAGTCGGCTGCAAAATTATTCGAGCACTAGCAATAATCCTTGCCAAAAAAAAGTACACTTAATACAGCTTTGTTAAATAAATCCTTGTCGAGTCATGTCTTAATCAGTCTAAGAACATGATTCGACAAGGATTTACTTAGCAAAACAGTCTTAAGTGTACTTTTTAAACATAGGAATTATTGGCTAGTGCTCGAATAATTTTGCAGCCGACTGTAAGTGCTTTTTTTTAGATAGGAATTTTTGCTAGTGCTCGAATACTTTTGCTGCTGACTGTAAACCTGAAAACAGAAGATTTTCCCAGAAAATCTGGTTACTTCATAAAGGCAAAACCCAGAATTAACAATTATTTATACTGCATTTGGTATTTTGAATCTAAACTGAAATTTCGCAGAAAACTTTTCTAAAGATATTTTATTATTATTTAATCGTCATGTTACTGTAAATGTACTGATATTTCGAAAAAATAAGTTTTGAAAAAACAGCATGAATTTGATAGAACATGTTCAAAATAATAAACTGCTATATGTAGGAGTTCTAATTTATAACTTTAGCAAAAAGTCACATTGAATCATTCGAAACATGTTTGATTCATTCCATATTACATTGAAACACATACCGGTTTACCCATTCTCATCATCATCATCATTGGAGGGGTTATCGAATGTTTTCTTCTTCCTTACGATTGTTGAGCGCGAGCGGAGTACACCGTGTGTTGTGTTGTGTGTTGGTGAGTGTGTTGTTTTCCTATGGCTGACAAGGATAAGGATAATCGGCCTTTAGCTAATGTGTTTAAAAAACATGCTGGTCGGGCAAAAGAACGAGTAAGTTTAATTTCATTTTCATAATATTATTGAATCTGTGAATAATTTTACATTCTTCAAAAGGAATCTTGAGAACAAGTTCTGATTTGCAATGTTTACCTTTAGTAACCGGTGTTTTTGTTTGTTTATAATGTTTTGAAACTAGTTTTAAAACATTCTTGATCAATATAAATTATAAATATTACTTGTTTCCTCAAAATTACGAAATCATCTTATTGTTCTTTAGTTGAGAACAATTTTGTTCTTAATAGTTAAATGCTTCTTTAATGTTAATTTTCTTTTTATTATTGCTTTAATAGTGATCTATTTTTCAGTTTAATTAAAAATATCTTTTTCATTTTTATCATTTAAAATATTTTGGTTATTTTTTGAGGGGTTTTGCATTAAAAAAATTATCGACTTTAATAATGCCGAACTTTTAACTTAAATAAAAAATAAATTGACTTCTCATTGTTATAATTTCGAAAAGAATCCTTTTATATTGTCAGGATTTTCACAAAAATAAAGAAAAAAAGTTCTTTCAAATTCAGAGAAGGAAAACAAGCAAGTATAAGTTGCCGAGAAGTTCTGTTCTCAAGTTGGTACGCGAGAGGTGCCGTGCCGGTTTGGATCCCAGGTCGTGCGCTTCGGCCTTGCCGTTAGGCATTTTTCATGGTTTTCTCAGAAACTTGTGAAATAACAGGCTAGAACCGTTTCGAAAAAAAAAAAAAAAACTTGCTTTTTTTTTTTTTTTTTTTACTTTTTTTTTTCTTTTTAATTTTGCTTAAAATTTTCTTAAACGAGTGCAACTGAAAAAGTTTTTCAAAACTTTCATTTTCACAATTTTACAAATTTAAAATTCCTCACTTATTTTTACCAATTAGCAATCATCTGTAGGCCCAATTATGAAAACACATTTTTTCTTAATAATTAAATGCTTCTTTAATGTTATTATTTTTTTTTAATTTGAGGTGAAATCCCAGTTTGCAGTACCCCTTGGCACTTTGGCGACTTCTGCTGGTGCGATCTCGGCGAGCTCATAGACATCATTTACTTTCCAAGACGACAGCTGTTAATGTTGATGATTGTTTTCACATGCAAATTAAATTGAAATTTTCAATCGTTCTGGAAATTTGAATACAAAAAATATCGACAAACACCATTTTTAAATGTGAATTACACCATTGAGCTCACGTGAACAAAAGTCACATTCAATATAATAAAAATAGTACTAAAATATGTATTATTAAAAGTGAAATATTTAAATTTAGATCTTTATTTTCCTTCTGTAGATTGCAGAGGTTGGTATTAAGAAGTATGTTCGCTTCGCGAGAACTGAAACTAAAGAAGAAAAAAAAACTCTGGATACTGCTGATTTGCCATGTACGAAAATCGGAACTGCCGCTGTCAGTATGCTCGCTTTGCGAGCATTAAAACAAAAAGAGAATAAAATAAACACTGGATACTCCTAATTCCCAGTGCATGGGTCAGTAAATGCATGAAAATTTGTACAGCCGTGGTCAGTATCCCTGATTTATGCTTGCTTCGCGAACATAAACACAAAAAAGAACATCTCTGGATACCCCTAATTTGCAGCGCATGAATCACTAAATGCATGAAATATGTACTGCAGTGATTAGTATTCTGATGCAAGATCGCTACGTGAGCATTAAAAATAAATAAATAATAATCACTGAATGCACCTAAATCATAGTGCATGAATAAAAAAAATCTTACATATAATAATAAGGTTCAGAAAATGCATGGAAAATCTATACTGCAAGAATGACAAACATGCCTTCCTCCCCCCCCCCCCTTTTTTTTTCTAAATTGATTAAAAAATTGTTTTAAACAATAAAATATCATTTGAAAACACTAAAATCTAGAATTCATCTACTTACAGCATACCTCAGTGATGCCGCGAGACTTTTAAAATCCTGGGTCCTTGGGACCCATGAGTTTAAAAGATCTGGATCTTTTTTTCAAAAAATGGGTCCCCACATAAATGAATTTATATATTACAGATATAAATTAAAATTTTATCTTATTGTAGATGGAAAAGTTTTTTAGGAATTTTTAACCAGCTCTTTTTGAGATTGTCTTAAACTAGTATTATGTAGGAGGTGGTTGTTGTTAAGAAACAACTGAAAACATTTAGCTCAATGTGCTCTGGAACCAGAGAAAAAAAAAAAAAAAAAAAAGATAGAGAGAGAGGGGAAAAAAAATTATTATAATAGCTAATTATTATTATTTTAAACTAGAAACATTTTTAAAATTTCATCGAAATTATTAGCATTAAAAAAACAGAAGGAGAAAAAAGTTTTTTTTTTTTCTTTTTACCTTGAGAAATGTAGAGTTTTCAGATAAGCAGATTGGTTACAAAATTTAGTTACACATTACACTTCAAATACAGTAAAGGATCCATTATCCGACAATCGCGGGACCAACCTGATTCAGGTTATCGGCCCCTGCCGAAAACGGAAATATCATGTCTACAAAAGCTACCTCAAGTCCCCCACTCTTCATCTTTACCACAAAATAACTTACCTGTAAACTGTACTGATAACTTAAATAAAGTATTAGAGAAAATATTAAAAGAAGTGTACTAACTTATCTGTAAACGAAATTACTATAATAATAATAATAATCTGAAATTAGCAAAAATATTTTATCTTTTGCTTAATACAGCAAACATATTACTTTTTTTTTTTTAATCCTTAGGTTTTCTTAATAATAAAATATCTTGAATCTTAATAAGAGACATAATGTCATGTTCCTGTAATTACGATCGCTTATCCGTTTCATTTGGTTTTGTTTTGTTTGAACGAACTTAGAACGCGGCAAGGTGATGTGATTGAATGTATCGGCACATTTAACTGGTAACTTTTTCATATCAGGCCTTCGTTTTCGCGTTTCAGAATTTGTTTCCGCAGCAACTACTCGTGTGTGTTTATCGTATTGGATTGGTATATCATAATGGAATTGGATAGAAATGTTTTTGGATTCTTTGAAAGAACGGTTTTGCGACCATTTTTCAAATTTCGTATTTTGGCTAAGCTTTGATAGCGGACACCAATTGGTGATTCGTTATGCAGTGATGTGGTTTGGTGTATCGTACACTTTTAACTAATAATCTTTTCGCATCAAAGTTCTTTTTTTAATCTCGGAGTAGGAACTTTGCTTTTGATTTCACGCCGACCGCTTTTTTGTGTTTATCGTAAAGGATAGGTTCTTTTTCCTTTATGGTAAAATGGAGTTTTAAAGTTTTTTTTTTTTTTTTTTCTTTTCTTCGTCAAGCAGAAAGCTTTAAAAATATAAGGAAAAAATCAGTTTTAAACAAGAAATATATTTTAAAATTTGCATTTTTTTTAAGAACGAAAATTACGCATCCTCTGGAACCCGTCACAATAAATTTTT
Organism: Salticus scenicus; assembly: GCA_963930645.1. Classification (NCBI taxonomy): domain Eukaryota; kingdom Metazoa; phylum Arthropoda; class Arachnida; order Araneae; family Salticidae; genus Salticus; species Salticus scenicus. The sequence continues at coordinate 267,203,937 of OZ005651.1, read as the reverse complement.
CACATAATTAAATATTAGATTAATTATTAATTTAATATAATTAGGTGTATTACAACTAATATCCTAATAACATATATCTAACATTACAATGCAAATGTATTCAAACAAAAGCCCAGAAAACCCCAAGTGGGTTGGGTTTTTCTAGAAAAACCCTGGTTTTTGCCAACCTTGGCTGAGATACAAAAGAAAACCAATTCAGTACACCTCAAAACGTGTAAATTGGGTGAAATCTCAAATCCCATTTTTGATAATATAAAAGTATTTCAAAATGTCTTTCGAATGAAGTATTAAAAATAATTTAATCATAATTAGAATTTGAAATGCGCATATTAGAATAAAATTTTATTTGCAATTAAATGTAAATTAAAATATAAATATATTTTTTTTTATTCTCCAAAATTTCTCTCAGTAAAAGATTCTTTTCTTTCGCCCCACTTTTAAGATATTGTTTTCCAATTCTTCTATCTCTGTGACTGGAAGTTGCCATGGTAACAAAAAATACCAACTGTTCAAGCAGGAAACGCAAGAATTTCAGAAGCGTGGATTAAGAATGTCGTTAAACACTTCAAGGATGCAGAAAATTAAAAAATTTAACTCATTCAGTTTTTGAAAAAATATTTCAATCTTTTCAGATATGAATCGTCTGACCAAGATCTATATGCAAAAAAAAAAAAAAAAAGATTTATCTCTAAAAGATTTTGAGTTATAAAATGTTTTGTGAAAAAATCGATGTTTTGTAAAATTAAAAAATATGGATCGCTAATCTGTATTTTGTAAAAATGTTTATATGGTTCGAAAGAGGATTAAATGACCTTTCAAAATATACCAGTTATTAAGAAAGAGGTCAAATAGTCTTTCGTACAGGGCGATTCAAAAATGCTGATTGAGAAAAAGAGAAATTTTGGACCCGTTTTAAAACTTTTTTAAAAAATATAAAAAATCTGTATTTTTTTTTTTTTTTTTTTTGATACTGTTAAAATTAGGAATAAATGCTCTTTCTCATGGTACAGGTGTATTTTCAATATCTGCGACTGCTAAACTTCGATGGCTTTACAAAAAAGTGCGAAATTTTCTCTCCGTGTTTCTTCTTTTGAGGAACGCACTGAATTCTATGTGGAGGGTGGAAATTATGATCTGCTCGCTTTTTAATTAGACATTGTCCGACGTTTTAATTAATATCTCCGGAACTAATTAAATTTCTTTTTTCACTATGCACTCGGGCAGGCTTCTGAGCACCCGTAGTATGTCAAATTTTGTAGTTCTGCATTCAATAGGGGTTGAACGCATAGATGCTCAGACAAACAGACATCTTTTACTATTATAGATGGTTAGCCAACTAATGGTTAATACTTGACGGGTATGAGTAGTTTTTAGCTACTTGCTTAGCTTATATCTATTAATTTATGCATCTTACGTATATTAATAACTTAAATATTTATCTGTTAACTTCTCTGCAGTATGGTTGATGTAACCAGGGTTGTTCGGTTTTTCCCATAGTGGAAAAAACCTGGTTAAAACCGTCCCGGACAAAATACCGTTTTGTCCACTATTAAATTTTTTGCAAGTACTAAATAAAAAGTTATCTTTATTCTTTCCCTATATATAAAACAATTCTTTATCAATGTGTATGTGCGCTCGTGAAATACGGTCAGCTGGTCACCATTGGTGACCAATATTTTTTAACAACTTGCAATGTTTTCAATTTTAAGGAAACTTTTTTTTTTTAATATATATTTTGATGAAAGAATTGTTCCTAGAATCGGGCTCCAATTCTACTTTCGATGCGACCTAACTTTCCCTGCTTTGATTCCTGCTTCTCTCGTCACTTTTTGAAATACTTTGTTGAATTAGGGGATTTATGCATCTCCGTGCATGTTTCACAACTTGGTACTAAATTATTGCGCCATTTACTATTGCTAAATTATTGCGCCTCGGTACTATATATTGCATATGCTATCGACCTGGAGGTGAATCGTTGTACCTGTGTAATGATGTATCAATGCCGATGGTGTATTGGTTTAATGAAAATAATATAACCAGTTTTATTTTGTTAAATTTAAACAGGTATTTCCTGATGTGAAAAAAAGAAATCATTCAAGCCTAATAAATAATTGGTTTTTATATATAGAATCTTAATTTCTATATTCAAGTAAATTTTGAAACTGAAAAAGGGGGGAAAAAAAAGGAAAGGGAGAAAACGGCGGAGAATATTTTTTACGGGCTACCAGAATTTTTTGTTGGTGGCCATTTTTTATTTTTATTTATTTATTTTTTTTTTTTTTAGATTCCTGAACCCTGTGTACGTGAATATAATCAATTCAAATATTTCAAAATAGACGTGATGGTAATATTTCAAAATAGACGTAATATTACCTTTTAAAAATTTGTTATTAAGCATGATGAAATGAATGGTTCACATATTTCATGGAATTTTTTATTTTCTGAAAATACATTGGTAAGGAAAGTATTGTAATCATGACAAAAATTTGACTTTGTGATGTTGGTGTATCTACATGTTTTTAGGTTCCGTGAGTTCATTTTTGCTATTTTACGATGATGTATGTATATCTGAGTAGAGTGAACACAGTATTGTGTAAATGCTCTGTTCAAATGAGCTAAAAATTGGTACATATGTTACAGGTTATCGTAGCACAAACTGTATACATCTTAGAGAATCTAGCACAGATTTTTTTTTTTTAACCAGGATGCAAAGACAAATTCTTTATCATTATAGCCTATGGGCTCAAATAATTTAAAATGTGATAGCATCTGAATTCCTTATTCAATTTAGTTGAAACAGGCTATGGAAAATGTGATTTCTTTCTTTTTTTTTTTTTTTTGGTGGGGGGGGGGGGGTTGTCTATTAGGGATTTTATTTAATTGTTTAATTCTCTTTTTAAAAAGTTTGTCTACAAGTTGAACTTATTAAAAATATTAATAGTCAAAATAAAAATATTAATCGTGCCGATCTTGCCTTAAAACAAATTAAGAAAAATGACTGAATAACTTGTACATTAACGGATAAAACTCGTAAAATAGCCATCCTAAACCGAACTGATTATGATAATAAAATACAAGAAACCATTATAGAAATTGGTACAACCGAAGTAAAGACTGACCCCAATAGAAAATTAACTGAAAAGTCCAACAATTAATTAAGAAAGGAAACTGGTCCGAAAATCAACACCCCGCTATATTAACTTTGCCCCTAATACCCCTCGCCTATTTGTCTATTTTGAAGATCATAAACCCCACCCAAAATTTTGACCAATTGTTAATAAGAGGAAGGACCGACCTACCCTTTAGAAAAATATGTGATAGTTGTTGTCTACCGCACACTTTTACCACAGTTAACTAACAGTTTAAATTCTACTGAAGATTTCATTAAGCAAATAAGAGAATTAGAAATAAATAAAAATGATCATTTAGTAAGTTTTGATGTTATTAATTTGTACCCATCCATCGAAGTTAATGAAATCTCACAAGGAAACATTCAAAAGGTGTCATCTTCAAAAAGTATTGAAAAAAATATATGTGATTCTACTCTTCATAAAACACCAGAAAATGAAAATATTATCGGCTGAAATAAATTACAGCGGCCACAAAAAATTATCAAATTTAAGCATATTTGGCGATTTAGCGCTGTTAGGCGATATGTTTGCTAGCACCGAGATTGCCGTGTACGAACAGAGCCGTGTTTTGCTTTTCTGCCAAGTACTCAAAATCAATCGCCTAGCAGTGTCAAATCGCCAAATATGCTTAAGTTTGATAATTTTTTCTGGTCGCTGTAATTAATTTCAGCCGATATTTTTTTCATTTTCTGGTGTTTTATGAAGAGTAGAATCACATATATTTTTTTCAATACTTTTTGAAGATGACACCTTTTGGATGTTTCCTTGTCAGATATAATCAACTCAGCTATTAAAGAAAAATATGAAACCACTATTGCTAATACTTTAATAGCCACAAGCAATCTAATCTTGCGCGAAAGTTTTTTTTAAGTTTAAGTAAACAAAATATGGGCGTCTCTATGGGCTCACCCATATCAGGGATCGTTGCTGAATTCAAATTGAGACTAATGGAAGACAAAATTATGGATTTAATGAAAAATAAAATCAAATTCTGGGTCCGCTATGTAGATGATATTTTTGCTGCAATCCAAAATAATCATGACCCAAAAGAAATTCTTAATCAACTTAACCAATTAGAGGAAAATATAAAATTCACTTTTGAAGAAGAAAATAATAACGAAATTAACTATCTAGATGTCAAAATCAAAAGAATTAACAACCACATTAAAACTACCGGAAACCCACTGTAAGTAACGAAATAATAATCAATAAAAGTGAACCCCCTATCGCTATAAAATCAACACAATACCATATATTAACCGGGCTATCCTGATATGTTCGGGCAAATATGGCTTAAATAAAGAACTGAAGTTCATTAGTAAATTAACCACTGAAGCAGGGTACCCCAAAAAACTTGTAAACAACCCCCCCCCCCCCCAAAAAAAAAAAAAAAAAAAAAATCACGTTCTCTATATCTATAAGAGAGAAGGACCGACCTACCCTTTAGAAAAATATGTGATAGTTGTTGTCTACCGCACACTTTTACCACAGTTAACTAACAGTTTAAATTCTACTGAAGATTTCATTAATCAAATAAGAGAATTAGAAATAAATAAAAATGATCATTTAGTAAGTTTTGATGTTATTAATTTGTACCCATCCATCGAAGTTAATGAAATCTCAGATATAATCAACTCAGCTATTAAAGAAAAATATGAAACCAGGCACATCAAATAACATTAAAAATGCCACCAGCAAATTTAACTTAAATATTCTGATTAAACCCAATCCTAGTACCTATATTTCAATTAATAAGAAGCAACAAAGATCAAATTTCCCCTATCGAAACTGCAGGCATATATAAAATCCCACTTAAAAACCAAAATAATGAAGACTATTACTACATAGGAGTAACCAAAAGAAAAATAAAAACCAGAATTAAAGAACACCAAAATGAGTCAAGTATAATAAAAAAGCCACTGCCCTGGCCAGATGCCATCAAGAAAATAATATCGATATAAATTTTAACAGCGTAACAAAAATAGCGAACTATAATAACCAGAATTACGTGTTTTTTTGGAGAGAGCATCGAAATTGTGCATAACAGAAACGTCATTAACAACTAACGAGAACAACCACAAATCGGTTTAAAATTTATTTATTTATTTTTTTAATTAGTTTTAAAGAATTTTTAATATACTTAATTGTATTACTATAATTTACCACCTACATATGCAAGTTTTCATATGTAGGCGGTAAATTATAACCTAATATAAAATTATATTAGATTTTAGTTTCTAGTGCTGACTCTAGAACAAAAGAGGCACTATAATGTTCTCAAAAAGGACATAACATTCTCATAGATAACACCGTATAACATTCACATATAAGATATTATAATATTCTCAAAAACAGCAGTATAATGTATTAAAAAATGATGCTATTCTCAAAAAACTTACTCATGTGTCTTATTTTGAATTAGATTTGAATATGTTTTTTGCCGTAATGTCAGTGGAGGCCTTCATGTGGAGACTCGGTAAGTTTTTGGGGTTGTGTTAGTGTGTTTGTCTGTCTCGCGATAGCAGCTACAAAAATCACCCTATTGACTTGCAACTTGGTACACATGTTCACGAGCCACACAGAATTAGCTGTATAGTTTAGGGTGTGTATTCCATTTGTAGTTTGTATACAGAGGCACACCAAAGTTTTTCTTATCATTATGGCTTATGTACAGAATTTGTATGTATTGCAATAGTGGCCACAAAAGTACTCCGATTGACTTATAGATTGGTACAGATGTTTGGCACTACACAGAAATAGCTGTATGAATTTTGTTTATATTCATAGTTGCTAACTTCCTAATTAATATACCGTAGTATTGTTTGTACCCACCTTTTTTTTTCACACTCGTCTTTTTTTAGAATATTTTTCTTCTTACTTCAGTGCAATTACTTTTGGAGAGAATAACTCTAAAAATTAAGTGGTGTAGAAAAAAAGGGTGGGTACTAGCAGTGCCACGGAATATTAATTAGGATGTTGGCATCTATGTCTATATTGCTTATGGTTCGTGTACAGGGACAGATCAAAGTTTTTCATCATATCATTATGGCATATGGGCAGAATATCAGATAAACAAATTTTAACATGGGGGGGAAATACAATTTTTTATTAAAATCACACAATTAACTGTGGAAGAAAATCATATTTATGTATATATTAAATCATATATTAAATATGATTTTCTTCCACAGTTAATTGTGTGATTTTAATAAAAAATTGTATTTCCCTCCCAGTGTTTAATGGTGTTTTCCTTTACCTGCGGCTTATTTTCTGTTGAGCTATCTAAATGATAGACCAGAGATGTTTCTGCCTAAAAGGTTTTCTGAGTGAGTAATGCAGACCGGGATGTCGGCCTGGATAGCTCAGTGGTAGAGCATTGACCTTGTAAGTCAAAGATCCGGGGTTCGATTCCCGGTCCAGGCATTATTTTCACTCAGTCGGAAAAATAAAATAAAATTTCAATAAATAAAATTTTAACATGGTTAAACTGAATTTAACAAATTGAAATTAACATACATTTTTGAGATGCTTAAAAGCACAAAGCTGCTACATTTTTCTGTAGAAAAATGTGTGTTTAACCTTTTCCTTACGGCGGGCCCGACGTATAAACCCCAAACTTCACGTAGACCAAATCCCGGCTATGTTACAGCAGCCGTACCTTAGTATTTTCTTCCCTCTCAGGAGAACGGTGCGTCAATCATTTGGGACGAACAAAGGATTCCCTATTCTTCCAGAGTGGAGTGTTGGCAACGCCCACACTCTATTGCGATAATACAATTTTTTCGTATTTGGCTGTGTAAAGAGCTTTTCACATGCTTATTGGCGACTTATTGGCTTTTCTCTTGTTTTGTCGTTGTGTTCCGATGAATATTTCTCCTTCCTCATTCTTCTAAGGTATTGAGACGTGTTCAACTGCTTTTTATTTTTAGTAATTTTAATTCTTTTTTCTATTATGGCTACGAGATTTAAAGGTCTTACTAAGAATGAGACTGATAAGTTAATGAATTTGACTCTGAAAATTATGCTGACAGTGATTCCGATTGTGATATTGATATTAATCAATCAGCAAACTGTCCGTCTGATGAGAGCAGAAATGCAGTTGATAATACTCGAAATTCAGAGAGAGAATTTGAATGGAAAAAGTCCCTGAAAAAACAGACTCAGTAAATATCCTTGATTTTACAGGTGTGCTCGGATTAAAGATAAATATGCAAACACAAGATCCATATGAATTTTTCAAAGTGCTTTTTAATGAGGGTGTTCTTTATTTGATAAGTAAAGAGACAAATAGGTATGCAAAGCAAGTTTTGGATCTGAAACCTGATACCTCTGTAAAAAGAAAACACTCCCCTGAATGAAAATATACGACACCTTGTGAAATAGAAAAATTTCTTGGCATTATTTTGTTGGTGGGTCATGTAGAGAAAGGTAAACTTCAAGATTATTGGTCAACAAATGAATTGATTGAAACTCCAATCTTTCAAAAAATAATGCCTAGGGATAGATTCTTTGAAATTTTAAAGTTTTTGCATTTTTCCAATAATGATGATAAGCCATCTAAGGAATCTTCTGAATATGACAGGTTTTGGAAAATAAGAAACCTTTTTGAAATGTTAAATAAAATTTTCAAAGAGGTATACGAACCAACAGAGCACCTTTTCTTGGATGAAGTTATTATAAAATTCAAGGGACGTGTTGCTTTCAGGCAATACATACCTAAGAAAAGGAAGCAGTGGGGTATAAAAGTTTACAAAATCTCGGACAAAACTGGATATACTTACGATATGAGAGTATACCTTGGTAAAGATAAGACAAAAAATATGTCAGCATCTTATAATGTAGTAAATCTAATGACAGAATGTATAAGTGGTAAAGGCCATAAGTTATTCATGGATAACTTTTTTTCTTCTCCTGATTTATTTAATGATATTCTAAATAAGAAGCAAATCAATGCCTGTGGAACAGTTCGATGTAATCGAAAAAATTTCCCTAAAGACATATCTCTGACTAAGATGAAAGAAGGAGAAATTAAAACACGATATGGGCAATGCCTAACTTCTCTTTGCTGGAAGGATAAGAGAGATGTATACATAAGCAGTATGCATCACTCTATATATCAAAACACTGTCTCATATTCGAGTTGGAATGTGGGGGGGGGGAGACTTTTGGAACACCCTGTATATATATATATATATATATATTTCTAGTGTCTCAAAATTTTTGAAAAAATGAAAAAATATTAATAAATTTATGTTTTATTCTGGGCAATTCATTGCCTCCGTATTTCAACCTCGAAATTGTATATTTTAATTTATTTTTAAAGAATATTGTAAACTTAAAAAAAAAAAAAATCGTATGTGATAGAGATTAAGGCCGATTGACTGTATAAGGGCCTTTGTAGTAGGATGGCGTGTGAGATTATTTACACGAGGTACAGAGAAAACCATTGAAAACTCCAAACAGCTAGACCGACTTACCCGACTTGTTATCGAACCCAGCACCTCTCGTCTATGGCCTTCTAAAGCAGTACCTCTATGTCACTGGTGGAGTAACGTGAAGTATCAACAATGTACGTACAAAAAAGATCCCCACTGACACGCATACATGTCTTTTCTTTCTTTCTGTTTTTTCTCTTACTTTCTTTCCTTCTTTTTTACTTCCTTATTTGGACGTAGAACGTTGCAAATTGGTACATAGGTTAGTTATAACATCTAGTTTTTTTTTTTTTTTTTTTTAAGGCTTTATAAAATAAGAGAACATCAGTCTTCTAATAATAAACGTACCAAAATAAAGGATACAAGTGAGACTTAGTGCAATGTTTTTTTAACCGACTTCAAAAAAAGAAGGAAGGTTCTCAATTCAAACCGTATGTTTTTTTTATGTTTGTTAGCTCATAACTTCTGAACGGATGCTCCGATTTTGATACTTTTTGTTTTGTTGAAAAGGTCTTGGTCTGCAATAGGTCCCATTGTAATATCTTTACGATCTAAAGAAAATACAGGGTGCCCCAAAAAATCAGTCCCAACTCTTTTAACTGCTAAACGGCTGCAGCTATAGTGATAAAAATGGTACGTAAGTATAGTAAAGTGGCCCTGCAGTACAAGGTTAAACTGCTTGCTGCGCCACCTGGTGGAAAATAGTGGAGTTAGTGTTCCTATCTCGAAAACGGTTCTAGAGAAAAAAAGTGAATTAGAAAGTTGAAGATTATCATCGATTTAGTACAAAAAGACAGTTTAGACATTCATGCTAGCGTTTCTATCTCGGAAACGGTTCAAGACAGGGGAAAAAAGTTAATTATAAAATTGCAGAGCATCATCGATTTAGTACGAAAAGATAGTTTTGACATTGATGCTAAAAGCACAAGGCTAAAAACGTGACTTTTTTTGTTCGCAATTTCTTACACTTTACACACTTGAGCTACATTGCTCACGTAGTAGCGTAGCTGGTGAGACATACGCTATATAGTTCAAAATACGGTTACTTGATACTTTTTGCTTTGTTGTAGAGATCTTGGTCTGAAGTAGGTCCCATTATAAAATCTTTACAATCTAAAGAAAATAAAGCGCCATCTGGTGAAAAACAGCGGCATTAGCGCTCCTATCTCAAAAACGGTTCAAGATGGGAGAAAAGTTAATTACGAAGTTGTAGCGTATCATCGATTTACTACAAAAAGACAGTTTTTAGACATTATTGCTAAAAAGAGAACGCTTAAAACGTGCAATTGTTTGTTCGCAATTTCCTACACTGTGCACACTTGAACTACGTTGCACGCTTTACAGCGTAGCGGATGACACGTATACTCTGTGGTTCAAAGTACTGTTACTGTAAGCGGTCACATCGATTAGCGCAAAGTTGTTTTCAACCAACTTCAGAAAGGAGGGTGTTCTTAATTCTTGCTATGTGTTGTTGTTGCTGTTTGTAAGCTTATAACTTCGTAAGAAATGCTCTAATTAACCGACTTCAAAAAGGAGGAGGTTCTCAATTCAAAGCGTATGTTTTTTTCTTTTTCTTTTTGTTTGTTAGCTCATAACTTCTGAACGGATTATCCGATTTTGATACTTTTTGTTTTATTGTAAAGGTCTTTGTATGAAATAGGTCCCATTGTAAGATCTTTACGATCAAAAGAAAATACAGGATGCCCAAAAAAGTCAGTCCCGACTCTTTTAACTGCTGAACAGCTGCAGCTAGAGTCATAAAAGTGGTATGTAGGTACAGTAAAGTGGACATGTGCTATGCGATTCAACCGCCTAAAGCGCCACCTGGTTGAAAAGAGTGGAGTTAGCGATCCTATCTCTGAAACGTTTCAAGACAGGGGAAAAAAGTGAATTATAACATTGCAGAGCATCATCGATGTAGTACGCAAAGATAGTTTAGACATTAATTCTAAAAACAGAACGCTTAAAACGTGCATTTGTTTGTTCACAATTTCCTATTTTGTGCACACTTGAAAAACATTGCATATGTTGTAGCGTAGCGGGTGACATTTATGCTATGTAAAATTCAAAGTATGGTTATTGTATGAGGTCACATCGATTAACGCATAGGCGTTTTAAGCCGACTTTATAAAGAAAGAGGTTCTCAATACAAACCATGTTTCTCGTTGTTGTTGTTGAAATTTGTTAGCTTATAACTTCATGATTTAATTTTAATACTTTCTTTGTTGTCGTAATGATCTTCGCCTGAAATAAGTTTCATTAGAATTTCATTAAGATATAAACAAATTACAGGATACTCACAAAAGTCTGTTCTCACTCTAACTGCTCAACGCAAGCAGTTACACTGGTAAAAGCAGTGTGTAAGTATCGATGTTGAAACTTCTGTCCGTCAGCTGCAATGCATATTTTGCTCTTTGTTTGAACTTCACGCTGCGCAATTTCCAGCTCAGCGGATGACACGTATTTACTGTAAAGTTCAATATATATGCCTAACAGAATTTTCGGTTGCGAATACAGCGTATCCTTTCTTTACATTTCTAAAGACTTTTTAATTTAACGTATGTTCGTTCAATAGATAGTTTTTTGGTCATATCCTATAAAGGCAAGAAAAGTGACACAATTTAAAAATTCAGCATTTGAAAAAAATCAACTTTAAAATAACTTTACAAGAATAAAACTGGCACAACTGTCTCTCGAATGGATAAATTTCTAGATGGAGATATAACTTTTTTGTTCACATTGGGTGCATTTAATGTATTTTTCAGTGACATAAACCATTTTTTGAGTAATGTCACTTTTCTTGGAAGTTGTGATTTGTGAAACTTCCGTCGTACGTCTTCTGATGCTCTGCTATATAAATAAATTTTCACTGAAAAGAGAAAAATAAAATCTTTTTGTAAAAAAATAGAACCGACTCCAAAAAGGAACTACTATTCAAACAACTAAAAATGAAAGAAAATTGGCAGAAAATGGAACTGTAGATTGCGCCTAAAAGTATAAAATAATTTCCTTCGCCAAACAACCTATAACACTACAATTAATCATAACTTTTGAAGTCGGCGCAAAATTAAATAAAAATTGATACCTTTATTCAATACAAAACTCAAATCCTATTCAAAATACACGTCTCACATTGTTACCTGCAAAACGCAGCCGAAAACTACATTGATTCAAGAAAACAAATAAGATTTCGTAAGCAGCAAAAGTTGGCGAAGATGCTGGTATCTGACGTCCTTGCTGAACGAAAAATCGCAAAATTATCTGGCAAACATATTCAATTTCTTTGGGATATTATTTTAATAAGGTATATCAAGAGAGTAATCAAGAATATGAAACAACACATCGTACAATATATATTATGAAGATATACATCTTGCGTGTATATTTTTGCCTTACGTTTTTATCGCCAAATTCAGAAGCCATCAAGGATGATCTAACTTCGTAGAAACATAAATACCGCATTGTGAAGAATGTTCACTGTTCTGTGTAGATGCTACTAATGGACCAATTGTATACAGCGATAAAATAATAAAGGAAACATGAAAATGGATCATTCGAGACAACAGCATTTGTTGCTACCGATCTAAAGACAAACCTTTAAAAACTAATTAAATTTTATTTAATTTTGCGCCGACTTCAAAAGTTATGATTAATTGTAGTGTTATAGGTTGTTTGGCGAAGGAAATTATTTTATACTTTTAGGCGCAATCTACAGTTCCATTTTCTGCCAATTTTCTTTCATTTTTAGTTGTTTGAATAGTAGTTCCTTTTTGGAGTCGGTTCTATTTTTTTACAAAAAGATTTTATTCCTTAGTCGAAAGTCAGGTTGACAGTGAAAAGTAATTTTTCCTGTCACGGCAACCTAACAAATATGTTCATTCTTAGATTTTTTTAGAATATACATATACATGATATATATGTGTATATATATAAACATGTAGTTTCATGTTTAATTGGACTTTCATTTAAAAATTGTACTAAATAGATTTTAACGTATTTTGGCTTGTGATAGGCACAATTGCGATAAATAATGTATGCATGAAATTGTTGCGCATTACATGTGGAAGATATTTAGCATAATGTTTGGACTCAACTTTCAGGTATTTTGCGTAATGTATTATTTAACGATTTTATGATAGCTGCATCTTTGAAATGTAATTATTTTAAAACTTACACGTGCGACTGTTACAACAAAGCAATATTTGTTATTTAACTTTTGATCGTTCAAAAAGTTAGGGTAGATATCCGCTGCGTGATATTTTTACTTTCTATATACATAAGAAGTAAATACTAGGTTCGAGAAAATTTTCGACAGCCGGTTTTTGAAGAATTTACACGTTTTAAATTATCCTGAACACTGTTTAAGTAAGGACAATATCTCAAGCATTAAAATTGCTATGAAATATATATATCATAAAAATGTATGATTCGACTTGGGTGTATATCGGCGACAGCTGGCACTGTTTTTACTTCCTCCTATTTTCGAGATGACTATAGCTTAGCTTAATGAAAATTACACCAAATTGAATATATAAAATATTAATTGTGAGAAGCTATGCTGATTATTTTTTTGTGCATGCTAACGCTGCTATAGATAGTTTGATTTGACGAAAGTTTTGTGATGGCCACAGCACTACTTTGATATCTGTATTGACTGTCATGTATCTGTAATGATAATGTGAGAAGTTACAGTAAGTTTGTATTGTCACTTATCACATTACATAAATTCATATATGTATGTATATATATATTAGGGATGACACGGATATCCGGTAACTATCCGGTATCTGGCCTATCCAGCTGAGTTTTAAATATCCGACGGGGTACCGAATATCAGCAGTCCGGATAAGGATATCCGGTAATTTCAAGCCGGATATCCGGAGGAGAAAAATCAAGCTTAAATACCCCCCAGATAAAAATTTTGCAACTTTTTTTTTTTTTTTTTAAAGATCAGTTGTAGCTTGTAAAGGTTATAAAAAAAAAAAAAATAAATAAATAAAAAAAATTGCAAAAGTCGAATTTGGAGTTGGCCGGAAGCGGAGCGTTGCTGCTTTGACTGCAGCACTCGTGCTTACTTTATTTGCCTGATGAAGGGTCGTGTATTTTTTCGACCCGAAACAATTGTTGCGAGTGTATTGCATTTTATGGTGTTTATTCAAAGTTTGTAAGTAATAATTTTTACAATGCCAGTTTTGTGGTGCTTTTTTTATTAAGTAGTAATAATTGGCCGCTTTAGCAAACAAATTTAGCAAAAAGTATCTTCAGGTTTATGACATATAGAAAGCCTATTTTAATTTTGTGCAGAGTTAGCTAGGATTTTACAGAGTGATCTACAACATTCCCCCTAATCTTACCCATAACAATAAAAAGAGCTGTTCATTGTTATTCCTGAACAAATAATATTCATCCTTTGCAGTGTATATAACTCTGTTTTCATGACTTTTGTTTAAAAGGTTAAGAATGTTTAGTAATAGTGTTAAGGGCTGTCCATGAATGATGTCACGCTTTTTTTCAGAATTCTGGACCCCTCCCCCCCCCCCTTTGTCACAAAGTGTCATGTTTCAATATAACCTTGGATTTATTTGTGTATAATTACACAAAACTTGGTATGTGAGAGGGCCATTTTTATGAAACATCATGTTGATTCAATTTTGGTGCATATAGGTTGATAAGTGACTATACTATGCTGCAATTTACTCTGTGAATAGGAAGGCTAAATCTTAACATCTATAAAATTTAACTGCACTTAACTTGGTATGCAAGATAAATAATAAGATAATGAAAGCTGGCTTAATTTGGGTGTATACTGACCAACAGATGTCGCAGTTGTTCCTCACCTTCTATGATTCTCCACTTGATCTCACAATCTTTTGATTAAAATTGCACTAAACTCCATATCGAAAATCTTTATTGTGCGAAGCTATTATTAAGTTTCTTCTGTGCATGTTAAACAGCGTGTAGCTTTGTTATGTAGAGTGATATAAAAGAAAGTTTCGTAATAGCCATAACATACTAAGCCATTGAAACTTTTTGATTTTTTTTTTTTTTTTTTTTGCTTCTTTCTTTTATGTTTTCTTATAAATGTCTCAAACGAAAGTATTGGATTCATAATAATTTTCTACATTTGGTTTTCACTGGATTTACACATTTTAAGAGGTCCGGAACCTGGCTTGATCAATTTTTAAAAAATTGTGTTTGTGTGTGTGTGTGTGTGTGTGTGACAAAAATTCTGTTCAACTGATGTCGGCCTTATTTAAGTGTATATCAGCCGACAAGTGGATCTGCTATTATGATTTTTCACAAGCCTATATCTCAGCATCTATTGATTAAAATTGCACCAAACTCCATATGTAAAATATTTATTGTGTAAAGCTATGGTTAAACTTTTGCACAATTTAAACACTAAGAAGTGTGTTGGCCACAATATATGTACGTTTTCTTATGAAAATAACCAACCCTTCAACTCTGATTACATTAGTAAAATATCTTGTTTCATTTTTTTTTTTTTTTTTTATACATATGAAGCACACATTTTTTAGTACTGTAAAAAATGTGTAAATGATAAATTTTTGTTTTATAATTCTGGACAAAATTTATATTTTTGTGACAAATTGCAAATGTAGGAATGAGTATGTTAGACTTAAGTTTTATTCTTCATCGCAATATTGCACAAATAAATAGAATGCTAAATAAATATGCTTAAGTAAATTATATTTAAAATGTGTTTAAAAGAATAGTATATGAAATATGTTTATATATTACTCGTTTAAAATCAAGAAAAAGAGAAATGTAAAACACAACAAAAAACAAAACTAATGCTGGACATCCAGTCCGGATATCCGTATCCGGCAGGCAAAGGAGCTCCGGATTATTATAAACTAAAAGTCTATGTTTTAAATGATTCCTATTAAGCAGATTAAATACAGTGGAAACATTAATATTTAAGTTTTAAGGGTTTCAATAAAATTAACCCGACCAGTGTTCAACTGTTATAACACATCAAAGACTAAAGTTTTAACAAAAAAACAATTTTATTCAACAAGATATAAAGATATATTAAGATTTCAAATTTATAACAAGAACATGATTACCTTTTACAGGTGTAGAACCAGACATAGCGATAAACACAATCAAATACAGCTGACAATGCGCTTCAAGAACCATCACAGAACATCCGCGATCGCCAGGTTGATCAGCGGGAAAATATGACGAGAAATATACTTCCGCGATCGCCAGGTTGATCAGCGAAAGTGAGACAAGATGAATTAACATAAAGTTGCAATAAAGACGATTATGCTCATCCACTATACGATTTAATTTAGAAGACTTTAATTTAACTTTTTAATTAACTTCTAACTTTTATCAAACTTAACGAATGTCACTTAAAAAGCAACTAAACAAGATATAACATCATTGAAACTAACAAATGTAACAGCCTTGCCTCAAAAAGGGCGTCGATTATCAATTTAATTCAAAACTTCCATCAGCCGTGAATGACGGAAAACTTTATCCTTTAATAAGGAACAATTTAGCAAATAGAAACTTAACAATTAACATATGTAAAAAAAACTCAACAATGGCAGCCATCATTTCTAAAAATGCAATAGCCAAAAGAGCATTACTAGCTTAGCTGGAACAATACTAAAAGCACATACATCGTTGCTTAGCCATCAACAGCTTAAAGCTACTCACATTATTCACAAACTACTGCTTCATGTCTAATTGAAGACTAGCTGGCCATTGCTAACCACTGCCGATAACTGCACTTTAACATGCCTGCCGCATTCTTTTTATACTGACTGAAAAGTCAAAATCTACATATAAACAACACATTACTATTGCCACTCAACGGTCAAAGTCGAAAATACAATTTACTATAACTATTTTAATAGAAGTGGCAACAGCAAAAATAGGAAAAATTATGTAGAGCAAGATTGGCAACGGCAACAATGTAAACAAAACATCGTTAGTAATGGCGCGATGTAAATAAAAGATGGCTGACCGAGTTTAAGTAAAGAAAACTTTTAAATTCAAATAAAAGGTAAGTTAACAGTTATATATATATAAAAAAATAAGCATTTATATTCATAAAATTAACAATTTTTATGTGCGAGGACAATTGATAGATATCAATGCCCCCACCGCAGCATATAAAAAAATAAATTTAATTAACAAAATACCATCATGAGATTCCCCACAGTCCATAGAAAGTGTCACAAGTGATACATTAAACTAGTTATTACGAAGATAATCATTGACAAAAATTTCAATTTGAAAGTGATGAAATACAACTCTCCACCCTGCAGACATACTAAAGGAAAAGGTGATATGAAAATATACATTATATACAATATTAATTATATGATGCAATATTCAATTTATGCACAAGAGTAAATATAATGAATATATATACAATATATGAAAAATTATGAAAATGAATATATATATACAAAATGAACAAATACGCAACGCGCCTCACGATTTCACACACACATTCACACCATGATGACATAATATAAAAAATTATGAAAAGCATCTGCAAAGTGAAGAAATTAATTCAAACACAAAAGGTTTATATAAAGATCACTTTTATAAATTTTAACAAATCATTTTTTGTCAACGGCTTCGTAAATGGGTCGGCAAGATTTAATTTAGAGGAAATATATTCAATATGAAATTTGCCCTCATCAAACCAATCCCTTATAAAAAACAGTTTAATATTAACATGACGTGTATGGAAATTCTCAATCCTGGACTTTGTAAAACGTATGGCAGCCTGATTATCAGCATATAAGGTGGGTATATCAAAATTATTTTCTATAAGATTTAGACCAGAACACTCACATAGAATATTGTAAAACCAATCCTGCTCACGAACACAATCACACATAGAAACAAATTCTGATTCCATTGTAGAAATGGTAATTCCCTTTTGTTTATTAGTACGCCAAGAAACAGCAGCACTATCCAAAAGAATTAACTGGCCACCCATAGAAACGTAATCGTCCCTATTAGCAGCAAAATCAGCATCAGAATAAGAAATTAATTTAACTTGTGTGCATTTAAGATGGAGCTTATATTGACTGGTGTATTTTATATATCCTAGGAGTTTAAGTAAGCCCTGCCAATGTTTAATACCTGGATTTTGTTGGAACTGTGAGAAAATGTTAGTAGCATATGCGATATCAGGTCTTGTGCGATTTGAAATAAAAGAAATACAACCCAAAAGATTTCTATAAGGTAAATGAGAAGCTTCATCGATGTCTGCTTGAATAACAGGACAATCACTCTTTGAAAACTGGATACCTTTGACGATAGGCAAGGAGGAGATAGGTACCCGGTGATTTTGAAATCTTTTACTCACTTCATCAATATATTGATTTTGATGAATCAAAACACGTGTATCTGTATACTCAAACTCCACACCTAACAACTTACGTGTGATACCCAAAATTTTCAAATCAAACTTTGATTTCAACAAACTTAAAATGTCATTAGCTTGAGATTCAGTCCTGGCAAAAACAACGATGTCATCAACATAAACCAGTAAAACAGAGAAATCATAATACGAATATGCACAGTTACAATTTTCAAATTTATTAAAACCAAGTTCCAACAATACTTTATTTAATTCATAAAACCACAACCTGCCTGATTGATGCAATCCGTACAGTGCTCTATCCAGTTTACAAACCCAGTCCTCTCTACCTTTTTCAGCAAAGCCAACTGATTGCCTCATGTAAATCTCATCCTTTAAGGGAGCGTACAGATAGGCACACTTAACATCACACTGTACATTAAACCAACTGTAACATGAGACTAAAAGGGAGAAAAAAAATCTAACAACAGAAAAATTTATAACAGGCGAAAAAGTCTCATCATAGGATTCACCCTGGACCTGGTTGAAACCTTGCGCAACTAATCTAGCCTTGTATCTGACAATGTTACCCGACTCGTCACGCTTTACTGTGTAAACCCAGCGGTTTCCCAACGCAGTTTTGTCCTCAGGGAGTTTCACAAGATGCCAGACACCTCTCGTGGCCATACATTCCAATTCCTCCAGCATAGCCTCATGCCACTCTTCAGACTGTGCAGATTTTAAAGCCTGTTTATACGTTCTCGGGACCACCACATCTAGTCAACTAGTCGTGCTGGACGCGGAAGGTATAACACTAGGATTAACAACACCAGAAAAATTATTAAACTTAGAAAAATCAAAATCAGCAGGGTTAAAATCAATACTATTGGAATTACAAAAATTTTCGACATCATTAGGTGACCTTAGACAACACTTTTTACCCTCTCCATCAGGATAATAGTAAATATCGACCTTTTTCCCCTTAGGACGAGGTACAACCTTCCGGTACCATATGGGATTGGTCATCCAGTTAGAAGAAGGAGTATGGGGGATAACTTGAGGAGCAGGAGTAACAGGAGAGACGGCTGGGACGACAACTTCAGTCTCGCTGGGCAAGACCCCAGAGGTACCAGGCTCCGGACCAGGAAGAAGGTACCGGTCAACGGGCCGTGGTTGTTCCTCCGGGACAAGCACCAACTCAAAAGAAGAGTCGCCCATCACCGCTCCACTGCGTAGAACATCACCGCTTTCAACAAAAGATACGTTTATAGTTTCCACAACTTTCTTCTCATCTTCCAACCAGACCCTGTAACCACGAGTACGTAAAGCATAGCCCACAAGGACACCACGTTTTGATTTGGAGTCTAACTTGTGCTTACGTCTAACCTTTGGAACACCCACATATGTCAAAGTACCGAATGGTCTTAAATGTCGAACAGAAGGTTTATTTCCTGAATAGAGTTTAAATGGAGTTTTAGAGTTCCCACCGTGACAAATACGGTTCCACGTATAATTAAAGTGTAAACATGCTTCAGGCCAAAAATCATCAGATAAACCACTGGACTTTAACATTGCCCGAACACAGTTCATAATTGTCTGGTTGAACCTCTCACAAACTCTATTTTCTTCAGGTATGTAAAAGTTGGTCAATTCATGATTTATTCCATTTTCTCTAGAAAAACCCTTAAAAGAATCATTATCAAACTCCTTGCCATTGTCAGTTCTGATCGACTTCAACTTGGTTCCCAAAACCTTTCGGCCCTCAAAACATGTCTCTTAAAAACCTCAAAACACATAGATTTTTCTTGGAGGGGGTAAACGGATGACCTACCAGAGAAATCATCTATTATAGACAAGAAAAAACGTTCACCCTTTTTGCCAGGAATTTTAATTGGCCCCCAAGTATCCATGAAAAGTCGATCTAAAGGTTTTTTGGAAGAAGAATGACTTAAAGGTTTAAAAGAAATACGATTTTGCTTACTCACATGACAGGGATCACAAAAAAAATTATCAACTGATTTTAAATTGGGCAGACCTTTAACAGCAGAATTACGGATAGTATTAAAAATTAATTCAGGGCTTAGATGATCAAAACGAAGATGCCAGGTATCAAAATCTTTTATATTAACAGGTTTTATTACAGGAAAAGCTGAAATTTCAGTATTATCATTTAGATTTTCATTAGAATTCTGCCCCCCATTCAATTTAACACTGTGCTTGTTTTTAAGTACTTTTGGAAATGTATAATAAATCCCGTCATGGAGTTTAGCAGAGAAAAGGAAATCACCATACTTGTCGACCACGTTTATTTTGCCAGCCTCACCAATAAATTTTGCACCACCCTGGTCGAATCTAGAACCACTCAAAAGATTTTTCCTCAAGTTCGGCGAGTATAAAACATTCCAGAGTTTAATAACAGTCCCATTAAAATTCAGCTCTACTTCACCTTTACCAGTAATGGGAAAAGTGACACCATCAACAGCCACGTGTAACTCATCACCAGAAATTTCAGAAAAATTACAAAAGAAAGATTTATCTTTGCAGAAGTGATGAGAGGCCGCTGTATCATAAGCCCAGCTTCCCTCTCTATCAAAACTACTTAAATTTGTTTCTGCAATAAAATTTTGAGCTTTAGGAGTTTTATCACGTTTTCACTGTTGACTAGAGCCACCCCTCTTAGAAAAATTACTTCTGAGTGGTTTTTCCTTTTCTTTTGCAGCTAGATCATTACTTAACTTAACTTTACAATCTTTAATTACATGGCCTTTTTTCCCACACCTCCAACAAATAAAAACAGGCCTACGTTTAAATTTTACATTTTGGGCCTCAATAGAACATTCCGTTCTACTTTTATCAAAATTTCTAAGTTGAAGGCGCGTTTCCTCGGCACAAAGCTCAACAATAATATTTTTAAAGTTAAAGTCCTTATCAGGCCAACGAAGAATTTGTTGAACAACCTGATCAAATTTATCAGGTAGGTATCTCAAAACTTGAAAACATAAATATTCATCTGCAATAGGTTTATTAATGGATTTTAACTGATCAGCAATTTTAGATATTCTAGCTGCAAAAACACCTATAGATTCGCCAGGTTCTAAAAAACATGTCATTATTTCAGAAAACAATTTCATATGATGACTTCTACTATCTGGCTGGAAGTTAACCTTTAAGATTTTCCACGCTTCTGAGGGGTCAGTACATTCACTTATTAAACTTCTAAACTCACTATCAATATTCAAATATAAAATTGACATGGCAGCATTCTGCCTTCTTTTAAAGTCTTGCACTGCCTCCTCAGACACGGTTTCACTAACTTTAGGCTTAGTTTCGTCACCAGTGACGATATCATAAGCATTCTTTTCCATAAGTAAAAATTTAATGTCACACTTCCAACCAGAGTAGTTAGTTGCATTTAACTTGGTGATTTGAGGTACAATATTATAAGCCATTTTAAATAGTTACTTAATTATCAATTATACAGAAAACAAGAAAAGAACAACTGGTCAAGTTTAAAAGATGATACCCTCAAAAAAACTGCCCATAACCAAATATTATAAACTAAAAGTCTATGTTTTAAATGATTCCTATTAAGCAGATTAAATACAGTGGAAACATTAATATTTAAGTTTTAAGGGTTTCAATAAAATTAACCCGACCAGTGTTCAACTGTTATAACACATCAAAGACTAAAGTTTTAACAAAAAAACAATTTTATTCAACAAGATATAAAGATATATTAAGATTTCAAATTTATAATAAGAACATGATTACCTTTTACAGGTGTAGAACCAGACATAGCGATAAACACAATCAAATACAGCTGACAATGCGCTTCAAGAACCATCACAGAACATCCGCGATCGCCAGGTTGATCAGCGGGAAAATATGACGAGAAATATACTTCCGCGATCGCCAGGTTGATCAGCGAAAGTGAGACAAGATGAATTAACATAAAGTTGCAATAAAGATGATTATGCTCATCCACTATACGATTTAATTTAGAAGACTTTAATTTAACTTTTTAATTAACTTCTAACTTTTATCAAACTTAACGAATGTCACTTAAAAAGCAACTAAACAAGATATAACATCATTGAAACCAGGGTTGGCAGGTTTTTGACACGTGACGGTTTTTGACGGTTTAAACCATGGTTAAAACCGTCATGTCAAAAACCACCTTGTCAAAAATGTCAAAAACTGTCAAAAACCTATATTTATAATTTAATTGTCGTATGAAAAATTAGCTTAATAAAATATAGTTCATAAGGATTTTTTGAAAAGTAAATAGAATGATGTTCTTTGAAAAACACATTGTTACAACATTTTGATTAATATAAAAAACAAAACTTTAGTCTTTTAAAATTTTACTATGAATTATTTCTATGTTCATTCAAAATATGCTGTGATACTTTTATATATTATTATGAAATTTATTTATAACTATGCTTGATATAGCACATGTTAAACTTAGTTATGCGATACTTTAAAAATATAGTTGTTTTCAATAAGATATTATTTATCAGTATGTTTTAAAAGGTAAACATAATACATATTAATGTTTTTGGAGAAACATTATAACATTTTGATTAATATAAAAACAAAACTTTAGGCTTCTAAAAATTTATGATTCATATATCATTGATAGATCATTTTGATTGACAAATCATTTTATTTGCAATACAACATTGTATAGTTCAATTTTTTTAGTATATTGTGCTTTTAGTATTATGTATTTAACCAGTAAAATAAAAATGCATAGCCTAATATTTTGTATTTAAATATTTTATAGAAAAATATAACTTTTTTTTTCTTAATGACTGCTGATATTGCAAGTTTTTAAGAAAAAGTAATAATTCTGAATGTTAAAAAAGCTTGAATTGTGTCTGAAATTCATATAATTACCGTGAAACACGAGAAATATGAATGCTTTCTGGACATGTATAAATTGTAATAAATGTAATATTTACCCGTGCAGATTTAAAAAAAAATTATTAGTCTAAGCTGTAGGGCCCACCAGCAGCCAAGTGGTACTACGCTCAAAGCTGGTAAACGTGAGGTGTAGGGTTTGATCCCAGGGCGCACTCGTTGGCCTAGCCATTCAGAGTTTTTCATGTTTTTCTCCTAAACTTGTATAAATACGGACTAGGACCCTGTAGACAGACCCACACGGAGGGCAATACCCCTTAGGCCTAAGATACTAGAGTAGTCAATCAGCCTTACTCCCAAAACACCGAACACCAATAGTCCAAGCTATAAACAGGTACAAATATTTATACAATCAATAATAATAATAAACAGATAAAAATTCATTAATAAATGATAAGTATAATAAATGCAGATTATAAATATAATTATTTTCAAATTCATATTAATTTACTGCCCACATATATTATGTTTTACTTAAAGAAAAAAAAAAAAATCTAGTATTCCTGTGTTTTCATGTCTTATGTGAAAATTCATAAGTAACTTCGGAATTTTAGAATTTCATAAATATTAATATAAATAAACATAAACATACAAAATATAACTGTATGCATACTTTGTATATATTTCTTAGATTATAAACCAGTATATTTACCTAATTTTTTATAAATTATCTACAAATTGTTTTCAGATTTCTTAATTTATAAACAGCATAATATTTAGATATTCACTTGTATATGGCAAATATTACTAAATCCTATTTCTAACCAGATTTTAGCTCATTTATAGATGTTGAATTTTGACAATACAGGTTTTTGACGGTATAGAGGTTTATGACAGGTTTTTGACGGTTTAAACCATGTTTAAACCTTCGTCATGTCAAAAACCACTTTTTGACGTCAAAAACCCAACCCTGATTGAAACTAACAAATGTAACAGCCTCGCCTCAAAAAGGGCGTCTATCAATTTAATTCAAAACTTCCATCACCCGTGAATGGCGGAAAACTTTATCCTTTAATAAGGAACAATTTAGCAAATAGAAACTTAACAATTAACATATGTAAAAAAAACTCAACAGTGGCAGCCATCATTTCTAAAAATGCAATAGCCAAAAGAGCATTACTAGCTTAGCTGGAACAATACTAAAAGCACATACATCGTTGCTTAGCCATCAACAGCTTAAAGCTACTCACATTATTCACAAACTACTGCTTCATGTCTAATTGAAGACTAGCTGGTCATTGCTAACCACTGAAGATAACTGCACTTTAACATGCCTGCCGCGATCTTTTTATACTGACTGAAAAGTCAAAATCTACATATAAACAACACATTACTATTGCCACTCAACGGTCAAAGTCGAAAATACAATTTACTATAACTATTTTAATAGAAGTGGCAACAGCAAAAATAGGAAAAATTATGTAGAGCAAGATTGGCAACGGCAACAATGTAAACAAAACATCGTTAGTAATGGCGCGATGTAAATAAAAGATGGCTGATCGAGTTTAAGTAAAGAAAACTTTTAAATTCAAATAAAAGGTAAGTTAACAGTTATATATATAAAAAAATAAGCATTTATATTCATAAAATTAACAATTTTTATGTGCGAGGACAATTGATAGATATCACGGATATCCGGTATCTGGCAAAATCACTATCCGTTTCATCCCTAATAAATATATGTATATACACACTGATGGAAAAAAAATCCCAACACCAGGAAGGAGCTGTGCTAGATAAACGAAATTTGGTACGCGTGTTTATACATCTAAAAGATGACGTCGATTCAAATTTCGAGCTACGCGCATAAGTGTTGCGCTAGTAGCGAAGCGACACTATGTACATGCAAATGAGGTTTGCTTTAAATAAGCGCTGTAAGGTTTGTGGTTGTTATTTACAGTTGAGATTTGACGTAGTGGGTTAATGTTACAGGGCTCGCGCTGACCTTTTGAAAAGTGGGGTCCAAAGACCCCATCAGTATGGAATATATGGGTCAAGTTTTCAAAAAATGGGGACTTTTTTTTTTTTTTTCGGGGGGGGGGGGGGATGTAACTGCTAATATTTTCCACAAACACAAAAAGTTTTTCACAATTCCTTTTTACATTTTGAAAAAAAAAAAAAAATTGTTATAGGAAATCAACACTTAACTCTGTTAAACATGCGTTTGATCATGTTCATGTAGTTAAAACAGTACATTACTAAATAAAATTAATAAAAAGCACAAAGAAAATTATTTAATGAATTTGAAAGAAGTTTTAAAGAAGTAAAAATTATGGAAATTTTGATGACAGCAATAGACTTGGAGCAAGATTAATAAAAATAATCCTTTAAAAAAAAAAGTCTCTTGTTAAAGGAACTTACATTTACCAGGTAATTTTCTTCTTAAAGACACTTAAAAAAAAAAAAAAAAAAAAAAGTATAAGACCCATTATCTATTACCCGCAATATTGGAAGTATTTAGAATTTTGGAATTTTCAGTTTTTTTTTTTTTTATTATAAAACACAACTCACTAACAATAGAACATACATAAAGAAAAAATTACTTTTTTTTTTTTTTTTTTTTTTTTAATAATAAAATAAAAGCTAATATTTTAGATGCGTTATTTAATATTCATTTTAACACTATCATTATGCAAAAATAGTTTGTATTATATTTCATACATAAGCTTTTGTTTTTTTTGTTTTTTTAGTAGTAGTAGTAGTTTTTGTTTCTGAAACAGTTCCTGAATCCAATACCCTTTATTTCTATTGAATCTCGCAGGGGAAAAAAAAACTGCAATAATACATATATATTAACATGTACATTTAATTGAAAATTGCCTATCGTATTGTCTAAATATTATTTATGAAAGAAAAGTGCTTTGAAAAATAAGTCCAATTGGGCCTAGAAGCGGCGATAAGTGAACAAAAATTTGCATCTGCAGTCCTGTCTTCTCCTTCACCCCCCCCCCCCCTCCTATATGCATGCTGGCCAAGGCTGTTTGTTTAACCCCTCTTTCATCTTCGGAAGTTTGGAGCGTATTTCTTCTTCTCTTCTCAGTCTCTGTACGCACTTTCATGCAGATTTCGTTTCAGAAACTTTCCTCAACCAGCGTGCCTTAGCTGCTCGCCGCCATCACGTCAGCGCCGTTGTTCATAGCTGTCGCGTTATCGATGGCACTAAATGTACTGGTGACTGGATCATAAAAGCAAAGTTGGTTGCAAAACCCGGGATTCCGGAAATTTTCCAGACCATAAAACACCTTTGATCAGAGAAAAATTAATTCTACTTTATTTTCAGATTTTCGAAATATATAATAAAAGGCTTGGTTCACTTGGACATTTTTCCTTCGATTTTCTTTTTCTTTTTTTTCAAAGTGAAGAACTGTTTTTAAATACAAAATGTTTTTAGAATCGGAAGGAAAAAAAAAGAAAAAATTGAAATGATTCCGGATTTTGGAATTCCAGATAATCAGTACTAATTGTATTTTGAAGTTTATTCAAAAGTGCATTTATTTACTTTTTTTTTTTTCTTCCCCATGAAATAACTTATGCTAATATTGCATATTCTGATGAGATTGGTTCTCCTAACTAAATAAACAAACAAATCCCCCCCCCCCCAGAAAAAAAAAATAAATAAATAAAAATTGCAACCCCAGTCTATCACACTTTATGCCAATACCGGATTTTGGTCACTTCGGCCGTGCTCCGTCAGACAGAAGACTCAAGGAAAGGGAAAAAAATGACGTCATCGTTTTAATAACTGGAGCGGACACAGCCATATGGGCTGGACGATTTCTTTGTTTTTAAAGGAGGAAACAAGAATCTTTCTCCCATTCTTCTAAATTTAGAGCTAAATAGCCAGGAAAATAAATTGCTGGAACGAAATTAAAAGAAAATTTGCTGTTTTTAGAATAAAGCATATTTTTGAAAGAAAAAAAAAGGAAAATTGCGGGTCCTTGGGACCCCTGATTTTTTAAATTCTGCGTCCCTTCCATTAAAATTGGGGTCAATGGTGCGCTATAGCGCACCAACGCGAGCCCTGTGTTAGTCAAGGATGTCTCTAAGAAGACGAAGCCATTATCAACAGCTCACTGAGTTTGAACGAGGTCGTGTAGTAGGGCTACGAGAAGGTGGGTTTCCTTTCCGCGATATTGCAGAAAGACTTGGGAGGAATGTATCCACTGTGCATGAGTGTTGGCAGCAGTGGTCAAGGGAAGGTACTGCCTCAAAAAGACCGGGTTCCGGGCGGCCACATGGTACTACTGAGAGGGAAGACCGCCGTGTTCGGCATATGGCTGTGGCTAATCGTACTGCGTCTGCAGCTGAAATTCGAGCTGCACTTGGCACAACGAAGTGTTACAAATCGGTTACTTCAAGGACAGCTCCGAACCAAACGCCCTGTAGCATGCATTCCACTGACTCCAAACCACTGCCGTTTGCAACGTGAGTGGTGTTAAGCTAGAGCTCATTGGAGGACGGAGTGGAGATATGTTGTGTTTTCTGATGAAAGCCGGTTCTGCCTTGGTCGCAGTGATAGCAGTGTGTTGGTTAGAAGGAGGCCAGGTGAACGCCTGCTAGTGACCTGTCTGCGGCCTTGACACACAGGGCCTACTCCTGGAGTTATGGTTTGGGGAGCAATTTCGTATGACAGCAGGAGCACTCTCGTGGCTATCCTACGCACCCTGACTGCAAATTTGTACGTCAGTCTAGTGATACAACCTGTTGTGCTGCCATTCATGAACAGCATTCAAGGGGGTGTTTTCCAACAGGATAACGCTCGCTCTCATACCGCTGTTGTAACCCAATTTGCTCTACAGAGTGTCGACATGTTGCCTTGGCCTGCTAGATCACCAGATCTTTCTCCAATCGAGCACGTATGGGACATCATTGGACGACAACTCCAGCGTCATCCACAACCAGCATTAACCGTCCCTGCATTGACCGCCCAAGTGCAACAGGCATGGAACTCCATCCCACAAACTGATATCCGACACCTGTACGACACAATGCATGCACGTTTGCATGCTTGCATTCAAAATTCTGGCGGCTACACCGGTTACTAATGTACCAACATTTCACATTTTAAATGCCTCTTCTCGCCAATGGCTCTACCTGTGATCTTGAAACTTTAATCAATTAAATATGTTACCTAGACAAATGTATTGCTGAAATTTCATTACTGTACAGTAATTTTTTCTTGGTGTTGGGATTTTTTTTTCCATCAGTGTGTATGTATATATATATATATATATATATATATATATATATATGTACACTTTGAAAAATTCATTGTAAATAATTTATTTTCTCTTACGTAAAGTCATAGAGGAATGCACAGATGTTAGTATTTACTATTTTACAGGTTCATCTTACAGTGAATAATGTTTTTATTAATTATTGTCGGAAGTATATTAATGATCTATAATACTATTTCTGATGTAGAAACTTTTACCGTATTTTATGGAAGAAACGCCGCACCCGGCATAAGCGCCGTATTCTCAAAAGTGAGCTTAATAAACCGGAAAATCATCATAAACGCCGCACCCGGCGTAAACGCCGCATGGCCGATAATGAGCTTAATCAACAAAAACAAACATTGTAAACGCCGCGATTTTAAATAAATAAGTAATCATTCATTAAAATAATAATAAATAAACCTTAATTAAATTTTAAAGTGTTTTAAAAAAATTACTAAAGCAAAATTAGTAGGCAAAATTTCAGAAATGAAAATTCACACAAGGCAAATGACAAAGTACGCTAAGCAGAAATACGAATGTAAAAAGTAAATAAATGATCCGCTTGCTCAGTGACGTCAGATTGAAAGATGTTATTGCCATTCCAAAGACTAAAAAAATATAGTTAACGCTGGTGTAAAAGTGACTCGTTCATGAGTCCGAATCGATCATATCATGCTATCAGCCAATCAGAGCTTTAGTTTTGTCTTATTGTAAATGTGCACATATGCATAGACCATGGAGCACCTCCATGGCATAGACTGAGTGTTGTCATAAAAAAGCGTGATTTGCTGCTTGTAGTGCAGTTTGGCAACACTGTACTGATTTTGCCAAAACGGGATCGAACCATTTTTCTGAGGAGGTGGGAAGCACGTTACAAAAAGTAAACATTGGCGTAATTTCACGGAATTAAAAACAATGCATTTTTCTTGAATGTTTACAGCGTATTTCTTAACGACTTCGTCTATTTAAGATTAAAAAAATATCGTAAGCGCCGCACTTATTTTTTTTATACTTTTTTACTCGTAAACGCCGCGGCGTTTCTTCCATAAAATACGGTATTTTTAATTTTTGCGGAAAAGTGAAACATTAATACAGGGCTACCATAGGCGGCTTCTTTATTATTATTACTATTATTTTCCTACCACTATATCCAAAAAATAAAATTTATAATAAATTTTTGCAAATAAATCTGGGCTTTGCCTGCATAAATTTGTTATAAATTTTATGTACGGAAATAGTGGTACGAAGATAATAATAATAATAAAAAATCACATTTGACAGCCCTGTAAATAATCAAAAATTTCTATAAAAATAAAGATAATGGTCTGAGTGCCTGTCTGTTTATATTCGTTCTGCAACTCAGTCTACTTATTCTTAAATTTACAAAAATCGCAGAGGGGGTAATTTTGACCCTGCAGGGCTGAACCCTATTGAGATTTTTTTATTATTATTATTATTTCAGAATCTGAGGTTTTTGTTTTTTTTCCCAATCATCTGCGTCTGTTGTCAATAGCAATTTTTTCATTTAATATATAATTAATTTCATAAAAAGAGAGACTTTAATTTAAATTTATTGTATTTTATCAGAATCAAAGTATGACATATAAAAGATTAAACTTATAATGTTTAATTAAAAAATATATAACCGTTAACTTTATATATATATTTAACTATAATTAATAGTAACAAAATTATAAATTTATTATGCTGATAATTTCAGAGCGAGGGTTAAAAAAACCATTTTAATTTTTCGCGACAAAACAAAATGCTTGATATATGCTAAAATATAGTCATGTGTAAAATCGTAATTCTTAAAGGATTACAGCACCGCCTTATATCTTATAAATATTCAAATTAATGTGACCAGGTAAAATGATGCTGAAGGCAGTGGTAATCTAGACCTGAAATAACCAAGGTGTGGAAGCTGATGCCGAAGGCAGAGGATACCACAGCGAAATTACATTTTTTTCTTTTTTTAAGCGATTTTTCTTTTATTTTTTCAATTATATATTGTGACCGCCGATGCAGGTAAAGCCTGCTAGTGTACAGTAACGATTTTTGAAATTGAAGATTTAAAATTGCATAATTCAATTATAAATTCTCTTATGTAATTTTAACCGGAAGCTACTGTAATAAGTGATACTGTATAAACCTTATGATAATTTTAAGTAAATATTTATCGAGTACAAAGTTTAATGAAATTTGTCATTTCTCATGCAAACAGCTGTTTTCTTAAATCATTCTTGCCTCCACCATTGGCCAAGAGCTTCTGCTCTCAATGCTAGTAGACGTGAGGCACTTGGATCGATTCCATGTCGCGCTCATCCTTTTTACCAACTGGAGCATTCCGTGCTTTTCTCTGAAACTTGTGTAAATGCGAGCTAGGGCTCCTTAAAAATATCCCCATGCACCCGTTCCAGAAGTTGCACTCTATTACAGTAAATTGCCTTAAATCTTTCCCTAATTCCTAATTTCTTTGCAAATTTTAAATAAATTTATTTCGATATTTCTTCTTCTGATTTTATTCTTTCCTTTCTTCTTTTTTAAAAATAATTTCTTAACGTTTCCTGTTAAATATTTGTTTTTGTAATTCTTTTGATTTTCTAATGTACAATTTATTATTATTATTAAAAATATATCTAATTATTCATTCTGACTCTAAAAATACGAATTAAGTTATGCACAAATAAATGATACTTGAAAGTGGAGCCCAATATTATTAATTTTAGTTAATTTCTTAACTTCACACTTTTAACAGATATCAGTTTGACATTTGTCATTTAATCTCTTCATATCTAGAATTTTTACGTCTTAATATAATATATAAATTTACTTACATAGAAAAATAAGAAAATGCCTATTTGTCAGAAATAATATGATAAAAATAAATGCATAATTAGTATACAAAATTTTTGCCATTTCAAAATAACTTTAGTAATAATTTATGAAAAAAATAAATAAAGTAAAATAAAATAAATCCTACATAAAGGGGGAAAAAGGTATGAAAAATGTAATTAGAATGTACAATTTACATGAAAAATAAATTGTTTTACAGTTATTGACTACACCAAAAGAAAGATACATCCCTAAAACTGGTGTTATAATAACCCTTTATTTTCTCCAGGGTACATGAGGATCCAAACTTTTGAACAATAGGGGAAACAGTTTCCCTCGCTGATTTCGTTTCTAGACGGGGGGAAAAATTCCGAAAATAAGCGCCGTATTATGGGGTTATATTTTTTCAGATTCATGCTGAAAGGAAAAGGTTAAGACTTAATAATTAATGTACAGTACCTTACAAAATTTTTCCAACAATGTCACGTAATCATCCAATTTATGTCAAATTTCGAACAATTATTCATGAAATACATAGAATAAGTTGAATAGTTTTTACAGGTATTTACAATGTTTATGGCTCCTTTAACAACAGGGACACACAAATGAATTTCATGACATTAGAGCCTATGGACAGATTTTTATTTAAGTGTATTTGAATGTATATTAAAACATTAAAAACCTCTTAAAATTACCTAGTACTAGCGCTTTCTGCCGCTAATTGCGGCCTTCTTCAGGTATGCTTTGGTGAACTTGTGCACTCGGCGGTCTTGTCATCTGTTTTCTCCTTCCACTCTCCTCCAGCATGGTGCACCACCCGGCGTCTATTTCTGTTGGATCTGTGTTGCATGAGTCGTGGTTTGCTAAAATTTCGATGGCTTTGTGTTTTGTTGCATATAAATAATTATTATAATGAGCTATTTTGTTAAAGTTTTTGAAATCGATTTTAATATATTCTTTTTGGTTTATTTTAGTTAGGGCTGTTGTTATTTTATTATATTTTATATCATTTTTCTGTTCTTTTATCTATGTTTTTATTTTCCGTTTTGTCATGTGTATATAGCATCCGTTTTTTTTTTTTTTCGTTAGCGAAATTAATTTTATAAATACCTGTGGTTTCAGAGAAGTGGATTTTATCTTTTATCATTTCTAATTCTTTGGAATATGTTGCTATTAGGTTTTATCGGTATATTTATGTTTAACTTAGCAGCTTCAGTTTTTATTTTATTACTTGTACCTTTGTTATATGGGATTGGGGGGATATATTTTTGTTTAAGTTTTTGTGCGTTATTAATATTGTCAAGTTTTTTTAATCTATTTTTATAGAGTTTATTTATTAAGTTCTTCCTATACCCTGCATTTTGACATATTTCGGTGATTTTTTGAAGTTCTTGTTTTAGTAAAGTTTCGTTGGAACATATGTTTATTGCGCAATTTATATAATATTGTATAGCTGCTATTTTATATCTATAAGGAGTTTTACATTTAGCATTTATAATTATCGTTACTATTGTTTTGTTTCCGATATACTGCAGTTTCAAAGTTTAAATTTCGGAGTTTTATTATAGTAACATCCAAAAAATTTAATAGATTTTTATTTTCTATTTCACGAGTGAATTTAATGTCTGGATCAATTTCGTTTAGTCTTTCAAGTGTATATTTTGGGAGGGAAGTATACTGTTTATTATTGCAAATACGTCGTCTACATATCTGTACCAGTGTTTTATTTCTTTAAAGTTATTTAGAATACATTCGTTTTCTATTTGTCTCAATTTCAATTCTGCTATTACTCCTAAAATCGGTGATCCCATCAGGACTTCGTTTTTTTGTTGGTAGAATTTATTGTTGAATCTGAAATAATTTTGATTTAGTATTAGGTTGTTGGTTGAGATTAAAGTTTGGCTTATTTCTTTATTTTTACTTTTTCATTTATAATTTCGTTGATTTCTTTTATATTAATGGATGTATATAGGTTTATAACATTGAAACTTACCATAATATCATTAGGTTCTAATTTTATATCTTTTAAGTTTTTTATAAATTCATCGGTTGAGTTTAAACTGGTATTTGATGGGGGGAGAATTTCTTGGTAGATAGTTTTCATATATGTTTCTAAGTTATAGGATAGGCTTTCTCTTTTATTTGTGATGGGTCTAAATTTAGGTGGGTTTTTGTGATCCTTGAATTTTCCAAACATTCTTGCAACATTAGGTTCATGATTAGTTATTTTTGGTTTATTATTATTGGGCCATTTAACTTCATTTATAATTTCATTTCTTCTGTTAGTTTTTTATTTGGATCTTTTTTGAGATGGATAACACCTATCTTCAATTGCCTTTTCCATTTTTTCGATATATTTATTGCGATTGAAAATAGCCATTTTACCTGTCTTATTGGTAAGAACACATGCAATACCTTTATTTTGTTTAAAGTTTATTTAAGACTTTTCTGTCTTCACTATCGTTTCTGTCATATTTTATTTTTCCAAGGATTCCTTTTTGTGCTATATTACGTATATTGTTTTGATGGCTTTTAAGGATATATTGTAAGGTAGATTCAACTTCAGCTATAGTATCTTTAATGTTAATAGATTAATCTAAAATATATTTATGTCCAAGTGTTAGTAATTGGTGTTGATGTGTGGAGAGTTTTATATTGGAGAAGTTTAGGTATGGAATTTTTCTGTTTTTCTTTACAGTTTACTTGAGGTTTATCTTTAAGCCAAAATTTAAGTTTTTTATTTTGTTTTTTGGTGTAGGTTTCATCTACATGGTTACTAAAAATTTTAATTTTATTTTTTAGTTTATTAAATTCATCTTGTTTACATAGTTTATTCATTTGTTTTTCTATTATTTTTATTTGGTTTCTTAATTTATAGAAAGTTGCTGTTTTATTTTTAATAGCTTTGTTGAGGATATGTCTTTCAAATTTATAAACTTCTTTCTTAAACTCATATTTTAAGGTTTTATTTTTAATTTTCATGAATTTAGAAATAATGTTAGGAATAATATTGACAATCTTGTAGGAAAGTCCTATGTTTGATAACTTTGGTTAGTTTTTTTTGATAATTTGTTCCATTCCTTAAAAATTCTTCCTTTATTCATTGTTTTGAGTGATTATATACGTGGTGTTTTGTTTACACTTTAAAGTTATTTTAGAATGTAGTGATTTAGGAAACATTTGATATTATTATGATTAAGGATCTCGTTTGAGATAAATCGCTGAAAGTGTGTTGTTTTTCGTTCAAAAGTGTGCGACACATAGCAAACATGAAGTCCAAATACTAAACATCCACATTATTAAACATTAAGTCTGGTTATGACTAAAACCAATTTAAAAGTAAATTAAAAAGGTAAAACTCTAAAAATATATTAAAACATTAAAAACCTCTTAAAATTACATTGTACTAGCGCTATCTGCCACTAACCGCGGCCTTCTTCAGGTATGCTTTGGTGAACTTGTGCACTCGGCGGTCTTGTCATCTGTTTTCTCCTTTCACTCTCCTCCAGCATGGTTTTGAATGTGTTTATGCTGCATTCAATAAAATGGAACTAACATACATCGAGATGCCTAAAAGCATGTTTTTTGTAAGAAAAGGAATGTATAGACTAAATAATTTATTACAAGACCACACAAAATAATTCCAGTCGCATTGTGTAATCATCCAAATGATGTCAAATTTGGTTCAGATATTAATGAGTAAAATTAATTAGTTGTATACTTTTTTGGATGCATATAAAAACTGTCATTCTTGTACAGGAACACACAAAAGGATTCTGTACTGTTATGGTCTGTAAACGGTATTTCTTACAAATGCAATTTAACACAGTTGCACTCCATTAAACATAATGAAAAGAAACATACATTATTAGAATGTTTAAAACCATGTTTTCTGTGGAAAATGGTTGGCTGAGAATTGGTAATTAATTTACAGGGCTACACAAAATAATTAGGATATGTTATGCAATCATTTGACATGAAGTTTGATACAAATATTTATGAGTTACATGGCGATGGTATTAACACAAGACGGTGAGTTACAAGGAAATATAAACGGAGTTTGAGTGGGCCCCTCAGAAATGTACATGTTTATGTAGTGAGTTAACCCTTTACTCTCGAGCCCTATTTCGCTCCGTCGGACCAGCAGCTCGAAACGATTTTCCATATTTTTGGCGAATTACTTACTTACCATTAACATAAAAGGATTTCATACATAATTTAACCTTTAAAACTTTTTATTTCACCATTTTATGCAACTTTATACTTACAAAAGAGGACATTTGTTAAACATATCAAACACTACTAAATGAAGTCATGTGGTGACCGAGAGTCACCTCTCGAGTGCAAAGGGTTAATCATATATATACGTGTGTATATATGTAAGATTATTTTAAATAATATGGAATAAATAAAAATGATCTGCTAAATAATGAAGGATGCAAATAGGACATTGAGGCTCCTAATCTTCAGATTTACTAGTAAGAATAGTGTTTATATGCACAAACAAACCAGTGAAGTGCTATCGAATGATAGTGTTCATCAAAATTTTTCATTTATAGTTTGCAGTATTTGTAAATTCTTATCCACAAGACAAAGCAATGTCAGTGTTGCTACAGTACCTGGACTTCAGGGAAAACCTGAAAAACTATGTGATAGTGATTTAATACAAAAAATTGTTTGCACAGATCTTAACACATTGAGTGCCACGCAAATTCTTAAAATCTATTAAAATTCCATAATGATTCCTCCTGTAATAAATAAAAATTAAGCAAATTTTTAATAAATTTTTAATCATTAAATGTAATATTTTTAGTTTTATATCCTATTTTGTATCTGCCACTGATGGTTGACGGGGCTTTATATCATATTTGTCACTGTCAGCCACTGATGGCTGACAGGTCGCTCAACATTTTAATTTTTTATTGGTACTGCTTTTACTTTCGGGGTAAAACTTTCACAGAAATGTTTGAAGTATAACATGTTCTGCACACTCCTAAAGTTTCAAGATGATTCCTTCAGTACTTAGAGATAGATGACAAAATGTCTAGAATGGCTGACTTGTGGTGCTCAACGTGTTAATGATCGAGCCCATTATAGCAGGTCACTATTTTTAAATAAATCAATTATTAATTTTTGTAAGTAAATTATTTTTATAGATAAAAGAAAAGAAATCTGATCAGAGAAAAACTTGCTTGGCGTACACATGTGCACTGGGCATTACCCATTTCTGAACATAAACGTTGTCTTTATATTACCAAGTATACAAATCATAAATCAATTTCTCTTAATAGAGAACAATATAATTCAGCTTAAATTCTGGAAAATAAATTAATAGATTAACACGACTTATTCTCAGTAAGTAAGTGAATGTATAAAACTACTTTAGGGGGGAGTAGGGAGGGATGGGACAGTTTTGACAAAAATATTTTTTACAAAATTACTTTTGCTGGTACAACACTGTAAGTTTCAGAGAAACAAATTGAAACATTTTAACATCTTTTTAAAAATATAAATTTTATGGTAATTATTAAAATATTAATTTTATAAGCCATTTAACATAGTCATAAGTGTCCCATCCCTCCCTTATATGAGGGAGGGATGGGACATGTTTTTAAAGTTAAGATAAATACAAGACATACAATGAAAAACGACAAAACCAGTGAGACGTGATGTATGTAAGGTTAATTAATTACTAATAACATCTATTTTATCCAAGATTAGAGTACCACTTAAATAATTTTCAAAGGCTCAATCAATTCATCTTTTCTTTTTTTTTTTTTTTTTTTTACTTCTAGCAGAGAAAGTACTGTTTTATAGTTCAAATATTCAAAATTAAGTTTTTGTTATACTTGCATGTTTTGTGGTACCCTGAATATTAATAAGGTTTTTAGTGGCTACTCTGTGTGTGTTATCAGCATATCTCAAGAACAAATATTACCAAGAAATCCTAACTGTAATTGGTGAATGTAATTTGTTTTGTATATTTTACAATGTCCAGGAAAACTGCTCAGGAATGAAAATTAATTCCTCATATATATATGGTAAAAAAGTATTTTTAAAAGTTAAAAGGATAAACAAAAGTTGTGTGAGTGCCACACCAATTATTTTCCATGATTTTGAATTTGTTCCGTGCATTTTTTCTTCCATCTATTCATTCATTTGCCTCTTGATATTTTCTGTTTAAGGAGTATCGGAATCTTCATTCATCTTCCTTTTCTTACATGTCCTATCCCTCCCTGAGCTGCTCTGTCCCATCCCTCCCTTTTCATTATTTTTCAAAAAAATAATTTATTATTAGACACATGCTACTTTTAGGCTTAATTTAGCTACTAATTTATAAAAGTTATATTATTAAGTATATAAAATATGAAAAGTAATTATGCTAACATCAGTGAGTGACGTTGAAAACTTGCCTTGAAAATTAAGCAATTGTTTACTTTTGTTGTTATAAAAATAGTTTTTTTGTTACATAAACTTACAGAGTTCTCCAACTAAAATGATACATAGCAACAAATATGGGGCTGTAGTTACTTCACCTGGTGGAAGTGTCAAAAATTAAAAACAATGTTTATTTTAAGAATAATTTTAGGTGTCCCATCCCTCCCGACTCTCCCCTACTTCTGTTATGAATACAAAAAATCATGCATATACAACATAAATCATGGCTTCAAAATACTTTGGTTATTGAATCTGATTAAAAATTATTAACGTTGTTCTTAATAAACTCAAAATTAATTATTTTTCTGTGGAATATATACAGCAATAAAGATTGATCATGGAAATTTTGAACATAAATGTTAAAGAGGTGGAAAATCAAAAATTCATTTTTGTATCAGTTTTATAGCAGGAGAAATTGCAGTTTTGTAGCAGATCAATTACAGTTTTAAAGCAGTATTAACAGTCTTGTAGCAACGTTACATTGGAATAAATGTAACTTTTTACTTACTCTTACCTATGTATGATAGAGGAAGTATTGTCTTTGTAGTAAAATTTTCAAAATTGAGTTTTTGCTACAATTACATGTTTTGAGGTCCCCTGAAACCAAAAGATCAGGCCTTTAGAGATCGGTCTGTATGTCTTGCTGTTATCAGCTTAACACAAAAACAAATTTTAGCAAAAAGTCCTACTTCAATATTCTGAACCGTAGTATCATATGGGGATGTTAAAATTTTCATATGTAATGAATATATGGAATAAAAAATATATATACTACACATATAACAAAATCTTAATCATTTTTATCTTATTGAGTAACTGCTAACTATTCCTAATTTACTGATTTTTTTTCTAGCCTTTAAAGTTGTTCTGAAAATCCTAAATTAAGATATTTTAAAAATTAGCCTTTAAAATAATATTTCGTTACTATCATTAATTTTTTTTTAACTAACTTTCAAAATCATGAATTTCATTATGAACAAAGAAAATAAGCAAAAATTTTGCCTTAAAGGCAAAAAATAATCTCTTGTTACAGTTTTACAAATTGCAGAATTTTATCGATTAGTGTTAAAATAATCATATTTTCAGGCTTTATTGGGGATTAAAAAATCATTTCAGCAAATATTACCTACCTATTTAGAAACTTTTATTCATGAATTCATCAACCGTGAATATTTATTTAAATCAAATTGGAGTGTACAGGTTGATATTTTTATTTATTACCAACTATGTGAAAAATACCAGAGCCGGGAATCGAACCCGGGCACCTCCGCTTAACGCACGGATGCTCTACCACTGAGCTACCCTAGCTGACAACCAGCTTATGCGAGAAGTGCCTAGCTGGTTGTCAGCCAGGGTAGCTCAGTGGTAGAGCATCCGTGCGTTAAGCGGAGGTGCCCGGGTTCGATTCCCGGCTCTGGTATTTTTCGCATAGTTGGTAATAAATAAAAATATCAACCTGTATACTCCAATTTGATTTAAATAAATATTACCTACCTATTTCAGAAATCAGTTATAACAAAAATGCAGAAATGTTGTCAATTTTTGGCAAAATAATCATAAATCTCAGAAATAAAATTTTCACAAAAAAGTGCTGAGTTTTGTCAATTAGCTCTAAAGTATTCATTTATTTCAAAAATTGCAGACAAAAGCAGCTCTAAATTCAACAATTAGCTAAAAAAAATTTTCCTCCTAACAACAGTGAAATTATCTCGTATTTTGGCAGTCATTTACAAAATTATTGCATATTGAGTAAGTTCAGTAGCGGCTCATGTCGGGAGCTACAGCCGCCATTTTGAAACAAAATGGCAGCTACAAATTATTAATGGACTTAGTAGAAATATTCATGTGGGCTATGTACATATGGAGTTTTAAGCAAATCAGTTCAGAAATACCTTTTTTTTTGAATTTGAAATTTTCTAGTGGCTAGCACATGGAAACAAGATGGTGGACAAAGTTGACAAACAAATATATCAAAGGCATTTGGGAGACAAGTGTACTGTACAAATTTAGTTCTAATTAATTCAGAATTTCAAAAGATATGTTAACAAATTAAGTGGCTGCCATTTGGATCAAAATCAAAGAGCAAATTGCTCAATGAACTAATCCAAGATATTTGTAAGATAAGTCCATTGTCCAACTTTGGTTCGAATAAATTCAGTATTTCAATGGTTATTGTGATAATATATTCTCAAGTGGCAGCTTTCAAGTGGCTGCAACTTGGAAACAAAATTGCGGAGAAACTTGCCAAATGAAATCATAGATATTTGAATGATAAATCCATTTTTCAGTTTTGGTTCTAACTAATTATTTCAAAAGTTATTGTGATAATAAATTTTCAAGTAGCCGCCACTTGGAAACAATATGACGGAGTAAGTTGCCCAGCAAACTCATATACGATATTTGAAGCATAAGTTCACTGTCTAACTTTGGTTTGAATCAGTGCAGTATTTCAAAAGTTATTGTTATGATAAATTTTCAAGTGGCAGTCTAAGTAGCTGCAACTTGGATAGAAAATGGTGAAGCAACTTGCCCAGCGAAATCATCAAAGATATTTTTATGATAAATTCACTATCCAACTTTAGTTCAAACCAATTCAGTATTTCAAACAGAGATATGTCACTGGATTTATATTCCTAAGGTTCCAGGTTCAAATACAGCTTCCTGCACACATTCCTGCATTAGTGACCTGGATGTGCGAATAAATAGTGCAAATAAGTTACATCTGGGACAATAGATGGCAGCACAAAACATTGAAATGCTCACAGTATTAAAAAAAAAAAAAAGCATGTCACACCACGTATCAGCTTTACATGTGGACCCAGTGGCAGAAAGTTTTGTAGCTATCTGCGACAAGCTTTTAAAATTTCATAATCTGTCTGCGAAATTTGCGTGTAATCAGGGGTGAAAATGGCTTACACTCAAAAAACCTGAAAGCTAATAGCCATAGTTTTTTTTTTTTTTTTTTTTAGGGGGGGGGGGTTACTTAACAACAGTGGTAATCTTGTGCAATTTTACACAAATACAGTTTTACTACAGAACAATATAGTATAAACAATTATAAAATAATAAGTTGAACTCATTCAATTAAGTATTTATAGCAATGTTTGGCACAACGCAATATAAATAATTATAAATAATAAAAGGAATTAGTTTTAGTTTTGGTACAGAAATTTTTATAAGTGAATTTTGAAGTGGAGGAGAAGTTTTGGAGTAGTTTTAAATGAAATTAGCACTATTCTACGTTCCCGTAGAATCTTAGTAACAGGTAACAGGAGAAAAGAATACACGCATAACACTGCCTATCAAGTGAGATCTAGGCTCCCTAGGTCGCCGAGTTGTTAAGCACTATTTTGTGTGTTCCTACCAAGGCACCTATATGGGGACTCTAGAGTTCCTACCAGAGACATCATGAATGAATGAATGAATTATAAGTGGGTGGTTTACAAGAAACCAAGCACTGCGACCAGAGGTCTATTGTACTAACCCACAAAACCTAATCTTTAAAAAGACCTGTGGCAGAAAGAAAACCCAGCAGACATCTAACCGGAATATCCTGAAGCTCCCAAGGCTCAATTATATGCCACCCCAAGTGCTCAAACCTATAGGCAGAGAAGACTTCACATTCACATAAAATATGTGTTGCAGTTTCCTCCTTGTACTTGCAACCCCTACAAAATGGATCACTAGCAATACCCATGACATAAAGATGTCTTTTTAAGCGACAGTGTCCCGTAAGGAGACCAATCACCTTGCTGATGCTATTTCTATTGAGCTTCATGAGCTCCTTAGCCCTTGCACTAGGATTACCACAGTTAAGCTCTTTAGCTTGCCTGCTCCCCTCAGTCTTGAGCCAAGTAGAGTACTGCAAGTTTCTCATGATGGAGAAAATAGTACCCCTCAACAAACTACCAGAAATACTCAGGACAGGTTCAGGACCAATAAAAGGTGTATCAGAACCCTTCCTAGCCAGCTCATCAGCTAACTCATTTCCCAGGATACCAGTATGACCTGGTACCCAATACAGGAAGATTTTATTGTTAGCAGCAAGAGCACAAAGAGTGAGATAACACTCCCAAACAAGAGAAGAAGTCATTACTGACTTCTGTAAAGCCAACAGGGCAGCCTGACTATCAGAATAAATGTCAATATATCGATTCTTATAGCCCCTATTCATGCAAGTCCTACAACACATAAGGATCGCAAAGACTTCAGCCTGAAAGACAGTAGCATACCTCCCCAAAGGATAGGAAAGTGAAGTACCATCCTCAGGACAGAAAACACCAGCACCAGTGCCATTATCCATCTTGGAGCCATCAGTGTACCACTTAATGTGATTCGTATTACCCCAAGGTGGAGTATTCATCCAAATGTCCCTAGAGGGCAAGTGGATAATATACGGCTTATAAAAAGCATACCTAGGGAGAACCTTATCACACTGCATAATAAAATGCGGGTGATCCGAAATCTCCTTTTTAAGATGCTTCCAGTTCAGATAATTGGAATAATTATTCCAATGCCCAAAACTTCTTAACCTCTTTACACACAAGATAGCCTCAGCCTCAATGCACATATGCAGAGGGATAAATCCCAAGAGTAACTCTAAAGCTCCAGTTGGTGTTGTCCTTAAACAACCAGTCATCGCGACACACACCATCCTTTGAATCTTATTAAGATTCTTCTTAGCAGTGTCAAGCCTAGTCCTAGACCACCAGGCAATAGAACCATAAGTGATCATTGGACAAATGATCATGGAGTAAATCCAGCGGATAACCATAGGACTAAGACCCCATGACCTACCAATAGCATTCCTACAGGCCCAAAACGCCCTTTTTGCCCTAGAAATACAATAATCAAGATGACTCCTCCAGTTGAGTTTCTCATCCAGATAGACACCAAGATACTTCACCTCACTTGAACAAGTGAGGTTATGACCAAAAAACTTGATATTTTTTAAGATAATGGTCCTCTTTCTATTAAAGGCAATCATATGTGTCTTTGCAGGGTTCACGGAAAGACCCCTGGAAGAACACCAAGACTCAACTTTCTTAAGGGCATTCTGCATGATACAGCAAACAGTATACGGAAACTTCCCCTTGGTTACAATGACAATATCATCAGCATAACCAATGCAATCCACCCCCGAGTGACCAATCTCATTCAGAAGTGAATCAACCACGAGACACCACAGCAGTGGAGAAAGAACACCACCCTGTGGACATCCAGTATTGGCTTTGATCATTAGAGAATCACCAAGCAGTGTTGCAGAGGCAAACCTGTTGGTGAGAAGACTCTTGATCCAATTCACAGTGGTACTATTGATATTCCTATTAGAAAGCGCATCAATGATGGTGTCAACAGGAACCTTGTCAAAGGCACCCTCGATATCAAGAAAGACAGCAAGAGCCACCTCCTTAGAGACCAGACACTTCTCAACAATATGAGTTAAGTGATACAACGCAGTGTCAGTTGACCTGCCAGGCTGATAGGCAAACTGAAAATTGGAAAGTGGCCGAACACATAAGACCTCTTCCCTGATATACCTATCAATAAGCTTCTCAAGAGTCTTTAAGAGAAAAGAAGTGAGACAAATAGGTCTAAAAGACTTTGCCTCAAAATAATTATCTTTACCAGGCTTAGGGATAAAGATAACACTGGAATTTCTCCAAGCCGTTGGTGTATAACCAAGTGCCAAACAGGATCTAAAAATCCTGCAAAGGATGGGCGTCAAAACCTCAGCGCCTTCTTTCAGAA
Organism: Salticus scenicus; assembly: GCA_963930645.1. Classification (NCBI taxonomy): domain Eukaryota; kingdom Metazoa; phylum Arthropoda; class Arachnida; order Araneae; family Salticidae; genus Salticus; species Salticus scenicus. The sequence continues at coordinate 267,160,844 of OZ005651.1, read as the reverse complement.
GTGCTGGAAAGATACCATCAATTCCAGGAGTCTTAAAAGACTTGGAGTTAATAGCCCAAATAATTTTTTCATATGTAACAACCTTCCTGGCAGCATTCCATTTCTCTCTTCCACAAGTACGAGTGTTGAGAGGAGTAGAAAAACTTGTCTCATGGCAAGTACTGGAGTTCGGAAAATGGACCCTAAACATTTCTGCCAGGGTCTCCTCTCCAGACTCAGAGTAATCACCACTAGGCAACTTAACAGCATTAAGATTCCACATCCTGTCCTTAGACATCACCCTAACTAGCCTAGCTGTGGCTGAAATATCACTGATGCCAGAACAATAGCTATTCCAGGATGCCCTTTTGGCATTCCTGACAGCTTTATTATAAGAGGTAAGTGCAGCCTTATAGGTTTGCCACTCACCATTCTTCTTAGCTCTATTAAAGAGCTTTCTACAATTGCTACGCATACAACTAAGCTCTTTAGACCACCAAGGAACAATCCTTGGTAAGCTACTGTGCATAACCTTACAGTTTTGGTGGTAGGATTCTAAAATGATCTGTTGCAACTGGTCAACAGCCAATTCGAGATCCAGCACCGAAGACAACTTACCAAAGTGGCCAAAAGCAGCTTTCTTTAGGTCTTCACAGTAGGAACCCCACTTGGTATGACGTGGATTCCTACCCTTGGTCTCAAGTCTTATTGGACCTGTAACAGTAAAACAAATTAGCCTGTGATCAGAAAGAGTTTCTTCATCAGAGACTCTCCAATCCCTGACGTTGTCATAGCATATACTATTACAGAACGTAATATCAATGACCTCACTCCTGTTAGAAGTAACAAAAGTAGGTTCATTGCCAGAATTTAGAGTATACAGATTAAAATGCAAAATATACTCTAAAAGGTCCTCACCCCGCTTGTTGCAATCACTACTACCCCACAATATGTGGTGAGCATTCGCATCACAGCCAATGATGAGCTTGAATTTAAGATTCTGACAATTCTCAATGACATTAATAATCTCTTTTGAGAGAGTATCCTTATCCTCATATGGAAGATAAGAGGACACAAAAGTAAAACTATCTTTGTTACCCTGGTGCTGGTATTTCACTCTAACAGCAACATTGTCACCATTAAGATGATTTACCAGGAGCAGAGCATGTAGCTTAGAGCTAACATAAATGCATGCTCTGGGCCTACAACAGGTTCTATCAAAGAAGATCCTCTTGCTGTCTATACCAAGACCAAGGATCTTACCATCTTTAGCCCATGGCTCCTGGATAAGTGCTATGTCCACAGCACCACTAGCCAGCTTTTGGCCAAGAAGGGCAGAAGCCGATTGGCTATGGTGCAGATTGATTTGCACTATCTTAATGCTACAATCCATAAATCAGGGAGGAAAAAGACACAACTAAGTGCCAGTTAAATCTCCCTCAGATGAAGGAGTAGCACTAGATTCCTTTGAGGAGTTACCTAGCAACACCTCAACCTCAGTCAAAGACATAGGTGATGAGGGAGTAAGTGTGCCTTCAGAGTTAGATTCAATATCTAGCTCACTTAAAGTAAGCGAATCAATATTAGTTTGAATAACTGTTTCACTTACCTTGGAAGAGGATGCTTCACCAGTAGTGACACTATCCTCTTCATCCTCCTTACCTCTACCTACATCTTGCGCAACAGCAAGGATATGTACATTTGGATCCTTCAAAATTTTGAAGGCTCCTCTGTCCAAACCAGTATAGGCTTTGTAGTCAGCAGCCCTGATTTCCCTAGCAGACTCGATACTAACCTCAAAGATCCATCTAATGGACTGTGGTTCTACAAGCCTGTGCAGAACATGCCAGTCTTCAGACTTCAACTTTGGGTTGTACCTAGAGATCCGCTTCAGAAGATCTTTGGACTCCTTATTGACTACATCCTTTGTTTTGAAGGCTACCTTCACAGGCTTCGGAAGTTCGCTCGCAAGAATGACTCGCAGGGACTCTTCCTTCAGGACATTCTTGTTTTGGTCGAATTCCTTCTTCAGCCACTCCACTGTCCAGGCGTCATCACACTGAAAGATGAGAGCACCATCGACAAGTGTAGGGCTGCTAAATTTTGGAAGGTGTTCACTCACAGGAAGTAAATCACCCTTTCTTAAAATTTCCTCTTGGATAGCAAAGGCCTCCGAAGAATTTAGCCTGTGGGAAGGAAAAGATTCTTTCACCACTGCCATCCTGGTTGACCTTGCTACATGTGCAAATACTGAAGCTTAGGCTTCTTCGTCATCTCACAGACCTTGGGAGAAGGAGTTGACACTTGTGACCGAAGCCTCTTGTGTCCACCATCCTTATCTTGGTCACCAGCCGTATTTGGCGGTAAACCCTTCTGCAACCTCTTCCTTCTGTTGCGATTTTGTGAGTACTTTCTGCTCACCAGCGGGTCCACCAGGGTGCTGCTGGCCAGAGCCTGCTGCTCCCATAGTAGATCCAGAAGGTTTGCAGGTTTCCTCCTGAATATGACGAGTTCCCGAAGGAACATCGTCCTTATTTGACTGCATAGACAGTTCTTTAGAGAGAGATAAATCCATACAGGACCGCAGAACTGGGAGGAAAGAGAGGTCCACACCTGCATAGCCTCCCAATACAGGTGTAAGGCTAACTACAACGAGGTTTCGCCTGGTTCCTCGAGGGGACCGTTCACGACACCATAACCTCTGGTGCCATTCATCCTTCAGCACAGTACCTAACACCTTGGATTGGGGTGCCTGTATGCATTTAGCTGGGTAAAGCGGAATGGCCTTCTCGCCATGGGTGACCCTACCAGGAGCAAAAAGCTCCCGACGTACATCGCCCATTCCACCCAGGCACACCCCCTCGCCACTTTGAGGCAGCACACAGGACGTGAGGGGGAGAGACATCATACATCGGTAGCGCATTATCGTGGGCGAAAAATGTCCGTAAATTGCAGACAATTTTTTATGACTGCAGACAAAGACTGTCCGAAAGTTGCGGGCAATTTTTTTTATTAGTACAGACAAAGAGTGTCCGAAAGTTGCAGAATAATTTTTTTTATTAGTGCAGACAAAAACTGTCTGCAAGCATTTTTTCTGTGTCTGCGACTATGTCGTGGTGTTTCTGCCACTGGGCCCATGGACAACTGACAGCACAATCTGGCAACAGCTACACAGCCACGAGTATATCGCTTGTATGATTTCATACTCACTAGGGAGTACTGTAGCAGCACCATTCTCAGATAGATTATCATACATTACCGATGGACAAGGGGTTAGCCTTTTGTCCAGAGGTACATCACTGTGTTTCTATTCTATCCCTATGGTCCCAGGTTCAAATACATACTTTTTTAAATTTTACTAACTAGTATATTTAAGAATTTATTTTCTTTCTATGTTGTTATAGTCTTTTAAAATAGTTATACTTTGGCTACAATGTTTGCTAAATTAAATACTTTTATTTCAGCTTTTACAGAACTTGGGAAAGGCTGATCGAACTACAGATGTTGATTTTGATGTATGTGTAAAAAACGTTGGTAAATTACAGGTAAGAGATATTTTTTTTTTTCTAATTCATTAATATTATTCTTTGTATTAGTAGCCTAAAATGTTTATAATAAAATATGTATTTAAATATAGTAACATAATTATTTTATATTTTAGAGATTTTAGAAATCTATTTATTAACAGAGCTTAAAATTTAAGGTGAGATAGTAAGATTTAAAATTCTAGTCTCTACAGTTCTTGTATAGAGGAATTTTTTGTTCCCAAAATTTTCTGGCTCTCTGGTGAATATCGATATTTTAACTTTAAAAACATATCCTTCACAAATTTGAGTCCTTCTAATTTTCTTTAAAATTTTTTCTACAAGGAAATTGCATATTTCAGCAATTAACTATAAAAACATTGCATATTTCAGCAATCTACTTTGAAAATAAAGAGCACAAATTTTGTGGTTTAATGGGGAAATAATTGCTTAATTCAGGAATTATCAGAGAAAAAAAATCATGTATTTGAGAAGTTAGCTGAGATTATATGTAAATTGTGTCAATCAACAGCTAATCAACTCTGTATTTTGGCACTTGGCTGCATGAATATTAAATGTTTCAGCAATCAGACACAAATAATAGCACATAAAATTTTAAAAAAAAAATTAGGTTTTTATTCCAAAATAATCTAAAAATTTTGAACTGGAGGTTGGGGCTTCCAGGACCCTCTAAGTCCATTAATATTTGAGCATAATATTGTCATCAGAGTTATCTGTGCATACAAAATGTTATCTGTATTGAATGATAGGAAGTGTGTAATAAAATTTTTGACTGGAGTTGGGGGCCCGGGGCACACAACCCCCCTCCCTGCCTAAGTGTGGTATTGCATAAGCATGTATTGTCATTGGAGTTATACATGCATGGAAAATTTCAACTCGGTCAGATTATAGGGAATGGGTTAAATTTGAAATCAAAATTTTAAATAGAGTTTGTAACCCAGGAAACTTATAAATTAGCAAAGTTTTAAAATATGCCTTTTCCAAAATGTTTTAAAGAACTAGAGGTCGGGGCCCAAGGCCCCAGGACCCCTTAAGTCCATTACTGCTTCATCATGTATTGTCATCAGAATAATACATGCATGCAAAATTTTTGCTATATTGGATGATAAAAAGTGGTTAAAATTCATAATTTTTAACTGGAGTGGGGGGTACAAACCTCTGCCTCCTTAAGTCCGTTACTGCTTAAGCATGTATTGTCATTGAAGTTGTACTTGTATGCAAAATTTCAGCCCAATCGGATGATAGGAAATGGGTTAAAGTTTTTGTTGAAAATTAACTTTGTGTTAGTATTGTTTAGGAAGTGTAAATAGGAAAGGAAGTGATAGCTATGTAAAATGGAATGGAATGTGTATTCAGGAATTAATCCAGCTTTTTAAAAATGGTGCCCCATTTGTGAATTTACAAAATAATTTGTGAAAACATCAAGTAAGTTTGTGAAAATTAATGATACTTCAGAACAATTAAGTAAAATACGTAAAGCAGTTTTATTTTTATTTTTAGATACATTTAAAAAATAAAATGAAACAGTTGTAGAAATAAATATATATATGGACGAGTTATTAGTTGTTTCTTATATGTAAGATAAGTAGGTGTTTACTTATATATTTATCATTGTCTCCAGTAAATATTCAAATTGAGGGTATTTTTCTGTGTTCGATGCAGTGAAGCTTATAAAATATTTTAGTGTGCAGTTATATTGCTGAGAATTGACTTTGTGAAGGTACCTCTTTGCTGAAAGTTGAATTTGTGAAGGTACCTCATTGCTAAAAATTGACTTTGTGAAAGTGCCTCAATGCGGCACTAAATTTGTTCTGGATTAACCTCTGGTATTGCTTATATGTATATATATCTATGCTGTATGCATCAAATGCATGGATGTGTCTGGGGAAGAGGAACAAGTTCTCTCCAAAAATTTATCTACCTGGGATGGTTCTCTCCAAAAATTTATCTACCTGAGATAGTTCTCTTCAAACATATTTTCGAAACCCAATTTTTTACTTAATGTAAAGGGAAAAAAATCCTTGGTGTGTGAAACTATCACCTTTGAGTCTAAGTAGATGTATTTCAATGCGCTTTTCCTTTGTAAATAATATTTAGACTATTTTCAACTAAATGTGCACGTGTACATTTTTATACATATATAATACTAGCAGGTGCTGCCCGCTTTACTAGTCACTATATTTAAATTAATTCTCAAAATTAATACAACTTATTATTATAAAAATTTCATAAAATAAAAAAATAAAAGAATTAAGGTAACGACACCAATGCTTGTTATTCTTAAGGCCTTATTTTTAAAATGTTTCTTTTTTCTGCGTGGTATTTGTGTGGTATTAATGTATCAATACTATACTTTGGTCTATTTTATACACTGATTCTTCTAGTTGTTGTTAGACACTTTGAATTTTTCAATACATTATGCCAAATTTTTTAAAAATATAAAAATTGAACCTATAAAAATGCACCAGTGCTCGTCACTTGAAAAATGAGATTCACCAGTAGTCGTCAGGTGTTTCCACCAGTGCTCGTCATGTAAACAAAACGTAACAATTTGTTGAGTAATTTGATTTTAATCGTGCTTTTATGAAATTTAATGAAACAAAATATCTTTGGCATATACTTAGAACCTGAATCCATTCTTAATTTTTAAAACACAAAACATATGGTAAAATTCAAACTGTTGAGCAAGGTTTTGCGAATAAAACAAGTACAGTGGACGCTCGTTAATTCGAACGCGGTTAATTCGAACTAATCCAAAATCCCACAAAAGCTCGCATTGGAATAATGTTAAAAAAATCTCATTAATTCGAACTAAATTTTTGTCACTTCGGTTAATTCAAACAAAAAAAATGATCCCCCAATTTTTTTTTCTCATTTAATGGACAAAATACACGCTGTGTTTGTTATTTTGTGTCATAAAATAATCAGGTTTTTTCTTTTCCTTTTCTTTCTTTCTTTTTTTTTTTTCTTTTTGGTTGTTTAATTTTGTGTGTGTGTATGTGTGTGTAAAGAGGCACATGACATTTCTATCTCCGCTAAACATTAATCGCTATTGTCCAATTCTTATCAGTACTTAAAACTCCCTGACCTTACCTGCTTTCTTGGATTCCATCAAAACTCTTTATGAATGGATCATGGTTGGGGGGGGGGTGAATCATCTGTTTCTTTGTTATCGATTCTCAGAAAATTCTTTCGATTGTCTTTGTTATCGATTCTAGAGAGCTGCGTCAATTATGCCTGCAGTTCAGACAAGTTAATGTGCTTTAGTGTTTCTCCTTCAGTGTGTGTTGTAAACGTGTAAAAATTCATTATGTCTACACGTGGGAAGTACAAAACCCTAACTTTAGAGACAAAGGTTGAAATTTTAAAGAAAGTTGAGAATGGCGAATGTAAAACAAAGTTAGCAGCTGATTATGGAATAAAAAAGAATACATTGTCAACTTATTTGAAAAACAAGGCATCAATTTTAGATTCGTGGGAAAAATCTAAATTTGCTAAAGGAAGTAAACGCATGAGAAATGCGTCCCAAGAAGATCTAGAAAAAGCTTTACTAATGTGGTTCAAGGATGCTAGATCTCAAAATTTTCCAATAAATGGACACCTTATTGCAGGCGAAAGCTGATGAATTGGCAAGTCGAATGGAAATTGAAGACTTTAAATGCAGTGATGGATGGCTCTCCCGATTTAAGTCAAGGCACAATATTTCTTATAAAAATGTATGTGGCCAAAGCTCTGATGTAAACGAAGATGTATGCAATATTTTCGGTAGGAGACTCCCAGAGCTTTTATCTACTTATCTGCCAAAACATATTTTTAATGCAGACGAAACGGCACTTTTTTATAAACTTTTGCCTAACAAAACATTGCATTTTAAAGGTAATGCTTGCGTAGGAGGTAAAAGCAGTAAACAGAGAATTACAGCTTTAGTTTGTGCTAATATGGATGTTAGCGAAAAACTTAAATTATTAGTGATTGGAAAGTCCAAGAATCCAAGGTGTTTTACAGGAATCAAAACACTACCAGTTGATTATGTATCCAACACAAAAGCATGGATGACACGAGAAATATTCAGTAATTGGTTAAAAGGAATAGATAAGCAGTTTCGAGGCAAAAACGTAAAATTCTCCTATTTGTGGATAACGCATCCTGCCACAATAATCTTCCAGAACTGAGTTCCATACAGGTTGAATATTTACCGCCAAATACAACTGCGAAGCTACAACCAATGGATCAAGGAATCATACAGAATCTTAAAGTAAATTACCGAAAGAGACTCTTAAAACAAATCCTTTTTTCTTTAGATTGTGGTGAAAATTACGACATTACTCTGCTGACAGCTACAAATGATCTATATGCTGCATCGGATGCTGTTACAGAAATTCCTTTCGTCATGATAAATTCATGCATGCCGAAGAGAGCAATCAAACCGAAGAATGTGATACTGTTGATACTGATTTTCCTGAATTCAACAAATTTAAATGTGATAACGTTACTTTTACTGATTATGTAAGTGTAGATGAAGACGTAGAAATCTGTGGAAAACTGAACGATGATGAAATAATAAAAACTTTCCGAGAAGATGAGAAAGAAGAAACCTTATCGGATTCAGATGAGACTGAAGAAACTTTTAAGCGTCCTAATGATCAAGCCATAATGGACTCGATAAAAACTCTCAAAGCATTTATTCTGATGGAACCTTCCTCTGAAAAGGAATTGAAATGCCTACTTCAAATAGAAAAGCTGGCTGAAAAATGTAGGCATAATAGGCAAAAACAAACATCCGTTTTACAGTTTTTCCCGAAAGTGTAACTTACATTATTAATTAAAATTTACTTTCTATGAAATATCTTCTGCCTCATTTTATGTTTAAGGTAAGTTTTTATTGCTCTTTCATAGTATATTTAATTTTAATTTATGTTATACATATTAGGGGATTTTTCGTCTTCAACGATACTTTTAAAATTATTTTATTTTAACATCGGATAATTCGAACTATTTTCTGAGAACCTTCGAGTTCGAATTAACGAGTGTCCACTGTAAATCCATATGCAAAATAATTTGAAAATTGTTTATTTTTGAAAAATGTCCTGGAGGTAGAGTGTAAGCAGCAGGGGAGGGGCTAATAAACTCGTTTCTAAGCGTAACTTTGCTCCAAATTATCACAGAAAGATTGATTTTTTTTTTTTTTTTTTTTTTTACGTATGGGTTGGTTTTGCGTATCTAACACACGCTATAAAAGGATTTTGCTTCTCCTCTTCCATTAAGTGTGGGATGGATGCAAAAACATGTTTACCAGAGTAATTCTGCTCCAGATTATATCAAGAAAGCAGTTTTTTTATGCTTTGATTAGTTATGCGTGCCCAACACACACGATAGAGGGATTTTACACAATTATTTCCTACCAAATAATGGGGAAGGGAAGCAAAAACATTTTCTTGCATAACTTTGCTCTAAATTATTGGGGCGTGGGGTGAGAGCTGCTATCGTTCAGGTTCGTTTGCTATATCACGCAACTAAGTTCATTTTTGCACATGGGTTTTACATGATATTTCTTTTAAACTTTTGCAATAAAAACTTGCACATTAATTTTTTATTCGTAAAAACATACATGAATTCCTGTTGTCATTCCAAGATAGTTTATTTTAAATGAAAATGTCAAGAGATGACGCTGTTAAGCAAAATGTTTTTTTTAAATACTAAAATAAAGGTTTAATCATCAAACTGAATAATTATTATTTATAACTGAATAATTAATATATAAATAGAAAGCTCACTTAAGAAATGCTTTGATGTTTAATATTTTCTACATAAATTCTTAGTCACCTATATCTAACATAACAAAAATCCTTAATAAAATTTTGAAATGACTCACATGTATGCTGATTATGAAATTAAGGCTTTGTATTTTATCACTTTCGAAATACATATGAATTAAAATTAATTAATCACTTGCTTTGAAGCCAAAAGTAGAATATTCGACTAAATTTCAATTTTATGAATTTCGATTTAGTTTATATTAAATCTAGAATATCGGATATTAAGAATTTCTTACGAATTTATTTTAGATGCAACTTTTATTCGAATATAAATCAAAATAACATGCATCAGAATAAATGAGAATAAGTTTAAATCTACTTACCCTCTCTGCCAGCATCCTGAAGATTAAACGACTAAGCCACTCAAATCATGAGAATATAATTCCATATTTGAAGAATAGCTTTATTTGAATAGAAGACTTATTTACGATTTATGATTATAATTTTCAGTATGATAAATTGATTTAAGATTATTTGATTTTAATAGTTCTGTTTATAGTTCAAAGGTACCTTGTACCTCTTCCGAATTCGAATGAGCGACTGACTACAATCTGCTTAGTGCCGTCATAAAAAAGTTCAGTTCTGCGCATCATTTCTTCCACTCCCCACCATCCTCCTGGGGGGGGGGGGCTGAGCATGGCAGACTGGCAATTCGATTCACTGGTCTCTTGATGATTCCAACTGGCGTTTTCAGTGTTACAACTCGAATGATTCCATCCTCACCCGGATGGACGTCCAGAATGCGGGCTAATGTCCACTGTGCTGGCTGAATCGAAGGTTCCAAAACTAGGACGAGCTGACCCGGTTGAAGTTGTGTGGCACCCCTTTTCCATTATGCCCTGGACTGGAGAGAGGTAAGATAGGTTTTTTGCCAGGTGTTCCAAAAGGACCTCTTGATCTGCTGAAAGAGTTTCCATCTGGAAGAAAAACTGGTACAAATTTTATTAGTTGGGTTATTAGAATGTTCAGGAAGCTGAAGAAGCGGAGCCTCAATTAGGAAGTGTCCTGGTGTAAGTACCAGGAAGTTATTGGGCTCGGTGGAAAGTGGTACTAAGGGGCAGGAATTTAAGCATGCCTCAATATTGGTGAGAATAGTGTCACATTCCTCGAATGTCAGGCAACTGCCTTTACATGCTTTAATTAAATGGCGTTTAGCCAATTTAACGGAAGATTCCCATAGGCCGCCAAAAATAGGCCCGTAAGGTGGCATAAAATGCCAATGAATTTGTCTAGTTGCTACATAATCTTGAATAGTGTTGGTTGTTGAAAGTGTCATGAGTTTCTTTAAATGGGCATGGGCACCAACAAAATTTCGGCCGTTATCGGAGTATATGTCCGTAGGATAGCCTCGACGCCCTATGAATCTTTGTAGAGCATATAAAAGGTGTTCAGTGGATAAACTAGTGACTAATTCGAGATGAATTGCATTGGTGCTCATGCAAATAAATAGGCAAATATAGGACTTAAATTTTATATTTTTTCGTTTATGTTCACACTTCGTTTGAATAGGGCCTGCATAATCAAGGCCAACATGTTGGAATGGTCGACAAGGGTTGACTCTGGCACTGGGTAAGTCACCCATGATTTGCTGAATGGGGGTTGGTGTGATTTTGGTGCAAGTGACACATTGTCGAAGCTCCCATTTCACAGTGGATCTCCCATCAGGAATCCAGTAAGACTGGCGAATTAAGTTTAACACTAGGTCGACACCTCCATGCAGACTATTTACATGAAAATGTCTGATTATAAGCGAGGTAAAGGGGCGATTTTTAGGCAACAATAACTGATGCCTAGTGTCATAGGGAAGGGTCTTGGCTTTGTCAATTCTACCTCCCACTCTTAATAGATTTTCGGAATCAATAAACACATTGAGAGGTTTTAATTTACTGTTGTTTGCAACAGGTTTGCCGCGCTGCAGAAGGGCGATTTCTGAAGCAAAGGACCTTTGTTGGACAAATTTAATCAGTCTTTCTAGCCTCTGAAATCTCTTGTACTGAGACTGGTCCCTTCAACTTTGTAGGATTTCGACTATTATTGATAAACCGCTTCATAAATGCAATTACATGAAAAAGTTTAGTACTTGTAGAAAATTTTGAAACCAAGTCGTCTATCATGGAGTCATTCATTGGGTTTGACTCTATTTGTCCTGGAGTTTTCACAACAGTACATTTGACTGAGGTCGACATTTCTGAATCGTGATCTGAGACCTGGATCTTTGGCCAGTCAGGTCCAGACCACCACAAGTCAAAGGTTTGTAATTTGTTTGGTAACATCCCACGGGCTGCACAGTCAGCTGGGTTGTGTTTGCTTGGTAAGTGATGCCATGTGGTTGGGTCTGTCAGAGCCTTTATTTTGTTGACTCGGTGTAGGACGTATGTGTTGCCCTTTAAGGGTGGATTTAAGATCCAACTACGGGCAATTGTGGAGTCTGTCCATAGGAGAATTTCCTCCACCTGAGAATCTAACGAGTTCTGGGCGACTGACAAGAGTTCCGATAACAATACAGCCGCGCATAGCTCCAACCTAGGCAAGGTAATGGGTTTTAAAGGAGCTACACAGGTTTTAGCTGCAATCAATTTTAAAGGTGAGTTCTGACTTGGACGTATATAAATTACGGCAGCATATGCCTTTGTTGACGCATCACAAAATCCCTGTATCTGGTAAATCGATTCGGATTTCACTTCTAAAAATCTGGGTACTGACATGGCCTTAAAGGAGGCTATTTTTAACAGACTTCAAAAAAGAAGGAAGGTTCTCAATTCAAACCGTATGTTTTTTTTATGTTTGTTAGCTCATAACTTCTGAACGGATGCTCCGATTTTTATACTTTTTGTTTTGTTGAAAAGGATTTGGTCTGAAATAGGTCCCATTGTAATAGCTTTATGATCTAAAGAAAATACAGGGTGCCCAAAAAATCAGTATCAACTTTTTTAACTGCTAAACGGCTGCAGCTATAGTGATAAAAATGGTATGTAAGTATAGCAAAGTGGCCATGCAGTACAAGGTTAAACCGCTTGCAGCGCCACCTGGTGGAAAATAGATTAGTTAGTATTCCTATCTCGAAAACGGTTCTAGAGAAAAAAGTGAATTACAAAGTTGAAGAGTATCATTGATTTAGTACAAAAAGATTGTTTAGACTTTCATGCAGGCGTTCCTATCTCGGAAACGGTTCAAGACAGGGGGAAAAAGTGAATTATAAAATTGCAGAGCATCATCGATTTAGTACGAAAAGATACTAGTTTAGACACTAATTCTAAAAATACAATGCTAAAAACGTGCATTTGTTTGTTGGCAATTACTTACACTATCCACACTTGAACTCTTGGGAGCCATATTTGTTTAAACTAACTTTTAGTTTTTCATTTATATAAAGTAATGTTAATGGAATACTTTTATATGTTTAATATAATAAGAGTTAACATACTCAATAGTATCTAAAAATATGGCACAGGCCTTGTTTTCACTGCTCCAAAGCAACTGCAAGTGAATTTCAAAATGTAAACAACATAATGTAAAGTGACTAAATCACAGTGATCACTGCTACAGGACTGATCTGTTTTGTGAGAGTGGAGACAACTGGAATGAATTTATGTAAATGTTTTTTTTTCGTATTGGCATCAGTCAAAATGTAAATTGTTTACAGGTAAAGACTATAAATGTAGAGTGTTTTGGGCAAGTCTCTCTCTTGCCTGTCAACTGGTTGGCACTTTGTTTTTTTTGTTGTTTAGTTATGTTTCTTTTTACAGCAGAGTTTGCTGGATATGAAGATAGTTTTATTTTAATGTAACTTTAATTATGATTAATTAAAATAAGTTCGTTTTTTAAATCTGTGTTATTTTTGAAGTCTTCCACACACTCAGACCACTGCAATGTTCAAAATGAACTTTATTTTCCAATAGTGGTTATGGGCCCAGGCCCCTCTAACCTAATTAGGCTTATGTGGTGGAAGTGAAGATGTATCTCTGTTGGCTATGTACCTGTGTCTTTTCTGGGACTATTTTTAGAGTGGACTTTTGTTTTTGGAAAGTTCTCTACTTCTATTTGAATAGTGCAAACCGGAATTAAAAAAAAAAAAGGATGAATTCTGAAACTCCATTTCTGTTGCCTGCTGGCAATTGGGAAATATGGAAAGTAGAAATGAAAGTTCTTTTAATGCATCATGGAGCCTGGTGTTTTATAGAGAAACCTGAACTTGCGGAACTTATTCAGAGCAAGGGTGCCACATCTGTTAAAGGAGTTGTACTTACACATGAAAAGGATCCTACTTCAGATAAAGATGCTACAGCTGCAAAAGCCGTGCTTCCAGTTTCTGAACAGTTGACATGGAAGGAAAGAAGTGACTTACAGTTAAGAAAAGACAGAGCTTTTACTTTGATATACCAGTCACTGAGTACTGAATTTAAACCATTAATTTCGTGTACAACTAATGGAGCTAAAGCTTGGAATATTCTTAACAAGCATTTTGAGCCTTCCACATGTGCAAGAATAATTCAACTATTGGATGATTTCTTTAGTACAAGATGTCAACAAGGTGAAAGTTTGGGACTTTTTTTATGTAGAGTAAAACAAGCTGCAGAAAAATTGCGTGAAGCTGGTCATGAGTTGCAGACACTATACATAGGATATCAGATGATAAGAAGTTTGCCTGAACAGTTTCAAGCTATAGTACAGTCAATCTACAGATGGTCAGATAAAGAATTTGTGCCAGACAAGATAGAAAATGAGCTATTGTTAGAAGAGAATCGTTTGAAGATTTCTGCTGGTGGATTAAATGTTGGAGAAGTCTTTAGTTGTGAAACTGTAAAATCAGGTAATTCATGTTATGTTAAAAAATCAAATTTCAATAATTATGGTCGTACTAATGTTAAAAATAGTAATTGTTCTAGTGGTTCCAAAAAATCTAGTAAATTTAAAGATTCTTATACTGGTGATTGTAAAAATGTAACTAATGCAAAAAATTATAAAAATGAATCTAATGTTTCTAAATTTGGAGGTGCTTTTTTGAAAAAGAAAGTTATTGGTCCTTGTTTTAAATGTGGTCAGTATGGCCATTTGAAATCTAATTGTGTAAATAGAACTGCTCATTCCAATAAATTTTCTGAAGTTAATAATGTTGAAATAGATGAATATAATTTTTCTTTCTCTGAATGTAGTTTGACTGAACTTTCTCCTGAGGCAAATTCCTCAGTTGTAAACGGTGATAGTATAACTTGGGTGTTCGACACTGCTGCAACTGCACACTTCTGTAACAATAAAAGGTTATATTTAGATTTTTAACCAGTAGAAAATGTGCAGATGTCGTTAGCTGTTGAAGAGAAAGGAAGTTCAATTCAGGGAAAGGGAACTATTGAATTTTTAGTCAAATGTAAAAATAATTTAAATAAAGTAACTTTAAAAAATGTTTTGTATAACCCACAGTTAAGAAGAAATCTTTTGTCTGGAGTTAAATTAGAAAAACAAGGAATTAATTTTGTTGGAAGTAAAGGTATAATTAATGTTTATGATAAAAATTGCAATGAGCTGTTCTATGCAGTTAGAAAAAATGATTTATATTTTTTTAAGCCATTTAAGTATGTATTGAAAGAAAATGAAATGCACAGTCCAAGTGATCTTGGTGCAAATCAGGTTGAAATGTCACAAAATATTAGCTTGTGGCATGATAGATTTTGCCATATTAATGATAATTATATTATAGATACAAGTAAGAACAATAGTGTTAAAGGACTTCCTAGTTTAAATAGAACATCAGAAGATTGTATACCATGTAAGTTAGCTAAATCTAAACGTGTATCTTTTAAATCAATTGGTGAAATACGTTCTAAAGTTCCTTTAGAATTGTTGCATCTTGATGTTTGTGGCCCTTTGCCAGTGTTGTCTCAGGGTGGAAATAGGTTCTTTTTGACAATAACAGATGATTTCTCTCGTAAAGTAACCGTTTATATTATGAGAAATAAGTCTGATGTATTTGAGAGTTTTCTTAAATTTTCCAGGCGGGCAGAAAGGTTGCTTAATCGAAAGATTGTGTCAATTAGAACGGATAATGGGATGGAATTCTGTAATAAAGAATTTGAAAATTTCCTTGAGAAACGGGATTACACATGAAAAAACTAATCCATATAGTCCTGAGATGAACGGGGTCAGTGAACGGTTTAATTTGACTGCTCTTGATGGAGTTAAAGCTTTATTAAATGCTAGTGGAGTTTCACAGAAATTTTGGGGAGAAGCCCTTAAATGCTTTACTTATGTCTGGAATAGATTATGCCATAAAAACAATAAGACTCCTTTTGAACTTTATATGGGTAGAAAACCTTCAGTTTCACACTTGAAACCTTTTGGATGTTTAGCTTATGTGGGTGTGCCTAAACAAACCAGGAAAAAGCTTGATATGCGAGCCAAACTGGGGATTATGTTAGGTTATGCTCAAAGAACAAAAGGGTATAGAATATGGTTAATAGACGAACAGAAACTAATAGAGACTATTAATGTAAGATTTAATGAAACTAAAAGAGCAATAGATGTAATAAATAATCAAAAGGTAATTAAATGTCCTAATTTTTCTTTTTCTGTACCAGACTATTTTGACAATGAAGACATTAGTCCTGTATTGGATGACTTGACTAAAAGTTTAGAGTCACAGACAGATGAAACTGAATGTCATGAGGGATCAGGTTTGGCAGATTGCTCATCTATCTCTTGGGTAAGAAAAGCGGTACCTAGAACAACTGGTAATAGAACAGATATTTATTATGGAATTGAGGGAAGTAAAACGCGTTTAAGATCTTTAAATGAAGTTAAAAAAATTTGTGAAAAAAATAAAATTAAATGTGATGGAAAAAATGTTTGATTTCTCGGGAAAGAATTTAATACAGGGAAAAATTTCAGATTTTGAATTAAACGAAGCAAATTTGGTAGAAATAAAAATTCCTAAATCCTTTAGAGAGGCAATAAACTCACCTGAGTCGTTTAAGTGGGAAGAGGCAATGAAACAAGAAATGCAGGTCATATATGACCGCAATGTTTGGGAACTTGTCGAACCACCAAATGATGTAAAAATTTTAGGTAACAGGTGGGTTTATACCCTTAAAAGGAATGAGAAAAATGAAGTAATTAGATATAAAGCTCGTTTAGTAGCACAAGGTTTTGACCAAATAAAAGGTGAAAGTTATGAAGAAGTTTTTAGTCCAGTTGTGAATTTTTCTATAATAAGATTGTTTTTTTCTATTTTTCTATGTTTTTTTTAAATGGTATAATGTACAGGTAGATGTTAATAATGCATATTTGTATGCAAATCTAAATGAAGTTATTTATATGAAGCAACCAGAGGGTTTTGTTCAAGATAAAGATAAAGTTTGCAAGTTGAAGAGGGCTCTATATGGGCTTCATCAGAGTAGTCGCCAGTGGTATCAGGAAATGGACAATGCTTTAATAAAATTGAATTTTCAGAAATTAAATTGGTGCAATTGTGTTTATGTCTTTCAATGTAATATTGTTTTATTATTGTATGTAGATGATTTAGTAATTTTTGAAAAAACAGAAAATGATTTGGAACTTGGAGTTGGTTTGCTGCAAAAACATTTTGATCTTAAAATTTTGGGGAGGACTAAAAAACTTTTGGGTATTGAGTTTGAAGAGATTGGTGATAAACTTTTTATTCATCAAAATTCATATATTGATAAAGTCTGTGAATTGTATGAAAAATACAAGTTTCCCATAAGCTCTTTACCAATATCTAGGGGAGAAATTTTGTCTAAATTAGATTCTCCATGTAATAAAGCAGAAGCTGATGAAATGCAGCAAATTCCCTATAGAAATTTAATAGGCTGTTTATCGTTTATCGCTGGTCGAACGAGACCAGATATTATGTATGCAGTAAACTTACTTTCCCAGTTCCAATCAAATCCTGGAATGAAACATTGGCATAATTTGTTAAAGTTGTTAGGCTATCTTAAAAAGACGCGGAATTATAAATTAGAATTATCAAAAATTAAAGAGTTAAGTTTAAGCTAATTTTCAGATTCTGATTTTGCCAGTAATAGAGATGATAGAGTTTCAATGGGAGGCTATATAGTTTTTTTAGATGAAACTCCCATATCTTGGAAAACTTTTAAACAACAGTGTGTCAGCTTGTCCACAATGGAAGCTGAATATGTTAGTTTAACTGAAGCGGCAAAGGAATAAGTATGGTTAAAAAATGTTTTATTAGATAATAACTTAAATTTAAACTTAGAAAAATGTCTATTATATTGTGATAATCAAGCAGCAATATCTTTTTCAAATTCACCTTTTGAAAATAGTCGTACTAAACATATACACATTAAATATCATTTTTTGAGAAATTTGGTTTCCGATAATTTTTTTGAATTAAAATATGTAAAAAGCAAGTTAAATTTAGCAGATATTTTCACAAAACCTTTAGTTAAGGAATACTTAATGAATTTTTGTAGGAGAATTTTTTCAGACTTAGATTAAATACACTTTTTGTCATTTTTGGTCATTGCATGGCCAGTAAGTTCTTGAGAACCGCTTCTGACCCTGCACTGACTAGATTGACAGTTTTCTTTTTACCAAAGTTAAAAAATTTTTTGTATTGAAATGAGTTTGTTTTTAGTATTTGTTTTGTAGTTTCGCTGTTGCTGGGGAGCATTGAAAAAGGGGGGCATTTCTTGGGAGCCATATTTGTTTAAACTAACTTTTAGTTTTTCATTTATATAAAGTAATGTTAATGGAATACTTTTATATGTTTAATATAATAAGAGTTAACATACTCAATAGTATCTAAAAATATGGCACAGGCCTTGTTTTCACTGCTCCAAAGCAACTGCAAGTGAATTTCAAAATGTAAACAATATAATGTAAAGTGACTAAATCACAGTGATCACTGCTACAGGACTGATCTGTTTTGTGAGAGTGGAGACAACTGGAATGAATTTATGTAAATGTTTTTTTTCGTATTGGAATCAGTCAAAATGTAAATTGTTTACAGGTAAAGACTATAAATGTAGAGTGTTTTGGGCAAGTCTCTCTCTTGCCTGTCAACTGGTTGGCACTTTGTTTTTTTTTGTTGTTTAGTTATGTTTCTTTTTACAGCAGAGTTTGCTGGATATGAAGATAGTTTTATTTTAATGTAACTTTAATTATGATTAATTAAAATAAGTTCGTTTTTTAAATCTGTGTTATTTTTGAAGTCTTCCACACACTCAGACCACTGCAATGTTCAAAATGAACTTTATTTTCCAATATGAACTACATTGCACACGTTGTAGCGTAGCTGGTGAGACATACAGTTGGTAACAGAAGTGTCCGAACACTAGCAAAAATTCCTCTGTAAAAAAAGTACACTTCATGAAGTTTCGTGAAATAAATCCTTGTTGAATCCTGTTCTTAGTCAGTGTAAGAACATGATTCAATAAGGATTTAGTTAACAAAACCGTATGAGGTGTACTTTTTTTTACATAGGAATTTTTGCTAGTGTTCGGACACTTTTGTTACCGACTGTACGCTATATAGTTCAAAATACGGTTACTTGATACTTTTTGTTTTGTTACAATGATAGGTAAAAAAGATAGGTATGTCTGAAGTAGGTTACAATCTTAAGAAAATAAAGCGTCATCTGGTGAAAAACGGTGGAATTGGTTCTCCTATCTCAAATATGGTTCAAGAAGGGAGAAACGTTAATTACGAAGTTATAGAGCATCATCGATTTACTACGAAAAGACAATTTTTAGACATTATTGCTAAAAATAGAACACTTAAAACGTGCAGTTGTTTCTTCGCAATTTCCTTCACTGTGCACACTTGAACTACGTTGCACATTTCGCAGCGTAGCGGATGACACGTATACTCTGTGGATCAAAGTACTGTGGTTCAAAGTAAGCGGTCACATCGATTAGCACAAAGTCGTTTTCAACCAGCTTCAGAAAGGAGGGTGTTCTTAATTCGAGCTATGTGTTGTTGTTGGTGTTTCTAAGCTTATAACTTCGTAAGAGATGCTCTAATTAACCGACTTTGAAAAGGAGGAGGCTCTCAATAAAAAAAGCGTATGTTTTTTTGTTTTTGTTTGTTAGCTCATTTCTGAACGGATGATCCGATTTTGATACTTTCTGTTTTATTGTAAAGGTCTCGGTCTGAAATAGGTCCCACTGTAATATATTTGCGATCAAAAGAAAATACAGTGTGCCCAAAAAAGTCAGTTCCAACTCATTTAACTGCTGAACAGCTGCAGCTATACTCATAAAAATGGTATGTAGGTACAGTAAAGTGGATAAGTGAAAAGCGATTCAACCACCTACAGCGCCAGCTGGTGGTAAACGGTGGAGTTAGCGTTCCTATTTCGGAAACGGTTCAAGACAGGGGAAAAAAGTGAATTATAAAATTGCAGAGCATCATCGATTTAGTACAAAAAGATAGTTTAGACATTAATGCTAAAAACAGAACGCTTAAAACGTGCATTTGTTTGTTCACACTTTCCTGTTTTGTGCACACTTGAACGACATTGTATATGTTGTATCGTAACGGATGACATTTATGCTATGTAAAATTCAAAGTATGGTTATTGTAAGCGTTCACATCGATTAACGCATAGACATTTTAAACCGAGTTCATAAAGGAAGAGGTTCCCAATACAAACCATGTTTCTCATTGTTGTTGTTGAAATTTTTTAGCTTATAACTTCGTAAGAGATGATTTAATTTTAATAATTTTTTTGTTGCCGTAATGATCTTGGCCTGAATTAGGTTTCATTATGATTTCATTAAGATATAAACAAATTACAGGATACTCACAAAAGTCTGTTCTCACTCTAACTGCTGAACGCATGCAGCTACACTGGTAAAAACAGTATGTAAGTATCGATGTTGAAACTTCTGTCCGTCAGCTTCAATGCATATTTTGCTCTTTGTTTGAACTTTACGCTTCGCAACTTCCAGCGCAGCGGGTGACACGTATTCACTGTAAAGTTCAATATATATGCCTAACAGAATTTTCGGTTACGAATACAGCGTATCCGTTCTTTACATTTCTAAAGACATTTTAATTTAACTCATTCAATAGATAGTTTTTTGCCCATATCCGATAAAGGCAAGAAAAGGGACACAACTTAAAAATGAAGCATTTGAGAAAAATCAACTTAAAAATAACTTGACTAGAATAAAACTGGCATAACTGTCTCTCGAGTGGATAACTTTGTAGATGGAGATGTAACTTTTTTATTCACAATGGGTGCATTTCATGTATTTTTCAGTGACATAAGCCATTTTTTGAATTATGTTACTTTTCTTGGAAGCTGTGATTTGTGAAACTGTTGTCAAACGTCTTCTGATGTTTTGCTATATAAATAAGTTTTCACTGAAAAGAGAAAAATAAAATCTTTTTGTAAAAAAATAGAACCGACTCCAAAAAGTAACTACTATTCAAACAACTAAAAAAAAAAAATGGTACGAGATGTAACTGTAAATTGCGCCTAAAAGTATAAAATAATTTCCTTCGACAAACAACCTATAACACTACAATTAATCATAACTTTTGAAGTCGGCGCAAAATTAAATAAAAATTGATACCTTTATTCAATACAAAAATCAATTCCTATTCAAAATACACTTATTACATTGTCACCTGTAAAACGCAGCCGAAAGCTACTTTGATTCAAGAAAACAAATAAGATTTCGTAAGCAGCAAAAGTTGGCAAGATGCTGGTATCTGACGTCTTTGGTGAAAGAAAAATCGCAAAATTATCTGGCAAACATGTTTAATTTCTTTAGGATATCATTATTATTTTGATAAGGTATATCAAGAGAGCAATCAAGAATACGAAACAATACTTCGTACAATACATATTATGAAAATATACATCTTGCGTGTATATTTTTGCATTACGTTTTGATCGCCAACTCCAAAAGCCACCAAGGATGATTGTTATCAAAGTTATACCAAATTTGCAAAGAAAACCCTAACTTCGTAGAAACATAAATACCGCATTGTGAAGAATGTTCACTGTTCTATGTAGATGCTACTAATGGACCAATTGTATACAGTGATAAAATAATAAAGGAAGCATGGAAATGGATCATTCGAGACAACAGTATTTATTGCTACCGATCTAAAAACAAACCTTTAAAAACTAATTAAATTTTATTTAATTTTGCGCCGACTTCAAAAGTTATGATTAATTGTAGTGTTATAGATTGTTTGGCGAAGGAAATTATTTTATACTTTTAGGCGCAATTTACAGTTACATCTCGTACCACTTTTTTTTTTTTTTTTTTTTTTTTTTAGTTGTTTGAATAGTAGTTACTTTTTGGAGTCGGTTCTATTTTTTTACAAAAAGATTTTATTTCATAAAATTCGTTCCACCTGTTTTGAATGTCTGGTGGTAAAGGATCATCCCAACCAAGTTTTTGCTTCCAAACATCTTGTAAGAGCAATTTTAAAAGGATAGTGGCAGGGGATAACAGACCCAAAGGGTCGAAGATGCGTGCAATTACGGACAATAATTGTCTTTTTGTTTTGACGCTTTCTTCGGTGTTAACTCCAACCTGTAGGGTATCCGATGTTAAATTCCAGTTTAGTCCTAAAATACGTTGGGATTGATTGGGGTTTGAGGATAATTCCTGATTTGTTGATTTTAAAGTTTCCGGAACCTGAACTAGCGTTTCCACATAATTTGAAGCCCACTTTCGCAGCTTGAAGCCCCCAGCATTGAATAAAGCCTGAAGGTCTGTGACCAAAGCTTGAGCGGCTTCGATTGTTTCAGCCCCTCCAAGGAAATCGTCCATATACAGGTTGTTACGGGCAGCCTGCACAGCTACGGGAAAATTGGTTTCCTCATCTGTCAGTAATTGTTGTATAGTATGCAGGGCTAAAAATGGTGCACAGGCTGTGCCATAAGTAACAGTGTTCAATTTATACACTCGGAGTGGATCTGACACATTGTCCCTCCAAAATATTCTTTGAAAGTCTGTATTAGGCTCTGCGACTAGAATTTGCCTAAACATTTTCTCGATATCACTCGAGAGGGCGACTTTATTTAATCTGAATCTAATTAGATTGCTAAATATACTGAACTGAAGTTTTGTCCCTTTATGCAAGTTAGAGTTCAGGGATTTGCCATTTGTAGTTAAGGCCGACGCATTGAACACTACTCGTAGTTTGGTAGTGCTACTATTTTCATTTATCACTCCATGATGGGGCATATAATAATTTGGTTTACGATTAAGTTCTTCAGCCCTCAGTAGAGTCATATGACCTAAGTCAGAGTATTCACACATAAACTTACAATACTCTTTTTTTAGATTAGGGTTCTGAATAAATCTAGCTTCTAGCCTTTTAAACATTTTTAGTGCACAGTTGGCACTTTCACCTAAATCTATCTCATCATGGAGGGGTAATTTTACCACATAGCGCCCTTCGGGGTTGCGCTTGGTGGAAGATTTGTATAGTATTTCTGCCGGATCGGCTTCTTCATTACCACCCTTCGAAGATATTATTGGATCACTATCGAAAATTTCGTTAAGTTTAAGCACTGTAAAGATTCACTTTCTGGTTCCATTCCATCCCTTGAGAGGGGGCCACTCAGTAAATAACCGAGTGAACTGGGAATAGCAGAGGGTTCTGGCCTACCATGTACTGGTTTGCCACAAATTAATGAGGAAAAAATGTCTGCACCCAGCAGCACATCGATTTGTTGTGGCTTTGAGAAATGAATGTCTGCTAACTGAAGATTTCTTGTATGTGGCCAAGACGTCATTCTCACGACGTAGTGCCTTCAAAATTTTATACTCATTAGCGAAATATGGCGAGAATGAAAATTCCGTAAAATTTAAAACAGTTTCTGCGGAAAGACTGTTTATGCTTACAAGTCGATGAGAAGTGCCAAACAAAGGCAAATTTAGTTTCTCAATGCACTCTTTTGTTATGAGACTATTTTGTGAAGCACTATCAACTAACTCCCGACATTGAATAATTTTACCGTTAGGTGATCTAACCTTTATAAGGGCGGTAGACAGCAACACCTTTTGGTTATTAAAATTTGCATTAGATAGTGAACTATTGGCCACCGACGTAGTAACAAGGCCACCTCCCTGATCTGCAGAATTCTGTGTATAAATGTGCAGAAGAGTGTGATGTGAACCTGCACATACCTTACATTTAATATTAATTCTACATTGTCGCACTTGATGATTAGTTCGCAAACAATTTTCACACAAACCTTTAGATTTAACTAAGTCCCATCGTTCCTGAACACTAATTCGATTGAATTTGGGACATTTAAACAATTGATGTACTTGAGAACAGGCGATGCATTTATTTTCTTTGACTATTATTGAATTATTGACACAAGATTTTTTTACACTACTACCTTCTACTGACTTCTTAAACATCCCTGGTTTATTTTCAAGTTTTGTTTGACTCGACGCCTCCCTTTCAATGAATGTACGAAACGAGTTTAAATCGGGAATAGTTTGCGTATTCTCTAGACTGAGCTTCCACCTATGCCTAACGGATGAATCCAATTTTGAAATCATAAGAATAAGATCGCTAAGAGGATTAGATTCCAATCCGAGGGTCGATAAATTTTGCACCGCTTTGTTACAAGTATCTATTAAATTGAAAAACGATTTAGGATCATCCGCTTTGTTTACCTTTACCGAAAAGATTTTATTTATTTGAGTTATAGCTAATTGGCGTTTATTTTCATAGCGCTGAGTAAGGATTTCCCAACAATGTTTAAGATTTTCTGATTGTAACACAAATCCACGAATAAGTTTTGATGCACTACCTCTTACACATGATTGGAGGTATTGTAGCTTTTCAACCTCACTAAGGCTGTCATTATCCAGAATAGATGATTTAAATAAATTTTTAAATGACAACCAAGATTCATTATCCCCGTAAAAATAAGGAATTTAAAGTTTAGGAAGACTAATATGCGAATTAACAGAAGTCCCGGGTTTGGTTATTTACTCATTATTTACATTTGGAGTATTTGATTGCGATTTACCCTCTAATACAACGGATAATTCTAACAGAATGTCCCTATTCTTTAACACCTCTTCAAAGTTTTCATCGTTTTCCTCTTCGGAAAAATGTGTAACTATTTCCTCGAATTTAACCTCCAGTGCATTTACCTTATCCTTTAGAATCTTTAATCTGGCTTGATCGCCTTTATCACAATCATTGACTTTCGATTTTATAAAATCTATTTCTTTAATTACATTTTCAAATTTTATCACTTCATTAGATTTTGGGAACAACGCACTCTGTTCCGCGTCATTTGTCCTTGTTCTCCCTTTTCTACCCATCTTTTGAGCAAACTAATTACGAATAATTAAATTTAAATATGAATTAATCGATTGAATTAAATTATTATTCTGCAGATCAGGAAGTAAAACAAAACAAGAAAAAATAAGAACAAATGAAAAGAAACAACACATATAGAATAGATTTTTTTTTTTTTTTTACTGAAATAAATGATCTAATAAAATATTAAATGTACTTTTTTCATTCTCATACACTTATTTATTCAACCATTATTTAATATGAAAGTTTATTTCTTAAATTCCAAACCAAAACTGTTCCGGTTTGAAACCCAAAGTACTCTGAATTACGTTTTCTCTCAAACCGAAACTTCTGAAACCCAAACTACTTTGAATTACATTTTATATCAAAACAATTTAACTTCGTATTAATGATTTATTTCAACAAATTAATTTTAACTTCCCTTAAAGTTCTTATACAGAGAGTTTTATATTACGTAAACAAAAGTATTTTTTCAATTTTCAAAAAAAAAATTTTTTTTTTTTTTTATTTAACGAATTACGATTAATTATCTAATTAATAGATAATTGGGCTCTGTGTAACGACGCACCACTAATGGCTTTGAAGCCAAAAGAAGAATATTCGACTAAATTTCAATTTTATGAATTTTGATTTAGTTTATATTAAATCTAGAATATCGGATATTAAGAATTTCTTACGAATTTATTTTAGATGCAACTTTTACTCAAATATAAATCAAAATAACATGCATCAGAATAAATGAGAATAAGTTTAAATCTACTTACCCTCTCTGCCAGCATCCCGAAGATTAAACGACTAAGCCACTCAAATCATGAGAATATAATTCCATATTTGAAGAATAGCTTTATTTGAATAGAAGACTTATTTACGATTTATGATTATAATTTTCAGTATGATAAATTGATGTAAGATTATTTGATTTTAATAGTTCTGGTTTATAGTTCAAAGGTACCTTGTACCTCTTCCGAATTCGAATGAGCGACTGACTACAATCTGCTCAGCGCAGTCATAAAAAAGTTCAGTTCTGCGCATCATTTCTTCCACTCCCCGCAATCACAATCAATAAAAAAAAAAATTATAAAAATATAAAATGCATAATAAAGTGCTTAAACGATATTTACAGTTTGTAACTAATTAGTATAAAGCAACTGTAAAATATCACTTCAATACACCTTCGCAAAAGCATGACATCATAACAATTTGAAATACATTAGAGAGATGTATAGAGTAATCATTTCTGTTTTTCTAAAATATGTAGCAGAAAACTAGAAAAGGCTCTTTATAACTAAATATGTTATGTAACATTTAATTTTTCCAGGAAAATACAATGGAAAATTATAAGTGGTTTAAAGTCAGTCTTAGTGAATTAAAGTTACCAGGATTGACTTTATTTAAACAAGCTAGACAAAAGTTACAAATGCAATACAGGTCACATTCTTGGGGTCAAAATACGTTTGTTTACATTTACGAATACCCCTGACGACTATTGGTGCCAGTTGTCCAATTAAAGTAAAAACTATACCATCATAATTCTAAGTGAAAATATAGTATTTTTAGTAAAAAACATTACCCAATTATTAAAAATGTTCAAACACCAGTGCTCTTCAGGGATGACGAGCACTGGTGAAACATGCAATATATGCACCAGTAGCCGTCATACCTTAAAAAGTTAAATTTTAAAAAGCCGCACATAAATCATATTCTACATATCATAAACATTACATACAGTGCTTTATGAGGAATGTCAAATGCAACAAACATCAAAATATATCAAGAAATGCAAATCTCATACCTTAATCATTTGTTTTATGTTGACTCAATCCAATTGTAATTTAATGCATACTTCACTTATTTTGATTTCCCACACTTTTCCCCAACACTTGTAATCGAACAGTTTGTGTGATAAGAAGCAGAAGGCTTTGGAGAATCTAGTGTTGGCGGGTTAAAACTCATAGATGTTAATTAATGCTTATTTTAATACTTCTTTTAAGAGGGTGACGACTACTGATGCAGATTTTAGGGGTGATGAGCACTGGTGTCTTTACCTTAATTAAAATCGGTCAAAAACTCAATATTTTTGCCCCTTCTGCCAAAAAAAAGGGGGGGGGATTCAAAAATTTCTTTATAGTAGTGTGTGTTGGTACACATGGCACAACGACAAAAATTTGCTTTTGTGAGAAACACGTTGCCCCCTCCCTTTTTTTTTTCCATGATTTTCTTATTTTCTATAAATTAAGATATTTAATAAAATAATTAAAAAAGCTGAAAAAAAAAAACCATGAAAATCATTAAAAAAAAAAAAAAAAAAATTTAGAAACTATAAAAATATTTCATAAAATTTGCAACTGAGAACCTTTAATAATATTTTTGTTCGATAGATGGCGCTACCAAACACTCGTACCGCGAAATCATTAATGTTGCAGAAAATATCAGTCATATTTACAAATTAAAACAAATATCTAAAAGAAAAGGTCTAAGTTACAAATGAATAATAAAGAAAGAAAAAATTGAAATGAAATGGGAATTTTTATAATTCAGCAGTGAAACAATTTTGACATGATAATCAAATCAAAACATTAGAAATTGAAAGTTTTCATTCAATTTTTCTTTATTCATTTCATTTGTAACTTAGCTCTTTTTTTTTTTTTTCTTTTTTTTTTTTTTTTAATATACTCATTTTAATTTACAGGTGAATTATTTAAAAAAAAATTATTCCTCTTAATAAAAATTTTAATCTCTTTTTAAATAATTCATTAAATATACAGTAGAGAGCCAGAAATCCACAAACCTAAAATCCGCCGAAGTCCGAAATCTGCACAACTTGTCAGATACAAACAATGAAATTCACTATTAATAAATTACAAAACTGCAAATCAAAATTTTTGAAAAAGATCTTAAATAATAATTTTATGCTTGCATTTTATGATTACAAAAAAGAAAAACAAAATAATAATATGAAAGACTGCAAGATCCAAGTTGCTGCTAATGAAATTATTGACAGAATATTAAATTCATCAAAAGAAAATAACGATTATTGTGATATGATGATATCAATCAGGTAAATAATAACAAACTAATTTTTTAAAATGCTCTTTGATGAAGGCATAATTTGTAAGGAAGAACTCAATAAAATTCGTAGAAAAATAAATTTGTGTTACTACTATTTACAATAAATAAAAAAAAAAAATAAATCATGCAGGTTCAAGTTCAGTTTAAAATTAGCTACGTGTGAACAGATTTTATCTAAGTTTGACAATTTTTTTTTTTTTTTTTCTAATTTTTATTTATTGTTTTCATTATATATTTTTGTTAATGTTCATTATTATTCTTATGTACCTAGTAATTTAATATTCAGTGTTATTATTCACTAGTATGTGTTTAGTTTGAATAATATTCTGTTTTTATCATTCAAAGTGAAAATCATTTTTTATGGGCCCCGAAATCCTAAAACCCGCACAACCTCTGGTCCCGAGCTGTGCGGATTTTTGACTCTCTACTGTATATATATATATATATGAGGAATTCTTTAAGAAATAATTTTTCATTATTATTTTGTGTGTCTTATGCTTCAGACTTTTCAGTAGTATGAATATTTACTTATTTTCCTCCTCTTTTCCCTTCTTTTTTTTTTTTTTTGTAACTTTCAGGAACAAAGTCTTAATGCAGCAAAAAACAAGCTGTTCCCTATGGATTGCACCCAAACTTTAGAAATTAATATTTTAACTTTATTAGAATGGATGTAAAAATTTTTACCCTATTTAGAAGCATATTTTGCATTGTATGAGTTACTCAAACAAAATTTACATCCTAAAGCAAGGAAATGATTAAATTTAAAATTTAGAATTTTTTACACTCTGATAGAATTGATTTTGACAATGCTTTTTGCTTTTATTTATTTATTTATTTATTTAAGATTTACTAGTTTAAAAATTGATTTGGTACTAAAAGTAGCTGCAAAATTTATTTTGAAATATTTTCATATTTTCACACACACACACACCATCTCTTTCTCTCTGTCTCTCTCTCTCTCTTGTATTGATGTGCATCATTATTATAGTTTCATTCAGGGTTTCGGATCCACCCACAACCCCCCCCCCCCCCCCCCAAAAAAAAAAAAAAAAAAAAAAAAAAAAAAACCCGGGCGGGTTTTTTCGGTTTACCCACTTAAAAAAAAACCCAATAAAACCCACACTCAAGTGGGTTTTATTGTTTTTTTTTTTTTTTAATCTAATAAAATTTTTCACTTTTAAAAAATAATTTATTATTTTTTTACTTTATGTAGGATAATAATTATATGTATAATTATTATATATATATATATATATATATATATATATATATAATTATTATATCTACATAACATAGCATAGCATATTAGTGCTATAATATATGCCAGTTTGAAATTATGTAATTATTTTTCAACTTTGTTAGAAAAATTCCTTTCATTTCAACCATCTATCTACAATATCTTTTTTGAACAGAACAGTTTAAAAAAATGAAAGATGAGAAAAAATGAACAATATTGCAAACCATTTTTGTATTTGTAAGTCATGATGAAAAAATAAAAGTAATACTTTGCCTAAAATTCTAAGGATTTAACAACAAATATTAAACATAACTAACAAATATAATATATTAACCCTGTAAGGTTCGATACAGGCAAAAAATAGGGTTCTTTTTTTGCCCCTCGAAAACTTCAAATTCATTAAAACTGCCTTTTAAAAGATTATTTTATAAAAATGACCTTTCTATAAAAAATTTTCGTGTTCCAGAATTATTTTTAATGTTTACCTATAACTTGGTTCAATGAAACACTATTAACTTGATAATAAACATTCATATAGAACGACTAATAAAATGGAGGGTGCTACACAATTTTTTTCTTGCAGAAAAAAATTTCACAAAAAAATTTCGTTTTTCACAAAAATGAGCTTCCAAAATTAAAAGCTGGAGGCACTCCTGACATGTTAATGTAAAAAGTAGGCAGTGATAATTTTGTTTTGTATTCCTCTATTAAGTTTTCAAATATGAATCAAATGACAGTTATCAATATTAACAAAAATTTAAAAAATATATATACTTTTTTTTTACTTTAACCATATAAAAATACATAATTATTTGTAATATGAAAATCATACATGGTAGGTTTAAAATATTTCGCTTTTGTTACTAGTTTTTATTGAAAATTAGCCTATGAGCTATTCAAAGCTTTTCGAAGCTCAGTAAGGAATTCAAACTTTTCCCCACCAGCATATACTTGAGGAACAAACATTGACCACATATTTTCAACCTTGTTAAGATCAGGGCTTTTAGCTGACTTTGCTAAAACCTACAAATTACTTGCAGCGAACCAATTTTTAACTCCATTGGTGATGTGAATGGAGGCTTCATCTTGTTAAAACATCCCCTCTTCTCTTCCTAACACAGAGCCATAAGGAAGAAGCTCAGAATTCAGCACTTCAATATAATCTATATGTTTCTGCCTACCACTAAAAAGACCAGCCTTATTCTTCTTCCATATCCAGTTGCTTAAAAAACCATTATCCTACCCCCCTCCCTTTTCTCAAGTTGAATAAAATTCTTCTGCATTACTCAGACAATGCCAGTATTATTGGTAACCATCTATAGTCTAAGTTAAACTTGTTCTGGTCTAAAAATATTATAGAAGTCCCATGTGAGATCCATGACATGTTTTTCTTGGTCCATGATAAACGGTAATCAATCTGTGTTTTTTTTCCCACTTTGGATGATGCTTCGGCTTTTTGAAAATTAATTATTTGGATCTTGTTATGTAGTTGTAAACAGTTTGCTTTGACACATGAGTAAGTCCTGATTGATTTTGGACCTTTGTGATACTTCCACTGCTCTTTTTGAGCTCATGAGCAAGTTTTCTTTCATCGTAAAGCGTTAACTTTTTAGGTCTGCCAGTCTTCTCTCTCTTCCTATTTCTAACTGGCTTTCTGATAAAGTTAGAAACTTCTATATTGTAGCAGACGTGCAGTATACGAATAATCTGTCTAACACCTTTACTATTAATTTTATATGTAATAATTTAGTCCTTTTGGAAATAATTTAAAGGTACTCTTCTAGGCAATCTGAAAAGAAAATAACAATGAATTTTTTAACACAATACGTTTACCTCATTAAAAGCAGTTAAATAAAATTCAATATTTACTCTTTTATTCATGAACAGTCTGCCAAATAACAAATTTTGGAAAGTGTCCTTCTACTTTTTTTACGCTCTCGAAATCGTAAATACTAGTTTTTCTACAATACATTATTTAGCAATAGTAGTAGAGATTTCCTTTTTACGTGAAATTAAAGAAGTCTTTGTTAAACAAAATCTGTATAAAAATCTAATAGCCAGGATAAAAATACTGAAAATAATTTACAAAAATCGACTGTCCTCCTACTTTTTTTACACAGTGTATTTTGTGAGCATTTCACTCAGTCCTGCACACTATTTAATTATAAGTCCTATTATTCTAGAAAAAAATTATCCGTGTAACTTCTTAATGGAACATGATGATGATAATATTTATATGCAACCATACAATTCAGAAATTAAAATAAATAAAAGAAATTAAGTTTTAAAATGATAAAAGCTGTTAATTATAGTATTTCAAAAAATTTCAATTTTAATGTTTTCCAACAAGATTAAAATGTTTTTATGAATTCAGAACATCTGCCTGTAAGAACTCTCATTTTCATAAATACAATCCAACCTTGTTAATGTGAAACCTCTTAACAGGAAAAAACATTTTATGCAAAATGTATGCTTAGCCCCACCAAAAAGCAATATATAACAATGTTAATTTATGTGTTTAATAAAAAAAAAAAAAATTAACTGAAAAATTGCTTAACATGAAAAGATTTTTTTGTTCTGAAAAAACGATAAACTACTTTTACATGAAAAATTTCATTTTCTTACTTTCCTTAATAGAAAATTGACATGTGTGAATGAAAAATTCTCCATTTTGAATGGAATGGAATGTTGTTTTTCTTACCTGTTCATCCTTCTGACCAAGGCTGCACGATACGACACTGCTATATCTACTGCGCAAGCCAATCAAGTGCAGCCTTGTTCTGAAAAATGAGGTATTATTACCTCCGTGGTAGAAAGAGAAAGAATTTATAGCTGGGAACCAGTTTTGTGTGAGTTGTTGCTGTTTTTCTGAAATATCTTTTCAAATTTAATTGCGTGCTTGATTATTTCTTTAGTTGTTAATTTGAGAACATCATGAGCTGCAAACACCAGTCTATTTCTCTCTAAATAAAACAGAACAAAATGACTGAAATAAGTGATGGTCTTTTTAAAAAGTCCGAAATTGCCACTTAATATGGTATTGCTGGCACTAAGATTTCTACTATTTTAAAACATTATGAAAAAAAAATCGAAACTTCTTTGTAAAAAACTAAACCATGAAGTATAACTATAAATTTAATTAAAACATACAACCTTTATTCTTCATGTTGAGTGCCGAACTAGTTTCGCATAGGCCGCCCCAGCTTTTTCACCGGCAAAATGGTGTTCGAAGTCTGACGTTCTGTCTTAGCTTCTCCACCTTTAAAAACTCAGTGCCACTGACAATCGAGTAATTAAATTTCTTGAGTGTTACAATCACACATCATAATAATCAAGTTACAACCCAAGTTTATAGAAAACCTAATAGTAGTAACAAAATAATTCATAAAAACAGTAAACACCCTTCAAGTATAAAATAA
This sequence comes from Salticus scenicus, assembly GCA_963930645.1. NCBI lineage: Eukaryota > Metazoa > Arthropoda > Arachnida > Araneae > Salticidae > Salticus > Salticus scenicus. The sequence continues at coordinate 267,128,485 of OZ005651.1, read as the reverse complement.
ACGCAATCCAGGCCTATATTAATCGTGCTATCATAATTTGTAAAGATCATAAAAACCTCAAAAATGAATTAAATAATATTAAAAAGTTTAACGAAAAAGCTGATTATTCCGATAAATTAACAGATAAATTATATAGAAAACGTTTAAGAAATTTAAATTTAATTAACAATTTTCAAAAAGCGTCAATCAGTTTTACCACTTCAATTCAATATGATCGCGGAGTCTCAAACAAAATTTAAAAAGTTGCTGCTAAACACAGTATAAATATCCCCATCAAGCAAAATCCGAACATTTTCCAGCTGATTAGAAGTGATAAAGACCCTATTAACCCATTGGAAATGGCCGGTATGTATAAAATCCCTTATAATGACAGCCACGGTAAAGAAATGTGCTATATTGGCAAAACAAAAAGAAAAATTAAAATGCGTAAAAGAGCATTGTCATGACATCGCAACCGGAAAAATAACCACAGCTTTAACGCAAGTTAATAGAGATAAAAATAAAAATATTAAATTTGAACATATAAGAAAAATAGCAAATTATCAAAACCACAATTATGCCACGATTAGGGAGTCTGTAGAAATTTTTTCTCATCTTAATAATTGCAATGGCAACGATGGGGCACTACTCGATAGTCAGTGAAGGGCAGGGCGGATTTATCAAAAAGGGGACTTTTTTGTGAGTAAAAGGGCACATATTGATAGACGAAAGGGCACTTTCTTTCCCACTCACTAAATGGTTCATAAAATGTACAGTCCGTTAAATAAACAAACAAAATGAAATAAACACAAATAAAAAGATAATACCAATCAATCTCATCACCTAATTAACAGAGAAACACAGTAGGTACTATCCTTCTTGGATTCATATCTATTTTGATTTAATAATTTGTTAAAAATGTAAGCTTAGCAGCCATTTACACATGTAAACATGCAACAATGTTAAAATTTATACTTCCAACGAATACACAATTTTGACTTCTAGATTCTAGAGAAAATTTTACCATCGGATACTAAATTTAAAGTAATTTAGTCAATAAACTTAGCAATTATACTTATTGGGATTTTTGAGTTTTTTAATGTTAAATTAATTTGCCAATCTTATATCTGATCTCCTGGTGGTATTAGTTTTTTAGGTGTAGCTCAAAATCTACTTGACCAAAAAAACTGAAATTTCATAAATGTATAATTAAAAAAATTAGGAGGCAGTAAAATATTTGTTGTAAAATATTTCTGATTTACAATTTAATAATTTTTACTTAAAAGATTTCTAAATATTTATTTTTTACATAATTTTATTTAAAAAATTTTAAATTGTAATCTACAAATATTTTTCAGTTATTGCAGGTTTTAAATATGTAGATTCCCTAAGCATTTTTTCCCATAAATAACACTGTTCTCAAAAAAAAAAAAAAAAAAAAAATCGAGATCTGATACTATTTTTGCTGATTCTTATGTAAAATGACTTCCTGAATCCGAATATGACTCCCATTTTGCCCAGTCACCCACAGTTTTTTAGATACTCCACCCCCTCCCTCAATTTCTTTGCCTGTTCGATATTTTTATGACCATGAATTTGCTTTGAAGAATGAGCAATAATTAATTTTACATCTAAAAACAAAAAAATATAAAGTTTTAAAAATAACATTAATAACAGATTTAAAAAATATAAGATTATGTAATGCATAATTTCAGTGACACATCCCCCTAAAAATTTGTCCCTTATCGCAAATGTTCATGTTTTAGAATATTCCAACTTTATAGCCCCTAAGAAGATATATAACGGTTAAAATAATCCTCCTCCTCCCCCCCCTAAAAATCAAATTTATAGCCATAAAATCACCGGAAATTGATAAAAATAGGGCTTCATACCTAAAAAACGATGGGTGATAGGGCAAAATGAGCATCATATTCGGATTCAGGAGGTCATTTTACATAAAAATATGCTGAAATGGTGTCAGAGGTAATTTTCATGTTGAGCAGTTTAATTAAATTACACATAATTCTGTAAGGAATGGCAGGTATCTATTTTTCTCTCTCGATATTTACTCGATCAGATCGATAAGGGTGTTATTTTTTTTTTTTAAAAAAGGTCTATACATTATTTTTAAAAATAAAATTAAATAAATAAATAAATGCACCTAGTTTTTTCGAAACTTAAAAAAAAAAAAAAAAAAAACTACACAGTATGTGCAAAATAAATGTGAAATTAACAATATTTATATTTATAGTCACAACTAATTGTTAAAATATGCTATAATTTCGCCAGTTATCGATAAAATTCCTGTCTTTTTTCAAGACTGACTTACAAAATTTGCGATAATTTTATGATCGATCACCGAAATGCATAATTTTTTTCTGTCGCTAATCAACGAAATTTCTGTGGTTTTTTAAGTTAAATTCCCAAATACTCAATTATTTCGTCGATAATAGATGTAATTTGTGATTTTTTCTCAAAGCTGAATGCTGAAATACGCAATAATTTTGCGGCTGATTTCGAAAACACAAGATTATTTTCACCGCGAACTGTGGTGTCAATTTTTATAATCGAAATTTACATTTAATCACATTTAATTCCCAAATACCGTTATTATTTCGCAGCTAACAATAAAATTCACGATTTTTTTTTTTTTTAACCAAAGCTGTTCCTGAAATTCACGATATTTTTGAGGTTGATTGCTGAAACCTTGTATTACTTAGTGCCTAATCGATGAAATTCGTGTTCTTTATAACGTTCAATCTCCAAATACTCAATTATTTCGCTGCTAATCTATAAAAATTTACGCCTTTTTCAAAGCTGAATCCCAAAATATGCAATAATTTTGTGAACAAATTCGAAAAAAACGGGATTATTTTACTATTAACTGTCAAAAATTTATGCTTAAATGCAACTAGTTGCTAAAATACGATATTATTTCAGCATTAATCGATAAAATTTGAAATCTTTTCAAAGGTAATTTCCGAAATTCACGATGTTTTATGGCTGATTGTTGAAACTAGCAATCATTTCGTCATTGCTTAATAAGGTTACTTTAATCATAATTGTTTGCTGAAATAGGCTTTATCTCTATGTTAATCAATGAAATCCACGCTTTTTTACAAAGACGATATCCAATGTACACAATAAATTTGCCAAAATATGGAATCGATCATTTTACTGCTAATTTTTTTAAATTATGCAATAGCAACTAATTGCTAATGTAGACTATTATTTCACCGCTAATAGTTAAATTCTGCATGTTTAAAAAAAAAAAATGAATGCTGAAATATAAGATTATTTTACAAAAAAATAATAAAATTGCTTTTTTTATTATTTATACATTGCAGAAATACGCAATACGAAAGTCTATCTACAATCGTTTTGCCGATAAAATTGACTTTTGATCGTTCAAATTACGTGCTGAAATAAGCTGTTAATTTACTACAAAACAACGTAATATTCTTGCTTTATCGAAATTCATCGTTTTATGTCTTATTTACAAAATTTACCTTTATCACGGTTAATTGCTCAAAAAAGCAATTGTTTCTCTTTTTCACTAAATAAAGATAGGCAGCTATTTTCTCTGTTATAATCGACGAAATTTGTGCTATTTCTGCAAATTGATATCACAAATGTTAAATACATATATTGAGTCAAAAAGCAGCGAGATTTCTGCCTTTTTTTTAGCGTATTTTTTTTGCTGATTACCGAAATATACGCAATTTTCTCATCCGCATATTCTGAAAAAACTTTTGTGAAAAATCTGTTTTATGTTCATTGATTTCTTAAGTAAGTTAGCTTTTACACAAAATTGAGAAAATAATAATTATAAAATGAAGAGTTTTTGCGAAAAATATTGCGCTTCAGCACAAAATATGAAATATGCAGAATATACTCGAAATACTGCATACGAGAATTGGATGCCGATTTCAGTACTTTCAGACTTTCACATAATTTCTGTGATTCTTTATTTTATTATATTATTTCCGTAATAGTCATTTCTTCTTCCTGGAAACGCAGAAAAGATCTCCAATACGCAGACTTTTCCAGCAATGTCGTGAACAAAAACATCGGTGGAAACCGCAGCTAACGATCTTTTTATCCGCCGATCACGCGAAGATACAGACCGATGTCACATAGACCGCGTGAAAGTGACTTCTTATGGAATTTTCAGATCGTGTTTGGGCATAAAGGTAAGCGATGTCTGATTTGATATCAGATAAAAATCTATTATAAGTGTATATTTCTCAGCGAAAACGCTAAAATATCTCTAAAAACAGCAATTTAGCAGATGGGAAAATACAGGGCACAATTTCAATTGAAAAAAGTGAAGGGTGCATTTTCACTTGGGCAGGGCACAGCGCCCTTTGAAAAATGCATAACATGAACACTATGGAGAAGCTAAGAGGGAACGTCAGTTTCATCAGACTTCGAACACCGTTTCGCCAGTGAAAAAGCTGGAGCGCCCCATGCAAAACTAGTTCGGCACTCAACATGAAGAATAAAGGTTGTATGTTTTAATTAAATTTAAAATAGAAACTGTCTATGCTTGTAGCAGATTTGAATCTGGCAGGCGGAACTTATAACAGGAAAAAAGGAGGATATCGAAGTTGCTTTATTGCAACGGGTTTGAGAAACACGAGATAAAAACTGAACATTATCTGGAACGATATTTCAATAAAAAGCTAAATTTTTGCTGATACTTTGCGGGTCACTGATTTTTTGTCCTTCAAAGGTAGGCTACAGAGGATTAAGGAGAGATAAGGTAAACACCCCTATTTCTGACACTGCACCTAAAGCTGATACTTTTACTTAATTTATTAGAAATAAGGAAATACCAAAAGTTTGATTTCTTCGGTTGGTACTATTTTTTTTAATAATTTGTACTGAGCTATTTTTCAGCAATATAAGTGTTTGCTATATATATATTATCATTTTGGGGAGAAAGTTTAATTTTCTGATACCAATGAGCTGTTGTATCTTTTTTGATGAAAATCATTAAGAGATGAGTGTGTATTCAAGGTTTAGATTATATAGTTAGTGTGTTATAAAAATAAAAGTGGAGATAGAAATTCCTGACAATAAAGCTGATTTGCTTAAAAACTTTTGGAAATATCTCTTTTATTATTCACAGTTACAAAGTATTGAAAGAGGTAAGACAGCTTTTTAACCAGAACACTTTTAGCTATTCAGTATGATACTATCACGATTCGGCCATACTGCAGAGTGTAATTTCCAATTACTGGGTTTGAGTCCAAGTTCAGGCATGGGTGTTGTTGTGGTTAGGAATCTTTTTTAAGCAATAAGGGTCCCAGTGTAATGAGCCTTATTTCTTAATGTCCAAAAATGACCTACTGCGACAACTCCAAACCTTTAGTGTAGTGCCTAATACCTATTTAATAAAAGAAGGGGGGGGGGGATCCTATTTCTTTGAAATTTATGAATATTGAAAACATAGAAAATTAAATTGCTGAACTAAAGTCTTATTTTAAGAAATGTAGTATTTTATGTTAAACCAGAAGGGCCACCCTTCAAAATATTCTAGTATAATCTTCTATGTTTTGTTTATGACGTAAAGCATATTATGCTTGGAGAGAAACCATAATTTTGAATTGATTGAGCTGAATGTAATCTGTAGGCCCAAATCTACACACAAACTCCATTTCTTTGAATCTTTTAATCTATCAAAATCGTGAAAATATTGTTAATTGTGATTTCTCTGTACCCCTTTTATCTGATTGTTGGAAATTTTAGGTTTAATACAAGTTTTCTTAATTTCTCCTACGTTTTTTTCACAATTTCAGATTCTCAATTTCCTATTGACCAATCCCTTACATTCCAGTAAATCTCTAGTTGATCAGAATCAAATTCCTTTCCTATATATAGGAGCACTTCTCTGTCATTTCCTTATGACAGTACACTAAATGCTACCGAAACAGCTATCTGCTGATCAGTTTTTCTCTTTAGCATTTAAAACGGAGATTTTATTTGGGTTTAGTTATCTAGTGCCAAATCTCTTTAATATTCATATTATAGAATATAAAGAATTAAATTGGTTAAACATAGTTAAAGAAAAGATGCCTTACCTGCTTTATTTTTTTAATGATGTCATGTAACAACCATCATTTAATAATTACAAAAAGTAAAGTCCTTTATTGAATCCCAATAGAAGAAGCAAAGTGAAGAACACAAAGATAAGGTGTTTAGAAGAAATGTTATTAACAAGGATGTGCTTTTAAATTCAATTGTGCAGAGAGGGGGAAATTCATCCCCCTTTTTAAAAACAAAAAAAGGCATATTTAACAGATTATACGTCAAATATGCTTGCTTTGCTATATTCAATTTTTTTTTCTCTTTTTAGGCATCTGTTACAAAATTGCAGAAAGAATTTAGGAATTACTATACTTGTTTGAGAGGTAAGAATTTTATTTTATTTTTTAAGTTTTTAATGCCATTTTTGTTGCATGAATTTTTAAAATATTTTTTCTCATCAATTTTTTTTTCATTAAATTTTTTAGTAGCTAAACATTTCACCTTTTAAGCAAATTTTGATATTTTGTGGATTACTATGAAAAAAAGCATACATCTTGCATAGGTGCCAACTTTTCTGATTTTTAAGTTAATCTTCCAGCTTCCGATTTTTAGCTTATTTCTTCTGCTTTTAAAAACAGTCACGGATATCATTCATTGTCAGGTACCTGTGTGAAGAGTTTCTGTTGGCAAAAATCTTATCATTCAGCAAGTCAGTTGGATCTCGAACCTTAATAATACAAGATTATTGAATAGCTAAGAAGAAAGAAATGTTTCAAATAAAATGAAATGTAAAAGAAACAAAAAGTGCAACCTGTAGAAAGGGAAAAATCTTATCCAAGGATCAAAAACACAGGGCACAATTGTGAAGGAAAATAGAGGAAACCAAAATCGGTAGATTTAGTGGTAATGTGAGGACAGAAATGCCCCTTTGAGGCACTAGATGGATTAGATGAGAACTATAAGAGTAAACATTTCCATTTATTTGGGTTCAATTTTTAAGTACCTAATGTTAAATAAATATTTAAACTCAAAAAATATTCTTAGTAAACTAAACTTCCCCTAGCTTCATTACAAATTTTTTAAGTATTACCCATATCATATTAATCCAAAATATCAGTATCTATCCATATTGTTACCAAAATATTGACTTTCTTACATGAAAAAAGTAATTTGTAAAAAAACAGGCAGTTTCTTGTCGTCAAGTGCACTTTATTCAAGAATTATTCTCGAAGCAATCCAATAAAGCATAGTACTCAAATTCATTACACAAAAATTCATTAAGCATCGTTAAATAATCACAGAGCAGGAAATTCACTGATATGAGAATAAGTATCCATTTAAAGCGAAATCTCTCAGAAATGACCATTCAGAATTGTCTGAACACAACTGAACTCTTCGTGAGTTGTTGGGATTTGGCGAACTTTTGTGGTCACTCTGTGTCAGAAACCAATTTATGAATCCAGAAAACTCCAGAACTCGGCTCCTATTGAAGATAGAGCTTCTAAACTTTGGAAACACTAATTTAATATAGATATATTTTTAATATGTAATATATATATATATATATATATATATATATATATAAATTTTCAAGTACATGAAATAGAAACATATAATTAATATTACTTACAAGGAAACATTCTAAAGGTGTCATCTTCAAAACGTATTGAAAAAAATATGTGATTCTACTCTTCATAAAACACCAGAAAATGAAAAAATTATCGGCTGAAATTAATTGCAGCAACCACAAAAAATTATCAAAATTAAGCATATTTGGCGATTTAGCGCTGTTAGACGATACGTTTGCTAGCACCGAGATTGCTGTGTACCAACAGAACCGTGTTTTGCTTTTCCGCCAAGTACTCAAAATCAATCGCCTAGCAGTATGAAATCGCCAGATATGCTTAATTTTGGTAATTTTTTGTGGTCGCTGTAATTAATTTCAGCCAATATTTTTTTCATTTTCTGGTGTTTTATGAAGAGTAGAATCAAATATACTTTTTTCAATACTTTTTGAAGATGACACCTTTTGAATGTTTCCTTGTTAGTAAAGATATGGATAAAAAATATTTGACAGAGAAAAAAAAAATCTATGATGAAAGAAATTTTGCCCATTTTCAATAGCTAAAGTTTTTATGTAATTTCATTGTAAAATTGCTAAAATTTTACATGTTTTTTCCATAGTAAGATACAAAAATCTGTTTTAAACTATTCTGATGCTTAAATATTTAAATAAAATTTCCTGTTTATACATAATATAAATTCAAGAAAACGGCCTACTTGGAAATTCTTGCTAAATTTTTCGGTGTGGATCCACACCATCATCAGGCTTGAACTCCGAAAATCCCAGGTGTTGTGTTGACTCTTCTGTCACTCTCCTTCTACCTTTTATCAGGTGTTTCCATTTTTCGATATCTGTAGATGACTCATTTTGGTTGCAACTGTGCACGTTATTGATAATCTCAATTGCTTCGCGATTTATAGCGTAAGGGTAGTTTTCATAATTTGCAAGTTTTTTAATATTGTCAAAATCTATTTTAATGTTATTGTTTTGAAAAATTCTAGTTAGGGCAGTGGTAGTTTTATTAAATTTTTTATCGTTTTTATGTTCTTTTATTCTGATTTTTATTTTCCTTTTAATCATTGCTATATAAAATCCTTCTTGGTTATTATCAGTTTCCTATTTTATTTGGTATATTCCAGCAGTTTCTAAATCGTTTATTTTGTCTTTATCATTACGGACTCTTTCGAAAATATTTGAATTGGGTTTAATAGGAATGTTTATATTCATTTTTGAGGCCTCGTTTTTAATTTTCAGGCCAGCACCTTTATCAAATGGAATCGCTGTTGTAAATTTTGGCTTTATTTTTTGAGTGTTATCTATGTGATTTAATTTTTTAATACGTTTTTTATATAGATGGTAGATTATGTGCTTTGGATAACCTGCTTTTTTCGCGATTTCTATGATTTTTTCCAATTCTTTCATAAGTAAAACTTCGTTAGAGCAAATCAAAATAGTGTGGTTGATGTAGTAATTAATACAATACAAACCTACAGGTTTTAAAGTTGCTATAAAATATAAGATATTTTGCATTAAAAATCAAATTTATCTTAAAATAATTTGAAAATATAGTAGTTTTTTTTTAAATTATTTTCAGATAAATTTTATTTAATTAGTAATTCGATAGTAGTTTTTTAATTTTCTTATTTCAGAGAAGATATCTTCCTTTTTTCTTCCTATTTTCAAGCAGAAATCTTCCTATTTTTAAAAGCTGCAAGGTTGGCTGCTATAATTTTGTCAATTAGAGGTGTAATAATTGCTTATTTCAATATTGGTTATAAGAAAAAAATGAAATCATGTATTCAGGAATTAGCTGTTATTAAACATTAGTTTTAATCATTGGCATTATTTTGTTTTGGAAATTGGTTACAAAAATATTGTGTTTTATTTGTCTTCCAGCCGCAAAAAAGCATAAATTGCAGTTGGCTATGAGGAAAATGACATTTTCAGTAAATCCAGAGAAACTTAGTTTGAAAATGGACCTCACAAATATCTGACAATTTTAAAAGGGTTCTTAAAAAAATTGTTTATTTTGCTAATGAATCGAAAAAAAATTTAAGCATGCATCAAAAAGTTGGTAGATTAAGGAGTTTCTTGTATTTACAGTGTTCGGAAGATAGTAAAGAATTGCTGATTTGTTTTCTTTCTTTTCATTTAACAATTTAGTACAAAAACAAGTTTTCTACTCTTTTAAATCCATAGCTATTTTCTTTTTCTTTCTTTCTAATCTGATGTATTACTTTTTATGCCCCCCATATAGAGAAATCTGGAATAGTATGCTGACTGGCATTCATAAACTTACTATTTTAGCATTTTGCTCTGACATTTTTTCTGATTTTAGCTTTTTTGCTAAATAAATTTTGAACTCAGCATAATCCCTAGTCCCCTAATTGCATTTGTGACAAAATCAATACTGGAAATTATGAGTTTATGAATTATTACATGTCTGAAGTTTAAGGCCATTTCTTCCAGTATTTCGTTAGAAAGTAGAAAAAACGTCAAAATAAAAATAAATTTCTAATAATTTGTACTTGCTATTGTACTTTGATTGCTCATTGTACTTCATCAAATGTACCTTCATTGCTAGAATTTTTTTGTTTTCATCTCGCAGGCATTCTATTGTTTTTAGGGCATTAGATATTTTATTTGTATTCTAACAAATGAGCTGTCTTCTGTTTTTAATGCAAATCATGTATTGAACTAATGTGACCATTACATTAAATTTCATTGACTAATTTCATCATCTGTAGCAAAAGCTAATGTTATTATTTCAATTATCCATTGAAACATATTCCTCAAATGTAACATAGTCAGGGCAGGATTCCCAGTGACTTGAAAAGTCAGGGAAAATACAGACTATTTAGCAAAAGTAAGAGAAATTCACAAATATTTTATAAAAGTCAGAAAAAAGCCTCATAATAAAGAAAATAATTTAGAAGGTGAACTTTCAAATTTCTTTTTTTTAGATAAGCATTGCTATAATTTCTCATATGGCATCCCCTGAAAGAGAGAGTTACTCGTTAGACAGAGCTTAGGAAAACTGCTGCAATTAGTATCCATTCAGCTATCTTATATAAATAAAGAAAAGTGTCTGTCTGTGTGTCTGCACTCTGGTGCTCACACTACTGATCGCAGAGCTATAAAACTTGGCAGATAGGTAGCTGGGACCCTGCAGGTGTGAACTTCATTGAGATTTTTTCTATTTTATCCATTGAAATTTCTGATTCATTTTCTAAAATTCTTTCATTTTAATCGCCTGTGTATCTTAACAATGGCTTTTAAACATTTTTATTTATTTAATTCATTTGTTTAAAAGCAACAGATGTAAACTGTTTTTATTTAATTCATTCATTCATTTGAAGGTAGTCTTTTATTTTTATTTAGTATATTAAAATCAAGTGGTAATACTTAATACAGTAGAAGAGAATAAACATATTAATAACAGTTATGTTTATGTATAATTTTCATAATATAATTAATTGTACTGAATTATAAATTTATTCTACTTAAAATTTTATTATTACAGAGTGAAGGCTAAAAAACAGTTGGGTCTTGCTAATACATGGTGCTAAAATGAAAATGTTAAGTCGAAGCTGACATATAGCTGTCTGTAAAATTGTAGTTCTTAAATAATAGCAGCTCCATCTGTCGTTCAATATATAACCAAATTGAAATGCAGGAAAAGGTATTGCAACAAACAGTAGGACATGATTGTATAGACCTGAGCCGACATAGCATAAAAGAGAAAGATGCTGCTAAAGGCAGCGGGTACTCAAACTGATGTTTAGGGTGATTTCAGCGGGATTTTTTTTTTTTTTTCTTTTTTTAGTTTCTATCTAGAAAGTGATATAAAAAAATTAGTGATTCAATTTGGAAAATTCATTTAAATATAGTGACAAGAAAAGCAGGCAAAGCCTGCTAGTAATTGATATTTCTGGGTGTCTTTATCAGATATCTTTAATTTGGAAAGGTTGTTATTAGGGATAGGAATTGATTAAACGTTTTAACTGGGTTAATCATAGTTCATTAAATTGATTAATAGAATTTTTTATTGTTTTTCTTTTTTCTTTATATCATTTTATTTGAATGAAGAACGAAACTCTCCTATACGTTTTTCAGGATTTCAGGCAATATACAACAAGCCATAAGAATGATAGTTAGGGGTACTGTAAAATACAAAATACAAATAAAGAAAAAGTGAATCTCTTAAATTTTTTCGAATAAAGGAAAAATTATTTTAAATATGAAGATAATATAATACTCCGAAAATCAACTACAAATATTCTTAAAGCGACTGATCTATTTTAAATAATATTTTATATTATTTTATGAGATATACTCCGTTAAATTTGCATTTAACTATGAAGATACTTAATTAAGGATAGAATGTTTTCTTCTGTTGCTCTCAATTATTAGAACTCAAAATTAACAGTGGTCCGTTGGTCTGGGACCACAAAAGTATTCAATGGCCCAAACACAATATAAATTTTAGTGGTCCACCAGATCAGTGAGCTTTTGAATTTTTTTATTTTTTACTTTTCTGTAAAATTGCCCGTAAATCTATCACAGAATAGTATGTTATAACAATAGTGAGTTACTTCATTATAATCGTCCTTATCACCTATTCTCTGTAATTTTTCATTTAATTTCACTTTAATAACCTTTTTTTATTTTAAATTCTTAAAGATAAATATGTGACATTTTGTTTATTAAAGCATAATTTTTTTTTTTTTTTTTATTAATATAGGACTTCATTTGTATTTTTTAAATAATTTACAAAAAATTATAATATTTGCCATATAAATGTATAAACAAAGTAGTAAATTTGAGTAAAAGTTTGACAAATTTTTAAAAATATAATGCAATGGGTGAATGGACCAGTCAAATCTTAAAATTATTAGTCCTGTGGGGGCCAGTGACTTAATTTTCTTAATTTCTATCTCTGATTATATATTATTCAGTATAAACAAGTGTGTAGCAATTTCTTTTCTGCGGTCTTTTTTTCTACATAATTTGATGGTAGCTTTTACAATGCCTTTTAACACAATATATATATATATATATATATATGTAATTATAGGCAGAATTGCATTTAAAAAATTTTCATTAGCTTCATTGTTTAAAAATTTTAATTGGGTTTCACGAAATTTTAATCTGATTAACTCAATTAGAAAAATTTGATCAGGACTAAGCTTTAATAAATTGATTACTCAGCATAGCCCTTTACTTATCTAAGATTTTTTTTTTTTTTTTTTTTTTTCATATTAACTGATGAAATCTTGGTAAGGGATGTTTGAAGTGAAGGAGTTCATCTAAAGCAAATTCCTGTTAAGTGGTTGAAAAACATAAGTTGTATTATTTTTGATGGGGATTGTGGAAAAAGTTCACATTAAAAGTATTTAATGTTATCGAGGTTCAACTGTATGATAATCAAAGCACTTTATGAGAGCTTAAAATTAGTTTGTTTTAATGTTTAAAGTACATTAATTTTAAAAAATTATAATTCTGTTGTAATTTGAAGATTTTTTTTTTTTCCAATCTGCTTAAATATTTACAAATTTTTAAATTGTATTTTAGCTTTGCAGACGTCTAGGAAAAGTTTAATGGATACTGTGAACGAGTTGTATGATCCAAATTGGGGGGATTTTGAAGATTTTCAAGCAAAATCGGAGGTAAGCATAAATTTGGTTTAAAAATTAATAATTTGGGAAAGAGTTGTGAAATTTTTTCGGGGTCATTCCATGTCAACTCGCAACTCATAAGCAAGTACTCATGGATTATTATCATATTTTGCAGATACATTATCATTTACAAGGTGGCATATTAACACCAAATTTTAACCCTCAGTTGCTGTTAATTGTTGAAATATGTGGAGTGGAATTTTAACAACTTGCTCCCTCTTCTCATGTTTGTCAGACCATAACTCTGAAACCAATAGTTAGAAATTTCAGTTTGATAGTATTTGCAAGCTTGTAACATGAGCTTTAAAATAATATGCAATGTGTGGTGTTTTGTTTTTTTTCGGCCTTTTTATACGTGATTTTTTATTTTGACCTTGAATATTTTCAAAACATATCCTTTAAAAATCTGAAAAAAGAATATATATTTTATACATACTGTTATGTTCCTCATTTGTGCCAAATTTCATATGGGGGAAACTGTTGGATCACATATTATTTACATTTCAATGTTACTTATATATGTGGCCAAAAAATCAATATAGCATTAAAAGTCATATGTTTGTGTACAGATGTGTCATAATTAACTGATAATGCAACATTAGAATAATGAAACAACCATTGAATCTAATTTACAAAGAGCAAATTATATATATGTAATTTTTTTTTTTTTTTTTTTTTTTTTTTGACAATGAGAGGCTGTTTGCACATTTTTTAGACGATTTTGATGGAGTGTACTGAAACAATTTCACTCATATTTCATGTTTTATTTGTTCAGTTTGATAGCCCTTGTTTTTAACTATCATTCTACATCATAATTTCTATGATAATAAATGCTTTTTATAATATCGGAAGATGTATATTTTTCTACTCCTCTTGAACGGCTTTCCTAAGTCCACAAAGCATTGTAGGTCGGCGTTTGGATAATGCAGATTTTAAGAGTCGAAAAACAGAAAAATCCAATGGTGATACATCAGGAGTTTTAGCAGGAATGTCAGTGAAGGGTATGGTTTTAATTCCCGTTTTTTGTTCCATTTTTTTTCTAGAAAAGCAATTGCAGATTGTGATGTGTGACTGCTTGTTTTGTCTTGATACAGTTCAACGGATTGATAGCATTGTGGATAAAGATGTGGAATTTCATTTTTAAAAATTGGAATTAAAATATGTTCTTGAGAGTATTTAGAGTTGATTTTGACATTTTTGTCAACTTTTTTTGCTTTTATCTTGCATTTGTATGAAAAACCAGCGACAATCATAAATCCTTTAAAAAAACTTTCTTTTGATTCATTGAACCATGTAGGAAAAAAAATTTTTCTTCTCTTTTGTGATAATAAATTGATCTTTTTTTATTGCAACCACTTAAATAGACCCAAGATTCATCTATTGTTGCGACATTTTTCCATTTTTCTCTTGATAAATGCTTTTCATAAAGGTTTCACTAAAAACCCTCTTCAGAAAGAGTGGAAATGTATCTTTCCATCCACTGCTTTTTTAAAAGCGCCTTTTTGCATGTAAACAAAAATTCTAAATATCAGGAGATAAATAAAACTCCCAAAAATATAACTGTTGTGAAAATAAAATTCTCTATGCAGACGATTTTTTCTTACGGTGAAATAAAATCGTCTAAAAAATGTGCGAACAGCCTCTGTATATGCAAGTGATAAATCCTTGAATTTCTTCTAATACCAAAAATATATAAAGTGCTAAATCTGACAGCTGAATAGCAGCTGACATCAGTTTTATATTCTGATGAATCAATTGCACATACGCATACTGAATGTGTGCCACTGACACCACACTGTTGTTTAGCGGAAACTCATCAAATTTTTTCAGGATATAATTCTTTAAAAAATATGTAAACTTCATTCAAATTATTCAAGATAAGATGCTTTTGTGCGAGTTTTATTTCCATTGACATAAATTGAAAGTGGATCTTTTTTTCCTGGCATAACATAGAAATTCCTTTTTTTTTCTTTTTTAATAATTTTTTATAAAAATTTAAGCTTAAAACAAAAGGGGGGAGAGGGATGTCACACATAATGACATCATATTATCATTCAATAAAAAACATGGACATCTTTTACTGTTTTTGCACACAAACTTACCAGCTTTTCTATGTGATGAAAATCAGTGGCGGCTCGTGCCAACTTTCCCAGGCGGGGCCCGGTCCATTGCACGACATGTGAAATATATTCATAATTCAAACGCAAAAAGAATAAGTTATTTAATGGGAGGGGAATTATTATTATTATTTTTTTTTTTTTTTTAATATTCGAGGTGTTTTATGCATATTATTTTTTTATTATAATTCATTGTGAATATTATAAAATTTTACTGTGTTACAATGCCAAAATTTTTAAACTGAAATTCTTCTGCATGCATTTTTTTTTTTTTTTTTTTTTTTAACTTTTGTGCATAACAACTCTAAATCTTTTAAGTATAAACGAAAACATTATATATTTAATATATATGTTTCTTGTACGTTTGTTTTTAAATGCACAGCCAAAATATAAGAAATTAAATTAAAATTAGAAATTTCATAAACGGTATTTTTAAAACGTATACACATTTTTAAAATGTCTAATTTTTAAATTAAAGTGTTTGTGATTTTACTTTTTTGTATATAAAATTACTGTTATGTAAACCTGTGTTAAACAATTCAAATTAGGCTTCGGAAGAGATTTATATGATAATTAGTTCTGTGTGAGGGGGGATACCGCCACCTTCAACCCCCCGTTTCATTAATGCACCTGCAGTTATATAGAATTTAATTTAGTTATTAAAAAATAATTCTGTTTAAAAAAAAATTATTTATTAAAATTATTTTTAAAAAATTATCTTTTATGATAATGCAGACGATTTCCATATTAGAGAAGTAGTATAACACTAAATATAAAAAAAAAAAAAGAAAAAGTTGAATTTATTCTCAATATTACATTATTATTATTATTGCTAAAAATGAAAAATATCGATAACTTTATTTTAAATTATCGCAGATCGATGGTTCAACCATTCGTTTTAAAGGTCTTGGCTAGCTCTTTTGAAAAATACCCATCATGAAAATTTACTCCCCTTGAGGGGGGACTCCCCCCCCTCCCCCCCCCCCCCAGGGCGGGCTCCTACATTTACAAAAAAATTTTCCCAATTGACTATCTCTATTACAAAAAATATATATTCGTTTAATTTGGTTTAGTGCAGTCTATAGATGTTGCTTTTTGAGCTGAAACTAACCCAGGAAGAAGGGAAGCCATACAGACCACTCCCAACGATACAGTAGGCATCTTGCAACAACCCGATATTGATGGAGTTTTTCTCCATGTACTCTTTCTATGTTGTTTTCCATCGCCCCTTGTCGCGGTAAGGCTTCATGCCTGGCAATGCCTATGTAAAACCTTCTTGCTTTTTAAATAAACGTCAGGCAGGTCTGCAGGGGGTTCTTCTCGGGACAGCCCACGTGAACTTCGGTTCTAGAAGCGCTCAACACCGCTCTTCGAGTGGTGAGCGGGGGCTACTCCCCTGTTTAGTCTATAGATGTTAAACTCTACTTACCTGCAATTTCCCCCATAGACGTAATGTATTTGAATAATTTTCAGTGTCCCTGTACATGAACCATTTGCTTCATCTCAACGAAAAGCTTACTGTAGCATCCCTATATGATACACATTTAGCATACCGAGTTTGGAATTTCTGTTACTATTTGTTCTTGAGATATGCTGATAAGACACACAGACATCCATCCACACAGACCATTCGCTAAAAACATGATTTTCGTATTCAGGGGACCTCAGAACATGTAAATATAACAAAAACTCACATTCGAAAATTTGACCCTAAAAACAACACTTTCTCAACCTTATGGGTAAGAGAAAGTAATTAATGTCTGACATTTTATTTCTTTTCAGATTTTTGCATAATGTCGAGTTAAAAATACGCAAATAAAGATACTTTAAAAATCCATCGCTATACTTTAAAAAAAAAAAAAAAAAAGTGTGTATGTATATATATTTAAAAAGGATTGATTTATCCCTTAATAATAATAATTATTCAGAAATATATTTTTTAAATAATCAATATTAATTTATGTAAATGCGATTAATATTATTAAAAATACTTTAATCAAATAGTATTTGACTGAAAAAACAATAATTATAAAAAATATTATACTAAATCGCATGATTTTTTTTTTTTTTAATTTATATAATAAAAAGGTTTACAAATTTAGGCAGCCAAAACTGTTCAAGTATTTAAATCTGATTATTATTTATACAAAAATAAATATTCTGCTCACCGAGTTTTTTGTCGAGCAAACCTTCCAATTACTTTCTCATTAAATTCTGGAATTGTGAAAATAAAGTCTTTGTGGATTGCGAGAACCGCAAGTGCATTTAAACATTCCTGTCCCATAGAATTTCTCAAAAATGTTTTAATCCTTTTGTCAATAAATTTTCATCAGAATTCCTTTCTATCACTGTTAATTTTTAAACAGTCATAGATTTATTTGGAAAGAAAAAACATCGCAAATGTCTCCTCTTTTTCACTATCAGTAGAAAAATAAATAAATAAAAAGTACTGTGAAATTCGCCAAATTCTTTCCATGATCCCTATGGTTAATGCATTTTAAAGGTGGCAGTCATTTTTCATTAAACTGCATTACATGGGCCAATTCGCCAAGTGCCCCTAACACTTTAAAAGTATGGGAATATTAATATTGATAAAGCGCTAATTCGCCAAACGTGTTAACCCGCTGTTCCATGCGCAAAGCAATAAGTACTATACTAATTAATGTGCGAGATCAGGCACAAATCAAAGTGCCCATACGGCTGAACTCCGAAGACCAGCTGTAATTCGGTAAAAGCAAGCAAACTTTATGTCCGAGAAGAATAAGAGGACATTGGATGCGCGTTTTTAACTTGATAGATATATTTTTACAAGCATTAGAATTAAAAAAATAAAAAGAAAGAAAGATATATTACTTGATTTTTAACAGAGAGAAAAATTCAAGTGGGGCCAGGCCCAGGTGCCCTCAATGACGAACCGCCAATGGTGAAAATAAAATTTCATTTTGTTTAATCTTTTAGGTAAGTAATCACTAATGATAAGCGTGATTTTATGCATATGCCTCTTATGCTTGCATTTGATTTAATTGAGGACTTGACCTTCTGTCGTCATTCGATGTCATGATGAAATTTAACCTATAGGAGTCTTAATTTACCCCACAAATAAAGAACTATAGCCAATCATAGCACAGCTTTTCCCCACAGACAAAGGGAAACTCCACCTCGTTCTAGTCGTCCATTAGAGAGAAAAATAAAAAAAAAAAGCTTGTTAAGCAGAATTTATTTTAAAAATTCTTGTAATAAATCTGAATTTTTGTTTATACCAAAATAAAATAAATTTCAATATATAAGGTGTAAGTAAAAGAAAAATCAAAGAATTCTTTTCCCTTTCATGTCAAGACATTTTTTAAAATTATAACTAAAACCACTGGAAAGAAAAGCAAAAGCTCTTCATTAAAGTTGTGTAGTTGTAAAAATATCTCTAACAAAGCACACATATTATGCATGCAAAGAGTGTACTGGGTCTGATATTGATACTTTTGTGCACAGGGCGCTATCAAACTTTTGTCCCCCTATCACACACAGAAATTTATAATGAGGGCTCTAATTATACTAATTAGATTAATTCTAGTCATATAAACAATTATAATAATCTGGTGTGTCACTCACACAACTTTCTCTTACCCTGAAATTTAATACTATAAATACACGTTGCAGATTAATAGGTTTAGGCTTCGGAAGAGTTTTATATGATAATTAGTTCTGTGAGAGGGGAGCCCCCTCGTTTCATTAATGCACCTACATTTATGTAGAATTTAATTCGGCTATTGAAAATAATTCTGTTTTTAAAAAATAATTTATTAAAATTATTATTTAAAAAAATTATCTTTTATGATAATGCAGATGATTTCCATATTAGAGAAGTAATATGACACTAAACATCCAAAAAAAGTCCATTTTATTCTCAATATTAAAAAAAAATAATCTGAGTTTTTTTTTCGTTAAAAGTAAAAAAAAATCGATAACTTTGTTTTAAATTATCCTAGATCGATGGTTCAACCATTCGTTTTAAAGGTATTGGCGAGCTCTTTTGAAAGATACCCATCATGAAAATTTACTCCCCTCGAGGGGGGAGGTGTGGCTCCTACATACACAATTTTTTTTCCCTGTTGACTATCTCTATTACAAAAAATATATATTCGTTTCATTTGGTTTAGTGCAGTCTATAGACGTTAAACTCTACTTACCTGCAATTTCCCCCATAGACATAATGTATTAGAATTCTCTTGATTGTAGTTGTACACGAACCATTTGCTGGAACTTAACGAAAAGCTTACTGTAGCATCCTTATATGATACACATTTAGAATACCAAGTTTGAACTTTCTGCCATAATTTGTTTTTGAGATATGCTGATAACAGACAGACCACACACAGACACACAGACCATTTCCTAAAAACATGATTTTCGTATTCAGGGGACCTCAGAACATGTAAATATAACAAAAACTCGCCTTCTAAAATTTGACCCAAAAACAATACTTTCTCTACCTTATGGGTAAGAGAAAGTAAAAATGGATAAAAAAACTAGTTTTATATGTACATTCATAAAAGTTAATTGTTATAAAATTAAATAATATTTTACAATGCAAAAAGGTGGTTTTTATTATTGCAAAGAATTTTAGAATAATAGTTAAAAGTTAAATGATTTTTTTAAATTCATATAAAAGCAGATTGAATCTTGATTTAAAAAAAAAAAAAAAATAAAGTTTGTCAGATTTTATTGAATTTCAAAACAATATAACTATTTTTAACTTGTAAGGTGGGGGAGGCCTCATGCAATCTCTTTTGGTTTCATGTCCTTGAAATCGTGCTGAGCTATCCATGATAATCTTTTTTTTTTTTTTTTTTTTTTTTTTTGCAAATCACCCTACAGGTGACATTGCTATCTCTTTATATATTTTAATATGCCAGTGTAGAACAAATTTTTTTATAAATGGTCATAATCAGAATTATTTGTAACCAATCATTGTGAAAATGAAAAGAATTCTTAATTATAGTAGTAGTTAGGAGGGAAAAAATTACATGTAGGAGCATTATTTTCCTTCTCCTCCTCTTCCCCCCCCCCCCACACACACACTCTGGTAGGGGTGTAAATTTTAATATGAGTATTTTTCAAAAGAACTCATCAGTACTTTAAAACAAATGGTTTAAATATAAATCTGGGATAACTTAACAGAAAGTTATTTTATTTACTTTTTTAGATGTAATTTGTAAGGCACGAAATTAACTTTCTTTTACGTTTATAGTTCTCTGAGTTAAAAAAAAAAAAAAAAAAAAAAAAAATCCACATTCATCAAAGAAAATAATTTTATTAAATAATTTCCACTGCACCAGTATGTATTGGAATATGTAGAAGGTGGTTTTGTAAAGTCCATAACATAAATTTATTTATGTGCTATCACCTGGACCATCTCTTTTAATAATCATTTACAGTTGACTATTTACCATTAAATGTATTTGAAGTATTGAAAAAAGAAATTTCAGATATATATATATATTTTTTTTTTCCGATACTCTAATTTCAGGGGATTTCAGCCAAGATCTAAAAAAAATTCAGGGAATTTTACTAAGACTCACAAAACACCCCTGCATTGTTTAATTATAAACAGGGACCGATTTACTCACTTGGAGGCCCAGGGCACTCATTTTCAATGGGCCCCTTTTTCTCGTACTTTAATATTGAAATAAACAAAACAAACCGCTTATTTCCGATTCAGCTGTCTAAAAGTTAATTCACTTTTCATTTTACTGTTAAGAGTATGCCCCCCCCCCCTATCCTCGTGTATCCGCATTGCAGTGCGTTCCTCCGATTTAGTTAGCCTTAGTAAAAGTTTAGAATGCAATATGAAAGTATCGGTAGTATGCAGTTGTATTTGCCTACAGCAAAAATATTGCAATCTCTCCGATGAACTAATAGTTTCCTTGAAAGATCATCACGCCGATTTATAAAACAGCGCAGTAATTCCTCCATCCATTAAAGAAAAAAAAAAAAAAAAATGACCATTATAGCAAAATTTGGAAATTTTAACTTTTTTAAAATGTATGATGGAATTTCTTGGGGGCCCCTTCATTGTGAGGGCCCAGGGCACATGCCCCGAATGCCCTGCCTTAAATCAGGCACTGATTATAAATAGAACAATTATAATATGTGAAACATTTAAAATTAGAATTTCTTAATCTAAATTCCCTGCAATGTCTTTAAAAGCTTACATTTCATTTGCACGTGCATTAGAAATTTATTTACTTTGACAAAAGTGATTTTAAGTTATGGAAAATTATTTGCCATATTCATGAAAAGTAATAAATTTATTTTAACAGATACCCTGAATAAAAAAGATTAGCTACTTAACATTCTAAAATCATTCTTCATTTGTCATACTGTGCCAGTTTCATTTCACAAAATAGTAGTACATTGTATAATTTTAATATGCGAGTATTTCAGTCATCAAATTTTTAGGTTTGTCAGAAATGTTTTAACGATATTGTATGTCATTTAAATAAAATATTTACTCGTGTCTTTCTATAGGTCTTGAATCAAAATTTTGATGACTTCTGTGAAAAGATTAACGATCATTTATTACCACCTGTGGCCTCTTATATATCTCAATTTCCTGAATTAAATGTAAGTACTTTTTGTGTGTATTTGCTTAATTAAAATTGTGATTATAGATACAAAATACTGTATCATAGTCATCTATAAGGCTTCACTGTTATATCCAGGGTTTATATGACAAGTAATGAGACCAAATTCTAGAAAAAATATATTTAAGATACTTATACAAATAATTAATATTCTTCAAAATAGTACCCTTGGACATTGATACATTTCTGCCAATGAGTTTTCTACTCTTGAACCAGCATCTAGGAAGCCCTTTTCGTGGGTATCCTTCAAGAAACACGTTTTAAACTAATAAACAGGAAGTGAAAATCATACAATTACAATTTAAATTAATATATACAGTTAAAACATATAGCTGTAGGTTCATAGGTGAAAGAATTAAGGAAATCTTGCTGATCATGTAATGCTTAAATTATTTTGCTTCAAATTAATTTATAGCATTAGGGGAGAAAAGTCCAATAATGAAATATTAAAAAAAGAAATTTTCAATGAATTTAATTTACTCTTTTCAGCATTTTAAAAATGTTTAAATATCAGCATTGTTTACTAGTTTTAGAATATTGAAGGGCCAGAAATGGCAAGCTGTTATTTACATGTGCAGTAAATTTAGTTTAAGTAAAGTAAACGGTTTTCAATTATATGTAAATGTGACATTGAAATCCTTTATCTTTATACTTTATAAAATGCAACTTAAAATGAAAAATGTGTAATTTCCCCATTATATCTATGTATGTGATGCAATGCAAAATAATTATATTTCCGTAATTTCTCCTATGTTTTTACTTCTTAATATCTTACTTAGCTTCATTTTACAGCCGAAATATTTTCTGTGGGGTGCTCTGCTCACCGGCTAGTTTGGTGCTGAAGTCTCAACTGTCTTTGGTTGTTGTTTCTTCCACTTGGCTGCTGTCCCTAGCAGGTGGTGCCACATTTTGTCAATGCTTGCCACATCATTGCCATTACAGGAACTTACATTATCAATTATTTCATGGCAAATTGGGTAATTGGGATTATTGAAGTTTGTGTAATTTGTAGCTTTTTCGAATTACACTCTAATTTCATCTTCGTTAAAGGATTTGGTTAAAGCTGTGGCTGATTTTTCCTGTTTTTATATTGTGAACGTGTTCTTTGATCCGTGTTTCATCTTGCATTTAGATATTCCTATGTAACGTTTAAGATTTCCTTCACTGTCTGAAAATGGAATTTTGTATACCTGCAGTTTGTAGGGTGAAGGAATGGAGTCTTTGCCATTTCTTATTAACTGAAAAATGTTTGGGTTGAGTTTAATGTGTATATTAATATTATGTTTAGCTGTAGTGTTTTTGATTTTGATGGAAGCATCATGATCATACGGAATAGCTGTCGTGTATTTGGGGCTGGTATTTTGGTAGTATGAAATTTTATTAAGGATTTTGTTTTTTATATAATTTGTTGACTATTTTGTTCAGATACCCGGCTTTTTTAGCAAATTGTTTGGTAAGCAGGGCTGAAACTTTTCAGGGGCTACACCTGAATTCAGGGTTTTTAAAAATTTTGCTGTCTCGACATTTCATGTTAAATTATTTTGTTTTTATAAAAATTTCCCATTTCGAATGCTTAATTTTACTTTATAATGGATTAAGAACTCTCAAATATCACTTATTATAGGTAGTCATATGATATATCATTAATAAGTCTCCCCTATCTGCATGCAAATAGCAATTTTCAGGGGTTTTGTATGTTAGGTAGTTTTACCCCTGGGTAAGGTTTGTTTCATTTTCTAGGTCTTTGTGTTCGTTACAAATTAAAAGTGCATGGTTAATGTAGGATTGTATTGCACTAATTTTATATCGATATGATGTTTTGCTATTGTAATGTATGATCTCATTACTGCTGATTGGCTTTAAGTAAATAGTGATGTTTATTCTATTGTTAAAACAAGTAATTTTTACATCTAAATTAATCTGGTTATTTGTTTCTTCTTCGAGGGTGAATTTTATGTTATGGTCAATTTTGTTTAAATTCTATAAAATTTGGCTGGGTTTAGTATTTTTATCTATAACTGTGAAAACGTCATCTACGTACCAAAACCAGTAATAAATTTTGTTACCTAAAGCTTTATATAATTTTATCTTCTATTATTCTTAATTTAAAGTGGTGTCTGGTAGGAAACCTGATATAGGCGACCCCATGAGGACTCTGTTTTTCTGTTGGTATACGTTATTGTTGAAATTTAAAATAGTTTTCTTTTAATAAAAGGTTGGGGGTGGCTCTGAGTGTTTGGGCTGTTGCAGGGTTTTTGAATTTAATGTTTTTTGCATTATTTATGATGTTGGCAATTTTGTCTAGATCTATGAATGGGTATAAATTGATCAAAGCTGTTAAAATGGTAGTTATCTTTAATTTCTATTTTACGGAATTTTTTGATAAAATCTTCAGTAAAGTTAAAAGTTTGTGAGCGTGGCAATAAATCACAATAAATATTAATCATACATTTTTTAAGGGGTTAAGTTGGTCCGTCACTTTTGCTTACTATGGGTCTTATTTTTGGTGGATTTTTGTGAGTTTTGTAACGTCTGAAAATTCACAGGTTGTTGGGGGCATGATTAATAATTAACGAGGGTTGGTTGTTGGGCCATTTTCCTTCTTTGATTATTTTGTGAGTTTTTTCAATTTGTTGTTAAGGTGTTTAACAACAGCTGGTGAGCAGAATGGAGCAAAAATATTTTGGCTGTAAAATTAAGCTAAGTAAGTTTTTTTATATTGTTTATAATTAGTTTAACGCTTCATGTTTATATTCTCTTTAAGATATTAAGATCTTTAAAGGTATTTTATTATTAAAATTTATACACTTTTTAAGAATTTATATTATATATTTATTTAGTAATTTATACAAATACTGCTCTGTTTATATAATTTCAGAACAAAATTGCAAAAAGAAACAGAAAACTACTTGATTATGATAATTGTCGGCATAATTTGCAAAACATTGAAACTATGAAGAAACGTGAAGAAACTAAAATAGCTAAGGTATTTGTCTTTATTAATCATTGTCAATGAATATTACTGTGGAACTCAAAATTTATAAATACTAAAAATGCCTAATAAACTGCTTTATCAAGATCTTTCAACTACCTTTATTGTTATCTTCAGAGTCAATTAATATATGGCACTCGTGTATCTTTCCTGTCTGTTCTGACCAGAGCAGAGACTTATCTAATAGAAATTTGGGTTCAAAAATAGACTTTTCACAAAAATTGTCAATATTAAAAGAGACTCATCACAAAAATTAGTTGTATTAAAACAGACACTTCACAAAAGTCAGGATTCTTAAAATGGGCGCTTCACAAAAAATCGATGGACTTGAAATGTGCGCAGCAATTGAACATTTTTTGACTTCCAATCTTTTTCTGTCCGCAAAATAAAAGTCAATATTCTTCTTAAAATTATTAGAATCTAGAGCCCATAAAGAAGTAGAATTGTTCAATATCTCACCTATGTAATTTTTTGTGATTCCCCCCCCCCCCCCATCCCTGTGAAGAACCTGCGATAGCTTTGCAATTTTCAGTCTCTCTCCACATTATAAATGTCAATATTCTTTATAAAGTTATTTTGTTAGAATCTAGAGTCTATAAATAAGTAAAATTGTTTAATATCTCTCACTCATATTTTGTTTTTATCCCCTCCCCCTTCAGAGGTATTGGGATTTCCAATCTTTCTCCATCCACATATCCACAGCATAAATGTCAGTGCTCTTTTTAAACTTACCCTATTAAATTCTAAAACCTATAAGGAAGTAGAATTATCCCATATATCTCAGTCATATAATTTTTTGTATCTCCACACACCCCCACCCCTTTTTTTTTTTTTTTTTTTTTACGATCAACAATTAAATATTCCACAGAATTCTTGTAATTTTCAGTCTTTCTCTATTTGCAGCATAAATGTCAATATTCATTTTAAATTTGCTTTGTTAAACTCCAAAACATCTCAAACTAGTGCAATCAAATTCCCTACAATGCACAATTTTTCTCCATAGTATTTAGTGTATATTTTATCCATTTAAGCTATTTGGCAAGTGTGTGCATCAAAATTTGTCTTAAATATGAATTTAAAAAAAAAAAAAAAGAGAGAGAAAAGTCCTATTTTCTTTCAATTTTGGAGTATAGATCCTTCTATTTTTCTTCCCATTTTTCAAGTAGAAATCTTCCTAGTTTTAATTAAAGCTGCAAAATTAACAGCTATGTAAATTACCTGAAGTTTCTTTATCTATATTTTTTTTAAGAAAGAATACCTTAATTTTATTGAAATAAAATCATTTAAATAGATGTCTTCACAAAAAAAAAAAAAAAAATCAATAAATAAAAATACAAGTGGAGAAAAAAATAATAATGAATAAGTACAATTGCTAACTGTTTTTACACCTGAGCATGTAAGGTATTAAAAAGAAGGATAAAACACATTTGTGTTTATAATTAAATATGCATGTGTGAATGGGGGTGTACAAAAATACTAAAGTATTGTTAGTACTACATTTTCAAAAGTTTGTTTTTCCATATTATTTCATTTTGAAAATAGTCATGGAAAAGCATTTTGTAAAAGTCCTATGGAGAAGAACTATCACTGTCATGCAAAATCTTCTGTCTTCTGACTTTTGAAAGTTGGCATCTCTGGTAGTGTATAATAGTAAAAAATAAAGTATATATAAAAAAATATATATATAAATAAATTATGGTAATGAACATCAAAGGTGAAAATTTTACTAACCTTATCTGAAAACAAATTGTATTTTTATATACATACGTAGGTCTGCTTTTTAATTGTAATTTTTGCACATTAAAGCGATTAATCAGTTTAACTAAATTATTTTTCTTTCACAAAAAGATATAACTCAGATAGGAAAAAAGCTGGATGAACCCCTGCAGAGGCTGAAAAATTCTTCTAACAAAGCTGGTAAACAGGAGGTGCCAGGTTCAAATCTAGATTCTGCTCATTAACTTAGTTATTCTGAGTTCTCTGTGTTGTTCTTCATTATTCATGTGACTACACACAGATTAGAATCTCTTAGAAAGACTCTAGGCCATGCTTAGAAAAGTGCAGAAGGGACTGTCACACCAGGCTGAGAAACTGTATGATTGGGTTTTCGTTTTGATTATAAAAATACTTTGTAAATCTCCCTTAACACATTGTAGATTTTTACATATCAGTTTTAAATACAGGAATGCATATTCAATTTGTGCAGTTGTTATATTTGTGCGGTTGATCATCTGGACCATAGAGTGACCGTATTTAACTGTGGAATGTTGCTAATTTCATAGGCAATTAAGCATCCAGCACCAGATTGAAATTATGCTTAAACCTGCAAAATTTTTAAGCCTGTTAAAATCTTTAAAATGATTTAATTTGAAACACAAATTCAAACACAAAATGCAACTGAAATTTGAATCCGATTTGGTTTTTAATCGATGATATAAATTTCAAAAACTGATTTACTCTCTCTGTCATGAGTCAAAGATATTTTCATTTGATGATTGGAATTATTTTGTTAAATAATTAAAAAGTTGTATTAATAAAATAATAATTAAAGAAAGTACACATTTAGTTTAATATAAAATATCAAATGAACCTGGAAAATGATACAACAGTTTTGATGAAAGTTTGAGATTAAGGATTGTTTGGAGTGAAAAATCCATTAGACTTATCCTTATATTTAGAAAAATTCGTGTTTATTGTTAACTCTTTAACTGCTATTTGCAAAACATGACAGAAATTTGGTTTTCTCAAATGGATATAACATTTTTGATGAAAAAGTGTTTTTTTTTTTTTTTTTTTTTTTTTTTTGAGTAAAAAATCAATTAGACTTATCTTCAAGAAAATTGGGGTATCTGTTAACCCTTTATCTGTTGATTACAAAATGGGTATAATGGATATAATGATTTTGATGAACATTTAGGGTTAAAAGTAGGGGTGGGAATCGATTAAGAGTTTTAACTGGGTTAATCGTAGTTCATTAATTGATTAATCAGATTTTTTATTGGTTTTCATTTTTTTATATATATAATTTTATTTCAATGATGAATAAAACTCTCATATTGTGTACAGTCGGTAACAAAAGTATTCGAATACTAGCAAAAATTCCTATATAAAAAAAAGTAGAGTTAATACTGTTTTGTTAAATAAATCCTTGTTGAATCATGTTCTTAGTCAGTCTAAGAACATGATTCGACAAGGATTTATTTAACAAGTTAGTTCTTTATCACTTCCACACTAGAACACCGAATGTTATTTTCTGTTTCTACTTCGATAGTTACTATCAGCAATTCTGAACAGACAATAAACGCTTGAAGATATTGTGAAACTCTGTTAACATTTTCCCCATCAGTGGGATAGTGGAAATCTCAATCCCTTCTTTTCTCTTTTCTTTTTTATCTTTAGCATTTCCATTTTTTGAAAGCTTCTTGTTTCTGAGAATACTGTTGCCCTAGCCACACTTTCTGTAGAAGGCTACAGACAGGTGGTGTTGCTCCAGCATGTACATGAAGCAACATTTTGTTTAATAACTGTCCTCCCCAGTGGCAGATTTAGAGGGGGAGGCCCAAAAAAAAAGTACTGACATTCCCAACTGAATAGTACAATTGCAAACTTTTCATTGATCTGGAATTACATCTTGAAAAATCTTAGCCCCCTCCAAAGTTAAGTTCTGGATCCGCCACTGGTCCTCCCCCTTTTCTCTATCAACGAAAGTGCAAATCTTCTTTTGTGAGGTTTTATTTTTATTTTTTTTATTTTTCATTATTTGATGGATGTTTCTTAGAATGTTTGTTAGGAAAATATGTGAAAATATATTTTGTAGGCAGAACAGCATTTTTACTTCAATTCGTAGTTTAAAAATTTTAATCAGATTTTGAAAATTTTTAATCGAATTAATCAATCCGATTAACTCAATTAAAAAAATTGATCGGGACTAAGCATTGATCAATTAACTGAATCGATTAATCGGCACAGCCCTAGTTAAAAGTTGTTTGGGATAAAAAATTAATTAAAAGTCTTGTGTTATTTGTTAACCCTTTATCTTGTTTCAGAATATGACAGAACTTGGGTATTCTATGAAATGTATCTGATGATTTTTAATAAAAACTTAGGGTTAAAGATTTTTTGAGAAGACAAATTCATTGATCTTTTTCTCATCTTTAGGAAAATTAGTTTTCACTATTAATCCTCAGTCTGCTTTATTCAAAATATAACCAAAAACCGGTTTTTCTTAGAAATTAATCTAAACATTTTGGTAAAATCTTAGGGTTAGAAGGCTTTATTGAGAATATAAGCTCATTTGATTCCAACTGACAGTCAAGAAAATTATCATTCTTTGTTAACCCTCATTCCAACTGTCAAAAAAAGGAGGCAGAAATCAGGTTTACTGTAGGTTTTCCTCAAGAATGATTCAAATGATTTTGATAAGAATTTAGATATAAGGCTGCTTTGAGATGACAAACCCATCTGATTGATTTTCTTCTGGAAAAATTTTATTTGCTGTTAACCTTTATTCCTCCCGTTTAAAAATATGGCTCAAATTATGATTTTCTGGAAAATAATTCTAACGCTTTTGATAGAAACTTAAGAGTATTTTTTGAGAAAATAAATCCATCTGATTGTCCTCATCTTTACGAAAATCAGCATTCACTGTTAACCCCATTGCAAAATGACAGAAACTCGATTTTCTTATAAATGAATCAAGCAATTTTAATAAACACATACACTCACACTTAGATAGGTTTCACATACAATATATATATATATATATATATATTGCATATCCTCATTTCAAAGCAAATTAGCGTTACCTGCTGTGTTAACCCTCACTCCATCGTGGCAAATTATGGCTGGATTTTGGTTATCTTGGAAACTTCTCAAAGGATTTTGATATATATTTAGGTTCTTTTAGGTGACAATTCAAACTGAATTTTCCTCATCTTCAGGAAAGTAAAACGTTCACTGTTAACTCTCACTCTGCTCATTGCAAAACTACAGCAGAAACTTAGTTTTCTATGAAATGGCTCTAATGCTTTAGATAAAAACTTTGCATTAAGATTTTTTTTAAGATCTAATCTAACCTCATCTAATTTATCCTCATTTTCTTAAAAATTAGCATTCATTATTAACCCTTATTTTGCAGGTGGCAAAATATGGGAGAGGTTTTTTTTTTTTTTTTTTTTTTTTTTTAAGAAACTACTTGAATTTTTTTGTTAAGAATTTAGATTTGAGGAATTTTTGAATTGCAAACACAAAAATCTAACATTCTCTTTAGAACATTTTAGGGTTAATGTGTTTTGAGATGATATTTTGATCTGAAATACCCTCGGCTTCAGTATAATTAGCATTAACTGGTAACCCACACACCACCAGTGAGAAATATAGCATAATCTTTATTTTCTTGGAAATTGCTGGAACAATTTTGAAAAATTAACGCGTGGAGTTTTTTTTTTTTCCTAGATGAAAAACCGATCTTAATTTTCTTCAGAAAAATTAGCAGTCGCTGATCTTTGCTTGGAATAATATAGCAGAAACCTGGTCTTCTAAGAAACTGCTTGAACAATTTTGATAAGAAATTATATTCAGAGATTTGATATAATAATTCAATTTCAATTTTCTTTATCTTCAGAAAAATTAGCTTTCAGTGGTAACTCGTGCTCTGTTTTAGGCAAATAAATAAGAAATATAATTATCTGGAAACAAAGAACTTAAATAATAGAAACACCTTACTTGTTTCTTGAAATAAAGCTCCTAATTTGAAACAAGTAAGTGCTTCCATTATTTAAGTTCTTATTTTTAAATGAAAGATTTTAACAATGAGACTGAATGGACTAGGTCTTTCAGGTACTGTACTTATAAATCAAAATAATTTCTATATTGCTTAATAAAAATATAAACATGAGGTTAGTCTGTTTCTTAGTGATTAAAAAAAAATTAATGCAGCTTATATCTTTGTTAGAGAAATGAAATAAACTAATAGATTTCTTCTTTTATTTCTCTTGAATATTTTTTTTTTTCATCATTACACTGGGCTACTTATTTTTTAATTATATGTCGATTACACTGGTCTACAGTGGTTCGGTAACAACAGTCAAATTATTATTTTTATTATTAATTCCAATTTTTATTTAATTATCTGCAAGCAAAAAGTCCCACCACATCACATTTTTCTGTTAGAGTATCAGAAAATGGCAATTTTCACGGATTTTTATCATTTTCACAGTATCACAGGCTGTAACCCTTCCTGCTGGCAACCCAGAGTCTTGGCAAATCAGAGTCCCGGCAACCATGTTTGTTCCATTTTTTTTGTTTAAATGTCAGAAAATGGCAACTTTCATTATTTTTTTTATTATTTTTACAATACAGTCAACAGCAAAAGTATCCGAGCACTAGCAAATAATTCCGATATTAAAAAAGTACATTTAATACTATTTTGTTAAATAAATCCCTATCAAATCATTTTATTAGGCTAACTAAGAACATGACTCGACAAGGATTTATTTAACAAAGTAGTATTAAGTGTACTTTTTTTTTAGACAGGGATTATTGCTTCCAGTACAGATTAAATAATCGTAACAAAAAATCTGTATGTGTTACAGATTTTTCGCTATTATTTTTTAATTCTGCACTACAAAATTAGTTGCAAATAGCTAATTTCATTTTTGTTACCCTCCAAAAAAAAAAAATTTGTCAACTAGTGTTATTATATGCATGTTGTATACAGTAATTTATATATTTAAAAAAGTCTTTTTTTTTTCTTTTAGTTGCATTATATTTATTAATTATACATAATATTTCAGAAGAGGGAGGAGGGGATGGGGTACGTATATCAAAATGGGTCTGGAGCACAATCTAACTTAAATCTGCTTTTGTGTTATTTTATTAGCAAAATTTTCAGAATTGAAAAAGAAGGGAGTGGGAATTATTAAATATATATTCATGTGTATGTGTGTTTCTCTCTAATTATGATTTAAAAGATAAGCTTTCCCCTCTAAAAACTTTTGTTCTGGTGCCTCTGATGTCTGTGTTGTAGAGGAGAGAGAAAAGGAAGTATCTTCTTCAAAGAGTGAGATAAGTTTAGAGACCTCTAATTTTATTAGAAAGAAAAAACTTGTTGAATTATCCTGTGACAATTCTCTAAAAATTATTTTAATAGATCGCTTTTTGATTGACTTTTGGCTCAATGCTATAAATGAATATCACATTTTGTTAAGGAAAAGTCATCAAAGTTTTAATATTCTTTTGCTCAATATATTTATGTGAAAAAGATTTTCAACTTTCCAGAAAGATAAATACAGAAAGAGATTAAATGCATAACTGGATCTGAGATTGAAACTCTCAGATATTGAACAAAACTTTGAATTTCTTTGTTCAATCAGATAGCCACAAATTAAGACTATACTCATAATCAGTCTGCAACATTGTTTTTTTTTTTCCTCCCAAATTTAACATATGCTTAACTAAGAACCAATTGGTTTGAAGAATTAATTTTGTATTCATTTTCTTGTAGCTATCATTTTAGTTTTTATTCATGTTTATACTCCTTTGTTTTACATTTATGTTTTAGCTTCTTGTTATAGTGTAACATAAATTTTTAGTGTTTTCTTACCTGTTCTCAGTTTTTAGAAGGGGTTTGCAAAGAGACAAAGTTTGAGAATGACTAGTCTAAGGGAAAAAATATTTGCTAAAATACATTTACTAAAAATATATGATATAACATGTTCTTAACATGCCCAAAGTTTTAGATCGTTCGCAAAGAACCTTTCTACATATTTTACAAAATATCTTAAACCAAATATGTTTGGTCATTTATGGAAAGGTAATTTAGTTGAGTTATGAGTTTTTTATTTTATTATTTTTTTTTTTTTCTTTTGTCGTACTGTTTATAATATACAAAAGCAAGGTTGCTTAGATACATTCTTGGAAAGCAGTGACATATCCAGAATTTTATTTCGGGAAGGGCTGAGTTTAGTTCGATAATGTGTTTCACAGTGTACAGAAATCATGTGTTTTACAGTGTACAGAAATCATGCATGTTATTCTTCAACCATGTTTCTTGCGACCATCAGAGCCTCTGTGTAAGCGCTAACTAGCAAGGGAGTCCAGTAGGGATGATAATCCTTGTGTTTAAGAGAAAATAAGTGATAAAGGAACACTGAATGGCTGGATGCTTACCAAATCTTAACCTGTTGGTTAATTTGGCACCCTTCAAATCCTTTGGAATCATATTCAGTGTTAGGTGCAGGAAACTGCCTTCATTATACTCTGAATATAGACTTGTGTCAACAACAAAAATAATTTATTTAATAAAAATGTTTTGTTAAAGTTTGTCAAAATAAAAAAAATAATAATAATAAAATCTCTTTAAAAAGATCATTTTTACTAACTCATTTTTTGTTCTATATCCATAAACTTTTCATGACTTCTCACTGAAAGGAATTCAAATCAAACAGCTTTTGAATAAAACTGATTCAATAAAAAAGAATATATATGAAAAAATGTAACTTTAATTAGCACGCTTCTTTCAGTAATAAAATTTCAAGTAAACAGTGATGTAAATTATGTGAAGCAACAGTCATTTAAAGATGAAATAATATTAGTCTTTTAAGGAAAAAGGAAAGAACTTAATTACTTTTGTAGCTTTGACCTGATGAATAGTATTTATTACAGCAAAAATGTGTATGACTCAATTTAAAAAGGACCTTGATTCACTTTCAAACATACCATTAATTCAAGAGACCTCAAAACGTGTAAATATAGCAAAATTTCATTTCACTCCTGTATGGGTTAAAAAAAAATAAAGTGCTAATCTTTTAATAAGTTTCTGTACCACATTTTGATAATTTCATTTGTTTCTCTGAAGAATAGATAATATTTTCACTTTAAAATCAATATTAAGTTTGAAGGCCAGTTGTTCTAGACTTTGGAAAATCTCACAAGATTCTATATCAGCTTTACTGCAGAACTCCTCAAAAATTGCTTGCTAAGCAGCTCTAGCATGACAATACTCAACTCAACAACTTAATAATTACTTTTCTAGCTTTGACCTGATGAATAGTATTTATTACAGCAAAAAAGTATATGACACAATTTAAAATGTACCTCGATTCACTTTCAAATATGCTATTAATTGAAGAGACCTCAAAACGTATAAATATAGCAAAATTTCAGAAATTTGACCCCAAAACGAATCTACAAACAAATTTATATGGGCCAACATTGAAACAACGGTTGTTTTCATAAAAAATTCTTGTTAAGCAATAGTTATAAATGTCGTGGGATGGATAGATTGTTGGCAGCTTTGGCCCATGTTTGTGGGCCATATTTTTTTGGCCCATATTTTTTGGCCCATGCAGTATTTTATGTTGGGAATTAACCATAAATAACAAAATGCTGATGAAGGAGACAAAAAATGTGCCGTTTGACCTACCAAAACTATCTATCTCTTGATGGGCCAGCGATTCATGTTTGTAGGGAATACTTGTGTGGCTTGGAAAGAGTAAAGGGAGAGAGAGAAATAAAAAGAAAACCAAAAATAAGGAATTTTTATTTTTTTAAATCTTCTACCAAATTTTAAAAGGAGCTGCAGCCCCACCAGCCCTCTCTCTGCATACACCACTATTGGAAAGAGTTAAATATATACCCATCTAAAAACTCTAAACATTGTAATTACACTTTTGTAACTAATTGTAAATATTTTTGCATATATTTTAAAATTTAAACATTCTATTAATGTTTGATTGATGCATACCAGGAGAAAAGGTATTGAAAGCACTGTTCTGAAAGAAACTACTCATTATGTATGTTAAGAATAGATAACAATAAAATAAATGTATTTAGAATATTAGGAATAATTTCATTATATATGTTAATTTTTTTTTATGATTGTTACAGGCCAAAGAACAGCTAGAAGAAGCTCGTAATCTCTTTGAAATCATAAATTCTGAGTTGCATGATGAGATTCCAGCATTGTATGATAGGTAAGTTTGCTGTAGGTTTTCATTCACCAATATTAACTATTTTAAATTATTGCTTTGGAAGTAGTTATTTTATACCAATTCAGTTTCTATATAATGTTATACTGTGGACAATTGGTGACAGTCTGGGACACATCCGTAAGGGTATTCTGTAGACATGTCATCACAATTTTGATCCTCTGCAGAGGGGTGACTTTCCCACAGGTACATGGAACATCTCGACAGGTTAAATGAAGCAATTTTTGCAAAAGATTTAACGATTTGTATTTTACTCAAAAATACAGATGGAACTGAGATTTTTTTTTTCCACAGTTAACATGTACATTATAGCCCATATTTAAAGCAAAAGAAATTAATTAGCTGAATAAAGGAGTTTTCTAGAGATAATTAACTTTTTATATGTCTATATGAAAATTTTTTAACAATATGTCCATTCGGTACACTTTCCTAAAAATCTATTGAGTTTATCACTTTAAATTTTGGTATGGTAGCAGAAAATGTACTGTTTGAGAATAACAAGCAGCAGTTTTAAGTTTGGTTGAAAAGAAATAATGTTAAAATGTTTTTATACTAAATAACATTGAAAATCCTAAAAATTTTGAGAACATATTTCTCATTATTTCCAAATATTTTCCACCCAGATTTACATTGTTGGATATTTTTATAGAAGTAAATTAGTTACACAGTTTTAGAAAATTTCAACTCTCTATCTTAAATAGATTTTTAGAAAAGTGTACCGAATGTGGACATATTGTTAAAAAATTTTCATATAGACATGTAAAAAGCTAATTATCTCTAGAAAACTAATTTATTCAGCTAATTAATTTCTTTTGCTTTAAATGTGGGTTATAATGTACATGTTAACTGTGGGGGGGGGGGGGGAATCTCAGTTCCATCTGTATTTTAAAGTAAAATACAAATTGTTGAATCTCTCGCAAAAATTGCTTCATTTAACCTGTCGAGATGTTCCATGTACCCTTAATGACCCCAGAGATATGATTTTGGATGAGAACATGGAGAATAACTGCATGCCACAATGAATTTTACATGCACTAGCCTTAGCCACCATTAATGTACCCGACAGTCTTCAGCCAACTCAAGTATCGAACCAACAATTCTCCAATTACAAGTTTCATGTTTTGTGAAACAGATTTTTATTACAGCATAAATTTGCAATGTTAATATTAAAATTGAAATACAAATTATATTAAATAGGTAATTTAATTATTTAAAACATTCTTAAAACAAAATTATATATATAAATAAAATTAATAATAGAGTATGGAAAAATATAGATCCATCAGCAATTATTTTTAAATGCAATTAAAATAAAGGTAAAATGTAAAAAATTCAGCAATTAAATATTAAAATTGAAATCTTAAAGAAACTATAGTGTAAAAAAAATTTAATTTGAAAAAAAGAAATTATATATATATATATATTAATTTACTAGTTATGAATTTGCAAACTTCAAAGGATAAATATCCAGAGATTTTTTGCTATTATAAAAAACATAATTGATTAAAAATGTTAATTTTTCATAATATTTACTTAAAAATGGAAAATTTAAAACAGTTTGATTGAATCCTTGCCAAAAAGTCTTCAGTTTTTGTTTTGTTTTTTATGAAAAAAAAATTTTTTTTGAAATTTGCTTAATTATTAACTGCATATTTTATTGTTTACATTCAAAAAAGAGCTACAGATTTCACAGAGTCGACTAAAGTACATGTTCTATATTCTGTATATATAGTTTGACTTTTAAGCAAATAGCTTTAAAATATCAAAATTCAATGTCCAAAAATAACAGTACAAGTCATAATTTCATGTCTTTATATTAATTGTGTTTATTAAATAGATTATTTAATGTAAAACCAAGAAAAAGAATTAAAAAATAAAAATAAATGCTTTTAAAGGTTTTGGAAATGTCTTAAGCAATCAGATTCTTTAAATTCTTTATTTTAAAATTAATAGTAACTGTGTAATATTCTGTATCATTTTATTATTTTTTATTTTAATATTATTTTTGATTAATTTTATTTTCTATAGCCGTGTCTCATTTTTTGTGTCAAACCTTCAGTGCCTCTTTCTTGCTGAAGCTCATTTCCATAGTGAGGATTCAGCCTTATTTTTAGAGATGAACGCCATTTTAGAAACTGTTGCAGCTGAAGCTAGCAAATCAGGAAATGTTAAGGCAAAACTGTCATCTATTGAGTAAGTTCAATTTCTTTCAAAGACTAAAGTAAAATATCACCCCCCCCCCCCCCCCCCCCAACAGCCTTTATAGCAGGGCTTCAAAAATCTCAAAATTTTTGCATTTCTTGTTGGGCGTGTTAACTAGAGTATACATGCCCAAATGTTTTATTCAAGTGCATATTAATGAAAAACATTAACCTTTTACATGCCAGTGTTCCATAAATGGAACATGGAATTAAAAATTCATTTAAAAATTAAATATCACGAATACTGACTTGAAACAATTATCAGATATAATAGAAAGATGACTTGGTTTTTTGAAATAGAAATTACAGCTCAATCATAAAAGTGGAAATGTAAAGAAAATTATGAAAATGACCTATTTTACCATTTTCCCTTTTACACCACAGTTTAAAAATTCACATAATTCAGAAAAATAAGCAAATGCTTTTAAAAATGGGCTACCATGTTTAAAATAGCTTACATTATTAAAATATAATATAATAATATTAAAATATAATATCAAATTAATAATATTAAATATAATAATCTTAAATTATATTTATTTATTTATTTTTATTTTTATTTTTTTTTTACACATTTTAATGATAGAGTTCTTTAAACTAAAGCAGTAGAAGACAAAATATGTAAAAAACTAATTTGAATTACACCAGGATCTGAATGTGGCATGTAAAAGGTTAAGTAAAGACAAGACATTATATTAACACACATTATTTTTGATCATACGAATTAAAAATACATGCCCAATCTGAATTTTTACATGCCCCATGCATGTTGGATGGCTAATTTTGAGCCCTGCTTTAAAAAATGTAAAAAGAAAAAACCCTTTAATTTTATTTTTATTTTAGTTTCTCTTACCCATATATATGGTAGAGAAAGTATTGTTTTTGGGTCAAATTTTCTAAATTGAGTTTTGGATATGTTTTGCGATCCCCTGAATACAAAAATCTTTGTTTTTAGCTGGTATGTGTGTCTGTCTGTTATCAGCATATCTCAAGAACAAATAATAGCAGAAAGTCCAAACATGGTATTCTGAATGTGTATGATACAGGGATGCTACACTAAACTTTTTGTTAAGATCAAAGTAATGGTTTGTGTACAGGCACATCCAAGAGAATTCAAATACATTATGTCTATGGAGAAATTTCTGGTAAGTACAGCGTAACACCTATAGGCTGACTTAAATGAAACAGGATTAACAAAATTTATTATATGCATAAAAGCACATTTTGTGTAAATTGTGGTATGGGAATCATTCATCATTCATTTACAGGGCTACCCAAAGTATTTGAATATATTGGAGCTAAGCTGGGAAAGTACTGGATTGTAGTAATTCTTTTTGTGTTAGATGTTTTTCAAGTAAGACTAAATTAAAGTACACAGTATTGTTTATAATACATATTGATTATAGGCAATATATAGATCTACCCAAAATTAAGCTAAACGTTCTTTTCTATCGAATGTAATTTATGGAAGTGCTTTGCTACATTTCACTATGTCGACAAACACTGCTCAGGAAAGAAAATAAATAATTTTCATACCCATACTGTAAACAAAGTATTTTTTGAAGTTCTGTTTAGTTTTTGATATTTTGTATAATATCACGTTTTAATGTGTCTTGATTACAAAAGTCCAATTTTTAGCATTTGATCTGTACGTATATCTGTTATCAGTATAACTTAAAAACAAATAATTGTTAGAAATTCAAATATGGTATTTTAAAGTTCATATTAAGGTTGCCACAAAAAATTTGATTAAGATTGGGAAGTTTGCAGGCAAATTAATAACAGCCTTTTTTTTTTTTTTTTTTTTTTTTTTTTTTTGTAATAATTGCATGTACAACACCCCCCCCCCCCCCTCCCCCTCCGCACAGAATAACATGTCAAATAAAACTGTTCCTAAACCTACTTTAGATTATTTCTAAAGTACATTAAACTTTATTTTCTTATGCTATTGATCTTAAGACTTAAATATGCAATCCATCTTTATAGTATTAAAATATAGGATAAGAGAAAGTTGTGTGAGTGACATACCAGATTATTTTTCCTGTACTATTACTATGGATTACATATTTTATTAATTAGTGGTAAAAGAATCCACATAAAAGAACAACAACATAGTATACTAAAAACTGAAATGAAGGGAATAAAAAGTTTCATAAATAGGCATACATTAATTTCTAAAAATTAGAAAAATCATAAAAATAGCAATTACCGTAATTTCGGGGAGATAAGCTGTGGCTTATACGATTTTAAAAGTTTAATTTTGGCACATGCGGCGTATCTGGTGTTTTTTTTTTTTTTTTTTTTTTTTTTCCTCTCTTTTCTTTTAGCAGCGCGCTTGAATAACTACTGTCGGTCAAAAATTCACTTCGGACAATTTATTTCTTGAATCCTATGTCAGCACACACGTCTTGTAAAAACAAAAATAATTAAAGCACTGTGGAACCTAAGCTATGATGCCAAACTATGTTGTCAAAATTAATATGAGAGTTCAAATGCAGTGAAAGTGAGTTGCTTTAGCTCTAACATTATAAATTCAGGTAGCATTTAATAAAACTGAGTCATATTTTCAAACTTAACATTTATAAAAAAATATTTGATTAATTAACAATTAATAAATCATACTTAAAAGTTTTAAATTGAAATTTGCGGCATAAACTTTTTGGTGTGGGCCTGCATCATCGTAAGTGCAAACATTTAGGTGTGTGCTGGCTTGCTTGGCTCTAGCACTGAAGTCATTTCTCTTCTTTCTAAATAGGTGTCGTCACTTGTTAATGTCTGTTGGTTCGTTTTGATTGCAACTGTGCATATTACTGACGATTTTGACTGCCTCGCGATTCACTGATAGCATTAAAAAATTGGCGACATCTATTTAGAAAGAAGAAGAGTGTGACTTCAGTGCTAGGCTAGAGCCAAGCAAGCCAGCATAAACCTGAATGTTTGCACTTAAGATGGTGCGGGCCCACACTGAGAAGTTTATGCAGCAAATTTCCAAGTAGGCCATTTCTATAATTTATTTAATAAATAAATCATTAGGATTGCCAGTTCTTGACATTTTTAAAACTATTAAAAATCATAATTACTGCCAGTGGAGGTAATTTAACTTTAGAAGAAACATTATGAAGCTTGAAAAAATATTTAAGTTGAAAAACAGTCAATGGTGAGGTGTAATATTTACCTTTGAACATCACTGGCAAACATCAACATTCGTTTGAAAGCTTCAAAACATGTTCAAAAACTTTAAGTTACTTAAATAAAACATAACTAACTAAAAATACAAGAGCATAATAGCTCTTTAACTTATATTATAATCAACTTAAAACATACTGATAAAGCAAATTATAAGAAAGTAATCTCATAAGAGAGTAAACAATAAGAGACTGAAGCAACGTTCGTTACTCCTTTTATACTAGCAAACGGATTGAAGAAGCAGCTACCTAAACTATCAGCTAGCTTGCAGGCCGCTCTTCCAGATCCGCTGAAACACACATGTAATGATCACCATGGCAACAAGACCATTCTATGAGTTCAACGCCATTTATGGGTAAGGATGACAACTCTTTGAAATTATCGTTCGTTGAAGTGTAAGTTCAAAAACGTAAATATTAACATGAAATAGAAAAAGGTTTTAGGTTCCTATTAACGTTTTTAACCACAAAAATATTCAAAAAGAAATATATTCAAAATATGTATAAAGGTAAGTTAATTCAAATTAGATAAAATATTTAGTTAAAAGAATTCAACTTAAATTGTACCAATGTGTATGTTCATTATAACCAACTAAACCTATGAGCTATTTAATTTCTTTTAAATCTTCTCTATAGTTCTAAACACTATAGAATATCTCTGGACTTTAAAAAGTTAATGATAGTTTTACTTGAGAATCAACATGAAAAGACTAAATTTATAACAAGCTATACCAATCCACGGTGAATGCGCATCGTTACATCTCATCTAGTTGATTATAAGTTATTAAGATCAAAAATCTAGAAAAATCTTCGGTGTCGCATAAACAAAATCGTTTCGTATTTCATATCATAAACACTTGGTGAAATCCTTTTTGGGCATGAGCATGTTAAAATGAGGAATAATGCTAAGGTGAACAATTCTTAATTCCCACTGCTTGATTAGGACTATATGAATGTTTGAGTACATTTTGAAGATGGTGGAAATGATGGAATGAAAGATCAATTTTTAAATGTTTCATTCAAGAAGTGACAGTTCTCACTTTAATGGCTTTGTTTAAATTTTGAAAAAATTGGATAATATTGAATAAATAATTCTTTAAAAATAATAAAAGGTATTATTTTATAATTTTATGAGGAGGGTTATGGAAGATTGCGAATTTAAAGTAAGATAATTTTTGTATTATCTTTATTGAATAACTTAAACAATTATTTATTTAATAATTATTTTTTATTTTATTACTTTTTTAGCATTTAATACTTGCATGCTTAAAATTATTTTAATTTAAAATGATGAGAAACATTACGTTGGTGAACATTGTAGTAAAAAATTATGTGTCTTATCCATTAGCATTTTTTTTTTTTTTTTTTTTTTTTTTAAATCAATTTTTGCCTATGTGGCATATATGCAGGGGTGGCTTATCTCCTCAAAATTATGGTACTCAAAGTTCTATCTAGAATTTAATAAACTGAGCTTCAGTATATAACACATAACAAAGTTTTAAAATATCAAGAATATAGAATACAGTATAGGATCCATTATGTGTAACCTGCAGGACCAGACGTATTCTGATTTTCAGAATTTTCTAAATTTTGGGTTTTTACCATTATTAATTTTCCCTGAATTATGAAACATAACTCATTAACTCGTAAGCACTAATTTGTCTATATGTAACCACATATACATTTTTATGAAATTCTGTGGCTTAGTCCTTAAGCTTAACTGCCACAAAATATTTGCCACACACACAACAAATTAACATTTTCTGAAATTGTGTTCAGGATGTTTCAAAATGTGCAGATCGAAAAACATAAGTCAAATTTTTTTATGAATGAAATATTTTTTGTAATGAAAAGTAAAAATATAACTATAATCATATATATATACATTTAATTGAAAATTGTCCTTTGTATCATCTTAATACTACATAAGAAAGAAAAGGGCATTTGAACTATATCTACTTGGACTCACAGGCAGTGATAAGCAAACAAAAATTTTCATATACAGTCCTGCCTTCTCCTTCACCCCACTGGACCATTTGTTGCACTTCATTTCCTCCCTCCTACTCCCTTAATATTAAGATGTTAAGTTTTCAAAAATTTCACAGCATTTCCTAGATACAAGAGGAGGGTAAGATTTTTAGCAAATTTATTGTTCATAAACTCATTAAAACTCTTGTAGGATACTTTTTAAGCAAGGGAAAAGAGAAAAAAAAAAAAAAAAAAAACTTCCTGCCATCTGAAATTTCTTACCCCACCCTATACTCCCATAGTCCCAATTCTTAAAAATCAAATGAGGTTCCTTTGATTGATTTAAAAGGTTTTATAGTATTCAGAAATCCTGATGCCTTCTATTTCCTCCATCTCTAATTTTCTAAAAGCAAAATTAAGTCACTTATTTACAAATTCAAAGAAGTTTAATTACTAATTAGGTTAAAAACAAAGAAAACCTTACATTATTTCTCAAAATGCGCCTTAGTACTTGCCAGAGGGGCCCCTCCCTTCATCAGAGGTAGTCTTGTGGGAGCTTACTTGCTTTCTGGGGACTTGTTTATTCTTGGTCTTCCAAATTCTACACCAGTTACGGTTCATGTCTTCTGCTGGGTGACAGAATTTCTATTGTTTCGCGATGTACAGTGTAATTCTGTCAAACTCAAATTCATGTAGTGGCAATGACGCAGCACAAGACGTGAACCGTAACTATTGTAGAATTTGGAAGATCAAGAATAAACAAGTCGTCAGAAAGCAAGCAAGCTCCCACAGGACTGTCTCTGAGGAAGGGAGGGGCCCCTCCCGCCTCCCGCAAGTACTAAGGCCAATTTTGATAAGTAATGTAAGGTTTTCTTTGTTTTTACCTAATTACAAAATTAAGTCTTTTTCAAAGTGATTAAGGATATTTTTTCATAGTTTTCAGAAATTCTAAAATGTTTTCTAGATACAGTAGGAAGATGAGAGGAGAAGAATTTTTAATAGAAACTTTAATCCATCATAACTTCCTAAAAAAGGAATAGTAGGACATTTTTTTTTTCTTTTCTGTCAAAATGTTGTTTTGAAAAGACCTTTCTATCAAGCTAACAATAGACATTCCCTTTCTCATTTGAAATTTTAAAGTTTTTTCCTCCTAACTACCCCTTATGCCTCCAGCCCCCCACTTTTTTTTTTTTTTAACTATTATTATTATTAAATGACATTTTAATAAAATAAAAATATAAAAAAGATTTCCTAATTCCTAAAAAATTCTTTAAAAAAAAGATTAACGTTCATTCAAAATGTTTGGATGTGTTTTTACAGTTTTCAAGAATTTTGAAAGATAAATGAGGTAGGGTGTAACTTCAGGCGGATCTTGTATGAGTTACTAGATCTGCCATTCCTACAAAATGACCGTTAAACCTTCAGAACCACTGAAGGTTTTTTGAAAGTTTTAATTTTTTGTAGAAAAC
The DNA here is from genome assembly GCA_963930645.1 of Salticus scenicus. Lineage (NCBI taxonomy): Eukaryota > Metazoa > Arthropoda > Arachnida > Araneae > Salticidae > Salticus > Salticus scenicus. The sequence continues at coordinate 267,084,669 of OZ005651.1, read as the reverse complement.
TTTCTCAAATATATTTGCTGTATTAATCAGTGTTTCATTTATTTATATATTTCTTACTATTAAGGTCTCAAAATAGTGAACTTGACAAGGAATGTGAAAGTAAATCAACATTGATTGCAGATGGTAAGTTTTTGTCTTACTTTTTAAAATATTTTTTCTACAAATGTTATAATTCTTAAGTTTGCTATCTAAATGTGTATAAAGAAATGGATTTTCCCTTAAGATGGATGTCGGTATACACAGGTAATAATGTTGAAAATTGGTTTTATGAAAACAACATTAATATTTTATCTTGGCCACCCTATAGTCCAAATATGAATCATGTAGAGAACGTTTAGGCTGTACCTGTTCATAATATCTGTTAGGGTGGATGTTAATATTAAACTATCTTTTAGCTGAAAACAAATCTCTATTTCATAGAAATAACACTTATCTGCAAAAAGAAAAAAAAAAAAAAAAAAATTGAGTTCTGGTACCATTCTTACTGATTCTTATGTAAAATAACCTCCTGAATCTGAATATGGCTCCCATTTTGCCCAGTCACCCACCGTTTTCTAGAAACACCACCCTCTCCCTCAATTCAATTTTTTTTTTTTTTTTTTTTTTTTTTTGTTCAATAATTTTATGACCATGAATTTGATTTGATGAATGAAAAAGAATTAATTTAACACCTAAGAACAAAAAAAAAAAAAAAAAAAAAAACGTTAATAACAGATTAAAAAAATATAAGATATGTAATACATAATTTCAGTAGCACATCCTCCCCAAAAATTTTCCCTTGTTGTAAATGTCCATATTTTGCAATTTTCCAACTCTTTAGCCCCTCAGAAGATATTTAACTGTTAAAATAATCCTCCCCCTCCAAAAAAAACAAATTTATAGCTATAAAATCACCGAAAAATTATAAAAATAGGGGGTCGTTCCTAAAAAACAGTGGGTGATTCGGCAAAATGGTCTTTGGATTCAGGAGGTCATTTTACATAAGAATATGCTGAAATGGTGTCAGAAGCAATTTTCATGCCGAGCAGGTCCCTGTCAAATATAGATTCAGAATCTTTTTCATTCAACTTCTAACATAATATAAGGACTTATTAAAGCAAATAAGTAAAAAATAAATAAAATTCTTACTGTAAACATCTTGGTGTAGAGATATAAGATGTGTCCGACTACTTTGTGAAGAAAAATTATAGTGCAAATATGCACCATTTTTCTTTTCTGAAATTTTCTACTTTATAACTCAAAGAACTGGATATATATATATTTTTTTTTTTTTTTCAAATTAAGTTATGAAGACTGAGGGTTATAATTATGTTAGAGAAATCAATGTTATATAGCATTCTATAAAAATAAAGGACTTTAAAATACTAGAATTAAGTATCTGTCCTTTTTTTTTTTTCCCTAAAAAATAAGAATTTTTTTTTCATTGTATATCAGTTTCAGGACATTCTAAAAGTAAGAGAGAGAGAGTATGAAATTTAAAACACTGGCAAATGAACCAAAATTATAGTCCTTTGGAAAGTCATAAAAATAGCCTTCAAACTAATTTTAAAGTGATGAAAAATAAATTTTATGAGTATGTGAAATTATTATTATTGAATTATTGCAAGCATTAGTGGAGGGGGAACCACAATTATTCTAATAAATTTCACAGATCTATTAGCTCTCATATATTAATTTTTTTCATCATTTTCATAAAATGTTTTGCGTGACTAATAAAGTGAATCCAGTTACTTTCTCTGGGTAATCTTCTTAATTTTATTTTGATAATTTTTTTAAAGTATCCCATAATACATTTTCCTTTAATCAAACGTCTTATTGAAAGCTACAGGAGTAACTTAAATAAATTTTTAGCTTTCTATATTTATGGATTCTTTTAAAAAGTTAGTTATTTCAACTGTATATGATACCTCTTAAATTTTAATATTTGACTTGATTTTAAATCTTGTTTGTATATTTCCAATTTGTTTTTTAGATGCATCATCAAGTGGCTCAGCCTCTGGTAGTGCTGTGTTTTCTACACCTCCTACAACAGCAGTTAGAAACTATCAAAATTCTTCCCCAGAATCAAATACTATTGAAGTATTTACAGAGGTAAATATTTTCTTGGTTTACATAGTCTTTGTTTGCTTTAGGAAGATTTTTTTTAATAGTATGCTTTAAATTAGTTCAAAAATATAAAATATTCCTGAATAAAAAAAAAAAAAATCCCTCTCCACATTCAGCTAGTTATTTTTAGAAATGTAGACTTACTATATATAATCTTGGTATAATTTTCATTCATCATCTAGTGATGTTAAAATAATTGCAGAAATTAATAGTGATATAATGTTAAAGTAAGTTTGAGAAGAGTAAATTCAAATTAGATTAATTGATAAAGTTGAATAAATTAAATGTTTTTATTAAATCATTATTGCAGCTTTCAAAAAATTTTACTTTCTTTTTTTTGAATAATTCCTAACTGATATTTTGAATTTTTGTGGCATTTAATAATCTGTTATTCTTTATTTTACTGTGTTTTAAATTATTTATTTTATTTATTTATTTATTTTTTTTTTTATTTATTTATTTTTTTTGCTATCATTTTATATATATATATATAATAAAACTTTGTTATCCATAATAATTATATCTTCCGCAACAGCAATATCTATTTGCAAAAATTAGGCATCCCACAAGGAGGTTGTAGCTCCAGTATTTTGTCAGATTTCTATCTTTATTATTATGAAAAGCAAATTTGCAATGATGATGTTCGATTTTATCATTACATCGATGATATTATTGTATTTTATCTCAACAAGCACTCACAAAATGGCTTTTCCTTCAATTATCCACCTAATTTAAAGCTAACTCAAAATACTCTAACTAATCAATCAATTAACTTTTTAGATCTCAAAATAATCATCGATGGTAATAAAATTTACACTGATATCTATGACAAATCGCAAAATTTTAGTTTTAAAGTAAAGTTATTTACACATTTTAATTCATGTCTGCATCTTTCGGTATTTAGAAACATCATCATTAACCATTTTTATTTCGAATTAATAATTTATGCTCTGCAAAGTTTAAAAACAAGAATATTAATAAACTGATCACAGCCACTGCTAAAATGGGTTTTCCTAAAAACTTTGTATTTTCTATTTTATATCCTTAACCATGTCTTTGTAAGTACCCCCCCCCCCCCAAAAAAAAAAAAAGCTGTGTACACTTGTGTGTATATCTACAAAAAAATTATAAAATAATAAAAGACAATAAAAAAGGTGGTGGTTGGGTGGGCAGATGTTTGATTACGGAGGTGGGGTGGTGTAAGGCTGGATGGTTGGGTGAGTTTGTGAAATTAAATTAAAAAAAAAAAAAACTGGGGAGAGAGGGCTTGTTGCATTTGCTTTGTATTACTACGCAAACTTTCTTTTTCCAATAAAATTTCAGTTTCTTCCTTTTTGAGTTGTCAACTATATTTAATGTTCTAATTGCTGTTGAACACAGTGTGATCAATCGGTGAATTTCATTGTTGCTTCGTGGTATCATTGTTGTTCATCTGCTTTGAGGTTTTGCTTTTTTAAATCCATATGGTTCCTGTTCTGGTCGTGGCAGGCTGGGGAAGTGTTGCCAGCATGAAACTAGTTTAAGCCCACAGGCAAGTCACAAGTCTTGCCGCCTGCCTCCTTCTTTCTATCTTGTGTTTCTTGGGTTGTTTTTTCATTAAATTTGATAAGTTTATGGTTTTAAGTTAAGATTTGTTGTGTTGCTTTATTGATTCGTTTGTTTTGCAGGCTGTTGATTAATGAATCTGGTTTCTTTACATTAGTGTATTTCATCCACTGATATTTTTTTTTTTTTTTTTTTAACCCTTTCACGCTCAAGGGAAATATTTTTCCCTTCTACAAAAATCATTATCAATTGTTCAATTATTATTGAATCGATATTTTTTTTTACTGAATGTCAAAATAAAACGTATGTCCAAGGCAGCTAATGTGTTTCTGAACGAATAAAAAAAAAACGTATAGAAAATAGGACACATAATAAATGTGTTATGTGCAATGTCCACTTGTGCTTCACAAGTAAACGAAATTGTTTTGTAGAATACCATAACTATTTATTTTACTTTTCTGATAATTTTTATATTACAAAGCAATAAATTTGTATTACAAAGCAATAAATAAAATACCGATATAATAAACCTAACTCTTCGTTTATTTACTTGTATGGTCCATAGGGAAAAATATTTCCCATGAAATTATAGGAAACCTATACACCCTGCTATGTTTTTCTGGTGATATTCTTCTTACTTTACACCCTTAATAGCTAAAATATTGTGTTGTATTGGCATCATAGACCTATTATAAGAGTGGACGGGACAATGGCAACCTTTTTGAGTGCAAAGATAACTCATAAAATGGTCATGTGATTGTTGATCTACAGAAGCCAAGCTAGCCAATATTGAAATTTACTCGCCATGCTCTAAACTCTAATTTTTATTAAGCAGACGATATTTTTCCTTTTTCTTTGAAAGTTCTTTTTAAAATTTTTATTTCATTTTAAAAGTTAGATTGTTTTGAATTTAAAAAGAATTTTATAGCTAGAAATAATAATTAGATGTACTTTAAAAACCCTAGAAGTTATGTCAAATAAGGATTTTATTTCACAGGTAAGATTTTTTTAAATATTTTATTATTTCGTTCTTTTTAAGTAATTATTTTTATAAAATGCTTATAATTTCTATACTTATTTCTCTAAATTGAATTAGTTTAACTATATTATATCTTATATTATTTCAAAAATGTGCATGATTATTTACGAGAGTTAAAACGAGTATAGAGAAACAAAGTTATAAAAACTTTTGAACTTTGTTCAAAAGTGTTAATAACAAGGTAAAAATAAATTATAGTGTTTTACACAGCTATAGTGTTTTACACTAGTTTTGCTTGTTGTATCTTTTAATAATAATAATAATATATGTATTTATATTGAAAGCAAAAAATCGCCAATAACGCGATAAATGTAGAAAAAGGTAACCTTTTTCAACATTCACGTGGTTTTATCTTTGCACCTTATCTTGTATTCCCTTAATAATGGAATGCTCCGTCCACTCTTATAATAAGTCTATGATTGGCATATTTAGTCTTAGACATCTTATGGTCCTGTAAGGGTTAATCTTATTGGTCATTGGTGTTTCAGTGATCTTGTATCTGTTGCTTGGCTTCCACTATGCTTAATAGATCATCTTTATTATATATATATATATGTATATATATATATATATATATATATATATATAATGATGATCTATTAAGCATAGTAGAAGCCCCAAGCAACAGATACAAGATCACTGAAACACCAATGACCAATAAGATTAAAAATTTCTTTGAGAATTTCAGAAAAATGAAAAAAAAATTTCTCAGGGATGAAATACACAAATTTAAAGAATCCAGATTTATTAATTAGCAGCCTGCAAAAAAAACGAATCAGTAAACTAACACAACAAATCTTAACTTAAAACCATAAACTATATTGAAATTTATGAAAAAATAATTTAAGAAAGGAAGGAAGGAAGGAAGCAGGCGGCAAGGCTTGTGACTTGCCTGTGGGGTTAAACTAGTTTCATGCCGGCAACACTCACCCAGCCTGCCAAAACCAGAATAGGAGTCATATGGATTTAAAAAAGCAAAATTTCAAAGCATATAAATAACAATGAATCCACAAAGCAACAATGAAATTCACTGATTGATTTAATAATATGATTAGAATTTTAAGAATAGTTGACAACTCAAAAAAGAAGAAACTGAAATTTTAATGGAAAAAGAAAGTTTGCATAGTAATACAAAGTAAATGTAACAAGCCTTCTGCCTTTTTTTTTTTTTTTTTTATTATATAAATTTTAATTTCACAATCCCACTCAACCATCCAGCCTTACAACACCACCCCACCTCCGTAATCAAACATCTGCCCACCCAACCGCCACCTTTTTTATTGTCTTTATATATATATGCACACACACATTTTAAAATATTTTTTCATAATTTTAGCTACCAAAAACAGAAGAGAAACCTGATGGTAGTGGCGATGCTTCATATAGATTTCTTTACAAGGTAAAAAATCTCTTAATTTCATCATTGATTAGTAAAGAAATTATTATAGTTAATTGGCAACATTCTTAGGATGACATTTGTATTTTGTTATACATTAGGTCCAAGGCACATATAAGTACACAGCTGAAGATAACGATGAATTATCATTTAATGTTGGAGATGTGATTGATGTAATTGCTTATGATGATCCTGAAGAGCAAGTAAGTTGGCATATTTTTTCTTAATGATTTTTCATTTAATAATTAATGTTTTTCTTTGTAACTTTTTACTAAAAAATCATCTCAATTGTTTCCTTTCAAAAACTTTATACAGGTTTTAATATTGAATGATTATTAAAATGTTCATAGTGTAAAACCAAATATAAGTTTTTGTGTTACTTGATTTAATCTAAATGATATTAGAAACAGCAATTCAAGTATTTTTAATATACTCCAACAACAAAATGTACACAATTTAGATATGGTTAAAGAATGATCTTCAGAAGGGGAAAAAAAGAAAACAAATTTCACTCAAATATTGTTGCACTGTTACCTAAATTATGTAATTGCTTGTAGGGTTTTGCAGATTTCTGAATTTTACAGATTGTAGGGTAATTTTTTTTTATTTATATTTTAGAACCTCATTTGAGTATAAAATCATAATGAAACAATTTATGTTAAAAATACAATACTGTAAAGTATGCATACTAAAATTATAAATAAATAACAAAATTTAAGAAAATTTTTACACATTTTATTACTGTTGCAAATTCTCTAGAGTTTTGAAAAGGCTCATCGATAATAGGCTAAGATTATGTCTTCTATAACTTTCATAAAAAGTTGGCAATTCTTTGACAGTCACATAAGTTTGTGCTTTGAGAAAGTTTGAATAATGATCTCCATGAGAGAAAATCGTTTCAGTAAACTAAGTTTTTCTCTTTCATCCTCTAATTCAAGGATCTAATTATTTTTTTATTTTTATTTATTTATTTATTTATTTTAATGATTGCATACTTCCACTTATTATTTCTTTCTCTATAAGGATCTGAGTGATTATAAATTCATCATCACAAGTCACATAGTTAATAGCTGCTTTATCGCCTAAACCAACTTCTGAAATCCACTAATCAACAAATTAATCACGACAATGTTTGTTTACATTGTAAATGATATGCAGATTTTAGAGAATAGAAATTTTTGAGAGTTGACTGTATAACTTTGTGGTTTGTTTTCTTAAGAATACTCTCTATAGTAATAACCTTGAAATTTTTCATCCTGCTCACTATATATTATCACACATAATGGTAATCTCAAGTTTGATTTTACCTGCTATATCCTTGCCTTGTTAATTTGATTCAGTTAATGGTGATTTAACAAGCACGTGTGTATACACCATTTAAGAGAGCTAATTGTTTTTTTATATTAAAGTGTTTTTATTTCTTTGAATTTTGCTTGGAAAAATTCTTTTCTTTGCAAAGATTAACCTAGAACTTTTTTAAAACTATAGTAGTATGACATTGAAAAAAGAAAAAATAATACTAATTAAATAACATGAAGATCACAATTAAGTTTATATATTTTAAAATCTGAAAAACTTAACTAATTTCACTGCAGACATTACATTTAAAAAATCATTATAGTACTAAACTAAAATTTTCTTACCTTAATTTTAAATCTAGAACTAATGTCTAAAGGTCATGTATAAAAGTAGAAATAGCTAATATATAAAAATCATTTATTCAAATAGTATATTACACATATGTATGAATATTATTCTAAACAAATTTTTATCATTAATTGTGACTTAGTATAAATTTAACCAAGAATATCATTTTTTTTTTTTTTTTTTTTTTTTTTTAATCAGTTCCATCTATGTTTATCCATGCAAACTTGTAAAAGGATAATTCTACATTTCTTATTTTTTGTTTATTTGTCTCTATACATACAATAAAAGAAAGTGTATCTCTGTATATGTGCGCACATCCATCTGTCCATCCGTTGCTTTGTAGGCAAATGGCTGATCACGAGCTTCAGAATTTTGCATGTTGGTCTATTTTGACCTTTCCTGATATATACCTCAAAGCCTGGTTTCTGATTTTTTTTTTTTTTTTTTAATGAATTTGAACTACATGTTAAACTTGAAATGATTGACTCTCAAATTAGAAACAAAAATTTAAAATGTTTTTCAGTGGTGCATTAGTTCATTTATTTAGAACAACATGCTAATGTGAAGGTCCAAAGTTTGATCCTCCAAGGCCAATGTGTTGCTTTTTGCAGATAATTAATAGAGAATGTATCAACTGAAAAAGAAAATCTTTCAGTTTTTATTTATAAAGTGATTTAAAATGCTGTGATTAATATATTTTTTTAATTCCTTTGAATATAGTAACTAGTGAACCAGGCCAAAGCCTATTAGTACATTAATAAGAATATCTAATGCCTCATTTTTATTCATCAGAATGTATTTTATCTCAATTGATTATTTTGTTTGAGTTCAATATGTATCCATAATTAACATATATTTTATATTTTGTCATAGGAAGAAGGATGGTTGATGGGAGTATTTAATGGAAAGAAGGGTTTGTTTCCTGCCAATTTTACATCACGTATATAAATAAATTCTCGAATATAGACGTAATTTGCAATATTTAAGCAAATATGATTGTGATATTTTGAAACGCCATTCCTTATTTCTTGGATCTGTTAATATAATAGCTGTTAGATTCCACTGCGTGTGAGCTTTTTAGATTTCCTTTAAAATGTAAAAAAAAAAATAGAGTAAATGTTTGTAATATACCCTTTCATATTGTTTGTTAACCATTGATATCCACTGTGTGGATATCACTTATTTCATCCATCACGTTCCTTAAAAATGATTAAACAAGGGCAGATATCTTGCTTCATATCGTTAATACCTGTTAATATTGTAGCACTCATTTTTAACTTTTGGTTTTATTTTTAAAAATGGTAGGTGAAGGCATTTCATTGCACAAATTATATTATTTTGATAAAATTTGATTGTAGAATTTAATAATTTTTAAAAGTGATTTTTTTAAATCAAATCTTAGAAAACATGTACTACATTTGAAAAAAGAAAAAGTAAATGTACTAAACATGTACATTTACTTTTTCTTTTTTCATAGCAACATGATTTTTAAAATTCATTTACGGCTTTGATATATTTTGTTTTAGATACCCTTCTCTTAATTCATACACCATATAATACCTTTCAGTTAGATTTTTTTTTTTTTTTTTTTTTTTTTTCTGCTCAAAATCATATTAAAATCCATTGAGCCATACTTCAGTGCAAAATTGTTTGTCAAACTGTTTTATCTATGTCAAAAATATGCTAACTATAAACAATTATGCAAAGGTAGACTGAATTTTATTTGGATATACTACTCTTTTTATATTTATCTTTTTATTGTTGTTTTTAGTTTGTTTCAGGTACAAAGGCAATAAAGCTTTCATTATTTTAATTAGAAATTTTAACTTTTTATTTATAAAAAAAAAAAGACATCACAGGATGTGTGCAGATTGATTTTCTTATGAAGTTTTCTTCTTTTTTTTTTAAACTAAACTTTATTATCATTATTCACAAGCATCTTTATTTTAGTAATATATATATAAATAAATAATTTGAAGCATAAGCCAAATTTTAAATAAATCATAAATTATATAAATTTCAAAAAATTAATATAATGAAAATTTTATTGAGGCACATACGCACACACATGTGTGTGTGTTTGTGTACACATATGTGTGTGCTTGTATATTAGGATGTCCCTTAAATGAAGGAGAATTTTTTTTTTTTTTTTTTTTTCTGAAATTCAATAAACATACCCTCTAATTTTTTTTTTCTATTTGATCCTAAACACTTTTTAGCAAAATATCAGCTCTCTGGGATAATGCATCTTAGGGCAGATATTTTGCTAAAAATTGTTTAGGGTCAAATAGAAAAGAAATTAGAGGATATACGTATTGGATTTCCAAAAAGAAAAAAACTAAATTTCCCCCTCATTTAAGGGATACCCTAAAATATAGATATATAAACTTCAGATTTTTCAAATTTCTTACTCAAAATGCCTACTGATTTCTACACTAAAGCACTTTTATTTTAATTGGGAATTTAAAATATGTACGCAATTTTAAACATACTTTTTTTTTGGGGGGGGGGGGCATTTAAATATTTTAAACTTATATCTGTAGTCTGAGATAATGAAATTTTTATTATAAAGTAATTATATAAAGGGTTTTTTTCTTTTTAATAAATAGTTATATATGCTTAGTTCATTGTCATAATCATCTATCACTTTTAATTTGTCATAATTTTTATTACCCTCTCTCCTTCTCTTATATACATTAGCTAATATATAATTATTATCTAAAATAATTTTTCTGTTTCTTATAATAACACAAAGATTTTTTTTTTTCTTTCTTTCTTTGGGAGTTGTATAAAATAACTTATACATAAAATTCTAAGGTTTATACTTCTCTAAAATACTTTTATTTTATAAAATTCATGCAGATACAATAAAAATAAAAGGGTAAACTGAAATGCCTTCGCAATGTCTCTAGATATGTCTCACAATTATTGGCAGCTTTAATTATAATTTTTCACTAAAAATGATTATCAGTAATTTTATATGCATATCTACTGCATTATCTTTTTAAATTCTAATGTATTTTTATTTTGTTTTAAAGTATGACGTTCTGTGATTTTCATATCCTTAATCATTTATATGAGGGCATATCAATAAGTTATACATATATAATTAATGACGATATGGAACAGAAATTAAAGTATTACCTATTTATTACTTTTCCACATAATTTCCATGCATGTTGAGGCATTTGACCCAACCATGGATCAGTTAAAAAATCATGGTTTTATAAAACCTAGTCAGCTGTGAGAAAAGCCATTTTCACGTGACTCGTTTGAGTTAGTCATCAAACTTTTTACCACCAAGGAATTTCTTCATGGGTCCAAGCAGATGGAAATCCGGCCTATAAAATTCTCAGCAGTAAGAATGGCAAACATAAATAGGTCTCGCAAAGATGTGTTTTCTCACAGCTCACAGAGTTCTGTGAGACCTGTATTTTCAAAATGATCCATATTTAGGACAAATACCTCTACATGGATGGAAATTATGTAAAAAATAATAGATAATATTTTTATTATTGTTTCATATTGTCATTAATTGCTTTATTATTGTGACATTATGTGCATTATTGATACACCCTCGTAGGTATCCATAAAGTGTAAACTTATGAAATAATTTAGTAATAAATGTCTGCCCTCATAGTTTTACTCAGTTTGTATAAATAAAACCTGTATCACTAAGTGATGCACCTTAATTATGTGTAGCAGAAAAAGAAGCATCAATATTAAATTTATATTCAGATTTTCATTTTGATTGCCAATATTACTCAAACTTTTATATTTTCATTTTGTCATTTTACATCATTATTTATGTACGTTGTAGCTATCTCATTATCTTACATTGTGTTATTTCATCATCATGTAAATGCTAACACTTTCGTACAAAACTATGTTTTAATAAACATTGTCTTTTTTTACAATGTTAGTGCCTTAAAAACTTTGTGATCATTACATTTTCTATTTGAAAAAATAAAATTAATACATGATCAGTTCTCATAATGTTGGCCATGAAATTTCAGAAATATATTTTTTCATTAAAAGGCAAGTGATGTTTTTGTATTATGGTTATTTTTTATTTCATCTCATTTGTATAAATTTTCAACAAAGAATTTCAACATAAAAGCTTTTTTTTTTTAATCCTTTTACACACCATATTAGGCATATAATTTATTTATGCTCTTGCTGGATCAAAATATTTTATTCTAATATGCAATGACATGTTATAAAGAAAACTTGTTAAAATTGTGTTTTATAAAACTTCTGAAAATTTTGTAAAAGCATTTGTTTTTTTAATTATTTCAATGCTTGCTCGATCTTTCATCTCATTTGTACAAACTTTCGCTGTATTTTTTTTTTTTTTTTGTCTTATTTAACAAATTTGGTATCATATATATTGATACTGTTGTTGGATCAAAACATTTCTTTTTTTTTAATGTGAGCGGGCATGTTATTAAGAGAAAACTTGCTTAAATTATGAAATTATGGGAGTTTTATATAACACAAAATGCATTTGTCTTTTTAATTATTTTAATGCTTTCTTGAAGGAAATATTGAAGACATATTGTTCAAGTGTGATAAAATAAACTTTTATTGGATGTTTTACTTTGAAATTTGTTGCTAACATAACTTTATCAAGAAAATTTAGGCAATGTAATGGCTGAGATGCTTGATAATACTTCTAACAGAACATATTTATACAAAGAGCAAATTAATTTTTATATTGATATTTTTCTTTAGTAACTTATTGCATGACAAAAAATTTCAGATTGTTTTCCCATGTTCATATTTCCCCCCCCCCCCCCCCCCCCATCCAAAGCTTTGCAGTTTAATTATCTTGTTATTGATGCGTATCAGAAATAACATTTTGAATTGTAGGGCTATGTTAGATTGCTTTTTTTTTTCTTTTCTTTTTTCCCCCTGTGTGATCTGAGTAGACTGAAAGCTTCAGTTGAAGATTCTGAACCATTATAAATGTTGTTTTTCTTTTTCTTTTGTTTTCCCCTTACTTAGACTGAAAGCTTCAGTTAAAAATTCTGAACCATTATGAATACCAAAGCCCAAACCCAGCATTGGGTTATCTGAAGTAATTTTGTAATGCTTACAATGTGTGAAAAATGAGCTTTTCTATTATATATGTCTTGTCATCCTGTCAAACAATATAGGATGTTATGATTTTGATTTTTTATCTTGCAACAGTTATCCATTACACAGAAAAAGAACTTTTTCAATAAAATATCTTTGTATTGAAATTTATTATTACAACTTGGTTTTATTAATTTTCTTTTAAAACTTTCCATTTTTGTAAACTTATTTTAATAAAACTTCAAGATTATTTCTATGTGTCTTTTTTAGTTCCTCTATAAAAATACATAAATAATACAGGTAAAACAAACTAACATAATTTTATCATCAACATTCTTTTAGTTTAATATTTGGAGAAAATTAATTTCGTAGTTCAGAGCTGCCAACTTTTAAATTTATTTCATAGCAATGTTTGTACCTGCCTTTTTATCAGACAACTTTTTTTAAGAGCTTTTTTGTTATTTAACCATAATTACATGTTCGAGAAACTTACTCTACAAAGAACAGTATGTCAAAAAAAGGCAGGTAATAACAATGCTACAGGATAAATTGAAAAGTTAGCAACTCTGTTAGATGATCAGGCATAAAGTTTCTTATAGATTTTTTTTTCAAATGTATAGTTAAGTTTAAGAAATGTCATTAAAAAAATTATAAATGAATATAGGGGAGAGTTTGATGTACATTGGAATTCTAAAGTTCATTTTTGTGAAATTCCATAATTTTTGCAGAACTTTAAATAAATAATTTTTGTAGAACATTGGGAAAATAAAATAGGAAATAATAAGTGCATTGAAACAAAATAATAGAAAAATGAGTTTTTAGGCATCATTAAGGGAGGGGGCACACAAAAATGTTTATGTAAATTGCTCATATGCTGTATCCACTGCTTTTACAAGCACACTGGTTAATAAAATCAGCCACTTAATCTGATAAAATTTCTAGGTCTGGAATCAAATCAATTCAAACTACTTTTGAAACAGTTGCTTCATAAAATAAGCATCGCTGAATAATCAGCTCAAAAGAAAGTCTCTTCAATAGTAAAAAGGATCATGTATGTAAGCTAAATGTCGAATTTTAAGTTTTTACTGAAATTTTTAAGGAAATGAAACATAGCAAGCCACCACATTATCTCTCTTTGTCAAAAATTTTACACCTGTTACATATATTTTTTTTAAATGTCCCATCATGTGTTGTAGGAATGAATTCCTCAAATGATTGGCCAGTGATAATTTGTTTTCTGTCTTTAAATATTAAAAAAAAAAAAAAAAAAAAAAAAAAAAAGTACTTATTTTATGGCAACTTAGAAGCAAGATGTATGAGTGGAAAGATGTTATTCTGAAACTAAAGTGTGAAATTTTGGCGAGTAAAGTACAATAGTTTTCCTCAAATGTAGCCTAAGGAAAGCAACGTCAAAGCTTGAGATTTCTCAGTTTGCTTTATGCTAATCTAGGAACAGATATGATATTAGTGCCTAAATTGTACCAAACTGAAGAGTGAATCTCAAGTGAAAACAAATAGGAAAAGCAGAAATCATCGAAGCAGCATTTCTAGATTGGTTAAAGAAAATTTCCATCTTTTGCATAATTTTGGTTAAAATTTGGGTTTTGATGAGTGATGAAAACTTCTTTTCTATGGATGGCTGGTTAATAAGACGTAAGGGTAAAAATATTGTTTGCCATAAACTTTACTCATAAAAGCAAGATAAGGATTTTGACAGTGATTAATGTAAAACAGCCATTTAGCGAATTTGTTGAAAGACTGTGGTTCAGCTGAGATTTTCAGTATTGATGATCACACAATTTCCATACAGCATTGTCTGACCAATCTTATGCGTAATATATTTAAATATATCTAAAATTATTATATAAATATTGCATTTTACATTATTATCTAATTATGTATTATATCTATAAGACCGAAATCAGGAAAGCCAAGATGCTGTAATGATGATAACTCTTCTATTATCATTTATTTCTTTAATATTTTATTTTTTTCATAAAACATTTCCAGTAAGAAACAATATGATTTTGTTCTATTTCTTGTACAATCTTAATTTTATTTTTCTAGATTTATGGATAATCCCCTAACATATTTTCGGTTATAACTCTAACATTGGGTGTGTTTTTCTCTTCCCCCCCCCCCTCCCCGACTGTATAATTTCTTTATATTGTACATGTGGAAATTTTTTCAGAGGTTGGTAGATTTAATGAGTTTTATATTTGCATTGCATCTGTTTTCTAGTAGATTAACAACACATTTAGGAATACTTAAGGAACAAAATTAACAATTTCATTCAAAATTACTATTTGAACACTTTACCTTGCAAATAGACTTAGTTCCTATTTTATGAATATATTTTTGGATGTTGATTAAAAAACATAATAGAGGATAAATTTTTTCTTCTCTCTTGAATTTGAGTGTTTCATGTTGATAGAGAAACAGGGACAAAGTACCTGAATCTTATTTCAAAATAACTGAAATCCCAGTAATAGAACAGTGTCCATCCAGTTTTACAAGTTTTAGCTATTTCTAAAAAGTTATCTTCATATTATCACAAAAATTCCCTTAGTAGATAAATGAAATATTTATATTTAAAATTAATAAAATGGCAACTCCGGTAGAAAATGCAAGATGGAAATTATGTACTACGGATTTTGCATTCAGTATGTGTTATCTAACATCTTAGAAAGGAAAAAAAAAAAACTTTTCATAGAATGCTCTAGGAATTTTGATAAAGGGGAAAAAAAAATCATCATTTACTAAAACTAAATTCCTTTTACCTACAAAAATATTTTACATACCAGGCATGGAACTAATGGGCTTTTAACTATTGTAAACTAAATTTTGGCAAAGTTAAAAGGATGAATGAATATAGAGTAGTGCTTTACTTACACTGTTAAATTTTTAAAAAGTCAATTACAATTTAAAAAAAAGTCATTACTATGCAATAAATTTTTACTATATAATTTTCCTGAGATTGTTTAAACAGATTCTTTTTTCTTTTTAATCTACTATTTACAAATCTGGTTTATATCATTTTTTTTTGCAATTAAACTGTAAGTTATCATTAACTAGTAAATATGTTTAATAATAAAATTTCAAAATTTTAATTATTTTATGGAGTTACATATATATGTACATATTCTCTATATTATGGATTTTGAAAATAGTGATGCAAATACTAAAATGCACTGCCGGGTTCGAACCCAGGTCATGCTCATTGACCTAAGTATTCAAAGTTTTCTGTGGTTTTCTTCAAAACGCACATGAATAAGTGCTGGGACCCTTTATAAAGAACACTTTAGAGAATGCTCCATCAAAGGCTTATAGTTTCTACCAGGGTTTCGGACCCGCCCACAAACCCAAAAAAAAACCCGGGTGGGTTTTTTGGGATTTACCCACTTAAAAAAAACCCAATAAAACCCACACTCAAGTGGGTTTTATAGGTTTTTTTTTTTTTAAATCTAATAAAATTTTTCACTTTAAAAAATAATTTATTATTTTTTTTACTCATATTTTCTTACTTGACATTATTGTATATAATAAATATTATGTAGTATAATATTATATGTATAAGTATAATCATTATATTATATGTATAATTATTATTATATCTACATAACATAGCATATTAGTGATATAATATATGCCAGTTTGAAATTATGTAATTATTTAACTTTGTTAGAAAAATTCCTTTCATTTCAACCATCTATCTACACTATCTCTTTTGAACAGAACAGTTTAAAAAAATGAAAGATATTGCAAGCCAAATGAAAGATATTGTATTTGTAAGTCATGATGAAAAATAAAAGTAATACTTTAAATAAAATTCTAAGGATTTAACAACAAATATTAAACATAACTAACAAATATAATATATTGACCCTGTAAGGTAGAGGTGCACAACTTGTGGCCCACTAGCCATCAATTTGCGGCCCGCGAAAGGACAAATATTTTAGCTCGCATTAGTCATCAGTAGGAGAGAAAAAATGAAAAAGAAAAAAAAAAAAATATTTATTGCATTTGCAAAACTGGCATTTAGAACTTTTTGTTGTTGGTTTTTGCTGGGGGTGGGGGGAATTGTTGGTTAATACACACATTTCTGTTTGAGAGCTAAGTTTTCCATTCAATTTTTCAATAATGTAACTCACAGTATGTTCCTTCATTTTTTATTGGAAAAATCATGGAATAATCTATTGGTAAGTGATCTTTATCTATCTGAGAAGATTAAAAACAGAAAAAAGTAACAATTAGTAAGTAAAAGCTCCTTCCCCCCCCCCTTTTTTTTTTTTAAAAAAAATCTTTCTCTTATGTGTGTTAATGATAAAGTAACGTAAATTTATAATAGTAACTATTTTCTATTAAAAAACTTCAAATGTGCAGTTAGTCGAATTTATTTCTATCCGGAGACGTAAAAAAGAAATACAAGTCCGGTGGGTTCTTATTATTTTGTGAAACTGATAAAGGAACCGACCATGATAATGGTGGCCATCATTTATGATTTATGAAGTTGCAAACAGAAATGGGGCAGCTGCTAAACTGTGTAGATAAAACCAAAATTTTCAGTGGTCGTGCAAATACTTTGGTTACATTTGCAAAAACATAAAACATATCACAGATTTTCAGCAGTATATTCAGTTGCTAATGGTAACTATTATGATAGTTTAGCTGATTGCTAACAGGGACATAACTACAGACGTTATCAGCAGGAGGCATGTAAGAGGCTGAAGCTGATTTCCTAATTTGCCTAAAGGGTCCCCTTGGTTGCTGTCATAATAGTTTAGCAACCAAATCCTCATTAACTTCATTAAGACTTTTGCAGACCATGTTCTTCCTGTTACGCCAGAACAGGAAGGTGACACAATACATTGTTCGAAATTCATGTGGAAATGACAATTAAAACCCTGAGAAGCTTTTTCACATATAGATTTTGCCACTGCTATCTAATACCTCAAAGCGGTATTTTCATACCCACTTACCTACACTAAAACTGCTTATTTTGGTACCCTCTGTCTGCCTTTACATTTGTGCTAGATGTTTTTGAGAATACCAATGTAACCCTTCCCCCCCCCCTCTCTGCAAAACAAAACATTTTATTTATACATTTTTAAAATGTTGAAGGAAGGATTATATCATATAAATATTTAATACATTATTTTAAATCCTTACTATTTCAGAGTTTTAATATATTTCGATATCCAGTCGGAGCCATCATCAGAAAACACTCAGCAAAATGATCCGTAGGTGTTAAGACTGGGCGGTTTGTTGATCTTTTGTAGCTCCTTTCTTGCTTTCTTCACTTTGCTTTTCCTGTCTGTACAGCTGTTGCTACTCGGGTGGATTTAGGCTATGTTCGATGTCATTAACGGTATTATTAGATGTTAGTATTTCTAGCACCTCTCTTTTGAGGGCATAGTGGTGGGAGTTATATGGGGCAATTTTTCTATAGTTAATGGAGTCAATGTTAATTGGATTAGTGTTTAGACTTACTATTTCTGAGTAAACCTCCCAGTCTTAACACCTTACTAAACCGCCCAGTCTTAACACCTACGGATCATTTTGCCGAGTGTTTTCTGATGATGGCTCCGACTGGATGCCGAAATATATTAAAACTCAGAAATAGTAATGATTTAAAATAAGGTATTAAATATTTCCATTTTATTTATCTTTTTTTTTGTATTTTATATTTTTTTGTGTTTCTTTTTTATATTTATTTAATTCTTTTGCTAGCTATTCAATAACTTTATGATTCCCTTTGAGATTCACTTGACTCGCTGATTGAAAAAATTTTATAAAAATTTTATTATATGTATTTTAAGAAACACACACACACTTACATACGTATATATATATATATATATAAAGAAACTTTTAAAACAAATATTTATGCATATGAAATTAAAATAAAAATTTAAAGATTAGAAAAACTAACAGGAGATTTACAAACCAATGCGCAAAATTGCTGCAAAAGGAAATGTAAAACTTGAATTTAGGAATAATTTAACAAATGAAATGAAATAAAATCCCAAAACATACCCTTCCATGTAGGAGTTAAAGAGAAGTTTCTCAAAGGATAGTAGCAATTAGCCAATAACCATCCTTAGCCTCCATTTTCTAATCTTTAAATTTTTATTTTAATTTCATATGCATAAATATTTATTTCAATAGTTTCTTATTTAATAAAAACATTGTTTAGCTAAGCAGCTTTTAGCGCTAGCTTTCTCTGTTTTGCGTTATATTATAATAATCTTTAATTTTACATCATTTTATATCGTACACATATTCGCTTTTAAATATTTCTTACATATATATATGTTGCACAGTTCCATTCTTTTATATTATCTCATCTGTGGCCCTTCATGTCTCACTCAACAGCGAGAGTGGCCCACCAGCCAAAAAGGTTGTGCACCCCTACTGTAAGGTTCGATACAGGCAAAAAATAGGGTTCTTTTTTTGCCTCTCGAAAACTTCAAATTCATTAAAACTGCCTTTTTAAAAGATTTAGTTTTATAAAAACGACCTTTCTATAAAAAAATTTCGTGTTCCAGAATTATTTTTAATGTTCACCTATAACTTTTGGTTCAATTAAACACTATTAACTTGATACTAAACATTTATATAGAACGACTAATAAAATGGAAGGTGTTACACAATTTTTTTCTTGCAGAAAAAAATTTCACAAAAAAATTTCGTTTTTCACAAAAATGAGCTTCAAAAATTAAAAGCTGGAGGCACTCCTGACATGTAAGCATAAAAAATAAGAAGTGATAATTTTGTTTTCTATTCCTTTATTAAGTTTTCAAATATGAATCAAATGTCAGTTATCAATATTAACAAAAATTAAAAAAAATATTTGCACATTTTTTTACTTTAACCATATAAAAATACATAATTATTTGTAATATGAAAATCGTACATGGTAGGTTTAAAATATTTCGCTTTTGTTACTAGTTTTAATTTTACACAAAATAACTTAATAAAAAATTAAATTCAAAATTGTGATAAAATACTGAATAGAATAAAATAAGAATTTATTTTACAGTTTAGGCCAAACCAATATTAAGAATATGAAGGTCGTTTAATTTTTAATTAATTATTATTATTTTGTAATAAGTTTTCTTTTAGTCTAAAACTGTTCTCTTTTGAAATAAACTTAAAATTCAAACCCAACAGTGTTATTCTATGTTTAATATAAAAAACCCAATTAAACCCCAAAAAACTGCCCAGGCTGGGCTTTTTTTAAAAAAAAAAAAAAAAAACAGGTTTTTTAAAAGCCTGGTTTCTATTCTTTTTAAGTGGTAGGAGGAAAGTGTTGGGTTCAAACACAAATCACTTTATCAGTCCAGTAGTTGGGAGTTTTCTCTAGTTTTCTCCAAAAGCATGTAAATATGGTCTGAGGGCCCCTAAGAAAGGCACCCCCCCCCCACCCTTGTAGAACACTCCAACAGTCACACAGCTGTTTTGAGTTTTCCGTGTTTTTCTTTGAAGCGTGTGTGAGCACAGGCTGGAACCCTTATAGAGTACTATACTATAAATTTTTCAGGCATGAGAGTGCAGAAAATTAAAAAAACAAGGAAACACGCATGTTCATAAAATTAATTTCAAATGAAAAATAACACGCGTGGGGAAAATTATACAGATATTTTCATAAAATTTATTTCAAATGAAAAATAATGTGCACAGGGAAAAACTATATGAAATATTTAAAAGATGGCAAATTAAACTAAAAGAATAATGCACATCAACACAATAAAACGTGTCTAAAAAAGAAAAAAAAAATTAGCTAGCAAACAACATTTAATCATTGATTGGTGGTGGGAAAGGAGGGGGGGGGGGAGGATTGTTCATGAGTGAGAAATATTAAACACAATTCTACTTCTTTATGGGTTCTAGAATATCATACAGTAAGTTTAAATTAATATTGACATTTTTGAAAAATAAACAGCTTCCCACAGAATGTTTGATCGTTGATGGTTAGAGATGGAAAAAAAAGGGGGGGAGGGAGCAGGACAAAAAAATTACATGAGTGAGAAATATTGAATAATTCTGTTCTTTTATATGTTATAGAATCTGACAAAGCACGTTTAAAATGAATATTGACATTTATATTGTGGATGGAGAAAGATTGAGAACCTGAAGTTTTTCGTGGAGTGTTTGAATACTGATCGTTATAAGAGTTTGATTTAAACAACAACAACAAAAAAAAAAAAAAAAAAACAGCGGAATTAACAGAAATCGCATAAAAACGGAAAATCGCGGAAGAATCTCATGCCTGATTTTTACTATATTTATTTTTTTTCAAATTAAAAAAAAAAAAAATCTTTGAATAATCTACAATTTTAAGAACTAGTTTTTATCATTTTTTTTTTTTTTTTTTTTTTTTTTTTTGCAATTCAACTGTAAGTTATCATTAATTACTAAAATTGTTTAAGAAAATAATTTCAAAATTTGAATTATTGTATGGAGTTACGTATTTATTACATATTCTCTATATTATGGATTTTGAAAATAGTGATGCAAATACTAAAATGCATTGCCATGTTTGATCCAAGGTCATGCTACTCAACCTAGCTGCTTGGATTTTTCCATTGTTTCTCCGAAACTTGTGTAAGTGCGTGCTAGGATCCCTTAGAAAGACCCACCACAGAAGGCACTCCACCTATAGGACTAGGAACCTAGTGCAGGCATTCATCCATAAACCCAGAACCCAGCCCAGAAAAATGCATTGCAGATGTGTTTTTTTTATTAATATATTTATTACTTTCAGTTCTTAAAACAATTTTTTACAGTTTATTTTGATTATTGTATAGCTACTTTATCTTGCAAAAAAAAAAAATAATAATAATAAAAAAACTTGTGTAAAAGGCTGTAAGGATCCTCAAATAATGTGGTTCAATTTATTATTACACTTATAATAGTTTTATTTATTTTTATATGCTCTTGATAGTGAAACAATTAAAAATTCACTGTAATTTTTCCTCCTCCAAATTCTACATTACAACAAATATTCTTTCTTGTTTGGGTATTTTTGAATGTTTACATTTTTTATATAATTCCCAGGTCAATGTACTTACAATTATTAAAACTTGACACTCATTCTACCAAGCATAATATAAGTTTCATTTTTGTGTGTCTAAAATTGACAGAGATGTTTAGTTTCAAAGTTAGGGATTTTCTCAGGACTTTATTAAGAAATTTTTGACCGACTCCCCATGAAGGTCATAAAAATGTTGAAAAATCTCAATTTTTAAAGCTGAATATTTCACTCAATTTTGGACACACAGAAGTGAAACTTATTGTCTTATATTTGGTAGGATGATGCTGACATTCACTAATTATGTTTATAGGATTCGATGACTGTATAAAAAGTTAGTTTCTGTAATTTTTAAGAAATTGATTTTCTAAATTTAAACATGCCATATCATAAATTCTTACATTTTTAAAAAACATTTTGTAATTTGCAGCATATATCTGTGACCAATTTTTGTGGAGATGAAGGCTTCTTTAATGTTCATTATGCTTTTTAAATTATTACTTTATGTAAACAGACATTCTATCTTGTAAAATTACAAAGAAATAAGCAAATTATGAACAGCATCAGTAAAATGCTGTTATGTTTGATTTTTTTTTTTTTTTTTTTTTTTGAAAGAAACAAACATCATAAATTACAATAGCATGCATGAAATGCTACACTTGCATCTACATTTCAATACTCAATCAAGAACTGAATTTAAATATTTTAAGCTGAAAAAAAAAAAAAAAAAAAAAAAAAAAAAATCTTGTATGCTATTAAAATTATATGTTGTTTGTTTATAAAATTAAAAAAAAAAAAAAAAAAAAAGAAACCTTCTGACACTAGAAAAGGAAGAAATAAATAAAATAAACCAATTTGTAATTTTCAGTTTTATTACAAACAGAAACATTGTTTTCAAAAATGAGCTATGGATAATACATAAATACAGACTATATTATTTTTTATTTCACATAATTGACTGCAATAAAACTTTTTTTTTTCTTTTTTACAAATGATCATACACATAAGCGTGAAGCTAACAAAAATGTTAGTCTTACACGACTTGAAATATGGGGAAAGGGGGGGGGGGGGAGCAAAGGAAATTTTACAATTAACACTGCTGCTATGTTCATTTCAAATAGATGAGATGGATATGGATTATAAACAGAATCTATTCTGGTCCTCAAAAAGATCACAACATTTAGGTACAAGATATACTTCTTTTTTAAAACAAGCAATTATACCAAAAAAATCATCACCCAATAGTGACAAAAATTAAAAAGTGCCAAGGGGATCATACACAAAATCTAGTGTTCATGTCATGCATTTTTTAGAGGGCATGCACCCTGCCCTATCTTGTTTTAGCGCTGATGCACCCTGCCCTTTTTTCAAGTGAAAAATGCATTCTGCCTGTTTTTTAAAGTGAAAATGCACCCTTCACTTTTTTCAAATGAAAATATGCCCTGTACATTCTCATTTGCTATATTGTTATTTTTAAGAGATATTTTGCCGTTTTCTCTGTTGAACATACATTTATAATAAGTTTTATATGATGCGTCATCGAATTTCGGGATTTCATTTCACATCTTTTGCACAAACGCAATCTGAAAATTCCGCACAAATGCAATCTAAAAGTCACTTCGGATGTGATGTATGAATCATCGGTCTGTTTCATTTGCGTAGCCGGCACGGCGAAAAAGATCGTTAGCTGCGATTTCTCGCATGGTTTTTGTTTGCTATTATTAATTTTTTGAATTTACGATAAAACTAATTTTCTTAAAAAGAAATCAGCGAACATAAAACAGACCTTAGATAAAAGTTTTTCCAAACTATTCGGACTAGAAAATTGCGTATACTTAGAAATAAGACGCAAAAATTATGTGTATTTCAGCAAGCATTCACTAAAAAGGCAGAAATCTCGTTAATTTTTAACTCAATATATGTATTTAACATTTGTGGTATCAATTTTCTGAAATAGCACAAATTTTGTCGATTATAGCTGTGAAAATAGTTGCCTATCTTTATTTAGTAAAGTGGAGAAACAATCGTTTATTTGAGAAATTAGCCATGATACAGATAAATTTTTTTAGTAAGCCATAAAGCAATATATTTTGACAACCCACAGCAAGAATATAATGCTGTTTTGTAGGGAATTAATGGCTTATTTCAGCATAATTTAAACGATTAAATGTAAATTTTATCAGCAAAACGATCCCGTATTTCGATAGACTTTTGTATCGCATATTTCAGCAATCACACATAAAAAAGCAATTCTATTATTTTTTGTGAAACAAATGCATATTCCAGAATTCATTTTTGAAAAATATACAAAATTTAATAATTGACGGTAAAATAACCTTTATTAGCAATTAATGCTAAATTTTAAAAATTAGCGATAAATGATTCCATATTTTGGCTAATTTATTGTGTACATCGGGAATCATCTTTGAAAAAAAGTGCGGATTTCACTGAATAACATGAAATAAAGCCTATTTCAGCAAATAATTGGGGGATTAAAGTAGCTTTATTAGTTAGCGGTGAAAGGATTACGTGTTTCAACAATCAGCCACAAAACATCACGATTTTCAGAAATCACCTTTGAAGAAAGGGCAAATTTTATCAAATAATACCGAAATAATATATTTTTTTAGCAATTAGATACATTTAAGCATAACTTTTTAACAGTTAGTAGTGAAATGATCCCATATTTCCGAATTAGGTCACAAAGTTATTCCGTATTTTGGAATTCTGTTTTGAAAAAAAAACACAAATTTCATCAATTAGTGGCAAAATAATTGCGAATTTGAAATTCAACTTCATAAAGAATATGGATTTCATAGACTGAGGGCAAAAAAAACAGCAATCGGCCACAAAAATATCGTGAATTTCAGGAAGAGTTTTAGGGAAAGGTTGAAAAAAAAAACATGAATTTTATTGATTAGCGGCGAAATAACATAATTTAGAAATTAGTTGTGATGAAATGTAAATTTTGACTATAAAAATTTTACAATTAGCGGTGAGAATAATCCTGTATTTCCGAATTCGGCTGCAAAATTATTACATATTTCAGTATTCAGCTTTGAGAAAAAGCACAACTTCCTCTATTATTGGCGAAATAATTAAGTATTTGAGAATTTAACTTTAAGAACTGAGGAAATTTTATTAATTAACGATGAAAAAAATTACGTATTTCAGCAATCAATTGTAAAAATATTGCATATTTTGGAAACCAGTTTTGAAAAAAAAAAATTATTGATTAGTGGTGAAATTACAGCATATTTAACAATTTGTTGAGACTGTAAATGTAAATTTTGTTAATTTACATTCATTTTGCATATGTTGTGTAGTTTTTTCTTTTTCTTCCCCCTCCCTCCAAAAATTTGTAAATAACAAGGGGCATTCTTTTAATTTCTTTTATATATATAATGTATAGACCTTAAAAGGAAAAAAAAAAAAAAACTTATTTGTCTTATTGAATAAATATCTTACAGAGACATAATAGATACTTACTATTCCTTATAGAACTATATGCAAATTGCATAATTTATGAAAAAAAAAATACTTAAAGCATCTATATGTATATTAAAGCTAGCAATAATTCAAAAATATTTGTAGATTACAATTAAAAT
Organism: Salticus scenicus; assembly: GCA_963930645.1. Lineage (NCBI taxonomy): Eukaryota > Metazoa > Arthropoda > Arachnida > Araneae > Salticidae > Salticus > Salticus scenicus. The sequence goes on along the minus strand of OZ005651.1, from coordinate 267,059,215 downwards.
ATTTAAATAAAGTTTATGTAAAAAATAAGTATTTGAAATTATTTAAATAAAAATTCTTGAATTGTAAATTACAAATATTTTACCACAAATCAGTTTCTAATTATTTGATTTTATACTTTTATAAGATTTCAGCTCTTTTGGTCAAGTAGATTTTGAGCTACACCAAATAAGCCATTGCCACCAGAAGGCTCGATTTAAAATTGAAAAAGGAATTTAATATAATAAAAAAAAACCTCAAAAGCCCCAATAAGTATAATTACTAAACTTATTGACCAAGTAACTTCAAATTTAGTATCCAGTGGTAAAATTTTCTGTAGAACCTATAACGTCAAAATTGCGTATTTGTTGGAAATGGAAATTTTAACATCGTTGTATGTTTACATATGTATATAATTAAATTAAAATAGACATATATTTAAAAAGGATCGTATTTGTTAGTTAGGTGATGAGATAGATGGGGGTGTTCTATTTTTATATATTAATTTATTTTGTGGACTGTACATTTAATAAACCACTTAACAAGTTGTGAAGGAAGTGCCCTTTCGTCTATTAATATGTGCCCTTTTCGATAAATCCACTCTGCCCTTTTTTTAAAAAAATGTGAACACTACTAAAACTGTTTATATATTACAAATTTCTTTCTATTCTAAAAAACAATGTACTAATTTTTAGCCTATTTCATTAAAAAAAGAAAAAGATAATATATATTATTCTAAATATTATACTAAATTTTTTTCTAAATAAGGGCAAATTAATTTTTGTAAGGGCATCTAATACAAGTGGTTGATTCTGAAATTTAGGTAAAGCTACGTGCATCAATTTTTCTAATTCCAGCCATACATTTATAAATCCTGGCTTGGGATAATATCGTCCTCCACGAGCAGTCACTTTTATCAATCCTAGCAGTGGTGATGGTGAGGATACAGTTGAAATTCTATTAAGACGATTGACATGAAAATTTCTCCTGTACCAAAAATACTAAGTATCTTGCCACCATAGCCACTGCAGCTGACTGTACAGTTACAGGTGTTTGTACTGTGTCACTCAATTACACACATTCAGATTCAAGTAGCGACTTCAACTGCTGATCATCAACATGAGAATTACATGAATCTGAAACAGACAAATTTAGAATGCTATTATAAGATAACAGTATGAAATGAATTCTTCTAATAAAATTTGTTTTCAATTTTGAAAGCACTGGCTATAAGGCCAAATAAGTTAAAGAACCAGTAGAATTTACAGTTCATACAGAGTTTCTGTTTTTCAATTTCAACCTCTAGTATTCAATTACAAATTAAATGATCACAGAAAGGCAAAACCAATGAAATCTCTCTTTAGTTCCTTCCAAGGTTCATAATCAAATACAAGAAAAAAAAAAAAAAAAAAAAAAATTCGCTAAGTTTTCCACACAATTTTCAAGTATTAGTGACATATTAGAAGAAACACTTCTCTAGACAGGAGAAAAAATTTCTACTTACAATGTATGATGCCAGGTCATTGCCGATCATGATAGAAATTACATAGTTTCATTGTTTCATGTGTATTTTCACAATACTTAAATCATTTTAATACTTGATATAAAGCTGAACAAAAAACATTATGAGACAAAGAAAGAAAACATTCCTTTTCCCTTAATTTTTTTAAAATGCTTTACAATCAATTTTTCTAGAATTTTAATAAAAATGATTATTTTCCCTGATTTTTAAAAACAAAATCCAAACTCCTTAAGTGTTCCAGATTCTCCCTAATGAGTATGAACCCTGATCTTCACACTGCATCATGGTTTAAGCTGAGTTCAAAAATTATTTAGCGAAAATTAAAATCATTTAAAAATTCACTTTTAAAATTTAGTCATGACATACTGAAATAATTACAATTAGACATAAATGAAACAAATTTGAAATGTAAAGGTAAATCATAATGTATGGGCTAATACTTACATATGTTTAGTTTTGTAATAAATTTAGTGAATTTTATGAAATTATATATATGACTGTTTACATAATATACTACACAAAATGTGGTGCAAGGAAAAAAAAAGAGAGAAAGAAAAAACTAAGACATAACCAATAGCCTTATTAATAGCTTTTTAGAAATAATATTTGGATTTGGAAAATAAGAAATAGAATTGCATGAAATAATTTGTATCGACTAATGAATATATAGAAAAGTGTGGACCAAATATTTAAAATTCAGTCAAATATTAATTGTTGCAATTATAAAAAGTTATGAAAATGACATAACATAACAAAAAACTTTTCATCAATGATTATTAAAAAAAACGTGTTTAATTTTATTTTAGAAAAATTTCATAACCAAATAGTCATTGTTACATGCAAAATAAGTAGTATACTCATCATTTACTGCAATTCTATACAAAAAAATTATATATGATACATGTTTCACTATATTACTAACTTACCTTTTTCTTTGGGCTGGTTGGAAAACAAATTCACAGACATCCATTCATTATTTTCCTGTTGAACATTTCCAGATATTGATCTGGAAACCATTCCTGTTACCAGAATTTTATGTAATGATTGTATGGCTGACAATGCATCTGTCTGGTCATTGTTTCCTGAGAGACGTCGTATGTAACTGAATAACATTTCTATGTCATCCAATGTCATTTTCCTACTAAGTACGTATTGAAAGCCATTCTGAAGCAAAAACTTTACACAAGAAACTGCAGACTTTGTTAACAGCACAATGGCATCATATGTTTCCTTGCTTAAAATTTCCGATAGATTGGAGCAATTATTCTTCCACTCGTCTAAGTAATTTAAAAAATCATTCTCCAACCATGCCAATCTGTTATCATCAATGGATATAAAATACTGTGCATCTTGATTTCTGGATCTGATGAAGTATGATGTATTTTTGACATTTAATATTGTGAACTATTTATTTATCAGTCAGAAATTCTATGGTTCCCGATGCATCCTGGAATTGGTGTATACCAAATTGTGGCCCATGTTGTTGAAGATATTGAAATGCACCTGCAACATCTTTAAAAATACGTATAGCACGGCCCACATGCATTTTTTCGAAATTGGAAGAAAATATGTGTTTCAAAGTCAGATTTCTCACTGGCTTTGTAATATATTGCTTCTGTAGACCATACAATAATTTGAGAAAAATTGCGTTAACAGGTTTATTGCAATTTTTCATTTGCCTTGCAAGAAAAAGTGAAGATTTTTTTTTTTTTAATATGACATGTCATACGATAAAAACAACAATCTTTTGTTATTATTGCTGCACCAGATTTCTGATCTAAAACTTAATTATTCTTCTTACAGACCCGATACAGCATATTTCAAATCTTAATACTTTTCTTACAGTTACTACTTAAATTTTCTAATAAAATATTTATTCTTCTAAATAATATTCACTTCTTAAATAATAAAATATGGATGGGTCTCACCTGAAAGATTCTATCACAAAGGTCCGGATGTGGAAGGTGGGAGCTATTATCCATTAAAGAAACTTTATGAAACTAGCACTGCTTAGATGAGAAAACGAAATTTTAATGCTTTGTTAGAAACAAAAACTATTTACAGATAGGTAATTAAACTAAATCTTAATATTAAAGTTCTTAAATGCTAAATACAGTGGAACCTGTCTAAAGTGACCACCCTAGGGACCGGCTAAAATGGTCACTATATGCAGGTGGTCACTTTATAAAGTCTCTTTAAAATTGGAAAAGGGTCACTTTAGTTAGGAAAATGGTCACTTTAGTCAGGTGGTCACTTTACCAAGGTGGTCACTTTAACAGGTTCCACTGTAGTTCTGATGAATGTTCAAAAAATGTAAATTCTAGTTCTTAATTGATTTAATTGTTCTGTTTTAGGACCGGAGCGTCTGTAAACAAGACAAACTTAACATAGCCCCTTCTCTATTCAAGGTCCTGTTCTGTTCTGATTCTAAAAAGCACCTTTCTCGAAAACTTCTCATTTCAAATCAAAAGAGTGTTGCAATCACGAAAAAGAGGCACGCGCCAGTGTCTGGAAAGTGATTTGTTCTGAAAGCAGAAGAATGAACGGGAATTCACGACAGTTATCGAGTGGATGAGAATAACATGCTTAGGAGGGGTTTGTTGGGAAAGAAGAGAAAATTTCACATTAGTGGCATGGTTATCACAAACAATCTGGACAACAAATCCTACTTTCTCTACTTCCTTCAAAATGTCTACGTCTATGGTAAGCAGAGATATTACTAGGATTTTTTTTCAAAGAGTGAAAATACTCCTTCACAAAAGATTCTAATTGTTCGGTTAGAAAACCAGCCTTTGGTGTTTTTCCCATGCTGTTCTCAACAGCATCTAAATTCCATTTTGATAATCTTGTATTAAGGTCTTTGTTTGACTTTTCTAACTCTTTAACCTTTTTTTTTTTTTTTTTTTTTTTTTGTACTTAGCAAGACTCTTAGTTGCTTGTCTTAATCTTTCTTTTAGAGCACACAATTCTCTATATTGTTTTGTTAATTTTTACAATGTAAGATTTGTATTAACAGATGAAGTTTTTTTTCAATCATAACTTTTGAAGCTGAAGCATCTACATCAGTATCCATATTATCAGCAAAATTAGTATCTGTGCACAATTTCAGTTGTTGAAGATGACATATATATATATAGGCACAATTGAATTATCAGAAGATTCATTATTTGAACTGCAAGGCATATCAGTATGTGTAGCCAATGGTATTTCATGCTTTATTTCTTTTCTGCTATGCTTAATTTTTTGTTTATGCAAAGGATAGTTTTCAAAACTGCTCAGAATGGCATTTGGAAGTAATCTTTTCCTTTTTAATCCAGTCCTACAGTTATTAGTAAAGTGGTGACTGTAAACAACAGAATATGTACTTGGCATCCACAGCTTACCAGATTCCCCTTTAAAAAATCATAATACAACAGAAGTTAGTAAAATACCAATAAAAATTTTAGCTGGTGCATAAAAACTTGAAATAATGATTTAATTTAAATAAAATAATAAACATATAATGTATCAGGGTTGGCAAGTTTTTGACACATGACAGTTGTATAAACAATCACATCATTTTGTAAGCAATGATAAAACTGGAATTGACACAAAAAATTTTATCACACACAGAAAGTGAATTTTTTTTTTTTTTTTTTTAAATAATCAAACTGCATTCTGGATCTATCAAAACATGTAAACTGGTAAAAAAAAAACCACAAGCAACTGGACAAAATAATACACTGAATTGCATGTGTTCAATGCAGAAAATTATTCTGTTAAAGCAATAAATTGTTGCTTTAGCTTAGAATTAGCAGTTAAGCAGTAGAAATATTTTATTAAAAATATAATATTAATGATAAAATATTTCATTTTTATCACGATCAATAATGAAAAATTCAGGGAAAATTACAAATATTACCCAAAAATCTGGGGAAAAGATTATATAAACCTGGAAAATGCTTTGAACATGCAATTTATTTTCTATCTTATCTTTTAGGTTGTGAGCTACCTTTTTATATTGCAAACCAAATTTTTGACATGAATTTTTTAAAAGTAGACCTAGAAAAATCAGGCCATTTGGTTTTTGAAATTTAATGGAACTCTGTCATAAGTGTAGGTTGAATGTTTTTATCGATTTATGTCAGTAAGTCCTTTTTTTTTATATAATATTTTACTTTTAATAGCTACTTGTTTTATCCAAGAGCTTTAAAAATTACATTTATATGCTTAATCATTTCATAATTTTATATTCTTATTTTAATTTCGTAAACAAAGTAAAGAATTACAGAATGTAAAAGAATGCGTGAAAAAGATGGTGAACTATTCATTTTTTTTTTATTTTTTTTTTTTTTAATGCTCAGTAACAAAATTTTTAAAAAGGTATTTGTGACTATTATCACAATAAAGTTGAAAGCAGTGGGGGAAGAGGGTGGTAACAAACTAAAACTATAAAATATCACATTTGCATCTATCAAAAAGCATATTAAAATGATATCCTTAAATTTTAAGTACTTCAAAATAAATTGATATTTATTATTAATATTATTATTTGCATTTTATATGTAACTGTTTTAATAGATATATCAGGTGAGAAACTTTCCTCATTATTATATCGATAAGTTAAGAAAAAAGTTTGTGAAACTATTATAAGAGAAATAGAAAAATAAACTTACTTTGCTATTTTCATCTATAATATTAAAACAGAAAGCATTCTGTAAGACCAAAATCGTATGATCTGGGCATGTGCGAGAAAATTTTGAACCAATTGGGAATGGGAATATTCTTTTTTTAAGCAGAATACCCATGATAGATCAAGCAGACGACATTAATATTGATATGTCTATGGCAAATGCCTAATTAAAGCTCATTAACGCCTAATTAAAGTTAATATTACTCCGTGGCTCAATCAAAAATAATTCACACGATTAATTCATATTTTTCAAGGAAGTATACCTATTAAAAACAAAGCAGTTCATGAATACGTATCGGCATCGGTTATCTTCGTATGCATTTTCGCTCACCGAAAATTTCTGTACACTGAATGTGGCATCATCTGTTGCTATGTCAATATATTATACCATATTCTTAAATTATTTTTTTCCATTTCTTAAAAAAAAAAGAAAAGAAAAAATCTTTTTAAATTAACAAATTATCAAAGTTTATTGTTCTTTAAAAGTTAACTTTCATCAGTTGAAAACTTTGTTTAGAAAAGATGGAGATAAATAATTAAAATCAAAGGGGGTTTTATTTTATTTATTTAATTATTATTTTTCTAATTATTATAATTTCTGATATTTCATTTCGATACTATATTAGAGTAAAAATAATTTGAAAAGAATAACATTAAAATATTGATATTTTATATGAGTAAAAAATTATTTATGGGTCAATGGGGCATGTCAATTCAACCACACCATAGCACCCATAGTCTCAGATTTTGATGAAACTTGGTGTATTTGTTCCTTTTATGGATTTAAATAAGGAAAAAATTTTTTTTGCTTTATCTTAAATGGTTTAGGTTTTACAGCTTGTTAAAGATTTGGGAATTTCATGTTATTTTTCGATCAGGCGGAAGAATTGCAATTCGTTCTTTTATAAAGAACAATTTTTTTCTTCCTTATTTAACAACCAATGTTGATGAAATTTTTTATGAGTATGCTTTAATATATAAGGAATACAGGAAAAAATAAATTGAACAAGCAAGTATTTGCACATGGCCAGGAAAAAATTCTGAAATGTTATTTTGAAATTTTTTTAAATGAAATACAGAGTTCCATTCCAAATGGATTATCATCATGAGGGAAAAGGATAATCAATTTTTTTTTTTTTTATTCTTGCTCTAAAGGATGTATTCTACAACATGAAAATATAAAAGGCTTTTTACATCCTTCATTATTTTTTCTGACTTCAAATTTAAAATTTCCAATTCCTGCATTTTCTTGAAATCGCTAAATTAGAAGTTCCAATTTTAGTAAAATTATACAAAAATTTGAACCAAAATGTTATTTAATAAGTACAAACTTTGAATAAACATCATAAAATACAAGAATTTTCAGCAATGGTTTTGAGTTTAAAAAAAACACGATCCTTCGTCAAGAAAACAAAGTATGCACGAGTACTGCAATGAAAGCAGCAATGCAGGAAATGTTATTTGTCTACTAATTTCAGTTTAAAAGATCTTAATATATATAGGGGAGACCCGTGTACCTAGGGCTGTTTTTTTTCAATGCCCAAAAACAGAGCCCTTGACCTGTTTAAAATTATCAAACTGATATGTATATATCTTTAGGATTAATTACTTACAATTGGGATTAATATAAATATCTAAAATAATAAATTCCAACAAACAGAAGGTTTAAAAAAAAACTTCACACGTGGCCCTAGGTACAACACCCTCATTGTACCTGGGGCCAGACCTCATTGTACCTAGGGCCATTCTTTCAAATTTAGATTTCACTTTGTAATGAATAGAAAATAAGCATATAAACATGCATTTTACAAAAGAAACAATATCAAGTAATATATTTATTTATCATATAATAATTATGTTGCCTTAACTTGAAACACAAAATTTTTTACTTTTTTTTTTTTTTTCTTTGGGATATTCTAACAGAATCTTTTTTTTCTGGAGTGTCTCTTGGATTTCTAGATCTCTCTGGTTTTCAGTCATATCTTGTTTTTGATGTGGGAGGTTTCGCTTTAGGTAAAGGTTTTGCTTAGTTTCGTACCTGTTAAAGCATGACACACGAAAAGATGTTAGATGTTGAAGGTTTCGAAATTTCAACAGGACACGAAACAGAGACATCCAGTTCTATCATTATTGGTTCACTTTCTTCCTGGAAAATCCTTTTTATTTTTATTTTTTTTATTTATGGAGGGATCTTGTCTTTCAGTCACATTTGAACTTAAATATTTATCCTCAGTGAATGTGTTTTGATTCATTGGCCATATGCCGGATACATGAAAGCCTGATAGAATGTTTACAGAATATGAAACTCCACCAGTGGGCGTTTCTTTTGCAATTTGCATGTTATTTGTTTCTAAAAAATATACACAATATTCATATTTGTACAATCAGTATACTATGGATGCAAATACTTTGATTAGAGAGAGAGTATGATTATAACGTATATCCATTTGTAATATAAATGTGAATACAGAACAATTTGTTTTGAAAATTTGTAACTTATGAGAAAAACGTCCACAGGCGGACCTTACTATCAAAAAGACAAAAACATGTGGTCGCAAAAGTGTTAAAAGGTCCAAACACACTGGCCCTAGGTATAAGGCAGCTATGTGGCCCTAGGTACAAGTTTTGGTAACTTCATTCAAAATCCCTTCCGCTAAAAAATCCACATGCAGAGAGGACTAAAAAAATATCTCCTTTATTACACAATGTAACAAGCAAAATCATACACTAAAGATGAAAGAAAAATATTAAACTTCCCTTTGTAAAATAGCAAAAGAAATGAGCTACAGAATTTTACTTCGAACCATGTAAATTCGTTTTCTACATGTAACTTGTCAAAACTTTCTCCTCAAAAGTTCCAGAGTAGTTGTAAAAGTAGCAATTGGTGTTGTTACTCGCCCATTTGAATATTGAAACTTAAAATTAAATATTATTCAAATAAAGTGGGGTGGCCCTAGGTACACTGGTTTCCTCTATATATATATACTAGCTGACCCGACAAACGTTGATTTGTCATTTAAATTATTTCTAGAGAATATTTTGCTAGAAAAAAATAACTAACTTATTGTAAGTGTGTAAGGATGTGGTATATAAGTGAAACAGGTATGGAGCGCTGTGAACGGTGACTGTGAATTCTGATTATAACGTAAAAGACCGAAATTTTCCAACCCTGGAACACGCAACATATAATTCGCCGTGAGAAAAGCACGGATTTTCTAAATCTAAGCCACAAATTAGGACCCCTTTGGTGACTTTAAATATTTTAAGCCATTTTTGCGATGAATTAAAATGGCTATCTCAATTGTGGATCTAAAGATCTTGACGAGAAGCGTCCGAGCTACTTCGGAGCCAAATTTCAAATTTTGCCAAAGGGATCCGATACTAAAGGTGTTCCATACAAAAAATAAATAAATAAAATATCAGTGACATACACACGCACAAAAGTATGGGACCCCATTGGTGACTTTAAATATTTTAAGCCATTTTTGCGATTAATTGAAATGGCTATCTCAATTGTGGAACTAAAGATCTTGGCGAGAAGCGTCCGAGCTACCTCGGTGCCAAATTTTCCATACAAAAAATAAATAAATAAAATATCAGTGACATACACACGCACAAAAGTATGGGACCCCTTTGGTGATTTTAAATATTTTAAGCCAGTTTTGCGATGAATTGAAATGGCTATCTCAATTATGGAACTAAAGATCTTGGTGAGAAGCGTCCAAGCTACTTCGGTGCCAAATTTCAAATTTTGCCAAAGGGATCCGATACTAAAAGTGTTCCATACAAAAAATAAATAAATAAAATATAATAAATTAGCTACACAAATACATTTGTAGGTTAGGGTGGTTGTTAATCAACGTGCGTGTAAATTTCATAGAAAATTATATAAAATACTCACTCCAATTCCGCACCAAATTTGCAAAATGTATAGTTTTTTATGCACACTTCAAAACTCTTCTAACACTAATTACATCTTGATGTAATATTTCAATTAGGACACAATTTTTTGTATAACAATAATAACACGAAGTTACTAAATATTTTCCTGAATTTGATCGCAGCACCAACTGTCGGGACAAACTGGAATTACAATAGAATATACGCAAGCAAAGTGTGATGTCACTGACCGTCAGTGGATGCAAGAAAAAGATTTCCTATGTTAATCTCCCATTGGATTTTTTATAAAAAATTATTAAAAATCGAGGAAAATTATTTCTCTATTTTAATCCCCGTATTTGGGTGTAGATATGTATTAGTTATCGTACGCATGTGTTAGATTGAGTTATTTTGCTCTCAAATTGACAAAATTTTAATTTTAAATTTCAAAACCCTGTCTTCCTTGTCATTTTTTGTATTTGGCGATCAAAAACGTAATTCGAAAATATACCTGCCAGATGTATATTTTCGTAATATGTATTGTATGAAATTGTTTCATATTATTCATTACTCTCTTAATATAAGTTGTTGAAATAACCATTATTTTTGAAAGAAATTAAATATGTTCACCAGATGATATGGCGATATTTTTTTTCCGCCAAGGATGACAGAGTTTTAAGATTAAAAATTCAAATTTTATCAATTTTACAGCAAAACAACTCAATCTAACGCATGCACATGATAACTAATCTATACCCAAATATGAGACACAAAAAATTTCATTAAACTCGGTCTAGCCGTTTAGGAGGAGTTCAGTGACATACACACGCACAAAAGAAATATATATAGATAGATAAATACGAAGGCACAGCTTTAGTATAGACCTCACCCCCCCCCCTTGTCGACTTTAAATATTTTTGGCCATTTTTGCGATGAATTAACATGGCTATCTCAATTGCGTAACTGACGATCTTGGTGAGAAACGTCCATACTACTTCGGTGCCAAATTTCAATTTTTTCCAAACTAAAGCTGTTCCATACAAAAAAAAAAAAAAAAAAAAACTGTTTTATGGTATATACAAAATAAAAATAAAAAATTCTAATAAATTCAAAATTATTACTATTTACAATTAAGGTGAAAACATAAAAGAACCTTTATAAGTTACATATAAAGTATCAATTAAAACGAAAATTTTGTTTTACTGTAGAAAAGAAAAGTACTACTAAATTAACTAAAAATTTTAAGCTAATACCAAGTATCTCTATGAAAATATTTATTTACACACGAACATTTTCATAGTATATTATTTTTTTTTTTTCTAATTTTAATTGTTTATCACGCGAAATTAAAAATATTTTATTTCCAGAAAAAGATAAATAAACGTGAATTTTGTTTATTTTGGCATCAAATATATTTTTCTTTTTAATCATTTTAAAGTTAAAATGGAGTTTTTATTTAATATCTTTTGATCCAATTATCCGATTGAACTGAATTGTGAATCTAAACCATTCTCGAATCCACCTGAAGACACACAAAAAATTTCATTAAGCTCGGTCCAGCCGTTTAGGAGGAGTTCAGTGACATACACACGCACAAAAGAAATACAGTAGAACCTCGATTATCCGAACCTCGATTAACCGAAACTCACCTCGATTAACCGAAACTCTCCGTTAACCGAAGTCGGTTTCTTCTTCACTTTTTTTTTCACTTTCTACTATCATCCAAAATTTTCTCTTAACAAACATGTATTTTTAAAGTTTTTTTTTTTTTTTTTTTCCATATTCCTTTTGTATGCAAGCCATCCTTTCCAAACTACGAGTGCTGATAAATATTTTAGATGATTATTGATGAATTCTCGATTATCCGAAAATTTCGATTATCCGAGGTAAGTTCGCTCCCAATTACTTCGGATAATCGAGGTTCTACTGTATATATATAAAGATATACACTCATGTCCAAATTTATCTTTACGTAAATTCGTAAGGCTTCGTTATTTTTTCTGTGTTATTCCTTTTCTTCTGAACTTTCTTTGTCACATACTATTAGCATTTTTATTGTGTTATATGCTCCAATTATATGTCATATGCAGTTCCTTTAACCCTTAAATGCCTGATTATTTTTAAAACAATTTAAAAATAAAAAATTATTTGATAACTTAAACATCACTCCGTGCTTGGCAGAAAAGCTTTTTTAACATATTAAATAATTTTTAATATTTTATATCAACTTCGTTAAAGTATTAAATCACAATTTAAAAATGTTTTATTGTTACCTCTATTAAATAAATCACAAGAAATATATATATTTTTTTAAATCATTCTTTATTTAAACTATGGTTTATTGCTAAAAAGCATTTTTTTTTCAGTCAGCAAACATGGGGCATTAGAGCTTTAATATTATTCTAATAATAGTCTAGAAGACAAAATTGGGTATGTTGTTGAAAGACAACACATGACATTTAAGGTTAATATTTTACTTTGTGTTTATGTCAAAAAATTATATTTTCAAATTTTTGAGAAATCCACAATTTCATGCATGTAAAGATAATTTTGGACATGAGTGTATATATATATATGTATACACACATACATACATACATAATTTGTTGGTTTTGCAATCATTTATACTTTTTCAAAAACACACTTTGGTGATGAAGACAAATAGTTTTTAAGTCACAACTTAATTCTGTCCTCAATTTTAAGAGAGTTAAATCAGTTTCAAATAGTTTATCAAGAGTTTTCAAGGTTTTTTTCCTAACATGGTATAACAAATGGCAATCACTTTGAGTATTTCCCCCGCACTACACTTCTCATTTTTCTAATATACTATAACATTAAAAAAATAATTAACAATAATTCTTTTCAAAATAGTATAACCTCAATAATGCATGTTACACATGCAATAGCTTGTGACTGACTAATTACAAGATGCCAAGTTTTGTCTCTGCTACTGAGCAAGCTCACTTGTTTAACCCTTTAACGTTCACTACTTAATTTACTGTAAAAATTACTAAACTAATTTTAAAAATGGCTTTTCGACACGTAGCTGATCATAAATATTTAAAAAATAATAAAATTAGCATTGTTCCTTTTCGAGAATTTTTGGTTAGAAACATCTATAAGTTAACCTTATTGAATTCAAATAATATTTAATTTAATAAACAAAACATTTTGTATGTAAACATTATCCACTACGAAAACTCGTAAAAGTTGTTTCAGGTGAAAATAATAATCCAGCTCTTCATTAAATGATAAAAACTAGACATGAGTGCATCATGAAACCAGCAGTTTGCACCCGCGCACACTAAGAAACGTCAAGTGACTTATGCATTTAGCTTCCTTTGAAGCATTATTTGTTAAATTTTGGAATAGTGCTGTTATCTACAGAGCAGAAAAGGAACAAAAGTTTTAAACCGGATTAAAACAAGGGAGAAATAATAAAAAATCTGCTGCATAAAAACTTAAATTATGTCAAATGTTTAGTTTCGCTGCGAAACCAATGATCGTTAAAGGGTTAAGCATGTCAAACAAGATTTGACTTATTCAGACATTTAAACATGTAGCTACACAGTAGACAGAACCTCACTTAATTGTCTTGTTGCAACTTGAATGGTTTGATTGTTTACAATAAGATTAAAATTTAAAACAGCAGTGAGTAGTAAAATGATTAGAATTTAGATCTTGTTTTTAAAACAAAATTAAATTTTAATGCAAATTTCTATTAATTAGAACATTTAATATTAATTTAGAAACTTTTTTGTTTGTTTGTTTTGAAATTTCAGTTTAGATATAATTTTGTTGATTCAATTTAATAGCATTTATGTATGTATCTTACTGTACATGTTGAATTAACATTCTTAAAAACTACTCTGTTGTTTTAATCGTACACCACCTAATTATGTAATTCAATTTTTCATTTTATTTCAAAAACCTTTAAACTGAAATTAGTTGATAAATAACATTTTAGTTCAAAGTTTTGTATAATTTTACTAAAATTGGAACTTCTAATTTGGTGATTTCAAGAAAATGAGGGAATTAGAAATTTTAAATTTGAAGTCAGAAAAAATAATGAAGGATGCAAGAAACCATTTATTTTATTTTTTCATGTTGTAGTCATGTTTCATCCTCTAGAACAAGAATGCAAAAAAAAATTGCTTGATTATCCTTTTCCCTCATGATGATAATTCATTTGAAGTGGAACTCTGTATTTTATTAAAAAAAATTTCAAAATAACATTTCAGGATTTTTTCCTGGCCATGTGCAAATACTTGCTAGTTTAATTTATTTTTTCCTGTATTTCTTACATATTAAAGCATAAGGTAAAGACACCAGTGCTCGTCACTCTTAAAGCCTTATTTTTAAAATGTTTGTTTTTTTCGCGCAGTATTCGTGTGGTATTCATGTATCAATATTATACTTTGGTTTATTCCATACACTGATTCTTCTAGTTGTTGTTAGACACTTTTAATTTTTCAATACATTACGCCAAATTTTTTAAAAAATAAAAATTGAACCTATAAAAATGCACCAGTGGTCGTCACTTGAAAAATGTGTTTCACCAGTAGTCGTCAGGTGTTTGCACCAGTGGTCGTCATGTAAACAAAGCTTAACAATTTGCTGAATAATTTGACTTTAATTGTGCTTTTACAAAATTTCATGAAACAAAACATCTTTGGCACATACTTAGAACCTAAATCCATTCTTAGTTTTTAAAACACAAAACATTAATTGGTAAAATTCAAACTATTGAGCAAGGTTTTGCAAATAAAACAATTAAATTCATATGCAAAATAATTTGAAATTTGTTTACTTTAAAAAAAAATTCTAAAAATTTTATTTGTTCTTAAAAATATCTTTACTTAACTTAAAGCAGAAGGTAAGTAGCAAGGGAGGGGCTAATAAACTTGTTTCGAAACGTGTGTGTGTAGTAGTTTGTGAAGTGTAGTGGTGGTAGTGGTATAACTTTGCTCTAAATTATCTCAGTAAGATTGATTTTTTTTTTTTTTCTAACGTACGGGTAAGTTATGCGCAACTAACACACGCTATAAAGGGATTTTATGAAATCTTTCGCTTCTCCTCCTCCATTAAGTGTGGAGTGGATTCAAAAACATGTTTTCAAGAGCAATTCTGCTCCAGATTATGTCAAGAAAGCAATTTTTTGATGTGTCGATTAGTAACGTGTACCCAACACACACTATAAAGGGATTTTACGCAATTCTTTCCTACCACATCTTGGGGAAGGGGAGCAAAAACATATTTTCTTGCATGATTTCTTGCTTTGCTTTAAATTATCTTACAAAGATGATTTTTGATCTGTGAGTTGATCATATGTATCCAACACCTAGCTTTGCGAAAATCTCTCGTCTTCCACCCCCCTTTTTATGTGTGGGGGCAAAAAAAATACGTTTTCAAGCTTAACTCTGCTCCAAATTATTTCAGGAAGGGGTTTTTTTTATGTTTTGGTGGGTTATGGGTACTCAAAACGTATTATAAGGCGATTTTGCAAAATTACCTCCCCTTTCCACAGGAGGGCTGACCAAAAACGTTTTCAACCTTAGCTCTGCTCCAAATTACCTCAGAAAGGCGATTTTTGATGTGTGTGTCGGTTAAGTGTAAGCAATATGCCCTTTGATGGAATTTCGCAAAACTTTTAAATTTACTCTTGGGGAAGGAGAGGGGGATAAAAAGCGGTTAAGGCAATGCAAAAGGCAGGTGAAGCCAATCGTCATATTGTGGGCCGGAAAGCTATTAGAGAAGGCAGCGGGAGTTTTAACTGCGTCACTTAAAATACTTTCATAATTATTGACATAAAATGAAAACATTTTGACTTAATTATATAACTTAATCTTATAATACTTAGCAAATATTTCTGGTATAAACACAAAAAATATTTGTATCTGTTTCAGTTTTACACTGCCATTATGGGTGATTTTGAGCCATCATAAAAAATATAAATATGATATTTTTATGTAAAATAAGAGTATAAGAAAGTTTATCTTTTTTTTAAAAAGGCTTATACATATTCCGAAATTTTTAAAATGCAGTTATCTTGTTTTTTTAGTCTTTCAACTAATGTAACACTATATATGCTAGACAAGCAAAGAACAATCCTTTGAATTTCCAAAGAACAATCCACTGCTACTGAATATATCCTCTTTTACCCCTCCCCCTCCACACACACACAGACAAAAAAGGCACTACATACTTAAAGTTTTTTTAAATTAAAAGAATCATTTATATGTTTCGTGTGTTTACCTTACATAAGTAATATAATATTATAAATAGAAAGCTTACTTAAGAAATGTTTTTATGTTTAATATTTTCTACATAAATTCTTAGTCACCTATATCTAGCATAAAAAAAATCCTTAATAAAATTTTGAATCGACTCACAGTTATGCTGATTATGGAATTAAGGCTTTGTATTTTATAACTTTCAAAATATATATGAATTAAATTAATTAATTATGATCAATAAAAACTTATAAAAATATAAAATGCATAATAAAGTGCTTAAATGATATTTACAGTTTGTAACTAATTAGTATGAAGCAACTTTAAAACATCACTTAAATACATCTTCGCAAAAGCATGACATCATAAAAATTTAAAATACATTAGACAGATGTACAGAGTAATCATTTCTGTTTTTCTAAAATATATAGCAGAAAACTAGAAAAGGATCTTTATAACTAAATATGTTTATTTAACATTTATTTAATTTTTCCAGCAAAATACAATAGAAAATTATAAGTGGTTTAAATTCAGTCTTAGTGAATTAAAATTACCAGGATTGACTTTATTTAAACAAGCTAGACAAAAAATACAAATGAAATACAGGTCACGTTCTTGGGGTCAAAAATGCGTTTGTTTACATTTACAAACACCCCTGACGACTACGGGTGCCAGTAGTCCAATTAAAATAAAAACTATACCATCATAATTCTAAGCGAAAATATAGTATTTTTAGTAAAAAACATTACCCAATTATTAAAAATGTTAAAACACCAGTGCTTGTCAGGGGTGATGAGCACTGGTGAAAGATGCAAAATATGCACCAGTAGGCGTCATACCATAAAAATCTTTATATTACGTTAAATTGTAAAAAGACGCACATAAATCGTATTCTAGATATCATAAACTTTATATACAATGATTTATGAGCAATGTCAAATACAACAAACAACAAAATATATCAAGAAATACATACCTCATTCCTTAATCATTTGCTTTAGGTTGACTCAATCTAATTGTCATTTAACGCATACTTCACTTATTTTGCTTTCCCCCACTTTTCCTCAACACTTGAAATCAAACTGTTTGTGTGATAAGAAGCAAAAGGCTTTGGGGAATCTAGTGCTGGTGGATTGAAACTCATAGCTGTTAATTAACGCTTATTTTAGCATTTCGTTTAAGAGGGAGACGACTACTGGTGCAGATTTTAGGGGTGACGTGCACTGGTGTCTTTACCTTATTTACGGAATTTTACAATAATTTACCTTTACTTTTATTAATTTTTTTCTTACAGCGGTTGCACTTCCACTATTACTAATTAAATAAATCATCAAACTAAGTTCCAATAATAATAATAATGTGAAATAATTTACATACCTTAAATTGTATTATTATGTTTATACTAATGTAGGTAAAAAAACAAATAATTTGTTTCGGAAATAAAAGTAACTACATTTATATCAAAAAAACATTTAAAATTTATTTTCGTCCATAGAAGAAGACCATCTTATGATTGCAGTTAAAGTATTTTGACTTTAAATATAGTTTTAAGAATAAAATCTTTTTGTAAAAAAATAGAACCGACTCCAAAAAGGAACTACTATTCAAACAAATAAAAATGAAAGAAAATTGGCAGAAAATGGAACTGTAAATTGCGCCTAAAAGTATAAAATAATTTCCTTCGCCAAACAACCTATAACACTACAATTAATCATAACTTTTGAAGTCGGCACAAAATTAAATAAAATTTAATTAGTTTTTAAAGGTTTGTCTTTAGACCAGTAGCAACAAATGCTGTTGTTTCGATTGATCCATTTTCATGTTTCCTTTATTATTTTATCACTGTATACAATTGGTCCATTAGTAGCATCTACATAAAACAGTGAACATTCTTCACAATGCGGTATTTATGTTTCTACGAAGTTAGAGTTTCCTTTGCAAATTTGGTATAACTTTGATGGCTTTTGGATTTAAGGATCAAAACGTAAGGCAAAAATATAAACGCAAGATGTATACTTTCATAATATATATTGTAAGATGTGTTGTTTCATATTCTTGATTTATCTCTTGATATACCTTATGAAAATAATCATGATATCCCAAAGAAATTAAATATGTTTGCCAGATAATTTTGCGATTTTTCTTTCACCAAGGACGTCAGATACCAGCATCTTCGCCAACTTTTGCTGCTTACGAAATCTTATTTGTTTTCTTGAATCAAATTAACTCTCCGTTGCGTTTTGCAGGTAACAATGTGAGATATGTATTTTGAATGGGATTTGATTTTTGTATTGAACAAAGGTATCAATTTTTATTTAATTTTGCGCCGACTTCAAAAGTTATGATTAATTGTAGTGTTATAGGTTGTTTGGCGAAGGAAATTATTTTATACTTTTAGGCGCAATTTACAGTTCCATTTTCTGCCAATTTTCTTTCATTTTTATTTGTTTGAATAGTAGTTCCTTTTTGGAGTCGGTTCTATTTTTTTACAAAAAGATTTTATTTTTCTCTTTTCAGTGAAAACTTATTTATATAGCAGAGCATCAGAAGACGTTCGACGGATGTTTCACAAATCATAAGTTCCAAGAAAAGTGACATTACTCAAAAAATGGTTTATGTCACTGAAAAATACATGAAATGCACTCAATGGGAAAAAAAAAAAGTTACATCTCCATCTAGAAAGTTATCCACTCGAGAGACAGTTGTGCCAGTTTTATTATAGTCAAGTTATTTTTAAAATAATTTTTCTCAAATGCTGCATTTTTAAGTTGCGTTACTTTTCTTGCCTTTATCGGATATGAGCAAAAAACTATCTATTGAAAGAACATACGTTAAATTAAAAAGTCTTTAGAAATGTAAAGGACGGATACGCTGTATTTGTAACCGAAAATTCTGTTAGGCATATATATTGTACTTTACAGTGAATACGTGTCACCCGCTGCGCTGGAAATTGCGCAGCGTAAAGTTCAAATAAAGAGCAAAATATGCATTGCAGCTGACGGACAGAAGTTTCAACATCGACACTTACATACTGCTTTTGCCATTGTAGCTGCATGTGTTCAGCAGTTAGAGTGAGAACAGATTTTCGTGAGTATCCTGTAATTTGTTTATATCTTAATGAAATCATAATGAAACCTATTTCAGGCCAAGATCATTACGACAACAAAAAAAGTATTAAAATTGAATGATCTCTTACGAAGTTATAAGCTAAAAAATTTCAACAACCACAACGAGAAACATGGTTTGCATTGAGAACCTCTTCCTTTCTTCAGTCGGTTTAAAACGTCTATGCGTTAATCGAGATAGGAGCGCTAATTCCGCTGTTTTTCACCAGATGGTGCTTTATTTTCTTTAGATTGTAAAGAGGTTATAATGGGACCTACTTCAGACCAAGATCTCTACAACAAAACAAAAAGTATCAATTAACCGTATTTTGAACTATATAGCGTATGTCTCAGCAGCTACGCTACAACGTGAGCAATGTAACTCAAGTATGTATAGTGTAAAAAATTGCGAACAAAAAAATTCACGTTTTTAGCCTTGTATTTTTAGCGTCAATGTCAAAACTATCTTTTCGTACTAAATCGATGATGCTCTGCAATTTTATAATTCACTTTTTCCTCCTGTCTTGAACCGTTTCCGAGATAGGAACGTTAGTATGAATATCTAAACTATCTTTTTGTACTACATCGGTGATACCCTTCTGCTTTGTAATTCACTTTTTCTGTAGAACCGTTTTCGAGATAGGAACACTAACTCCGCTATTTTCCACCAGGTGGCGCTGCAAGCGGTTTAACCTTGTACAGTATGGCCACTTTGCTATACTTACATACCATTTTTATCACTATAGCTGCAGTCGTTTAGCAGTTAAAAGAGTTGGGACTGATTTTTTTGGGCACCCTGTATTTTCTTTAGATCGTAAAGATATTACAATGGGACCTATTGTAGACCAAGACCTTCTCAACAAAACAAAAAGTATCAAAATCGGAGCATCCGTTCAGAAGTTATGAGCTAACAAACATTAAAAAAACATACGGTTTGAATTGAGAACCTTCCTTCTTTTTTTGAAGTCGGTTAAAAAGAAGAGTTCTTTAAAATGTTGGAATGAAATGCAAAAGCTCTAATTTACACTGATGGAAAAAAAAATCCCAACACCAGGAAGGAGCTGTGCTAGATAAACGAAATTTGGTTGGCGTGTTTATACATCTGAAAGATGACGTCGATTCAAATTTCGAGCTACGCGCATAAGTATGGCACTAGTAGCGACACTATGAACATGCAAATGAGGTTTGCTTTAAATAAGCGCTGTAAGGTTCGTGATCGTTATTTACAGTTGAGATTTGACGTAGTGGGTTAATGTTAGTCAAGGATGCCTCTAAGAAGACGAAGAAGCCATTATCAACAGCTCACTGAGTTTGAACAAGGTCGTGTAGTAGGGCTACGAGAAGGTGGGTTTTCTTTCCGCGATATGCAGAAAGACTTGGCAGGAATGTATCCACTGTGCATGAGTGTTGGCAGCAGTGGTCAAGGGAAGGTACTGCCTCAAGAAGACCGGGTTCCGGGCGGCCACGTGGCACTACTGAGAGGGAAGACCGCCGTGTTCGGCGTATGGCTGTGGCTAATCGTACTGCGTCTGCAGCTGAAATTCAAGCTGCAGTTAGCACCACAGTGACACAACGAACTGTTACAAATCAGTTACTTCAAGGACAGCTCCGAGCCAGACGCCCTGTAGCGTGCATTCCACTGACTCCAAACCACTGCCGTTTGCGACGTGAGTGGTGTCAAGCTAGAGCTCATTGGAGGACGGATTGCAAATCTGTTGTGTTTTCTGATGAAAGCCGGAGCCTTGGTCGTAGTGATAGCCGTGTGTTGGTTAGAAGGAGGCCAGGTGAACGCCTGCTAGCGACCTGTCTGCGGCCTAGACACACAGGGCCTACTCCTGGAGTTATGGTTTGGGGAGCAATTTCGTATGACAGCAGGAGCACTCTCGTGGTTATCCCACGCACCCTGACTGCAAATTTGTACGTCAGTCTTATGATACAACCTGTTGTGCTGCCATTCATGAACAGCATTCAAGGGGGTGTTTTCCATCAGGATAACACTCGCCCTCATACCGCTGTTGTAACCCAACATGCTCTGCAGAGTGTCGACATGTTGTCTTGGCCTGCTAGATCACCAGATCTTTCTCCAATCGAGCACGTATGGGACATCATTGGATGACAACTCCAGTGTCATCCACAACCAGCATTAACCGTCCCTGCATTGACCGCCCAAGTGCAACAGGCATGGAACTCCATCCCACAAACTGATATCCGACACCTGTACGACACAATGCATGCACGTTTGCATGCTTTCATTCAAAATTCTGGCGGTTACACCGGTTACTAATGTACCAACATTTCATTGAAATGGCTCTTCTCGCGAATGGCTCTACCTGTGATCTTGAAACTTTAATCAATTAAATATGTTACCTAGACAAATGTACTGCTGAAATTTAATTAGTGTACAATAATTTTTTCTTGGTGTTGGGATTTTTTTTTTCCATCAGTGTATATTCATAAAACTCATTCAGCTGTACCATAACCCCTAGTGTTTACATAAATAAAACTTTTAGAAAAACAATTTACTAAAGATTGTATAGAAAAACATTTATTTGGCAGCATAAAAGTTGTCTTATAATTTTACCTGTAAAATAATTTTATGAATGTAATTAAATAATGCATAATAAACATAATATAAATAGCAACTTGCACTATACTTTCCAATCTTACTTTCAAATAAAGATCGCTGCTGAAGCAATTTATTTTTAACCGACTTCAAAAAAGAAGGAAGGTTCTTAATTCAAACCGTATGTTTTTTTTATGTTTGTTAGCTCATAACTTTTGAACGGATGCTCCGATTTTGATACTTTTTGTTTTGTTGAAAAGGTCTTGGTCTGAAATAGGTCCCATTGTAATGTCTTTACGATCTAAAGAAAATACAGGGTGCCCAAAAAAATCAGTCCCAACTCTTTTAACTGCTAAACGGCTGCAGCTGTAGTGATAAAAATGGTATGTAATTATAGCAAAGTGGCCATGCAGTACAAGGTTAAACCGCTTGCAGCGCCACCTAGTAGAAAATAGCGGAGTTAGTGTTCCTATCTCGAAAACGTTTCTAGAGAAAAATGTGAATTACAAAGTTGAAAAGTATCATCGATTTAGTACAAAAAGATAGTTGAAACATTCATGCTAGCGTTCCTATCTCGGAAACGGTTCAAGACAGGGGAAAAAAGTGAATTATAAAAATGTTCACAATTTCCTATTTTGTGCACACTTGAACGACATTGCACATGTTGTAGCGTAGCGGGTGACATTTATGCTATGTAAAATTCAAAATATGGTTATTGTAAGCGGTTACATCGATTAACGCATAGGCGTTTTAAACCGTATTCATAAAGGAAGAGGTTCTCAATATAAACCATGTTTCTCGTTGTTGTTGTTGAAATTTGTTAGCTTATAACTTCGTAAGAGATGATTTAATTTTAATACATTTTTTGTTGTCGTAATGATCTTGACCTGAAATAGGTTTCATTATGATTTCATTAAGATATAAACAAATTACAGGATACTCACAAAAGTCTGTTCTCACTCTAGCTGCTGAACGCATGCAGCTACACTGGTAAAAGCAGTATGTAAGTATCGATGTTGAAACTTCTGTCCGTCTGCTGCAATGCATATTTTGCTCTTTGTTTGAACTTTACGCTGCACAATTTCCAGCGCAGCGGTTGACACGTATTCACTGTAAAGTTCAATATATATGCCTAACAGAATTTTTGGTTACGAATACAGCCTATCCGTTCTTTACATTTCTAAAAACTTTTTAATTTAACGTATGTTCGTTCAATAAATAGTTTTTTGCTCATATCCGATTAAGGCAAGAAAAGTGACACAACTTAAAAATGCTGCATTTGAGAAAAATCAACTTAAAAATAATTTGACTAGAATAAAATTGGCACAACTGTCTCTCGAGTGGATAACTTTCTAGATGGAAATGTAACTTTTTTTGTTCACATTGGGTGCATTTCATGTATTTTTCAGTGACATAAAGCATTTTTTGAGTTATATCACTTTTCTTGGAAGTTGTGATTTGTGAAACTGCCGTTGAACGTCTTCTGATATTCTGCTATATGAATAAGTTTTCACTGAAAAGAGAAAAATAAAATCTTTTTGTAAAAAAATAGAACCGACTCCAAAATGGAACTACTATCAACTAAAAAAAAAAAAAAAATGTATGAAATTAAACTGTAAATTGCGCCTAAAAGTATAAAATAATTTTGTTCGCCAAACAACCTATAACACTACAATTAATCATAACTTTTGAAGTCGGCGCAAAATTAAATAAAATTTTATGCCTTTTTTCAATACAAAAATAAAATCCTATTCAAAATACACATCTCATATTATCAGCTGCAAAACGCAGCCGAAAGCTACTTTGTTCAAGAAAACAAATAAGATTTCGTGAGCAGCAAAAGTTGGCGAAGATGCTGGTATCTAACGTCCTTGGTGAAAAAAAAAAAAAAAAAAAAAAACGCAAAATTGTCTGGCAAACATATTTAATTTCTTTGGGATATCATGAGTATTTTGATAAGGTATATTAAGAGAGTAATCAAGAATATGAAACAATACTTCGTACAATATATATTATGAAAATATACATCTTGCGTGTATAAATTTTGTATTACGTTTTGATCGCCAAATCCAAAAGCCACCAAGGATGATAGTTATCAAAGTTATACCAAATTTGCAAAGGAAACTCTAACTTCGTAGAAACATAAATGCCGCATTGTGAAGAATGTTCACTGTTCTATGTAGATGCTACTAATGGACCAATTGTATACAGTGATAAAATAATAAAGGAAACATAAAAATGGATCATTCGAGACAACAGCATTTGTTGCTACCGATCTAAAAACAAACCTTTAAAAACTAATTAAATTTTATTTAATTTTGCGCCGACTTCAAAAGTTATGATTAATTGTAGTGTTATAGGTTGTTTGGCGAACAAAATTATTTTATACTTTTAGGCGCAATTTACAGTTTCATTTCATACATTTTTTTTTTTTTTTAGTTGATAGTAGTTCCTTTTTGGAGTCGGTTCTATTTTTTTACAAAAGGATTTTATTAGTAAAGTTATCAATTTCGAAATTCCAAAAAAATTAATTTTAAATAAAAATGAATACTGTGATCTTTTGACAAATAATTATAGACAATAAAGATAAAATTAAATTGTGCCATAAGAAAAGGGGGTAAATGTAAAAAATATTATTAATATTTTTATTATGCTACTCTAGATCCCTCCAGGTAATCTAAATTAACAGTATTCATTTATTTATTTTTTAAATTAGTAAATTATAATTATACAAAATTTAATTAGACTCAATTAAAAAAAAAAAAAGTTATATAAAAAGCAAGCATCTCTTTTCTCTCTCTCTCACTTTTTCGTTTTTTCAGAAATATTTAACCCCCATTATATTTTTCCCTTATTAACTAACAGTTGTATAAGTTTTGTTGATGGTTAAAATTGGTATAACAAAAGTATAAAAAATCATTTTTTTTTTTTCATTTGCATCTCTAATTCTCTAAAGCATTTGCAACATTCTTTGAAATTTGTAATGTGTTTCACAATTAACAATTCGGAAAAATATCTTTTTATCAAAATGCTCTTTTTTCCGGGATACTGAAAAATGACGGCTATTTTTCTTTATCTTTTAAAACTAGCTTTTTCTTAGCCTTGACATGTATATACTTATATGACACAAGCAAACACAAAATTAATTTCTTTATCAAAAAATAATGTTTGTTGGTGAGAAATTTCTGTTGACATAATGTTACAGAGGGAACTAATTTCTTAAATACCCCTCCCCCCCCCCCCCCCCCGATTTTAGGAATAGCAAACAAGAGTACGACACCACAAAAACAAGAAGGCTATAATCGATTGTTGAGGCAAATTATAAAATTTGTTTCATTTTGAAAATAAAGGTGAGGTGATGCATCTTCATAAATTCAGTTTTGCTTTCATCATGTCTGATCATTATGATGATGGATTATTATTATTAATGTATATATATATATATATATATATATATATATATATATATATATATATATATATTTCAGTAGCTATGTGCATTATGATCTTCAAAGTATTTTTGTATTATTTTATACTAACATTTTTTTTTTTTTTTTGATTGAATTATTTCAACCCCTTAAATGTGCTTAGAAAATATTTCTTTCATTTTATTAGGCAATGAGAACTTCCAAATATAATTTATTCCTTTATAATTTATTTATTTATTTTCTAGCTTAGATTTTAAAAGTATTCTCTTCAGGGTTGGTTTTTTGACGTCAAAAACTTGTTAAACCGTCAAAAACTGTCGAAAACCATGTGTAAAAATTGGAAACTAATGTAAAATAATTTTATACAGATTTTTATGTTGCAATGTACTAAGTTTATAAATTAACATTAGTTCTCTCAATATATAATATATATTCAGAAAAAGAAAGAAATGTTTATGTTAGGAAACGTAACAATCATCTTAAGGGAAGAGTGAATGTACATAAAATCTTTTTTGTAAATTCCCCTAAAGCTACGAAAAATTGCATATACAGTTGGTAAATTATAGTACAGTATAGGATCCGTTATCCGGAAACCCGTTATCCAGAATGTTCCGAAAACCAGAATGCAAAATGCCAACTACCAAAATTTTTAATTATCGTAAAATTTAAGAATTAAAGTTATACAGTAACAGCGGTCAAAATTATAGTTTTATAACCTACTTTATTTAATGCTATGGTGTTATTCTAAGGAAATAAGGTGAGCACAAAATTGTCCAAATAATTACTGAAAATTTTGCAAATTTAGGTTAGAAAATGAATTTTAATTGTATTTTTTAATAGATAAACATTAATAACGCATACTTCTTAAAGTGCCCAATAGCAGATGAATTCTATCCTTGAACTCAGGTCGCATGCATGAAGTACCAATTATTATAAAATTTTTAAAAAGTTTTTATTAATTTCCATTGTTTTTGGAATTCATGTCATAGAATATTTAGCATTATGTGCTAAAAATATTTGTAACATTTATGAACTATTAGTATCAGAGCAGAGACACACTATACGCAAAAAATTATCATAGAAATTTTTGCAAAATCCAAATGAAAGGATGTTACTCTCTGGTCCAAAATTAAATTTTATATATATATATGTTTATTTATTTTTCATTTATTATTACTATTGTTATTTATAGTTTAAAATTGTAATTAAGAATGTTTTTTTTTTTTTTTTTCTTTTTTTGTGGAAATAATAAATGAATTTATTATTAATAGGTAAAGTGTTTACATATATATTACTCATGTTTATCACGGCTATTTATGAAATTATTTTGTACCATTTTTATACATATAATAAAGTGTTCCGAATTACGGAAAAACCCCTTATCAGGAATATCCCTGGTCCCAAGCTTTCTGGATAACAGATCCTATACTGTAATACAATCAAGCATATTAAAAATTCTTTACAACTGACTAAATTTCAAAAAATTAATAAAACTTTTACATTTTTAAAAGATTTCTAAATGTTTTCTGTTAATTTTTTTTTCCCCGCTTCACTTTACAACATTATGATTTAAAAATACAAACTAAACATATTAGGTTATTATTTGCACTTAGTTTGTGAATTCAATGATAGGTTAATTTTAAAATTATGTTGAATGTTGAAATTTCAATGAAAATTTTTAGCATTCAAATCTATTTTTTTTTTTTTTTTTAATTAAATCATAGCAATGAATCCACAAAGTAATATCCAAATATTTTAGAATATATAGTTAAACTTACGTATAATCAAGATACAAAATTAAAAATTAATTTGACACAAGCATTTTTAAAAAGTAAAGGAAAATTTATTTATTTAAATACAGTTTAAGAAACTTTAATGTATTATTTATTTAAATGTATTATTATATTGCATTTTGATGTATTTAATATTACATTTCAATGCATATAAATGCAAATTTTCATACCTTTAAGACATTAATTCACAAAAGAGAGATGTACTGTTAACTTAAAGTGCAATAAGTAGTTCACCTTAGAACACACAAATTTCTATATTTGAATTTTTGCATTTTGTAAAGGTAATAAATAATTTTTTGTACTTAAAACAGACATCATTGGCATTCATAGGAAACAGATAATACTCTCCTAAAAATTACTCTTAACCATAGGAATCCTACAAACTAACCACATTTTAAAGACTACATTATTTTATCTCTCGAAATATGACTACTTCATTGTTAAAATATACTAAGAAGTGTAAAATTGGAGGTTTTTGACGTGACAGTTTAAACTGTGGTTTAAACCGTCAAAAACCTGCCAACCCTGATTCTCTTAGAGTTATGTTTAACCGAAAAATATTTATTTGTTTATTATTATTCCGCTTTTGATTTTAGTTGAAAAAAATATATATAACTTATGTTGTAATTTCGAATAGCTGGAAAACACATTCTTAATCAAATGAATAAAAATGTTGACAGGCAATAGATTTGTAAGAAAAGAAAATTATATTTTCCTTTAATTATAACAGCATACTCTGATTTATTATAAAACTATTATTTTCCTAAAAAGAAAGAAAAAAAAAGCTGGTCAATGGGAGGTGCCAGTTTTGAACCAGGGTCGCACCCATTGTCATAGCTGTTCAGCGTTCTCTGTGGTTGTCTTCTAAACTGGCATAGATGTGAGCTAGGTTGCCTTTGAAAAACGCTCACTGCGGGTATCGCAACCAGGCCTAGACTGCAATCGCATCATTGCAAACACCAACACTCAAAGAAAGTTTTTTTTTTTTTTTTTTTAACTAAAAATGATTTTCAATGCAAACTTATATTGCTTCTTATATTTTCATTTTAAAGCACAAATTCTTTTAGTGTCTTTTTTTTTTTTTAAATAATATAATTATTTTTTTACATAACATATATACATTAACAGGAGGGGAGAGAGCAGACAGAAAAGAAAAGAAAAATTCTATATAACTATTTTCACCAATTGTAATTAAACTTTTTCAATTGTTACTTACTAATAAGGTAGAAAATACAGCAAAGGTTAGATATTCTGGAGGAAGGTAGAGGAAAAGAGATAGATGCTTCTATATCCCTTATTTTATTTATTTATTTTCGATTTTGCAAAAGTTAGTAAAATCCACAATTAGTAATAAAATAACTAGTACAGTAAAAACTAAATGTATCTATTGAGTAGTGATGTGGGGTGGAAAATTTTCTACTATGTTTTTCCGTAAAATTTTCCAACCAAAAAAACAATTTTTTTAGTCAATCTTTTGCATGATATTTTAAGTTTTCTTTTATTAGTCACAGTAATGGTATATATAGTGGGAAAAACAAAAGTTTCTGATTAAAGTCATCATTCAGAAAGTTACTAGATATGTTTTGAGCAACTTGCTCAAGAAAGAGGTTTATTATAATACATCTCTGGTTGCTAATCAAAATTTTAAATGTCCATTCAATAAGTTTGTAAGAACATCATTTAATTAGAAAGCATTTGGCAACATTACGAAAAAAGAATATATTGATAAATTAATGCACTACTATACTGCTGAGCATGTATATCTGTTTTTCAAAATATTCATTTGATAAATGATGATACGCTGATGTTTTTCAAACTCAGGCAGCAATTCTGACTTAGGTCACCTCATGGTCTCTCGTTCTGAGAGTGACTCAAAAAGTTAGGACATTGTCATAATCTTCGTTAAATATTCATTTTAAAAAAATAATAATAATAATAATAAAAAAAGCTTTAATTACAAAATTGGCATTGTTGAAAATTTTAGAGAAAAATCTTTTTTAAAACATAATTATATATTTTTAAATCACTTTTTAAAACTAATTTCTAATGTAGATTTTTTTTTTTTTTTTAATGCAAGCATCAAAATTCCAGATTAATTTTTTTTAATAGAGGATTACATCCATTATCCAGTACCACCAACTATTAAAAAATATAATTTTGTGTTCGCAAACTATGCTTAAAAATAGAACATATCGAAAAAAATAAAAATCAAAAGAATTTTGATGAAATGAACATTTGCATGGTCTGAGCCATACCTTACTAATTACCTCTTGTACAGTCGGCAACAAAATTATTGATGCACTAGCAATAATTTCTATTTAAAACATGTGCACCTAATACTATTTCGTTAAGTAAATATTTATCGATTCATGATTTTAGTCTTATACTGTTTATAAAAAAGTAAGTTCATAATAAAAATTAGCGATCAAACTAAAGAAAAAAGAAAAGTATGGATGTGTGCTTCAATAATTTTGCTGTCGACTGTATGATTTCTCAGCCACTAGCAGCCAAACCCCATATTAATCTAAACAGAAATTCGTTATGACAATTACTTCCGTTTTTTTATATATACATATATATATAATTCTGTTTACTTTCAGAAAATTTGCAATTGTTAAATTTGTTCTTGTTTTTCAATTTTTTTTTTTTTTTTTTTTTTTTATGTTGTAACTTCAGTATGAAGTAATAAAAATTAAATAAATAAATTTTGGGAAAAATAAAGGCTAATTTAATTTTTCTAGATTTTTTTTTTGTTTTTTTTAAATATAATGAAAACAGTATTTAAAAAAAAAAAAAAAAAATCATTAATTCTTATAAAAATTTTCCCTATATAATGAAATGGAGTTCAGCTGTTGGCAGTGATATGTGAGGGTCTCTGACAGCTACAGAATGTTCACAGACACCTTTTTTATATAGATTATTCAACCATTATACATGCAAAACAGTTACTAAAAATTATAACTTTCTAGCTTTATACATGTTTAATAAACCATTAATTATCATAATTTCTGTGTTTTGTTTATTATTTTCTTTTTGAATTGAATTATTATTCATACTTTTCTTTGAATAGTTTTGTTTACTTGTAGCTTTTAATGTATTTACTTTTATTTTACAAAAACCTTCGTAATTTAGAGATTGGAAATTTTCCGGAAAACCCACATCACTACTATTGAGCGAGAAGTTTGCAATGAAGAAGATGGTTTTTATATCATTTTCTTCCCCCTTTTTCTCCCACGGTTATATATAAACTAAACATCATGTTTTGCCGCAGTCACTAAATAATAATTATATAAAATTTTATTGTTATCAATAAAAAGTGATATAAAACCATCCTCTCATGAGGAATTTTGTTGTGGGTGCTTTTGCACCCACAGCAGACTATCTTGATGCTTCAGCACCCAAATCACCCACGTAGTCGGAGTGCATGGATATACATTATAATTAATAAAGAAATTGTTTAGAAACTTATAAAAATTTATTAACTGGGGAAATTACAAGATTATATGTGTGCATGAGTTATATTTTTGTGCATGCAAAATTGTGGCTAGGAAAAAATTAGGAAATTGTTTCATTGTACTCAGTCTTCCTATACCCTTGTGGGGTTTCCACAGGGGTCTCAAAAGGATTTATTCATGCTATTTACTTCATTTTTATAATTGTTAGTAACAAAATTTCCCCATTTATAAAAAAAGCAGGGTGCTGCTAATAGAAAAAGGCCATTTTCTAGATTCATGAGAGCAGTTTTGGATTCCCAAGGGCCATTTAATATTTAAAATCCAGTTATTTAATTGTTAAACCCTTATTTAAAAATTTCAACTTAAAGTATAAATAGATGAAAAAGTTTTAAATCTTAACTTTCTTTGCACCTTAATTTTGCTTGTTATTGATGAACAAATGTTGATTGTTATGCACAATACGTGTATTTTTATAAATAACATAGCTTTAGTTTGAAGGTTATTTTGAATAAAAGGCAGTAAGGGTGCAACTTTTTTTATATTAAGGGTGTTATTTTTTCGGTCATAGAGCAGGCAGGGCACAACACCCTTTTAAAACAGTCTGGGGGAAACTCTGTAGTAACATAAGACATTACACTGATATTATACAAAAATGTACATTTACTGAAATACAAATTTTAAAATAAAGCAAAATATAAAGGAAACCAAATTTACACTAAACAGTTAAAATACCTTACCCAAAGTCGAGTTTTTTTAAATCTTTCATTTCCAGCAACAACATACTTCTGCTTTGACATTAAATCTTCGAGGCTATTCACGGGATGTCTATTAATAGGGGTATAAATATTTCCAATGGCCCCAAAACTAGGCTTTAGACGTTCAGTCAAATAATTTTAAAGCATATCTAAGTTTCGATAATACCTACTATTTATAACACAACGACAGCCTGAGAAATATTCATCTCCATTGATAAAAACTTTAATCCATTTAGATTCAGAGATATTCATAATATTACTATTTACAGTATTTTTATCACTTTTTTTCTCCATTTTCTATGTCCACAGTGTCGTCATTCAATAAAATTCTTTTAACAGAAGTTGAATTACCATATTTTGGGAATGAGGTAGACATCTTTAAATTTCATTATATTTAATACATAATTTGTAACGAAAATTTGTCCACCCATAGCTATTTTTTTTTTCACAATATTTGAAAAATTTGACAGCCATATTCTTCATACTGATCAAACAGAACTAAACATTAATTGACGACTAGAACGAGACACGCCCACCTACGTCACAATGACGTCACTGGCGTTTGTTTGTGGGCAGCGCGGGAAGTTTCGGTTTTGGATAGCTTAATACTGCTTGTTGTTGATCATTTGATTTTATATAAAAAAAAAATTAATAAAAAAAGACGATGGTGCAACATTGTGCTGTTCCACAATGCAGCAACAATGCTACAATAAAGATGATTTCTTTTTTTCATTCCCAAGAGATAGAAATATATGAAAACAATGGCTTGTAAAAATTCGACGTGATGAACGAAAAAATGTAGAAGTTTCCGATACTATGAGGGTACGCTCAGCACATTTTTTGGATACCGATTTTATTACTTCAAAAAATGGAAAATGAAGAAATCTGCAGAAAGATGCTGTGCCTTCAGTCTTTTCATTTACTTCTCCTAGAAAGTTGAAACGTCGTCAGCCCCTGATAAGAAAGGCATTTGACACTACAAGTGCTGCTTCCTCATCAAACGTAAGTTTATTCCTTTTAAGCTTATCCGAGTTAATTCTAGAATGTTTTGATTGATGTAGCTGAATTTAACACTAACTTACATATGTCTTTCTTCTAAGTATATACATATAATTAAAAAATATGAGTCAATTAAATAGTAGTAGACCAGTTTGATTTTACAACAGGAATTATCACTTTAGCATGCAAACTACACGATTTAATTTATGTTACTATGTAAAAGTTATTTAACTGAGAAAACAGTTACTTAAATGGATAATTAGGCATTTAATTTCCACATATTAAATAGTGTTGTTTAATCAAATAGCGTATCACTTTTATATATATATATATATATACACATATGAGCCGTTCAGTGCACACATCGACTAACTCCACTTTTTGAAAAATCTTAAATTTTATGTCAAAGCACTTGGTATAATCATAACTTTTTGTATTTATAATAACTTTCCGGAATAATAAAGATTAGCACCGTTAAATGGCAAATTTTTTTTGGCCATTGAATAATAAGTAATTTATTTCAGAAGCCATTTCGATTAACTCCATACTCTAATGTAAATCGTTTCGGTAACGCTGTATCTGTTCTGGCCGTGCATCGACGCTTATTTGTTTTTAAACAGCGGAAGATGCTCTCTCCCTCTCAATAATATTCGTAACAAAATCGCATCGGTAAACAGATAAAAATAAGCGCAATGCAAACGGTAGTTAGTATAGCAGTGATCTCGCACGCTGAATGTTATTCTGTACTTCTTAGTCTTTTCAACATTACTCCCAGATTGTTTTTAAAGAAATAAATATTATACCGTTATAATCAAGATGAGTGAGACTAATAATGTGAGTGAGGAAAGCAGTGATGATTCTTCAATACGATTTATCAACAGAAAGTCTGGTCCAAGACGTTTCGTTTTCCTCGGATTCATCGGATTGCAACAGTACAAACCCAACAAACACATTGATTGGGAGGAAAAGAAGTCGTAATCCTGTTAAATGGATACAAAATTTACAAAAGCATAACAGGATAAAAGGTTTGGCATACAGGAATAGGGGAGGAAAATTAATACCTGCAAAAACATTTGTCGATATACCATGCAGATGCCGTCAAAATTGCAATCAAAAAATTATTTCGGATGAGAGAGAGGCTGCCATGAAAGCATTTTATAGTTTACATAGTCAACTTGACCAAAATATTTTCTTAAGAGGTTGTATCAAAGTTAACGAAATAAAAAGAAGGCGCCCTACGAATGAAACTAAAGAACGAAGATTACATTCGTTTACATATTACTTTCGAAAAGAGAGACTTGATATTCCCGTTTGTAAAAAATATTTTAGAGACACTTATCAGGTGAGTGACGGGCGGATATACGATTGTCAACAAATCGAAATGACGAATCCTCGCATACAGCTGATCAAGAAGACATTATTTATAATATTGCTGAATCATCCCAAAGAATAATGCCGCTGACATAAAACTGCTATGAATTAATTACAAAAATTATAATATAACAGAACTGACAACATACATTCTTATGGAAAAGCTGTGATAAAAATGTATAATAACTAACTTTTTCTGTAATAAAAAACTTAAAAATGTAAAGACTTAATTTAACTTTATTACTTTTTTCAGTTGCCAAATCGATTAACTCCACCAGTCACATAAAAACTGTAACATTACTGACGATTGTTTGTTGGCTATTCTTTCTTATTAATTTTATACACCGTTAGATGAAAGCTATATCTGCAATTATGCATTCTACATTATATATTTGAATTCATATTATCAGAGGAATTTTAAAAAACAATATACATTACATCATCGCGTTTCTCAACTTTTTGTTTTATGGAGTTAATCGATGTGTGCACTGAGCGGCTCATATATTACCTTTATAGCAGTTCTTAATGTTAAATTCAGCAAAAAAATTTCTACCTTGTGGGGAAACATCAATGAGCATATGAGCAGTCAATTATGACATAATATTAGATTTCAAAATCTTTATTGGTAATCATTTTGTAATTATGCAATTTTTTTTTTTTAAATGCATAGGTGTCAGCAGATGAAACTGAGCTGGAATCTTGTGTTTCTGAAGAAACAAACGTGAAAAATAAGTTAACCCTTTGAGTACTGAATTATTTGAAGATTTTTATGCCCATGGGACGGATTTAATTTGTCGCTACATGGAATGATTTTGAATTTTTGACAGTAAGGTTCACCTGTGGGCATTATTCTCCCATGTTACAATACTTCAGAACAAAATTTTCTGCATTCACATTTATATTACAAATGGATATACATTATAATTTTATTCTTTCTAATGAAAGTATTTGTATCCATAGTATATTTCATTGTAAAATTGTGAATATTAATTATATATTTAAGAAAAAAATAGCATACAAATTGCAAAAGAAACGCCCACTGGTGCAGTTACAGATTTTCAAATGGTGTGAATCTACGTCAGCGGTCACAAAAGTGTTAATATGTAAAAGTAATACATTTTATTTGGAATATACTTATATTGATGATATAAATGGTTGTAAGATATCATAAAAAACACCAGGGAAGTGTTTGCGATCAATGCCCACAGGCGGGGGTGCCGCAAACGTTAACGCCTACTTCTTAAATTCAGATGACGAGTCAGACTCATCCACCGTAACTTCGTCCAAGTAAGCAGATGACGAGTCTCACTCGTCAAATGCACCGAAAGGGTTAAGAGAGATGGAGGAAAAATTACTAGCTACAGAAGAGATATTACAAGCCACTGAAAAACAATTAGAAGCTACGCAAGCAGAGTTAGAAGCTGCACACATAATGAATGCACAATTTGAATTTGAAATAAGTGAGTATTTAAAAATATTTTTTGAGAAATAATTCTGAGCATGTAATTATTGATGTGTGTTATAACACTAAATGCTTTCTGTAGATTGTTTTTTTTATTTCAATGTCATCAAACTACTTTTTACTAGGGCTGTGCCGATTAATCGATTAATCGGTTCGGTTAATCGATCAATGCTTAGTCCCGATCAATTTTTTTAATCGAGTTAATCGGATTGATTAATTCGATTAAAAATTTTCAAAATTCGATTAAAATTTTCAAACTACGAATTAAAGTAAAAATGTTGTTCTGCCTACAAAATATTTTTTCACATATTTTGCTAACGAACATTCTAAGAAAAATCCATCAAATAATGAAAAAGCAAAAAATAAAAAATAAAATAAAATAAAACTAATAAATAAATAAAAATAAAACCTCTCAAAAAAAGTTGTTGCACTTTTGTGGATAGAGAAAATGGGGAGGACAGTTATTAAACAAAATGCTGATTCATGTGCATGCTGGAGCAACACCACCTGTCTGTAGCCTTCTACAGAAAATGTTGGCTAGGGTAATAGTATTCTCAGAAACAAGAAGCTTTATAAAAATAGAAATGTAAAGATAAAAAAAGAGAGAGAGAGATTGATATTTCTATTATTCCTCTGATGGGGGAAATGTCAACAGTTTCACACAGTATCTTCAAGCAGCTATTGTCTGTTTAGAATTGCTGATAGTAACTATTGAAGTAGAAACAGAAAATAACATTCTGTGTTCTAGTCCGAAGTGACAAAGAAGAACTAAAATGTACGAATTTGAGATTTTTATGATAATGATATGGAATTTTGAGAATTCATTTAAAAATAGTGACAAGCGAGATGGACAAGGCCTGCAAATATAAAACTAAAATATGTGTAAATTCATTAATGTTTCTTTCAAAATGAATCGAAAAATTAATTCATTAAAAAAAAATGAATAAGTTAAAATATTTATATAAAATGAACACTTAAAGTTACCAATTATTATTATTCTGAAAATGGATTTAAATTTCAGTTATGAAACAGAATTTCAGTTATGAATTGATTAGACAATTTTTTTTTCAGTCAAACTTAGGAATAATATATATATATATACAATATGAGAGTTTTATTCATCATTGAAATAAAATTATATAAAGAAAAATGAAAACCGATTAAAAATCCGATTAATCGATTAATGAACTATGATTAACCCAGTTAAGACTCTTAATCGATTCCCACCCCTACTTTTTACTTTTATAATTAACCTATAGAATATGGGCATTGACACTAATGCCTGATTCGTTGTACCCGATTTTTTTTTTTTTTTATATAAAACTATGCACTTTCTTAATAAAAAAGTTCTGCCCTAAGACTGCAAACAAATGTCATTAGTGTAACTAGATTATTTTTTTTTAAGAGCAGTACACATCCAGGATATCTTTGATCAGTTATTCTGTGTACTTTTCTTTTTTTTTTTTTTTTTTTTGAAGATATGAAATTGAGGTAGTATAATTGATTTTAGGACTTTAGTAACAATGTCACTGAGGGCATAAGTGCTAACTACAAGGGTGAGGGACTGGGACACATGCCGCTCTCAAAATTTTCATGGGGATGTTGCCCCCTTTATAATTTTCTCCCTTTTCTACTTTATACATAAATAAAACTTCACAAAATTTTTCTAATGTTTATATACTTTTATTGTGTATTGAATGAAAGTTTTTTTTTTATTTTTTTCAGTTTCCAATACAACTAGAAAATCGTTATCAGTTCAGTTTATTTGTTTGTTATCACTAATGCTTTTATCAACAAATATGCAGGGTTGTCCCCGTCTGCTTTTTTTTTCGCCACTATTTTTGTGTAAAAATCTTTGCTTTTTTAAAAAATCATACAACCATATTATATAAGGGGGAAAAATGTTACCTTTAAATAATGGCCAAAAATAGTATGGGCATCGGCAATTCTGTGTAAACTTGAGTTGATCTAAAATTTCTGTACGTGCTTGAGTTGTCATGAAATTTAAATAAAATATACTAAGAAGATTGATGGCAAAACACTGGCACCAGCTTAGTAGCAATGCAGTTTATAATCAATTAACCACATTAAAACAAAATAAATAATTCTTGCTTACTCTGTGTTTCATAATTCCTAAATACAAAGTTTAACAGTCTTTTACCATGTTTTTATTAACTTCCGATTCTTGTTTGCATATTTGTTCGTCTGCAAATCTTGCAATCTATTCCGCAACAGCATTAACTCCAAATTTCAAACCACGATAATATATATATTTTTTACGCATATTCCTTATACACTTGAAAAAATATAAATAAACCACATTACAAAATTAAAATAACAGGCCGTGTATACTCCCCGAAAAGTTTAGGATGTTTAACACGGCTTAGAATCTTCTTCCGTGCGTTTACCGTTTACCCCACGACCACGAATTTAATAATCGTAACACTTGGCTCTTGACTTTGCAACCGAATATGTTTCGTGTTTCGTTTGAATGTAACTGTTAGTTATTAAAATATTCTTTAATTATTAGTTAAATTTGTATGGCAGCATACTGCCTTAAATTATCATATACTGTAGAGGGCGCTGTTCAGAGGTATATAAAGTGTGAAGCCCGCGATTACGACGCAGCGATGAACAAATATTTGCACTTTAAAAAGCGCTGGTGACGGCGCGAATTGAAAATATAGAGCAGGCGCACGTGACGTCACTGCGACAGATGATTCCGCACGTACTTTAGAACGTAGGCAAAAGGTGGGATAAAGCACCAATGGAAAGGCAGATATTTTGCCTACATGCGCAAAAGTTGCAGAATAGCGTCGTTTGTTTATAAACATGCGCCTGCTCTATTAGAATCGCGGAAACAATACTCAGGCTAGACTTTAGCGCCTTCATTGGCGCTGAAGTCGCCAACAATAGTAACGCCAATACTTACTGACGTAGGGTTTTAAAAACATATAATGATGTGCGTCTAAATCCTGCCTTATTCCCTTTTCATCACTTGATTCTTATTCTCTGATTGGTTTTAGAGTGTAACATGGCCTTCTAAGGGGTCGAAGATCTCGCTTAGTGTATAGTCCCCTAGAAGAAAGTACGTTTATTGGAAACAAAAGTTTTAGTCGCCAATTTGGCTATTTTGGCGCCAACTAAAAAATTAAAACATAATCTAAACTCAATGCCCTTTTTTTTTAAATAAAAGGCATTATTTGCCCTTCTTTCATCTTATAGACAAATTTGTATTTGTTTTAACGGTAAAATTTGTATCTTATTTAACATTTAATATTTTTCATTCTTTTACGGTAGAAATGAGGTACGTTAGGCCTAGGAAATTGATTAATGGACAAAATTTATAAAAACTTCGTAAATTCACGAAGTTGAGGAAATAAAACTAAAACATACTACTGCATTCAGTTTAATTTTAGATGGCGAGGGTCGCGGTTTAATTAGAGATTCACAATATGCAAAATCATATTATAAATCTGTGCTTAGGATGTGTATAAGCGCAATATTGTGTATTTCCAATTGTATTCATTCTTTTAAGAGAGTATTAATTGAATATTATTATTATTATTAATTGAATTTTTTTTAACACTTACTTTTAATTTAATAATATTTTCTTGAATATAGATTATTAATCTTATGTTTTGTTTTTGACAGTTAATGTTCTTTAGGGGTTGTTTCATTTATATATATATTAAGTATTTCTGATCCCTCGTCGTCGATTGTTCGTCCGAAAGATTAGAGCCACATAATTTGCTAACCTCGTTTACGTTGCACATTTTAATAATTAATGTCTTTGTGTGCTGGGTATTTTAAAATATTTCTGAAACCGTTTATGAAACAAATCGTATTGTGTATCTTTTCTGAGTATAGTTACATTTTTATTATTCACCTTTAAAATTTCGGGTATTCGTCCTATTAATGCTTTCTAATTAATTAAACAGATTCTCGAAGTATGTTCATTATTTTACGGATTTTGTAAAATGTGTTTACAAACCTGCTTTTCATATATGTTGATTCTTTTACTTGATAAGTAGAAATTGTCCTTTCATTTCACCCGTGATCAATTTAAAAAAAAAAAAAAAGTGCTAATGATATAGTATATAGTTTCCAAATATAACAAGGTAAATCTGTTGTTGAATATTGTTATGGCATTATCATGTTGGATTTAAAAAGGATGTAGAAAAAATATTTAATGCTCTAACTTTAACCTTACTTAACTTGCTTTAACCTACAAGTTTAAAAACTAAGGAAATAGGAAGGTGATTATTTTCAACATTAGTTTTTAGGAACCATGTGATATATTAATACATATATAATTATCTACAATAAACAATTACAAAATTCCATTTTCATTAATCATATTTTATCTTGAAAATTTCGCCATGTTTATCATTATTTGAAAAATAATCTTAAAAATAATTTATGTTGTTTACTTGTTTAAATGACTAATTTAAAATTCATGATTCCCTTCTGGGCAAAGCTCAAATCAGTTTCTACCTGTGTTTGTACAGTGTGCCAGTATAAAGTACTGCTGAAAGCAGTAAGGACCCAAATCTAGATTTTTACTGATTACAATAGATTTAAAAAAAAAAAAAAAAAGATTATACAGATTTCAATGAAATTTATATATTAACCCTTTGCCCGGAACATCGGTCTCACAGACTGCTATTTTTAGAAAAAGGTACTGAATGTATTTAGCGAAATTTCGTGATAAATTATGAATTCTTGCAGCCATAACTTTACTTTCTCAATCATGACGTATTATTGGGACGACAGGGTATATTATATGGTTGATTGGATTTAATACCGCATTAGTACTGCACAATGGGTAATTGGCGACGGTCTGGGACGCACCCCTAAGGATGGTCTGGAGACATGCCATCATAATTTTGATCCTCACCCGCTTAGGTGAACCCCAGAGCTATAATTTGGTATATTATATGATTGAATCATCTGGTTTCTGAAATTATTCTTTTTTAATATGATTATAGCGACCAGTTTAGAGTACTTTTATAGATACAAAGCATGAAAATTATTAGAAGCATGCAATCCTAACAATGTGAAATTGCCAAATATGCTTTATTTTGATAATTTTTTGAGGTCACTGTAATTCATTTCAGCCGAT
The DNA here is from genome assembly GCA_963930645.1 of Salticus scenicus. Taxonomy (NCBI): domain Eukaryota; kingdom Metazoa; phylum Arthropoda; class Arachnida; order Araneae; family Salticidae; genus Salticus; species Salticus scenicus. The sequence continues at coordinate 267,018,877 of OZ005651.1, read as the reverse complement.
TAATTTTTTCACTTTCTGGTGTTTTAGGAAGAGTAGAATCACATATATTTTTTGAAGACAACACCTTTTGACTGTTTCCTTATAAGTAATATCAATGTTTTGTACTTCAGCTCATTAGGTATTTTATTTTTTTTTTCAGATTTTATCTGTAAGGAAAGCCTGACCAGTTGAAGAATAAAGAGAATTTCTAATTTATTAAGTGGGCTTTCTCTGAATGAGAACCGATTTGTTATGTTAGTTTCGATGTATTGACACAACAAATTAGGTTCTTTTTCGGATTTATATATAATGTGTCTGCTCCCCTAAAGAATATGTTTTCAAGAATTGAGGGAAAATGACTAAAGATAATCAATTACCATGTAGCTGGATAGTGTTCAAAAGGACCTGAAGCTGAATGCGGGTTATTGCACTGGTCAGCTTTGGTATATAACAAACAGAAGTGCTTAAGAAGAAAAGGAATTGAGAAGACTAAGGATTGTCCTATTTATTTTTTGTAAGTATTTTACTTTTCAAGTTGTATAGTTTTTCATTACTCAATTATTTATCAGTTCTACACAAGAATCAGGTGAGTATTTTGAAATATGAATTTGTTTGAATTAATTTGATAATTTAAATATGAATTTATCTGTTTTTGTTTAAAAATTTTCCTGCATAGACTCTGTATGTCATTTTTTAATAATCATTTAATGAAACTTGCACATTTTTGTGATCAATTGTCAAATAAAATGTAACGTTCTTGTGGCTTGTTTCTAAAATATAGAAATATTTCATTGCTGATCAAAATAAATTATATTTACGGCAGTCTTGGCACGAGTACCTGGAAATGATATATATAGATTGTAGTGGTGCACTGAGTAGCACTTTGGTTGAGTACCGAGTAGTTGTAAGAAAGAATAATTGATGTACATATGAAGAATTTTGCACATCTTGAAATTAAAAAAAGGCTTTTTGAATACAAGATTAAGTTAAATGGCAAACAGCATGTTTTCATGAAATGTTTCAGAACTTTTGTAGTGTATATACTCAATTAGGTTCATTGTCATATTTGATACGTTCAGCTTAGTGGATTATTAAAAGTAAAACCATTATAACAGATAATTTCATTCTTTAGTATATAGTCTTTCTCAGATGCAAATAATTCTGAGATAATTCTTAGAGAATATAAAAGTTCCTATACACTCAGGCTTAATTTAAGATGCATGAAATTTACATGTGAAATGAGAACATTAAAATAAATATTTTATCATTTCAAACATGATAGACTTCATTAATCTTCAAATTCTAGAAGAGTATAAAAGATACTAGGTGGTTTTGGGCCATAATTTGCAAAACAAAATTGATTTTTAAAATATATTTTTAATAACATTTTTAGTGTATTTACCTTTTTCATAATTATTATTTTTTAAATTAAAAATCAATCTTTTCTTACAGTTTTAAAAGTGTCTTACTTTTATTTGCACAAATATGTAGCTAAAGTTTTATCTACTATATTAGTATTATATCAGGGTTCTTTTTCCTAAAATACTTTATTTTTGCCTGTTTTATAGATACAATTTTATGTACTAAGTTTTTATAAAACTAGAATGTTGTGGCCACCAAACGACTTTCTTCTATTTTTTCCTATGCAAATTCACTCAGTAAAAATAATTTATTAAAATCATTATTTAATAAAATTATCTTCCATGATAATGCAGTACGATTTCCATATTAGAGAAGTAGTAAACACTAAATATAAAAAAAAAATTCATTTTACTCTCGATATTACATTAAAAAACAATCGATAACTTTATTTTAAATTATCTCAGATAACCATTTGTTTTAAAGGTATTGGCGAGCTCTTTTGAAAGATACCAATCATGAAAATTTATTCTCCTCGAGGAGGGGCTTCCCCCCAGGGGGAGGGCGATGCTCCTACATATACAAAAAAAATTTCACAGTTGACTATCTCTATTATAAATAATTCTTGTAAATTTCATAATGATTATTAAGCAATAATTCTCTTTATGCACATTTATACAAAATTTTGTTCTATACCACCATGTTAAAAATTAAAAAAAAGCGGGATGGCAATGGAACCTGTAAGACACTTTTTACCAAAAGTTGATAGGCACTAATTAATATCAAGGTGTAACTATATACCAATTTGTATTACATTCTGTGCAGTAGTTCCTGAGATACAGTTGCCACAAAATTTTTGCCACACACACACAGACAGACATTTTCTAAAAATGGTCATATTGTGTTATACAACTCTCAAAACATGTAAATCCATCAAAAACCCGAGGTTGAAAATTTTTACGAATCCAATACTTTTTTCTATTGAATATAGAAGAAAGTAAAAATTTGCATATTACACACATACAAGATGGTTATACTTAAATTCCTGTAACTAAAAGGGATAAGCTGAGCTCATATCATGAATTGTCTCTATACCAAGTTTGGTGGCAACCTACTCGCCCATTTTAACTGCAGAAAGCTGTTTGCAGCAAAAGTTTAATGACTCTATATTTTCATATTTTTTTAGTTTAGTTATTAATAAACAACTCTTATGAATACATTTCTTCTAATAATACATAAAAATAATGAAATTTTTACAACCACTCAGTATTGGCCGAATACTTAGTCCAAATTTGGCCAAGTAACGAGTACTCGGTACAGCTCTAATAGATTGAATATTTATTTGTTTTATTAGTTAATTCATTTATTTCAAGTAAACAATACAATGTAAATATGATGACTTTAACCCTTGATATGCAGAGCCTAATTATTGCAAGGGCAAACGGGGCAGTTGCCCTGGGCCCCCACTTTAAGGGGGGGCCTCAAATCATACTCATTAATTTATTGTACTTTTTTTTTTTCTAACTCTTCTGATAAACATTTTTGTTGTAATGGAAATATAATTATTTTTTTCCCTAAGATTAAATAAAGGATTTCATTGTTATTAAACTGATTGGCTATTAAATTATAGGGTAAATAAAAATTATGTTACACATTTAAGATTCATTCTAAAAAATAAATAAATAAAATGTCAATTTATTTTAATTTAAGTATTATTTTTTGCATCATTTTATTGAAAACTCATAACATTCATGTGATTTATTGTTTTGTAAATTAGGGTGATTATTGAATAAATCTTTTTATTGTATTGGAAATGTAATTCCCTTTTTTTTTCCCTCCTTAAAATTAAATTAAGAATTTTATTGTTATGAAGCAGAATGACTATTAAATTATATAGTAAATAAAAATCATGTTACAGTTAACATTCATTCAAAAAAAAAAAAGTCAACTTATATCATTTTAATTACTATTTGCATCATTTTAATGAAAAGTCATAACATTTATTGTTTTGTAAAATACTCTACAATCATTCTATATTTTAAAAAGTTTTGAATATAAAACATTTCATCTGTAATAAAATCCAGTGCACTTTTATATAACAGTTTTTTATTCATGGTTAAGATTGACAAAAGGAGGGGGGAGGGGGCTTCATGCAAACAATAAATTGTTTAAATGTTGTTCTTTTATGTACTCAAAATTTTGAATGATATTTTATATATGTATATATATATATATATACACAAGTAGAGAAAATATGTTTTTTTAGCCTTTGAAACCATACTTATCGCTGAAAGCCAAAGCCAATGTTATTCTATGGGGAATTAATCGCCATTACAAACCTAACTAATACAGATTTTTTAATTCATTTTTCACATTAAGGAAATTCACAACTGTTAAACTCATTATCAAATTCTAAAAACTGATTTTTTTAAATTTTCTTTACAGTGAAACACTGATATATCATTCCCGCATTGATCATTTTATTTCTATGGTCCCTGCATAAATTGTATTTTAAAATATTAACCAAATCCGCATGTATCGTGATTCAAAAAGTCATTTTTCTGCATTCATCATTGTAAAATTTTCTCCTGACCTTGTAAAAAAAAATTTCTGAAGCTCAAGTTGTTCCATATGGCATACAAACTGGAATTACAGTTGGTTCTCTGTTTAACGACGCTCTACTTAACGACGATTTCTATTTAAAGACGATATTTCACAGTCCCTACCCCCTTTGCTGCAAAAATTTTCTATTTAAAGACGATGATGTTTCTATTTAACGACGATTTTTTCTTTATTTTCCCCTTGAAACTCTTATCTGTAATAGAGAAATTTCCTGTAGGAGAAAAAAAAATAACTTTCAACAAACACAGAAAGTTTTTTTCATACATACAATGTTGCAATCATAAAAGTGTTGCAGGGTTTACAAGAAAAAAGGGTGGGGGTTACTGTTTCTTGGAAAATCGAATAATGGAGCTGTGCGGGAGTGCAATCACTCTATTGTCCCTAACCACTTGTCATGTGACTTTCTGTAGCAGTTGCCTCCCATTCATTCTGATAAGGCGGTCTTTGCTTGTGCGTGTGTTTATGTTTAGAGACTTAGCGAGTGTGTTGTGTTGAAGTACGAAGTGAGCCGAACATTATGGCATCAAAGCGAAAGCATCTCAGTCTACACGAAAAGGTGAAAATTATTGTAGAATGGGAAAAAAGCATTGGAATGACGAAAGTGGAATTTGAAAAAAAATTTGAATTACCTGAGTCTACTCTCAAAGGCATTTTAGCAAGCAGAGAAAAAATTGTTGAATCAGCAGAAAAATTCTGTTTCGGATCCACATCCAAGTGTAAGAAAGAACCCAGCCATTAGACTTGGGTATCATTCCATTCGCAGCATGAAAATTAGAAAATTTACAATCTTGGAAGCAATGCACATGATAACATCAGCTTGGAAAGAAGGTTCTTCATCCACAATAAAAAAAACTGCTTTCGTAATGTCGGCATTCACAAAGAACTTGACGTAGAGCTGCAATGTATGGATGTAGAAATCAATGAAGAGGACATTACCCATGATCATGAAGAATGGAGAAGTGTTGTTTAAGGTGAGGATATTTCAATTGAAGATTTCTTCCATTGTGATGAATCAGTTTTAACAACAGACTATAGAAATGTACAACAAATTTATGAGGATTTAGTAAACTAAACTATAGTGTCAGACGAAGAAAGTGAAGTTGAAGAAACGGAAAATGAGATACCGCCACCATCTTACAAAGAGGCAACTTCGGCTGTAGATGTTCTCCGACGTTATATTGTCTCATCGAATGTGGAAGACGACACATTTAATATTTTAGACAATCTTGAAAAAAGAATAATGAAAACCAGGCCAGAGTTGAAGCAATCAACACATTTGATTTTTTTTTAAAGTTAATTTATTGCATTTTTTGTACCCATTTTTAATGTAATTTTTGAAAATAAAGTACAGTAATTGTAAAAAAAAAAAATAACATTTTTAAACACGCCAATTTATAGAGAAGTATACTAACAGTCCTAAGCCTGTAAAGTGTGAAGGAAAATGTTATGTACATAATTTTTTCACATATTCTGTTTAAGGACGTTCTCTACTTAACGACGATTTTTTACGGTCCCTTGAAAGTCGTTAAACGGAGAACGAACTGTACTTTTTTTCATCCTAAAATAACTCTTTTCCCCCATTCCCATTGAGGATCAAAATTGTGATGCTGTCTCGATCATTTTGCAATTTCCGCATGGCAGGAAATAAGCTCTTTAGTAATCCAGAAAATTGTTTTGTGAAATGCGGTTACATGTGAAAAATTGAATATCAAACAGAAGGGCAAGTAAATGATGCTAATAATGCTGATGAAGAGTGGTTGTGTGTAGCAGAGGATGCATCTGGAACAAAATTTAGTGATAATATTTGCATTAATCAAGATGCTGTGACATGCAGTATCTTTAAGCATAGAAGAAATGTGTGATTTCAAAAAATGAAAATAATGGCAAAGAAACAGGAGAAAATTTTCATGCCGATAACTCAATTATGGCATTTAACCATTTAATGTTCATTGATTTCGCCCAGAAACCAAACATTGCACTTTTTTTTTTTTTAGCATTTTTACAAAGTGTTAATAGAATATTAAACTCTTATTCACTCTCTTTGCACTGCATGGCAACACTACAGCAAAATCCAAAAAATGCTTGTTTCAGATGCAGCCAGATATAGAAGTCACTTTAATTTTCTAAAATTGTATCAATTTTAAAAATAAAGAAAAAATATTTATTTTAAACAATAGCACATGAACTTACTATAATTCTTCTGTTATAAATTGCAACTTTCAATTTTTTATATAAATAAACAGAACTGTCCAAAAAATTATGTAAAATGTTTAGGTCGAATTTCGCAAGGCATAAGATAAGAGTTGAAAATGAACATTTTCTGGTATATGAATATATATATATATATATAAGTACTATGTATGTGGGTATATATCTTTAATATAATTTTTTTCTTTTTAAATAATTTATATGTACTAAACATTTTGCAATTATGAATATAAAGTTTTTTTTTTTTCCTAGTAAAAGAATTAGTAAGTATAGTTAATTTTATGTGTAAATTTGTAAATAAAGTAAAGCCAGAGCTGTAGCAACAATGTTTGTCTAGGCGCCTGGTGCTGTTACACTGCTTAACCCCTTCCACTCCAGGGACGTACGTGCGTACGTCCTAGTGTTAATGGCCATTAATACCATGGACGTACGTGCATACGTCCAAAGAAAGTATACGATACTATTTCAAAATTATAATCTGGTATTTCAGACATTTACACTACAGCTAGCCTGGAGTGGAAGGGGTTAAAAACACACTTGCTTCTTTTCTGAATAAATCCTTATTTGAATTTCTTAATAAGTAAGTCAAAATATAAATGTTTTAGATTTCTAAAATATCTGATTTATTCTCTACAACTTTTATATTAGTCTATTTAAGGAGAAAAAATAGCCCGTTACCGTTCATTGGTTTCACTGTGAAACCATAAATTTCTAGAAAATAAAAAATGCTATTTTTTTTTTTTTTCCATTTGTATATTTATGATCAGTAATGCGTCTAAAAGTCATTTTTTTAAATTTATTTCACAGTTTTCAAAAGGAATTATGTAATGAACTTTAAAGGGTTAAAAATGCATGAAGTTTTATATAACTACATGAAATTATAGAAAATGAGCAGAAAAATGTTGCAAATCTGGATAAATTCATGTTTAATTTATTAAAAAAAAAAAAAACAGACATAAAATTTTTGATTTTTAAAAATAAATTTTACTTAATGTTCTACAACATTGATTTATTTCTTTGACAGTTTGGAAAGTAACAAATTAGTTTTTATTAGTAGTATACTGTATACATTGTATGTATTAATTCATAAGCATTGTTTTCTTCATGTTTTGACTATAACCCATATTCGTCATTTTCCCACTTTAATCTTTTTTTTTTTTTTCTTAAACACATCTCGTGGAAAACAATGGTTCGAGGTTCTACTGTATATACATAAAATGCAAAATTTCCCTCAGTAAAACTTCACATTTTACAGCTTCAAAATAAATATTAAAATTTTTAAAAAATCAATTTCCAATTTAACAGATGAATTTTCTAAGTTTGAAAGTAAATAAATTAGTTAGTGGGTTATAATTTGGATTATTACAGTGGCGGTCTGTCATGACTTCATCATCAATGACAATACTATATAGAAGTGTTTTCAGGCTCCTATCTCCTCAGGGGTAGGTTGTAGGGGCAAACAAAAAAACCATATGTATAAAACTATCTTATGTGGCACAGGATTTAGCCGTATTAACATAACGTCGAGTGGCAACAATTAATCAATTGTTATTTTCTTTTATTAAAGATTTAAAAGTGTGCAAATATTATGGTGTGTTACTCACACGACTTTCTCCTACCCTACATTGCAATACTATAAAGGTAGATATTTTGTGTTTTTAGTTCACATTTCAATAAAACTGTGTTCTTTAATTTTTTAAAAGTATAATTTTTTTTAACATGCTTTTATTAACTTGACATGATGAAACTATTAATGTATGTAACAGAATCTTGCTATTCAATTTTCAGCCACTTCTGTTCATTCGACTGACCTGAAATTTTGCACACGACTTCATCATCCATGACAATACTATATACAAGTGTTTCCAGGCTCCTATCTCCTCAGGGGTAGGTCCTAGGGATAAACAAAAAACCCCATAAGTATAACACTCTATCTTGTGTGGCACAGGATTTAGCCGTATTAGCATAATGTCGAGTGGCAACAATTAATGAATTGTTATTTTCTTTTATTGAAGATTTAAAAGTGCAAATATTATGGTGTGTTACTCACACGACTTTCTACTACCGTACATTGTAATACTATAAAGGTAGATATTTTGTGTTTTTAGTTCACATTTCAATAAAAGCATGTTCTTTAATTTTTTAAAAGTATAATCTTATTTAAAAGTTAATTAAAAAGGTAAAACTCTAAAAATGTATTAAAACATTAAAAACCTCTTAAAATTACCCAGTACTAGCACTTTCTGCCACTAACCGCAGACTTCTTCAGGTACGCTTTGGTGAACTTGTGCACTATGCGGTCTTGTCATCTGTTTTCTCCTTCCACTCTCCTCCAGCACGGCACGCCATTCGGCAGCTATTTCTATTGGATCTGTGTTGCATGAGTCGTGGTTCGCTAAAATTTCGACGGCTTCGTGTTTTTATGCGTAGAAATAATTATTATAATGAGCTATTTTGTTAAAGTTTTTATTATTTAATATGTATCCACATTACATTAATCATGACTTTCTAAATTTCAATATAACTTCTTATAGATTGGTCTATTAAGGTCTATTTTATTTATTTTTTAAGATATGAAACATGAATATAACATTTGAAATACAGTAGGGAACCAATTATCCAGAATGGTTTTTACAAGACTATTCTGGATAACTGGTTGCTCATCAAAGCAAGCCTTATCAATCAGAATTTTAGAATGCATGTGGATCTCATTTAAAATAAATATTTTAAATCAAAAAATTAACATTTTTTATCAGTTAATCAAATTTAAATACTTAATTAACATGAATTTAAAAAAAAAAATAATATATATATATATATATATATAAATTATATATATTTAAAAAAATGTTTAATAAAGATAAATTTTTAATCAAAAAAAAAAAAAAAAAAAAAAAATCTTTGAAACTTAATTTTACATAAAAATCAATATGCCCAAATCCAAGTGTTTTTAAACATGATTAACCAATGATTTTAAAACATTGAATATTACTAAAGATTAGAAAATTAAGACCTGGTTTTACAGGCTTTTCTTTTTATTTCTTATGAAAATTCATGTTTGTCCATGAAAGTGCAAAATATTCATAAATTTTTAAAGGTTATTTGATTTTAATTATTACCTCTCTTCCCCTAAATGAATAAATAAATAAAATAATAAAATAAATTCAGTGCAAGACCAATTATTTCCATTTCACTCAATCCTTTCCAAATAAATAAAATCGTCACCTTCATAATATTGTGTAGTGGCGCCATATATTGACATTTTTCAGAACTAAAAGCTATCGTATCAATTTATATTTTATACCTTTAACTTATACCCCTACCAAATACATACTGCTTTTAAATAAACATAACAAAATTAAATGGAATTATTATTAAATATTTCTTTAATTTTTAATTGTTTGAGATTACAATGCTAAAGCCTTATTTAAAAAAAAAAGTTTCTGCTATTTTTTTTTTTTTTTTTTTTTTAATGCATTAGAAGTTAGTTGTTTGAAAAAACAGTTCCATACTGTATATTCTTTCTAATCAATATATTTCTATCCATAGTATATTTTACTGCAAAAATATGAACACTGAGTACACACTTAGGAAATATGTAACATACAAATTATGAAAGAAACGCCCACTGACAGAGTTACAGATTTTCAAATGACTTGAATCTACGTCAGCAATCTCAAAAAGGTTAATTAAGAAATTATATTTTCATAGAAATTATAAAACGAATCGTACAATTCCAAAGAGTTCAATTGACCCAAAACTGGCAATGCGATTAAAATTGTTTTATATTGTTAATATTTACTTCATGAACCCATACAATAATTTATCCAAAAAGATTTAGTTTATGCGTCGTTGTATGCATATATATATATTTTTTTATTTCATTTCATATATCATGTTACACCTACGAAAGAAATTTTAAGCTTTATTGGTGATCAGTATAGCCATAATAGACATTTTTACTTGAAAAATATTGCACTTTTTTCAGAGAGTATTGTTTGGACCAATCGTAAGGGTAACATATTTAAATAGGCCTAAAATTATCTAAAAAAGTGCTGAAGTATATACATATCTAAAAAACTGAATTCAGGATAATTAAGGAACTGGAAAATTTTTAATGTTTTTTTATTAATTTTTATAACTCTTCTTTTCTTGAAAGATTTCCGGTGTGAAACATTAAAATTTTTCCTATTTCTTATAGGATCTTAATTTTATTTTTCTACATTTACAGATAACCCCCTAACACATTTTTGATTATAACTCTATGACTACTAAAGAGAAAGTACACAAACAGTATACTTTTCCACACTGCCGGACTCTCAGAAATTCGAATATGAAGTCAAAATTGGGTGTTGCTATTGAAAAAAAATCAAAGTTGGTGCTCATTTCATTATGTAGATGACCCCTAATCCAAAATTTGACATTTTCAGAAAGTGCATTTACTTTCCTGTTGAATTATGTCTATTAGATGTTCATGCGTCAATTAATAACGTAATTACAGCAGGTGTTGTGCCCCCCCCCCCCCGACTGCACAAGTAAACAAAACTATTCAAAGAAAAATATGAATAATTATTAAATTCAAAAAGAAATTAATAAACAAAACATAGCTTTAATGTTTTAAACATGTAGGTATACAGCTAGAAAGTTATAATTTTTAATGACTGTTAAAATACATGTATAATGATTGAATAATGTATATAAATAAGTTGTCTGTGTATGTAGTGTAGCTCTCAGAGACCCTCCACATATCACTGCCAACAGCTGAATCCCATTTTATTATCATACAGGAAAAATTGCTATGAGAATTAATGATTTTTTTTTTATTCTGATTTTATTATCAAAAATTCTAGAATAATTAAATTTGCCTTGTTTTTCCCCAAATTTATTTCTTGATTTTTTACTGATTTCATTTTGAAGTTATAAAGTGGAAAAAACTGAACAAAGTTTTTTTTTTTTTTTTTTGCCCTTTATTACTTCAAAATGAAACATAAAAGTTTTTGAAAAACAAGAACGAATTTAATAATTATGAATTTTCTGCAAAAAATAATAATAATAAATAAATAAAATAAAAATAAATGTAAATAAATAGATAATGAGTAATTCTCGTATAACAAATTTCTCCATAGACTAATATACGGTTTGGCTGCCAGTGACAGAGAAATCTTACAAGATAATTAGGAAGGTATGGCTCGGACTATAAGGTTTATTTCATTAAAATTCTTTTGATTTTTATTTATTTTTACTTTTTTTGGTTTTCTAAACATAACTTGAACACAAAATCATATTTTGTAGTATTGGATAATGAATGTAATCCTCTATACAGAAAATAAATAAAATAATATGGAAGTTTGAGAAGATTTTTTATTTATTTATTTTTTAAACTTTAAATGTAACACCCATTATGATATTTTTCAAGTACAGTTCAATTTTAGGTATTTCAAACAAATAAAGAAATATTGAGTTTTTTTAACTGAACCAATTATGACATTCTTTTATCTATTACACTTCCTTAAATTTTATTAAAAATCAAGCTCTTTATTTTTTCAGGCAATAAATTGTATTTCCTGTTTACATAATAAACTATTTATTTCTTTTTTTCCACTTTAGAAATTAGCTTTAAAAAATGATTTAACTCGATCAGGTTATCACTTTTTTTTTTTTTTTTTTTTGCATCTTGTCAGTTTATCATGGATTGTTGAAAACCCGAGCAATGTAAGAACGCGTAATTTTTAATGAAAAAAAATCTGATAAAATTCATTTCTACTTTAAGGGAAAACAATGAATATTGCAAAAAAATTAAATAGTTTATTTTTCATCAGAAATACATCCATTTCCATAAAATGCAGCAATTTACTAAACAATTTATACCTTTTGAACAAACTGAGATATTTGAAAAATTCAAATTGCATAATAAAATTTAAGAATGGTATTTTTACAGAAAAAATAATCATGGACAGAATGGATAGATATTTCTTCTATATGTGAATTCTGAGGGATGAGACAAAAGAAAAAATGCTCGGGTCTCCAATCCCACGATAACCCACTCGGGTTTTTTCGTTGCGGGCCCACTTGAAAAACCCCACTATTTTATAAAGTGTTTTTTTTTTTTTTTTTTTTTTTTTTAATTTACTGTACAATTCAATAACTTTTACTACAGACACAAAAATGATAATAATTATTTAGATTATAATAGTTACTGTCATTACCAGACCAGGGCCTGAATGTTCATGACATTGTGCTTTTAGAACAATTTTGCACTTTTAGATCATTTCTTAAAGATATATTTAGGGAATTTTTTTAAATTTTAAGTCATTTGTGTATGTATATATTAAAAATTTAAATTGTATAAGGATTTCAAATTATCAAACTTTAAAATTACAAATTTTTGAAGAAGAAAACAAAGACTAATTCCTTTTCAGTCAATTTAAAAAATAATTTTTGCATTGTCCATAAAAAATTAAAAGAAATCAGATTTTCTACTTTATATATTTTATGAATTTCATTTGAAAATTTGTTAGTTTGAAGTAATTAAACTTGATGTATAAACCAGGGTGCGATTTAAACAGTATCGCGTCGCAGTTTACTACTCAAATTTGCCTTAATTGCGATAGAAAAGTTTATTTGCATTGTGTAGGCTTTTTTTTTTTTTTTTTTCCACCTGCTCTCCCATTTAATATTTATCTTATTTTTCTTTCTGTGTGTGAATGTACATTTGTGAGTTTTTGTGGACACATTATAAACTCCAGATCTGGTTTAAGTTCCTAGTTTTCTATGTATTTCATATGTTTTTACTTAGAATATGTTACTCCAAGTTAAAATAAGTGTTTTGTATCATAATGTAATATGTTGTTTACCTTTTCTTTATTGTGTTATGGTTGAATAGTTGCTGGCTAAAAATAGCTTGTTATTGTTAAACAAGAGGTGAAAAGTGTTAAAAAAGTATTTTAAATACTACATATAATTATGCTTATAAGTTTTTAATTTTTCAAACAAAAATGCATCTATTGACAAATTATATTTAATAATATGTGTATATGTAATAATTAAGTATAACAGCTTTTTTAATAATTTGAATGAAATCTAATTGCAGTTGTATAGTATTAGTACAGTAAAGCACCGTTTATATGTCTTTCAAGGGACTGACGTATAAATGAAAAGACATATAATCGAAATTTTAATAACAACACTTTGATTACTTAAAATTGAATGTCACTTAAGCAAAATTCATATGAAAATACTAATTAATAAAATTTCTTAAGTTAATAAATGTATATTATACTTTTTTTAAAGACAATTTAAAAAAAAAAAAGATTTATTATAAAAAAAATGAGAAAAATCATACTATTAATGCTTGACTTGGTACTAATTACATATATTGAGTAATATATTGCATTTCTTAAGAACTATATGAACATATTTTGAATATTAATTATATATATTGCGTATATTTAATAATAAGCATATGATTTACTACAGGGCCCGAAATTTCAACTTAAAATACACTCGCTGAAAAAAAAGTTACTCGCCACAAAAAATGATCTACTTGCTCCATTTATTTATTTTATTTTGTGTGTGTGTGTGTGTGTGTTACTTTTATACAGTTACATAAAAAAAGATGGCAGACATTTTTTTCAAATTAAAATCATAATTATAAAAGAAAAAGTAAAATTGGCAAATAAAAAATTTAAATTAATATTCGGCAGATGAAGCGATTTGTTTTAACGAACAGTCATTCTTTATCAACATTTTATAAAAGTTCTCACAAGTAGGTATAACCTTTATTAGTCTTACAAGGAAACATTCAAAAGGTGATGGCTTCAAAAAATATTGAAAAAAATATATATGTGATTCTACTCTTCACAAAACACCAGAAAGTGAAAAAATTATCGACTGAAAGGAATTACAGTGACCATAAAAAAATATCAAAATTAAGCATATTTGGCGATTTTACACTGTTAGGTGATTGATTTTGCGTACTTGGGGGAGAAGCAAAACACTGTGCTGTTTGTACACGGCAATCTCTGTGCTAGCGAACTTATTGCCTAACAGCACTAAATTGCCAAAAATGCTTAGTTTTGATAATTTTTGTGGTCGTTGTAATTCATTTCAGCCGATAATTTTTTCACTTTCTTGTGTTTTATGAAGAGTAGAATCATATATATATATTTTCATTATTTTTGGAAAATGACACCTTTTGAATGTTTCTGTGTTAGTTGTTAATAAGTTTTTAAAGTAGGTATGTAGAGGGAATTTTTTTCACATGTCTACATTTCGTTTATTGAAGAAAGCAGTCGCTTTGTGAGAGCGTTTTTGCCAGGAGGACATCAAATGAATTCAACTAAATTTTCCATATTTTTGTGAGGTGGTGGTATGTGAGGTTTTATGAGGTGAGGTTACAATTGGCTTTAATGATAACACTATTATCATTAAAGCAATTGTCTGCACTAGGGTTCTAGGCCTGAGTAGGAGAAACCACCATAGGGTCTTTCTAAGAGGTCCTAGCCCATAGTCACACTAGTTTCGGAGAAAATCATGAAAACTCCTAACGGCTAAGCCAACGAGCGGGACCGGGTATCGAACACAGCGACTTTCGTGTACCAGCTCAAGAACAGAACCTCTCGATCACTGGTAGGCGTATTTTAATGAGGAATATTATGTATGCAAAAGTGAGAACACAGGTCAATTCACCACGTATCAACCGGAACACCACCTTCTTAATGATTTCATGACAATTTCAACAGTGATTTCGTGTTCTGGATCAAAGAACTGTACAAATATAGGGAATATTCTTATTTCTTTCAGATTCAAAGAATCTGAATTGACATAAACCATAATATGCTTCAGCAAGTTTATTAGAAAGTTGTTCTTTTGCGAACCTAACGCCGAAAAATTTTAGTGCTCATCGTTCAATACAGCGAACAGACAATTGAGCTTCCCAGTTTTGTGAAATTTTTGAAATTAAGGGCTAAATCCTTTTCATTTGGAAAAGAGGGCAGAAGATAAAAAATATTTAAAAGAAAAAAAAAAAAGACTTTTAATCCTGTAATGTTTTTTCGTTTATGAGGACAGAGCGAGAAAAAAGAAGACTGTCCTCTTAAAAAGCGAATGTCTAGTCACCTTACCTAAGATTAGCCTGATTTTACATTTTTAAATCGATATATACAATTTTTTTTTTCTTTGGTAGCACCATATACTATAAAAATTCTATCAATATTTAGACCGAAATTTTACTCGCCACAGTAAAATTTTCACTCACCAATGGCAAGCTGGCGAGCGGAAATTTCGCACCCTGATTTACTATGTCCATTCCCTGCAGATAGTTATTTAATAACATTAAAAATCTTTAATATTCATTTGATTTGCTGCTTATATACGAGTATTAAAAATTCTACTGTAAATTCAATTGCTTCTTTGATCAGTAGGGTGACTTGGGGCAATTATGGCAATGGGCTATAATTTCTAGGTACTTCAGTCTTATAGCTAAATTGTGTAGAATGTTTTATTTTTGTATAACATCTACACAATGCAAGCATAATTTTTAAAAAACGTTGAATTTAGAAGCTGTTTATCAGCAATAAAAAAAATTGTTTTCACCTGCCAATGGCAGGTTTCATTCTTTGCATTAACTTTTTAGCTTTTTTTTTTTTTTTTTAATTTTAGTTGATGTAGGTGTTTTTACCATGATAATAAAACACAATAAATAAATAAATAAAATTAGTTATTACAATAATTAATATGAATTACCAAGGGTGTTATAATTGAACCATTTTATTATGCTCTGGGGCAGTTATGGCAGATAAACTGAGGCAATTATGGCAGCGTCCCCTTCTTCAAGAATATAAAAACTGAAGAATAAATTGTATCAAAATAATACTTATTGAGATTCAGTTTGAGGTCAGCTCAATTTATGTCTTTGTAAGCACTTATAATATGGGGGTTGGGGGGTAAAATATAGTTAAAAACATTTCTTATATTTCAAATATATTTGTAAATTCAAGTATATTTGTAAAATTATATTTGTAAATGGACATGGACCATTACTTTAGCTTATTTAAAACAAAGCATAATTCAAATAAATTTAATAAGTTACCTTATTTTTCCTTCATTATTTGTGAGCTGCTTTCGGTCTGGGGCCCCAAACCTTCCTCAGACGTTGCTCGAGTGGTAAGTGTTTTCTTTTCTTGATTTTCTTCCTCACCTGTAATCAGGCGGCGCCACTGGGTGTCTATTCCGATTCTCGATTCATGGTCATTAATCGAATTAGGTTCATTAATGATCTCGACGATTTCGCGGTAGTAAGCATAGGTGGAGTTATCATAATTAGCTAATTTTTTGACGTCATCGAACTGGATGTTTATTCTGTTTTCGCGGTAGCTTTTTGATAGCGTGGTAGTATTTCTGTCGTATTTTAAATCATTTTGGTGCTCTTTAATCCGTGTTCTTATTTTCCTTTTTGTTACTCCCACATAACAACCCGTTTCTCCGTTGTTGTGTTTAAGGGGGATTTTATAAATTCCGGCGGTTTCCTGACGTAAAAAAATTAGCTAATTATAATAGCTCCACCTATGCTTACTACCGCGAAACCGTCGAGATCATTAATGAACCTAATTCGATTAATGACCATGAATCGAGAATCGGAATAGACACCCAGTGGCGCCGCCTGATTACAGGTGAGGAAGAAAATCAAGAAAAGAAAACACTTACTACTCGAGCAATGTCTGAGGAAGGTTTGGGGCCCCAGACCGAAAGCAGCTCACAAATAATGAAGCAAAAATAAGGTAACTTATTAAATTTATTTGCACATGGACCATTTACAATAAAACAAAGTGAAGACACAGGGAAAATATACGAATTTGTTTTTAAGTACAGAGGAACTTTTCCCAGTCTCAAATTTTTATTAAGAATTCACTAGTTATGCTGTGTCTTAATGTAGCTGACTCACATTTATATTTTCCAAAGTATGTAGAGATTGTACCTAAATGTTTTAAATAAATTGTGATTGAAGAATATTTAAGCTTACTTGCGAGTTTTTATTAAATTGTTCTTATCTGGTTGAGTAGAATAATTTCTTTCTTTAACTGCTGCTTGTACTGTCTGGCATTTTTATTCATAACTTCCTCATAAATGGAGCTAGAAAACATTTTAAAACATCCTTTTAAGCAGTTAAAAGAGGCTTATACCATGATAGTTATAGGATCAGCACAATATAAATAAAAAAGAAACTAAGGGACTTTGATATAATTGCCCCAGGGTTGGGGCAATTCTGGAAGTTCGGTGTTCAAAAAATTATTCTCTGACTCCTCTTACAAGAATTAAAGATTTTCTTCTTAATTCATACAAATAATAGAGAAATAACATAGAATTGCTATAGTGTTTGTCAAAATGAAAAAAATGTATAATATTTTTTTATATAAGCAGTTAAAGTTAAGGTTTACGTTTACCTGCCATAGTTGCCCCACTTCACTCTATTCTTCGATCTTTCCTGTGCTCCTCCATTTAAGATACTTTCTAGGAAAAGTCCATCTTATTTAGAATGGAAAATAATAACAAGTCAAGAAATTTTACGAATTTTAGTAAAGTGGAAAAGACCGTATAACTGATATTAGCAGCATATAAATAAACGAAGAATTTTTGCATTAGAATGAATAGGAGTGAATCAGGACTTCACTAAAAGGACGTATAAATGTAAAAGACATATAAACGATAGACGTATAAATAATGCTTTACTATATATGAAACAATACTAATGATAAATAGTTATGAATCACTAGACTTTTAAATAAGTGTAAGTTTTTTCCTGTGATCACATCTAAAGCTGACCAATTTAGGTATAACATTTAAAATGATATCAAGATTTAAAAGTTTACAGAAAAAAACCAGTTATACCCAGGTTTTTTCAAACCTTGACTGTAGGACTTGAGGAATGTAAAATATAAATAAATAAAAATAAAATTTTGGAAAATTTCTGAAAATTTTAACAGTGCAACACTGTTATGTAGTGTAGAGGGTCAATAATTAAAAGTGTTTTATGAAAATCTATTTTTTTTTTTTTTTTGTAAAGGGCATATAAAAAGAATTTTAGAATATTTAAAGCACAATTATTTAATATTTAAAATTTCTTTATAACTTAATTATAAAAAGACTTTAGAAAATTTAAAATTAAAATTTTAAAATTTTGATTTTAATGAATACTAAATAATAATTTAATTTTTTAAATTATCTTATTATGAATGATATACTTAATGTAAAAAAAAAAAAAAAAAAAAAATGAAGAAAGAAAAATATTCCTGAAAACTCTGAAAAAACCCGAAAATACAGTCGGCAGCAAAAGTATCCAATATAGCAAAAGTAACTAGCAATAATCCCTGTCTAAAATAAGTACACTTAATGCTTTGTTAAATAAATACTTGTTGAGTCATGTTCTTAGTCAGTCTAAGAACATGATTCGACAAGGATTCATTTAACAAAACAGTATTAAGTGTACTTTTTTGATATCAGAATTATTGCTTAGTGCTCAGTACAGACTGTACTCTGAAAAAACCCTGATTAAACCCACTGGGTTTGGTTTCTTCTAAAAAAAAACCCAGGTTTTTTCCAACCCTACTTTAAAGAGACAAAAAGCTTAATAATGAACTTGTTCAATCTGATCCTGTCAATGGGATGATGGCCTTCAACTAATTACAGTTTATTTTGGTAATTGATTAACCAGGTTATTTGTTCAAGCATGGTGATTTCTAAGCCCTTTTTCATTAAAAACATACCACAGTTCAATATGAAATAAAAAAAAAATTCTTTACTTTACAATTTGTCAATGGGATGTCAAATTTGATGCAGTATTAAAACTAATAATTTTTTTAACAAAATCTATATATTTGTTTTTATTTCAATATGTATAACAACTACATCTCATTTTAACCAATAAGATTCATATATTTTCATAATTACAGTCTATTAATTTTCATTGCATTAAAAATTCATCAATGGGGCGACTTTAAATGCAATGACAGAATATTAATTGCTAAATTAAACAAAAATAGATTGAAAAATGTAACAAATTTGTTTAGATTAATGAGTTTGACTTTAAAATTAATCGTTCTTCATCCAATATTTTTGCAAACAGAAGTTTCCAACTGGCATTTTATCCTTTGTTTTCTTCCAAAATATTCTTAAACAGCAGTGGTGGATTTAAGGGGGGGAGGGGGGCAAAAAAAAAACACTGACATTCACAACTGAATATTGCAATTGTAAATTTTTTATTGGTCTAGAATAACACTTTGAAAAATCTTTGCCCCCCCCCCCCCCCCCAAAGTCAAGTTCTGGATCTGCCACTGTCAAACAGGAAATTTATTTACAAAATACAGCTCAAATATTCATACTACAGAAATTTTTATTCATAAAGGTTACCAAAAATAACTTTAAATATGCTGTGCAAGTTAATTTTAGTTTTTGAAATTTTTAATATCCATTTTGGCTTATTCAAAAAAAAAAAAATTGGGAAATGCTTAGAAAATTTGAATGAATTACAAATCAGTCAGTTTCACTATCGATATTCAGCATAGAAAAACAGCAGTAAGACTGTGTAAAACAGTAAAAAAAAAAAAAAAACTTTATCCAGGAGCAAGGACAGTGTTTGAATAGGCAACTATTTTAGATTTTATTATCTTTTTAAGCAGTTTTTTTTTTTTTTATACTGATACTGAACACTGTATTTTAAGAAATGGTGCTTTGGAAACTGGAAAGAATTCAACTAAATGGTCAATTCATCTTACATTTGTGTACTTTTTTGTAAAGATTGTAGACTATGTATCGAATATTGCTGGTTAGTAAAAAAAAAAATCCTTGGCTGGAAAAAAATTTCCATTGCTGACTATGATTGAAATATTTCTTAATACAGCACATGTACATCTTACGTTTTATTAGTTTGTACTTTCTTAAAGCAAACAAGCTAGACCATATTCTCCAAACATTTTTGATGAAAAACTTAATAATCTTCTTTACTAAATTTTGAACAGAACAGAGTGAAAAAAAATATATATACACATATATATATATATTAACTTGGTGCTTGTGATGACAAAGATATAAGAAGAAAAGACTTAACTACTAAATTCTAACACTGAAATATAAAAAATGACAAATTTGATTCATAATTATTCATCTTCAAATTCATCTCGCAAATGATCAAGTTTTATGTTTGAATTTTTTGATAGCTTCTCTTTCTCTGTTGTAGAATCTGATGTAACTTCATTACATGAAGTTGGTGACTGAACAAGATTCCTTTTTGAAGGCTTACGGAAAGAAATTTTACCATCATGTGGAACTGTTTCATTATAGTTACTTTCTTCTTTCTTTTTTCGCAATTCGTTCAGAAATTGAAATGCAACTGCAGCATTTTGTGTATCAGAGGTAAGAGGTATATCCTTTAGAGAATATTTACGCCAAACTCTAGTATTTTTATTTTTACGGATAAAGCTATCTTTTTTACTTCTACGCACTGGCATACATGGCATTTTGAAGATTTCAGTTTTAGATGTAGTTGGAATATTGTCAACTGAGACATCTTTAGCTTCCAATATTCGTTCGAATGACTGTTCGACTTCGTTCTTCACCATCCAAGTACTATGCTCATGTTCTAGTGAATTCAGTCCTTGAAATACTCCAGATGCTCTACGAGCAAATGTATTATTGGCTTTCAACTCAAATCTTTTATTGCCTGAAATAACAGGTAAAGATACTTCACCTAATTTGTCCAACTTCTTGTTTTGTTGTACATGTGAACTCATAACCATTTTGAATTTTCAATTTATGTTTACGATAAATTATGGTGTATTTAAACTATAAAATTTCCAAAGAATGTTCTGAAAAACGCTCTCAGTGACGAACTTGACAACCACTACTAACTAGTAGGTAGGTAGGTAGGTAAGTAACTGAGCTATGTGCTATGCCAAGACAGGCAGCTTGAGCTCGAAAGACACAATCAAGAGGAGAGGCCAGGGGAGTGCCATGGGGAGAACTAAAAGCAGCAGCCATGATGTTGTCATAGGAGAAATGGGTATTAACGTTTACCCCCACATTCAGATGTCCGCTGTTAAGGATCCTTAACTAAAGATCTTTAACGCAAAGTTAAAGATTTTTCCTTAAAAAGCAATTCAGACCGGCCAAGAATAAGGATCCTTAACGCCTACGTCACGATTTCGGACTATTTCGGCTTTCTTTACTTCCGTTTTATCTTCGGTAATCTTCAGGCTATAATATTGATTATACGACTGATAAGCCAATCAGAATACAGAATCGCATCATAAACATATCGAATAAATCTCGAATTTGAATAATAGTATAGTTTGTTGTTATTATTTACAATTTACAGATCGTAAATTTAGATTTTAGAAGAAAATTTTTAATATTATTTCTGTTGATACATTTTGTTACAAACATCTATTCATCTGAAATCATAGATAATTTATAATATTATATTCAGATTCCCGTGATTTTAAAACAACTTCGTTAAATAATACTTTAATAAATTATTATATATATGTTTTTTTTATTATAAATGTAGGATATTTTGGGGATAAAATATGCATATTATTGAAAAATTATTGGAGAAAAGACTCTAAAAATATACGTAGTAACGAGAACTGATGTATGATAGTTTTTTATGCAAATTGTTTATATGCGTCTGCGTTTTTTTCTCTTATAAAAAAATGTTTCTAAAACATGGTTTTATCTTTTCCAACAAGCAAAACAAACCCGTACCCAAAACAATTCAAAGGGGAAGATATATATATATTTGTTTTTATATCATTTAATAGTTCAAACTTATTATCTTTCCAACGATGTATCACACATGTTTATGTATGTAAAATGAATGTTAGAATTTATTTATTTTTATTTTTTTTCTAAGTGCACTTCATAACTTACTATTGTCAATTAAATCATTAAATGAGTTTTTATTAAAAACAGGATTTTTCAGCTTCATATTCCTATTTTTTAAATATCTATGAAACTTTAGAACAGATTTTTACTGACACTTATATTGCAATCAATATATAATGCATATTTTACATATACAGTAGGTAGCTGCCGCTTTATAAAATCACGTTTGTTTTCATCAAAATGATTTTATTAAGCGGCTAATTCTGATATCCAGTGAACATGCCTGAACTCAATAAAAGAAGAGTATTCATTACCTAAACATGGAAATTCTTCTTTGTCCTTCCATCTATCAACTAGACATCTGTAGAAATGGAGTTTTTGCTACTTATCATTCTTGTAAAATTTTCAACTTTTAAGGACAAAATTATGTAAAAGATGATGTAGAAGATATCAATTTTCTTTGACCTGGCATTCTTGTACCTATCTAGAAGTGCTGCGTTCATGACTCTTCTTATTCATTTTCGCTTGTGATTCACTCTTTGGTTTCATAAAATTTAGCACTAATATTTTTATGTTTCCATGAAGCAAACTGAGAAATTTCAAGATTCAATGTTGCCTTTCTTTGATTATACATTTGAAAAAAACATCATACTTTACCAAATCTTTACGCTTTACCTTCAAAATAAAAACTACCCGCTTGCATATCTTGCAGCTAACTTGCTTCAAAATAAGAACTAGAAACTCTATTTGAATATTTTAAAACAGAAAAAAAAATACTCATTGGCCATTCATATGAAGAATTCATTCCTTGAATTTATAACTGCAACACATGGCGGGGCATGTTTTTCTTTTATTTTTTCCGCCTATCTTTGTATTTATTTATTTTTTTTAGGCGTAAAATTTTCGACAAAGAGTAATAATGTGATGGCTTGCTATATTTTGTTTCCTTTTTTCTTTTCAAAGATCCAGTGAGAAAATATAATTTGTTGTTTAGCTTACATACAGTCGGCTGCAAAATTATTCGAGCACTAGGAATAATCCTTGCCAAAAAAAAAGTACACTCAATACAGCTTTGTTAAATAAATCCTTGTCGAGTCATGTTCTTAATCAGTCTAAGAACATGATTCGACAAGGATTTACATAGCAAAACAGTCTTAAGTGTACTTTTTAAATATAGGAATTATTGGCTAGTGCTCGAATAATTTTGCAGCCGACTGTACATGGTCATTTTTACTGTTGATCAGATTTTCTTTTGTGTTTATTAACTAGCGACAGCAGCAGTTTGTATTGATTTGATTCCGGACCCAGCAATTTGATCAGATTAAGCGGCTGATTTCATTAACCAGTGATTTTATAAAACGGCGGCTACTGTATTTTATCCATATTAATAAAATCAGTCTTTTGTCTGTAAATTTGTCAGAATCGAAAAATTTTGCGATATCTTCACGTTTCATGCACCATGAAGGCCGAAAATGACTTCAGAAAATTTTGCCTGTGTGTGTTATCGTGTCTGTATGTCGCTTTTTTTGTCCAGGCATCACTTGAGAACTGCTGGACAGAATTCAATGGCGCTTGCAGAAACTTAGATCTTTACCTAACTTAAAATTATGCTAGCAGGCTTTGCCCGCTGCGCTGGGCACTATATTTAAATGATTTCTTTGTAACTGAACATATTTCGATTGGCGACTATTTTCGTCACAGCTTTAGTATGGGACCTCCTTGGCAATATCAAACATTTTTTGAACTTCTCGAATCTGTACAACAAAACTATTATTAAAACAAATATTTTCGAAAACAGTCCAATAGCAGATGTTAATTCTTCGAATATTCTGGAAACAGTTGAAGCTGTTACTCGTACAGTATGTCATTATTCATTGAATGTTCTGGGACAGTCCAAAAAATAGTCACTTGTTCCACAGGAGTAAAGCAAATAACATCAAATACTCCAGAGCAAAAATTTTCGCTCACTCACGAAAAATGTTCATTCGCTTAGAGCTCAATCCCTAAAGTGCAATCACTCAGAATAGGTCTCTGAATCGCAGTGACTACATACTCTTTCGCAAAAATCAACTCACTCCTATTTATAACTTTTGGTGATGGGGTTTGGAGATGACTCCATCGAGAATCCCTTGGTAAGCTCAAGGTCTATGTTCCTGTGTATCGGAGAGCTTCGAAACTTCGGGAACCCTAAACTACCATTTTTCATCAAATTTGGTTGCCCACTCGCCAAGTTTGTCGCCAAAACTATGCTTCCCATTAAACATATCTTTATTTAGTTATTTAAATATTAATTTGAATTAATCAAATATTTCTACCCAACAGCGTGCAAGTGCAGTCACACACAGCAGCTCATTTATTTGTATGTTAAATTAGCATAGTGATTGGTATATAAAAAAATAAATAAATAACTAAACATTATCGTGCTACACAACTTTATTATGTCTCTCCCTTGGCGGCTTTTGAATTTTTGTCGCCATATTAGCGATTTTATATATATATATATATATATATATAATTTCTTGCATAAAAATAGAAAGCGTTTTATCGGACACCTTTTCGTTAATATATAAGAACACTTCATATTCTGTTTATTTTATTAATGGTTTTTAGGTTTAAAATAGTGCTTGCTAAAATAAATTTTCTATTTTTAAAACTGCACTTTTTTTTCTATAAAATTATCTACCTAGAAAAAAATAGATCATTTATGTGACTACTATTTCAGTTTATTTTTTTCGTTTTGTAATATTTTATAATTTTGTTGCGCTACCTAGATTAAAGTCGCTGTCGCTAAGTTAAATCTCTTGGCGGAAAATGTTCAGTGTACTTCAACGCAACAATTTAAAAAATCACCCAGGAGGATCTATAAATAAAACTGATGTTAATCTTATACTATTAAGTGAGCAATATTTGTATGTATATTTCACTGATCTCGAAAACGGTAGCTCGGACAGTCACGAGATTTAACACAAAGGTGCATCCCAAAGAGTCATTGTGCACATCGAAGTCAGATTTTCGAATTTTTGATTAGTTTTTTCTTAATTAATTAAAATGTGAAAATCATAACCTTCTAATTTCTGATAAAAAAAAAGCCATTTAAATTTTAACGTTTTATCCATAATTTAATTGTTGCCAATTTTTTTTTCGACAAAATAATAATAATAATTAAAAAATAAACGTACATTTATTTAAAACGAGGAAAATAAATCAGAAAGATTAGAAAATAAATTAGAAATATCACTCTCATCGTTACAAATAAGACACCAAATGAAAGGGAAAATTTTTGTAAATCTGATGCATTAAACAGCTTATCAATCGGATGATTAGTTTTTTCTTAATTAATTAAAATGTGAAAATAAAAACCTTCTAATTTCTGATAAATAAGACATTTAAATTTTAAAATTTTATCCATAATTTAATTGTTGCCATTCTTTTCGACAAAATAATAATTAAAAAAAAAAAAAAAAAAAAAAAAAAACGTACACTTATTTAAAATGAGGAAAATAAATCAGAAAGATTAGAAAATAAATTAGAAATATCAGTCGCATCGTTACAAATAAGATAGCAAATGAAAGGGAAATTTTTTTTAATCCGATGCATTAAACAGCTTATCAATCGGACAATTAGATTTTTTAAAATTAACTAAAGTATGAATTTTAGGTGGCAACAGCAGAAGATTGTATGGAAACCGTTAGGAGAAAAAAAATGAAAAATCTGCTTCACATTAAGTCACATGATTTTTAAAAGGGATTAAAAATTGCAGTTTTCAAATTCTTTTAAATTTTCTCTCAGGAACACAAAAATATAATATACAGCCTGTACCCCACAAGACCAACTTGCATTTCAAATTTCATCAATTATTTTGGTTAATAAACAAAAGTTATTTTTTTTTTCAAATTAAGTTTCATTCTATTTTCGAAAAGATTTATGTGATCATAGATATAATAATATATATAGATCTATCATCCCCATATTATCGTGCAAAGATTTTTGATGCCGGAAAAAAAGCTTTGGAATCAGCCATTAAGTGGTATTGAAGGAAAAAAAAAAGAAGAATGAATTTGAAACTATATCTGGGGCTTTTCATTCACCTTTAGTAAATAAATTATTCATGAATTTTATTTGCTAAAACATTCGTGCATATTCCCGTGTGTATTCACTCGGGGAAAGACTGCCATATTTTGGTAAAGCCGTCTTTTCCCGAGTGAAAAGGAATCACTTTTTTGTCCCCAATGATCAATCTATATATTATTACTATATCTATGTATGTGATACGATAGATTAATAATTTGGGTTTTTAAAAAATTTTTAAATAGATTATTTAAACTCTATGAACCATATTTTTATTTTATCAGCTTCATTAACAGATCCTGCTGGGCGATTTTTTAAATTTTGGTGTTGAAGTACACCGAATGTTTTTCGACAAGAAGTTTAATATAGCAACAGCCATTTTAATCTAAGTAGCGCATCAAATATATAAAAACATAAATGATTTATTTTTACACAAAATTTACAGAACAAATGCAGTTTTAAAGATAGGAAATTTATTTCAACAAGCACTATTTTAAACCTAAAAAGCATTAAAAATATTAGCAGAATATAAAGGATTCTTATGTATAAACAAAAAAGAGTCTGATAAAATTATTAGCAAAATAGTCTTCCCCTTTTCATACAAAAAAAAAAAAAAAAAATCCATCGCTAATATGGCGACAAAAATTCAAAAGCCGCCAATGGAACGACATAATAAAGTTGTGTAACACGATAATGTTTACCTATTTATTTATTTATTTATATAATAATCACTATGCTAATTTATTATTCAAACAAATGAACCTCTGTGTGTTACTGCACTCTCACGCTGTCGAACAGAAATATTTGAAAAATTCAAATTAATATTTAAATAAATAAATAAAAATATGTTTAATGGGAAATATATATAACCATAAAAAGATTAGTTGTCTAAAATATGGCAGAAATAGCGCTCACAGCATATTGTTACAAGGGATTAAGTCTTATTGTTACAATGGATTAAGTCTAAAATGGTGACAATAATTCAAAAGCCGCCAAAGAGAACTATATTAAGGCTGTACTATCAGGTTTACAACCCATGAATTATATATAAACACAAAAAATTAATTGTCTCATGCGACAGACGTAGCCGGTCACAGCATATTGTAATATTTGGCGTGAAATTGCTGTCATTTAATGGTTGATTGGATAAACAAAAAAAAAAAAAAACATATGAAATAACGGAAAAGCAAATATTATGTTGTCTAAACCCAGTTACGTTTGAGTCCAGTCCGAGTTACATGTGAACAACACGTATAGTGTTGTTCGCATGTAACTGGGATTCAAATATAAAAGGGAAACTCCAATTTTTTCGATACTATCTATTTCGAAACTGTTATATAATAAGCACCTAAATGGAAGCTCATTGGTAAACTATTGTCGCAGGTAATAGGGACAAGCGCCTGAGTTGCAGTTGATGACCAAATCGCTGCTGAATGCAGCAGGGACCTGGAGCGAACTTTTGAACAAATTCAGTAATTTATTTTATTTTATTTTTATAAAGCTACTAGCTGACCCGACAAACGTTGTTTTGTCATATAAATTATTTCTAGAGAATATTTTGCTAGAAAAAAATAACTAACTTATTGTAAGTGTGTAAGGATGTGGTATATAAGTGGAAGATGTATGGAGCGCTATGAACGGTGAAAGAATATAAAAATAACAAAACACCAATCATTTATTTTTTTAATTTATTAATATTGATTGTTTAAAATTATATACATATCGCTACTTATAACAATATTACTAAAAAACAATATCAATCCCTTAATGCAACAGAGTGTACAATATTTTTTTTTATCCCATCTTTCACCAATACAAACAAACTGGATGGTTTGCCCACTCGAGAGCCACGTATAATTGTCCGTGTGAAAAACATGATGTGCTCAAATCTAAGCCACAGACAGACATCGTTTGGCCCTGAGACTTATTGATAGTCATTGCAAATGCCAATCTAATTGGAAATTGAGGGCGTTTAAATTGAATTGGCACATCTGTGGGTATAATAGGGATTCGCAGTAGTAATATATTTTCACCTCGGAATTTGTCATTTAAAATGATGGCTTCGATAACATTTTTCATTAATTTTTTATGACTAATCGCGTGCCGTTGCACAACCGTTGTGGGTTCAAAATACGAAGCAAAATAACCGGAGATCCAACTTTCAGTTGTAAAATATGCGGTGGCATGCCTGGTAGATCCAATGAGTTTAAAAACTTTGTTGGATAATTTACAGCTTCGGTGGCATCGCAAACTGTATCATTAGATTTGTATGACCCGAAGTCTCCTGGTACCAAATGTTGTATCTTGAAATTCAATTCGTTGACGTCCACATTTTTTGCTGCTAAAATTGCTCTTTCTGCCAGCCACTCATGTTTTGTGTATCGTCTGTGTATATCGGGGAATATCTGGTCAATAAGAGCATCTTGAGAATCAATGATTGTGCAGAAATCGGTCGGTAATTTTATGCATCCAGTTTCATCTGTAGTAACTTTTCCATCGCCGATATCTAACAATTGTTTTGAGAATGTTTCAGCGGATGGATCTTGAAGCGTTTCAACGCACAAATTTACTTTCAGTTGTACTTTTTCAACATTACGCCACAATGACGATGATTTTAAGCACGCGTTGATCTCATCAGCGTATGTTGAACGCGGAATAACGGGAAGTGCTTGTCTGAAATCACCTGAAAAGAGTAACAGAGTGCCGCCAAATAGTTTGTCGTTGTTTTTTTATATCTTTCAATGTCCTGTTCGACGCCTCAATCGAATGTTTGTGTGCCATAGTGCATTCATCCCAGATAAGAATTTTACACTATTTCAGCACTGTGGCCATGGACGATTGTTTTTTTTTATGTTGCACACTGCGTCTGGGTTATTTTGAATATTTAGTGGCAGTTTAAATAATGAATGAGCTGTTCTGCCTCCATCCAATAAAGTTGAAGCAATGCTAGATGATGCAACAGCCAATGTGATGCCATTATTTGATCGTATTTCGGCGAGAATTAGCGAAATAAGGAATGTTTTGCCAGTTCAACCTGGTGCACCCCCCCCCCCAAAAAAAAAAAAAAAATAAACAAAAAAGAATCCACCTTGTCCTGCCAAAACTGCGAGCATGATGCGGTCGTAAATGGTTCTTTGTTCTTCATTCATTAGTGGGACATTGCGAGCAACAATCGTTGCCATTTCTACAGTATTGTATTGTAGTTCACGATTCAATTCAGTGCTTATTAAATCAGATGCATTTCGATTTGTTGAATGCATACCGAAATGACTGAGTGGTAAGTTGGCAATGATAATGCAAAGATCTTCAATGGCAATCAATGCTTCATTGTACATAGCGTCACTGAATACTATCGTTAGATTGTTGCACCGCGAACGATGTTGATGCAATATATCATCAGTCATTGAATCTTTGTGATTATCCCATAATGTCTCTGCTCTGGCCGGGAAACATGTAGTCAACACTATAGCGAATAGTAGACGAATTTGTTTTGCTGTACAGTTCAGTCCTACTTCAGCAAGCATACACGCCCACTGGTTGTCGTCTTCCAGCAAGCCGAGTGCAAGGCATGCATCTTTATACGTTGGATACTGTTGTCCATTCACTTTACGTAAATCATGAAATGACAAAGGGCCGATGACATTAACCAATAACAGTGGAAGATAACAGCACTCAGTCTGCCTTGGATTGACTGTAAATACTCGTCCCAAGGTGTTTGATTTGAATAAACCGGGACATGCATCAATCGGCGTGCCTTGCTTGCGGGGCATCCATTTTTTTGTTGGAGCCCATGTGAAATAGCGTGGTACTTCTGAATAGAGTAATATCCGTGCAAAAGCACCAAAAGCATCCGCACGATTACACAATTCAAAAAATTCGGTGAGTGTAGTTTTTGGTGGATTTATAGCACGATCAATCGCTGTCTCGCTCGTGAAATATACGCGCTGGCCATTTTCAAGATGGACGGCTAAATGAAGAACTGCTGGATCCCGTTCATGAATTGGGAAACCAAAGATACGCCAAACAGCTTCATTGGAGCTGACGTACCGGCCAATTTGGTAAAGTGTTATTTCATCGTTGTTATTCACCGGAGGAGCATTCACATTGGTATTTTCAACTCGAAATACAGCCATGTCACTGCCTTTATTCACATACTTGCAAATGTATTTGATGCTCTTCACTGAACTGCAGAACTGAACATTAATATGAGCACCAAAAATAAATTAAAAAAACTGGCGTACAGACAATAGCAAGAAATTCAAACTTCTTCACACACCATAAATTTTAAATCAGCACAACCGGTTTCGAAAGGATGTAGCCTTTCTTCATCAGGTGCAAACAGGTGCAACTGCTTTGGAGGCAAAAGCAAGACTGAAAGCAGGACAAAATCCAGAGGGGGAGGAGCAACACAAACAACCAATAGAAAGCAACATGCAGGACAGGACCAATCCCAGAGGAACACACGTACACACACACCACAAAAAGAGGAGTGAGGAAAGGAGTAAACAATTATTATTGTTTTGTTTTTTTTTCAATAATATTAAACTAATAAGTAAATTTAATAAAATTTATCCATTAATTATTATTATTTTTATTTAAATTAGAATTATTTTATTATAACTAATATGATGTTATAAACATAATGAAGGAAATTATTTAATTGAATTAAACAAAGTGATAAAATTGTCAATGAAAAAATCTGATTCCACTTTGCTGTCTACAGCCTGGAAAAATTTGTTTAATTCAATTAAATAATTTTCTTCATTATGTTTATAACATCATATTAATTATAATAAAATAATTCTAATTTAAATAAAAAAAATAATAATTAATGGATAAATTTTATTAAATTTACTTATTAGTTTAATATTATTGAAAAAAATAAATAAATAATAATAATAATTGTTTACTCCTTTCCTCCCTCCTCTTTTTGTGGTGTGTGTGTACGTGTGTTCCTCTCTGATTGGTCCTGTCCTGCATGTTGCTTCCTATTGGTTGTTTGTGTTGCTCCTCCCCCTCTGGATTTTGTCCTGCTTTCAGTCTTGCTTTTGCCTCCAAGGCAGTTGCACGTGTTTGCACCTGATGAAGAAAGGCTACGTCTTTTCGAAACCGGTTGTGCTGATTTAAAATTTATGGTGTGTGAAGAAGTTTGAATTTCTTGCCATTAATATGAGCATTGAATGTTTTGCTCAGCAGAGGCGAATATGGGACCTCCCAACGGTTATCAATATCAATATCTATGTTGTTGACATAGATGACCGCCATAGATGATAAGATTGTCCGCCATTATCGGGATTTCTTCGACGATATATTGGATATCCGTTAACATTTGTGATCGTGAAATTTTTCGGAAAACTTTTAGTACATTTTCCATCTGCACAAATAATAATGGCCTAAAAATTCATTTTTCATTTTAACATAAAATAACTCCGTCGGATATTGACGAATTTTTTAAAAGAATGTACCATTTTAACTAATTTTAACATTTTAACAATATTAACGTTGAAAAAATATTTTAAACACTTACGGTTAACAATTCATTTTTCATTTCATCATTAAATAAATTCTGACATCGTGTTTACGATTCTAAAATATTAACTTTGAAAAAATATTTTAAACACTTCGTAAGATACGGTTAAAAATTCATTTTTCATTTCAACATTAAATAAATTCTGACATCGTGTTTACGACAACTCACGCCATCTAGGTGGAAAAGTTGTTGAAAGAGTTGGTTAAAAATTAATTAAGAAAGAACTAATTAAGTTACAACTTTCATTTGTAAATCTAAACCATTCTCGAATCCACCTGAAGACCAGGCCCGGCTCAACCATATAGGCAAACTAGGCGACCGCCTAGGGCGCTGGAATCTGTGGGGCGGCGAGAAAACAGCGTTTTTTTTTTTTTTTTTTTAATTAATGCCTGTGACTGGTGTAAATAAGCCCGCTTACAAAAAAAAAGAAAAGAAAAGAAAAAAAAAAGAATGAAAGAAAATATAAAGCCTAAGTATCCTTTGTTTATTTTCATAATTCGTATAAACATAGTACAACTGACTCTTTCCATTGATGTTTAAGTTCTTCTCCTTGTGAATTCTGACTGTGTGGCTGCACCAAAAATATCCATAATCGGTCGCCTGCTGTAGACTATCACACATGCACAAACACGTGGCTTTCAATATTGCATATGCAATTAGCAGTGTGTGAAATTCGAACCTTGATATTTTTCTTTTTTGGGGGAGGGAAAGGGAATGCTATACTTTTATACTACTAACTAGTTTATAATTTTAAAAACTATAAGAACAAAAAGCCACAAAGGTTTATTTTAGCTGCTACAGCTAAGAGCTAGCAAAGCAAAATCATAACTAACTGAACAAAACATATCTTCTTAACACGTAGAAAGAAAGAACAACAACAAAAAAAAGTTCTTGAGTCACCTCCTTGATAGCTCACATTAATTTAGAAGTCTGACTCCAGATGATGCAATCTCTTCTGTTCGATCATAATTGACTAGGGGTTTCTCTCTCTTTGTGTGTATGTATGTAAAGAGAGGCTTAGAAAGAGCTTTACTAATTAATTAAAGTTTAATTAAAAAATAAACATGTACAAATATTTAAACTAAGGTATGACCACATAGGTCTAAACAAAACATAAGTCCACTTAGGATCCATTTCAGATTAATAATAACAAAAAAGCCAAGCCACACAGGCATAAGATGTTATCGCTATATATAGATATTAATTTAGCTAATATATTAATAATAGTTGATATTCAAATGTTAATTTAACTTATATTTAAATATTAAATTTTTTTGGTAGTTTCTTTTAGATGCTTTTTTCCAAGTTGAAAAAATTAAGCTTTTAAATAAAATTATACATATCGTAAAATACCGCAATAGCGCCTTTTGATTAGACGCCCCCTCTCCCGACTTTTCACATGAATTTCTTTTTTTCTTAAAATACCGAATAATCACCCCTTGCGATTAGCGGTAGACTCTGCCCGATAAAGGCGACAGTTTTTTTTTTCCCAGGACAGTACGTGTCAATTTCTATATTTTTGCATATATATGCATCTATCTATATATATATATATGTGTGTGTGTGTGTGTAATATAGAAACAAAATAGTAGATATTTAGAATAACATGTGATAACAGAAATCCTCAATAGCCAAAATGAAGTAATATATAACTAAATTAAATAACCTGTGACATCTTTAAAGAAGAACGAAAAATTGTGCAGTATGCATTGATTATTAACACTTTCCAGCTGTACGTACTCGTTGTACCGTATAAATTTCAATGGTTTTTTTTTATGTTATCACACAGAGGAAGGACAGAAGGGCATAAAGACAGCGAGAAAAACTAATTGAATTCATACACACCCCTAAACACTGTTGGAAAGTGTTGAAAATGGTTAAAACAAACGGAATGCAGTCCTGTCCTTAATGTATCTGAATATTTTAGAGCAGCCCTGTAAATTTGAAGGTTAATCATTTCATATTTTATACAAAATATCTTTTAGTGAATTAACAATAAATGTCAATATCTTTATGATTTTTCCAGTTATAAGTTATTTAAATGTGATTTATAAAAGTGTCTCTCCTAAAACACACTGGCTTTTTTTTTTTTTTTTTTTTTTTGGGGGGGGGGGTTATTTTTATACACGAACCATTTATAACAGGACCTGCTAATAGAGGTCTGCACGGGCCGTAATTCCGAGGCCCGGGCACGAAAATTTTACTTACCCGGCCCGGCCCGTTATGAAGTGGAAAAATGCGACCCGGGCACGGCCCGTTTATTTTTTAACGGTTTATGGCCCGGCCCGGCCAAAAAACGATAAAATAAGGCCCGACCCGGCCCGGCCCGATTCAAAAATATGTAAAAAAAAAAAAAAAAAAAAAAAAAAAAAAATGCCTTTTTGTAAAAAAGATTTTTAGTAAAAGTTTTTCAGAGGTTTTATATAACCAAACAATAGTACGTTCTTTAAAAAAAACTGCTGAAATGTTGCAAGACAATTATATATAAACAGAAATTCATTTTTTAGACAAGGCACAAAGACAAACAGAAAGTCAAATCGAAAATATTAAGATTCATCAAACAATATAGGAAGGTGTTTAAAATGGTTAATTCTATTAAAAATGCAATTTCAACCATTTTCTCTTATATACCATAATGAATCCGAATCTTTCATGTGCTCCGGTAAGCAAAACTTTAATGTTAATCCAACCACACTCACTAGAAAAGTTGCTTTTGCCCATGATAAAAATGATGCTACTTTCGTCCACTGGAGAAAAGGAAAAGGAGCCTTAGAGAAAAAGTTACAGCGGAAAGATTTTTATAGCCTTTATACCACCTAAACTCAACAGATCATAAGAAACAAACCCTTATACACAGTAATGTATCTAATTTCTTTTGTTAGGTACATGTACGCAAACTGGTAGTGACATGCATACTATTTTGAATAGGAAACCATCTAATATTACTTTAAATAAAATATATTAATTTCGAGGCACGCTAAAAATATTTGCGAAAAATCAGATTTCGGACAGACTGATAGACAATTAAAATGACGTTACAGACACTTTTTTTAACAAAATAGAACTTTATGTGACATACAAGCCTGTAAAATTACATAAAATAAATGACTGAAGAAATATTTTATCATTTTCCTTTTTCGTTGATTAACGAGGAAACCAGAAAAAGATTCGGGCCGACACGGCCCGGCGAAAAATTCATTCAGGCCCGGTCTGGCCCGGAGAAATTTCATTCAGGCCCGGCCCGAGCCTGAAAAAATTTTTTAAGCTCGAGCCCGGCCCGAGAGCAAATTCAAACATTCGGCCCGAATCCGGGCCCTGCAGACCTCTACCTGCTAATGCTAATTAAAATAGGGAACATTCCATAGTAAATTTGAATAACATATATAATTTTTAAGAAAATGAAAAGGGGCACCATTTAAAGGCCACTAAAAGGGGCGCTACTTAAAATTCTCGCCTAGGGCGGCGAATTTGCTCGAGCCGGCGCTGCTGAAGACACACAAAAAATTTCATTAAACTCAGTCCAGCCGTTTAGGAGGAGTTCAGTGACATACACACGCACAAAAGAAATATATATATAAAGATACTAGCTGACCCGACAAACGTTGTTTTGTCATATAAATTATTTCTAGAGAATATTTTGCTAGAAAAAAATAACTAACTTATTGTAAGTGTGTAAGGATGTGGTATATAAGTGGAAGATGTATGGAGCGCTGTGAACGGTGAAAGAATATAAAAATAACAAAACACCAATCATTTATTTTTTTAATTTATTAAAATTGATTCTTTAAAATTATATACATATCGCTACTTATAACAATATTACAAAAAAACAATATCAATCCCTTAATGCAACAGAGTGTACAATATTTTTTGTTATCCCATCTTTCGCCAATACAAACAAACTGGGTGGTTTGCCCACTCGAGAGCCACGTATAATTGTCCGTGTGAAAAACATGATGTGCTCAAATCTAAGACACAGACAGACATCGTTTGGCCCTGAGACTTATTGATAGTCATTGCAAATGACAATCTAATTGGAAATTGAGGGCGTTTAAATTGAATTGGCACATCTGTGGGTATAATAGGGATTCGCAGTAGTAATATATTTTCACCTCGGAATTTGTCAT
The DNA here is from genome assembly GCA_963930645.1 of Salticus scenicus. Classification (NCBI taxonomy): domain Eukaryota; kingdom Metazoa; phylum Arthropoda; class Arachnida; order Araneae; family Salticidae; genus Salticus; species Salticus scenicus. The sequence continues at coordinate 266,983,108 of OZ005651.1, read as the reverse complement.
TTAAAATGATGGCTTCGATAACATTTTTCATTAATTTTTTTATGACTAATCGCGTGCCGTTGCACAACCGTGGTGGGTTCAAATTACGAAGCAAAATAACCGGAGATCCAACCTTCAGTTGTAAAATATGCGGTGGCATGCCTGGTAAATCCAATGAGTTAAAAACTTTGTTGGATAATTTACAGCTTCGGTGGCATCGCAAACTGTATCATTAGATTTGTATAACACCAAGTCTCCTGGTAACAAATGTTGTATCTTGAGATTCAATTCGTTGACATCCACATTTTTTTGCTGCTAAAATTGCTCTTTCTGCCAGCCACTCATGATTTGTGTATTGTCTGTGTACATCGGGAAATATCTGGTCAATAAGAGCATCTTGAGAATCAATGATTGTGCAGAAATTGGTCGGTAATTTCATGCATCCAGTTTCATCTGTAGTAACTTTTCCATCGCCGATATCTAACAATTGTTTTGAGAATGTTTCAGCGGATGGATCTTGAAGCTTTTGAACGCACAAATTTACTTTCAGTTGTACTTTTTCAACATTACGCCACAATGACGATGATTTTAAGCACGCGTTGATCTCATCAGCGTATGTTGAACGCGGAATAACGGGAAGTGCTTGTCTGAAATCACCTGAAAAGAGTAACAGAGTGCCGCCAAATAGTTTGTCGTTGTTTTTTATATCTTTCAATGTCCTGTTCGAAGCCTCAATCGAATGTTTGTGTGCCACAGTGCATTCATCCCAGATAAGAATTTTACACTATTTCAGCACTGTGGCCATGGACGATTGTTTTTTTATGTTGCACACTGCGTCTGGGTTATTTTGAATATTTAGTGGCAGTTTAAATAAAGAATGAGCTGTTCTGCCTCCATCCAATAATGTTGCCGTAATGCCAGATGATGCAACAGCCAATGCGATGCCATTATTTGATCGTATTTCGGCGAGAATTAGTGAAATAAGGAATGTTTGGCCAGTTCCACCTGGTGTACCCCCCCCCTCCCCCCAAAAAAAAGAATCCACCTTATCCTGCCAACACTGCGAGCATGATGCGGTCGTAAATGGTTCTTTGTTCTTCATTCATTAGTGGGACATTGCGAGCAACAATCACTGTCATTTCTACAGTATTGTATTGTAGTTCACGATTCAATTCAGTGCTTATTAAATCAGATGCATTTCGATTTGTTGAATGCATACCGAAATGACTGAGTGGTAAGTTGGCAATGATAATGCAAAGATCTTCAAAAGCAATCAATGCTTCATTGTACATAGCGTCACTGAATACTATCGTTAGATCGTTGCACCGTGAACGATGTTGATGCAATATATCATCAGTCATTGAATCTTTGTGATTATCCCATAATGTCTCTGCTCGGGCCGGGAAACACTATAGCGAATAGTAGACGAATTTGTTTTGCTGTACAGTTCAGTCCTACTTCAGCAAGCATACACTCCCACTGGTTGTCGTCTTCCAGCAAGCCGAGTGCAAGGCATGCATCTTTATACGTTGGATACTGTTGTCCATTCACTTTACGTAAATCTTGAAATGACAAAGGGCCGATGACATTAACCAATAACAGTCGAAGATAAAAGCACTCAGTCTGCCTTGGATTGACTGTAAATACTCGTCCCAAGGTGTTTGATTTGAATATAACCGGGACATGCATCAATCGGCGTGCCTTGCTTGTGGGGCATCCATTTTTTTGTTGGAACCCATGTGAAATAGCGTGGTACTTCTGAATTGAGTAATGTCCGTGCAAAAGCACCAAAAGCATCCGCACGATTACACAATTCAAAAAATTCGGTGAGTGTAGTTTTTGGTGGATATATAGCACGATCAATCGCTGTCTCGCTCGTGAAATATATGCCTGGCCATTTTCAATATGGACGGCTAAATGAAGAACTGCTGGATCCCGTTCATGAATTGGGAAACCAAAGATACGCCAAACAGCTTCATTGGAGCTGACGTACCGGCCAATTTGGTAAAGTGTTATTTCATCGTTGTTATTCACCGGAGGAGCATTCACATTGGTATTTTCAACTCGAAATACAGCCATATCACTGCCTTTATTCACATACTTGCAAATGTATTTGATGCTCTTCACTGAACTGCAGAACTGAACATTAATATGAGCATTGAATGTTTTGCTCAGCAGAGGCGAATATGGGACCACCCAACGGTTATCAATGTCAATATCTATGTTGTTGACATAGATGACCGCCATAGATGATAAGATTGTCCTCCATTATCGGGATTTCTTCGACGATATATTGGATATCCGTCAACATTTGTGATCGTGAAATTTTTCGGAAAACTTTTAGTACATTTTCCATCTGCACAAATAATAATGGCCTAAAAATTCATTTTTCATTTTAACATAAAATAACTCCGTCGGATATTGACGAATTTTTTAAAAGAATATACCATTTTAACTAATTTTAATATTTTAACAATATTAACGTTGAAAAAATATTTTAAACACTTACGGTTAAAAATTCATTTTTCATTTCAACATTAAATAAATTCTGACATCGTGTTTACGATTCTAAAATATTAACTTTGAAAAAATATTTTAAACACTTCGTAAGATACGGTTACGATTCTAAAAATATTAATTTTGAAAAAATATTTTAAACACTTCATAAGATACGGTTAAAAATTCATTTTTCATTTCAACATTAAATAAATTCTGACATCGTGTTTACGACAACTCACGCCATCTAGGTGGAAAAGTTGTTGAAAGAGTTGGTTAAAAATTAATTAAGAAAGAACTAATTAAGTTACAACTTTCATTTGAAAATCTAAACCATTCTCGAATCCACCTGAAGACACACAAAAAATTTCATTAAACTCAGTCCAGCCGTTTAGGAGGAGTTCAGTGACATACACACGCACAAAAGAAATATATATATAAAGATAGAAACGAGTTTCCTTTAAATATAGTGGTCAGCGAAGCGGGCGAAGCCTGCTAGTACAACATATATTAGCATCGTAAACTATATTAGCACTTTATCAATGTGTAAAAGAAATTTTAAATTAAAAATGACGTCAATTTTTGTGAGATGCGTATTTTTTTTTTTTTTTTTTTTTTTTTTTAATTTTTATTGTTCACGTTTAGATAAATGTATTTATTTTCCTGTTGGAAAAAAAAAAAAAAACTCGTCATTATTTTTTTGGCAACAATTAAATTATGGATTAAATTTAAATGGCTAATTTTTTGCTATTATTAGATTAATATTTTCATACTTTTATTAATTAAAAGAAAACTAAACAAAAATTCGAAAATCTGACTTCGATGTGCATAGTGACCCTTCGGGGGGCACCTTTGTGCTAAATCTCGTGACTGTCTGTCCGAGCTACCGTTTTCGAGAACAGTGAAATATACATATAGATATACAAATATTGCTCACTTAATAGTATAAGATCTATCAATTTTTCAGAAATTTCCCCCATTCCCCCCTGGGGGCAAAAGTCAAAAACACGTTTGTCCGGGTATCACTTAAGAACGACTGGATAGAATTCAACGGCGCTTTGCAGGAATTTAGGTCTTTACCCAACTTAAAATTATATCTATCAACTTTTCAGACATTTCCTCATGTTCCCCCCTGGGGGACAAAATACAAAAACACGTTTGTCCGGGTATCACTTGAGAACGGCTGGACAGAATTCAACGGCGCTTCGTAGAAATGTATGTCTTTACCCAACTTAAAATTATATCTATCAACTTTTCCGAAATTACTCCCCTTTCCCCCCGGGGGGAGGCAAAAGACAAAAACATGTTTGTAAGCATAACTTGGCTCCTAATTACTTCCCAGTAAAGAAATTGCACATGGGGAGACTAGATATGAGTACAAATAATACATTTTCTGCATTTAGGAATTTTCGATTTGTAAGGGAAGGGAGGGGGGGAAATATTGAAAATTCCCGATTTTTGAGTAGACCTCTACCAAAAATGGAAAAAATATATTGGAAAAAGGTTATGCGACTTCCAAAAACACATTTTTGTTTTTTTGGGGGGAGGGGTGTACGAGGAGGCAAACTCGAGACACACCTTTTAGCGCTAAATTTGTCCTGAGAAATCTATGGGATCTTCGGTTACAAAATTTGGTGCGTAAATCATTTATATGTATCTGACCCTTATTATCACGTATTTTACGAAATCCCCCTTACCCTCTTAGTGTCGAGAGGGCTATAAACACGTTTTCCCGTTTGAATTCGCCTCAATTTATCATAGATTGGTGAACTTTGGTGTGTGGATGTTGATTAGGTGTACGCATTATGTACTTTGTCGAAATTTCACAAAACTTCGAACTTAGCCACTGGAGAAGGGGGAGTAAGAATCGGGTAAGTTGCTGCCGAAGGCAGTGGGAACACGGACTCCTCAAGTTGCAAGCGAAAAAAATCTCTACCGAGCACAGCGGGAACTTTAACTCAGGTTAATTAATAATGATATGGGATTTGACAACTTATTTCAGAATTGTGTCCAGCGAAGCGGGCAAAGCCTGCTAGTTATTTATATTTTTGTACTAGCCGCCTTCGGTGACCAACTGGTTTGTGAACTTTGAAATATCCGACCATACGAAACTCTTGCTCAGTGGCACCTTTTTCCTGTTTCAGGACCTACAACAGCTTATTGACATATAATGCAAATAGCTTTATTGAAAATTTTAACTGTAGAAAATTCCCGCTCAGTAGCGCCTGCAGTGTCCTCTTCTCGTTCCACAATATGTAACAGCTTGTTCATTCCCCATGTTATGATCTTTTGAAATTCTAATTGTAGCAAAGTCCCGCTCGGTGGCACCTTATCACTGTTTTAGAACTTAAAACAGCTTACTCGCTCATAGTGCAAATACATTTGAAAATTTTAACTGTAGCAAATTTTCACTCTGTGACAACTACTGCGCCCCTTTGCATCTCATGATTTGAAACAGCCTGTTCGCTCACCATATAAAGGAACATTGAAAATTCTGATCGTGGCAAATACCCAACCCAGTGGGGTCTATGGTCTCCAAAGTATCCAAAATATTTTACGATACAGGATTAGATAAAAAATTTATTTCCTTTGAAATCGGAATAAAAAAAAAATATTTTTTTGCCAAATTGTTTTTTCTTTTTAAAAAATTGAAAGATGGAGTTTTTATTTAATATCTTTTGAACTAATTATCCTATTAAACTAAAAATTATGGCATCAGATAGATTTTGTTCTGATTAATAAGTGTACCAACTTTTCTAGAGACTGGTGGTGGTGGGAATGGTATACTTTGTAAGTGAATGACTAAAGAAAACATTATCATTTACCTTTTTCGTTAATTGACAAGGACGAGAAAATTTTTCTTCCACGCCTGGCCAAGTATATAAATAAAAATTTAGCCCGAGCCCAGCCTGGCTTGAGGATGTGAAAAAACTCTAGGCTAAACTCTAGGCCAATTGAGAATTTCAGCCCGGGCAGACCTCTAGTATAGCTACCTTGCTATGAACATATTAAAATGAACAAGAATTCGTAAGTAACTGACTTATTATGCCCATATGTATGCTTCATATACATGAAAACAATATAAAAAGAGAAACATCACTGGATACTCATACTTCACTGTGCATGAAGCTCAAAATACATGAAATTATTATATACTGCAGTAATCACTGTTGCAAACATATGTATGCTTTGCATGCAAGAAATGCCACATTCAATCTCAGGTTTTGCTCGTCAACTTAGCTGTTTAGAATTTTCCATGCTTTTCTCCAAAACTGACATCATTACAAGCTATGTCCCTTTAGAAAGACTTCTACAGAGAACCTTCCCCAACACCCAAGCCTATGTTTCTCGAGTAGTTAATCGGGCTTACAAAACCATTACTTTGGATATATGTAAACAAAATAGACCATCACTGGATATCCCTAACTTACTAAGCACAAATTTCATATAGTATCAATTACTAAAATGCCTATAATCTGTATGCTATGCGTACATGAAAATGAAACAAAGAGAAAAACTTAACTGGCTCCTTTATCTCACTCATTGATAACCCCTACCTTGCATGTTTCTTAAAAATCCATATCACAGCAATAAGTATTACATATGTATGTATGCTCAATGTACAGTAAAACCAAAAATCACTATACTTATGTCTTTGTGCAAGAAGCTCAAAATGTGAGAAGTTACATACCACAGCAATACTGTTAAGTTTTCATCAGATTTATAAAAAAAGTTAATATTTTTGTTAGATGGATTTTTTTAAAGATGTGACTTTATAAACATTTTATTTTAATTAGAAGAGAATTGATCTGATGACAAATAAAATATGTCAAAATACTCACTTTTAACCTTTTATGAGAAATAGCTTTAGAAATAATAATGCACATACATACGTTTTTTTTTTTTTTTTTTTCCATTATTATTATTAAAGGTTTTAACGAATATTTAAAAATTTATCTTTTATTTAGCATTTTTGTTTGGATATATCATTAGCTTTGTACTGAGGAGAAATTCATCACAATGGACAACAACAACAACAAAAAAAAAAAAAAAAAAAAAAAAAAAAAATCACGAATAAACATTTTTTTTTTACTATTATTTTCTTTGACAATCATATTCTTATCTGATTGCAATACTTAACACACCTGTTAAATATATATACACACATGAATTTTAAATTGAAATAATTAATATACAGAGTAAGTCATCTTTTAAATATTGAAAGTAAAAATAAAAAGGATAATTCAGAATATGCGAGCAAACATATAACTAATAACATGAATTTAAAAATGCTGAATACATACCTTAGTTAAATTTTCATCACCATCCCTGTTTTAAAGCCAGCAAGAAGTCACCTTGGAAATAGAGATGCAAGGCTTTCAAAACACCCTGTTTTTTCCCGGAAAAAACCGGGTTTTTTCCCAGGGAATTTAAGACAAAATTGCAAATTTTGAAAATTCCCCAAAACTGGAAATTTTGAAATTATGAATGTTTTTTATAATTTTTGTATTTGTTAAATATTTTTTGTGTATAAACAGCCTCCGATCCTTAAATTAATTTCAATTTTAACTTCTGCGTAGATTTCATTTCCCTTTTCCTTTCTCGTTAATTCTAGTATCTTCGATGTTCATGTTCATTCCGAAAACAAAGAAAATAATTAATTATAATTAATTCTTCGCTAACACTAATGGCATGTTTTTGTCACTATATTCATTAATATTAACATTTTTAACAACTTTTTAATACTTAGCAGTTTTACAAACTGAATCACAAGTGGAAAGTCTATAATTTTACTTTTTTTTATATAATACTTAATAACAATTATAATATTAAAATTTGTAGTGCTTAAAGGAAAAAAACAATTGTTTCTACTGAGTACAAAAGTAGCTAATACATGTTATTTTATCTAGAATAATGTAGTGAAATTAATTGACTTTTAGGCTTATGAAATAATGTTATCTTGTGGAATTAAAAACTATATGTAAGAGGTGTCTGGGGAGAAAAATGCTTATAACAATCCTAAGCCTAATTTTTGCCAATCAACAAGTCTAAGAAAAGTAACATGTTATGATTCAAAGAATTAATTTTTCTTAATGATAATCATACCATTATCTTTTAAGCTTATATATTTTGTAATTATATTTAGTCATATAAATATCCATATATCTAGTAAAAAAGGGCTTTATATTGGAATATCTTTTCAGATATATAAAGTATGACTTTTTTATATATGAAACGCAAATGATTTGGCTGCAGTTCTAATAAATTAAAAATAAAATGATAACTTAAAAGAATGTTATAAGCTTATCAGTATATCAAAGTCTTTAAAATTGCCTTTTATATTAAGTAAACAACATATTATTTGCTTTAGAGATTTCTAGTTTGTTTTTTCCCCGCAAAATTCCCAAAGTTCCCAAATTTCCCAGTTTTTTCCCCAAAACTCCCGGGTTTTTTCCCTTGGTTTTAAATTCCCGGGTTTTTTGCATCTCTACTTGGAAAGCACAGTGGTAACATTAAATGCCTTCCAAAATAGCACTAGCTAGCAGCTAGCATGAATGACCAGGTTGAATAATGCTTCCTTCACGTATGAAAATTATTCAGATATTCATATGTACAGTAATTACAAAATTTAAAATAGAAAATATACTAGGTAATAAAGAGACTAAGTATGCAAACAGACTCCTAAACAAATCTACGAATACTAAAAATAAAAAGCACAACTCAGAATATATGTAAGCAAACTTATATAATTAATTACATATTTTAAAAATGTCGAATACATACCTTAATTAGCTTTTGATTACCATTGCTGTTTTAAGGCCAGCACATTCTTCATTTTAAAGCCAGCAAGTAGTCATCTTGCAAGGCATAAAGTAATAAAATTTAATACCTTGCAAAATTCTACCAGCTAGCGTGACTGATGATATTATAAGCATCTTCCTCTGGCTCAGGGTTGTAGCATCTTCTTCTGGCTCAAAGTTATAGTTATGCGTAAAAATTATTCAAAAACCCTAATACACAGTTATTACAAAATTTTAAAAAGAAAATTGTCTATGTAAATTAATAAATAAACAAGTCATAACTCACAAACATAAAATTCAAATCCCATCCTATAATTACTTTTAATTATTTATTCTTTTAAAACAGCAGTTGAGTTATACATAGCAAGTAGGAGATGGATCTGAAACAAAAATATACTCGTGTCGTGTAGTTAATATTATACATAAGAAAAAGTTAATGTATTTGATATATTGTAGGAACAAGGCTTAAAAATTAAAGTTAAAATCTGAGAATAGCTATTGCATTTAATCGAAAGATACAAATATCTCTTATGATTATAAAGTTTAAAATTATTTTACAAATACATACAAAACACACACAAAAAGGATACGCTATCGAGGTATATCAATGAATCAATCGATGCTAAGCGAAAGTAGATAAGAGCTATTTTCTAAAAAGGAAAAAAAAAAAAGCACTGCCTTAATTTTTAACGAGTTTGTAATAATACGGTAACTGATCTCTACGCTTAAAGCGAGGATTCTGTAATGACTAAGAAAATTGAATATCAATGAATGTATTAATATGAATCACAAAAAAATGTACTTTCGCAGTGCATACGAAACTATGAAAGCTGAAATTTATAATATTAAATCAATTTTTTTTTTATTAAGACAGCACAAATGCATCTATAATATCTAATATAGAAATAAAGAATAAATAATAATTTGAGAAAAATACATCATTACTTTTACTTTCTTCAAAAAAAAATAATAATATAAAATCACAGTACACACAAAAAAAAAAAAACAAGATGGCTGCCGATCTTTAAGTTTAAGGAGAGGTGTAGAGCTATCCTTAAGAGTTTAAGGATCCTTAAAGTTAAAGATCTTTAAACGGACATCTGAATTGCTATTTTAAGGAAAGTCGGAAATAAAGATTGTTTACATTTTGATTGACCAATGAAAGTGCATCTTTTTAAAGATCTTTAGTTAAGGATCCTTAACAGCGGACATCTGAATGTGGGGGTTAGAGCAGATAGGAGGTTGAGCCGGGGGACGTTCAGGCGATGACAGTGTAGAAGAATATGTATAGGCGTCTCATGATCATAGCAGAAAGCAGAAACGACATAGCGGAGAGAACGCAAGTTTGAGACGGTATAGCTTTTGATGAGTAATTATGGTTTTGGACCTCCAACGAGCCATTGTAACATCCATCATCCGGGAAAGTTCCTGATTAAGGAAAGGTAAGAGAAAGAGGTCGCGTAGTCGCAGTTCATCCATATATAGTCGTTTTCGATGAACCAGGCTTTCCTGACGTGCGTCCGCAGATCTTCGGGAGAGATCCAGGGAGGAGAGTAGCAAGTGTACGGTCCATTGCGGGCAAGCGCATCAGCCTGCTCGTTTGGATAGATTCCTTTATGACCCGGGCACCAAATTAGGATAATCTTTTGGCCGCGAAGGTTGCGAGCATGGATAAAAGAAAGTAGAAATAAAATGACCTTTGGAGATTGAAATGACCAAACGCTAAGCGCATTAAGTGCTGAAAGACTGTCAGATAACACAAAGATGGTAGGGAGGCTGGACGGGAGTTGAGAGAGAGCGAGGCAGATGGCCAAGGCCTCAGCAGTGAAAACTGAGTTAAGATGCGGGCAAGCGAAGCAGAGGACTCTATGTCGACCGCTGCGATAGCGGTCCGATAGGCATCTTTTGAGGCGTCAGCGGCAGTGGCGGCTGGTGAATAACGTATTAGGTGGGCTGCAGGCTAGTGACTAAAAACAAATCATTATATAGAAAGCTTTTTCTTCTGATTGGCTGTTGAAATGCCAATACATTTACGTTCATTCTCAAAATAAACGAATCAGCCAATAAGACGATTAAAGATTCCGTTCCATATACTTTTTCTAGACGCTTCGCTGCAGCACCCCCAAAACGTCATTCACGAGCCGCCACTGGTCAGTGGCGAAGATAGAGCAAGAGGAGAGAGAGGAGCGCCAGCTGCACCAAGCTTTAGCAATATCTTGTTCAGAGATAGCGGCGTTCTGAAAAGGTAGGCCTTGCGTTATAACCTGAAAATTCGATGTATTAGGGAGAGGAGGCCAAGAGAACTGAATTACTTGACTGAGAGGACTTTGGAGGAAATCCTGTAAATCCTGCAAGGGCTTACACCATTTCCACTCTGTGGACTGGCAGGACAGGGAGGAACGCACAAAAGCGCCGAGATGGAGACCAGGAGGGAGGAGGCGAAGCAAGCAGCCGGAGCAGAAATTGTTTGGTAAGTAGAGAGAGACAACTGGTGATACTTGAGACCGCGGCTTCACGACGGAGGACCGGAATTGGGATCCACCGGGGAAGACCAGTTGCAGTTCTGATGCCAGCATTGTAGATGACCTCAAGTTTGCGGTGCGAGGTCGGAGGAGAATCGAAGAAGAGAGGAGCACCATATTCCAGGAGGCTGCGAATGAGGGCATTGATAATCTTAATCAGGTGGTTGCTGTTGATGCCACGCGAACGACCAGCAACAGCTTTCACATAGTATAGCCCACGGAGGGCTTTAAGTTTCAGAGTAGCAAAATGATGGGCGAAGGTGAGGGTACGCGTGAACCAAATCCCCAGAATTTTTACGTGGAAGCTCCAAGATATGTCTAATCCCAACAGTTTTAAAGGAGCACCGGGGTCTCTGCGGCGGGTGAAGTTTATGGCAGAGCACTTGTCGGGAGCAATGGTGAGCATGTTAGAGGCGCACACTAATACCTATATGACAGCCATTTTTTGTAATGGTTGGTTGTTGGTTAGAAGGTCGTAGTCGTAAGCAGGTTCAGGAGCACAAAGACTTACACTCCAATTTAGGTGTCCGCTTAACGCCTACTTCACGATTTCGGACTATTTCGGCTTTCTTTACTTCCGATTTTATCTTCCGGCTCTAATATCGATTATACGACTGATAAGCCAATCAGAATACAGAATCGCACAAACATATCGAATAATATGAGTAAATCTCGAATTTCAATAATAATTTGTTGTTATTATTTACAATTTACGAGCATAGATATAGTAATAAGACATAGATTGATCAGCGAGACGGAAAAAGTGATACCTTTTTTTTCGGGAAAAGTCACTGTAATGGCGGCCTTTCCCCGAGTAAATCACACACAGGAATACACACGAATAATTTAGTAAATAAAATTTATGAATAATTTGTTTACTAAAGGTGGATGAAACACTCCAGATACAGTTTCAAATTCGTTTTTCTTTTTATTTATTTTTTCAATACTCTCTAATGACTGATTTTAGAACTTGTTTTCGGCATCAAAATTTTTTGCACGATAATATGGGGATGATAGATCTTATATCTATGTTTACGAGTTTTACTCATAGATATAGTAATATATATAGATCTATCATCCCCATGTTTTCGAGCAGAAATTTTTGATGCCGAAAAAAAGTTCTAAAATCAGCCATTAGAGTGTATTGAAAAAAGAAAAATGAATTTGAAACTGTATCTGGAGTTTTTCATTCACCTTCAGTAAATAAATTATTCACAAATTTTATTTACTAAATTATCCGTGTTTATTCCTGTGTGTGATTTACTCGGGGAAAAGCAGCCATTAGAGTGACTTTTCCCGAGAAAAAATGTACCACTTTTTCCCTCTCGCTGACCAATCTATGTCTTATTACTATATCTATGGTTTTAATATTATTTCTGCTATTCTTACATTTTATTACAAACATTTATTTATCTGAAATCATAGATGATTTATAACCATAGATATAGTAATATATATAGATCTATCATCCCCATGTACAGCGTCTAGAAACTGCTAGAATAGGAAAATAATTATGCAAAGATAATTATAAGAATTTAGAAATAATTTTTTATAGTCTTTAAATCTACTTGCCCTATGGCCGGAATCGAAGCGAGGCCGTCTGGGTGACAGTCCAAAGACATACCTCTACGCCACGGCGACTGTACAGAAAACTGACTTTGTAGCATTATCTAATGAGGTAAATATTCTTTGGTATTTAGAATCTAAAAAAATGTTTTTTAAACAAACTATCGTCCAGAAAGCGATAAGTAGCGAAAAAAGTTAGCTCAACGAAATATTACGTGATACATGTTGGACATGTTTTCTTCCGTAGAAACGAATAGGGATTCTCCCTCTACTAGTATATCTGTTCGATGGATGAACATGTTGAGTATAATGTTGTGTTGAGTATATATGCACCCGTGTGATATGAAAATTACACACTATTTTCTATAGGGAACGCCTTTTATTCCATCCTAAAAATGTATGTTTATTTTATATGCTTAGCACAGCATATAGATGTTGAAATATGCTTATAAGAAATAAATGTCTTAGACCGTAATGCATTCGAATTATTTTGTGAGTCCTTGCACACAAATCCGTGTTCCTAAAGTAAAATTTTTGATAGGAAGCATTCTGCAATAGATATGAAAATTTTAATAGCATATGTCTGTTTAATGGAGTTCAAAAATTATTTTTGTAAGGAAAATGTAGATAGACAGACGAGGTGAGATAATAAACATTCGTAAATTTTGATAGAAAGCGTTAATATACAGTCGGTAACAAAAGTGTCCGAACACTAGCAAAAATTCCTATGTAAAAAAAGTATACTTTATACGGTTTTGTTAAATAAATCCTTATCTAAACAGTTCTTACACTGACTAAGAACATAATTCGACAAGGATTTATTTAACAAAACCGTATGAAGTGTACTTTTTTTACATAGGAATTTTTGCTGGTGTTCGGACACTTTTGTTACCGACTGTATATATATATCAAAGCAGTCTTTGGGGACTGCCGATAGAAGTGAAAACTAAGTAACTTGTGAATTGTATCGTCGAGCTATTAGATTATTATTTTCAAATTATTTTTGGTTTGTAAAGAAGTGTTTATGATCTGTATTATATGATTCGGCACAATATTTGTAGCAACCCAAATTAAATAAACTATAAAAATATTGATTACTTATGAAATTATTTTAATTAGTAGGTGAGATACAAAAGAAAACCGATCCAGGAGACCTCAAAACGTGTAAATCAGGTGAAATCTCGAATTCCACTTTCGATAATATAAAAGAACTTTAAAATATCTTTCGAATGATGTATTAAAAATAATTTAATCATAATTAGAAATTGGAATGATTGAAATGTTAAAATATCATAGCGCCATCTGGCGGTAGAAATTTCTGTAAGCTACTGTTCGATTCCAACTCAACAAAGCTTTCAAATGATGTATTACTTATGAAATTATTTTAATTAGTAGCTGAGATACAAAAGAAAACCCATTCAGGAGACCTCAAAACGTGTAAATCAGCTGAAATCTTGAATTTCACTTTCAATAATATTAAAGTACTTTAAAATATCTTTCGAATGATCCTTAAAAAATAATTTAATCATAATTAGAATTTGAAATACGCGTATTAGAATAAAATTTAATTTCCAATTAAAATGTAATTTTTTTCCAAAATCGATGAAATTTGAACTGCAACTATCCCCTGGTGAATGAGTTGTCATGGTAACGAACGCCTGCAGAATTTCAAAGCGTTCGCTGACGATGACGCGAGTTCCATGATTTTTGTTCACCCAAAAGTGCTCAACGCGCCTGAAGAAGTTTTCACTTCAAATGGAAAGCGTTCGCTGACGATGACGCGAGTTTCATGATTTTTGTTCACCCAAAAGTGCTCAACCGCCTAAAGAAGTTTTCACTAGAAAAAATACTCCAAAATATTTATAAAGAATTAAAAAAAAAATTACGCCAGGTTAAATTATAGTTTTTGAATTATTGAATCCATCAACCAAAATAATGAAAAAAGTTTTGGAAAATCCACACTTAACAATTTTTGCAAGTCTAAATCTATAATTTGCCTTTATATTAGATGTATTATATAGGTTAAATTTTTTGTCATAATCGGAAGAACTACTAATAATGGTAATCCATTAAAAATAACTTTTTTTGGGGGGGAGGGGGAGGGGGGGAGGGAAGGGAGTATCCAGGGGTCGTAATCTCCTCCTTTTTATCAGGACACTTTCATGGATGAGAAATTTATGCCTGTTTTGCCACCACTTTTTCCTTAGAGAAATTTTTATTGTATTTTTAAAGTATTGTGTCGTGACTGAACAGATAAAAATTGTTGCACAAAAATAAGCAAAAAAGGCATAATTTTCTCATTTCTAAAAGTATTCTGAGGGGGGGGGGGCAGACACTACGACGCCTGGAGTATCAGTTGCTTTTGAGGCCTGTAGTATCAATATTGTCATTTCAATTAATTTAAAAACAAGTATTGCAGAATTGTTCTAAAAGGGAAAGCTTAAAAAGCAGTCAACGTAGTGATGGAATTTCATAAAATGGAGTTATTCGGAGTTACAGAGGTTGATCAAATTATATATATATATATATTAAGTTTAACATCTTTATCGATTTTCTAAAAAGAATTCGGGACGAAATGGCTTTGAACTACAAGCATGCAAAGAACATTTATAAACTAACATTTTCCACTATCTATTTAATCACGAATGAAATTTGGGGACTAACTGCAAATTGATGTTTAAAGCACAGATACTTTGGATCACCCTGTATCATAAAAAGCTACAAATGACTTGTAACTTTAAAAGATTCTTGCACGCACTATGTGCAATATTTGTGTGTTCTTTTGTGCGAAACGCACAATTATTTAAGCAGATATAACTTATTATTATTATTATTATTATTATTATTATTATTATTTTTTATGGCAAATGTTTTGCTAATAACAAGAATGCATTTCCACAAAATTTTACAAAACTTTTAAAAAAATTGAGAAAATATTGTAGAAGTATTATTCGGAAACATAAAATTCAAACGGGTAATATTCGCTGAGAAATGAGCATTTAAAATAAGTATTATTTTTACAGCACATGCGCGAAAAGTAGAAAATTTTTATTACATGGGTTGAAGGCTAGATATATATTGAGCGGCTTACGTCAAAAATTCATTTGAATAAAGTGAAAATTAAGGAAATTGTCGGCGAAAGAATGAGCTAGATTTTAGAAGAAAAGGTTTTAGTCTTTAAATCCGCTTTTTGAAAAAACTGAAAAAAAAAAAAAAAAAAAAAATTCCACATATGATCTAGTGCATAAGAAAGTTTTCTGAAATCATTTTAATTTAAGTGTAAAAATTCAGGCCATACAAAAATTAATCAAAACCCTGGACTGAAGCCCTTTTCTGCACGTATTCAGTAAAGACATCGATTTCTTATAATTTTCTGCTATCGTTTAAGAAGTAATATTAAATATTCATCTTTATTTGTACACGGATGATGTATTTCAAATATTGAAACATTTCTTTACCATATTTAGACCTCACAGACAAATGTTAAAACCCTGTACTGAAGCTCATTATGCATGCATGTAAAAAATAAGCATTTCTCTCTATTTTATATTATCTTATTAGAAATAATCTTTAATATTCATTTTTATTTGTGAGTAGATGACTTTTTCAAAAAATGAAACCTTTCTTTAAGGGGGTCCTCTAATGACTCTCGTGACTAAATCGATAGTGGAAAATTTGAGTTTATAAGTGTTCTTTGCATGTCGGAAGTTCAAGCCAATTCATCCAGCATTAAAAGAAAAAAAATCGACAAAATGTCAATAAATAAATAAAAATTCTAATAATCTGATCCCCCACTGTATAAAAAATGTTTCAAAAAATCAAGAAAATAACTTAAACAATGACTACTCAAAATCCTTCTATTTAACATAAGTTGCGTTAAAATAATTCACTTCTTAAATGAAGAAGCATTTCGAGAAAATATTGTCGCGCTTATATACCGGTTTTCTGTATGTATTACACCGCGCTCACTGTAAATACAAGTGTCTGAAATTCAGACAAAATTGTGTCTGAAACGGGTGTTTAATTTTAAGATGCTAAAAAGTGTCTTAAAAGGCACATCGTTTCACACTCGAAACGTCTGAAATTCCGCCATATTTGATCCTGTCTGAAGTGAATATTTTTCATAAATAAAAAGATGCGTTTTATACTGTTTACCTGTGAGAAATAGAGTTTAGAATCTCCTAGAGCATAGAATATATATATTATATAATTTTTACGATAATAGTCCCCGTTGCACCCGGCGGGATTCGAACTGACAACCAATGGATTCAAAGTCGAGTGTCTTCCCAATCAAGCCATCGGTACTCGCGCTGTACTATGCTTGTATAACGAAATATATTCTAGTATCCGTAAAACAAATTGAAGTTTTATGTCTTTGCAATAAAACTGTTCATAAGAAGTAAAGCTTAATACATATTATCTTAAATTTCATCTGTAGAGGTTTAGAGGTTTTTTTTTTTTTTTTTTTTTTTTTTGTAAAATGCGTAATAAATGTGAAAAAATAGTAGCCTATGGATTTTAAACGATTTTTTTTTTTTTTTTTTTTTTTTTAAACTGGTATTTGCAAAAAAACAAACTGTATACATGAAACAACAACAACAAAAATAAATAAATAAATAAATAAATAAATAAAATAAAAAAAAATGCTCTTTTACATTTTGAAGTGTAGGGAAACATAAAATAATTTTTAAAACGCGAAAAAAAAAAAAAAAAAAAAAAAAAAAATCAATTATGCACAAATTGTTTAAGATTGTTTAGCTACGAATTCGCTTTCTTAGCTACAAGTTACATGCTTCGTTTATCTTAATATTTTTTTTATTTATTACATGTGAGAATTTTAAATAAAAATTAACTTTGTTTTTTAATTTTTAACAGAATAAGATCCGTGTCTAAATATTTTAAATAAGTTAACTACTTATATTACATAAAATGTCAAATTTATTTGTTTAAAAAATTTTTAAAACAGGATATGCATGCTGCTTAAAGTAGATTCCATATGGAAAATTTGTTAAGTAATACAAATGTCCGAATTTCTAAGTGTCTGAAATTTGTAATGTCTGAATTTTTAAGTGCATAAATTGTAAAATGTCTGAAATTTTATGTGTCTGAAAATGTTATATGTCTTAATTCCAGACATATCGACCTTATTCAGACACTTATCTGAGCTCATTTATAAAAAAGACACGTACGTGTCTTAATTTAAGACAACATATGCGTCTGAAATTTTGCATGCGTAAGTGTTTCAGACATTTATGTGTCTGAATTGACATTTCAGACATTTATGTGTCTGAATTGACATTTCAGACACACTTCTGTTTGAATTTAAGACGCTTCTATTTACAGTGCTCTTACTATATTGTTGTGGGAAATATAGAATACCATTTCTTTTTGAACTCTCGATAATAAAATGAAGTATTTTGGATCATTTTGGATTCGACTATTCCAAACTTTCAAGTTTTGCTAACGTGGTTTGATGGTTTTATGTTACAAAAAAAAAAAAAAAAAAAAAAAGAATTTGCATGGAAAAAAAAATCGGTAATATGTGCCAAGCCGGTAATATGGAATATTTATGAAGGGTAACATGGAATACTCATTTCCTTAAAAGATAATATGAAATAGGGTAGTGATTTTACAAAAATTCCCGAATAACTGCAATATAAACATTTTATTTTGAAATTATTGTTGAAAATAGGCAGTACTGAAAAAATCCTCAACAATCAAGTTTTACAAAAATTGCAAATAATATGGAATAGTTGGTAATCTATAATACTCCTATCGCCATCTTAAAAAATAAATCCACCTCAACCACCAGCTGGTAGAAATAAGTTCATGAGAATCAGATTACTAACTAATTCAACCTCCCTACCGGAAATGGCAGGTGTTTTCATTCATTTTACTGCTTCGTAATCAGAATTTGCAATACTTACTTTAAAAAAAAAAAAAAAAAAAAAAAAAAACATTTTAGTAAATTAAAAAAGTTGTATGATACAAAAACTGCTCTTCTTACTGACACAAGTTGAACTAACGTTCATATTTGAGGCCCAGTGAAGATATTTGATGTGCTTCCGATAGGTTACATCTCCGTACGTACAGGGGAGATAGGAGATAAAAAGGTATTCCATTTTACCCGACTATTCCCTATTCCTCATCGTCCTCCTATGTACACATAGAAAAATTACTGATTTTAAGAAAAACAATTTTTATAAAAGTCTCCACTAAAATGAAGCATAAGATTTTGTTAATATTACATGTTACTTTTAATTTCAGAGAAATTATTGATCTTTAATCTACAGTCAGACCCCTCCCCCCCCTCCCCCCCCCTCCCCCCCAACCTAATTTCGCCGTAAATTGTCGTAGAAACATGCGGCTTTTGTTTCAATATATCGATTTGTAATAACATCTAGTTTATAATGGTATAATTAGGTTTTGCTTAGGGGTCGTCTACATATTAAAACTGGCACCAACTTCATTTCTTTGAATGGTAACCCCCATATTTTAAAATTTATTTGAATTATTTGGATCAAATCATCGCGTGAAATGGTATAGTTTATATATTTTACTCAATTTTTCATAGAGTTATAAGCTGTAAAGCTATGGGATGCTAATGTTAAATGAATGTGACAAACATATCTTCCCGCATTCATATCGTCCCAAAAATTTATTATATTCAAATTCTGTTTTTTTTTTTTTTTCTTTTTTTTAATGCGTTAGAATGAAGAGACACAAACGTATTCCACGCATACTTTTAATAAAAAAACATTTTTTTTCTTTTTTTATAAATTATGAAATTTATTAATAAATTCATATTCGAAAAAATTATGAATTACCACTTATATTAATTTTTGCACGAATAGAACAGGCATCATCAAAAACATGGGTTTCCAAATTTACAGCTCGTTTCTAACATTATTTTCTGAGTTACAGTGATATTTCATTTTTATTGCTGTTAGGGCCGTCACTTGTTATAATCTGAATCCTCTGTGAGTAAATATCTGTATATATTCTGACGAAAAACTATTTTAATTTACCTTTATGTTATTCTTATTGTTTTCTAAGTAACTTTTTGATGTTTATTATACAAATTGGCTTATTTTTGTAAAATTATCGCAATGCAGACGAGAGATTGTGAAAGAATTCCAAAAGAAAACAAGCCCCGCCTGTATATCGCTGAAACAATATTAATAAAACTAGTTTCCATATTCGTATATGACTCTATATGAGAAGCTGGCATGCGTAAACCTCAATGGTATTTACTACATCGATTGCTGAAGACAAAACTTAAATGGTTTAATTGCAAGTATGTAAAATCAGTTTGTTTTATAATGTAAAGATTTAGAAAAATGTGTAAAGGCGTGGCTTACGTTGCAAGATAGGAGCATACCCGATCCTGAAATGTCAAGTCTTTCTTCTTAAATATTAAATAACTTTTCCTAGTCTCTTACTGCTAAAATTCTATTTTAACCCTGTTGTCAATTTTTTTTTTTTTTTTTTTTTTTTTTTTTTTTTTTTTTTTACTTGACTATTGTAGGGTTCATACACCTTAAGTTAAATGTCATGTTATAGGAAACGTGGTAAGGCGACGCTTATTGTTTGAAAGATCAATACGCAGTCAGCAATCCTTTTTTTTTTTTTTTTCTCATTTTCTTTAAACTATTATAATTAATATAATCTATAATAATAAAAGGAAAGGTTTGTCCGTCCATCTGTCTGTTTTTCTATACACCCAGTTCCTATTGAACACAGAAGTACAAAATTGCCATACGGATGCTCAGGAGCCTTCCGGAGGGGCTCCTGAAAACAGAATTAAAAATTTTTATTAGTTGTGGAGATATTAATAAAAACGTCGACTTATGTCGATTAATAAACCGGTCAATTTTGAGCCTAAGATGCGTTTAAGGAGCGTTAAATGGCTAAATAAATTAGAAATATCGATCAAAACGTTACAAATTCGGTACCAAATGAAAGGGGCGATTTTTCTGAATCCAGGAATGCAAACAGAATTTCAACACGACAAAGATTTTTTTGAAATTAACTATACACTGGTTCTCATAATTATAAGGACATCCGTTTTTCTATATTAACTAAACACCGAACACTATTATTTAAACAAATATATTTTTTATTAATTTGAATTTCATTAATAGACTATATTTAAAAAGTTTTTCGTTTTTCTATCTTAAAATCTTTAAATACGGTCAAAAAGCTGATTTTTCAGGTGTTCACAATTATAAGGATAGCTCGAATCTTAGTAATTTTTTTCAGTTATTCTTTAAATTAATATTTTATGGGGTCTCTTTTTAAGCTGAAACAGTCAGACATTCTCTCTGGTATATTTATATATGTATTTTTTTTAATATTCAGTTTCAATACCATTTCATACAGCATAGATGATATTCTGAATACATTTAAACTATTTAAATTTGCTTTTCACTTGCATGCACTTTTCTAATATGATAAGTTAAGTTTTTTTCATTTTTTAGGCCACGAGAAAGGCATTAAAACAAAAGTTTCTTTCTTCAAACTATTTCCTATTGCTCTAGAAGCAGAGCAAAAATCTAAGACTTGTTGAAAAAAATATTATTACCCCCCCCCCCCCCCCCAAATCTAACAAAAATCTGAGAATTCCACTTTTAAAATTTGCGGATATTCTCTTGATGTTCATAATGATAGAAAGAATTACTAAATTCATTCTATCTTCAGTAGAAAAAGCTCCCCAGAGCACCATAGATCCACCTTACAAATGCCCGATTCATATCTGCCTTTAAAAAATCTGCTCTGTCTTTCGCTATCTTCAGATCGTGCCAGTAACTGTTAAAACCATTTGGTTAACCAAGAATAAAATGTTTTTCATCCGAAAATGCAACATTTTACCATTTAATATTGTCTTTATTCAACTTTAACACAGACGTTCTTTCCCCCATTAAATGCTTATTGATTACTACAGGTTTTTATTCATTTTAACATATTATTAATTATTTTAAACATATATAAATGTGGACCCCAACTTTTCATTAAAATTACGAGCAAATTCAGCAGCAGTCATTATGAGTAGAACAGTAAGAGGAATTATGAGTCTTAGATCTCTGTAAAACAACTCTGATTTTGTATCAGATCTCTCTCCTATCGAACCAGCAGTTCAACGTTTGGTCACATTTCCTTCAGCAATTTTAGATCTTCGAATTTGATTAGAAATTCGGCGGATTGAAATTATCCTTCCACTTAAAAAACACTTTTATCATACTTCACTACATGAACGTTATTTTTCCGAGGATATTTTAGTTATGTCCGTCCAAGAAAAATCGAAGGCTTATATATGAATTAATCTAGCCCAGTAGTTAACAAATTCGCATGTCAACTGTATTTTATCCGCTAGTAAGTTAAATAAAACGAAAAAACTTGATTGTCCCTATAATTATGAACATCTAAAACCGTGGAGAAAAAAAAATATTTTGCATTAATTTTGTTTCATATTAAAAAAATTATAGCAGTTTTGGTTTTTAGAATACTAGATATATTAAGTGCACTAGTATAACCTTGTTCACAATTAATTTTACATTATTTATTTCAAAACACAAAGTGTCCTTATAAATACGAGAAGGAGTGTAGTGTGAAATTTAGGTGACAACTCTTCATCATTTCATTTATCAATTCTTTAGTGCCGGACATATTGGCGGACTACCCTCCTGTTCCGGAATAATTGCTTTGCGATCACATGACAAGGTACTTGAAAAAAAAAAAAAAAGCACTTTTTGAATTTTAAATCGATTTAAACAGAAATTGATAATCGCGTGTCTTTACTGCTCACCTCTTTGCAGTTAAAAATTCTAAAGAAAAGCTTTTTATTTTATTTATTTATTTATTTATTTTTTTAAAAAAGACAGAATTATATTTATTTAATTTTTTTTTTCATCTGTTTATGTAAGAAGACAAAAGTTACTTTTAGCAGAATAATAATGTTTTTTTTTCTTTTCTGGAATGAGCTGTAAAAAAGTAGTTTTGGAATTTCTTAAATTTTAGACGGATTTCAACAGAAATCGCTAATCGCCCTTGATAGATTAGACATTTTGAGTGTAAAATGTATCAAAAATTTCATAATAGGCGAGACGTATTAACCCTGGACGATATATTTAACGCACCAGCCCGCCCGTTCCCGCTCTCCGATGTCTCTTTCTAGTCAATTTTGTCCTTTTATTACTTCCGGTGTGAGCCGTCTCGCCTATTAATATTATACGCAATAACGCAATACATCATTTGAAAGCTATTTGAAAGTACTTTTATTGCGGGCTGCTAAAGTGATGTAAACCGTTCAAATTATGCACGAAACTTTTGGAGAAAACTACAGAAAACCCAGAACTTTTTTATTCTTTTATATTTTATAGAGTTTCGAATTCCAATTTACGCTCACATTTCGTACTAAGGATTTTTAACGTTATATAGCCTGGAAGAGAAAACCACGGATAAGTCTGACACAAATCTTTTTATAACAATGTTTATATTACCTTTGTATCTCAGCTACTAATTAACATAATTTCAGCTGTAAAATATCATTTTAAAAGTAATTGAAATTGAAATTGAAGAGTATATATTGCAAATCTCTGTCGCCAGAGGGCGCTTTTATATTTTAATAATTCAATTTCTCCAATTCTTATTATGAGTAAATTACTTATAGGGAGAAGATTGGGAGATCGTAGGCCCCACTGGGTTGCGGATTTGCCCCGATCAGAATTTTCAAAGTTCCTTTACATGGTGAGCGAACAGGCTAATTCAAATCATGAAACGTAAAGCCGCGCCTTAATCACCAAAGAGCGGAAATTTGCTACATTTAAAATTTTCAAAGCTATTTGCGCTATGAGCGAGCAAGCTGTTGTAAGTTCTAAAAGGGGGGATAGGATGCCACCGAGCGGGACTTTGCTAAAGTCAGAATTTTGAAATATTATAACACGGTGAGCGAACAGGCTGTTTCAGATATTACTGTCTCTCAATAAGCTGTTGTAGGACCAGAAACGGAAAAAAAGGCACCGCAGGCGCCGCCGAGCGAGAGTTTTGTAAAGTCGGATTTTTCAAAGGTCGCGAACCAGTTTAAAACGAATTTTCAGTTTTAATCTTGGTGTGACATTTTCGCATTTGTTTATTTTACCGTTTGTAAGCTTTATATTATTTAAATTTTATCGCATGACGTAACATAATAAGATATTAATTTTTTATTAAATGTTTTTTAATACAGAATCAAATGGTGGAATTTTTTTTTTTTTTTTTAGTTTATAAAATCTATTATTGAAACAAAGCGCAATATTATTTATTTTCGATTAATTCTAATCATGGCGTAAAATTCACATTTATTATGGAAAAAGAATTTAAAACAAAGTAATATATCTTTTAAAGATATAGATCTTACACATTTTAAATTAAGAATTCAAGTACAGTAGACTACTCTATAACGCGGGATATTAGTTCTGGGCAATAGGAAATCGTGTTATGTGGTATATTACTTTATCAGGCCAATTTATGTAAATTCAGTCCAATACTGAAAATTTTTATTTTTATTTTTTTAATGTTTTCTAAGTAAGTTTTCGATGTTTACGATACAAATTAACCTATTTTTGTAAAATTAACGTATTGCAGGCGGGAAATTTTGATGGCATTCCAAAAGAATAATAAACTGCACCCTCTGGCTTTTTCTGAAACAATACTTTACTTTAAAAAATGTTTCTTGTTTCCTTAATTTTATTTTGTTTGACTCTTTATAGAACTCTAGCATATATAAAATTAATCTAGCATATATGAAATTTATCGTTTCGATTGTTGGTGATGAAATTTCAGTTACTTAATCATGAATTTGTGAAATAATTTGATGTTTTAGAGAAATGTATAAAGGTGTGGCTTATTACTCAAACTAGTAATGCTTTTGAACAGTATCTCCATTTTATTGAATATTAAATATCCTTTCTCAGATTTTTGTTTAAATCTTGTTATCTATATTTTTGTATCTTGTATATTGTAGGTCTGTACGCCTCAAATTAAATGTAAAATTTTATAGTAACACTTTTATGCGGGGCTTACAGTATAAAATAAAAATATACCCAACAGAAGTAGATAATTTTTTTTCTTAAATATTAAACACTTTTTTTTTTTAAACCACTATTATTATTATTATTATTATTGCTATTATTCTTTTATCTTGCTGTCTAAGATTTTTGTAATTGAACATTATAGGGTTCATATGACTCAAGCTATTTAAATATTAACGTACGAAGTGACGTAATAAACTAGTCCATGTTTATCAAAAATAAACTATTTAAAAATTTTTAACCCTTCTTTGCATGATTTTTTATTTTTTATTTTTTATTATTTTTTTTTTTTGTGTGAAATAAATCAGGGTGATATAATTCATGCTCTAAATTAAAGGAAAGATGTTTTAAAAAATCCTAGTGTCAATATATAATATAAAATAATTAAAAACAGTATGATGGAAATATCCATCATCATGCCCATTTACATGTTAAGCTCAGTACCCTAATTAATATTCCGTAGTATCGTTAGCCCCGCCTTTTTTTTACACCAGTATATTTTTAGAGTGTTTTTTATTTTATTCAATCTAATTGCATTTGGAGAATATTACACTACAAATTTACTGGTGTGAGAAAAAGGGGGGAACTAACAACAATACGGAATATTAATTAGGGTGTTGACAAGTATGATACTAATTTTTTGTATCTTTGCATAGTGATGTAAATTTCATCGCTTTTATTAGCAAAAAAGTCTCAGATTAATTATAAAAAAATATGGGAGAAATCGCACGTTTCTTCCAATCACAACAAAAAGCGGAATGACAAGTTCAAACCCGCTATAATGATAGTGCCATTTGATTTTTTTTTTTTTTTTTTTTTTAATAGCTACGTTCCTTATTACGCGATTGTCGTGAAAAAAGTTGCCAGCAACAACCAATTTACAGTACACCTGTTTTGAGTACCATTTTTTATTAGCGGTCCGTCTATACATTTAGAAAAAATAAATTATGATCTACTACAGAATGGACATTATTCATTAAGATTCATACCGCAGAAAAGGTACAAAAATATGAATATTAATATTCATATTTTTGTATGTTATGTTTCATATTCATATTCTGCTGTATGAATCTTAATGAATAATGTCCATTCTGTAGTAGATCATAATTTATTTTTTCTAAATGTATAGATGGACCGCTAATACATTTTCGCTTGTAACTCTATCAAGAACTGATTTAAAGTACATAAATAGGACTTTTTCCGAACCTCCTTGATCTGAGAGGTTTGAATATGAGAGCAAAAATAGAAGTTGCCATTGAAAAAAATAAAGTTGAAGCCTGTTTTAATATGTAGATGACCCCTTAAATAAAATCTAACTATACCATTATAAACTAGACGTTATTATATATCGATCGGTACCAGTCGCATGTTTCTACGATAATTTACGGAGAAATAAAGTGGGGGTATGGCGTTTTTCTTTCTTTCTTTCTTTCTTTCTTTTTTTTTTTTTTCTGACTGTACTTATACAGCATGTTAAAATAGCTTCAATATAAAGCAATAAAACTATGTAGAAGCACTTGAAAAAAGTATGTGATTAAGTTAAAGGAAACCCACGAAATAGTTATATGAAAATTACTGTAGCCATATTTTATGAAAACCATTATTAAAAAAGAAACTTTATACGGACCGTACGTATACAAATTTAGTATTATTTGAGCATTTTTGTAAAAGTTTGCAAAGACCATAGCCTCCTAAACTAGATGCCTGTATCGTAGCTCGGAAACTTGGCAACAGTTGAAGCGGTAGACAGCGCCACCTGGTACAGATTGCGCGACTTTTTTATTCAACAACCACCAAAAAATTTTTAAAAGTGGGATATGATATACATAAATGGCAAATAGAATCGAAGAAACGTCGATTATATGTATCATATATCACTTCTTAAAATTATTGGTGACAGTTGAATAAAAAAGTCGCGCAATCTGTACCAGGTGGCGCTGTCTACCGCTTCAACTGTTACCGAGTTTCCGAGCAACTCGACAGGCATCTAGTTTAGGAGGCTATGGCAAAGACTAACAGACAAAAACACAGAGAGGGCATCTAAAGATGTTAATCATTATAATCGGTCCTTCTTTTCATCGAAACTGGCAAAAATGCGTGTTATTACACAGATGAGGACATGTATAAAAATATATCTTATTCATGGTGAGAATATTTTTTTTTTCTTCTTCTTCTTCTTAAATGTTCGTTAATAAAATAATAATAAAAATTTACAAAAGACATAATGCAATCCTCGTTAATGCAGAACGGTGACGACAATATATATATATTGAAAGCAGTCAATAATAAATACGAATAGCATTTTTTCTTTTCAATATCATGTTATATCGAAATTCACAATATCTCGAAACATGTTATGAATAATTGCGGACCGCAGATTATTGATGCAGAAATTGCAGATTATTGATGTCAATGTCTTTTTTCTGTTAACGGTTAATCAATCCTTGGGTAAAAAGAGTTGAAAAAACTGTATCTTTATTTTTGAGATGTTATGTTAATAAAAGTAGTTGAACACTAAATTTTGGGAATGAGAAATGGATTGTTTTAATAGCAAAATAATGCAAGTATTTTTTTGCGTAAAAGCAACAATAAGAATCCGAAAATTGATATTTCTGTCGTTAGCTCTTTTTTATCTG
This sequence comes from Salticus scenicus, assembly GCA_963930645.1. Lineage (NCBI taxonomy): Eukaryota > Metazoa > Arthropoda > Arachnida > Araneae > Salticidae > Salticus > Salticus scenicus. Next base: position 266,956,040 of record OZ005651.1, on the reverse strand, counting down.
TTTCTATTCCTAAAAATGGGGACGAAGTATCCCTCCCCCCTTTCGTTTCATCTTTAGAACTGGAAGTTATTTCTCTTTTGGCGCGACAAACTCACTCCTACATCTGAAGTTCGAAAAACTCGCGAATAGCGAGCTACTTCAAGTTTTCTTAAAAGTTTTCGCCAAGCGCGCGATAAATCGAGCAAGCCCGTGAAAAGTGCATGACGATGATGCCCTTGCAAGGTGAGGCTAGGATCTAAAGAACTGGAAGAAAGTTTGGAGAAAGGAGGTGATTTACAGAATGGGGGGCAAAAAGAAAACTAAGTGGAGGAAATTACCGCTAGGTAAATAGACAATTTTTGTTATTAGTTTTGCTTTTGAATTAAGCGCTTGTTTATAAATCCAAGTATTAATTACGAATTGGGGATTTTCTTTATCTCTGATAGAATGTATAGCATGCACATTTAAACAAAAACATTATTTATGCAAAATACTTTCCCGCAAAATGTTAATTTTATTAAATTAATTTCACAATTTTTTTCCCACTTGTATTTTGTTTGGAGTAAGTGCTAATTTTGCAAAGCTAGGAATTAGCGTTTAATTGTCTATTTTCTTCTGTTTATAAGAAATTTTAACCGAATAAAGGGCAGGTACATTTTCAATCGAAATGCATTTATTTGCTAAATTTATCAATAAATATTCTTTCTAGAGAATTTTGATTATTAACGTTTGTTTTATAAAAACGGGGATTAGTTACTAATTAGTCTTTTAATTTTTGTTATTATTGTTAGAAATTACTGCTAAATTAATCTTCAGTGAATATGAGTGAGAGGCGTATGTTTGTACGAATAGTTTTAATCTAACTGGAGAAATGGTTAAATAAATAAATCTATTGGTTTTTCTTTTTACTTATAAATCACGAATTAGTTAATAACTGGATTTCAGAACAACTTAAGCCTTTTTATTTTGTTTTAAATTCTCCGTTTTAAATTTTATTCCGGGGGATTTGGAAATAAATATACAGTCGGTAACAAAAGTCTCCGAACACTAGCAAAAATTCTTATATAAAAAAAGTACATTTAATGCAGTTTTGTTAAATAAATCCTTGTAGAATCCTGTTTTTAGACTAACTAAGAACAGTATTCGACAAGGATTTAGTTAACAGAACTTTATTAAGTGTACGTTTTTTAGATAGGAATTTTTGCTAGTGTTCGGACACTTTTGTTACCGACTGTATGTATATAAATAAAATATATTTTTTACAAGAAATCTTACTATTTGTTAGCTTACTATTTCCAAGCTTTTGTTATATCTATCTATCTATCTATCTATCTATCTATCTATATATAAGCAAAATAATTAAAGCCAGGTGAAAATTATTTTGCTTATTTATTATAGTTTTATATTTTCTTTTGCTGCATTTGCGCATTAGTTTATAAAAACTCTGTTCTAGTTCTACATATTTAATAATTCAAGTTTTACTCCATTCTATATTTAAATTTTATCTTATATATATGTGTGTGTATAAAGGAGGTAATAATTAAACATATGACAGTTATTTGAAAATTTTTTTATTATTTTAAATGATTGTTATGGAAGAAGAATTTACACTGTTTAGAATTAAAATACTTGAGAATTTTCTTCGATTAACATGGTTCATTCGTACTTTTAGCCTACATTTATATTTTAGTAATTCCAGAAAAATACAATAAATAAAAATGTATTGAATTATCTTATTGAAAAAATTGTATTCTAATACATCCATTATAAATACAAATTATTTCGTTATTTCAGTAGAGAAAATATTTGGTTCTCTTAAAAATATTCATATAACTTCTAATATATTTTACAAATGTATTTAAAAACGTATGGGTTTTCAACCTTGTAAAAATGGACTCACGTGATGTAAAAGACAGTAATTAATGGTTTGGTTGAAACTTTTTTTTTTTTTCCATAAATTGTGTAAACGAATGCACGTGACAAGATGGACTACAATAAACACTCTGGATATTTTGGATTTACATTAAATAGAACTTTTCATTATAACAGAGAAGTTAAAAAGCGTTCCTTTTCATGTTTTGGAATAAATAAATTAGCTAAAATTTTCAAATTTAAACAAATTTAGAGCTATTATAAAAATTATTCTTTGTTTTAATTTCTAAACAAAACAACATTGAGAATTTGATAAAAATGACTTAGAATTTTGAAAAAATTTATATTGTCCATGTAATATTAATTTTTCTTCTGTTTCATTCTTCTTAAAATAATAATAATATCAATAATAATAATGATGATGTTGATGATGATGATTAAAATAATAATGTTAATAGTAACCAATACAAAAATGGATGGCTTGAGGAACGCAGTTACCTTGAAATGTATAATTTGTGTTTAGAAGATAATATATTAATCATAATATTCAAATAGTTGAATAATTTAGTCTATTTGACTAAGTTAATTTTCTTAATATTAAAAAAAAAAAAAAAAAAAAAACTTTATTTTTTTTTTTTTCTTTTATTAATTTTTCTTCCGCTTTTAAGTCTTTTTAAAAATTTAATATTAGTAACAACATAAAAGAAAAATTACTAATGGAATGAACTTTCAGTTCATCCCTAATAAGTAAGTTTTCCCTAATAAGTAAGTTCCCTAAATAAGTAAGTTTTCCCTAATAAGTAAGTTTTCATTTATGTTGTCGGATGAAGCCGTTTCACAAAATAATCCAGCTCGGTACGTGTCATCTCGATATTAAATAGCTTGATTATTTTTCATTTTTAAATATTATTTTAATTTCTCATTGATTTTGAATGGTATAACCTAGAATAGATACCAGGAAGAAAGCGAGTCGAATGATATTTACTGTAAATACAATTTAATGTAAATTTCGTTAGCAAATAATTTTATAAAGTCTGAGAAGTTTTCTTCCTTCTTGAAAATCTCTCTCTAACGATTATCTTAACCTACGAAAGGTGCCAGCTTCTATCCCAGGTAATGCAAGAGATTCTTTTAAAGTTATTTCACACGAAGTGGATCTCTTTTTTCTAATTTATTCATGCACAGTTTATTCAAAAAATTCTGTAAAACATCTAAGCAATATATAGGGGAGCGTGGGGCTAGTTGTAACAGGGGTAAGAAGTAACACGCAATTTACGGAATAGTTTGTAAGATTTTTGATTAAATATTCCGATAAACATAATTCTTATGACGTGCTTTATTATGTAAGTACAATCAGTGTTCCATAAAAATGCTTAATGAGAGGTTCTGTACAGTCGGTAACAAAAGTCTCCGAACACTAGCAAAAATTCCTATGTAATAAAGGTACACTTAATACAGTTTTGTAAAATAAATCCTTTTCGAATCCTGTTCTTAGTCAATCTAAAAACAGGATTCGACAAGGATTTATTTAACAAAATTGTATTAGGTGTACTTTTTTTTACATAGGCATTTTTGCTAGTGTTCGGAGATTTTTGTTACCGACTGTACACGTGCTTCATTTTAGCTAATTAGTGGAAAAAAAAAAAACATATTTTGTAAATTTTGATTAAAGGTATGTTAATTTATATTTCAAAGATATGTGTATAGCTATTTATTTGGTTTATGTGTTAAGTTATAAAATGTATGTTTAATTTTTTGTATAAATCGTTATATTTTTTTCATAAATAAGCAAAATGTTCAAAATCATTCGAAGGGGCAAGTTGAAACATAATATTGGGCAAGTTGTAACATTCATATAATTAGACATTCTATTTTAAATGTTGACAAATGTTTATTCTATGCTTTATTCTATGAATTAGTTTTTCTTTTTTTGGAATGAGAAACTATAAAAAGAAGTCTGAAAGAGTTTCAAAGGGTCATATATGATTTGGCTACAGCTGAAATCTTTGAGAAAGGTACAAATATTAGACACCATCGCCCGAAAAAAAAAAAAAAAAAAAAGCATTTGAAAAATATTTTGAAGAAATAAACTAATCAAAAAATAACACATAAGTAACACAAAAGTAACACATCAAAATGTAACAGAAAGAGAGAGAAAAAAGAAGTAAAAAGATTAAAGGAAGACATATACAAATATAATTAAACAAAAGGTTAAAAATATAAATAAAATGGTTTTAACTCCAGATATAAATTCTGCATCAAAGGAGTGATTTTACTTAACTTCTTTAGATGCCTAGAGCCAGGCATCGTAGTTTCCGCCCCCCCCCCCCCTTTTTTTTTTCACAGGACACTTTTATAAATGAGAAATGTATGTCTTTTTACTTTCTTCTATATTCAATAGAAGGAAGTATTGGATTCGTAAAAATTTTCGACCTCGGGTTTTTGATGGATTTACACGTTTTGAGAGCTGTAGAACATGATTTGACCATTTTTAGAAAATGTCTGTCTGTCTGTCTGTCTGTCTGTCTCTGTGTGTGTGTGTGTGACAAAATTTTGTGGCAACTGTATCTCAGGAATTACTGCACAGATTTTCATATAAATTGGTATGTACTTGCACCTTGACATAAATTAGTGCCTATCAACTTTTGGTAAAAATTGTTTTACAGGTTGCGTTGCCATCCCGCTTTTTCTAAATTTTTAACATGGTGATATAGGACAAAATTTTGTATAAATGTGGATAAAGAGAATTATTTTTTAGTAATCACTATGAAATTTACAAGAATTATTTATAATAGAGATAGTCAACTGGAAAATCTTTTTTGTATGTGTAGGAGCCTCGCCACCCCCCTTGGGGGGGGGGGAAGTCCCCCCTCGAGGGGAGTAAATTTTCAAGATGGGCATCTTTCGGAAGGTCTCGTCAATACCTTTAAAACGAATGGTTGAACTATAAACCTGTAATAATTTAAAACAAATTTATCGATTTTTTTTTTACTTTTAACAAAAAAAAAAAAAAAAAAAAAGTTGAAAAAAAAAATCGTATATATATACATATTTACGAAATTTAACCAAACTTGGTATTCAGTTGGCCCCTGACATAAACTGGTGCTGATTAGATTTAGGGATCAATCGTTCAACAGGTGGCGCTGTGATCATATTTTTTCTAAATTTTTAACATGGCAGTATAGGACAAAATTTCGTATAAATGTATGAGAGTTATTCTTAACCTGTGATTGTAAAGTTAATATGAATTATTGATAATAGTAGTAGTTAATTACAAAAAAATTTTGTGCATGTGGGGGCATCTCTTTCCCCCCTGGGGGGGGGAATTTTCAAGATGGGTATCTTTCGAAAGGTCTCGTCAATACCTTTAAAACGAATGGTTGAACTATATATATGTGATAATTTAAAACAAAGTTATCGATTTTTTTTTTTTTTTAACGAAAAAAAATTAAAAAAAAAAAAATCGTGATATATATATATATATTAAATATTGTTACTAAGTGAATTTGTATAGGAAAATATAGAAGAAAGTCTTGTGGTGGCCACAACATACTAGTTTTTTTTTTTTTTTTTTTTTTTTTTTTTTTTTTTTGCTACCTCAATTTTTATAGAATAATTTCTATCCTGTGTAATCATGACATATTACTTTAAAAATACAATAAACATTTCTCTAAGAAAAAAAGTGATGGTAAAACAGGCGGAATTTTCTCATAACCGTAAGCCCCCACCCCTTCGTTACAGCCTCTTTGAAGCAGAAAAATGGGTATAATGCCTAATCTGCAAAATGTGGGCACACAATAAATGTTTGAGAGGGAATATGAACAATATAGCTTTGTTTTGTATTAACTTCAGTTCTGACAGAGAGTGACTTCTATATTGATTAGATATTTAATTTTCTCTTTAATTTTACTATAATCCATTTGATATAATTCATTGTTACTATACCAAGAAGTTTTAATTTAATATCGCTTATTTATTGGCCGGTTCTTTTTTTTATTATTAAATTAATAAATGATTGATAGCAAAAACATTTTGAATTATAGTTGTGTTTAATTATTAGTATTTCTCTTATAACGGTTACAATTTGCCCCCAATTCGGGGCAAATTATAACAGAGAAATAATTTTGGAAAAATGTTTTTTTGTGCTAAAATTAGCAAAATTAACGAAAGTTTTTTTTTTTTTTTTTTAATGAATATGATAGATCAATATGTATGCTATGGAAAACAGCAATTATAAACAGGAAAACGTAAATACATTTGAAAATATATTTAATTTTCTGAAAACTGTTACAACCAGACCCACGCTTCCCTACTTTTATTTTGCTTTATTTCATATTATCATTATCATTATTATTAATATTATTGAAATATGGACTAATGAAATTGTTAATAGTGTTAAAAAGTTCCATAGCAATACGACGACTGAGTTTTATATTAGAGAAAAAAAAAATAATAATAATCCCAGACGGTTTTTAAAGGAAATACAGGAGAAGAGACAAAAGGAAGGTAAAATCAAGAAAAATGCGACAGACAGAAAGAAGGAAAAAAAAAAAAAAAAAAAAAAAAAGGTAAATAATCGAGTTCTTTCATTCAAGGTTAAAAAATTTTCTGCTTAAAGATTTCTTTCTTTTTCTTTTTAAAGACTGTTCAGATGTTTTCCAAACAGTAATGCTTGTTTTGAATTTGTGAAAGTATTAATAAATGATGTTCAATGCATAAATGAAAAAGTGATAACATGAAGGAAGACATTTTCTAATGATTATTTGCGAAAATGAGTTATAATTTAAAATTCCCTGGTTAAAATCCTATATAAATCATACATAACTCACGCCCCAAAAATGATAATTTAAAGAATTCAACTCTAATCTAATATTTGAGGTAATTGTTTTTAGTATTTCCGTCAGTAAATGTTTAGGGATTCACACTAGTTTAAATTTATTTGTTCTTTGATATTATGTTACGTTCAATGTGCTATTTCGAGACTAAATCTGAACATGTTTTTTAAAAGATAAATAAATAAATAAATAAATAAATAACAAAAAGAGATAACCTGAAAGCTAAATCTAATAATAAAATTCAGAAATAAATATTTGTTTGTTACATTTTATAAATCTATAAAATAAATTTCTTAACCCTTTAAGGGAGCAAGGTAATTTTGTTCATTTAAAATCATTTGCTACCATAATTTACGAACTAAAAGAAAAGAAATAAAGGAATTTTTTCCTATATATTATTGAAGTAAAGTTTTGTTAAAACTATGGATAAAATTCTGTTTATGACAGAATTTAATTTTGTACGACAGAACTACATATATTTGTATTTTAACACCATTTCAAATAAATAAATAAATAAATAAATAATATATCTGAAGACACTAGTCTAAATAATCAGAAAATAATCAACCGAGACCCGTTGGCTCTGTGGTCAGAGTACACGACTACGAACCGAAGGTTGTGAGTTCGATCCTCACAGATGGGAAAAGAAATATATATTATATATAAAAAAGTTTTTACGGATTTCTCAAAATATTATAAGATAGAGTAAGAAATTAAATGGTAAATATTGACGGGCATTTTTGAAGCTATAAATTGGTAACGATGCAAAATGCCAGATTGAAAGAAATAGTCTTGTAGCACTAAAAAAAAAAAAAAAAAAAAAAAAAAAAATCCAGGACAGGTGGGATATAATACATTCCACCGGCCATGAAAGAGCTATACAGGGATATTTAGGTAAAAATTAGAACAAACAATCGAAAACTCTCCTCAGATTACAATGTCTGCTATGAAGTAAACGACCGAAAGAAACAGACATTTATTCCATCACAAAGAAATACTTCAATCATATTTTCATAATCTATAAAAGAATAATTTAAAAAGAAGCTAAAATTATTTCATTAGTATTTTAATATCAGAAAATATTAAAATGAATAAATACTGACAATTTAAAGACAAACGGGGGCATTTGGTAATGGATATGCAGTGTGATACAATTTAAACATCTTTTCTTCTGAAACGCATGCACTTGGGGTCTTCCTTGTTTCTTTACTTGCTAGCTTCACATAAATTAATAACCAATACAGATGCCGACTCAAAGTCCGCTCAAAGTTGTAATTACATTTAAAGATGCGGTACTCGCTTTGAAAATGTAGATTAAATAATGAGAGGTCTGTATTTTGATATCTTCGACAGAATTTTGTTACTTTCGTTTTCGGCTTTGTTGTATCTATGCCTGGATTTGTATGAGCAGATTTAGAAATTCAGTGCATTAAAAATTTTATTTCGAATACAATTTTATATGGATTACATGATACATTTTAATTAATAATTTATTATAATTAAAAAAATTATAATTTATAATTTTAATGATTTTGAACGAACAATGTATATATTTATAAGTATAACATAGTATTTATAAACTTTTCATAATTCACACTATATTTTTGTTACAAACAAATATTAAGGTAACACAATTTTTGTGTTATATTGGGGCGTAGCTGCTAAATCATAAATGCCAACATTTTAATTTATTCCGGAGTATTTTTAGCTCCGCCTTAATTTCATACCGCTTATTTTTTAAGAGCAAATTTTTATTATTTTATCGACATTATATATTGGAGAATTTTTTTCTAATAACAAAGTGGTGCGAAATAAATAAGGGTCTAAAAATACTCCGGAATAAATTAAAATGTTGGCATCTATGGCTAAATCTCCCGATAATGAACACCAGTAGTTCTGGATAATTTTTATGACTTTATGCAAACAAAAATTTTTTTAAATAGGTTAATGATAACTATTCTGAAATGATGGTGTAATAGAGTCGGGAGAGTTGACAGCTATGTTAGGGGAAATTCTGTATCATTACTATATTAAGAAGTTTAAAGACTGAACACATACAGCCACTGCTGTTTTATAATATTTCTTTAATATTTGGGGGATGTTGAAGTGAAACATATAATTATCTACAACACTTGGATAAAATTTGAAATAATTCCGTTAAAACATTGATATTTTTATAAATATGTTCATTACTTTCAAAATATACAACAACATAATATAAACAGTTCCGTTCCTAATTATTGATATTTCTATATTTCCACGTAAAACCAATTAACCAAATATTTCTACAATATTTGGTGCTATACTTGTTTACTGTAATTATTACTGTAAGGAAAACTCAAATTTTGTAAATCAACTGTAAATTTTGCTCACTTCACCTTTCAACGAAAACCATCAATAAGTTTAAAAATAAAAGAACTTAAACTCTGAAATTAAGAGAAAAACTGGTTCATGTTTAAATTTAAAAGGTATAAATATATGTACTAATAATTTTCCATATAATTACTAATAATTTTTATAGTATGTCTATTATATTGTAACCATTCCCAGTAGAGTCTTGCATCGCACTGTAAAAAAAAATTTCAGTATTTTACAACAAAAGGTGCTGGCACCGCGGCTGCCAGCACAGTTGCTGTAAAATTTACAAACTGCTGTTTTTTATGGTGCTGTAAAATTTACTGCACTTTGCTGTGAATTTTACAAGATGCTGTTTTTAGTAGTGCTGTAAAATTAACTGCATTTTGCTGTGAATTTTACAAGATGCTGTTTTAAAAAGTGTTGTAAAATTTACAACAAAATGTAGTTAATTTTACAACACTTTTTAAAACAGCATCTTGTGAAATTCACAGAATTTTACAGCACTACTAAAAACAACATCTTGAAAAATTCACAGCAAAGTGCAGTAAATTTTACAGCACCGTAAAAGCAGCAGCTTGTAAATTTTACAGCAACTGTGTTGGCAGCCGCGGTGCCAGCACCTTTTGTTGTAAAATACTGTTTTTTTTTTTTTTTTATTTTTTTTAACAGTGTAGGCAGTGATTCCAGATTGGGGATTTTCGAGGCTTCTGGGGACAATTTTGGGGACCAAATGTTTGTGGGGACTATTTTGGGGCGTTCTTCAACTTTCTGTCAATGTTGGCAACATAATGATTTATCCCTACGACTAGAGACTTTCAATAGCTTTATTGTTATTTGGGGATTTTTTTAAAAAATTGCCTTCATTTGGGGAACAATCTGAGCTTAAATCATAGAAAAATCTGCTTGATTTTTTTTTTTCTTTTTTTGAAGAAATTTTTATTTTTCCTCTTTAGTAGAAATCAAGCTGGGGATTTTTTCGCAAAAAAAAAACACCCTGATTTGGGAAAATTTGAAGACCTGTTTGGGGAAATAATTTTCGGCCATCTGGCATCACTGAGTGTAGGCGGTAGAGATGGAAATAATCGAATGATTTGCTTTCGATTTATTTTAATAATCGAATGATTTTGTAATCGATTATTGATGACGTAAGCGTAGAATAAGCGTTTTTAATTAGTTTCGGTTTCTTCGTAGCTATCAGGTTGCTTTCTGTTTATACTTTGTCTTTTCACTCATTGCTATGAAATTTTAAGGTCTAACCTAGAGTCCTGCACACCCGACCCGAACTCGACAGATGAATTTTATATCAACCCGAAACCCGACCCGAACCCACAGTAGAGAAACTTTTACGACCCGCACCCGACGTCTTTAGACCCGAACCCGACCCGAAACCCGAAAATTAAATAAAAATTACTTATTCATCTAAAAATCATACAAAATTTTTTTAAATTATAAAATAAGGTAAATTTTCACCGTCATACAGTTGGTAAATTATTTAAAAAATAATTTGAAATGTAATCACTAATTGTTTAGTTTAAAAATTAAAAAATCTGAAAAATAGATCAATGATAATTTTTAACGATTTATGTAAATTGTTAACTTCAAGAGTAAACTAGTATGTTGTGGCCACCACAAGACTTTCTTTTATACTTTCCTATATTTTACTAAGTGCAAATAATTTTTTTTTTTTAATTATTATTATTATCTAGCAGGATGAATGCAAACGATTTGCATCTTAAAAGACAACTAACACTAAATATCCAAAGTATGCATTTTTATTGCCTATAAATGGCATCTTAAAAAGTACGTTTTTATAACCAGATAAGAATTCAAATTGGATCATCATAATGTCTCGTAATAGCCTTTTCACATTTCAAGCTTTGTTTGATTATACTCAATAGAACCTGAGATATAGCCTCCTCCTAAATCTCGAAAATTGCTGATAGCAGCGCCACCTGTTCATCGGTTGACAAAAATTGATGGGCTCTAATTTAGGTCAAGGTGCCTCTACATATAAATTCATATATAATTATGAACAGTAGTTCCGGAGGTACAGTCGCCACAAAATTTTTGTCACACACACACAGGCAGACAGACATTTTCTATAAATGATAAAATCGTGTTCTAGACCTCTCAAAACGTGTAAATCCGTCGAAAACTCGAAGTCGAAAATTTTTATGAATCCAATTCTTTTATTGAATATAGATGAAAGTAAAAAATGCACTTCAATTTAAATGTTCGTAATTTATTGTTTAATACTTATAGTCTGGGGAAAAAATGATGTATTATTCTTTATTGCTTTTTTCCAATGTGGATGTTTAACTTTACTATAACAATTTGTGTAGCATGTATGTGATTCACAGTTAAACATCTGCTATTTAAGGGTCATTGATCACTTTAAATTCCCATAATCAGCAACTTAGCTTCCTCCGGTGACAGTTTTGCTTGGTGCATTATTTATTTGTTCTAGAGAAGGCGATAAAGAATAGAATCTGCCTTGATGGCATTCGTTTCCTTTATGTGTTTATTTTACATTACTTTTTTTAATTAAATTACAACAAGTATTCCCTGTATATTTTCTGCATATACAAATGTAAATGGAAGAAAATTCAAAATTTCATTAACATAAAAACGAGGATTAAAATTCATTGAAAATAAAGATATCTTAAAAAAAAAAAAATGTAAATTAAGAAATAATTTAAATTCTCAAAACGTAAAAGCAAGGTTATGTTGTATTTCTTATATGTGTATATATATATATACATATATTAACAATAGTAAATAAAAATTTTAATACAGTACTTTAAAATTTTCATACAATTTCTATAGATGATCAGTTTTCGATTTATTGAAGAAAAGAAAACGTATACGGATATTTTTTTGTCATGCTTACACGGATTTTTTTTTTTTTTTTTTTTCAGGTGGGTATCCGCGTATAGGAAAACGGAGCTCCGACACGTGTCTAAAATCAGTTAAAGAGCTATAATTATGTCTACAAATTTATGCTTTCAATTGTAATTTTTTTTTTGAATGATGTTCTCGAGTCGACCCGACTCGTAGAAAGCTTGTTCAAAACCAGGTCATGTCCATTCGCACAGCCGTACGGAATTTTCTGTGTTTTTTCTCCAAAACTCACAGGAAAACTGCTATTGAGTGTACTCCCCTCGAACCTAGGTCCCAAGGGCAGACAAACACCTTCAATTCTCACATTATAACCGAAATGTTTAAATTAGTCCACAAATAGACACTGAATAAAATATTGGAAATTTTTATTAGGTTCATTTGGTTATTATTTATACTCGGAATTCCTTTTTTAGAATATGTATATATATATATATATATATATATATACTAAGGCCAGGCAATTATGAAACCTGAATCCATTACTTTTTGACATGCTTGAAAAAAAAAAAAAAAAAAAAAATCCTTTTTATTTGTAAATACAAGAAATAGGCAAGTATTTCTTATTCATGCACTAAAATATCTCACAGCATTTTTTTTTTTTTTTTTTTTTTTTTTTTAATGTAAACTTAAAGACTAATAATTTTTTATAAAAGTGTGTGAAACTGTTTAACCCATATTTCACCCTCGTCCTAAAATAGGACACCATGCATAAGTGATGTTTATATAAATTCTTTTGAATATTTTAATTCAAATTAAAGACGATATATTATTTAAAAGTCCAATAAATACATATGTGTCTTTATCGTTAGTTTAAATTAACGTTTAATATATGTTTTTTAATTTTTAAAATGACGATTTTTAAAGATTTATTCATTACATTTTCAACATATTATTACTTAAAAGGTTTTACATTCAAGAATAATGGATATACAAATTTATTGAAGTAATATTCTACACTTTGTACTGGTAAAACAATTATATAAGTATATATATATATATATATATATATATAGATGTTAAAACCCGAATAAACTACTACGTCAGAAACGCCAAAGAAAAATATTGGAAATGCATACAGCTGTTTCGGTAGCCTATAGCGTACCGCCTTCAGTGCAAAAAGGATTCTGAATCAGGAGAAGTGCTCGTATACGAGCACTTCTCCTGAACGAACACTATACGAGCACTATACGAGCACTTCTCCTGATTCAGAATCCTTTTTGCATTGAAGACGGTACGCTATAGGCTACCGAAACAGCTGTATGCATTTCCAATATTTTTCTTTGGCGTTTCTGTCGTAGTAGTTTATTCGGGTTTTAATATTCCAACGCCAAGTCTCCTGTTATTATTATATATATAGATGGTCTGTTTTCCTTATATTTCCAAATGTCCTAAATTATTGTCCTACTTTTAGGACAGCCTGTACCGATTAAACTAATGAAAAGTTGGTAAGTTTTTTGATTTTGTGTGTATACACAGACATTGAAAAACGTTTTTTCAATGCTTGGTAGGATATGGGTTAAACGGGAAAAAAAGGAGGGGGGGGGGAGATTTCTTTGTGTCAGCCATAATACTCTTAAAGGCGATTACAGAAATTCTAAATGATTTTGAAGGGTTGATATTTAATTGCAGTTTTATTTTTAAACGTAGCTATGACTGCTAAAAATGCCATATTGTTTATTAACTAATGCTTAGAACAAGAAAATGCTACCTTTTTTTTTTCTTTTAAAATATATGTTATTATTGCGTAAAAATAAATAAATAAACAAGGGAATAAATTAAAAGAAAAAAAATGAAAAGAAGGAAGAAATAATATTTAAAGTTGTAGCGCTAAATTCAAACTCTTACGAATATATTAAATAGCCTATCGATATTGAGCCATCTTCCCTATCATTTAAAACAATATAGACGGCGCTGTCGCCATTTTCGGCAAACGGCAAAATATCTAATGATATTTTGCCGATCATTAAAATGAAGTGAAAACATTTTGTTTTCAGAAGTCAGAAGTTCGTCGGTTGGTGATTGGTGATTGGGTTTTGCGTCGCACTAATGCTGCGCAGATGGGCAATTGGCGACGGTCTGGGACACACCCCTAGAGATGGTCCGGAGACATGCCATCACAATTTTGATCCTCCACGGAAGGGATGGCTCTCCCGCTTCGGTAACCCCCAGAGGTATAATTTTTGATGGGAACATGGAGGACATTGTGGCCACGACAGATTTTATGTGCACCAGCCACCATTAGTGTACACGACGGTCTTTGGCCGGCTCGAGTACCGAACTCGCAATCTTCCAATTACGAGGCCGGCACTCTACCGACTGGGCTACCGCGGCCCCAGAAGTTCGTCGGCTCTCGCTGAGAGATGTAGCTGTTTTCGTGTAAGACGCCCCTGTGGCCATGGGCCGCAGGCAGCGGCCTGTAAGAATATTCGTTCTTATGTATCCTAATGTTCTGTTTACTGCGCGCGATGTATATAGTCATTGTGATTGTGCTTTATTATAATTAAAATATTAAATAATGGAATGCCAGAGCTCGTTCTTTCAATGTTCTAAGGTGTCATTCCGTTAAAAAGTTAAGATATTTTTTTTTTTTTTTTTTAAATCTTAAAACTTAAAAAAAAATTAAAAATGTAAAAATCTCTAACACCAAGTTTATATGTGTCTCTTATTAAACATACACTAACACGCATTAAAATTAATGATAGACAGTTATAAATTTATAGTAATTCGCTTGCACTTTGAGACAGAGGAAAAAAATAAAAAGCAAGCCTTTCATTCATTATCTACAGTATATAAAAGTCATAGTTGTGGTATGGTCAGTGTCTTTGATAGAAGGAAAACTGTGAAGCTTAGGCGTTTTAGAGTGAATAAACTCATCGGGTTCATTTTCAACTTTCATCCAGTATTTGTTTATCTTACTCAGTGAGAATTTCTGATTTCCGTCTTGACGTGTTTGGTAGCGTATTCTACTGGAGAACAAATAAAGCAAAAACCACATAATTCTTTATATTTACTTTTTTTTTTTTTTTTTTTTTTTTTAGCTATCATTTGTATCTGTTTATTGTTGATGATTAAAAAAAAAAAAAAAAAAAAAAAAAAAAAAACTTTCTTCTGATTTCGCCCATTTCCCGCTCCACGAATTTTCCACAACGTGTGTAATCCGTTTGCGGATAATCGAGAGTTTACCGTATATATATATACAGATTATTACGGGTAAATCGAATTGCAGTAGTCGGTCGATACAGGTTTTGGGGTTTTTTTAAGCGCATTTTAAACGCAAATTATTTTGTATGGGGTGGAGGTGGAGGGAGAAAAGTAAATCTTTTTCTTTAGCAATTTTTCTAAAAGTTAACTAATCGTGTTCAGGACATCCGAAAACGTTTAAATCCATCGAAAAACGGAGACCGAAAATTTTTACGAATCCAATATATGTATTTTTTTCTCGTTTATATTGATTTTTCAAAAAAACGAGAAAAATAAAATAAAATCCTTATTTATTTATTTATTTATTTATTTATTTATTATTATTATTATTATTTCATTTGGTCAAAATATTTAAAAAGCGCAATAAATAAATCCATAAAAATAAAAATAGCACATTCTTTTCCTTAAAATATGAAATTGCGTTCTTTAGCAACAGTTACATATATATTAATGTTTTAAAATTTCTTTTATGCTATTTCTATTTGGTGCCAAAGGGAAAAAGAAAAAAATTGTTTTCATTTACTCTACTTTGTCCGAAAGAAATAGATCTCTCGTTCTAATAGCTTATTTCATGACAAAAGTTCAGGGTTGCAAGTTTCCGTCTTTCTTCAAGATATTTTCAAAATCTGAATGGCAATTTTTATCAAAAAATAAACCAAAAAATTATCGTTACTGAATAATGGCTGGAAAATGTCCTGAAAAAAAGGAGGGTGTTTCGAATTCTACAGAAATCTTAAAATTCTGGAAACAGTAAACGTAAGATTATTTTAAAAAGCAGATAAATATAATATAAAATCTAATTTCAATAGGTATATCTGTTATAGCAGATATCGATTTTGAAAATAAATAAATAAATACATAAAATAAAATAAATTCAATAAATAAAAAAGAGAGAAAAATCTTCCGGGATTCAAAAACCCCACTATCGGATCACAGTTAATTAACAGCAGCGCTACCTGTCGGCCGATATACACATAAATTTAAACTAGCGTAGTTGTCTGGCCAAATTTTTCAAAGGTCGTTTGGATGGTGAGCAAACATCCAGGTTCAGATTATAAAACGGGCATAGAATGCAACTGGCGCCAAATTTCGGCTGATTGTCGAAATTTGCTACAGGCAGAATTCTCAAAAGTGTTTGCAGGGTGAGTGAACAGGCGGTCGTAGATTTTGAAACAGGAAAACAACGTCGAAGACGTCACCGAGCAGGAGTTTAATACGGTGAGTTTTCTGAAGGATCGCAAACCCACTGGTCGCCGAAGGCGAATTTGTAAGCTATACTGAAACAAAAGAACTTTCATCCTGATTTAGTTAAATTAATTATTTAAATTTTTTTTATAATTCTACCTCTATTTAAATTGGTATTAAAATTCTTAAAATAAAGAAAATTGGAATGTAAAATTAGAATTTCGTTTAAAATGACCTAATGAAATCTTCAAATTAAGCTCTAAGGATCTCTACACAAATTAAGTTTAATATGAAATTGAATATGACAAGGAACATTCAAGGTCAAAGTCATTGAATATGACCCTAAAGCGCTCCCAATTTTTGCACTGATTCGGCCCCAGAAATATACCTCTTTTAATTTTTAAAATAAACCATGTGCATCATACTGTCATGCGAACATTCTTTGCTATTAAAAAAAAAAAAAGTCAAATAATATCTTAAGGACTATGTTTTTATATTTGTTATATTATTTATCTTGAAGTCAAAGGGAATACATTTCAAGTTCAAGTTAAGAAAATCTTCTTTTAACCCTAGAACACTAGCGTGTTCATAAATACTCTATCACTAGAGATACCTAAAATTGACGCGCTCATATAAAAGTCGTTTTATTTGCTTATATTACATTAATATTGTTTTTAAATATGTTTAATTATTTGCTGTTTTACCCAATATGACTAATTTTTCATTATCTGAATAATTATTTCGAAGCACTCAAACTCAAACAAGTGTATCGATAGTAGGGAAAGTGCAGAAAAAAACATTAAATGAAGACCGCACGTAAAATTTACGTACCACTAGTGTTCTAGGGTTAAAAATTAATTTGTAATCATAAACATATTCAATTTGTTATGATAAATTGCTTAATAAATAATTAATATTTTTTTTTGAATTTCATGAGTGCAAGTTTATACACGTTAACATGAATCTGTTCATATAAAAAAGCGCATTTAGCACTTCCTTGGCCAGCATATAACTTGATAAATGTAATTGTATGAAAAACCTTTAAAATGACTATACTGAATGATTAATAAGAAACAAATTAATTGTAAATCGTTAAGAGAAAAGTTATAGGTGTCATGAACTAGACATGCTACAATATGTTTACAACTAATGCGTTTTAACGAAATTTTAATTAATCAATACAAAATGTTATTTAAAAATTAAAAACTAACCTTTCTGATGAATGGACATTCTTCATTCCATGCTCTTCACGTTGTTCATTCCTCGTTCATGGTTCATCTGCATCTGAGTTCAGAGACGCAGATCGCAGATGTTATGCTTCCACAAGCAGATGTTCCTGTCTAAAGTCCACAGGAAGTCGATTTTACAGCATTTAGTGCTTGAATTTATTTCACAGCATAAATACTTCAAAATATACCGCAGAAAGTGCAGGAAAAATTACAACATTTTTTTACAGTGCGGGTCGGATACTCGCGGTTACCCGCGGGTTATTGGCTTTGCGGGTTGAGTGCAGGTCGAGTTAGTATTAATTTTTGACCTGTGAGTAAAACCACGGGTCTACCCGCAAAATATTTTTCTTCAAAAAGTGTTTCATGTTACTTTTTTATGAATATAATCTTTTGAAAGCAGAGATTGGATGATATTACCTTTCTTCATAGCAGCTTAAAGTACCATGACTAAAATTATAAGTTTGACTTGTAAAGAAAAAATGCATAAATATTATTTCTTAACGTTTAAAATGTTATATAAGAAAATTATTTGCCTTCCAACGTCTCTTTGCTTCCTTATTTTACTTTTGTTTAATGTATTGTTACTATTTAAAACAGTGGGTTTTTTAAAAGTAAGTGTAATACACAAGAAATTTCGTTATATTATACACTGAAGTTTTGTTTGTAATTTGGTTATTTTAATACAATTTTATAACTGTACACTAATTTTAATATAATTACATACTTGTAATATTTATGCAATAATAAATTCTTTGAAAGTTTTGTACAGTGATATAACTAATTTGGTTTCTTATATAATGTAAATAAAATAATACTTTTATATATATTTTTTTTTTTGGGGGGGGGGAGGGGGGGTTAGAAGCTGTGGATTTGGGTCGTGTTAGGGGTCGAAAGTCTACCTGCGGGTCGGGTGCAGGTCAACTTTACTCGACCCGCGCAGGACTTTAATTCCCAGTATAATGTCAATAATAATATCACCAATATTTCCAATGGACAGCTAATCAGCCATTAAAAAATAATATTTGTCTTATACTCAGCCAAAATTAGATTACTTCGAGATTTGTGAAAGTATAAAATTGCTCATGTTCGTTATTTCAATATATTTAAATGATAAAAAAAGTAAACAATCGAAACTTTCTACTACCAAAATATGGTTAAAGACTACTCTGTCTAAGCCAAGCCAACTCTAAGCCAAGATCATTCCCATTCATTCAATAAATAACGTTCTTATGTTCAATGTGTGAGTTTTTGTGGTAAAATAATGCAGCGATAAAGAATGAGGCCCATGCAAAGGAAAGCTCTATTTTTATGGTCGAGCTTCAAATTTTGTCGCACAAGCATTGGGAAGGGACCCTAACTGCGCGGATATTGAGTATTTTTGTCGAGCTCATCCGTGGTAATTTTTTTTTTTTTTTTTTTCTTTTCTCCCCTCTAGTTTTTCCCTGCTTTATTTTTTATTTTATTTTATTTACTTTTATTTTTGAATAAACTACTCTCTTCAACCAACAAGTAATTGACTGAGTTGGAGGACGGTAATTCACGTGCCGCGAATATTTCTCTTTCTTTTCAATTTAAAAAAGAGATTTATAAACAGATAAAAACGAATGAGTAGTTTAGAGGGAAGAATAGGTAGTTGTTAATAAAAAATAAATAAATAAATAAATAAGGTAACTATAAAGGAATCTAATACATTGATAATTATTATTATTATTTTTTTCTTTTACAGCGCCTTTTACAGGGATGAAAGATTTCCGTCAAACCTAAGGTGACCAAACGTCCTCGAATGATGAGGACAGTCCTTGAATTTCGACCTGTCCTTAGCAATTTGAAAATCATTTGAGGTCATATGTCCTCGAATTTACAAATTTGTCCTCAAATGTCCTCAAGTTAAAGCATAATTTACCTCTGTCCTCGAATGGCTCTTCAATTTGAGGACGCTGAGATGATTTATCCTCAAATTGGGTTTCAAAAATTTGGTTGCCTTAGTCAAACCAGTATTTTTAAACAATAATCTCAATCTCATTGAAATACAAAATATTAGTTTAAAAATACATTATTTTTTCTTTATAAAAATGGTGGTGCAGAAGATGTTGAACACTTTCCTTTCTGCTTCTATAAAAATTTAGACTACATTTTCGCACTTATTCAGCTTCAGAGCCTGCCATTTTTCATTAAAAAGGAGTTTATTTATGTTACATATATTAAGTGTTAAAATTTCCCAATATCGTTTTCAAATCCAATTAACCCGTTAGTAGTCGCTAGTTGGTCGATTTGCCGCCCATCCTTAAGTGTTGTCAGATTTTTTTATTCGATAGCCACCCAGAATTTTTAGAAGTGGCATTTGATATACATAAAACGCGAATAAACTCGAAGAAACGTCGATCACATCACTTTTTAAAATTATTGGTGACAGTAAAATAAAAAGTGCGCAATCTGTAATAGGTAGCGCTGTCTATAGCGACTACTAACGGGTTAATATGAAAATTAGAGAAAAGGTAAAAATATTGTATGTTCTTTTATTTTATTAATTCATTCATCAGTACTGTAAAAATCACTTCTAATTCAGAAAAAATAAAACATTTGATTGTAAAAGAGATTAAGTTAAATATACGCCACTATATTATTTATATTCAATCCTCCCATTTCACAGTTCTTGAATAGCTAATTTTATTCAATAAGTGAAAATAATAGAATAAAATAAAAAGTAAATAAATACACTGTTAAAACTCATTGTTAAAGTTTACGATAAAGAAATTACCGATTATTGGTTATTTTAAGTCTTATATAAAATTAATGTGAAATGTTTCAAATGCTGAATGGTTGGTATATGTTTCTTACTCAGAAATACACGGATTAAAAAATAGATTTTCAAAGACACTTTAATTACTGCTTTTGACAAAGAATTTGTATAAATTTACAGAAGCATTGTTTGAAATAAAACATTTTAAGGAATCCTCTACCAATTAAATAATTTTTTATTCACAATATCAAGCTCTACAGGGGAGGGTCGAGTAGGTCGTACACCCACACCAGTGGTATCCAACCAGTGATCCGTGGACTACTAACAGTCCGCGGCAAAATTTTGGTAGCCCACAGAAAAAACTTGATGATGTTATTTGCAATTTTTAATGTAAGTATCAGGCATAGTTATCGTTTTGAATGCTGACTCAGAGTTGCCAAGTTTTTTAATTTATTCCGGAGCATTTTTAGCCACGCCTTTTTTACATACCACTTTTTTTTTAATAAGAATATTTTATTTCTATTTTATCGTAGTTACATACTATAGAAAATTATTTTGTAAATTAAGTGGTGTGAAATAAAGGCGGGGCTTAAAGTGCTCCGGAATAAATTAAGGAACTTGGAAACTCTGATGACTTGCTTTACAGAGCTGCCAACCTAATTCGGCAAACTGTTAGTACCGCCCCTTTTTCTACACCATTTAATTTTTAGAGTAATATTTTTCAAATGTATCGACGATTAATTAAGAAGAAAAATACTCTAAAAAGAGACTGGTGTGGAAAAAGGGCGGTACTAACAATCCTCCGGATTAGGTTGGCTGCTCTGCATTTAATACTTAGCTAGGAATTTTTCTAAATTTATTTGAATTCTTCAAAAGTTAAAATGTACGTCAAAAATAAAAATTCCCATTTAATTTTAATAATCTAACAATATAGAATACATATTCCTATATTTAGTAAATAAAGTTTTATGTATGGAAATAGCAATTTATCATTGTAATTGAATCTTTCGTCTGAGTTTCTTGTAATACGGAACAGGGTGATTACAGACCTGCCTTTTTTCCCTGATTCTTCCACCAATATATTTATATGATAATTTTTCACTTAATTAATCGTGCGAACTTACTATTAAAAATTCCAAAAGAATAATACAGGTGGAAGAATCAGGAAAAAATTGTGGCTACTGGCTTGTCATCACCGTGTGGGAGCAATAAAAATGCGATCTCGTTCACTAAAAATACGAATCACTCTAAAAATGCGATCTATAATTATTTTATAACAATCAACCGTTAAGCACCGTTCTTGATTAAATAAGTATTTGTGTTTATCTTATTATAAAATAAGCAGTGAAATGTTTTATATAAAATATGTTTATTTCATATTTTTAAAATACGTGTGTCTCTGATTGTTATTCTAGAAATATATTTACATTTCTTATTCATATTACTGGTCCTCGGGATAGTGCTCCTGCTCCGGGAAGTTATAAAAGTTAACGATCGCTGTTTTATACTATAAAATATTTTATAGCTCTTTCAGACTAGATATTCTCCACAAAACTTTATGGTTCTATAAAGAAACTATGAAAGCACATTTTTCTAAGGTAAAAATATCAACCTTTTCTTTACACTTTTTATAAAAAATTACACTGTTTTTTAACCCGTAAGTAGTCGCTAGTTGGTCGATTTGCCGCCCATCCTTCAGTTTTCCAGATTTTTTTATTCAATAGCCACCAAAAAATTTTAGAAGTGGCATTTGATATACATAAAACGCGAATAAAATCGATTTAACGTCGATCACATCACTTCTTAAAATTATTGGTGACAGTTGAATAAAAAGTTCGCAGTCTGTAATAGGTGGCGCTGTCGACAGCGACTACTAACGGGTTAATGAATTTTTAATGATAGATGGTTCTATCAACATGAAAAAATAAAATGTGCAAGAAAAGGATTACTTTTGCATACACAAACATATTTATATTATTAGTAATTTATAAAATATTAGTCTTTGAAAACTTAACAACGCATTTTAAAAGCAAAAGAATTCTGCGTTTAGTTTGTTGGCTAAAAAAACATTACAATCATAAAACCTTTTTTTTTTTTTTTTTTTCCGAAATTGGCGCAATTTTCGTAAGCCTATCCTCCACAAATCCTGCCGTGAATCCAGTCTCCCTCAAAGGTTTCACTATAGATGATGCAGCGAGTCTTTTAGCAATCTCCTTTTTCCTCTTTAGATTTGCCTTCTAGTATTTCTTGTTTTAATTTTTCTGAAGTCTTTTTTGAAATAGAATAGCATTCACCCTCCTCTCTTATCGCCATTTCCTTCGTTCAAACAGCTTATTTCATGTTCCGATCTCTCCACGAATTCTCCTTTACACATATTGTTCGGTTAAATATTTTTTTCTCTGAAAATACAATTTTAATCTGTGTATTAACCTGAAACTGTGTCTGATGTAACTCGCAACACCTCTGCCCAATACAACCCGAAAATCATTGTAACAAAATAACGGTTATTACATACGTACTAATAAGTTTAAGAATATTTATTTATTACAGACTAAAAGCCAAAAAATGTTATTTTCTACAAAAATAAATAAATAAATAACCTTATTAATTGTACTGGACTTAATTAATCGGAGAAGACTATCAACGAAAATTAAACTGATTCTAACTGAAAAATTCGGTGTTCAAAAAAAGTGACGGGTGAGAACCCTGTATATAGTTGCTCCAAGTGTTAATGCATTGATAAAATCGATTTTTAAATTTGAATATTAACGGATTTATTAACAACGGATTTATTTCAATAAAATAAATCCGTTGTTATAAATAATAGCTAAGTCCGTTACTTTCGCAATATTTTTTTGCAGAAAGAATTATTATTATTATTATTATTTTCTCCAGAAAGATAAATTTCCTTATAAGGATTATAATTATTAGAAATCAATTGACTCAAATTTTTTTGAATAACACTTTAAGATAAATCTTAGTTATCTAAACAAAAACATATTACGAAGGAGAAGACAGAGGGAAAAATGAATAAATAAATAAGCCTTTTATATTATTTTGTTAGTTTTAAACAGTTAGTTTTTCTGAAGAGATTTTTTTTTTTTTTTTTTTTTTTTCAAGGATTATAATTATTAGAAATCAATTGACTCAAATTCTTTTGAATAATACTTTAAGATAAACCTTAGTTATCTAAACAAAAACATATTACGAAGGAGAAGACAGAGGGAAATAAATAAATAAATAATTATTTATACCCTTTATATTATTTTGTTAGTTTTGAACAGTTAGTTTTTCTGAAGAGATGCAATGTAGATAATCTTTAAAAATATTTTCCACCAAGAATGATAAATTATTAAAAATAACAACTATGCTAAAAATTCTTTGAATTAATATTAACAGGCAAAATAAATCGTGTACAATAAAAAGAAAATTTTGAGAAAAAGGAAATCAAAAATTAGTAATAATTAAACAAAGGTATTTGCAAAAATAACAGCTAGGTTTGTTACTAAATAAATTTCGAACTATTTTTCTGTCTGAAAAAAATTCACATAGTTAATTATTTTAAAACATCAGTGTTGTTAATAATGAGTTATCAAAAATCAATTATTTAAAATGCATTGCTTTACACAGAATTCTTTTAAATAATATCTATAGAGAAAAACAAATTACAAGCAAATGGTGAAATTGAAAAACAATAATTTTAACATTAATAATATTTAAACAGATATTTTGAGCTCAACAGACTATACATAAAAGGATGGTGGACGCTGAAAATCGTTCTTTGAAGTTACTGTCTTAGAGTTATGAAAATTTCCACATATATACATTGAAATGTATCAATATTAAGCATCTAAAAATTGCTCAAAAACTATTTAAATTAAAAATATATATTAAATTAAAAATTTTAATTTTTTGAAAAAATTTAAAATGCTTCATGCGATTCAGTTTTTAAATCTTCCCCTTGATTTTGCATTATTATAGTTTGTAAATATATTCTAAATATATACGTGTATTACTTTATGTATTGATTGGCAAGTTAATTAAAATATATATATATATTGATTATTTACTAAAAATATTTAATATTATGCGATATTATTCAATATTATGCGTATTTTTTTAATTTAATTAATTTATATATATATATATATATATATATATATATATTTATTTATTTATTTATTTATTTATTTATATAAAAGGTAATACGTAAACTAAGAGTGAAGAATTTCTTTCTTAAGATGGAGCACTTACACCACTATAGTTTGTCAATAAATTCTATAATATTCAACCTAAAAAAATTTACAATACAAATATTATAGAAATTAATAGCAAAAAATAGTGATGTAAGATTTTCGACTTGAAACGGAAATTCTTTCTTCCTTGACATAAACTAGCAATATGTACAGTCGGGGAAAAAAAAAAACGCAACACTCAACATAACTTCGTTGCTAATCGATGTAGAAAAATGTAATAGGTATCATTCGACGGGGAATTGTGAGTAGTTTCAGAAAATGAACAGAAATTTTGAATTAGGGGTCGTCTACATATTAAAACGCGCACCAACTTTGTTTTTTTCAATGGTAATGCCCCATTTTTATTTTATATTTTAATTCCTGGGATCGCGACAACCCGAAAAAGTATATTGGTTGTATATTTTACTCATTTTTTCACATAGTTATAAGCGTTCAAAGTTTGAAGGTGCTAATGTTAAATTCATATTTCAAACTTTTATTAATATCTTCACAAAAAGTAACTTGATCGATATAATTTTTTTTTTTACGAGATACAATGAAGAAACCCAAACATAATCCATCATTACTTTTGATTCTGAAAAATATTTTTAATTCTGAAAAATATT
Source organism: Salticus scenicus (assembly GCA_963930645.1). Lineage (NCBI taxonomy): Eukaryota > Metazoa > Arthropoda > Arachnida > Araneae > Salticidae > Salticus > Salticus scenicus. Next base: position 266,930,879 of record OZ005651.1, on the reverse strand, counting down.
AATAAATTCATATTCATAAAAATTATGAATTATGACCTATATTAATTTTTACATAAAATGAATCCTAATGCTGAAAAATATGGGTGTGCAAATTTGCAGCTCATTCCAGTTATTAGTTTTCGAGATATAAATAAATCTTTCTTTTGGAGTGGTTTAGGGGGCCGTCTCTTATAAAGTTTTGCATGAGATAACGAATCAAATCTTTAAAAATAACTAAGAAAATTAAACAAAATATTTTTATTTTTTATTTACGGTTCAAATTATATAACAATAACGTCAAACGCAAAGAAATGAAACAAAAATGATGATTTTTAGACATTACTCTTAGCATCAAGAATTCCTGTTTTCTAAAGAAGAACAGCCCCGCCTTCATCGTTCTTCAAAACAAAACAATACAGAAAAAAAAAAAAAAAAAAAAAAAAATTGAATGTGACATTGAGTATTCGTGTTAAACACCTTATTTTATGTTGACAAAAATAAACACCTTATTTTATGTTGACAAAAATACGCACAAGTGGTATTTACTTCATTGATTAATTGGTGATAAATTTTGAATCTTTCAAACGAACACTAGAAGAAAAAAAAATAACTAAATAGGCGGCGTTTACTGTTTTAAATAGAAAAATAGGTTTTGTTTAATGTGAGATTGTCAAATATAAAAAACGAATGGAATTGTAAAATCGTTTCTTAACTACCGTCATAGTTAAGAAATGACTTAATCATTTGCTTCATATATTGCTTTATTTTATTTTATTTATTTATTTTGTAGGGGGGAGGATTATTATTTTAAGGACACTTTAGTCTTTAAAACTTTATTAATATATTTTAACTTTATACATTTTTAAAAACATACTTTAACTTTTATAAATATATTTTAGCACTTTTTGCGACCACAGGATTTTGTCTTTTTGACAGTAAGACCCGCCTACGGGCATTATACTCTCAAAATATAATATTTTAGAACAAATTTTCTGTATTCACGATTATATTACAAATGGATATACATTATAATTATATTCTTTCTAATCAATATATTTCTATCCGTAGTATATTTTATTGCAAAAATATGAAAACTGGGTACACACTTAAGAAATATGTAACACACAAATTACGAAAGAAACGCCCACTGACAGAGTTACAGATTTTCAAATGGCGTGAATCTACGTCAGCAGTCGCAAAAGGGTTAATTAAGAAAATATATTTTCATAGAAATTATAAGAGGAATCGTACAGTTCCAAAGAGTTCAAGTGACCAAAAACTGGTAAGTGCGATTGAAATTGTTTAATATTTACTTCATGAACCCTTACAATAATTTATCCGAAAAGGTTTAGTTTATGCGTTGTTGTGTGTATATATATATATATATATATTATTTCATTTCGTCTATTATGTTACCTACGAAAGAAAATTTAAGCTTTATTGGTGATCAGTACAGCTATAATAGACACTTTTACTTGAAAAGTATTGCACTTTTTCAAAGAGTACTGTATGGACTAATCACAAGTATAATGTATTTAAATAGACCTAGAATTATCTAAAAAAATACGGAAGTATATACAAATCTAAAAATTTGAATTCAGGATAATTATGGAACTGGAAAAGACGCAACGTTTTATTAATTTTTATAATTATTTTTTTCCTGGAAGATTTCCGGTGTGAAACTTTAAAATTTTGTTTATTTCTTATAGGATCTTAGTTTTATTTTTCTACATTTACAGATAACCCCCTAACACAATTTTGATTATAACTCTATAAATTTCAAAGATAAAGTATACAAACAGTATACTTTTCCGCACTGCCAGACTCTCAGAAATTCGAAAATGAAGTCAAAATTGGGTGTTGCTACTGAAAAAATGAAAGTTAGCGCTCACTTTAATATGTAGATGACCCCTAATTCAAAATTTGAGGACATATTCAGAAAGTGCTTTTAATTTCCTGTTGAATTATGTCTATTAGATGTTCCTGCGTCAATTAATAACGAAATTACAGCGAGTGTTGCGTTTTTTTTTCCTCGACTGTACAGTCGGGGAAATAAAAAACGCAGCACTTGACGTAATTTCGTTGCTAATAGATGTAGAAAAATGTAATAGGTATCATTCGACGGGGAATTGTGAGTAGTTTCAGAAAATGAACTGAAATTTTGAATTGGGGGTCGTCTACATATTAAAACGAGCACCAACTTTGATTTTTTCAATGGTAATGCCCCATTTTTATTTTATATTTGAATTCCTGGGATCGCGGCAACGCGAAAAAGTATATTGGTTGTACATTTTACTTATTTTTTCACGGAGTTATAAGTGTTCAAAGTTTGAAGGTGCTAATGTTAAATTCATATTTCAAACTTTTATTAATATCTTCACAAAAAATAACTTGATCGATATAATTCTTTTTTTTGCGAGATACAGTGAAGAAACCCAAACATAATCCATGATTACTTTTGATTCTGAAAAATATTTTTAATTTTGAAAAATATTAATAAATTCATATTCATAAAAATTATGAATTATGACCTATATTAATTTTTACATAAAAAGAATCCTAATGCTGAAAAATATGGGTGTGCAAATTTGCAGCTCATTCCAGTTATTAGTTTTCGAGATATAAATAAATCTTTCTTTTGGAGTGGTTTAGGGGGCCGTCTCTTATAAAGTTTTGCATGAGATACCGAATCAAATCTTAAAAAACAACAAGGAAAATTAAGCAAAATATATTTATTTTTTTATTTACGGGCCAAATTATATAACAACAGCGTCAAACGCAAAGAAATAAAATAAAATGATGATATTTAGACATCAGTGTTAGCATCAAGAATTCCTGTTTTCTAAAGAAGACAAATCCCGCCTTGATCGTTCTTCAAAACAAAACAATACAAAAAAGAAACGTAAATGTGACATTGAGTATTCGTGTTAAACCCCTTATTTTATGTTGACAAAAATATGCACAAGTGGTATTTACTTCATCGATTACTGGTGATAAATTTTGAATCTTTTAAACGAACACCACAAGAAAAAAAAAAAATAATTAAATAGGCGGGGTTTACTGTTTTAAATAGAAAATTTGGTAAATGTAAAAATTGTCAATTAAAAAAAAAACAAAAACTAATGGAATTGGAATGCAAGACAGACTTGTAAAATCGTTTCTTAAGTTAAAGGCTTAATAATTTGCTTCATATATTGCTTAATTTTTCTTATTTATTTATTTTGTAGGGGGGAGAATTATTATTTTAAGGATACTTTAGACTTTAAAATTTTAATAATATATTTTAACTTTATATATTTTTTTAAATATACTCTTCATTTTATAAATATATTTTAACACTTTTTGCAACCGCAGGATTTTGTAATTTTGACAGTAAAATCCGCCTAAGGGCGTTATTCTCTCAAAGTACAGTACTTCAGAACAAATTTTCTGTATTCACAATTATATTACAAATGGATATACAGTATAATTATATTCTTTCTAATCAATATATTTCTATCCATAGTATATTTTATTGCAAAAATATGAACACTGGTTACACACTTAAGAAATAAATAACACACAAATTACGAAAGAAACGCCCACTAAGAGAGTTACAGATTTTCAAAAGACGTGGATCTACGTCAGCAGTCGCGAAAGGGTTAATTAAGAAATTATATTTTCATAGAAATTATAAAGCGAATCGTACAGTTCCAAAGAGTTCAATTGACCCAAAACTGGTAATTGCGATTAAAATTGTTTAATATTTACTTCATGAACTCTTACAATAATTTATCCGAAAAGATTTAGTTTATGCGTTGTTGTATATATATATATATATATATATATATATATATATATATATATATATATATATATATATATTATTTCATGTCATATTTTATGTTACACCTACGAAAGAAAATTCAAGCTTTATTGGTGATCACTACACCCATAATAGATAATTTTACTTGAAAAATGTTGCACTTTTTTCCAAAGAGTACAGTCTGGATAAATCGCAAGTGTAACGTATTTAAATAGACCTAAAATTATTAAAAAAAGTACTGAAGTATACACAAATCTAAAATACTGAATTGAGGTTAATTAAAGGAAACTAATTAACTGTAAAAGAGTCAATGTTTTCATTAATTTTTATAATTCTTTTTTTCCTAAAAGATTTCCGGTGTAAAACATTAAAATTTATCTCTTTCTTATAGGATCTTAATTTTATTTTTCTACATTTAGAGATAACCCCCTAACACATTTTTGATTATAACTCTATAAATACTAAAGATAAAGTATACAAACAGTATACTTTTCCGCACTGCCAGACTCTCAGAAATTCGAATATGAAGTCAAAATTGGGTGTTGCTATTGAAAAAAAAATCAAAGTTGGTGCTCATTTCATTATGTAGATGACCCCTAATCCAAAATTTGACATTTTCAGAAAGTGCATTTACTTTCCTGTTGAATTATGTCTATTAGATGTTCATGCGTCAATTAATAACGTAATTACAGCAGGCGTTGTGCCCCCCCCCCCCCAACTACACAAGTAAACAAAACTATTCAAAGAAAAATATGAATAATTATTAAATTCAAAAAGAAATTAATAAACAAAACATAGATTTAATGTTTTAAACATGTAGGTATACAGCTAGAAAGTTATAATTTTTAATGACTGTTAAAATACATGTATAATGATTGAATAATGTATATAAATAAGTTGTCTGTGTATGTAGTGTAGCTCTCAGAGACCCTCCACATATCACTGCCAACAGCTGAATCAAAGTTAGCGCTCATTTCAATATGTAGATAACCCCTAATTCAAAATTTGACAGCATTTTCAAAATGTGCATTTAATTTCCTGTTGAATGGTGTCTATTACATTTTTCTGCGTCAATTAATAATGAAATTACAGTGAGTGCTGCGATTTTTTTTCCCCCGACTGTACATACAGTGTTGCTAGAGAAGGATACTAAAATTTTATTATTTAACCAACGCTAATTTGGTAGACAAAATATAAAATTGTAGTAGCCCCCTGGCAATCCTGACATAGATTACCTGGCCATATACAGGCCATGCCACCTTTAATTAAACACAATTTATTTAAATTTTTATCAGTTTTTCTTAAATTTTTATCAGTAGAAGTTCTCGGGCTTCCATTTCACCAGAACAAATTCTATTCAGTATTCAGTACTAGTCTTGGTATTAACGAAACTGTTGCGATGCTAACCGATACTAACAAAGTATTTTCAGATGGCATTTTTGAAATTTGATATTTCAAAAGCTTTTGGGCTGCCATTTTGCCAGCCCGATTTTTTGTGCTCTTCGGTATTTGGTACAGGTGTCGGTACCAACGAAATTCTTTGGAGTACTTTTGGATGGTATTATTCTGGGGGTTGGGTCAAGAAATTGCTAAGCCATGCATTTGGTTAAACTTCGATATCGATCACCCATTATGGTCCACCAGCGGCCGAGCGGTTCTGAGCTCAAAGCTGGTAGACGTGAGGTGCCGGATTCGATCCCAGGTCGGAACGTCGTTTTCACGCCGGCCGCTCGTGTGCGTTTATCATGCGAAGGGTTCGGGCCAAGAGAGTGCTAAGTCACATTTTTGAACTTTTGAGATAGTATATCGATTTGAAAATTTTTAATAAAAGCTAATGAAAGTTTTTAATGAAAGTTTGTTTGAATTTAATACTGTTTGCAGGAAATTTGGTTTTGTAATAATTAGACAGATTATACATGATTCTTTTTTAACTTTATAGAAATATGCAGATAGGACATTAATAATTATGATTATCAGGGTATTATAAGTGACATTATTTTTGTCAGTGAAACTTTACGCTTTTTTAAAAAGTAAGGTAGAATCCAGTTTTTTTTTTTACCTATGTAACCAACTTTATGTAATCAACACATGAATGGAATCCAACTGTGCAAGAAGACAGAGAAGCTTATTTTTGAAACGACCTTTGTTATATAGCAAAGAAAAACATTCCCCGCTAAAGTTTCATTTGGTACAAAATAAATGTTAAAAAACGCATTGTTTCTTCAAGACGTTGTCTTAAATTTGCTAATTTGCATTAAAAAAAATCTTTAAATTTGAGATATTTCTTTTATCATTCACTAATTCTGTTTAAACAAAATTATAGATTTATTTTAAATGGAAACAAAAGCGATATATATATACAGAAATGAGAGTTTTCCCTTTTTGTTTCTTTTTGCCGCCGCTATTTTTATGCAACAATATCTATGCTATCGTAAAAAATTGCTTAAAAATACGATAATTTCTTTCGTAAAGAAATAGTGGTGGCAAGAAAGAGGAAAACTCTCATTTCTGTCAAGCACATAAAATAATCTGGTGTGTCATCAGAGATGCTAAGTTACTACTAACGAAAAATCAATTTCATACCACAATAAAGAAAAAGTAAAACTTATCCTTTTAAATTGCAGATAATTATTACAAAAGAATACATTAAAAATTTTCCGGTATTAAGATTACGGACAATCCATAATAACTTGGCATCTCTGTGTCATTCACAAGACTTTCTCTTACCCTAAAATTTAATACTATAAATAGAGAATGGAGATTAATGAGTAAGATAACGAGTAATGTTATGTAAACTTATGTTATAACAATTCAAATTAGGCTTCGGAACAGCTTTATTTGACAAATAATTCTGTGCGAGAGGGGGGCTACCACCTCCCTCAATCCGACGTTTCATTATTCTACCTACATTTATATAGAATTCAAATCTGTTATTAACTTCAAAAGTACATTTAAAATTATTCAGACAACTTTCACACGCAATATTCCTTGAAACTTTTAAATCTTGATCAAACTTCCCTAGTAACAAACGTATTAACATCAAAATACAACATTTGAATCGCCTGAAATTATTTGTTTTGAATTTACTCTAAGAGACACAAAGATAAAACGCTAAAAATTTGACTTCGACATTCAGGACGACTCAAAACGTGTAAATGTAAAAAAAAAAAAAAAAAATTAAAATTAAAAAAAAAACATTATTTAGCATATAGCTATTAGGAAATAATTACAATTTCTGAGCAGCTTTCCTGGACATGGTAAAATATTACAGTAAAGCACTTTCACTAACGATAAAAAAGAATGTTATGGTTTAAACATTGGCAGCCCTGTACATCTTCTTAAGGTTATGTACACGCCACGTGGTGCACATAAGTATAACCGTATATTAATACACATGGCACAATCTTGTGTCGTCCTGTAAACGAACAGTGATAGGTTTCCACACCATATTCTACATGAAACATGTTTCTACGCATATATATATATATATAAAAAAAATTCCTTTCATTTGGTTTAGTGCAGTCTATAGATGTTAAACTCTACCTGAAATTTTCCCCATAGACGTAATGCATTAGAATTCTCTTGAGTGTCCCTGTACACGAACCATTTGCTTCATCTCAACGAAATTTTAGTGTAGCATCCCTACATCATGCACATTTAGAATACCAAGTTTGAACTTTCTGTTATAATTTGTTTTTGAAATATGCTGATAACAGACAGGCGCACACACACACAGATCAACCACTAAAAACATAATATTTGGTTTCAGAGGACCTCAAAGCGTGTAAATGTAACAAAAACACAATTTCGGAAATTTGACCCCAAAATAATACTTTCTCTACCTTACGGGTAAGAGAAAGTAAAAAAAAGGGTGTGTGTGTCTGTAATTTTCGATTCTTTTTTTATACATTTTCAAATTAAGTTGAAATGTTAACCTACAACGCTCTGAAAATCATTTGGATTTATTTTTGGTCTTATAGATGTGGTGACTCTATTCGATATTTCAGCTACGGCTAATTGCACATTTTGTTACATTTTAATCAGTACCTTTTAAGAACTTTCTAATATACTTATAAATCAACACATGAATGGAATCCAATTGTGCAAGAAGAAAGATAAACTTATTTTTGAAACGACTTTTGTTATATACCAAAGAAAAACATTCCCCGCTAAAGTTTCATTTGCTACAGAATACTATTAAAATGCATTGTTTCTTCAAGACGTTGTCTTAAATTAGCTAATTTGCATAAAAAAACCTCTAAATGATATATTCCTTTTATCATTCACTAATTCTGTTTTAAAAAAAATACAGATTTGCTTTAAATGATAACAAAAGTGTTAAATATATACACACACACACACACACACACACACACACAGAAATGAGAGATTTCCGCCGCTATTTTTATACAACAATATCTATCATATTGCAAAAAATTGCTTAAAAATATGATAACTTCTTTCGTAAAGAAATAGTGGAGGCAAAAAAAAGCGGAAAACTCTCATCCCTGTTAAAGAAATAAAAAAAAAAAGGTGGGGGGGGGTTGTTTTCGTTTCTTTTTTTATGTTTTCAAATTAAGTTGAAATATTAACCTATAATGCTCTGAAAATCATTTGGATTCATTTTTGGTCTTATAGATGTGACACTATTCGATATTTCAACTATGGGTAATTGCACATTTTTACTTTCTCTTACCCATAAGGTAGAGAAAGTATTGTTTTTGGGTCAAACTTTCGAAAGTGAGATTTTGTTATAGTTACATGTTCTGAGGTCCCCTGAATTCGAAAATCATGTTTTTAGCAAATGTGTGTGTATGTCTGTGTGTGTGTGTGTCTGTCTGTTATCAGCATATCTCAAAAACAAATTATGGCAGAAAGTTCAAACTTGGTATTCTAAATGTGTATCATATAGGGATTCTACACTAAGCTTTTCGTTGAGATGAAGCAAATGGTTCGTCTACAGGGACACTCAAAAGTATTCAAATACATTACGTCTATGGGGGAAATTGCAGGTAAGTAGAGTTTAACGTCTATAGACTGCACGTTGTATGTAGGAGCCTCTGTGTATGTAGGAGCCTTTGTGTATGTAGGAGACTCGCCCCCCCCCCCCCCCCCGGGGAGGAAGTTCCCTCCCGAGGGGAGTAAATTTTCATGATGGGTATTTTTCAAAAGAGTTCGCCAATACCTTTAAAACGAATGGTTGAACCATCGATCTGCGATAATTTAAAACAAAGTTATCGATTTTTTTTTAACGAAAACAAACTTAGAAAAAAAAATCGTTTTTTTTTTTTTTTTTTTTTTTTTTTTTTATGGGGATTTTTTTTTTTTTTATTATTATTATTTAGTGTTATACTACTTCTCTAATATGGAAATCGTCTGCATTATCATAAAAGATTATTTTTTTAAATAATAATTTTAATAATTTTTTTTTAACAGAATTTATTTTAATAACCGAATTAAATTCTATATAAATGTAGGTGCATTAATGAAACGGGGGGTTGAGGGGGGCGGTAGCCCTCCTCACTCAGAACTATTTATCATATAAAACTCTTCCGAAGCCTAATTTGAATTGTTTAACATAGGTTTACATAACATCGTTATCTTACCTCTTAATCTCCAACCTACATTTAGAGTATTAAATTTCAGGGTAAGAGAAAGTCGTGTGAGTGACACACCAGATTATTTTACATTTGAATCGGTACTTTTTACGAACTTTCTAATATACTTATAAACCAACACATGAATGGAATCCAATTGTGCAAGAAGAAAGAGAAGCTTATTTTTGAAACGATTTTTGTTATACAGTGCGTTCGGAAATGATAGGTTCACCTTATATACTTAATTGCATACATTGTTTAGTAATAGCCCCTGACGATGTATTGATGTTGCATACTTTCATCGTTTGGACTCTCATTTTTTTTTTTTTCCTAGTTCTTTGTGTGATGTATCATTTCATCCTACACAATGTGTTAAAAGGTTTTTATAGTATATATATGCGTTATCAAACGCTCAAAACTTTTCTTTGTCGCTAATTATTTAGGTTTCTTGAAACTGTAAATCTGTTTAGTTTAATAATCATTAACTTAAAATTAATTAGTAGCAGATTTAATAGTAAATTAAAATTAATAATTAAAATTAAGCAGCAGATTAATAAGATTTTCAGTAAGAATTTGGCTAACTGACGATAAGTTTATATATTAAGTTACTAATATAAATGAATATAGAGTTTACTATTAACGTCTAAAAGAAAGAAAGTATACTTAAAAAAGGGAATATAAAACTTTTACTTTATTAAATGTTACAGTAACTTAAAAAAAATTTAAAAAAAATGTTATTATTAAGGTATCCAAATACCATCAAAAAATCGATTTTAGGTCAAATAACGATTTTTTAAGTTTAACTTTTTCTTTATAAATCTGTTTAAATTTTATTTCTATCTGATTTAGAACTAGAATTATAGCCCTTTTATATACAGTTAAATTTTATTTTTAGCGTTTTCTAAAATCAAAATTTTAACATTTTGACTTTATGTAAACAGTCCTAACAAAAATTATTACGGATCAAAATTAACGAAATGTTTTATATACGTTTTCAAAAGGACAATAAAGGGAATTAATTACGATCATAGCTGTTGATGAATTAGTTTTTGTATTATCGTTTATAAAATTTAGGACTTGCAATGCATTTTCAATAATTTTTGCTTCATTGTTGACTTAACTTCTGTATTATTTGAAACGCTCACGTTACAAGTATGATATTCTGAAACTTTGGGCGTGCAAAGAATATGTTATATCTGATATATTTCCGCAAAAGTTTTGTCCCGAAGAGAAAAAGGGGACCAGTAATAAATTAAAGAAAAATCAAAATGTTTGAGATCACTCTGTTAAAAATAATGTTCCAAATGCGTTTTAGCTGTAGCATGTGAATATGAGGTTTCTTCTAATTGTTTGTACCCATTTGTATGAGACTAAAACGCGTATTGATGGTGATATAAAAGTCTCTTTAAAAAAAAAAAAAATATATATATAATAATAATAAAACTTTTTCTAAGTTTCAAATTAATTTTTTAAATTTTCGTTTTCCTTTTCCCCAAATTCTTATGTACTTACTGTCATTCACTACAGTATGTTGTGAATCTCTAGCTAATAAAAAATGCGCCTCCATTTTAAGGCAAATATAAGCTTTTCCATTTGTCTCTACGTGGCTCAGGTGGTTATAGCGCCATGTTAGTAACGCGGTGGCGAACGTTCGATACCCCGAAGGTCCGGAGTGTTAATTTTTTGCAGATAATTAGTAGAAAAGATGTCAATTGATAAAAGAAAATTTTTCGTTGACTACACAGTATCCTAAGAATTTTTGAAGAGTTTTTTAAAAAGCCTTTTTTTTATGTTCGAATGCTGAAATTTAAAGCAAAATTTTAGTATTCAAACATAAAAATATTTTATAAAAATTAACTCATCGATAAATTCACAAAGTAGTACACAAACATATTTAAAATATTTTTAAAACTCAAAATTAAAAAATTATTTGCAGGGAGCAATATTGTATGCACAATTTTATAATTCTAAAACAATTATGCAGTTATTTACAAAAAAAAAAAAAAAAAAAAAAAAAACGTTTTTTTTGCATATTTAGGTTTGTAATGACCGATATATGGCACAACCAGAGCAATAACTAATGGATAATGATAGCAATGCATTGGTCAATGGATCAAATGCCTCAGACAATTTTCGTACAAATTCTTTTCCGCTGAAATTTATCATTTCACCTTAATACAAAAAAATTTGCAAAATCATAACTTCGAAAAGATTTATGCAATATGATATATTAAGAATTTGGGTTTTAAAAGTTTTTTAAAATAGATTATTAAAATTCTTTGTACAGTATAATTTTTTTTTTTTTTTTTTTTTTTTTTTTTCATTAAATTATCATATTAGCTATTCCTATTTATGTTTTGTAAAATAATGGTCATTTTTATTTCTGGATCACTTTTGTTCTATAACACATTGCATCAAGGTTACTTGAATGTTAAGTCTGCATGAACTGTTTATAATATTAGAAAAAAATAGATTACTTTTTACTAAAAATTTTTTTTGCATTATTAGCGCAATATTTATTTTATTTATGCTCTTAATTTTGTTTTATTTTGTTATTTAATCGTATAAAACTGGTCATATAGTATGATGAAAATGTTCTTTATTTTCCTAAAAAAAAATTTGCCCGTACATTTTTTAACATTAGAATAGATTCCAAGTTTTCAGGGTTTTTTTTTTTGCAGAAGATGTATTATCGCTAATTTTTAATAGAAATTTTAGTAACAATTTTCTAGTAAATACATTGTAAAAAAAAAAAAAAAAAGAAGAAGAAGTAAAATCACGGGATTTCACGGTATAACTTTACGGGAAATGGCTGTTTGGCTAGCTTAACGATCAAAGCCCGTAAATTGACGTTATGAAAGTATACTTTTTTAATACTGGCATTTTTTTTACAGGCGAAAGTTATTAATCTACGTAATTTGCTCAAATCTGCCACCAAACTGCATTTTTACTGTCAAATCCCTTCAAATATAAAGTGTTAGCCTTTCAGTGAAGTCATATAACAACCATTTCGTATTTAAAACTGAAAATATAATTGTAGTTTTATTGGTTAAAAAAGTTTATTTATACATTCATACAAATAGCTTTTGATATGAAAGAGCTATTTTTTCCCTAATTTAATTCAAAAAATTTAATTCAAAGTGATATATTTGTTTTACAGTGTATACACGGTTAATTGTATTAGAAAATACTATTAGAAAATAGTGGCGGTTATTCTTTAAAAAGGAAAAAAAAAATGGCAACTATGAATTATACTTTCATAAACATGTCACGTGTACTTACTAATTATTATTTTTTCCCAAACATCACCAATTGAAAATTATCTAACGAACTCCAAAGTATTTAAAAAAAAAAAAAAAAATGTCAAAAAATATTTTGAAGTCCTCAAAGACTTCTTTCTGACTTCGTTTTTTATTTTTATTTTTTAACTAGACGCTGCCTTTATCGCCTAAGCATCGAAGAGGAAAAAAGATAGAACTTGAGAGCTATTATATTTTTAGCTATGTTTAATGCGCCCGGCCTTCAATCAACGCCACTATTTTCTGCACAACTTCCGCTTTACTTAGAAGCTATGAATGGATAGAGAAATCGGATTCTTTTATTAAAAATTATTAACTGACAGAATAGAAATAGTTGTAAGCAAATAAAATCATTGTAAAGGAAAATAAATTCTTCTTAAAAAGTATAAGATATCTGATATGAAACAACCCGATTCCTCCAATACTAATAAGAAAATTTCTAAATAACGAAATTCTTGATTTAATTTTCCACTGTAGGTTTTTATTTATTTATTTATTTTATTCCGACTATATAGTTTATTTTTCTCTTTATTTAAATTTCTAAATATATAATTTTATATAAGTGTATAATTTCTAAATATATATATTTCTAAATAATTACAAGATAAAAGAAATTTTGACATACCACGCTTTTAAATTTTCTGTTGAATCATATAAACTTGACAATTCTATGTATTAATAACTACTTAAAAAAAAAAAAAAAAGAAAGAAAAAGAATTATGAATTATCCCATTACCTTGAAAGAAAATGATCAAATGCGTAATAAAGAGAGCAATTATAAGAAATTTTCAAACATTTATTAATTGAATAAAAGTATTAAAAGAATGCATTGTCATCGTGTTCTGAGCTATTCTAAAAGTTTCAAATGTCTAGCTAGTTGGGAAGTTAGTTAAAAATAGATTGCAAGATTTGTACTGGACAAACAAAAAAGAAAGCGAGTTAATAAAAACGTGGTAAAATATAAGATACCCTGATAAGAAACAATCACCCGATTCCTCAAATACTAATAAGAAAAATTCCTAAATAACGAAATTCTTGTTTTAAATTTCCACTGTGCTTTTTTTTTTTTTTTTTTTTTTTTTAATTATTATTTCTTGCATCTATAATGTACAAATAAATGAAAAGAAAAAGAAAAAAAAATATGCATTATTTTTGTTTTTACGTGTTTAGCGACATAAAAATTAATTTATCAAATAATTTATAAACTTACTAGTATAGGTTTTAACCTTTTACAGGCCAATGTTCCCAATTGGGAACATCAAATTAAAACTTATTAAAAAAATTAAATTGCACTAATATTGACTTGAAAAAATTAGCGGACATACTTAAAAGATGACTTGATTTTTTAAAACAGAAGCAACATTCCTATCATTAATTGGTAACTGTACAAAAAATCCCCAAAATGATCATTTTCATATTTCTTCCCACAGAGTACAAATAATAAAAATGCATAAAAATTTGAAAGTGTCCAAAGACTCTAAATATCAGTTGGTTTATTTTAAACAGCTCTTATTATCAAAAAGGACATCAAATTTGATAATATTAATCAGATTATATTAATAATCTATAATATTAATCTTAATAATTTAAGAATATTAATAATTATTATTAATGGCAATTAATATTTATGTATGTATTTTTTTTCCATTTAAATGATTAACATCCCTTAACAAAAGTATTATAAAGTAAAATATGCAAATAACTAATGAAAAATATACCTGGATCTAAATCCGGCCTGTAAAAGGTTAAACAAAACAAATTGAAATATGATTCTTACCTCTTATATTAACCGAATTTGAATTACTAGATTTTAGAATGCAATCTTTATTTCTAGATTGATTGCAATATGAAAAACATAAGATTATTACAACACGATCTAAACGCAGATACTGCACACAAGTTCTTTAACGAAATTTAACATGAAATAAAATATTTTTAAAAGGATCATAAATTACTGAGTTCATGTTAAAAAGTTAAACACTGTAATCAGTCTGAATAAAATGTATAAATTTCGCAGTGTTTAGAGTACCTCAATAAAGTCATAGCATGAAAAAATAAATACTTGAGAAAGAATGCAATATCGAATACTCTACACTGTTATTATATGCATTTTTATCATTTTAATATTTTAACGATCAAAAAAGTAGTTTGTTGTCATAAATTAACTCACAAGTATTTGTTTGATATAAAATTAAATTAAATATAGTAATTTTTGTTTCGCTTTTAATACGAGATTTTATTCCGAAACATCCAGCGTCTCATCTTTTATTATTAATTATTGTGTGCTAGAGGAACTACAGTATGGAGTATCATAAATTATACACCCCAATCTAGCTTCAGACATTAACGCATACAATTTCTTTAAAACATGACAATATTAACTTTCATCGGGCGCAATGTGCCTAAAATGCCCCCTTGAAATCTTAAAATTTTTGCAAGTAAAAATTATTTTTTATTAAACAAAATATATAATAAAATAAGAATATATAATATTACTTATACTTGCAATTTAAAAGTGAAAGCATTATGGTAAATCTAAACAAGATATACAGATTAAACAATGTTCAGATCATCTGCAGAAAATTGCAGGAAGCTAATACTGCCGAATATCATTAAGTTACATTATACAAACCAACCATAAATAGCAATATATACAAGCTTTTCATGTAAATATCTATGTGTGCATTACGTAGTACTTTTAAAAAATTAATATTTTAGTGTTTATTACAACATGTAATTAAATTTTGCTGCTACAATGTTACTTTTATGAAAAATAGATCGTAAATGGAGGGGAGGGGAGGGGGGGGGGGAGTCTTGATTTCATCTTATGTTAGTATCAAAATCAAAACTATGCGATACTGATTAGAAGACATCACATTTCTTTTTCTTTAAGTCTGTTAAAAGAGAAGGTTTTGTTTTTGAACTTGAAAAATAGTTGGAATAAAACTTTAAATTTATTTAATAGCAACTGCAATGGCATCCGTATCACAATGAAACTTTTATGTGGTTCATTTTCAAATGTAACAAAGACACATATATTATATTCAATTATTTCGAACCGTTTGCATATACGAACGTTATTAGTTTAAACATAAAAACAACAACAATAATAATAATAAACTTTTTGAGCTCATTATTTTTCTAAGAAATAAATTTTCACATGGTGATTTCTGCCCTTGAGACGTATATAAATAAAAAAAAAAAAAAAAAAAAACCCTGCTTAAAACTGCTAACATTTTCGAAGGCTTATCATTCACGAAGCAAATAAAATAGATTATTCATTATTATTATTTCATTAAAACATAAATTTCTCAAAAATTATGAATTATTCATTTTTATGTACAGCTTATTTCTGATAAGGAAAAAAAAAGTATAACATAAAAACATAAAGAAATAAATTTCTTCTATAAATTCTTTTATAAAGATTAATAATTAAGTTAAAACATAAAAATCCTTTTAATGATACGAAAATGACGTTATTCCCTATAGCTAAATAAATATACTTAGTAAGACTTTAAAATTATAAAATAAATTTCATTAAAAAAATAATGGTTCAAAGACAGTACATTGTTATTTGAGACTGTTCTAGTTTAATACTTAAAAATGATCATTCTATTTAGTTCACAACTTAATTATTTTTATAATTGAACTTCACAGCTATTTAAAGTTTTATAGTAAACAGAATTGCAAATTAACACCATAAATAAATAATAATAATATTAATAATAAAAGTTTCACTGTTCACCCAATCACATACCATTCATTATTATAGTTACTTTTACACATAATGAACTAAAATTATCAAAGTAAACAGATGTTTTGAATTTGAAGAAAGTTTTCAAATCTCTTGTAAGAGAGAGAAAGAGAGACCTTCATAAATTGTGCCTAATTTTCGGCTATGTAAAGAAGATGCTCGAACACTTACTTTTTGAGAAAAATCAGTCACGTGTATATGTAGGATACCAGAAAAGTATCAAAACGAGTATAGTTGGGATCTCTTTCTCTTTGTATAATAAAAAAAATTATAAATGATGACAGATAAGTGATCAGACGTTTTTTTTCGTCATATTTAACATAAACTCATTAAAATATAAATATTTCATTTAATTTTTCCAAAAATTTTGCTTAAAAAAGATATGAAGTTTTCATCCAAATTTCGTGAAACTTAAAAATATTGAAAAGGTACACACGAAACGTTATGTTAAAATGTAAAATTCTGAACATGTCCGAAATGCAAAGTTTTATTATTATTATTATTATAGCCAATTACACACTGCAAAATAAAGAAAAGGTTTGTGTTGGAAATCGAAGAAATTCAAAGCAATATCTTCGATTTAATGAAATGCATTTCAAGTGCATTTCATTATCTAAAATCACATGAAAATTTCATGCTAAGAACAAATACGTATTTATATATTAGGTAATTTTCATCACATAAATGGAAATACATAATGTACAAGAGTTTATATTAGGGTAAAGGAGGTTAGGTGGTGAACAACGTTTCGGACGAGTTTGAATTTGACCTCATTTTGCTCAGTTTATATTATACTTAATCTTCTGAAAATTTTTAGATATAAACTGCAACTAATTGTCTTTCTAAAAATATCAGAGCTTTTTTAAAATTTAAGAATGTTCCAAAAGGAAATAAATTAAAGAAAAATATTAATGAAAAGTTTGTGTTTCATGATTCCACTTGTTCCATGATTTGGGTTAAGTGTAGGCTGACCAGATCAAAGTACCTTTATAATACAGAAGCATAAAAAATTGCTATAATTATCAAATTATGGATGCATTTTTTCATTCCTAATAAATAAGGACTAAAAGTGTTACTGATTAATAATTTAGTTTCTACACTTTTTTAAAGCTTAGAAAAATGCCTTCAAAAAAAGGGCGTCCCCATTTGTCCCCAGAAAATGGGGACGTTTGGTCAGTATAGTTAAGTGTAACTTCCGCCTACTATATCCATATGCGATGCATTAAAAGATATGTGTCAAGTTTAAAGATAAAGAAAACCTTCATTAAACTGGGACTTTTTGAATTTTTAAACTATTTCAATTCGTTACAGAGTTGAGAACTTTTACAGAGCTCGTTAGAGAACTTTTCCTTACTCCAACAACTAGCACTTCAGATCAACTTTTTAACACAAAAACAAAACATAAAAAAAATATATCAAGATATTAGAAAGCATTAAAAATTAAAAGGCAGAACTGAAAAAAGTAAAGAATATATATATATATATATATATATATATATATATATATATATATATATCAGTGATGTATTGAGGTGTTTGGAACAAGTGTAAACACCCTGGTTGCATTTGCCTGCCATACTAAATTCCTGGGGTAAGTATAACCACAAGTGCGTCTGATGTTATATTTAAAATTTACATACAAACATATTATAGTTTACTTAACAAAGATTGTGAAGTTTGCATAACATCTACAACAATGGCAAATCTTCGACTTCTGAAAGGTTCTTATAATTATGAAAGCCCCTGTACTGTAAATGTTGGCGTTTATAAGACCAACTTTCATAGTACAGCACATTATAAAAAGATTGTCTCTAAATATCTATTAATTGACATTAATGATGTAGAGGGAAAATAGAAATTCAATTTAATTCCAGTTTGAAGACAATTTAATTCTAGTGAAGAAGGGAAAAAAGAAATAAAAATGAAATAATCGAGCAAGTTGTAAAATATATAATTTTACATTTTTTAAACTCATAAATTGCATAATTTCTGAAAAGTTTATAAAATATTGTAATTTCAGGAATTTTTCAAATATTTATTATTTTATATACTAGAAAGTGTTAATATGTGTGTACTATGTGTGATATAAATACGGGTTTTTAATTTATTCGTTTAACAGAAGAAAATTAGTGAGTTATTTTCATTCAAATTGGTCAGTTTCTGCTTTTTAAATTATTAAAAAAAATTCTTTTCATGAGTAGATTTTAAAATTAGCTAATTTCGATTTATTAATTGGTTTGCGAATCATTTAGCAATTTACATAATTTAAAAATCTATTTTCGGCTTTTTTGAAACTTTTTTTTATGAAAGCTATAGATTTACTTTTATTTTGGTGGTGCACATAAATTTCCGTTTTATTATATATAGATCATAAATACATAATCGAATTTTAGATTTTATTTTATTTGCAAGAAAAGAAGACTATTAATATTTTTTTTTTTAAATATCATTTAACCTTCATTATATATAGTGAAAATCTCGGATTATTTTCTAAATGTCAGAATGCAGAAACTCATAAATATTAGAAGACACTTAAAGAAAAAAAAAAAAAAAATGAAATAATCATTATTTTACAGGAAAATTGAAGAAAAAATAAATAATTTTCGCTAAACGTTACAGAGTTTTCAAAATACAAACATATACAGAGTGTAAAATTATGATCATTACTTTACAGGAAAATAGAAGAAAAAATAATATGAACATATACAGACATGTAAAATTATTAGAATAATTGAAAACTTTACTTTATTTTATTATAATTTTAGTGCATGCAGTAAAGAAAAATGATATCACGTGTTCGTATAATATATCTCTATTATTATTTAAGAATACAGATTGAAGAGTATTTTTAAAACTTTCCATGAAAGTTTAATCTTATTTATGACTTCACTTTGTCTATGTGCCTATCTACATTTAATTTTCTAAAAATATTGTCAAAATTTCATAAAACAGACGTATGCTATTTAGATATTTCATATTTAATGTAGGGTGCGTCTTATTAAATGTCTTACATATAGCACAATTACTTTGCGTAACATGAACTCATAAAATAATATGAATACATTTTGGTCTAAGATCCGTAATTTTTTTATATGCATATTTCAAGTAATGATGCCAATTTGTAGGCACTGTTTTATTTAGTAATTACCATTAATTTTGAGGAAAAGTGGTTCATATATATAATAGAAGAATAGACAATTAGACAAGCATTAAAATTAAAAATTAGTGACAGATAGTAAATATACAAGTCCCAATAAGGTGACAACACGGATTTCAAGACCCGATGTAGTAAAGAATCTTTCCTATAGAAAATCGCATGTTTAATAAATATCAACGAGTCATTTACATGGACACACAAAAATATTTGTATTCATTGTGGGAAACTGCTGGAGGGGAATTTTCAATTGTGTTATGCGTTTTCTATACTTACGACTCATGTTGAAAATTATTTATGACTTTGAAGTGATGGGTAAATACAGTTAAAAGGTGTTTTATGAAATTGAAAATAAATAAATAAATAAATGTAAAACAAAAATGAAATAAAAACCAGGATAGATAGATCTACGAACATTTGTCATAAACACTATTAAATTTTGTTTAGAAGTGAAAAATTATCCTTTAACCCTCTCTTTCCCAAGATGGGGTCATTTTGACCCCATTTTGAAGTTGAAATTTAGTTAAGCCCGTCTCATTCAAAAAGTGCGCTAATTCGCCAGAGATAGCAAACGTAATCAGTGAAATCGTGCAACTTCTAAACGATACAAAAGGCGTGGTGCTGGTGATTTTCGCCAAACGTGACAAACGGCATCTGAAAGCAGTTTTTCTGCAGTAACGCCCTGATCTTGGGAAAGCGAGGGTTAAATTAATCTTAAGGAATAAATTACACTATATCAACATGTGAAATTATTTTTCTTACGTTATTGCATATATCAATGTATATATATATACTACTCCGATTCAAAAAATTAGAATAATGAAAAGAAATATGGTCAAGGGAAATGAAAATCGAATTTATCAAATAAATAATCAACAATATCAAATATAAAGTACTATGATATGAATCTGCATATTTTGCAGATTATAAAAATGTAAACACATTACAATGAAATAGAAAATATATTTAAATCAGCTAACAACAAAAAATTTAAAATATTAGAATACTTTCTAACATGGTTCAAAAAATTAGAATAATGAAAATATATTGAACATAATTTAAACTCTAAGTATTTTTACTTGCTAATCAGTACTTTGTTGCATCACCCTTAGCTTTAATGACAGCTCTTAAACGTTTTGGCATGTTTTTAACTAAAGGTTCACAATCTTTTTTATCCAAATTCGCCCATATGCTCTTTATACTAGAAATAAGTTCTTTTTTGTCTCTAGGCGCAACTTCTTGAAGTCGTTTCTTCATAATTCCCCACAAATTCTCGATAGGATTTAGATCGGGTGAGTTTGCAGGCCAAGGGAGTACAGGTATGTCCTTCTCTTTGAGCCATTTAGTTGTTGATTTGGAAGTGTGGGGAGAAGCTGAATCTTGCTGAAACAAGAAATCGTCATCACATAAATCCTCAGCTGAAGGAATCATGAAATGTTCAAGAATTTCTTGATAGACTTCTGAATTGACTGTTGTGGAAACAATACACAACCTGCCTGGGCCTTCAGCAGTCATGCAGCCCCATACCATAATAGAGGTCGCAAATTTAAACGAACGTTTTAAACATTCTTTCTTATAAGCTTCATGTTTGAGTCTCCAGACACGTATACCTTGATTTCCGTGAGACACACAAAACACACTTTCATCGCTGAAAAGTATCTTTGGGATCACGACGATTGGAAAAAGATACTTTTCAGCGATGAAAGTGTGTTTTGTGTGTCTCACGGAAATCAAGGTATACGTGTCTGGAGACTCAAACATGAAGCTTATAAGAAAGAATGTTTAAAACGTTCGTTTAAATTTGCGACCTCTGTTATGGTATGGGGCTGCATGACTGCTGAAGGCCCAGGCAGGTTGTGTATTGTTTCCACAACAGTCAATTCAGAAGTCTATCAAGAAATTCTTGAACATTTCATGATTCCTTCAGCTGAGGATTTATGTGATGACGATTTCTTGTTTCAGCAAGATTCAGCTTCTCCCCACACTTCCAAATCAACAACTAAATGGCTCAAAGAGAAGGACATACCTGTACTCCCTTGGCCTGCAAACTCACCCGATCTAAATCCTATCGAGAATTTGTGGGGAATTATGAAGAAACGACTTCAAGAAGTTGCGCCTAGAGACGAAAAAGAACTTATTTCTAGTATAAAGAGCATATGGGCGAATTTGGATAAAAAAGATTGTGAACCTTTAGTTAAAAACATGCCAAAACGTTTAAAAGCTGTCATTAAAGCTAAGGGTGATGCAACAAAGTACTGATTAGCAAGTAAAAATACTTAGAGTTTAAATTATGTTCAATATATTTTCATTATTCTAATTTTTTGAACCATGTTAGAAAGTATTCTAATATTTTGAATTTTTTGTTGTTAGCTGATTTAAATATATTTTCTATTTCATTGTAATGTGTTTACATTTTTATAATCTGCAAAATATGCAGATTCATATTATAGTACTTTATATTTGATATTGTTGATTATTTATTTGATAAATTCGATTTTCATTTCCCTTGACCATATTTCTTTTCATTATTCTAATTTTTTGAATCGGAGTAGTATATATATAGATATAGATAGATATAGATAGATAGATAGATAAAAAATTCCCAGTTATTCTAGATCATTTTCACACGTTCGTATTTATGTACGTTTTATCAAACTGTACTGGCAAATTTTCTGGAAAAACTTTAACATATGGAAGTAAAATAATGATTTTGAGGGTTGTGAAATGTTGCAAGTTAAATTTTTCAAATAATTAAAACATCTAAATTTGTAATACATAGTTTTATGAAGGATCTTATTAATCGAGAGGCTAAACATATCATAAACTAATCAAATAAAGTCAGTCAAATTTTACGAAGTGCAATTGAACTATATGAATAGTTTGTTAAAACGTCTTCGACTTACAGAAAGCCGAGTTCAAATGCTTTGCATCTCTTTCTAATTTAAATAAAATGTCGGGAGCAGAATTTATTAAGAAATTTTTAACAGTAGGATCAAGCTAGAAAGCTATTGCCTTTTAAATAAATTCATTCTGGATAGAGTTAAAAGTTTACATTATTTTTGTATAATTTATGTAAAATTAAAGACATTTTTCTCCAAGACCAAACAGTCATTATATAAAATATAAACTTTAAAATTAACAAATCATGTGCACTGTTAAAAATGTCTGTAAATTTAATGTAAATATTTATCCAGAGTCTCTGTAAACTTACAGTAATTCTTAGTTAAAAGTGAATAATCGAGATTCTCAATCTTTATTCTGTATTTTTAAGCAATTTTATTATTTAATTAAAATTAAAAATGACTGTTTCTACTTTAGAAAAAGCATTCCAAGTCCAAAATATATTCTCACCAATAATTAAGTAAATTAATATTAAATATTAAAATGAATGTATAAAATAAGTTTTTTAATATTTCCATTTATTTTTCTTTATAATTTTACGTAAGACCTAAGATAATAGATTACACAGAGTTTTCTGTTGAAATTTTTAACAGTGTGTTCATTTCTGATGTTATGATTTTCTGCATTAATTGAAATAGCACGACAAACATATCTTCAGTTTCATTAATTACGTTTCACAAAACTAAATAAAAATCTGGTGTATACTCAATACTTAAACATTAAAACTTCTTCACACACCATAAAATTAAAGACAGCACAACAGGTTTCGAAAGGACGTGGCCTTTCGTGTTTTTTGCACCTGATGTAGAAAGGCCACGTCCTTTCGAAACCGGTTGTGCTGTCTTTAATTTTATGGTGTGTGAAGAAGTTTTAATGTTTAAATAATTACGTTTCGTTAATTTTCATGCATATGTTGTGTAATTTATTTTTCATTTTTGAAGATTATTCTAGTTGAACATGTTTTATTTCTCTTCTGATGCTCTGCAAAAACAGATCTTTTGCAGAATTTTACAAACTGTTTTCATTTCTTTTACAGCACAATAAATATTTTATAATTTATTCTCACATCGTCGTATGCTTGCTAAAATATACTTCTGTGACTGGTTTGCGCGGTTTAATTAAATAAAAAATCACTTTAGCTTATTGCTTCATCTTTTTTATTTATGATATGAACTCAGATCAGACGCATACTTGCGAGACAGCCTCAAAACAACTATTAATACAAAAATAGGGTGATGCCTCAACAGTCGGTAACAAAAGTCTCCGAACACTAGCAAAAATTCCTATGGAAAAAAAGTACACTTAATACAGTTTTATTAAATAAATCCTTGTCGAATCCTATTCTTAGTCAGTGTAAAAACAGGATTCGACAAGGATTTATTTAACAAAACTGTATTAAGTGTACCATTTTTATATAGGAATTTTCGCTAGTGTTCGGAGACTTTTGTTACCGATTGTAGGTAAGATATTTTATCAAAATCACTATAACTGACTTTTCTTGCATTAAATATTCCTAAAATACTATTATGCAATAAAATTTATATTAAGCTCAGAAATGGCTGTTTGAAACCAATTCCGTAAAACGAGCTCTTTAATTCATGAAAAATTAGAATGTTTTGTTGAATTCTATATTGTTCTTACGATTTCATCAGAACTGTTTAGGATAATGATTCAGGAATCAGCCATTGTTCGATGAAAAAAACAGTGGGTACTCGTATATTATATTGAATAAAATCAGTCGCCAATTTTTTTTTTTATGAATTTTCATTATTTTGATAAAAAATACAACAGATTTTTTTTACTAAAAAATTGCTTTTACAACTTTAAAAAATGAATTATCTAATTTACAGCTTTTTTCTTTCTAATTTCAGAAGAATTTACGAAGGAAATTCCCCCCAAACAAGAAGAGCAATCTCCTACTGATACCTGCCATACAGGTAAATCAGTAATCTATGAAAAGTTTCTGTTTCTGCAAAATTATTAAATAATATTCATCCCATGGAACAGTCGGTAACAAAAGTGTCCGAACACTGGCAAAAATTCCTATGTAAAAAAAGTACACTTCTTCCGGTTTTGTTAAATAAATCCTTATCGAATCATGTTCTTGGACTGACTAAGAACAGAATTCGATAAGGATTTATTTAACAAAACCGTATGAAGTGTACTTTTTTACATAGGAATTTTCGCTAGTGTTCGGACACTTTTGTTACCGACTGAACATATAGAAAATATAGTGATACATATCTAGATCTCGAAAAGAAAAAAAAATTCTCTATAGACAAGTCAAACTGTTAATTCATTACGTAAAAAGAAGTTATAATAATAACCCAAAAGAAGTTCAAAGTTCTGTAACACTTTTAGTAATTTGATTTATTTTACACTAATACATATTAGTATATTATATACAGTCAGCAACAAAAGTGTCCGGACACTAGCAAAAATTCCTATGTAAAAAATGTACAGGATTCGATAAGGATTTATTTAACAAAACTGTATGAAGTGTACTTTTTTGCATAGGAATTTTTGCTAGTGTTCGGACACTTTTGTTACCGACTGTATATCTGTATCCCGGGGGTAAAGGAACCCCGTCACAAAAATGTAAATTTTTAGGAATGATATGTTATGATGAAATACGTTTGTCATGAATAAAGAATATGGATATGGCTGTATTTTCCACTGCCCTATATCATTTATAGTAACTGGACAAATGGACTTTATCCGTGTTACGTCATAAAAGCCTTGACACGTGACTGTTGCAGGGAAAAATTATGATGTTTATATTTGTATTTTATGGGGAAATGTTTGTATTCTATAGGGAAATATTTGTACCCTGTATGGAAATATATAGGGAAATAGAGAATCCGAAATCACATATTGGGTATAATTTAGCCTCGGACCCAACAAACGGATATTGTGCATTGCTTAATGGACATTGTTGGTCATTGTTGAATTGCTTAATGGCTCTATATAAAACGAAATATGCTCATAAAGGACATAGTTCTAACTCTTTTCACAAAATGAACATGATGTCTTTTACCTCCAAGGTACAGATAAGTTTACTCAAAAAAAAAAAAAACATAAAACTATAAAATTTATAAAATGTGTAGAAATGTAAAGCTATCGACAAAGAGATTTAAAGTGGAAAAAATATAAAACGTAAATGAATGTGGTTTGAGACAAAAGACCTTAACACAATATTCTTATTGTTTCTGTATATTGTATTAAGAATGGGACTTAGCATAGTATTCTAGGGTGTTCCAGAAACCTTGATATTGGCTTTTTCCATTAAATATCAATCTTGTATTACAAATTAAAATATACAAAATTTTATAAAATCGATCAAAAGTTTTAAAGGGTTTAATTAAAAAAATTACAAAATTAAAAATTTTATACGGTTTCATTAAAAAAAAAAAAAAAAAAAAAAAAAAAAAAACTTTTAAAAGTGTAAAATTGCCTCATGCTCTAATATCCCTTTCCGACTCAGGCCGTACGATCATGCGGGTTAGACATCCACGACATCCAATTACATTTTTGCATCTGGAACAGTCGTATGTAATAAAATCAGGTAATAAACGATCGAGCTAATTAGCAGAAAGGTTAAAGTACAATTTTCAATCAACAGATGTCGGTTATAGTCCATATTTTTCTTTCAGTTTGCAAAAACAGAAGAATGTAATGTTTTAAGGTAAAAATGTTTCGGGTCGGAAAGGGATAAAGTGAATTAAAAATCTTATCTCTGCATCATAAAAATGTTCTAGATATATGTTTAACCCCTGACTATTCTACCCCGCGAATTCCACGGACAAAATAAATGTACAGTCGGCTGCAAAATTATTCGAGCACTAGCAATAATCCCTGTCTAAAACAAGTACACTTAATACTGCTTTGTTAAATAAATCCTTATCGAGTCATGTTCTTAGTCAGTCTAAGACATGATTCGACAAGGATTTATTTAACAAAATAGTCTTAAGTGTACTTTTTTAATATAGGAATTATTGGCTAGTGCTCGAAACATTATGCTGCCGACTGTAGCAGAATTTTGTGATTGCACCTAAAACTGATTTTTAGGACCATTTCGTCTAAAGATCTAAATCTATATTTAAACAACATTTGATATAAAAATATCCTACCTGTTTTAACTCGAAATTTGTGTAGATTTCAAATATGCAATAAAAACATTATGCAAATATTCAAATGAGCATTTAAAGAGTTAAACAAAGTTGTTGAGGAATTAGCGACAACTGAAAATGTAAATGTGTTGTTTATTTAAATATGTTATCATTGTTTTTATTCTTAATTTATGCGAAATTTTATACATATTTTATTAGTACATGGGATACATTTCATTGAGTGCAAACTATTTTAAAGGTACATATAAATGTTTAATTTTTTTCATTTTTGAATCTCTTGAAAATTAGTCTTTCGATTGGCATATTATATATATTCCCTGTAACACAATCTACCGTAATTGTTTCTCCTATCCGAAAATTTATAAGGAATTAGTGGAAAGTGATTTAAGTAAACTTTTTTTGCCCTCTCATACCTCCGAGAATTTTTATGCAAAAATGTTAAAATTTTTCACATCAGTATGGGGTACATTTTACTCATTGAGCTTCTTCTTCTTCTTTTTTGTATTGGGATCGTATAAAAATTTAAATTTTGTTATTCTTAAAATTGAATTTCTAAAATTTTCAATTTTTATAATTTTTTTACTTTTTTCTTTTTTGCAATTTTGCAAGTTAAATTATAATCTAAATTCTCTATTTTAAGAATAAAATATAAACTTTTTTTTCTTTTTCCCGAATATACTGTGCATCTAAGGTAATATTAAAAAATTAAAATTGAGTGCATTTTTTCTGACATAATGTATATACTCTACAAAGAACGATTAGAAAGAAAAGACGTTTTAGATTTGACATTTGTCTTTGAAAATAATGGTGCCTCGGCAGAAGTGAATCACATTATATTTTAAAAAATATATAGAAGAAAAAGAAAAGTTACACTCTTCTCTTACAGAAATATATATATATCTATATATATATATATATATATATATTTTCGTAACGAAATACCTGCCAAATTTAGAATTTTGCTTTTGAATTTGCAAAATGTTTGCGTATCGTCTCAAAGAAAATCAAAAGAAAATCTGTAAAAGAAAATAATTAAAAATATTAGACGTTTTAGCCAATTCGTTCATATTTAACGACAAACGCTTTATGGTATAAATACAATTTCCATTTAAATACAAATTAATAGTAATTCTGTGAATTGAAATTTTAGTTAATAGTTTAGCTAGAATAAATAAAAATATTACTACTATTTGTATTTGGATTTTAACGTTTTGTAATTCCAATAAGAATTTACATTTCAAGTGATAACTCAATATTTAAAAATAGTATCTGTATTAAAATATTTGAAGTATGCCGTATTTATGGCTAAATACTTTAATTATTCTTAACAAAATCTGACAATATGTCCCAGAATAATACATCTTGCCAAAATGCTATTTTTATAAATCGAGCTTTGGCAAGGTATAATAAAAACTGAGTACAACTAAAAGTTCAACAACAGAATTTATAATAATAAGAAAGCACCCCAGAACTGGTGTTTAAAAATAATAATTACAAAACTTTGAATTGTATTTTATTGCATTCTTGAATGCATTATTTATTTTGAATAGCTTTATTGTATTTTATGGTGTTTATTCAAAGTTTTGTAATTATAACAGAAATTATAACCAATCCAAAAATTTTCAATATGAAAAATGACGTTTTGAACTGCAATATAAATTATCTATCATATTTTAATTTGTCTTTAGAGAATGTTACCCTGAAATATGAATATGTATACGAGATTGAAATTAAATTCTTCTTTTTCATTTTTTTCCTAGAATGTTATACAATTTTCTCTCACGATGAGAAAATTAACAGATTGCCAGTTATAATATTTCATCCTCACTTTTAAAAATTGCATATAATATTTTTAGTTGCTGTTACACTGAGAAAAAATTCTGTAACTGACATCTAGAATCTAAGTTGTGGCTCTAGAAAAAATAGTTCCATGTCATCCTTATAAATTCTAGTCCCCTTGGAAAGCGAGTTCTAGAAGCCTCTATTAGAATTCTAGAGCGTTTGCCTATATTCTCGAGGGCAAAGATATTTAAAAATCTTTACAAATAAATGAGACTACAAGAGGAGGGTTTCAGCAACTATAATCTTGGTTTATTACCAAATTCTAGAAAATCAAGCGAAAATTTCTAGCAATACAAATGATTCAGAATATTCAGAATATTGTTTCACCATCTAGAAATGTGTACACTAGAAATTCTCGATAATTTCGTCTATTCAGTTTATTGGCGTGCTTTACGTGCATAGCTCGGAAATCTATATTTCTAGTTAAGGGATTTAGAAAATGGCCACTCATTTATTCTAGAGGAAGGCGGTATATTTATTTTTCTCAGTGTAGGTCACGCTACAGTAGTTGCTGTCATTTATTAAAGTCTATAAAATCTTAATACATATTCCAGGTCCCAACTATAGGCACTAGGTCGTTCCTAGTTAGCCATTAAGCAGTTTTTTGACGATAAATGAATACAGAAAAATTACTCATAATTATCTTTCAGAAAAATATCCTTCCCCTTACGAAAACAAAACAATACAATACAATTAAGTAGATAAAATTATATAAGTTGAGACTGAGTGTATTTAAGGTCGTACTAGAGTTATGCAGTGGGAAATTGGCGATGGAAATTAGATAGATACTACGACAGTCTGTTGTCGCTACTCAACTTAACTGAAATGAAGATCGATCCCTTTAGTTCGTAAGATAGTAATAATTTATGGATTATTTATCGAAGCTACTAATATGCTCTATTGATTTTTGTCATTTTTAAAATTTTTACTTCGTTCTTTTAGATGTAACAAGGGAGGAAAACGATTTCATTCCATCTTACAATGGACCACCTGAAATCATTCAGAATTATGCAGAGCCATATGAATATGTTGATGGTAAGTAGATTTAAGTCGAAGAATGCGAGAGATATTTATCAATTAAATATTTTTTCTTAAATAAGTTTGTAAAACTTGCTTTAAGAAGAAAAATTTATTTTTAAGACAGCTATTTCTTTCAGACAAAATAGACCAAATGAATTATTATTATTATTTGAGAGGGGGTGAGTGGAAGGGGAAGGGACATCAAGTTAAAATAAACATTTCATAATAGATTACAAAAAGAGAAAAAAAAAATTACACTACGCGTTCTTATAGCTTTTATCTAAAATTAAATTCTGCTTAAGAATTTTAATAATTATTTTTTTAAATGTATATTTTATAGTTTTTTTTTTTTTATTATTATCTTTTGTTTAAAAAAAAAATATTGATAATTTAAAAAAAAAAAAAAAAAAAAAAAAAAAAATGTAACACCTTTGAAACATTGAATATTGTGACTTTCTCTGTAAAATAATATGTATATTCGGAAACAGTTATAAAAAGAATAAATTGATAGGATATATGGAATCACAGTCGCCCCAAGAGAAAAAAACTATGTTTTCCATAGTCACAGAATAAGAGAGACAGAACGAAAGAGAGAGAGAGAGGGGGGGGGAGAGGGGGTGAAGTGTGATATCTAAGAGAAGGATATGTAAAAGAACTTTAAAATGGTTTATCACTCAAGCTGAGCGGGAGAAGAAAAGATTGAATTAAAATAATTGATTTCAGAGTTTATTGTGCAGAGAGTTTACAAAGAAAACCGACAAGATTGTTCTAGTGTGATTAAATTTGTGTATCGATAGTTTACTCAGAATAAAAAATAATATTGTATTCAACCCGAGAAATGTATTCATCAACAGAAAAAAAAAAAAAAAAGTTCAAATATCTACAGTAAATAATATTGCCTAGCAACTATTATTGTAATATGAAACTCATATTGTTACTTCCTTCAAACAAAATTAAAATGGCTCGTGACCAATCTTAAATTCTGGAAGGAAAAGGAAAAAATTGTTCTAAGATAATGAAAAAGAGCGACGTCAATATTTTGCGATAGACCACCTTGAATAAAGTAGCACAGATATATACACACATAACTGCCCAATGAATTAGAAATCTTTAAATTAATATTTTCTTGGACCTTCTTTTGCCCGTTGAACCCCCCTTTGCATTATCAACAGCCAGTATTCGTGTAGCAGCGATTCTACAAGCTTCTGGGGTGCATTTATGTCCAGAGTTTACCCTACATTGTCTACACAGACTTTAAGATCCTGTAAATTAGATGGAAGAGGAGATTGCTGACGGATACTGCTTTCCAACATATCACAAACATTTTCTATTGGATTAAGATCCGGGCCATGCGGCATCTAGGGAAACTGTTAGAAGTCAGATTGGTGTTCATTGGACCAACCTTCAAGGATTCTGCCTCGATGTATGGTTGCATTACCGAGCACAAAGTATCCATTAACTTCGGAGTAAAAATATAACATTGAGGGATGCACTTAATCTATCAATATGTTCAGGAGTTTCATGGCTTTTTGATTATTCTCAAGTAATACCACGGGACCACTTTCATACAAGCAGAGCATTCCCCAAAGGTAACAGGTTTTGCATACTTTCGCCGCCAGCCAGCATTTGTGGAAACTCTTACAGGTTTCTAATTCATTGGCCAGTGCGTGTATATATGTATATTTTCATTTGCTGAGTATTGTAAAGGAATTAAATTACTCATTATATATATACATATATATATACACGCACTGTCGTGTTTGTATATACACACACAACACACATCTAAAATTTTCCTCTGTTTATGAGCGAGTCCATTTATTAATTATGCGAGAGAAGAAAATTTTAAGTGGTTTGTTTCTTATATTATCATTGAACGTCCCTGTGTATGAGTAACAAATTGTTTCCATTCGTGATAGGCGAGCACTTTCTTTGTCAGGATGATGAATAAAAATTCTATAAGTAAATGGCATAATTGAAAAAAAAAAAAATAAAATAAAGCGCAGCATTATGGTTGGTTGGTTGTTGGTTGTAGGATTTAAGGCCGATTGACTCCTGATGTGTCCTAGGCCTAGAGGGGGAGTGCCCTCCGTGGGGGTCTTTCTAAGGGGTCCTAGCCCGTATTTACGCGAGTTTCGGAGGAAACCACGGAAAACTCCGAACGGCTAGGTCGATGAGCGCGACCTGGGAACGAACCCGGCACCTCCCATCTACCAGCTTTGAGCGCAGAACCGCTCGGCCGCTGGTGGGCGCGCAGCATTATGAAAGCAACAAAGTTTCTGGTTTCATGCACCTACAAATATACATTTCATTCTAATCGTTCATATCCAACGATCAGAATGAAATGTATATTTGTTTAGGAAATGTTTAGCTCTGTCTGACTCATATACCTACCAATAATCCTTTATCTACCAATATATTACACAGGCCTACAAAATTTAAGTTGACAAAATTTTATTTGATGATTTTAGCTGAACTTTATGTTTTTTTATGTGCTGAAACCGAAAATGCAACCCATTTTTCTCTATCACGTACAGTTTTTTGCCAAAACAGGGTGCTTACCAACACAATATCTTACATATACCATCATAACAATAGGTTGGTTAGACGATTATTATGGTTTTACGTCGCACTAGTGCTGCGCTATCACAACAATAGGTATCCATGATTAATTAATCATGAAAACGTACTATAAAACTTACCATATAATTATATTGGTGGAAGAGTAAGGGAAGGAATTATATTGGTAGGCACCTTGTATTGACAAAAATCTATACGTGATACAGAAAAACTGACTTCATTTTCAGTTTTAGCACACCAAAAAACATAAAGATCAGTCAAAATTATAAAATCAAAATTTTACATGTCGACCTGTGTTATTAAATATATTTATATAACTGTTTGTTTGTTTTTAATGTAACTATTTCATCATTATTTATTGAAATTTTATTTTCCCGACTGAGTGAAAATAATGCCTGGACCTGGACTCGAACCCCGGATCTTTGACTTACAAGGTCAAGGCTCTACCAATTGAGCTATCCAGGCCGACACCCCGGTTAGCATTACTCACTCAGATAACCTTTAGGCAGAAACATCTCTGGTCTATTATGTAGATAGCTCGACAGAAATAAGCCGCAGGAAATGGAAAACACCATTAAATGGGAGAAAGAAATACAATTTTTTTTATTAAACTCACACAATCAACTGTAGAAGAAAATCATATTTATTGAAATTTTATTTTTCCGACTGAGTGAAAATAATGCCTGGACAGGGACTCGAACCCTGGATCTTTGACTTACAAGGTCAAGGCTCTACCAATTGAGCTATCCAGGTCGACATTCAATAAATATGATTTTCTTCCACAGTGGATTGTGTGAGTTTAATAAAAAAAATTGTATTTCTTTCTCCCATTATCTAATGGTGTTTTCCATTTCCTGCGGCTTATTTCTGTCGAGCTATCTACATGATAGACCAGAGATGTTTCTGCCTAAAGGTTGTCTGAGTGAGTAATGCTGACCGGGGTGGCGGCCTGGATAGCTCAATTGGTAGAGCCTTGACCTTGTAAGTCAAAGATCCGGGGTTCGAGTCCCGGTCCAGGCATTATTTTCACTCAGTCGGAAAAATAAAATTTCAATAAATATGATTTTCTTCCACAGTTGATTGTGTGAGTTTAATAAAAAAAATTGTATTTCATCATTAGTTTATAATTTATACTCTAAAAAAAAATAATAATGCATGTGTGCTATGTTTTTATTGTGCTTGGGTTTTTATAAAATATACAAAACTAAAATACATTTTATTTTTCTTTCAGTTATGCCTAAATAATTGGGTTAAATTATATCGGATAAATCATGGGATTTATCCGACATTAAAACATGTCTGAACATATTTTATGTACAGTACATTTTCATTTAATACAATACATTTTTATACAATACATTTCATTATTTTATGTACAATACATTTTTTGCATTTCATTGTACAATATTGCCCTACTATATGACTGAATAATAGGGCAATATTGTATAATGCTCTACAATATTTGTGAATAGTACAGTAGAGAAGAAAAATATGAATGCTTCAAATAAATTTTTTTGTATTGGATGCTAGGGAAAATAAAAAGAATAAGAATTCTAATAAAGGATAACGCGTACATTAAAACTTAATCAAATTTTTAAAACTTACGTAACATCATATACAGTCGGCTGCAAAATTATTCGAGCACTAGCAATAATCCTTGCCAAAACAAAGTACACTTAATACAGCTTTGTTAAATAAATCCTTGTCGAGTCATGTTCTTAATCAGTCTAAGAACATGATTCGACAAGGATTTACTTAGCAAAACAGTCTTAAGTGTACTTTTTAAACATAGGAATTATTGGCTAGTGCTCGAATAATTTTGCAGCCGACTGTATAACAAGAAGAAAGATTATATATTTAAAAAAAAAAAGAGAAAGAAAAAAAAAGAAAAAAGAAGAAGAAGAGAGGGGAGGGGGAGAGAAATAGAGACATGTTCTGTATTCAATTCAAATAGAATAAACATATTATATTAAATCCGTAGACAGTAAAAGAAATAACAATGTATATTTTCAATTAGCAACGGAATTTTTTGACAACATTTGAAAAGAAAATTGCTTTTCAATTAGTTTTGTTATTCATCATAATGATAATAAAATGAAATTGTCCAGCACTAACTGTATTGCGAGTTTTGATTTAATAGTTATATTACTCAGTTGGTTCCTATTCTAAAATAAGAAAGAAATATGCTTATAATACTAAAAATCTTTTATAAATGTGGATATAACAACAATATAAATATTTTTAAAGGCATATGGTATCCCACATCTTGTGTTGTCTACAATCCGGGAATATACACAAATTATATGATGCCTGCTGACAATTGTTATTACTATTGCACAATGCCAGAAGCGGGACAAATGCAGGAATATATGCCAGTGCCTTATCAAGAATATACCCCGGCTTTACCAAAAGGTAAGTATTAATTTTCGTAATATACAATCTTGATTATTATCCGAATTTTGAATACACTACCTTTCTATAAATGACTGGACAAGTTTCCTGAAAATGTTTTTGCACTGAGATTAATACATTTCGTGTTATAGCTAAAAAATAACTTTTTTTTTTCAGTTTTTAAAGAAGCCGTTATACCGCCATGATTTTTAAGAGAGACACAAAAATGTACACAGATATTAAAAAGGATCCCTATAATCATATGTTACAGGCAGATCGCAATTCAACCATTAATTTTTACAGGGTGATGACAAACATTTTATTTATTTTTTTTTTAATTTTTTACTGGTTCCCCTTTTACTTTCAGGGTAAAACTTTCACTGAAATATTGGAGGTATAGCATGTTCTTCACACTCCTGAAATTTCAAGATGATCCGTCCAGTACATTTTGAAATAGTTGAAAAAACGTCTGAAATCGAAAGTGTCCGGTCATTTATGGAAAGTTTGTATAGTGTGTATCTACCTCGAATTATATTTTGGATTATTACGTGCCGAATGGGATGGATGGATGTGTTTTACGTCGCAATAGTGCTGCACAAGGGGCAATTGGAGACAGTCTGGGACTCACCTCAGCACTGTCAAAAAAAAAAAAAAAAAAAAAAATCCTGTTTGCTGCCAGAAATTTTCTGTAATTCAGAAAAATACGTTTCTATCAACGTAATTTTTCCGTTGATAGAACGTATTTTTTTTTTTTTTTTTTTTTTTTTTTTATTTATTACAGAAAATTTCTAGCAGCAAACAGGACTTTTTTTTTGACAGTGTAGAGGTGGTCCGGAGACACGCCATCACAATTCTGATCCTCTACGCAAGGGATATGTGCCGAATGGGAATATTATATTACGATATTATAAGAAAATGTGCATGTTAATTGAGTAAACTGTTATGTGAGAACGTAGATTAACTCCATAGTTAAAATGGCATAGATTTAATTGGCTAGTTGGATACAAAGTCGAAGTAACAACATGCTAAAGTGGAGTAGGGAAAAAGAGAAATGAGCTGATTACCCATATGAGAAAAGAGAATTTTCAAACTCAGTATACAGACATAAAAGTTTGAAATTGTGAGACATTTTTATAAAAGTTCATTAATATAATTTAAAGCATGGTTGAAGAATTAATTCAGATTGTAAAGTCTTAGCTCCAAAGCATTATGTTTTAAAAAATTAATCTGCGTAATCTTTAAGCATATATGTATCAATAATATGCATAAATAGATCTGAGAAAATAAAAATCTTTTTTTTTTTTTTTCTTTCAAACTCCAAACGACTATGTATAAGCTTTCCATAAACTTTCATGCTTAAACTGGGATACCGTTTCTCAAACGGCAAGTCTAAAATCGTTGATTGTGGAAAAAGGTAAGATGTCGTTGTTTCAATGTTCATTAAATATATATGTGTGTGTACAGTCGGTAATAAAAGTATCCGAACACTAACAAAAATTCCTATATAAAAAAGTACGCTTAATACAATTTTGCTAAATAAATCCTTGTCGAATCCTGTTCTTAGACAGACGAAGAACAGAATTCAACAAGGATTTATTTAACAAAACAGTATTAACTCTACTTTGTTTTACATAGGAATTTTTGCTAGTGTTCGGATACTTTTGTTACTGAATGTACATAATCATATATTTATGATACTGTTAAATTAATGTAATAAATATTTTATAAAATTAAGACTTCTTGGTTAAAATTCTTTTCCAGTTATTCCTTAAGATATTTAGTTCGAAAGAATTGTTTAATTGAGTACCAATATACTTCATCATATTGTCGAACAAGTATTTTGCGGTAAATTACTGTGAAAAGGTTTTTTTCGAATTCTCATATGGGTAATAAAAACTCAAAAACAATTATTACTGTACCAAAACTGAAATTCAATCATTTAAAATACAAGAATATCACGAAGCAACATTTAACAATCAATAATCTTGTAAATTGTTAAAAAAAACAAATTAGAAAGATTTTAATACAGTCGGTAAGAAAAGTGTCCGAACACTAGCAAACATCCCCATGTAAAAAAAAGTACACTTCATACGGTTTTGTCAAATAAATCCTTATCGAATCATGTTCTTACATTGACTAAGAACAGGATTCGACAAGGATTTATTTAACAAAACCGTATGAAGTGTATTTTTTTTACATAGGAATTTTTGCTAGTGTTCGGACACTCTTGTTAGCGACTGTACATTCAAACTTAACAATTTTATTTTACAAGTAATTAGTTGCTTATTTCATTTTTTTTTTTTTCTGTCTCTCAATTAATAAATTTTATGTTTTTTGTCAATTTAAGCTGCTAAAATAGTGTATTTCTGATTTTAATAAAATAAACAATATAAAAAAGTATATGGCTGTTACCTTTAATATTTCTGAAAGTAATCAGAGAATTTACATTTAAATAATAAATCGTTAGTTTAAATTATATATGTACTAAAATTTATCTATTTAAAATACATTTTAAATCCCTTTTCCAACAGATTAACGTTTTTTATTTGTCTGAAATAAATTGAATAGCATGTTTTCTTGAAAGTAATTAAAAATGTTATTTAAAAGTATTTATATGCAATTATAATCTTTTATCAACAACTGCAAGTTTTTATTTTGTTGTTTTTAACTATTTATTGTAATATATAATTACATTTGAACTGTATAGCAAAAAAATTCTGTTATAAATAATTCGGTGTTCTGTTATTATAAAACAGGTTTAAGTTGATTTTTTAAATAAGAACTTAATTTTTTTTTTAAACTGAAATTATATGTAAATAGAAGACAATATATTTAAAACATCTTCTTCTTCTTCTTCTTCTTTTTTTTTTTTTTTTTTTTTTT
Source organism: Salticus scenicus (assembly GCA_963930645.1). Taxonomy (NCBI): domain Eukaryota; kingdom Metazoa; phylum Arthropoda; class Arachnida; order Araneae; family Salticidae; genus Salticus; species Salticus scenicus. The sequence goes on along the minus strand of OZ005651.1, from coordinate 266,893,544 downwards.
TTTTTTGTACTAAATACATTTACTTTCGCACAAACGCATGTTCACAAGTTTCAAAATTGAACATGAGAAATGTTGTAAAAAAAGTTACCTCTGAATATGAAAATTTTTAACTGAATCTACCCTCTAAATAATAAGCATCCAATCAGTGAAAAAAATGGAAAAGCTACTACTGGATCATTAAACACAAGTATTTTATAATCGAACAAAAAATATAGAGTAGATAAAAAAAAAAAAAAAAAAAAAAAAAAAAAAAAAAAAAAAAAAAACGCCGTATTTTTAATTTAGAAGTTTTGTGAAATACACTGTTGGTTATATTTGTTATTTATTGATTTCTTGTTAAAATTTTATTTTGAGTATATATTAAAACATATCTAACTTCAACTATATAATAAAAAACTTAAAAACCAATTTTGGGATAAGATGGCCATCTGTTTAGATAGAAGCATGATGGCTTATGGGATTTAAATGTAAAAAATACATGCATTTTAGTTGAAACTACAAAATACGTTTTTAAAACTATTTTTTAACGTTAAGTATATTAAAATAATATCTTAGTAATATAATCTATTACTTTATTTGGTATTTTCCTAAAACGTATGCCAATATGTAACTTAAAACAACAAAGGAGACAGCCAAGCATCTTTTCTCAATGCAAAACTACCGGCATCTTACCCCAAAAAATTTTCGACATCTTACCCCAAAACATTGAACATTGCGTAAGTCCGCTTGTTAACTTACTAAAGGGTAACCGGCTCCTTTTATAGGTTTGGCGAAAAGGCCAGATACTATATTTAAAAAAAAAATATCCGAATTATTTTTTTCCTATTTAAACTACAGTCGGTAACAAAAGTGTCCGAACACTAGCAAAAATTCCTACATAAAAAAAAAAAAAAAAAAAACATTTAATACAGTTTTGCTGAATAAGTCCTTATCCAATCCTGTTCTTAGACTGACTAAGAACAGGATTCGACAAGGATTTATTTAACAAAACCGTATTAAGTGTACAGTCGGTAACAAAAATGTCCGAACACTAGCAAAAATTCCAATGTAAAAAAAGTACACTTCATACGGTTTTGTTAAAGAAATCCTTGTCGAATCCTGTTCTTAGTCAGTGTAAGAACCTGATTCGATAAGGATTTATTTAACAAAACCGTATGAAGTGCACTTTTTTCCCATAGGAATTTTTGCTAGTGTTCGGACACTTTTGTTACCGACTGTACTTTTTTTACATAGGAATTTTTGCTAGTGTTCGGACACTTTTGTTACCGACTGTACGATTTACATAACTAACTAAATAAGGAACAAGTAACATTTTTTAACGCTTACCAGATGAAGAGAGATGGATTATCGATCCAAACTAATCTAAGAAGTTTCTAAAAATTCGCAAAAAAGTAACATGCGTGTCGTTACTGATGTACTTCTACTATGAATGGTCGGAGACCTCCTACGGCGCATGCATATAAAAGAATCACGTGACATGCCATGTTGTCCTATACGGCGCCTTAACCCAACTTATCCTACGCAAAAACTCAATAATTGTTTTGGGTCGAAATAGTTAAGTTTCACCCTTCATCAAAGAAAACGCTCTAGGCACAAATACAGAGGGAAAGCAGGAATGCGTTAAAATATTTTCCCTTCAGCCATTGAGCGAACAATATGCAAGGGTACATCTAAATGTTGCTTTGGATCTTATATTTTTGTAACAAGCAGCAAGGATTAAATCAGGTAACAAATTTTTGGATTTGAAAATTAAACAATTACAGCCAAGTGGTTGAAATCAACATTTTGAAAAATAATAATAATACAGCTCTTTGATTTTAATTCGCACTTACGATTGTTGCCCATTACTATGAGGCTCACATTAGCGGCCGAGAGATTCTGTCCTCCAAGCTGGCAGACGAAAGGTACCGGTTTCGATTCCGTGTCGCGCTCGTCAACCTACAGTCGGCTGCAAAATTATTCGAGCACTAGCCAATAATTCCTATATTTAAAAAGTACACTTAAGACTGTTTTGCTAAGTAAATCCTTGTCGAATCATGTGCTTAGACTGATTAAGAACATGACTCGACAAGGATTTATTTAACAAAGCTGTATTAAGTGTACTTTTTTTAGGCAAGGATTATTGCTAGTGCTCGAATAATTTTGCAGCCGACTGTACCTATTCGGAGTTTCTGTGATTTCCTCCGAAACTCCCGTAAATACGGGCTAGAATCCCTTAGAAAGACCCCCCATGGAGGGTATTGAACCAATAGCTCTAGGACCCTAATGCAGTCAATCAGCCGTAATCCACACAACAAAAACAATATTAAAACGGTTTTTTTTCAATAGTTGTAATAAATGTTAAGATATGACCAAAATAAAATAGTTTGAGTAAGATTTTTATATTGTCACAAAAAAAAAAAAAAAAAAAAAAAAAATCTGATACACAAATTTTATCAAATATGACATTAAAATGTAACCAGTAAAATTAGAAAACGGAACATGTTGCTTCTATGAGTAAAGAACAATGAACTCTAAAATTTGAATCCTTATTCATCTTAATTAATAAACATTCACATTTTAATTATATATATATATATATTACTGAAATAAACAATCACCTGTATTATCTTTTGCAGTACCTTGACCCTAAAATATTTATATAACAGTGATTCAAAAGGTCAAAGCTAATAAAAGTTTGTTTACCCTAAATATCTCTAAAACTTTTTTCCATTTTTAATTTAAAAATCTATATTGAGGAAGTAAAATTTATTATTCTTACGATAATGTGGTACACCTTCGTTTGTGGCAAAGCTAACTTACCAGTGACTAATATGTGACGTCATTGTCTCTGCTCCAATTATAGTCCAGCGTTATTTTTCAGAAGTTTATTTTGTTCCAGACTTTTAAGCTGTTCGGTTGTCCCGTTGTTTTCTATCTTATAGTGGTTTATAATATAGTGGCTATTTTGTAGTTGAATAAAAATTTAATGGAAAGGCGTTCTTTTCTTAGTAGATTTTGATAGAAATCTCTATTGTTCTGCATACAGAGCTTATAAGGTAAGCGTTTCTCTTTTAAGATTTTTTTTTTTTTTTTTTTTTTTTTTTTAAATCTAGGCTGCCTGTTTTTTTTAAATACATTTCAACACATAAAATTTAAGGTATAATTTAGGTATTAATAAATCTTAGAGGGTTTTTCCGTTTTTATTAATAAGATCTTAAAAATATATAATGGATTTTTTTTTTTTTTTTTTTAAGATTGTGTTCTATGGAGAAATTCTCAGTCAGAGTTAAAAATGGAAATAGGTTTTAATTAAAGAAGTTTCACTTTTAGAGAAAAGATGGAAAATACTATTAATGTGTCATCTGTATTTCTTTGAAACTACTTGGACTTTTGTCTTATACAACTTTGTGTAAGTGTAGAGAGATTTTATTTATTTGTCCATTTATTTATGCACACTTAAGAGGGATGAAGCGTATAGGAGAAAAAAGAGTAGGAATTTGAAAAGTGTTTTAAGAGTTAACATAATAAAAAAGTTAAATTAAAGAAAATATATTAATTTAAAAGATGCATTTTTTTTTTTTTTTTTTTTTTTTTTTTTAAGGGATATTAGTTTGATTTCTTTATTTATTGATAGGTTGTGGCCATGATAAGATTATTTTTTCAAAAATTTTAATGTTTAATTTGATGTTTAGATTATCGGATGTATTTATAATGTAACTTATTTATATATAAGTTTATTGTACAACATACATAAATTAAATTAAAGAACATAATAACAATTTAAAAAATGCATTATTTTTCTAAGATTATTATTATTATTATTATTATTATTGATTTATTTTTAATTCATAGGTACCTTTTTTAAAACTTCCGCGTAGATAAAAACTTTTTTTTTTTCCCCATGAATAATCTATGTCGGTCTTTTCCCTCTTTCATGGAAAATATTTTATAAAAGTAATTTGAAAAGTTACGATATAAAAGGTTTAATTAATTAATTTAATTTGAGAAATGTTTCTTTTTTTTTTTTTTTTTTTTTTCTTTTGCACGTTATTACTGTATATTTAATTTTGTTTTTCTTCTGGGAAAAACATTTTTATAAAAATTTCGTGTTTTTAAATCCATTTTCAAAGTTTTGAAAAATATATACTAAATTTAATTTTTAAATGTTGGTTCCACCTTATATTGGTGTAAATGTTTTTACTTAAACTAATATTTTTTAGTTAAATTCATTCTATATGAGTTATCTATATAACTCATTTATATATAACTTATTGTACAACATACTTAAAAAATTAAATTAAGAACATAATAACAATTTAAAAGATGCATTATTTTGCTAAGATTATTATTATTATTATTGATTTATTGATTTATTTTTAATTTATAGGTACCTTCCTTAAAACATCCGCGTAGATATATATACAGTCGGCAATAAAAGTCTCCGAACACTAGCAAAAATTCCTATGTATAAAGGGTGCACTTATTACAGTTTTGTTAAATAAATCCTTGTCGAATCCTGTTCTTAGTTAGTCTAAAAACCGGATTCGACAAGGATTTATTTAACAAAACTGTATTAAGTGTACTTTTTTTTTTTTTTACATAGGAACGACTGTATATATATACAGTCGGCTGCAAAATTATTCGAGCACTAGCCAATAATTCCTATATTAAAAAAGTACACTTAAGACTGTTTTGTTAAATAAATCCTTGTCGAATCATGTTCTTAGACTGACTAAGACAATGACTCGATAAGGATTTATTTAACAAAGCAGTATTAAGTGTACTTTTTTAGACAGGGATTATTGCTAGTGCTCGAATAATTTTGCAGCCGACTGTATATGTGTGTGTGTGTGTGTGTGTGTGTTTCATGCATAATCTAAAATTATGTCGATTTTTTCCCTCTGTTTGGAAAATATTTTATAAAAGTAATTTGAAAAGTGACAATATAAAAGGTTTAATTAATTTATTTATTTTGAGAAGTGTTGTTTTTGCACGTTATTACTGTATAATTTAATTTTGTTTTCCTTTTGGGAAAAAGGATTTTATAAAAAGTTTATTTTGTGTTTAAAATTTTTACTTTTTTTTTCATCCATTTTCAAAGTTTTGAAAAATATATACTAAATTCATTTTTTAAATGTTGGTTCCATCTTACGTTGGTGTAAAAGTTTTTACTTAAAGTTGGTGTAAATGTTTTTACTTTATTTAACTAATATTTTTTAGTTAAATTTATTCTATGACGCTTCGAATTTGCAATAGATATTATATGATACGGGAAATCTAGAAATCGTATTTTGAGGAAACTATAAAATTTCCCTGCCGCATACTTGTCATTTGGCAACAGTTATTAAAAATAGTTGGCCATTCAGATTTTCAAAACATGTATCATATGGTTTTATCATCCTTAAAATTTCTCTTTGAAGGTTAAAAACTTTCATACAGATATTTTTCTTTTGAGAATCTATATTGTATGAAAAATCTTTAATTACTCGCATGGTATTTATATTGACATATTTTTTTTCTAACATTAACTTGTGTTATCTGTATTATATCACTAGAATGCAGTCTGAAATTCTTTCAAAGTATATTTATCTTTTAATATACGTTTAAATATAAATAAGCTTTAAATTTTTTTTAATACTTACAATATTAAATTTTGAAATACATATATGAAAGTTTATAGAAAATTACCAAAATATGAATAGATGGAAAAAGATCAAAATAAGAAGAAATCAAATAAATTAGTAGAAGCTATATGTATATACATATATACATATATATTAAATATCAAAACTGTTCAGTTTTAATTAAGATTACTATTAGTTTAAACAATTAATATGATCCATCACATAAGTTACCAAAATCTAACAAAAATTGAAATATATCATGTCAATACATATTTCTATCATATAATGTAATTATTTATTTGTTAAATAAATAATATAGATTGTTATGCTTACAGGTTTACTTATATATGTATAACACTTATAACGAATAATATCTTTATAAACAAATGCCAATTGCAAAAAAACACATAAAAATTATTTAAAATAGAAATAGTTAGTCCCCCTCTTTATCAGTTTAAAAAAAGTAGCACGATTACTACATGAAAGCAGCAACGCACAAAACCTGTACAACTTTCCTGTTGCACTCGTGTCAATCTTGAAATTTGAATTAAATAGTTATTTTCAATAAATATTGCAATTTCCATTATTTTTCCATTATTATTATTATTTTCTAATTGAGAAGGAATTTGCATTCAATGCACGCACGACGACGTACAGGTGATATTACAATGCACATATTTCAAAAATGATTTTTTTTTTTTTTAATGTCTAGTAAAACATTCGCAAATCGAGATTAAAATCAAACCTATAGCCTATTTCAATTTCTTATTATTCGACGTTGTTTAAAAAGTATATGCACAAAATGCCATGAACTTTAGATCATTTTCAAGCAAAACGCTTGGAGGTATTTTCTAGTGAAATCTGAAATAGAAAAATAATTAATACGACTTGAAACTTCAAAAAACTTGTTTCGCCAACAAAAAAGAATGGTAAGCGTTTTCCATATTTTAGCGTTTTCTTTCAATATTACCTGAATTCCCCTTGTGAATAGTACAGGTCTAATACCAATTACAGATTAAATTAAACTGGCGCTCCACTTCATTAACGTTCGGTACGAAGCACTTCTTTTTAACCAGTAATATTAGCGGGAAACTTATTACAGACATAGCCTTTGGGGCGCCAGTGTAATAAGAAAATCGAGACCATTTTTTCCCCCTCCTGTTGTAGGTATAGTGAAATAAATTCTTGAAGCAAATATTAGTAAGATGCTATAAATTGAATTTTATTATTATTATTGTTATTTAAGATTTTTATATGCCACGAAACATCATATTAGCTTATTTTGAATTAATTTTCGGAATACTAAAAATTCTAAATGCTAAATCTTTAGGAATGTGAGTAATTTAAAACATTACAGATAACATTGGGCTATAGTAGTTGCAAAATTATATGCCGTTAGAAAGTTAAATTTAAGAATTATATTGTGAAATTTTTATTTATTATGAAAAAGTTTGCTAAGGAAATAGCTTGATTTTATATAAACCGGAATTTAACTTATTTATAAAATCATCATTCCTCGAGGAAAGAAAGAATACATAAAGTATGAAAAGACAAGGAAAATTGTATTATTAACTAAATAGACTCTGAAAAAAGGGATAGAAATGACGTTGCAAGCATAGTGGATGGACATCTGTCAATTTAACTGCTTCGGCGGTTAGTATATTTTGCTGTATAAATTCTAATATTTTATTGTAATATTATTATTATGAAATCAGAGAATTTATGTCATTAGAATTTTTTTTGCACTTTGCGACCAACGCAATTTTTCTTACATCTTGTATAAAATAATACCTGTAAATATTTTAAAGTGACAAAATTAACCTTTTAAAAATTTCTTTTATATATATATATATAAATGTTGTAAAAAACGAAAATGTGTCACAAATTTTCAAAAGAAACCTTATTTAACTGCGCTACAATATCTGATGTGTTAGTCTTATTTTAAATTATTGGAAGTTAATTTGTTACAGAATATATTTCTTTAGAACGAACGAGAAGCCTATTTCTTTCAGATAAAATAAACCAAATAAAAACGGTTTTTCTTTTGTTTCTCCTTCGGCCTAAAGTTAAAATAAACAATTTATAATTGATCCCAAAACGAAAACTTATGCAATGCTCATTATGTATAGGGTAAGTGCACCAGTAATTGACACTTTTATAACAATCTCAGACGTTTTTAATGTTCTAGTTCAACTATTATCGTAACCTAAAATTCGTATAATTAATTCGTTTAGACAGAGGGAAAAAAAAAAAAAAAAGAAAGAAAAGAAAGAAAGAAAGAAAAAGAAAAAACTCATGCGGTTCATATGTGTTTTAATGTTGTTTTCTTGTGATTATTTCAATTTACTGAAAATGAAAAAGAGTTATTCTATAAAGAAGATGATTAAAAAAAAAGAAGGCGTCGTCACCATTTTGCGATAGATTTCTTTGAATAAAGCAGCATATCTAGTTAAATGAAATGAGTGAATAATATAAAAAATATGCTTCGTCTTCAAAATTAAATTCTGTTTAAGGCAATTTATGAATTACGCGAATATTTCAAATGAGTTGGTTTTCAAATAGCATCATTGGGTCTGGCTTCAGCGTGAGTTGCCAAAATGCGTCAAGTAGCGTAATGGATCGCAAACGGAAAAGTAATTTATGCTTTATTATAATATTGTTATGTTAAAAAAAAAAAAAAGAGGTTTTTTTTTTTTTTTTTTTTTTTTTTTTTTGAAAGTGTATTAAAGTATATTAAATTATTTTTTGAAGTATATTAAATTTAAAATTTCTTTTAACTTGTCAATGTTTTTATTTTATTTTTTCGTTCGTTTATGAGAACAACATAAATAATTCGTGTTTTAATATTTTATTTATTTATATTTGATTATTATTATTATTTTTTAATTTTAGGAATTACGTTTAGATACTGTCAACATCAGTTTTTCAGGTTTTTTCATGATTTTCTTTTTTTCTTTCTTTCTTTTTAAGAATTACTAAATAATAATGTATGGAACGTGATTTATATCATCATATAAATTTTCGTAAAGCAAACCAAAATTTGACAACAGTTTTTGGAAAAGATATTTAAATAACATCTTAAATTATGCATGGTATTTTCGATTTATGGAATCGAAAATTTACTTGTCACCAATGACAACATTAAAAGAAAAATGTTTGTAATCATTTTAATAACACAATTATTAATAAATTATTACATTTTATTTAAAGTCACAATTCTTATTTCACGGTACCGCATGCAACTAATACCGTCTACTTTAAAATTAAAATTAAAAAGTCAGTTTAAATAAATCAGGCACTTTCTTTTGAAACAAAGGAAATTAGTATCCATATATTTGTGCCTTATTGTTGATTTTCTTAAAAAAAAAAAAAAAAAAACTTTTATTTATTCAAAAAATACATAAAACTTCTTTCAAACTTGGTAGTTTTTTGATTGAATATTTGTTACTTATTTTTAATTTGACAAAACATGAAAAACTGAAAAATTATAGAAAAACTGCCTAATTTTAAATATATAAAATTATTATTTAACACGTTTTTGCTCTAAGCGTTCTTCTACTACTTTAGTGCTTCTTACACTCTCAGTGCTAAAAATTTGCTGCTTCCACACATAAAGTGAAAACTGCAGGATTTTGGTCCGATACTTGTAGTATATTGTCTTAGTCTGAACTCAGTTAATACGCATTATAAATTATAATAATAAATGATGATTTATGCAAGAAAAGTAAATCATTAAAGCATTCAGTAAATATTTAACCAATTTAGAGCTTATTAATAAAACATACTGAGAAATGGTATTGAAAGAGGATAGATAAAAACTTTAACAGAAAATACAATTATTTGCAAAAACCTGTTTTAGTTGTTTCATATACAGTTGTTTCGAGTTATAATAATAGTACAAACCTATAATAATAGTATAATAATAGTACGAATAAAACTTTGTTGCTACACTGGAATAATCTTAAAAATACGGTTTTTATAGTTAAAAATAACTATATTTTATGAAGTCTAATTAATGTTTCTATGGTTTAAATCACCTATTCCATTCTACCCGACTATTTCATATTAACCATCATTTGTAACTTTCTTTTCAAGTAAACTTTTTATAACAGCAAAATATCGTTTTTTTTTTTTCAGTGACAATTCTTTACAAATAATTACACTATGTACTGTCCGTTTTCGTAAACCATGTCTACCTCTCGCGGAACGATCCTACTCGGAAAAGGGGTGATGCGTTGAATGAGATGGGCACTTAGCCAAATGCGCTTTTCGTTCTACACGTGTTCGTTTTCTTTTTATGAGTCTTCAATATTTATTTTACCTTTTTACGCGAATTTAAAGTTTAATTTTTAATTTTAATTAACAATATTTTATTTAAGGTAATTTATATGACAATATGCGCGAAAAATAAAAGGTGTAAAATAATCATGATAAAAAAATCTAATGATTTGATTTAAATACGATTTTCTGTAAATTTCTGTAAAATAGAGATCCAAAAATATGGTATTTTTATTTTAGCAGTATAATTTAAAAGAAAAAAATATATTACTTTTACTACAGGTAAAGTCTACTGTAAACGTTGTTCTTTTTCTCTTCTTTTATTAATGAACTATGTAAATTTTACCTAATTTAAGTCATTTTTAATTAATTTACTACTATAATCAGTGCATGAAACAAGTGTTCAGGTATGACAGATATAGTACGAATTTAGAGATCAAGTAAGCAAATAAAAATAATTTTAACTGAAAAAAAAAAAAAAAGAAGAAGAAGAAAGAAAACAGGCATTTACTTTTAAGTTTACGGATTTTATTTTGCATCGAAGAATAAAACTGATCTTCTACACTTATTTAAAAATTACAAGGGGGAAAAATCAGCATTTTGCCTTTATACGAATATAACGAAGAAGTATCGCCTCAAAATTCAATAATGTCCTGAAAAGAAAAAAAAAGAAAAAAGAAACCGCAACACTCGTAAAATGTAAACATTCTCTCATCTTCTACGCTTCTACCCTATTTTAACAAAATCAATGCAGACCTCACGCATGCGCATAGGTGAGCAGGGTCACAGCTAACGAAAACAAACAATACTCATCATTATTTTGGTAATTTTTATTAAAAACAAGTAAAGTTATTTTGAGAAATGCAAATGGTATTCCATAATACCCTCCTCTCCTCTATACATATGCATGTATAATAAATAAATAAAGGAACAACTATTTTGGATCACATTAATACAAAAAATAAAAAATAAATAAATAAATAAAATAAACAAATCTGTATTAATAAGAATCAAACTTTTGTCTGTAAATTTGTCCGAATCAAAAAAAAATTGCGATATCTTCACGTTTCACACATCAAGAAAGTCAGACATGACTTCAGAAAATTTTGTCTGTGTGTGTGTGTCGTCGTGTCTGTATGTCTGTAACGCTATTTTTGTCCGGGTATCACGTGAGAACGGAACGGAATTCAACGGCGCTTGGGAGGAATTTAGGTCTTTACCCAACTTAAAATTATATCTATCAACTTTTTTGAAATTCCCCCCGTTCCCCCTGGGGAACAAAAGTCAAAATCACGTTTGTAAGCATAACCCGGCTCCAAATTACTCCACAGTAAAGAAATTGCACATGGGGAGACTAGACATGAGTACAAATAAAACAATATCTGCAATTTAGGATTTTTCGATTTTTAAAGGAATGGAGGGGGAAAATCGATTTTTGGCGGGAAATTTCGCAAATTCCAGATTTTTGAGTAGAACTCTACCAAAAATAGAACAAAGTTGTTGAAAAAAGCTATGCAACTTCTTTAGGATATTTCGAAAAACACATTTTTGGTCTTTTGTGATTTGTGATTTGTGATTTTTTTTTCTTTTTTTTTTTTTTTTTTTTTTTTTGAGGGGTGGGTGGGTTGGGGGGGTGAGGAGGCGTTACGAGGGGGCAAAATCGAGACACCCCTTTTAGCGCTAGACTTGTCCTGAAGCTGCGGTCACGAATTTTGGTGCTTGGATTGTTTATATGTATCCGACGCCTAAAGTAACGGAATTTATCGAAATTATCTCCGTTACCCCCTTGGGGAGACGGAAGGTAAAAACACCTTTGTAAGCATATCTCGGCTCCAAATTACTTCACAGTGAAGTAATTGCACATGGGGAGACTACACATGAGTACAAATGAAACATTATCTGCGATTTAGGAAATTTCGATTTTTAAGGAGAGGGAGGGCGGCAATCGGTTTTTGGCGGGAAATTGTGCAAATTCCGGATTTTTGAATAGAACTCTACCAAAAATGTTGAAAACAGCCATGCGGTTTTGAGTTTTTTTGTAATCTGCCATTTTTTTTTTTTTTTTTTTTTTTGGCGCTAAATTTGTCCTGGGAAATTTATGAGAACTGCGGTCACAAAGTTTGGTACTTGGATTTTTTATATGTATTCGACACCTAAAGTAACGGGATTTATCGAAATTACCTCTCCCTTTCCCCCTGGGGGGGGGGCAGGAAGCAAAAAACGTTTGTAAGCATAACTCGGCCCCATATTACTTCACGGTGAAGAAATTATATATGAGGAAACTAGACTTGAGTATAAATAAAACATTATGTACGATTTTGGAATTCTTGATTCTTAACACTTTGACTGCCAAGCCAAAATTGCAAATGTTCACCACGGGGCCAAAAAATTTTTGTGTAATTTGTATTTTTTTTCAACATAAAACTATATATAAAAACAATATTTTTCAATCTGACTCATTTTGCAACACATGGGGAGATTTTCATCCTGGCTATCAAAAATGATAGCCAAAGCACCCCACGAAAGTTAGTGTAAATTCTTCCATGAGTGGCCATGTCTATCTTATTTGGTAGCAGCTAAATTTGCCATTTATCACTAAAATTATTTATTTAGATTCATGTTTCTATAGTGTAAGCTCTTAAATTGCAAAAATTTTAAATATATGAAAGGTTGAGCTTGGGGGATTATAGTTATAGTTTTTCTTTTCTATTATTTTTTCAATTATTTTATTTTATTTATATAATTATTTTTTTTCTATTATTTTGTTGGGTTCGAATTATAGGAATTTTTATGACAATGAGCAAGAGGAGCAAGAGAAAATTAACTTTGCATATATCAATTTGCACAAACCACGTATACGTAACACATCGTAGGGAGCCCAACAATCAAACTCCAATACGATTTTCATGTAACTGATATAGTTTTTGATAGTCAAGGCCTGAAGTGTTGAAACACCTTGGCTGTCATATCTGATAGCCAGCGTCCCAACGGAAACATCACTGGCTATCACATATGATAGCCATGGCAGTCAAAATGTTAAAGGATAGAGGGAAAAAATAGTTTTTTGGGGGGAAATTTCAGAAATTCCGGATTTTTCAGTAGAGCTCTACTAAAAATGGTACAAAGGTATTGAAAACAGCCATGTGTCTTCTTTAGGATATTTCCAAAATCACATATTCGTTTTTATGTGATTTTCGATTTTTTTTTTTTTTTTTTTTTTTTTTTTTGGGGGGGGGGGGGGTTACGAAGGAGCAAATTCGTGACCACCTCCTTTTTTAGCGCTAAATTTGTCTTGAAAAATCTATAGGATCTGCGGCCACGAAATTTGGCGCGTAAGTTGTTTATATGTATCTGACACTGTAACGAGATTTTACGAAATCCCCCCCCCCCTTTTGGGGTCGGGGGACAATAAACACGTGTGAAAACACGTTTTCCCGTTTGAATTCGCCTTAAATTATCTTAGAATGTCGAATTTTAACATATTTCTTTTCTTGCTATATATATATATATATATATATATATATATATATATATATATATTTTTTTTTTTTTTTTTAATGAAAAGCCATGAAATACTTTGAAACTTATAAAACTTAAGAAATAATATAAAAATTGCACTTAATACCAATTAATTGTTATCGCTCTTTTTCAGTCATCTTTTACTAGATGGCATATTACTCTTTGAATAAAAGATTAAAAATGTTGCACCTTAACAGCATCTAAGATGGTATGTTCTCGAAGCTGCCTGGTGATACAAAGTTCAAACACCGGTCACACTTGTTAGCCAATATTTTTGAAGTTTTCCGTAGTTTTTCCTAAAACGAGCGTGAATACAGGCTATGATCTTTTGGAAAAGTCCCCACGGAGGGCAATGTTTATCGATTTGGAGGTTTTTTTTTCTATAAAATTAAATAATAATAATAACACTTAATACTTTTCCAGAATGATTTTACTGCATTATCAGTTAACTATGAAATTTTAAAGGTCTAAAATAAGAGGAAAAGATTTTTATAGAATCAGCCAGAGATGCACATGTTAAATTGGTTTAACGGAATATTTTCATGCTGGATGTATATTGTTAGCAAAACGGGAATTGATCTTTGAGTTTCCACGTCTTTCTAGAACTGTCAAACTTTTTGAAAATCCCTTCAGATATTTTTATTTTATTTTATTCATTTATTTATTTTGTGTGCGTGTGTTTTATATAGATCGAACTTAAAAATTTTAAAACGTGGTTGATTTTTAAATTGATTTGTCAAACTATTATTTAAAATTCATTTAAAAAAATAATATTTATTAACCTAGAAATTTAACTCAGTTACAAATATATTGACTACTTTAAATATAAACAATGAATTTCAGCTCATTGTAAAGTTTTAAGTCTTTTAAAGAGACATTAACAAATGTGTTTATTATTTTACATGTAAGGAATAAATTCTACTTTATTACAAAATGTTGTTTTATTCTTTAAAAATTAAACTGTTTCAAATAGTTTTAAATAATAAGCAAAAGCAAAAGCTTCACTATCTATCAATAAGTATTTGGACAATTTCGAATTTAGATGTTTTGTCAAAAATTCTGCAGGAATCATCTTGAAACTTCTGGAGCATAAAGAACATGCTATAACTCATAAATTTCCACAAAAGTGTTGTCCTGAAGAGGAAAATAGGACCAGTAAAAAATTAAACTAATGTCAAAATCTTTTAGATTACCCTCTAAAAAGTAATGCTGGAAATGCGTTTTGGCTCTAGCAAGTGATTACGATGATTTAGCTTGTTTTTGAAATACGATGGTTATAAATAATAGTTATAAAGTTTATCTGCAGGTATTTAGTTATAGTTTTAATCTCAAGTTGCAAAAAGCATTATTTTAATTCATCGTAAAAGGTTTACAGTGAAAACTTCATTACAATTTTGTCTTTTTTAACCCTTTGCGGCGCAAGGTAATTTGGATCATTTAAATTACACTGCCACCGGAATACACGAACACAATTAAAATAAAAGAAATTGACGAGTTTTTCTACTATGATATAAAAGTAAAATTTTGCTAAAAAAAATTCCGGGATGAGTTTTGCAGTTGAAAATTAAAATTAAGTGATGCTGTAGTGGCATCACCACCCCTGAAAGGGTTAAAGGTGGTAAGAGGACTAATATAGTACGTCAAGTTTCCTAAAAAGGGCTTTGCACTGGGTCTATTACCTTACGTGTTATAATTTTAAAAAGTGCCCTTTTTTTTTTTCAATTTTTTAAAGAAACTGTTATATCTCCATGAATGTATGCGGTAACCTCATAAAAATTATACAGATAGTTTGAAGAATGCTTATAACAACATGCTACAGCAAAAATGCATTTCAAGCATTACTTTTGACAGGGTGACCAGAAACATTTTGACATTTGTTTAATTTTTTTACTAGTCCCTTTTTCCTCTTCAGGATAAAACGTTTGATGAAATATATGAGGTATAATATGTGCTTTATGCTCACAAATTTTCAAGATAATTCCTCAAGAATTTTTCTAGATATTTGACAAAACGTCTAAATTTGAAAGTGTCCAAACACGTATGTGCAGATAGTGCATTTGTTTTAAACTATATGAATCCGTTTCGGATATTTCGGAGTCTTGTAACCACATTTTTTAAAAAAAATTAAAAGCTCGTGAAAATCTAGGTTTTATAGATTTAACGAAGTACGTCAAACGCATTTTCTCTCGAGCTAAATAAATGTTTTTTTTTTTTTTTTTTTTTTTTTTTTTTAACTAACAAAGCCCTTAGTGTTTCCTGGCCTGAATTATGATTTCGAAATAGTTGATCAATTTGATAATAGCATAAACGATATCACAAAAGATAAACGAACTTTTAAAAATGGTGTTTTGAAAAACGAAGAAGTTAGTCTTTGTTTTCCTTAAGGATTTCTCTTTAAGAAGGGAACTGGGAAGTAAATGTTTAGGTATGTTAAATGTTCTTTTTATGAGGTAATTTCTATTACTATTATTAATAAAATATTTTCATTTTAATAGCATATAGTAAATTGTAATAAAGAAGCTTGATTTTTTAAAAGATGATTTTTCTTTATAAGTAGCGGAATTTTTTCATGTAACAACAGTATTAGTCTTTTAAATAGTTTAATGGCTAATAAAAACTTATATATATAGCCATATACATGCAATACAAAATAAAGAAAATACAAAATGACTGAAGTATAACTTAAGAGAATGGTGGAAATTATAAATCTTTTTTGTAAATAACTCTTAAAATTATAAAATTTTACATAATATGCATTGAAATATACAACAATATTACGATTTTACTATTATATTTAAACAATATATTCTAAATATTTTTTAATATTACTTAAAAAATATTTAAAAAAATATTTTTATGTTTGGATGTTGAAATGTAATGCAAATGTTAAGCATTCAAGAATTTTTTTTTAATAACTTACCAATGAAATCAAAAAGTAATACCCAAATACGCTTAGAACATATTGCTAAACTATAATATTTTGAAATGAACAGAGAAAAATTAAAATATAATAATAATTAATAGAAACTATTTTAAAATTTTTCAAAAAATTAAAATTTGAACTTGATTTTATTAAATTTAAATTGTTTTAAAATATTAATCTATTTACTATTGTCATATTGCAGTGCATATGTATACAAATTTTATAATTCTAATACCAGTAATGGAACACGGGCGCAGAATTCATACCGGAATCCGTCTAAGAAATTTCTCTACTTATAATATCGTTGATATAAGAAGTAGACAATTTTCTTACATTGATAGTGGTATGAATTCTGCGCCCGTGTTCCATCCCTGTAATACAGTAATTAAAAAAATATATAACGTCCAACATTACCTGAATCACCAATGTATGGTAAAATCTGAACATTAATGCACCCCAAAAACTTGTAGAATAACTGCCCACACGAATACTGGCTGTTATTCATGCAAAAGGAGGTCCAACGTGCAAAAGAAGGTCCAATAAAATATTAATTTAAAGGTTTCTAATTTATTGACCAGTGTGTGTATGATATTTGTATTTTCTTTCTAGGACATTGACTTACTTTTAAAGTTTGAAAAAAAAAAAAAAAAAAAAAATGCAAAATAGAACATTTATTTATGAAAAATCTTGGAAAACATCCAACAAATATTTAATAAATTAAAAAAGTAACAATATGTGGGTAAATTAAAAAAAAAAAAAAAAAAAAAAAAACATTACTTTTAAGTAAATCTAAGATTTTAGCTATTATGGTAGGATTTATACCAGCAAGAAGAAAAAAAATTCGATTGTAAAAGACTACCAAATTTATCATTCAGTGGTCTAAAAATATAAAATGGTAGCCAAACATAAACATTTTTTATTGCACAATTTTACAGCATATATCAATGCTTTTACACGTAAACAACACAATTTAATTTTGAAATAATCTAAACGCAAATTCTCTGTATCTTTGATTTTATTAACACTAAGTCTTTTAACGATTTAAAAAGAAAGGAAAAAAAAAAAAAAAAGGTTTATTTTAGTAATTGACTTAAACATATAAAATGTGTCAGTGAAGTTTTTGACAACTTGACATAAAAATCGCTGAAAAATCATTCATCTTTAATTTGTCTTTCTTTGTGTTGAAAAAGGAAAGTAAATAAGCAATCGTCATTAAATTCAAATACACACAACAATTTATCAGGTCGAACTAAAAAAATCATACCCCTTCTACGGGAAAAAAAAAAAAAAAAAAAAAAAGGAGGTACGAGTGCAGCGGGAAAGCAAAAATGTTATATAACCAAATTCAAACAAGCATTAGTACAGAACCTTGCAGACAAAAAAAAAAAAAAAAAAAAAAAAAAAAAAAAAAATTAAGCTGACTACTGAACTATTAACAATGCTTGCACAAAAATAAGGAAATTTGCAGGTAGAAATTCACTTAAAATGTAGGATATCGATTTCTAAGAAGAGTTTTTTATAAGCAGTATTTAATTATCAAAATATACATGTTTTAATTTCAAAAAAATATGTAAGTGGAAAAAAACATGTTTATAAAAGTATTTTAAGCGAAAATCTTGTTCATGTTTGTGATTTAGCAACAATTGTTATTGAATTTGCGACAATTGTCGCCATACTGGTATGAACCTTAGCTATAAGTTTTAGCATTTAGGTTAAAAAAAGAAGAAAAAAAAAAAACATAATATATCGTCAGCTGTAATGAATAATAAATAATATTCAGCAAAAAATGCAAGCACAGAAAATTCTCGCTCTTTTTTTTTTTTTTTTTTTTTCTGTTTCTAATTACATTAAATTGTTTTAGATAGATTTTTGATCTGTTTTAAATTCCTGGATGATTTCAATGACACTTAATATTAGAAAACTTCTTCAAATTAATTTACAGTTAAAAGAGAAATAAAAATTTTCAAGCCAATATAAAGGGGATGTTCTAGACATATATAATTTGGGTGCTATGCTTATATGCTTTAAATTTTGAACCAACTAATATTAACAGGCTTAAAATTTATTTTGATAAAGAAAACTGTGGAGCAATTCTCAACATCATTGCTTATTTTCCAAATATTTTCCATCTTTTGTACTTACAAATTTACAATGTATGTTCCAAAAGGAAGTCGGGAAACATAGAGTATCATCCAAACTTTATGTCATTTAGTGATTTCCGTTCGTTGTGTGAGATTGTTCAATGAAATGAAAGAAAGAAGATCTCGGAATTGCAATAATTTTTGTTTAAATGAAGCCGTTAATATTATAACAAATTTTACTATGCATTGCCAATCTTTAAAAAACAATCTTGTCAGTTCCTTTATTATATCATTTTTAGGGAGTATTATTTTACGCAGAAAATGCGACTAAAATAAGAATATTACTGTAAATTATCACACCGGTTGAGACCTATTGTTCATTTCGTTTGATTTCTGAAATACAAAGCCTGTGTTTTCTAAGTTTTATCTTATACATATATAGATAAATTGAAAGCTGCATTATTAAAAAATAAATTTTAATGTTTCCGCAAGGAAAACGGAATAATTTTAAGCTAAATTAGAGGCAATCAATATTTATAGAAATTAAATGCTAAGTTTCAACATTTATCAAAAAACTTCTAAGAACGTCTTTGATAAAATTTATCAAAATTAATGAAAACATGTTTGAAAATGTCTATATGACTTAACCTTTTTTTCAATTAAATTAAAAATTTTTAAAATAAAAATTTTAGCCCCCCCCCCCTTTCTTTTTCTATTGTATAAATTAAAACTCTCTCTCTCTCTCTCTCTCTTTTCTATTTTTCCACTTTAAAATTATGCAAAAATCATGGCGTTTTATATTTAGATAAAAGTTAATGCTATGATAAACTGTAACGCCTTTAAAAAAACAATGGATAGTTCCTCTTGGGAAAATTGTTTTGATTTTTCACCTAAAAGAGACTTAAGCTATACATCTTGAATTTTTTATTTTTCTGAGTATTTTCACTGCTTCTCAAAAGTAATTAATGAAGGGCTCGCAGAATCCTTATTTTTCTCTACCATTAATTTTGATACCAATTTCTTCATAAAAAATGCCTTTAAATTAAATAAAAAATTTATTGTTCGAGAATAGTGGTAAAAGAGTCCTTATAAAAAGGAAGGGGGGGGGCTATGAAAAATCGTCTGAAAGTATACTAATTGTGAAACATTCTAGAAAATTAAGGAATAGCATAAAAACTTTAATTAAAATTGTTATATGAAGAAACTTGCTTAAAATTATATATATATATATATATAAAGATTATTGAGCAATTAATTAATTGAATATTGAATAAGTGAATTTAAGATTAATGAGCATTCAAAATTTGTTTAAAAAATGCCCTACATTTGTTTAAGAATTGCTCTATAGTTGCATACAATTTTGTAAAATTTAATTTTAGGTATTGCTAATAACTAGAAACATTCTGTCTTCGGGTATTTATTTACGTAATATTTGTACAAAAATTTACAATAATTTGAGAAAAATCACTTAAACACGTATTTTCGTTAAAATTGTGAATTGTTGTCTCTAATACAATAAGTATTTAAAAATTTTAACCACGCATTTTTAGCGTCAGGCCAAAAATAAATAAATAAATAAATAAATAAATAAAAATTTAAATATTATTGAATAAAAAGTTTTGTTTTTTATTTTAACGATATTAAATCTTAAACGTACATGGATAAAAATTATTTTGTGATTAAAGCAGTAAATAACAGCGTGGATTTCATACACTAACATTCCGAAAGATAACTATATTTTAAATTCATTTAGAGAAACATATTTTTGTTAACTCTTAATTTTTTTTAATATAATTTATAATTACACGTAAAGTGTACTAGCAATTTCAGCCTCAAATAGAAAAAAAAAAAAAAAAAAAAAAAAGAAAAAAAAAAGAAAGAAAGAAAGATCAAGAACGCTATTTGATCATTTTAGGAAAAGGCCTTATTTGTTTGCATGTGAGTGTGGCAAGAATATCGTGAACATCTAAATCAAGTACTTACGCACATAATTTCATAAAAATTATCTTTAGGCCTTGATATAAATTGGTTGTCAGTCAAGTTTTGAGGCTGAACAGGTGACGCTGTCATCTCGTTTTTCATGAATTTCAATACGGCAACCAGCAGTGGCACCAGAAATTCCCCGACGGGGGGACACCACCTCCCCGACAGGGGGGCACTACATAGAGTTTATTATATGAGTATTTATCAAAAACTGCAATACTGTTAATAATATTACTGTTAATATTTGTACCATTCCATTTAGTACTCCTCGCGGTTTTGGCGATCATCGTGTCACAGACAGATATTTTCTAAAAATATCGTGGTCAAAACGTGTTCTGGACCTCTCAAAACGTGTATATTCATGGAAAACTGGAAGCTGAAAATTTTTATGAATCCAATACTTTCTTCTATTGAATATAGAATGGAAAAACTGGAATGCTCCAAATTTGTAAAAGAAAAGAAAAATGCTGCTAAAAGTAGAAAAACTGGAAATTTTGTATTTGTTGCCCCGAGAGATTTTAGGAGTATGCCCCGATGGGGGGTCACTGACTCCCCGACGGGGGGGCCTGTGCCCCCCCGGCCCCCTAGCTGGCGCCACCCCTGACGGCAACATAGGACAAAATTCAATATAAAGGAGCATAATGAAGATTAGTTTCAACCAATCATTTAAAAATTGAAGAAAAATTTTAGAATAGTAATAGCCAATCAGAATAAAACTTTTGTACACTCCACGGCAAAAAGATAGGTACAAAAGTTTTTTCTTTGATTTTTCATAAAATAACATTATCTAAATTGTGCTTATCATTTATTATTATCATAAAATAACACTATTTCAAGACTAATTTTTTTTAAAAGACTAATTTAGAAAAATTTTAAGACTAAAATTTTTCTAATTTAAGACTACACTCCGCGACAAAAAAATAGGTACAAAGTTTTTTTTTTTTAATTTTTCATAAAATAACATTATCTAAATTGTGCTGATCATTTATTACCATAACAAAATATTGTCATATCAAAAACATACTAAATATTTGTATTATATTCAAAATATTCTATGCAAAATAATCATATTAGGAAAAAAAAAAAAAAACTTTGTACCTATCTTTTTGTCGCGAAGTGTAGTCTTAAATTAGAAAAATTTTAGTCTTAAAATTTTTCTAAATTAAACTTTTAAAAAAAATTACTCTTGAAATGCTGTTATTTTATGATAATAATAAATGATAAGCACAATTTAGATAAAGTTATTTTATGAAAAATTAAAGAAAAACCTTTTGCATCAACCTTTTTGTCGCGGAGTGTATATGTAGGATCACGCCACCTCCCCCCAGTGTGTTTGTGTGTAAAGTTTGAATATAAATATTTCTCAAAAGAACGCGTCAGTATCTTTATAACGATTTATAACGAACAGTTGAATTATATATCTGTGACAATTGTGAAAAAAAAATATATATATATATCGACCTTTTTCTTTTTTAACATAATAATAATAATAACAATAATAAACCTAATTTTCCAAGACGTCCGCAGGGCACAAAATTGACTTTTTTTTTTTTTTTTTTTTCGACATTTAGAGTTATATATATATATATATTAAGACGAAATTTGCTTGCACTCTTTCTGAAAAATAATTTTTATAAATAATAATTTTTTTAATTAATCTGCACTGCGTGATTTTGTGTAGGAAAATGTAAGAAGAAAATAAAAGAAAGTTTTGTGATGGTTACAACATACTAGTTATCTTTATTTTCAAATATTAATTTTTTTTAATTTCCCTCATGAATTTACAAAGATTTTCAAAATCACCAAAATATTAATATATAAATTTTATTACTATTTTATCCGAATTTGCGATTGTATGTAGACTGTAGATTTTACAATTATGCTTATTTTTATACACATTACGCTTATTTTTATATAGTAAATTCTCGATTACCCGAGATCTCCATTTTTCTTGGCTTTTTCGCTACCACGAATGACGATGGATTTAAAAAATAATAATTTGTACAATTAGGTACATACAACTAAATTTTATAGAAAATGAAAACTGAAGACAAAATATCTAAAAAATATATAATTCAATACCGCGAATGATCGAGAGTCTACTGCGTCAGGAAATTTCATTTTTAAATACAAGCATGTTATTTTTCTACAGTAGTCGCAAAATATCCCAAACATATTATCAAAAAACATTTTTTAAACATAGTAAAAAAGCTATATAAATAATTATTAATAATGATTATATTATAATTTTTCTACTAATAAGTGATAATTTTTACCACCTTACTTCAATTTATGATTGTGTGTACAGGCTAAAGACCAAACTGGTACATTTAATTTTATCTTGAAATGGCATTTTTTATCCACACTAAAATGTTATATTAATTTTCTAAATCGATTTCTCAATTAACGGTATATATATATATATATATATATATATATAATTATAATAAAAAGCACAATTATTATTAGTACTTTTATTATTATTGACTTTAACTGCCGAGAGGTTTTACCATTTTATCAGAACATGTGATTGGCAACTTTTCAGGTATCCTCAGGTTTATCCAGAGAACGTCTCATCTCATACTTTTACATTAATTTCTTAGAGTAGTTTCTCAGTTTTCCGGTATGTACAGAAGTAAAAAGTAAACAATCCCCCCTCTTTCCACCGCGACAACCCCACGCAAAGGAGTTTTTCCCTCTCACGATGCATGTTACGCGTAGTAAAATTGGATGATGACGGATCTTCACGATCTGCGTCATGTGCTCTAATTCCAAGCTTCCTCTTCTATCAGAGGTGACTTTTGTGAAACGTCTTCCAGCATCTTCCAAACTTTCGCAAAAATTTGCAGTGTTTCTTCGTTCGGGGTAAGTCCAAAGATTGTTTGCATTATCCGGAGTTCTCTGGGACTGGGACACGATCTTCGTTTATAGAAACACATTATGAGCTAATTTCTGGCTAGCCAGTGGGACGCCAACATTATCCTCATCTGGTAGTGAAGTGCAAGTGACTCCTCTAATATGTCTCAGCTGTGGTGGATGGGTGACGCCTCGGTTTGGTCTTCCGATTTGGAAAAGGGATTAAGTGCGTCGTCACTGTATGGGACGACAGTGTTGGTATTTGCTTCATATGTTTTTGACATGTAAGGATGTTATGACGTAACATAAGGAATATAATTTAAATGCAAAATAGAAAATCGTAAGTCTATTTTTTTTTAATTAAAATTTATTTTAGTTTTAAATATTTAATAAAATTCATCTAATAAATATTAAACATATATTATTTACATTTACTTGCTATATTGTAATAATAACACAAAATAAATATAATAACAAAACATAATAAAGTTCCTGAAGTAAAAATATTCGTTTACTGTTTAATAACTGAAAATTCAATTAACTTTTTCAGTTTAGCGACAAAAGAATTACGAAGTCTATAATTCTTTCTCTCCCTCCTTTTTTTTTTTTTTTTTTTTTCTCTCCCATTGTAATTATGTTATCTTTATTTACTTTCAAAAATTAAATATTTCTAAATTTTTTCTCACTCAATTTAAACCTTTATACTTTTTTTTTTCTCTTTTTTTTTTTTTTTTTTTTTTTTTTTTTTAAATTTACAAATGGAAATGGCAACTTAGATAAATAAGTAGGATTAGTATTTTTTTTTCCTTTTGGTTTTAATTAAAATTATTATAAAATAAACTTTTAAAAAGCTAAAATTTAATTACTGAGGAATGCTACAGTTTCTTCATCATATTTTATTCAAAGATTTGAACTAATATTTAAAAAAAAAAAGAAAAGAAAAAGGAGTTTAATAATTTTTGTAATATATATATATATATAATTTTTCTATCATTATAAAAAAATTGTGGGATAAAACTAGCTATTACACTGGGTGAGAAACGCACAGTTGTAACTGTCAAATTTATTCTTTATGAAAAATATGTCTTAAATTGTAATTTAAAACAAAATCTGCAGTTTTACTGTTAAAATTTCTATAAGTCCAATTATTGTGCCATTTAATTTTGTTTAATATTACCTTGAAATGAAAAAAAGAAAGAAGAAGAAAGAAAAAAAAACTAAATTGCGATTTATAAATTCTAATGCTTACCCTTAATAATTTAGTGATTTATTATTATTATTATTTTAATGCACTATTAGAAAGTTTTGTATTTAGTTAAATTTAAGTCAATAAGATTGTTATAATTTTGTGAATGAGAAATATCTCAGGCTAAATATTTCATATAAATTTCCATTTCTAAACATTTTCAACTAGAACTTAAAATAGCAATTGTAAATTAGTAATACAAGAAAAATACATTAGATTATGATTGCAACTACTTATTCTTTATATAACGACTTTATATATAATAATTGTTTTGTTATAAATGAATTGTAAGTGTTCATGCATCCAAATAAACAATAACCAATATTTTCTTTATTACACTCATTTATTTATTTATTTTTATTTTTTACTCTTTTTCATTTTAAATAATTTTGAATCAATTAAATAATTATCCTTTTTGCTGATTGTGCTTTTACATCAAATTATCTTACACATACTAGCAGGCTAGGCCCGCTTCGCTGGTCACTATTTTTAAATGAATCACTATATAATTAATGAATTCTCTCAATATTGCATTAATTTTTATCATGTGGGAAAAAAAAAAAAAAAAAAAAAAAAGCGAAAAAAATTCTGATCGGTAATAATGTCACACCGGGTCCCCACTGCCTTGCGTTGCGCGCACGCATTTATGTTCGACATTCTTCATGAATCATTATATTATCGTAAGGGAAAAACATAAATATAAAACACAAAAAAATTCATCTCACATCGGTGGAATGATCGGTCCGGGCCTCCACTGCCGGCAGCATATACATGCGCTCCTTCGCCTACCATTCCCGCCTCTTCTAACTATTTTACACTTTCAAAAATATCCGCAATCGTTTTCGCGGGCTTTTAAACCTAATAATACAAATTTGCAACGTTCTATCTGAATTTCTTTATTTTTGCTCCAGCGTCCGCCCCTCGTAATAATTCTACACTTTCGAAAGTATCCGCAATCGGTTTATCGGGCCTTAAAACCTTATAATACCAATTTTTAACACTCTAAATCTTATTTCTATACTTTTGCCCTTTGCCTCCCCCCCCCTTCACACTTCCGTTTATCCTAATAATTTTTTCCTTTTGAAAATATCTGCTGTCGATTTGTAAGTCCTAAAAACCTGTACGAACCTATTTTGAACGGTCTAACTCTATTTCTATTGTTTTACCCCTTCGCCCCCCCCCCTTCCAGGCTCTCCTAAAAATTTTACAAATTCGAAAATATCTGCAATCGATTTGTAGGTATCAAAAACCTCTTTGTACCAATTTTAAACGATCTAACTTTATTTTTATTTTTATTTTTATTTATTTATTTATTATTATTATTTATTTTATTTATTTATTTATTTATTTTTTGCCTCTCCGCCTCCCCTTCCCGCCCTTTCTAATAACTTTACACTTTCGAAAATATCCCATTCGACTTGCAGGCCTCTAAAACCTATCTGTACCAATTTTGAACGGTCTAACTGTATTTCTATTTTTTTTTTTTTTTAGCCCCCCCGCCCCACCTGGGACGAATTTCTAAAATTGCAGAAACTGGTTTTTAGATATTTGTGTGAGCTATATTTTTGATCAAAAATCTCACATATATATATATATATATATATATATATTTTTTTTTTTTTTTTTTTTTTTTTGCTATATAAAGGATTAATTGAAGTTACGTTTTTACTCCCCCCCCCCCTCCCACTCACCTGTAAGGGCTGAATCCGGAAAATGATTTTTAGGTATTTGTATTAGCTATATTTTAAAGCAAAAACTTCACGTTATCTGTTTTTTTTTTTTTTGAGATGTGTAGGATTATGTGAAATCAAGTTTTGCCACTTATCCCCCCTTTGGGGTCCGAATTTCTAAAATTCCAGAAATTGGTTTTAGATATCTGTGTTAGCTGTATTTTAAAGCAAAAAAAATTAAGGATATCTGTTTTTTTGTTTGAGATATGAAGGGTTTTGTGAAATCACGTTTTGCCCTCCCTCCCTCCCCCCTTGGGGGAGGTGAATTTTGTAAAATCGCTTCCTAGTGGATGTCTAGGTAACAGAAAGAACATTGTCACAAAATTTCATGCTTCAGGTGTTGGGATGGGCGATGATCAATTTATTAATATATATATATATATATCCACATATACATACGACTATTTAGATAGATTAAAAGATAAGCATAAATATTTAGAATGCCGTGTTCTTACTAGGAATATTTACTCTAATAAGACAATTAAGAGAAAAAAATAACAACATATATACAACGATTTAAATAGATTAAAAGTCAAGCATGAATAATTAGATTGCCATGTACTAAAAATCTTTGTATAGTGTACTAATATGTATATTTATTATGCTAGCTTAATAATGTTTGTTTATTTTACGCATTATGCTAAATTCAATGGCAGATCTCATTCTGAAGTTATTATTTGTTTATATGTTTCTGAACTAAAATTAATCGAAATTTTTTAATGGAAGTAATTATAATTTTACAATTTTTTTAATCACAAATATGCGCAGAAAGAATATATTCAGTTATGAATTTTGTATTGTTATTCTAAACAAAAATAACCGCATCATAAGATATAACAAATATGTGCATATTTTAATTATACGCTATCCACCAATAAGTATTTAGACGTTTTGTCAAATATCTACAAAAGTTCTTTGAAATCATCGTGAAACTTTAGTAGGGTAAAAAACATGTTATACTTCATATATTTCAGCAAAATTTGTGTTCTGAAGAGGAAAAGGGGTACAGTTTAAAAAAAAAAAAAAAATGTTTTGGTCGAATGTCGAATTCTAATAGTTTTGCATAAATAGAATCAAAATCACTCTACAATTATATTGTGAAAAGCAATATTTCTGATTATTTTCCATAAATCCTATAATATTAGGCAAAGGCAGACACACACACAAAAAAAAAAGAAAAAAAAAAACTTGTATTCTTATTTTTGTTTACAATTATATTGCTTGTTTGATCTGTGCCAGTGCGTCAAATTGCATAACAGTCAGAGAGAACACTTTACTCCGGTTCCTCTCTCCCTTTCACCCCCTTAACCCCGTGGTATTAGTGAAAGTTCCTTTACTTTTCCCTTTTTCTGCGAATGATCTCAATAACAAGAAACGTGTAGTTAATGAATCACTTGCCAGTATTTTTTCTACTATCTTCACATTAAAAAAACTGTCACACATATATCGCAGCATTTTTAAGTATGATTAAAATAAGAATAATATACAATAACATAGCTCCCAACCTTTCCTATTTTTAGATACCGTTTTTTTTTTTTTTTTTTAAGAAAAAAATTATAAGCTTTTGTTGCAGTTTTCTATGATTAAATAAAGTGAAAATTTTGATAAAAAATACCTGTATTCGAAAATCGAAACGGTTGGCAGCTATGCAATAGCGTGCTATTGTTTTAATACAAAAATTTATTTTCTAACAGAAAATACCTAATAATGTCTCGTTCAACTTACTCTATGGATATAAAATTTACTATGCATATGTAACTTTTATTATTTATTTTCAATTATTTATTACACAAAAGAAAAATGAAAGTTTTTCAAAATATTTTTTTTTGTAAAAATTATTTATTACATTTACATGCGAAAGCACGGAAAGCTAAAAGAAAAAGTCTGTTGCATCAATATATCATATGCATGTAACTTTGGAAAAAAATTACATCCTATGCAAAATTATCAAACGGTATCGAATGAAAAATTCTAACAATTCTAAATTAAACCCATTAATACTTTATTATTATTATTATTATTATTATTTTATTATTATAGAATGCTAAAACTGCCTAGTTGATAACTTTTGCGCATTTTGAATACACTATTTTAAAATAGTTTCCTTTGTCTTATTTAGTTGAAGAATTTTAGGCTTCAAATAAAGCAAAAATCTTTCTAAAAACATAGTGATAATCAAGATATCTAAAAATTAGTAACTATCGTACTGCTCTCGAATCCACACTTACTAATATATCTATGGTTCGGAAGCCAATCACGTAAGTTAAAAAAAAAGAAGAAGAAAAAAAAAAAAAGAAAGAAAAGAAAAGAAAAATGGCATACACGTTGTGAATAATAGAGAATTAAGAGTACTTTCATAGGCACAAACAAATAAGCATATTTCATTGTTATATATGGCCAAATATAGCAGCACTATTAACACCTGCCGAAGTACTGATTTGTATTGTAATTCGTCTATAATTAAACTCTTATTTTCTCAGTTTAAACATTCCTTCACTTACACTGATTGGCTTCTGAACCATCCATATGTTTCTTATTAGTTTCTAGTCATACTATAGGTATGGGGAAAAGTATTCCTTAAGTATTCTTCAAAATTTTCTACCTCAGTTGTTTAACTTTTTTACACGTTTTGAGGTGTAAATCAGAAAATAACAAAATCCATATGATGTCTGTCGTTAGGTTAGTCATTAGTTAATATATTAGTCTGTGTATTCGTTATCTCCAGAGCAAATGATCATAGAAAGAACGGACAAATATTAAAAATATCACTTAAATACTTCTGGCAATGTTGGCATGAGCATTCTTTAACTATAAACATTCTGCTAAAGTTTCGTAAGTTATTCAAAATTTATGATTTTTTTTAACATGGCAGAATAAGGCGAAATTTCGCATGAATGTCCATTTTGAGTAAAATTTTCATCGTAAAGATGTCAATCACTTTTAAAATATCATTTTGGGTATTGGCATGAGGTACATGAAAACTCTACTTTAAAAACTTCGTAAGTTATTTGAAACTTATTATTTCCTTAACATCGCAGAATATGACGAAATTTCGCATAAACGTCCGTTATAAGAAATATTTTCATCGTAAAGGATGTCAAACCCTTTTAAAATATCATTAATGATATTATCATGAACATCAGTGACTATGTTTTTTTTTTTTTTTTTTTAAGTGTGAGTTATTCGAAATTTACGATTTTTTTAACATGGAAATATATACAAAATTTCTCATAGAAAACTGATTATGAAAAATATTTTTATCGTTAAAAATGTCAAACCACATTTGAAATATTACTCATGGTACTGGCTTAAACATCATTGACTAGGAATATGATGATTCAAAAACTTTATAAGTTATTCAAAATTTAATATTTTCTTAACATGGCAAAATAGAACAATATTTCACATAAATTTGCTTTATGTGAATCATAGCACTGGAAATAGCACTGCATGAAAACTAAAATACGAAATTGATCCTAATAAAATTAGTCAGCAAATTAGGATATAATATATTGAATTAAACGGTGGGCAGTCTACTAGGTGGAGCACTTCATTTCGCGACCGTGTCGAGCAGTCGGCCAAATTCAGTTTTCTCCACATGAATATAGTATGTCGTATAGCAGAAATTTATGAGAAAATGTATAAGATACGCAACTAAGAAGTGTCCACTTATGATAACGAGCTCTTTTATTTATTTTATTATTATTAAATAAAGCATTTTTCAGAAAAAACTATGAAAAACGGTTTAAATCATAGATATAGTAATTTATATAGATCTATTATCCCATTGTTATCATGCAAAAAATTTTGATGCCGAAAATTTTTTTTTTGGCATCATCCATATAGTGGTATTGAAACCATTGAAACTCGGCAATTGTAATAGAATAGAATAGAATTGTTGATGAATTTTCAAAATGTTGAAATATTGCGTCTAATAAATATTCTTCTAATAAATTTTTGAAAAGAAATGGATAAGTTATCATAAAAGTAAATTATATTTGACTAAATTATGAAAAATATACTTTTTATAATTAGTTGCTTTGTTATTATTATGAAATAAAAACTGGTTTGATTTTTAATGGAATACGTTTTTTAAAGTTTGATATTTTTTAAGATTTTATTGTACTAGTAAGTAATATAGAATTTTCAGAATTCTTTTAAATATAGTTAGCAGCGGCGTAGGTAAAGAACGTTAGTTTTAGTATATAAAAAGAGTTTAACTTTAAGTATTAACTAAATTAATAAATATATAAAAGAGAAAAAGGAAGAAATAAAAAGAAAAATGAATTTGAAATTGTTTCTGCAGTTTTTCATTCACCTTTAGTACATAAATTATTCATAAATTTTATTTTCTAAATTATCTGTGTGTATTCACTCGGAAAAAGACGGCCATATTGTGGACTTTTCTCCGAGTAAAAAGGAATCATTTTTTTCCCCCAATGATCAATATATGTCTTATTACTATATCTATGGTTTAAATTGATTGCTGGAATGTGAATCTGTAGCTATAATAGAAAGTGAATTTGATCATCAATTAATCGTCAACTACGTTTAAAGAGAGTTTTTTTTTTTTTTTTTTTTTTAAATATATATATTCAGTGTTTGCTATTATAGAGTCCAAATGTGAAAGCATAAAACTTTAAATGTGTTTAAGAGAAAAATTTTAATTGTGTAAAAAATTTACTTGGCCCAGTTGTATCAAAAATTATTTGAGAATATCCTTAGCTCTATACTAATGGAAATCCTTGATATTTATAGTAATCCTGCTTACCAGCAACCTTGCATTATAATCCGCGTATACTGTTAGATATTTGCTAGACTAACTATGTGATCTTATAATTATCTGTAAAAATAATATACACACATTTGAAAAACATGAGTTTTGGCTGTTTCTAAAATTTATTTGAATATCGTTCTATCATGCGGTTGCTGCATATTGCACACGAGTCACAGCTGCATAATTTGGATATTTAAAATAAATTTCTGCTGGTAAAAAATACGCTGTGAGTTAAAAAAAAAAAAAAAAAAAAAATGCGTGTTTTCATTTTTTTTTTTTTTTTAATTTGTAAAATTTAGCTTCAGAGATTTATTTTGATTTTCTGTTTTGCACGTGCTGAGATTAAAATAAATCTGTCAGGAAATTATTTTTTAAATAAAAATCTTCCAAAATTATGTCATATAAAACCCCCTATTTTATATACTTAAAGTTCAATCTAAAAAATTAAAATTAAAACTGTCTCTAGATCTAGAGAATGCATAACTAATCCAGAGGTGCCAAGTAATTATGGATTGTCCATAACCCTCATACTGGAATTTCTTAACAGTATTTTTTAATAATAATAACCTGCGATTAAAGGCAATGACATCTATTCATAAATAATGGCATTGAAACTGATTTTTATTTGGTAATTATTTGCCACCTCTGATTAATACCAATCTTGAATTCAAGATAATTTGCTTCCGATGTTCAGAAAACTGACGATTCTGAATTATTTATAATTCAGAACATTAAATAAGTTAGATATGAAAAAATATATATTTAATATTTCGCAGAGGTAAAATAAGTATTGTAATAAAAATAATATGTGTGCTATAACCCCCCACCCCCTTTTTTATTTAATAATGGTACATACTTCCCTAATAAACTT
Source organism: Salticus scenicus (assembly GCA_963930645.1). Lineage (NCBI taxonomy): Eukaryota > Metazoa > Arthropoda > Arachnida > Araneae > Salticidae > Salticus > Salticus scenicus. Next base: position 266,861,674 of record OZ005651.1, on the reverse strand, counting down.
ATAATAAAGACGAGTTGTAAAAATAGCATTTATTTTAATTACTGAGATCACATGCTTCTTTCGATGCGTAGGTTGGGATTGTTTAGTTAAGCACAGTGTCTGAGTGTCTGATTTCTTGCTACATAATTCGACTCTTAAATCGAGTTCAATCATTCAATTTATTCCTGTACTTACACTTGATACGAGATATGATGCGTGAAAAACTCTGAAATAGGAAAGTTAAATATTGGAAAATACAGTTATTGTTTCTAACCAAGTTAAAAATATAAAAGTATATTTAATTCAACAGTCTGCGTATCAACAATACCAAAAGTGATACTTGAATTGTTAATAATAATCAACCAAAAGTAACAGCATAATTCACAAGTTTAATACTGTGTTTACGTAACTTACGGAATGTTGCGCGGAAGCACTCTGAGTAGGGAACCTAATTTTTATCATTATTTATTTTTTAAATATACTTATTCCGGATTACAGAAAGAAAGAAAGAAAGAAAGAAAAGAACCAATTCAAAAGTTTTATTCAAAAAAAAAAAAAAAAAAAGGCTCATTGCACAATTCTAAATTTAAAGCATTCTTTTTTATTGTTATTATTTATAGAAAATGATCAGAAAAATCCCATTTACTGTTCTTACTTTCTATATAAGCAAACTGTTATCCAAATTATTGTTATTATTATCGTTGTTTTAATTTTTTAAACTGTTAATTCCAGAACATTCCTGGGAGATTTGGAGCAATTACTTGCCCAATATTTTACCAGTAATGTTCTTCAAATATACCAGCTACAATCACATATATTATTCAAATATTATTAAATTCCTGAAACATGAAACGTTTCGTAGAATTTATTTATTACCAGAAACCTGCTCCAAACTTTAAAAAATCAAGTAAGTTTCTGATAGTACATGAAACTTAACGTTGCCATTTTTCTTTCTTACAGTGTAAAATTGAAAATTGCTCTATTAGAATACTTTAATGACTTTTAAAAAGAATACTCATAACCTGTTTAAATTACCATAAAAAATCGATGCAAATGTTTTTTTGCTTTCATAAAATGCATATTGATTTTAAGGACTAAGGGCTTTATTTATATATAATATACACTAAAGGACAAAAAGAAAAAAAAAAAGCCGCACTGCAGAGAAACTGTCTTATACCTTTTTTATTTGTAATAACTTCAAAACTAATGGTTGAAACAAATAAAACTTATGTTTCCTTAATACCAAGGAGATGAAATGATGCCAATGTACATTTTCGATTTAGTAATTCGATTTATTACACTCTACGAAGTACTTTATAAAAATCTTACATAAAACTTTCTTTTTAAACATGATGCTATAACCATATACTTTGTATTCTATTATGATTTATTATATGAAATAAACAAGTTATATTTTCACGTGAATTCTTAATAAAATCCATTAAAATTCCTTAATGGTATTATACTGTAATAAATAAAAATCAAGTAAATTTTAAATAAATTTGCAGTAATTACTTAAAACAATGTAATATTTTTAGTTTTATATCCTATTTTACACTGTCAACCATCGATGGTTGACGCGGCTTTATATCATATTTGACACTGTCAGCCACCGATGACTGACATGGCACTCAACATGTTAATATATGAAAATAAACTATTTATTTGTTAGATCTAAACAATTTTTTAATAAAAATATGTATTCTGCATTGGGTTAATTCCACCTTTAAATAGAATAACTGCTTTAATGCGCAGTGGCATAGTATTATACAGCTTTTTGATATAAATCTCAGAAATTTCACTATGCTAAACATTGTAAATAATTTTTCTAGTTCTTGCAGAGTTGCAGGCTGCAAATTCTGAATCCTCCTCCCTCTCCCCGCGCCTTTTTATGACTAAAATTTTCAAGTGAACTGAGATTAGGACTATTTCCAAGTCTAATAAAGAAGAAATGCTGCGATATTCTTCGTGAGGTTTAACTTAGAGTGAAAAAAAGGTATTATTACTTACAGAATTATAGGTGCTCATGGTAATGGATAGATAATTTTAACAATTTGATTCAAATTAATGTACCACAGGCGCCATGTAACAAAGTGCATTATCATCTTGAAATGCTGTTTGAAGAAAAATCTGAAATACTTCCAAAATAGTCGGTCGGGCGCCACTTTTATAATTACCGTGTTTTCTTTTGAGTTAATTGATCCCTTGAGCACAAAATTTGTCTGATTCTTTGAAAAATCAAGCACCTCCGTACCATAATATACGGAGAATGCGTCACTGTTTTAAGAGAGCAGTTTTCACTAAGCCAGTCCAATTTTTACCGTCCTAGGAGTTTTTTTCCTGAGTTCGAAATAAATTAAGCTTGACTCACCAGACAAATTCAGTTCAGCCCAATAATTAACTGTTTTTATTTTTTTTTGTTTGCTTTTTAAATTTTTGGTCATTTAATGTCTTTTTTTAAAAAAAATATTTGTCCTTAATAATGGCTTTTTTTTTTTTTTTTTTTTTTTGCAGATCTTCTGATTTTTAACCTGCTTTATTTAATTGTTTCCGCACTATTTTTGAAGAAAGCATTTTGCTATACACTTTTTTTAATCTTTTCTAAGTTCTGAACATGATACAAGTCGATTTTTTTAAACATTTGCTTTTTAACTTGCGGTCATCTTGTTTGCCAAATTTCCAGCTCAAACAGCCAAAAAATTTTATATTTCGCTAAAAACAAACTTACCAATATTTTATTAATATTTAATTAATTTGCCATCTCACGTATTAAAATATTTTTTCATTTTCATTCTAAAATTAATACTTTTTTGGGGCATCGTTAACTGCTTTATTCTTTTCATTTTTGAAATAATTTCTAATATTACAGTTTTTCTGACAATTGCATTTTATTTTTAACACTGGGCTCATTGCTAAGTGTATGTGGAGTACGACATAATAAAATCTGTTCGAAAATTTGCTTTTTAAACGATAAAATTGGCAGTTGTAAAAGGTGAAAAGAAAAATATCAAAGTGCGGCTTTTTTTTTTTTTTTTTTTTTGTCCCTTAGTGTATATAATATATAATATATAATTATAAATATATATTCATGGAACTTTTGTATGTTTTGTCTTTTTAATTCCAGTAAGTTTAAAAAATTAAAAAAAAAAAGAAAAAAAAAGTTCGAAAATCATGGATTAAATACGACATTGCAATTTTAAATTTTCTATTTGTAAAATTACTTCCCCAAAAAATTAAATTATTCAGGAAATGTTAAAAATCATCTTATACAGCTCGATATGATCGATATAATAAATATACATAAGATAAATAAATAAATAATTTTTTGGATCAGTGAAATGTTTATGACAAGCAAGAGCAATGGCAAAAATAAGAAAAAAAAAATGTTAGCAGAATGAAATTTACAAACTCTCACTCTTCTTACATTTCATTTTGGAAATATATTCTTCATAAAAATGAAATTTACAAAGTTTATGTTAATGACAACATTTTTTGTTTTATGTGGTGTAAATTTTCCGTCGTATGTAACAGAAAGTTTGAGATTTAAATTTAGGGCGAAACTTGATCGTGAATACATTGTGTTATTAAAGCGGAAAGTTGTAAAAGGAGCCGAAGAAGTTTTGAGATATTTTGCATGTCTCATGCACCTACGCTTCTTCATTAATCTTTCTCATGATTAATTGTTTCGTACAAGTTTCTTCAACATGCGTTCATTGCGCATTCGTTCGTGAAAAGTATTTTATTTTTTAAACTCATAAATAATTATGACCTTTTCTTTAAAATATAGAATAAAACTAAATAAGAATCACTTTACTGCACGCGCATACACACACACATACGTATATATACATACATACATATATGTATATTACACACATATTGCAAAAGTAAGAAAATTAACATGTATACAGCTGCATATTTTTGTATCTATTTTCAATGCATACATTATTGCTTTTATGTGAAACGTTTTAACAACACAAACTGTCTACGTGCTTTTCTATCAATAACATTAATTTTTGAAAAGAAAAAAATTAAGTTAAATGATTAATTTAAATAAATAAATTATGCTAGACATGTTTCCAAGAACTTGCAGTAAACTGCAAGCAAAAACTCAGGTTGAAAGATGAGGAAAGTAAACAAACAGCATAAGCTATAAAAACACGCAACAATTATCTCGACTCAAGATTATTGAGCCCGACTCTTCATCAGGCAAAAAAGAAAGGGGGAGGGGGGCACAAGTGCAGTGTGAAAGCATTATCGCATTGTAGCACTAGAAAGCAGCATTTCTGTACTTGAGATATTTATTGAGCAATATCAATGATATTTATTGAGAAACATTGAAAACTGATGTAATCTTAAACACAGTTTAAGATTTCTACTTTTTTTTTTTTTTTTTTTTTCTTACTGACATTTTGTTAATATCAATATTTAATTTTATAAATTGAAAACAGAAAAATGGGTCTGTAAAAAATATTTTTGCGTACTCGGGGTTCGTGAATTGTCTGAAAATGAAAGACGAATCTTGCAGAGGCTTAAAAGTTTGTTTACAGAATTATCTAGAAGATTACAATCCTATAAATCAAGTATCAAATTCAATTTCACCAGAAAACACAGATTAAGTAACAGCTGACAACATCAAACTCACAGTATAAACTGTATTATAGCATTAACACACAGCAATGGGCTGCAAAAAACAGCAGCAAGACACCAGTCAGGAGCCCTTTATCGTAAGGTGGTTGGCGAGACTGACTTGGCTACAATGCGATTCCTTATATACCCATGTAGAAAATTGAGAATGTTCCAGTAACTTCCCAACCAATCAAGTTAGAGCTTAGATATTTGGTACATCGATAATAGAAAAATTTTCGCCGAGGTCCCCGAAAAAGTCACCAAATTTGGCGCCAAGGTCATTACTCACCTCGGTGAAGCTTTATAACGGGTTTTTGAGGAAACGAGAATTGTAAGACAAAAATTAGATAATGAGGAAACGAGAATTGTAACAGCTAGATTGGAGATTGAAAAACTTTAAAAACTACTAAGAGAAACTTATTTTTAATATCAAATATAAATTAGTTTTTATTTTTATTTTATAATTTTCTTAATTGTTGCATGATGGTATGTTTATCAGTTTGATATGATGAAGTACGAGAAGAACCACGAAAAGTTTCAGGAGTTTTGTTGGTAATAGAATGATTCAAATTAGAATAAATATTTTGATAAAGTTCCAGTTTAGGTAACTTGAAGTGAACCATATGTGTGGTTTATTATATACGATGGAATTAAGATCTTAAGGATAAATGGTAATAGAAAATTTAATTAATTGTAATTTAAGTAACAGACATTCATTTATATTTTTCTTGATATTTAAAATTTTGATAATAGTAGTTTTTAAATCATGTTGAAGGAAATTATTAAGCTCAAAATTGATGGTAATATTTCTAGATTTTTTTTTAAATCAGATCTATGGAAGTTGTACAATATGTAAATGATTATTAGTTTTACCAGTATATACCATATCACATAAAATATATTTTATAGAATAAATAGTATTATAAGCTTTATAAAAATGAGCAACATTTGTAAAGCTGTCCCTTAATTAAAATTTAACAGAAAGAGAGCAGGTTAAAAAACCTGGAGAAGTACATTTTAAAATTTAAGTTGTTCATTAATAGGATTATATAAGTAACAGCACGACGATCTAGACGAAAATCTATAGAAATTCCTATAAATAATTCTGTATCGATCACAAGATAAAGTTTGAAACAAAAAAAAAATATATATTGCGAGTTGCTAAACACTATTAACTGCCATATAAAAATAAAGTATAAAGAATGTAAAAATTTAAGAAATAATATTAATAAAGTTCAAGAAGATATGTGTAAATAAATAATAAACGTAATAAACGTACCTAAAATATAAATATTAATAAAATATGTATACATAAAATGCTGTAAACTTCTAGATTATAAATTAAATAATTTAATGATCATTTTAAAATTCTTCGTTATTATAATACGATGACATATTAATAATATTTTTTTAATTAAAATATTTTACTTAGTATTAGATAACATCTATTAATAATTGCAACATTACTTTTACATTATTTATAATCGTAACACATGACTTATATAAAAGATGAATTTTTTATCATTGAAGTGTAATAAGATGATAGCTAAATTATTAAGGACTGACATTTTAGTGATAGGATATTTTATAACAAAACATTGTAAAAACAAATTAAATGGTTGACGATTTTTTAATAATTTGTGAAAGCTATAAAATAAATGAATTTTACGAATGCTAAATCAACTTATTTTGTTAAAAACGGATTTAGCAAAAGTGTCCGAACACTAGCAAAAATTCCTATTTAAAAAAAGTACACTTCATACGGTTTTGTTAAATAAATCCTTGTCGAATCATATTCATAGACTGACCAAGGACAGGTTTCGACAAGGATTTATTTAACAAAACCGTATTAAGTGTACTTTTTTTACATAGGAATTTTTGCTAGTGTTCGGACACTTTGTAGATTGTAATGATTGTAGACTGATAATATCATTGATCTTGTGACGATGAATTTATTTGTTTCCTATTTGGAAAAGAAAAAGCTTATTTCTTTCAAAAGTCTAGTATTATACTATAGCTACATAATTTTTTAATATACAGTTTAAACTGACTATTTTATATCTTTTTTAAAACATTCTCACTTTTTTTTTTTTAAATCAGTATGGCAGCTTTAACTTAAATTAATAAAATAGAAGTGTGTTTTATTACAAATAATTAAAGTTTTTATTTTTTGTCTAAATTTCAAAATAAAGTAAGCCATTGTAAAAATTTAAATGTTATTTTAAATATACATGCATGATGCATCCAATGTAAATGAGCAATTTATTACAGATTTTACATTTTTTATTACATTTTCCAATCCTCTTCATTCTGCCAAGATTTTTTTTTTTTTTTTTTTTTTTTTTTTTTACACAGACATTTTTGCATTCGTGATTTTAGTAAATATCATTCATGGAACTGCTGAAATTTCGGTAAAACTGTTGTATATATATTTTTTAAATAAAGTTTTAAATACATAACAATGCATGATATAAAAATTTTGAATTTATATAATATAACTATTTTTTTCCCCTGTTTACTAAAAGAAATCACTATTATATGCAGCCATATACTTTAACGTTAAAAATTTTGTAATAATCTTATTTATGAATTTTCTATGACACATTTCCATCATCTATTATAATTCAACACGATGTTTATATGTTATTGAACCTTGAAAATAAAATTAGTCGACGTTTCTTTCTGCATTATCATTTGTAATTTTGTCATTGAAATTTTTATTTTTACTTTTATATTTATAGATTTGTTTTTTCTTTTTAGATACAGTATATCTTTTGCTTCCAACACAAACATTTCGTCCAACACAGCCAGTACAGAACGTAGCACCTGATTGGCAAAATAGAAGACGGAGAAGAAGATACGTAAGTACTCTTGAGATCTCGGTTGTAGTTACAGATATTTTTGATGGATTGGTCGAAATAATTTTGGTGCATTAGTCCAAAGGTCCTAGGTTCGAGTCCTAGCCTGGTCGTTTTTCGCTCTTTTAAAAATTAATTTGGTCCATCCATCAAGAAATCCTGTATTATAAATGGTTGAAAATATTATCCTAATTTTTCGTTTTAAGGTGTTCTATATAAATTTAATTTTCACTCTTCTAGAGCTTGTTACACAAATTTTCATATGGATATTGGAATCATTTTGTTTTCTTGGCTTAGAGTTATCTGTAAACTTTATGTTATGTTCTACATAACAGAAATGAAAAATTAAACAGATTCTTTTTGACGCTTTATGAACACTTTTAACACGTTCACGCCGGCGCGGGCCACCGGTGGTTCACAGCAAAACTATCCGAACACTAGCAATAATCCTTGTCCAAAAAAAGTACACTTAATACTGCTTTGTTAAATAAATCCTTGTCGAATAACGATCTTAGTCAGTCTAAGAACATGATTCGACAAGGATTTATTGAACAAAACAGTTTTAAGTATACTTTTTTGATATCAGAATTATTGGTTAGTGTTCAGATACTTTTGAGAAGAATGCGCCGGCGTGAACGTGTTAAATAAAACGGCCGCAAAGAAAATTTCATTAGGTTCCTAAAATTTTACTGTATCCTAAAGTTAACCTTCACTTAGAATGCTCTGCAGCATATGTTTGTATATTTTATTTAACTGTACGTCTTTTCTAATCCTGTTTATGTGAATTTCCAATTTAATAATATCCTGATGAATAATCATGACAAAACTTGTGTAGATGAACTTTAATTACGTACATTTTGTATTAAAAATGAATTACGTTTCCAACTTTAACAATAAAATTTTATCTCTATGAGTCTATGAGATCCGGTTTTAATTAATTCATTTTTAACAATGTTAAAAAAAAAAAAAAAAATCTGGAAAGGCAAAAGATTTAGGCATGTACGCTACATAGAAATTTAATTAAAAATATGAGGAATTCTCATGAACTAAAAAAATTTACTTTCTTTTAGGAAGGATATGCTGAATATGCTGTAATCCCAGAAAAGACAAGCTCTTCAAAAACAGAAGAAAGAGACAGCAGTAGAGTTCTGGGAACACAAATAAATTCTAGAAGGAAAAGTGCTCAGTTTAATAATTTCAGAAGGATGTCTTCGTTCAGTGAAGCTAGTTTTTCGGATGAACCGACTTTGGAACAAAGCCAGACCTCAAAAAAATCAAATGAGATGAAGAAAAACTCATCAAATATAGACAATGAAAAGGGATCAAACTATGCGAATAAAGAAATGGGCTTGTCAAATTCAGAAAACATGCCTAAGAAAAATCCTGAAATGTGTGGTGTGCATTCAAGAAGGAAAGCAACTACAAACGAAGGACATAGTGGAAATGAAAATACAAATAATATAGCTATCCACGATGCAGTTGCTGACATAACTAATGTAAACATGAAAAAGTCTAATAAATCAGATGATCCGTTAGCCTCAAGAATTGCAAAAGAAAATATGAAAAACAAAGAAAAACAAAAAGAACACTCTAGCATTTTGAACAATAACGGTTCTGTTACAGGTGAAGATTCTGGACATGATAAAAATGTGCGCAATTTTAATTTTGAAATGCAAATCAGTGAAAATACGTTGAAGCAAAAAGAAGATTGTGAACAAGAGATTACTACACAGAATGAAACTAGGGTAAAAAATATCTTTAAAGAAGAATCACAGACTTCGCTTCCTGATATTGTCAGTTCTTCCAATAAACCAGCAAACGAAAAACTACAAGATCGGTATAATTACTCTGGAATCCATTTGCGTGATAATGTAGATCTCGACAAAGAAAAAAATTTTCAACAAAAGTCTTCTACACCTCACGTGAGTCATATACAAAATTTAACCTGTTCTGAAGCTTTGCATAATGAACTGGAAATGGAACTTAAAGAATTACAAAGCCTCAAAGCAGGCCAAGTAAATCAATCTATTTATAAACTAGCATACGATGAAAATATCACAGATCAGTCATCAAATTCCCGGTCACCAAGTCCATTACTAAGTCCAGAAAATAATATTCCCAGTAGCTTCATTCGTCACGATGAAATCATTGTTCATGAAGCCGATAGCGATGACGATGCAGGATCAGAAGATGTAGAAATGATACCTCATCGATACGAGAGCGAATCTTATCTAAACCAACTCCAAAATAAAAATCTTTATGTGAACAAATTATCATTAGCTGTTGAATTACTCCGAACCCAGGAAAGCCTTCCGTACGATGATGACTTTAAAAGAATTGTAGGAGAAAATAATGTTGAGCCTAGTGTGCATAGCAGCGGAAACGTGAACTTAGGCTTTAGAAAAAATTCGTGTTCTCCAGAGAAAGATATCATAACAGGAAATATAAAAAGCAAAAGTGATTATGACACAAAAAAAAGGAGCGACATTACTTCACAACATCAAATAAATCCTTCTCCAGATCGCAGTAGTGACAGTGCAATATTTAGTGACACAGATATTAATAATTTGGATAATGAATCATCTGAATCTCTAGCTGTAGACAATGAGGTAAATAACTTTTCTATGTCTATGTACTTTACGCAAGATATTATTATTATTTATTTAATTGTGTTTATTAAATTATTTTACTTATTTATTTTATTTGCATATTTTATGCATGTTCTTTTCAATTTAGTTAAGCTATTTTTAAACCTGCATAAATCCTAACAAACAAATTACATTTAAATAATTTTTTTTTTATACATTTTCAATAAAACCTAATGTTAGAATGTGATATTATGCATTCTTAATATACTAAATGATGTGATATCTGTCGGCTTTCAAACATTCGTGTGAAATCTGTCCGTTTGAAAAAGTTAAAAACTGCAAAAAAGATATTAACTGCCACACAAATGGCAATAAAGAATACTAATGAAGTTATACACACACTTACCAATGAATTAGAAACCTGTAAGAATTTCTACAAATGCTGGCTGGCGGCGAAGGTATGAAAATGAGGAATTGTTGAGGAATGTTTTGCTTGTATGGAAGTGGTCCCCTGGTGTTACTTGAGGATAATCAAAAAGCCATGCAGCACCTTAACATATCGATAGATTAAGTGCATCCCTCAATGTTACATTTTTACTCCGAAGTTAATAGATACTTTATGCTCCACAATGCAATCATACATCGCGGCAGAATCGTTCGAGATTAGTTCAGTTAATACCAATCTGACTTCTAACAGTTTCCCTAGATGCTACAAAGCCCGGATATTAATCCAATATAAAATGTTTGGGACATGTTGGAAAGGTGTATCCGTCTGCAATCTCCTCTTCCATCTAATTTACAGGATCTTAAAGTCTGTGTAGCCAATGTATGGTAAACTCTGGACATAAATGCACCCAGAAATTTGTAGAATCGCTGCCTACACGAATACTGGCTGTTATTCATGCAAAAGGAGGTCCAACGTGCGAAAGAAGGTCCAGTAAAATGTTAATTTAAAGGTTTCTAATTCAATGGCCAGTGTGTGTATCTTCTTATGATTTGCTCGGTTCCATAAAATTCATGCTTATTAAATGGTCTAAAAAATGTAATTATTATTAGCATATCACAAAGTAATGAATGCATATAATTTTTGTGAAATGATTGCGTTCTGCGTCCAAGAGGACAGTTAAAACTTTAGCTCACCAGATGGCCTATTGAGGTTTTAGAATCTAAAGTATATAGAAGAAAGACATATATAATTACATCTTTCGAAATATTTTTATGGATCTTCTAGAACTTTTTTCTGTTTTACATCAGAAGATGAGCATAAGTTCAGAAGATAGATAAAAGTCTATTCGTACCTTTTTACCTATCTCAATTAATCTTTGTTAAGGCTATAAACAAAGCAAAATTTTCGTTGAGGCAATACCAACAAAAAAAATTTGTTCATTTAATAAATTATTTTGTTCTTACAATAAAATATTTTGTTAAAACAACCATTTTGTTGTTGTTGTTGTTATGGATATATCCTCAACAAAACTTTGTTATTTTAACAAAGCGTTTTTTTTTTCTATGTACATTAAAATATACAGGTCAATAATAAGTTAATAACATAAATTTTATCGGTTCAATTGGAACAAGACACATATAAAATATATTAAAATACGAATAGAGGTTTCTAAAGTGTATTACCAAAATATAATCTAGGTTAATACCAACAACTGTTTATCTGAAAGGTCTGCAATCGCAACAAGAGCTGCTCTACTCTGTGATATAAGATTTTGTGCCTTTTTTGTATTTACATGATTTTTTTTTTTTTTTTTTTCTATTGCAATGAGTACCTAAAATTTACGTAATATGTTTATGAACGTATGTTTTACTAGCTGAGTCTGTGTTTGAGTTGAGAATTCTTATATAATTTTAAATACAATATAAAATATCCTTTGGACTTCTCTCATATATATAAGTCTTTTAAGATTATAAATCGATTTAGTATGGTTCTTATTCATTCTTATTCAATTTAATGCAGAAATACTTTGTTTATACGAATATGTCGTACTCCACCTTTCTGAAATTCACAAATTTTCCACCTCAGGTTTTTTTTTTTTCCCTATTCTTCCGTTATTACTTTTTAAAAATTTTCTTAAAAACTTCATTTTTTATGGCACATTAAAGAAAAAAAAAACATCCAATTACTTACTTTATTCTACACATAATGCTTTGCAGACCTGTATTAACATCAATCATTTAATAATTAGTAATTAATACATGAAATGTATATTATTTCATTACTCAAGATTATATCGGATTTATATTCAAGCTAAGCAATCATAATAAGTACTTTAAATACGCAATCAAGATGGGATTTTTCTCACTTTTCTGATGAATGTTTAACCATTTATTTATTATTTACAATATATATACACAAACATTTTTGTAACAAACATTAAAACTATTATGTAAAATAGTATTCGTATAAAATTAAATTTGTAAGAATCGAAGTTACCTTATTAAAAATTTGATTAAAGGTCTTTTCCTTTTTACGCCACATTATGTCAGTCCCTTGAAAGACGTGTAAATGGGGCTTTGCTGTATTCTTCTTCTATAAATAAAACATTTATACGTTTTCTTACATACACAAAATATTAGATAAAACGCAATGCTAAAAGAATCTGCAAAGAACTAAATACGGTGAGGCTAATTTCACTTTCAAAATATGAGTTCATTTTGAACCACAATTATAAAAATTTTATCAATGTTAAAACTATATTTTTCAACAATTGTGTTTAAGTTTCAAAAGAATAATTCAAAGTTCATTATTTTCTTAGAAAAGTTGCATGTGAATTGTAATTATTACACACTATACAATCATTATACACTAGTTCTTTAATTTTACTAATTGTTAGCGAATTTGATATCAATTAAAAACTTTTATTAGAATTGACTCGAAATTTTATTTGAATGTTTTCAGTTCATTTAGATAAAAATTATTAAGTAAAATTCTTTAATATTTATTTAGCACAGAATTACATCATGACCAAAAATATTGGAGCAAAGAAATATTTCTTGCCCTGCCCAAGCAGCAGTGTTAAACGAGTATGTTTCAAAACCCTTAGTCTTGGCTTTAATTACCTAGATATTGGTGACATAAAAGAAGCAGGGGACACCTGTAATTCACACTTTGATCAATGCCTTATAGTTTCGATAGTGGAACTCAAAGTAAATTTTAGATAGACATCGCAGAACCTTCATAAATTTGGTATTTGTAATTTTGGAAAATCCAGTTAACTGGGATATAATTTTAATGTACACACATTAGTTTTAAATGTTAACGATTATCCCCAGTACTGGTTCATCTGTAGTTTCATGAGGCACTGTACCCAGAGGCTCATGCGACAAATGTGGTCGAAGCGAGTGGCAGGATGTCGGGGATGAGTGTCAACACCCGGCACAAGGAAAACATTGTTAAATAATTTTAGGCTATTCTAAGTTAAAGATACACGCTAAATTATCACCTTGCATCTGTAATAAATTTCTCTCGTACTAGCTCTGACTATAGCCACTTTTCATTTCGTTTACTGTTTTGAATATTATCCGTCTACACAATATAAAAATATTCTTCATCTTAAAAATAATTGCTGCCAGGATACACTAGTTTAATTTTTCCACGTGTTTTAGGTTTATTTTCATTCTTCTGTATAGCACCGTTTCTCTTCTTACAAATCTTTATCTAGTCCTTTCTTATATGTAGTGCTTTTGAGGATAACACTCTTCCTCTTCTTCCTTTTACCCTGGTTCTTTGAAATTGTTTTAGATGTTGCTTACAAATATGTTTGAACCACTTCTGAAAAAATGTTACAGGAAACTATATTCCCTATATCAGTGCTAGTACTAGGTTGTGGAGATTCCGATGCTTGAATAAATTCATATTTATTTATCTAGTTGAGAAAACATAAAAAGATTTTTCGTAAAATAAAACCCAAAAGGGTTTTAATTTAGAATTTAGACTCTGAATAAATCCCCACGTGAGCATAAATTATTTAGAGCGGAGCACCAGGATTTAAAAATAAATAAATAAATAAAAGAGAATAAATAAAACTCCTTGAAAAAAACCTGAGTGCAACAGGGAAACTGTTGAGTGCGTTGATAAAACAGTCTGGATGGCGAAAAGGAATTGAGAGTTGAGCAGGGCTTCCCAAAAGACACAGGAAACAGCTCAGAGTCCCGCAATTAATTTAAAAAAAAAAGCGAGGGGGGGGGCATATATTTTTAAATAAATTAAAATTTCAAAGAAAATCCTAACATAAATAATGCACTGTACTTCAGAGAGAATCCCGGAGTCTAGCCAGAATCTAGATCTGAGAAGGACCCGTGGACCAATCAGAAGTCAGTATAGAATTCACAATCCTCACTGAAAATGCTCGATCTAAAATCGGCAGGATTGTGTCTCAGTCCTAGAAGCCCAATCAGAGGCCAGGAAAAAGACCAGTCCGGAGCAAGCCTAGACTTTCTAAGACCAAGTCACAGAAAGGGAAGAAAAATGATTAAAAAAAATTGAAAAATATGCCAAATAATAAGAAATACACGCGGCAGTTGCGAAATTAAAAAAAAAAAAAAATTAGTTAAATAAAAATTAAGATTTCATAAGTAAGAAAGTTGAACATTCGCAACTGACACTAAAGTTCGGTAGATAAGCCTAGTACTATGCTTAACCAAACCAATTCTTGATGAACTTTGTGTTCGATCTAGGGGAAAATATAATTTTGGATGGAAGTACAATATTATGTAATTCCAGAAGTAATACTTCTATGTTTCTTAGAGACGAGTAGAAAATCGTCTCCTCTAGTTAAAATAGCCAGAGGCCGTTTCTTTCCAAGACCGACGATGAATTGAGTCTAATAGATGATTTACAACATGGGAAAGAGATCAATGAAATTTCAACGCAAGTTTCTGAATTTCAGGGTAAATTGGCTTAATTTAGAGATCCTCGTGAATAATATCATTGCGGACGTAGCGATTGATATTATTCACAAATACAGGGTGGTCCGAAAAACATGATAGAAAGTAAGCGATTGTTGTGGAAAAAATAAAATATGCAAGAACATGAAACCTATGTTATTGAATAAAGATATGAATGACATTTAATAAACAAGGTGCTCGAAATGTCTACCGTCCCCGACTATAGTGTTATAAAGCCAGTTCCGAAACTCTGTCATAAAGCGCTGGAGTGTGTCGGAATCAAGTGCATCAATATCGATTCTGGTGGTCGATTTCAGGTCCTCAAGTGAATCAGGGGGATTTCTATAGATTCTATCCTTGGTGTAAACTCATAAAAAGAAGTCGCAGGGATTTAGGTCCGGAATGTATGGGGACCCCTCTATCCCATGCCCCGTGAATTTTTCTTCATTCAAAGCAATCAAACGCTCACTAAACGTCGTTTTAAGCCACAGGAAAACATCAGCAGTTCTATGGGGACGAGCCCCATCTTGCATGAACCAGTACTGGCGTATCATGTTGAGACAGCCCGCTTTAGGGCCAAATAGACGCCCTAGAAACTCTCGATAATTCACTTTCGTGACCATACCGTCAATGAATATCGGACCACTCCTCCACTTCGACGATATGGCACACCACACCGTGACCCTTTGTAGATACAGTCGTGAGACGACACTGAGATGAGGATTTTCCGTACCTCAATGGCGCCTCAAAACATATTCTTACAATAAATAATCGTTTTTCCAAGGTCAGTGATTCCATATTGGTTATTCAATATTTCCGGTAATCAAGCATTCACCTTAAATGTCAATATGTGCGATATTACAATATGGAAGAATTATACTTATATCAATAAATTTGAAATCAGGAACTTAAAATACTTTCTATCATGTTTTTCGGACCACCCTGTAGCTTTCACAAATCTACACAATAGCTTGTTTTGAAATAATCGAATTTGCCATCACCACAATTTCTGATATATTATAAATTGTGATCTAAATGCCTACTTATAGGAACAAACTATTAAACTTTTAAATACAAACTTTTACTATACAAACATTTAAAAACTATTTAAATTTAAAAAATTAAATTAAAAATTAAAAATTTTTTGAAAACATTGTAAATTTTTTCTGATTAAGTAATATTTAATTTTTTCACTTGATTTTACATTATTATCGCTTAACATTCCTAAATATCCTCCTTTGACACGTGTTAAAGATCACCACCGTCGAAAACACCATAAAGTTCACTCTCTTATCGCAAAACGTGTACTAAAGGTAGATAACGACTGACGACTACAGTAATAAGAGCAATGACCTTTAACACGTATCAAAGCAGGAGATTTTACTGCTCATGTTTTACTGCCCAAAACATACAACGTGAGAGCTATTGAAAGCAAACGTCGTACAGTGAATCAGTCAAACTTTCTTGCGAGGGCTTTGAAACTTACTCCACTCAGCAACATTTTGAAAAAATTTTCACTGTATAATTTTTATTATTTGGGGTGTTTTGGTAAGAAAATGGCAAACTGGAAGCTGGAATATGTAAAAAATAAGAGAAATATTGCGGAAAGAAAAAGAAAAAAGAAAAGAAGGAAAGAAAAAAGAAACAGAAATTGATTGTTTTTATTGATTTTCTTTTGTTTTCTGGGCACAAATCCACACAAATTTCCTCCTTACTACAAATGTTCGTGTTTTAGAACTTTTTACCCCTGTAGCTCCTCAGGTCAGAAGGCATTTAACGGTTAGAATAATCATCGTTCCTTTCCAAATCAAACTGATGGGTATAAAATTACCAAACAATGATAAAAATGAGGGAGGGTGTGTGTCTAGAAAATGGTGGGTGATTGGGCAAAATGGTAGTCATATTCGGATTCAGGAGGTCATTTTACATAAGAATATGCTGAAATGGTGTCAGAGGCAATTTTCATGCCGAGCAGTGTTATTATATGATCCCCATTTAAAATTTAGAAAAAATAAAATTTTATGTTTTAATTATTAAAAATGTCATTATGTTTTAATTACACAAGTTTTTAAGAAAAGAAATTTTGTGTTACACTACTATTTAGCTAAATAATTTAAATTCAGTGGCTTCTAAATGTATAATGTTGTCTTTAAATTGCAAAATACAAATATTAAACTTAACTAAGATTAAAAATTATAAGTTAAAATTTGCATTTCATTTCAGAAACTTAAATGGTGGTAATGTATAAGTTATTAGAAATGTCTTTTCACTCAGAAATGATGCTAAGCTGAAAAAAAAATTTCCGTATGTAAATTAAAATTGGGGAAAACAAAATCAAAATTTAAAATTAATATTAATGATTATACAAAAGCTATATAGATAAATCACGAATATTTGAACAATTAAAACCATTTAGTTTATAGAATTTATTACCTAAATTAGTATTTTCTCAGTAACTTCATTTAAAAAAGGCCATCTTTCTGAAAGGCCAATTTTCTATGGGATGATGGATGGCCCTCTTAGGGAAGGTTCATTGTTTATATATACGTGGTCAACAGATACGAAGATAAATATTTCTTAAGAACTTTACTACATACACCCTGTACATATTTAATTTTGAAGGAAGAGAATAGTATCGTTTACTGTGAGAATGGCACGGTGATTTCCAAACGCATAAGGAGTACTAACAAATGAAATGGCGCAAATGTTAATACTACTACAATTAATAACAATATTGCAGTGTATATTTACCATGGCGGATACAGAAATTGCTAAATAGTCCTATAATCAACTCTCTCTATGTAGTGCCCCCCTGTTGGAAAGGTGGTGTCCCTCCGTAGGGAAATTTCTAGTTCCACTACTGATTAAGAGCCGGTTTTATATGCATGTGACATGCGGGTTATAATTTTATCTGAAAATTTCACTTTGGTTATTTATTCAATGTCTATATTTGTTTCACTTTTAAAAATTCTGTCGCAAAATCGGACGTGTACTATAGTTTTGTCGTAAAAGCTACTATAGCTGTTGAAATTTTGCGATAATTTTGCTCAATGAACGGTACACGGTCGCCTTTCATTGGAATGTTATCATGTTTTGAGCATTTTTTTTTTTCTCAAAATTATATAAAATTTATCACAGATTATCATTATTATTTATTTATTTATTTATTTATTTTTTATAATGTTTTCAGTATTGATAGACAGTTTTCTTTTCTTTCTTTCTTTCTTTCTTTCTTTTTTTTTTTTTTTTTGTAAATTTGGTATTTATTCATTTCTTTATTGGCGAATATGGCTATTTCTTGTTCATTATGGAGTGAGCATTATGGATGTTTTAATATTTCCTCTTAATATTCCTGGATATATATTTTTTGATTTTGATAACTTTGGCATTTGATTTTAAGTTCCTCTTGCAGTCCACAATCTTGTAATATGATGTATATATATATATATATATATATATATATATATATAGAGAGAGAGAGAGAGAGAGAGAGAGAGAGAGAAAAGAGATAGGTAGATAGATAGATGAAGATATATCGGGAGAACTAAACAGCATTGATTTTAGTTTAATGCCCTTCCCCCTTGCGAACTACAGTATGATAATATTTATTTTTATTAACATTTATTTAATACTAAATAGCAGTGTTTAATAGTTTTTTATGTGTGTTACATCTTTTGTTACTCAGATATCCAAAATATTAAATGCAAAACTATCTAAAGTCATAGTGTAAATATTCTATATTATCAAAAATTATATGCATTGGTAGTTAACACTAATAAAATGTAGTTTAAATCTTGCTATTTTATATTTCAGAATAAAATGCTCTGAAGTTTGTTCTGCATTGAATATATATATATATATATATATATATATAGTAATATAAAAATATCAGTGCATAAAATTTAAAGACGATTCCCTTCAGCATTAAACCAATTATTTGGATCATAAGCGAAGACCACCCAAATCAAACCACAAAAGAATTAAATAAAAATTGAAATGAATATTGGAAATTGGAAGAAGAATAAAGCATAATTTGCATTCTAACGTTTTCAAGGGCCTGGTAGAATGCAAATATGCTAAAAAATGGATGTTTTTCTGTAACAAAGAAAGCAAAAGCCAAGAATTTCTTTGTTCACAGGCCCGAAACACCCATAGAAAAAACAAAAAAAACGAAGATCGAAATAAAACGATTACCTAAGAATGATGATCCAAAACCATTTAAAATAAAAATATAAATTTTTTTAAAAAAATGGAGATTAAAATGAAAATACAAATTACTTTATAAAATATAAAAGAAACTGACACTTGAATAACCTATACATGTAGAAACACCCATAGAAAAAACATAAAAAGTGAAAATCAAAATAAAACGATTACCTGAGGATGAAGTTCCAAAACCATTTAAAATAAAAATATCAATATAAATTTTTTATAAAATGGAGATAAAAATACAAAATTACTTTATATATATATATAACTTTAAAACTGTATTTTACAGAAATGTGCAAAATATTGAAACACAATACAGACTTTGGGAAGCAGAATAAGATATTTTAATAGGTATTTTAATAATGTTACAAACTAAGCTCCATTTCACTAAAATTGTGAGCTTATTCTTTATATATATAATATATATATATATATAAAATAAAATAAAATAAAATAAGATAAATACATGAATGTCTGCTTGCTGCATCGTTCCATAATATTGATCAAGATACAACAAATTAAAATATATTTTGAAAAAGAAAACAGTCTGTTTATTCTTAGTTAAAATAATTAACTATTTTTACAGTTTAAGTATGCCATGACACATTTAAATAGAATTAAAGTCATTGATTATATAATCAATCAAATTATGAATACACTAACTGTTAATTAACTCAAGAAATAAAAATATAATTCATAATTAACATAAATCTTTTGTAACTAATATGAATCATATTTCACATAAAAACTAATGATTTTTAAATGCCCTATTATCTATATTACATTAATTTTCTATTCCACATTATTGTAAGAAAATTGTTCCATATTTAATTTAAGGAAAAAATAATCTTTGACACTCAAATTACTCTGTTAAAAGTAAAATTCTACGTTTAACCAGCAAAATGGTATCAATTAGTTGCAACAAATATTTTGTTGCAAAATTTCACCATTTTAGTGGTGCCATTTCAGTAGTACGCACCACTGAAATGGTAAAACTTAGCATCAAAATATTGGTTGCAGCTAAAAATGCCTATTTAGCACCATTCTTTTGGGGAAACCTTAAACTATTATTTTTAACAGTGTAAGATAAAGTTTGGTTTGTAAGTTTACTTTTGTAATAATATGGCTGTTTTTTTTTTTTGTTTTTTTTTTTTTTTTTTTTTTTTTTAAGCTAAAATATCTGAAAAAGATACCAAAGTTATATAATATCAAGTAAATTTTGTGAAATTATGCTCAATTTGTAATGTGTTTCATTAGTTGTGAGTTTAATGTAATCTACACTCTTAAAAATAAAATGGTACGTATAACCAGGAAAATGGTTCCAATTTAACTACAATCAATAATTTGATCTAATTTTCATTATTTTAGTAGTAAGCACTATTTAAATGGTGAAACTCAGCAGCGAAATATTGATTGCTGCTAAAAATGCCTATTTAGCATCATTCTTTTGTTGAAACGTTGAACGATTATTTTTAATAGTGTAAAATTAAGTTTAGTTTGTAGGTTTATTTTCATAATAGTATGTCTGTTTTTCAGTTGGCTAAAATATCTGAAAAACATACCAAAGTTGTATAGTAACAAATAAATTTTGCGAAATTATGCTTAAATTATATGTTCTACATTTCTGCTCAAAAGTTTAGCAAGATTTGCGAACGGTCAATATTTCTCATTTTAAATCTTTATCTCTCAATGAAATGTTTTCAAACATTAGGTATTTAAAGCACTGAGTCTTCCTCATGTTTTTCAGTGAAGACTGGCTTAAGACAACCGGTATAGTGGTTGGTAGGTGGTGGGCCGGTAACAAACTGAACAAGAACAATAATGTTTGTGATCACCCTGTATCGTTAAGTGAACGAAATGATCTGTAGCTTTAGGATGTGTTAATATAGACCTAGTACGATGTTTGGATGAATTTGTGTGACGATAGCATGTTAAATAACGGAGATACAGGCATTTAATTTAAAACACCAGAAAAAAATCAGCATGTTTTTTATTTATAATATACAGTTTTAAACGAAAAATATTCCCACATTCAGATAAATTGTAATAACACTTTGAAACAATACACTGCAATCGGAATACAAATATCTTAAATATCTCATAAAATATGAATGTTTTTACGAAAAACATTTTCACTACACATGCGCGAGAGATAAAAAAATTGTTATTACATAGGTTGAAAGCTAGATATATTGGGCAACTTATCAGAAATTCATTTGAATAGATTAAAAATTAAGCAAATTGCCGGCAAAAGAGCGAGCTAGCTTTTAGGCATTTTCTAAGAGTTGAAATTTCATAAGAGATTTTTCACATGCCGTGCAATTAATTTGAAGATCCAATTATTTCAACCACTTTGCAAAGGTACCTTTTTGTGAAAAACCCCTTATAATCTCACAAATCTTAGTAAAAAAATAAAAATATATTAGAGTTACAAGCTTATAAGGGGTTTTTCTCAAAAAAAAGTGCTTTTGGAGGGTGGTTGAAATAATTAGATCTTCAAATTAATTACGCGGCCTGTAAAAAACCACTTATGAAATTTCAACTCTTGGAAAATACCTAAAATCTAGTTCATTCTTTTGCCTACAACTTGCTTAATTTTTACTCTATTCAAACGAACTTTTGATAAAAGTTGCCCAGTGTATCTAGCTTTCAACCTATGTAATAAATTTTTTTCTATCTTTCGCGCATGCGCAGTGAAAACGTTTTCATAAAAATGTTCAGATTTCATGAGATATTTTATTCCAATTGCAGTATATTGTTTTAAAAGTTTTTTTTTTTTTTTTTCGATTTATCTGAAAGTGAAAAGAATTTTCGTTTAAAACTCTGTATATTATAAATAAAAAAACATGCTGATTTTTTCTGGAGTTTTAAAACAAATGCCTATATTTCCGTTGTCTAACATGCTATCCTCACACAAATTCATCTAGGTCTATATTAACATATCCTAAAGCTACAGATCTTTTCGTTTACTTAACGATACAAGATTTTTACAAACATTACTGTTCTTGTTCAATTTGTTACCGGTCCCCTAAATGTTGTCTTAAACCAATCTTCACTGAAAAACACGAGGAAGACCTAGTGCTTTAAATACCTAATGTTTGAAAACATTTTAAAGAGAGATAAATTTTTAAAAGGTGAAAAATCGATTGTTTGCAAATCTTGCTAAACTTTTGAACAGGAGTGTATTAGTTGTAAGTTTAATGTATTCTACATTCTTAAAAGTAAAATGGTACGTATAACTTGGAAAATGTTCAAATTTAACTACAATCAATATTCTCGTCTAATTTTCACCATTTTGATAGGACTATTTTTGTAGTAAGCACTATTTAAATGGTGAAACTTAACAGCGAAATATTGGTTGCCGCTAAACTGGAACCATTGTTCTAGTGAATCACGCCATTTTATTTTTTTAACAGTGTAAAAGCATATTATTTTCATTAAAAAGTACAGTAAAATATATAGCTAAGTTTACTCATGTTAAAAAATATCCTATACTCTATGAAAAAATCATGATTTTCTTTTTGTTTTTACTACAGGATAATACAGAGGCAATTCGAGCAGGACATAGAAGATTTGGAGCAGCCCAACGACAATTTACACTACTACCCTTTAATCCTTGTTTTTGTTGCATTATCATGTAAGTGTTATTACATCAAAGTTATGTTCATGCAGCTGGTTGCATATGGTTAGTCCAGTCCCTCTGCCTGATGTTGGTACAATGTTATTGGACTTAAAATTGTGTTACTTCAGACTTATGATGCTGGCACAGTTTTTATTAATGTCGGATATTATATATATTATTCCATCCATATGGTGCTGGTATAGTATTCATATTATGTATTGGTTTCAAAAATAAAATACTTTTAATACATGTTTATATATCAAGTATGTTCATGCAGCTGATTGAATACAGTTAGTCCAGTCCATCTTAGTGATATTTTTACAATGATGTTGGACTTAAAATTGTGTTATTTCAGATATTGCTCCGATACAGTTTTTGTTAATGTCGGATATTGTATTATTCCATCCATATGGTGCTGAAGACATAGTATTTAAATTATGTATTGGTTTCAAAAATAAAATGCTTTTAATATATGTTTATATATCAAGTTGTACATAGAATAAATATGACCCCTGCTAACATTTCAGAGTAATTTTTCAATAATCCTGATTAATGAAAAGTGTTACAAATGTAATCTATATATGTTTAATGCTATTACATTTATAAGTCTTTCAAGAGATACACATAAAACCAAAACTATACAAACAAATATATGTTAAAGAATATGAATGTCATTCATCCAGTTTATTTTGCAGCTGTAAGAATGTTAAATTTAAAATTGATTAATTAATTTTTTATTTAATTCAACTACAAATTTACTTTTGTGAGAACAAAATTTGTAGTTTAATTAATTAAAATATATGGTAAAAGCACCGATAGTGGACACTTTAAGGACATTTTCTGGCTATATCTTGTGTAATTCTCTAAATTTTAGAGACTCAAAAAGTAATTAATGTTTCACACCTTTATTAACTCTTTCTTTATATGACTGTATTACGAAAATTGCTAATTGTAGCATTTATGTTATATATGTAAAAAAAAAAAAAAAAAATCCTGAAAGCTTAAAATGAGCCAGTAGTGGACACACTAAAACCCATTAGTGGACCCTTTTGAATTCTGCTTTAAAATTACGGTGACCAAACGTTCCCATTTCTTGAGGGCAGACCGTTTCAGCAGTTTTTCCCCACATACATGAATCTTCGTTGGGAACCACATTTAGGATTGAAGTTTGAGTGGGTTTTATGCTGCACTAGTGCTACACTATGTGTAGTTTGCGACGGTCTGGGAATTACTAATAAATCAAGTCAGTAGACGTGTCATCACAATTTCCTCCACGAAGGGGATGGTTCCTCTGCTTCTGAGACTTCCAGAGGTATAATTTAGGTGAGAATATGGAGAATATTGGGACTGCGACGTACTTTACATAACACCAACCAGCATTAGTTTAAAGGACGGTCTTCAGCCAACATCTCCTGTAATAATGCCTCAAAGCTGAACTCTACGTCATGGAAGATCGACCGATTTTATCCAATCAACACTTCCTATGATATATGTTGGATCGTGGGGATTGGATGTAATCAGCCGATCTTCCATGACGTAGAGCTCACCTCAGAGGCATTATTATAGGAGATGTTGCTTCAGCCGGCTGGAGTGCAGAACTCGCAATCTTTCAATAAGGAAAGGGCATGTTTACAAACAAACGCTCCGTCAATCAATCTTTGCCACTCACTAAGGGCAAAAGAACAAACCGTAAAGGTGGAAATGCCAATGTTTTGCCCTGAGTAGAATCACAAATAAACAATTTTGACCGTGCGTGACGTCACCTGCGCTTTCCTAATTACGAGCTCGGCGCTCTACTGACTACGAGGTTACCGCAACTCGGACCACATTTAGAAAAATTTGTCTTTAACTGTCTCCATTTTTTCACACTTCTTTAAAACTATAGATTTTAATGACATTTTATAAATTTGTTTAAAATTATTGACGAAATCTATGTGCTTTTCATTTTAAATATCTGTCCTTACTCTGAATTATCTACTTAGTCGTTCTTATGCAAATATTAATTTTGTACAGTCGGCAGCAATATTATTGAAGCTCTAGAAATAATTCGAATTTAAAAGATGTGCACCTAATACTATTTTGTAACGAAATGTTTGTCGAGTCATGATCTTAGTCTGACGTTTATAAAAAAGTAAGTTGATAAAAGTAAGTTCAATAATTTTGCTTCCGATTGTATCTATAACATATTATTATTTTTTTTTTACATATCTATGTTTCAAATCATTCATAATAATTTGTAGTACAAAAACTACAGTCGTGTATTATATTCTTTAAATTTACTACTTGAAAGATTTTTATATAAATTATTTCAGCATTAGTAAAATGAAATGTTTCAAAAACTGTAAAATATTGTATTCTTTTCAATGACAATAATTTTTTTTAATGACAAATTTTGTTCGACTTCTTTTGCTGAAATTAGGGACATCACTCAATTTGTTCCCACTTCTCTTTTCAGAAAATTTAATCGCCTTAGTGTACGCACTTTTAATATTCAAGATCGTGAAGGGATCGTAATTATTGAATTTGCCCCCACTTTTCTCTTTGAAAAATTTGGTCGCCTTAGTATATGTACATTTATTATTCAAAATCGTTAAGGGATCGTAATTGCTGAAACTATTGGTGAAAATATCTTACACTGCCCATATTTCCAATCTCAGCAGTTTAGAGATATTGAGGTTGAATGGGTTTGACGCCGCACTATAGGTACCTAGTTGGCTATTGGCGATGACTTGGGAGACATCCCTAAGTATTCTCCAGAAACAAACCGTCACATTTTGATCTTATACGGAAATATTAGCTCCCCTTTTTGCACCTCGACGTCTTTCACGTGGAATTGATAACTTGATGAAGCATAACACGTCACGCCAATCTCTCGGACCCTATGTAAAACAATCACGAGAAATATCACAATCGCGAATAAAAAACCGAAAATCTCTCGAGATTATTCCATGATTCAAGTGAATTGTCATTTTGTTCCGCCTTCTAATTTTGGGAAATCATGGGAGCCACCCTCTCCGCAAAATATCAAAATTGTTATGGCATTTTTCATTACCACTCCTGAGAGTGAGTCCCATAACGTCGCCAATTGCTCAATGCGTAGATTTAGTGCTACGTTAAAAACACTCAACTCAATTCTAAATTCTGAAGATTATAGAGCTGTGTCCACTACTGGATCTGACCTTAAAAGTCAAATGAGCCAGTAGTGGACAGGGCTGTCCACTACCGGTCATGATGACATTTTTTGGTACCAGTAGTTGACAGTTGACACCCATAAAAATACTTTATATTAATACAAGATTTAAACAACAGTACAATAAAGGAATTCTGCATACTCATTTTAATCATATGTAAGGAAAAGGTAGAAAAAATCAGTTAAAAATAAGCAGAGGCAAAGCGAACAAAATTTTATTTCCTTATTCAAAACGATAATAAAAAACAGCAGAATCGCAAAAAGTGCATATTTTTTTTAGTTAAACTAACGTTATTCTAAAACTGATGGCTGGAATTATTTGTAGTAATAGACATTAATAGTAGAGGATTATAACTTCCTTTCTGAACATTGCCCTAACCTTCAGTAGGATTAGAAAGCTTACATTCCGAGTTTAAATTTAAAAGTGTCCACTACTGGTACAGGGTCCACTACTGGTGCTTTTACCTTATATATATATATATATATATCCTTTTTTTTTTTTTCCGTAAGCTGCAACAATCATACGCAAATGGAACATAATATTATACATAAAATTCTAAAGTTCTTTTAAATGGTTCTAATTTAGATTAAATAATTTGCTTGGGAATATAAGTGACATAAATTCAATAAACATTAAGCATCCACACATGCAGGCTCAAACTAGCCTTCCAGCCGGAAGGTTGATGCACCCTAGCTAAGTTTTATATGTAGATTTCAATTGTAACTTTAATTTTTTTTTCTATTTCTTGAGCTTTTTGACTTGTCATCTGTGGTTACACTTACTTCAGGAATTTTGTATGTCGAGAAAGTGTGTAACTAAGGATTCTTACACTTGTCCAAGCATCTCAACTGCATAATATATATTTTTATTTCGCTTTTTCAATTCTATTTTTTTAATTTTCAATGCAACCTAATATCCTCATTATGTTTTAGGTTTTGTTGGAAAGTTAGAAAGTCTAAGACGTGAAGCAATTCTGTTTGCAATTCTGTAATATGACTTAAGATATTTAAAAAAATTCAAAAAGTCGCAGATTTATAAATGTTTTCATTATCTGGAAACTCGACTTGTATCTCTCTTAATGCACCTAAGTAATATGGATATAAAGTCGGCCGAGATTACACATACCGCTTAAACCATGGAGCAAATAGAACTACAAAACAGAAAAATTTCATCATTTTTCATCCCTTTAAATAGCACATTGTTAAATTATAAAAAAACTCATTTTTTCAATGCCAAATAATTGTAATTTATGCCTAAAATTTTTCAGAAGTGTAAGTGCAATAGCAACAGAGCAAAATGAAGTCAAAATTGAACTATGCTAAAATGCTGTTACATTTACTCTGTATTTTTAGACAATGATGCTTAAGCTCATTGCTTTTAAATTACAATTTTTATAACATAATAGGAAAGTAAATGTGAAGCTATTTGAAATTTTTCCCTTCAAAACAACATTTCTCGAAAGGGATATTTCGCATGTATAAGAGAATAAAAAATATTCGTTTTTTTAGCATTTGGTTGAAGCTACTTGGAAATATTACACTACATAAAGAAAGCTAAACAAGTAAATCACAGTAACATTCCTCTTTTTTATCTTTGAAAATTACTAGCACACAAAGATAAAAGTGTTGGAAAATTTATAAAGAGAAAAGTATTTGGGAAAACAAACTCCAGAAATTAAAAAAAAAAAAATAGAGGTGGTAATCTAGAATTAAAAAATGTTTATTTCCCGAAAAACGCTAAACACAGGGAAAATCTTCAACGTCTTGTAGGCCAAAGGAAATAATGGAATCGCAGACAGATATTTCGGTAGCATTTAGCGTACCGCCATCAGTGCATATCAAATCGACATCAGTTATGCAGTGATGGCGGTACGCTAAATGTTACCGAAACAGCTGTCTGCTGTTCCATAATTCCCTTTCGCGTTTAACCGTTTCAGTGGCGCTGGTTGCATAGTGCAACCACAAATTTTAATTCAAAATTGCAAAAACAGTCCCCAGAAATTTTTTATAATGTTTTTCTTTTATAACTTAGACGAATAACTTCATTTATTTCTTGTCTTTTAATATTGTTGGTGATGTCTGGTAGCTTGTTGATTTTAAATGAAGAAAATTTGCTTGCCCCTGAAAGGGTTAAGACATAGAAGATTTTTCTTGTGTTTAGTTATCTATCCCCAAGTCTCCTTTTAATAATACCTAAAGACCACTTTTACAATTTTTGTGTTTATATTTCTAAATGAAAAGAATAAAATTTAATTTCTTCAAAAAAATATTGAGTATTGAACTAAATATCTTTAAAGCCTCCAAAAAATTGAATATTATAGAAAAGTTATTAAACATGAGAAAAAAATATATTTATTCTTTTAAATATCATGTTTTTTATTTGAAATAAAAAAGTCATTTAATTTCAGAAATACTCTTACCACATTTTTTACCACTACAAATATTAAATTTTAACTTATAATTGTACTTTTTTACACATAAAGCATGTATGAAATAGTCAAGTAGAATATTAAAGGTATTTGTCAATAGTTTTTTTTTTTTTTTTTTTAAATATCTGTAATTTTAAATAAAGTATAGGTTTTCTAAGAGTCCAGTAATTTTTTTTTTATTTATGGGATAGTTTAACTAATATTGAAAGTGCAACTAGAATTTTGTTTTTTTTCTCTTTTATAACTTTTAAATTCATACTTTTATTTTACATGAAAATTGTCAAACTATACAATCAAATCAGTGAATAAACTTAAAAGGAAACAAAAGTGCAGATACCTGAGAAAACAACTGAAGAAAAAAGGAGGAGAAAAAGAGAGGTATAGAGCAGGGGAAATTGTGGTGTCACTCTACACATAGTTGCCAACTTAAACGCTTTTTGGCCACAAAAAAGCTTTATAGAAATTTTTATTTTATTAATTTAAAGGAAACTGTTGTATAAATAAAAAAATTCAATAAAAATATTCCAGTAGCCAAAAGCGTAAAATCTGGCAACTATAATCTACAATCATTTTTTCCTGATTAAGGATCGTTAGACCGAAACCTACTGATGATGAAGTGGATTTTGAACTAATACAAACATCTATGCCTAAACCGGGATTTGAACCCTGCATCTGCTTACTGAAACTGAAAGCCAAGGAAGTATAAAGAGAGACAGACAGAAACAAACAAGTATCAAAGACAATACTCAGAGAAACACGTTAAAAGAATACAATTCCAATGAATGAATCGAAAATGCCCCTTTTTACACAAAATATAATTAAAATCAATCATTTTTCTTTCTTATAGAAATTTAACAATTGTGAATGCAATACAAAAATTATCAGATCTTTGAAACTATTCATTGCATTCATGGGATTGGTGAAGCAAACAGCACATATGTATCCAATTTCGTAGAACAGTCTGCATTACTATACAATGAAAGAGATTCTATAATTTAATAATATGAAATAAAAACGTTACTACAGCTTAAAATTAATTTAGAGATAGCATAAGAAATGAAAAACAAGTAATCGCAAATAGAAAAACAAAAATATAGTACATACCAATAAAATTACAAAGCAAATTAGAGTAAGTCAATTGTATTCAAAGAGATAGTCATGAGCAAAGCACTTTTAAAATAAGCATTGACACTTCTGGGAATTGCTGGTAGTATGTTTCTAAAACATCCCTCTAGCAGTTGCAAAGCAAAACCTTCACAATTTATACCGGAACGTCTCAGAATTTTTTTAATATCTAAAAGTATTGTCAATGATGAAACCAATATCCTATAATTCCTTGTTTTAGACCCCTTCACGGTATCATTTTCTAGCGTCGTTGTTGATTTTGAATAGTAATTAGGTTTCTGATTTTATATTTCCTAATTTATGCTAATTTATTAGTTTTCCTTGAAACCGCTACAAGTATTGGCACATTCATTTTGCGGCCATTTTTTATGTTGAGTTATGACGCTTTCTCATACACGCTTTGGTCAATTGTGGGTCATATTAATTGCTATTTGAACAGACGAATAGTCATTTTCTAGCATTTTTAAAACATACACATTTTATGAAATTTAAAAGGTAAAATTGTCCTATAGTTTTATTATATATATACTCAATAACAAAAAAATCGACGCACCAAGAAGGAGTTATCCGAATGAGACGAAAATTGATAAATGTGATGTACACGTGAAGAAAAACAAATGATTACAGTTTCAGAAAATTTGGATGGTTCAATCAAGAGAAACGGCCTCCCAAAAGTCAACAAGTCAATAACGCATTGGTCCACTTCTGACCCTTATGTAAGCAATTATTCGGCTTGGCATTAATTGGTAGAGTTGGCAGATATGCTCCTGTGAGATATCATGCGAAATTCTGTCCAATTGGTGCGTTAGATTGGCAAATTCCCGAACTAGTTGTAGGACCCTTTTCATGATGCTCCAAACGACCTCAGTAGGAGAGAGAACCGGCAACTTTACTGGCCAAAATAATGTTAGTCAAGCAGGAAAACAAGCAGTAGAAACTATCTCTATGCACGGGCGAGCATTATCATGCTGAAATATACGGCCAGGATTGCGTGATATGAAGGGAAACATAACGGGACGTAGAATGACGTCGACATACCGATGTCCTGTAAAGGTACCACGGATGAAGACCAAAGGGGTCCTGCTATGAAATAAAATGACATTCCAGACAATCACTCCTGGTTGTCGGGCTGTATAACTGGCGACAGTCGGGTTGGAATCCCCCCTTTTTTCAGGGTGTCCCCAGACGCGTCTTCCCTGGTCATCGGGGCTCAAATGGGAGTGGGACACATCACTGAAGACAATTCTACTCCATTCAGTGACATTCCAGTTCGAATGATCCTGATATCACTTCAAATGTACTTGTCGATATGCAAAGTTTGATAGTAGTCCGCACAAGGGGCTACGTCAGCCCAACTCCATTTCTCTGAACCGCCTATTAATGGTCTTTGAAGCCACTGAAGTACCAGTTGCACGTAGGATCGATGATAATGATGAATTGGGGCTTTGTGTACCGCTCTGACAATTCATCGGTTCTCACGTTCTGTCCTCTCTCTAAGCCGACCGCTTCCTCCCTGACACTTTTTTCGGCATGTTTCACCCATTCCTGTCAATATCATCTAATAGTGGCATCTCTCCTATCCAGTTGTCAAACAATTCGCAGATTAAACCAACTGGTTTCTTTAAGCCCAACTACACTCCTCTCTCAAATGCTGTCATCTGCGCATATTGTTTGCGCAGCTGTATGCGAGGCATAATTACTGTCTATCTGAGTAGATGGAATGAAATTCTCGAAGAATTTATGATCTGGAATAAAAATTTCTCATTTTTAATATTCTGCCAATTGCGCAGTTTAGATGCGCTGCAGCGTCACATGCTCATTCGATGGCAGCCAAACTTTAAAATTTTGCATTTCCCATCGAAACCTGTATACATGTCAATTTGTGTCCAGTTTGCATTACTCCTTCTTGATGCGTCTTTTTTTTTTTTTTTTTTTTTTGGTTATAAAATGTATATATATTGTGAATACTTTTTCAGACATTGCATAAAAAGAAATGATATCACATGGCGAACAGGAACAATTTGAAAAAGAAGAAAAATTATTGAAAAACCTATAAATGTAGGCTTTCAACATTACAATACATCATCAGGGGCCCTGGTTGTATGTTGTATGCAAAAGATGTAAATTTCTGTAGTACTGTATTCATTCGCCAAGAATTTACAGTACACAAAGCCAAATTTACACCAAATAAGACATAACAAATATATATATGTATGTGTGTATACTAAGGGACAAAAAAAAAAAAGCCGCACTTGGATATTTTCCATTTCTCTTTCTGCAGTTGCAAATTTTACTGTTTTAAAAGTAAATTTTCCAATATATTTTATTACGTTGTGTTCCACCAAGGAAGAAGATTGTATAGGAATTAAAACGAGATAGGGCAGCGAGCGCAGGAACCGGAGCTCTTTTTTCCGCATTAATTCAGCCGAGTGTAGGAAAGCGATTCGATCGCCTGGTGGTGTAGTATCTTTGAAACTTATCGGAAGAAAGTAAAAGCCCGCCTTCGGCTTCAGTCATCATCCGATTTCCGCGAATGAACAGCCAGAAATGTAAACAAACGCGCTGATTGGGGAATTTTTGAGATCTGATCGCCCTCTATCTGTAAGATGAAAATTACTACTTTCCCGTAACATTCGTAATACATCCTATACTCTTTTAATCCGTGTGTTCCACGTACAATTTAGAATTGAGACAAGTATTAAAAACAAGATGCAATTGTTCGAAAAATTCTAATTTTAGAAAGTATTTCAAAAATGGCAAAAATAAGGCCGTTAAAGATACCACAAAAAATATTAATTTTAAAGTGAAAATCAAAAAATATTTTAATACGCGGGATGTCAAAACAATTAAATATTAACGAAATATTGGTGAGTTGATATTTAGCAAGATATAAAAATTTTTGGCTGTTTAAAATGGAAATTTGTTTCTCGGCGGCCACGTTGCTCATCCAATCCAAATGACCGCAAGTTAAAAGCAAGTACTTAAATAATCAGTTTTTATTACTAGGCGTTAGTACAGTATGACGCTGGATAACACACTGTGGGAGCAGACATTCCCCCCTGTGACGTCTGACACATACTCTTCCATCGCTGAACTCCAGATTGTAGCGAGATTCATCGGAGAAAACAATTATATGCCACTGGGCACACCACGTGCTGTGTTGCTGAGTCCATTGAAGTCGGAGGCGTCTGTGCTTCAGCGAGAGGGGAATCCTAGCACGCATTTCATGCTGCAGCAAACGGCGACGAACCGTGGAGCTAGACAACAAAACACCTGTAGTCATGTTCCAACGTTGTGCTAACACACGAGAGGAATCTGTACAGTCCGTCACAGCCATGTGGATGAGGCGTCTGTCACCTCATGCTGTTGTTCTATTGCGTGCCCCACTGCCAGATTTTTGGCTTGTTTGATTCTCCTCTGTCCATTTCTTCCAAACACGCATCGCTGCTGTGGCATTTCACTGCGTGCGGTCTGCGATTTCTCGATACGAAAATCCACCCTCTCGCATACCAACGATGCGGCCTCGTACGAACTCCGTTAGTTGTTGGTACCCAGGTAGCACAAAAATATTGGCCAATATTCTGTTAATATTGGCCAATATTTTGAATACCTGTGAATGTCAAACGTCGAATTTATGATATCTGCTGATATTCCCAGATGTAATTCAAAATTATTATTTAAAAAAAGCGTTTAACAAAGTATTTTATATTTCTTATATATTTTTCATCTAGAAATAAGTATATTAAAGTATTTAATTTTAGAAGTTTGTCCCTTTTTAAGAAATTCAATAATTCACATCTTTTTTTTAAATGTCTGGTTTACATTGGCCAATGTAGCAAAAATGATATCATTTGTACGACATTCAGCAATATTTGTTGACATTCGTTGAAACAATATCACTTTGCTGACATCTAGCGATATCTCTTGATATTCTTGAAAATGATATCATTTTCCGATATCCAGAAATATTTCTTAATATTTGTAAAACAATATTTTTTAATATCTTGAGAATTCTCAGGATATAAAAAAATTATATGTTATTAGTATAGTCTATTAATATACATTATTACTAAGTCATGTCAGTATTATGTCATATGCATGTCATTCATTCTATATCGTTTTATAAAGAGATATATCTCTTTATAAATGGACGCCACCAGTTGTATTTATGAAAACTGTTTATATCCATAAAGATACAGCTATCGAAAATTAACGGTTGAAACCCTGTATCTTGTATTTTAATTATACTTACATTTAACCAATATATATATATATATATAAAGATATGAAATATTATTATTTTTTTTTAAAGTGACAAACTTCTGAAGTACAAATTTTTAGTATGCTTACTTCTGGATAAAATATTATCTATAATGAAAACAACTTTGTTAAATGCTTTATGTTTCTACAATAATTACGAATTACATCTGTGAATATCAAAAGCTAACGTAAATTCGAAGTTTGACATTCAGTGCCATTCAAAATATTGGCCGATGTTCGTAGGATATTGACCAATATTTTTATGTAACACTATTATCAGAAATAAAACACACATTTTTGACGATTCAGCAATCCTCGAGCTCTTTTTCGTTAATTTTGACAATAATTTCGTCAAGCGATCGTATATGGCCTTTGACGAAATGCAGGCGGACAAAAATATTGGCCAATATCCTACTAATATTGGCCAATATTTTGAATACCTCTGAATGTCAAACATCGAATTTATGATATCTGCTGATGTTCAAAAATGTAATTCAAAATTATCATTTAAAGAAATCACTTAAGAAAGTTTTCTATATTACTTATAACTTTTTCTTATAGAAATAAGTATACAAAAGTATTTAATTTTAGAAGTTTGTCCCTTTTTAAGAAATACAATATTTCACATCTTTTTTTTTTTTTTTTTTTTTTATGTCTGATTTATTTTGGCCAATGTGACAAAAATGAGATCATTTGTACGACATTCATAGATATTTGTTGACATTCGTGGAAACAATATCAGTTTGCGGACATCCAGAGATATCTCCTGATATTCTTGAATACGATATCATTTTCAGACATCAAGAAATATTTCTTGATATTCGTAAAACGATATCTGTCTTCAAGATATTCGAGGACGGTTGGTCCCCTTACGTATAATATTATTAAAGCCTAAAAAAATATTCTAAAAATTTAAATTTAATAAATTTTTCACTTTCAAAGAACTTCTGAATTTCATTAACATAACTGCAATAAAAATATTACATTTTAAATATTCAAAGATATCTATCGATATCTTATGAATATGAAATACATGAATTGAAGTGGCAACGTCCAATCAGAATCAGAATCATTTCTTTGCTTTTGCTTGGTCAACCCCGTACGTCCTTGTTGTGCTTTTATTCGTGTGTAGTGATGGGTAAGACACGAAAAAATTTTGTCATGACATTGAGGCACTTCAAAATATTTTGAAGTGGGACAATGTCATGCTTCAAATGACATGAGGTGTTGCAAGAGAGAGAGCAAGGTGAATGAATGAGGTGAAGTATTTTGTCATCTGTTGTAGTAAGTTCTGAGGTGTGAGGTAGGTTGTTTGTCATGTTCCATGTGAATTGAAAGAGTTGTTTTGTCATGAAAATTAATTAGTGTGAAGAGGTGAGAGGTTCAAAAAAGTGAATGAAGATGCATGAATGAAATGAAGTACTATGTCATATGTTGTAGTGAGTTGTGATGTAGGTTGTTTGTCATGTCCCACGTGAATTGAAAGAGAGATTTTGTCATGAAGATTAGTGTTAAAAGTTGAGGTCTACTTTCGGTAACTACAACTACAAAAGTGTGAACGAAGATGCATGAATGAAATGAAGTAGTATTTTGTCATATGTTGTAGTCAGTTGTGAGATAGGTAGTTTTTCATGACACGAGTGATTTGAAGGAATTGTTTTGTCGTGAAGTTTAGTATTAAGAGATGAGGGGCTTACATATGGTACCTACAATTCCAAAAGAGTGAAGGAAGACGTATGTATGAAATAAGTACTGTGTCATCTGTTATGTCTTGTTATCAGTTAGGTAGTTTTTCATGTCACAAGCACAAGTGAATTGAATTGAATGAATTGACTTGTCATGAAGATTACTGTTAAAATAATTGGAAAAAAAGTTAAGGAATCACTGAGAAATTTTATTTTATTTCCTTAAAAGAAGTAATAGTCACAAAAATTTAAAGACTTTTAACAAATAAAGCTGACTTTTCGAAAATATTAAGATTGTTAAAGAAATATTTAGTTTTAACAAGAAGGTGTTAAAATGATTGTTTTAAGTAATTTCTCAGGCACTTCACTCTTCACTTGCTTATAAAAACTCACGAGAAAGTATTGGATTCGTAAAAATTTCCTACTTATGCTTTTTGATGGATTTACATGTTATGAGGGTTCCAGAACAAGATTTGACCCTTTTTATTTTCTTCTTTATTCAATAGAAGAAAATATTGGATTCGTAAAAATTTCCGACTTCTGGTTTTCGACAGATTTTCACGTTTTGAGAAGTCTAGAACACAATTTTACAATTTTTTGCGAATGTCTGTCCGTCTGTCTGTCTGTGTGTGCGTGCGAGAGACAAAAATTTTGTGGCAAATGTATCTCCTGGACTACTGTTCAGAATTGTTTATAAATTTATATGTAGATGCACCTTGGCCTAAATTAGTGCCTATCGACTTTTGGTGCCAAACGCTCAACAGGTGACGCTGTTATACAGCGATTTCCACAATTTAATAGGAGGCTATATTTCAGGTAAAGCAATTCCACCAATTACACTCAATAGAAAATAACGCTTTTGATTAATTATTGGTAGATCTGTATGTCATCTATAAATTATGTACACACCACACTGTGCACGCAAGTATAGTCCTACATTAATCGGATACCGGAAAAAAGGGCACTTTTGCAATTTGCGAATCGTAAGATGCAATAAACACGAAAATCCAAATCGGAGTCTACAGATGACTCTCATATTGAATTAAAAATATTTAGGGATAACTTTTGAGTGAAAATTCAGTAATTGCTTAATATGACTAGGGGTGGGGGGTGGAGCTGGATGGGAAATGAAAAAGAAAATAATGGTTTTTATGTAACCATGTAATTAATATTAATGAAACTGTGATAGAAATATAGATTGATAATTTTTTCAGCGAGGGCTAAGTATAACAGAGTAGTTTTTTTTTTCCCTGAGGGAGGAGGGGGGGCGGATACAAGAAAAATATTTTTTTTTTTTTTTTATTGTTACCTGTTACTGATTGCAATGAAAATTTTTATGAATGTCTTCTCAAGAAAATCTTTACTAAGTGTTATATATATCTAATAAGTAAAAGGGGGGGAGGGGGGGGCTACGTGAGCAGAAAATAATAGTACTTTTTTTCTAAGTCCATGTCTGATTTTAAAGAAAATTTATGTATCACTGATGATTTAAAAGAATGCGTTTTTTTTTTTTGGGGGGGGGGGGGGGGGCAGAGGAAAAGAAATTGACTATATTTAGATCACCCTTTTCCGGATTGTAATGAAAATCTATAATTTTTATTAAGTGTTACTGAATGTTTAAGAAATTTTTCACTGGAGGGGGGGGGGGAGGGAAGGAGATAAGTGAGCAGAAAATAATGTTTTTATGTGAGTCTGTGAACGATTTTCATGAAACTTTGAATAAATACCATTCATTATTTATGAAGCTTTTCAGTGAGTGTTACGTATAAGGGGGAGATATTAGGGGGCAGAGAAAAAGAAAATGAATTTTTTTTAGTACTCAGTTAAAAAAATAAATATATAAATAAATAAAATAAATGGTTCATGTATTGTTTAAGGAAAAAAAAAACGGTTAGTTGCTATTGGGGGGAGAGGGGTGGTTCGTAGGGTAAAGCAAAATAAAACTACTGTTTATATGCAACCAATTTTATTGAACCAATAAATTAATAAAAATAGTTTATAAAGGTTTCCAATGATGGTTGCTTGCAAAAGAATACTGTTGAGGGGAGAAAGGCAGAGGAACAGAAATTCACTATGTTTTAATCACCCTGTTCCGGAATGTAATGAAAATTTATAACTATCTATAGGTGTCATTTAAGTTTAAACATTATTTCACAGGAAGGGGGAAAGGAGCTGTGCGAGCAGAAAATAATATAGATTTTTTTTATGATTCTGTGGTTGATTTTAATGAAAATTTGAATAAATATCATTCATTATTTATCAAGATTTTTCTGTGAGTAATATGTATAAGGACGGGGGGTGAGGGGGAAGTTAGGGGGCAGAGAAAAAGAAAATGAATGTTTTTATATCACCCCGTTCAGGATTGTAGTAAAACTAGTCCCACTGACTCATTAGGAAAAATTTTATTGAGTATTGCATGTAACTGTTAGGGTGTGAGTGTGGGGGGGGGGGGGGGGGGAGTACCAGGTAGGCAAACACAAAAAAGAACATAATGGTTTTTATGGAACCAGTTTTATTGTAACGATAGATTTAACTTATAGTTTATGAAGTTTTTTAGTAAGAGTTAGGTATAACAAAGTAGGCTGGTGGAGGGAGCAGAGTAAAAGAAATTGACTATTTTTTAATCACTCTTTGACGAGCTGTAATGAGAGTTTTTATAAATGTCATCACCGTTTGAGAAATGTTCCCTAAGTGTTATATATATATACCTCGTAAGGATATATATATACCTCGTATTAGATATATATAACACTTAGTAAAAATTTTCTTGAGAAGACATTCATAAAAATTTTCTTTGCAATCAGTAACAGGTAACAATAAAAAAAAAGATAAGATTTTTCTTGTATCCGCCCCCCCCCCCCCTCCAAAAAAAAAAAAAAAAAAAAAAAAAAAAAAAACTACTCTGTTATACTTAGCCTTCGCTGAAAAAATTAATAATCTATATTTCTATCACAGTTTCATTAATATTAATTACATGGTTACATAAAAACCATTATTTTCTTTTTCATTTCCCATCCAGCTCCCCCCCCCACCCCTAGTTATATTAAGCAATTGCTGAATTTTCACTCAAAAGTTATCCCTAAATATTTTTAATTCAATATGAGAGTCATCTGTAGACTCCGATTTGGATTTTCGTGTTTATTGCATC
Source organism: Salticus scenicus (assembly GCA_963930645.1). NCBI lineage: Eukaryota > Metazoa > Arthropoda > Arachnida > Araneae > Salticidae > Salticus > Salticus scenicus. The sequence continues at coordinate 266,823,056 of OZ005651.1, read as the reverse complement.
TTACGATTCGCAAATCGCAAAAGTGCCCTTTTTTCCGGTGCCCTTTTTTCCGGTATCCACATTAACCACACACAGCACAACCTGAAATGCATTTGTAACAATTTCCTAACGTAGTCCCACTATATTCTAAATCTTTTGGGTAGCCCTGTGAACAAATGATGAAAAATTTTATAGCTGATTCCACACAAAACATGCTTTCATGCATATAACAAATGTAAATGCAGAGATGTTAAACTGTATACTCATAAAAAATTTCGTCCATAGTCGTAATGTATTAGAATTTCTTTTGGATGTCTCTGTATATGAACTATTTACTTAATCTCAATGACAAGTTTAATGCCCCTATATGATACAGATTTAAGATAGCGAGTTTCGAATTCCTGCTACTATTTGCTCTTGAGATATGCTGATAACAGACACACACACACTCCAACCGCTTAAAACATGATTTTTGTATTCAGGGGATCTCAAAACATCTAAATATAACAAAACTCACTTCCGAAAATTTTACCTAAAAACAGTACTTTCTTTGTCATATATATGGGTGAGAGAAAGTAAAATTTTGAACTAGAAAATAATTTCTCTATAGTGATATAATTACATTGTATACAAAAGTGGTCTAAAAACTCTAAATTGAAGTGCAGAAGCAATACCTTATGACGACACATTGAAATTTCCAGTTGTCAGCATTATTACTATTTGTTTACTGAATTAACTTAAGAAACGTAATTTTCAGTGCTTCGAATTGGAATCCTTTTAATGTCATAAATATAAAAATAACACATATAGATGAAATTTATGAACAATTTGAAATGATAAAAGCTTTTATAATTTTGAACATAAGCCTTAAAAAAAAAAAAAAAAAAGAAGAAGAAGAAAAGGACATTTAAAGAACATTTAAAAGATAAATACAATTTTAAAATTTTAGACCACTTTTATAAATCACAAATTTGAAGCATTTTATATGGGTCCACAGCAGTGTTGCCAGATTTGGGGACTTTTTTTATTCAACCCCCGCCGCTAAATTTTAATTGTAACGGTTGCCTAAGCACTTCGAAAGATAAACGTCTATTATGTATAGCAAATATCACTTCTCAAAATTATTGGGGAGAGTTGAATTAAAAAGTCCCCAAATCTGGCAACACTGGTCCACAGGAAATTTCACTTGAATAAATAATGTCTGTAAGTTAATTATAAATTATGTATGAATAAAGCAGGAGGTTCAGGTACAACAAAGATTATACATGTCAATTTATTACGGATTATCCATTCTTTATATCATTACTTTTTAGTAGTACTCTTTTGTGATATTTATATGGAATTAAATAAGATGAAGATTATTATTTGTAAATAATGGTATGAAAATTATTTATGTTCTATATTAAATTGGCAGGTATAACTAATATCTATCATCTGAATCGCGTGCACCATGAAAAACTGACAATGAATTTAAAAAATTTAATGATATGTGAACTATTTTTAGTTTAAAAAAAAAAAAAAAACACCGACTTAAATATTTAGAAGATGAAGCTAGGTTTGTGTATTATTTTATCATAACTAAAAATTAAAGACCTTTCAACGTACAAAAATAAATAAATAAATAAAATCTTTTAAGTGTTCTTGTCCAAATTAAGAACACAACCAACTTTTAATTATTTTCATAACTTAATTTTTTTTTTTCACAAGGCACTTGCGTACATGAAAGGATATTTATACATACTTGTAAGCTATATATAAGGGGATATACATTGGCCCATAAGAGTTAAGTTCGTGCAGCAACTCTAGAGCACAGCTCATACATGTTGTACATTTTCTTTTAGCTTTGTTCTTCAAATATGCTTACAGACACTCACACAACAACCCACAAAACAACCATTATAAACCTGACACCCACAAAACAACCATTATAAACCTGATTTTCGAATTTAGAAGACCTCAAAACGTTCAAATATATTAAAAATACCGTTTCAAAAATTCGATCAAAAAACAACACTTTCTCTGCCATACATCGGTAAGAGGAAAAAAAGAAAAAGAAAGAAAAGAAGAAAAAGAAAAAAAAAGTATTACAATATTTTCAAACTTAAAGATATTTTTCCTTAAGTAAAAGGGGCCCACCGGCGGCCGAGCGGTTCTGCGCTCAAAGCTGATAGACGTGAGGTGCTGGGCTCAAAGCCTGGTCGTGCTCTTCGGCCTAGCGTTCGGACTTCTCCGTGGTTTTCTCCGAAACTTGCGTAAATACGGGCTAGGATCCCTTAGAAAAACCCCGAGGGCACTCCCCCTCGGGCCTGGGTCCCTAGTGCGGTCAATTAACCTTTAATCCCCACAACCCAACCCAACCCTACCCATTCGAAAAAGAGGGTGTATTAATAAACATTTCGCTGTTTAAGTCCTGCTGTTAACTAGAATAGGCCTGTCCTTTACACATAGCATTTAGGGTACATGTACCACTGTTGTAATGTAAAGATTATTTTTAATTACTTGAATTTTTTTTTTTTTTTTTTCTTTCGAAGAATTGAGAGAATGAAACGTTCTCATAAAAGTATCTTTAATGCATTCTTCAATGCAGAAATTTTCAGGTATTTATGGCAAATCACTAGTCGGGAAAAATTGAGAGCTCACAGATTTCAAATGCAAAGCAACGGAAATTAAAACTGCTATGTTCAACTAGGTGCAAATTCGTGATCTATGCTTCAGCAATTCGGAAATGCAGCTTCCATTGAAACAAAAAAAATTATGGGCTAAAAGTTAAGCAATATTTTGAGATTTTTATGGGCCATATTGTGTACCGTATAATATTTTGTACTATTCTATCATTTGTTTAGATGAATGTTCATTGTCATCATATGTACCTTGTCACTATTTTTTCCTGAAGAATTAAAATTTAACACCAATAACGCAATTTTTTTCATGTTCATCTGGCCCACAGCCTACATAATTTGGCAGTTGGCCCACCCCGGCAAGTCCGCCCCTGAATATTACAAGTATACAATCATGTTAAAACTAGTGTATGATGAAAATTATATTAAACGTGATTATTGTAAATATAAACAAAATTTCAGTGCGTTATACACGCACACGAAATACAATTTCTTTACGAAATACAATACACACGTTAACGTAATACAATTTCTTTCGTATTACATTTACTGTTAAAAAAATCCACTATTTTAAATATTCACACTGTTAAAAAAAAAAAAAAAAAAAAGTAAAATAAGGAAGCAAATATATATTGAGAGGTAAATAATTTTCGCATATAACGTTTTAAATGTTAAATATTAATTTTTATGCCTTTCTTCTTCACAAATTAAACTTATGGCTAAACATAATTGCTATGAAAGAAAATAATGTCATCCAGTGTCTTGCATTCAAAAGATTATGTTCAGAAAAAAGCAAATTTTCATTATTATTATTTACATATAAGAGAAACATTTTGAGGGTAAACACGTCACTTCCTCCCGCCCCCGCGTGCAGTATAATTAAAGATCTTTCAATATCTATTAGAAGTTCTTTGGTATAATGCCAACCCAAGGTGTCGTTAATAGTTTTCTCTGCCTTTATTTTATTTCCCCCTGTCCCTAAGGCATTCTTTTCTATTACAGGTCACACCACGACCACCCACAGACAGGTGACGACCTTGAATTACAAACACAACTACAAATTCCGCTTCTTGCAGTATCCGAACTTACAACATATCCCTCACACATTAACCTCCCAGTGTCACAATGCAATGCATTACAAACATAACACTTCATTCAGTCATGTCATTCCATTCAGGCTTTCTCTTCTTTGTGTTTTTATTCTGAGTATCTGAATCTCACCCCGTTGAATGAATGGGACAAAATTTTTGAAGTACTTCAAATCCAGTTCAGATAGATTGAGGTTCTGTATGAGTGAATGAAGAATGAATGAATATGACAAAACGTTTGAAGCGTTGAATGTGTATCTTTGAACGGGACAAAATTTTTGAGGTGCTTCAGTTTGATTGAGGTATTGAATGAGGCAGTGAATGAATGAGTCAAAACATTTGAGACATTGAATGAGTGGTTGAATGGGACATGACTTTTGAAGTAATACAAAAAATAATTATGAGGTGTCATGACAAACCGCTGTGATGAGGTGGGACAATGTCATGCTTCATGTATGAGTTACCCATCACTATTCGTGTGGCCGAATTTACTCAAATTTGTTCGTGTTCGTTTTTCATTTTGCTGCTAGGAAGCACGTTATCGATTTGTTCCAGCATGCCAGGTAATAAAATTTTAAAACGTAAAGTATCAAAAGAAATTAATTCAGCATTACTCCAAGAAGAAGTCGATAGTTTGGTCAAATTTGCAAGATTACCTCGAGATGAAGTTGATGATATCCTAGAAAGTGCACCTTAAATTTGTTCACGTGGTTTCTTTAATTTTTAAATGTTATTCTTATGAAAAATGCTATAATGCATCTTATTATTATTTTTATTTACATTGAATTCTCTCTTAAAGACTTCGTATATAATTTTTAAAACAGAGCTTAGTGTTAGATTTTTGTTTTTCCTTTATTCTACATATTCATTTGAATATCTCCTTTATTTTCGGCTTTACGTAATAGGCATTCGCGTATCTTTCCAAAATACCATCATTATTTTCGCTGTGCATAGCGAAAATAACTTTTTTTTTTTTTTCTTTTTAAGCGTTCATTCTGCTGATGGGATTAAAGATATTATTCACACTTCGTCGTATGTAAATAATATTGCACACATTATAATTGTAAGAAAATCATTCTGAAATTTTTTTAATCGAATTTTTAAACTTTGATAATAATTTTAAACTTTTTTGCTTTTTTTTTTTTTTCAGTGAAAAAATTGGTTTTTTCCCCATACCAGGCTTTTATAAAAATAAAAATGTACAGCAAAAAACATTGTGGATAATATATTTTTCAATGTTTAATAATTCTTTTTAAAAAGCTTTGTAATTCTCATTGTGCTGTTGCATTATATTGCCTTGTAAAAAAATTGCTCCAGTTAGCATCGTATTCTGAAATATTACATGTAAAATCTCAATTTCGAAAATTAAAGATATATAACTTCAGGCATGAGAATTTTCCGCTTTTTTGCGATTTTCGTTAATTCCTCTTTTTATTTTGTTAAAATCAAACTCCAATAACGATCAGTGTTCAAATGCTTCACAAAAAAGTTTAGATTCTCAATCTTTTTCCATCCAAAATATAAATGTCAATATTCATTTTAAACATTCTTTATCAGATTCTATAGCATATAAAAGAACAGACTTATTCAATATTTCACACTCGTAAATTTTTTTGTCCCTTTCACCCTTTTTCGTCTTTAACCATTGCCGATCAAACATTCTAGGAAGCCTTTTATTTTAGAATATTTATCCATCCACAATATTAATTTTAAACTTACTTTATGATATTCTAGAACCCATAAAGAAGTAGAATTGTGTTTAATATTTCTCTCATGAATTACTTTTTACACAACCCCCCCCCCCCCCAATCCCTTTCTTTCCCATTTTCTACTAGCAGCCAATGATTAAATGTTGATTGCTAGCTTTTTTTTTTTTTTTTATTCTTGTTTTAACACATGTTTTATTGTGTTGATGTGCATTATTCGTTTAGTTTGTTACTTTTAAAATATTTTGTATAGTTTTTCCTGAGAGCATTATTTTTCATTTGAAATAAATTTTATGAACGCACATTTGTATAGTTTTCCCTGCGCGCGTTACTTTTCTTTTAAAATTAATTTTATGAACATGCGTGTTTCCTCTTTTTTTTTTAATTTTCTGCACTCTCATGCCTGTATAACATAAAAATTCGCATTTTTTTTTTTTTTTTTTTTTCCCCAAACTGAAATTAAGTTTTTTAATTAACAGCTCTGATGATGGTCTGAATTACTCTTCATCTGAAGATTTGGAAAATGATTTTTATGGCTCATTTTCTGAAATACAGGATGATGCACTTTCTGACAGTGAAAAAATGGATGTATCATCAGCTTCATCAAATGAATCTTTACGAGATAAATTGAGGTATTGGTCAGTAAAATATAAAATTAAGCATAATGCATTAAATGCTTTATTGAGGCTGTTAAAGGACTACCATCCTAATTTGCCAATTGATGGTAGGACTTTGTTGCAGACAAATAGAAAAAATAAAATACAAAAGTTTGAAGAAGAAGAATTTTACTATTTTGGAATTAAGCCATATCTTGCAAAACTAAATTTAAAAGAAATTTGCCCAGAGAAAAAAATTATGCTTAGAGTCAATATTGATGGTTTGCCACTTAGCAAAAGCACAAGGTCTCAATTCTGGCCAATTTTAGGTCTGATAGTTTCTAAAGCAAAGTTATCACCTTTTATTATTGGTTGTCATTATGGCAAGGCTAAACCGGCATCTTTAACTAATTTTTTATCGGATTTTATTTTGGAAGCTAATGATTTAAAACAGAAAGGCTTCATCCAGGACTCTGTGCTATATTTGACATTTTACATTTTAATTGCGATGCACCAGCAAGATCATACATCAAATGTATTAAAAATCATAACTCGTACTATGGTTGTGAAAAATGTGTACAGAAAGGGGTCCCTGTTAATGGCCATGTTAAATTTTTAGAAATTGAGAGTCCTTTGCGATCAGATGATTTTTCTTCCTTACTGTATAAAGAGCATCATGTTAGTAAAACACCACTAATGGATTTAGATTTGGGATTAGTTACAAAATTTCCATTGGATTGTATGCATTTAGTTGATTTAGGTGTAGTGAGAAAGTTGTTACTTTATTGGATCCGTAATGGAGAAATGCGAAAAACTGACAGTGTGCGAATTGGGCAGAAGAATGTTGAGCTAATTTCTCAGAAACTGAGTATTTTGGCTAATTTAATGCCTGCTGAATTCAGTAGAAAATCTAGGTCTTTAAAGTACATTGATCAGTGGAAAGCTACTGAATTTCGGCAGTTTCTCTTATATTTGGGTCCTATTGTTTTGAGGGATGTTTTACCTAAAAAATTATATATTCACTTTTTATGTTTGCATGTTGCTATTAATGTTCTATCTAATCCAGTGTACTGCAAACAAGAATCTTATATTGATTTTGCTGAAAAGCTCTTGCAGTCATTTGTGGAGGACATGAAAATTATATATGGGGAAAGTTCATTAGTTTATAATGTCCATAATCTTGTCCATATATCAAATGATGTGAGGTTATTTGGTAGTATTCATAACTTTTCATGTTATGTGTTTGAAAATTACTTGGGGCAAATTAAAGGAATGTTGCGCTCTCACACTAAACAATTGTCACAACTGAGCAACAGATTTTCAGAGCAGGTACCTCTTAGCAGCGAAAAAATTGCAGATATCAAACTCTTGCATCATGTAGGCTCATTTAATTTTGGTGTACATACTGGAGAAGAATATTCTGATGTATTACACAAAATTATAGAATATCATCAGTTAAAGAAAGCGATAACTGCATATTACTGAAAGACAAAAGGATTATGATAGTAAAGCATATAGTTAAAAATAAACAAGTTGTTTTACTGTGTCATGAAGTTATATGCAGTGGAAGCTATTTTTCCAATCCATGTGACTCAAATGTAGTGTCTTTATTTAATATTCTGCACGAAGTTCCTACTTTTGTGCCTGTAGCATTAAATGATATTTTTACAAAATGTATATTGTGTTGGCTGTATAAAGTTGTTGTTTCATTAGTTCCTACAGAAGGAATTTAGAAGTGAGATGAAGTTAATTGTAATGAAAGTAAATGTAAACACAACTATGTTTTTGAAAATTTAAATTTTTTGTATAAGTCTTTCTTTATTTGCATGAAATAACTTAGCTTTATGGTTACTTTTTTTTATTATAGGATAACTTAAATAAGAGTTATATCTTTGTGTGTTTGTTTTTACAATAAGACATTTCAAATAGCAATTCATAATGGCAAAACCTCGCAGTAAAGCTGTTCGATGATATAAGGTGATCAGCGTTAGAGGTCAAGACTTACAAGCGGCCAGTGGCCACTGAACATGATTAACTCACAAGGAGAGGTCACGGCATGGAAAATTCAGATCGGGACGAAATTCCGCAGGATTGTAGTATACTATGAGGGTAACAACATATTAAATCAGTAGGACCCACTATCCACAAAATGTCGAGAGAAAAAAGCATTTAAAGTTTCAGTAATCTTTAAATACAAGTTATTTCGCAAGCGAGCAAGCGCCCCAGTGGTATGATCCTAAAGCGCGAGTCATTTCTATAACTTAAAAAATAAATTTTAGTTTTATTTTAACTGTAAAATAAGGTAAAACTAAAGAAACTGTTTTTGATTATTTATCGAAATATTTTATTTTATTTTAGGTATGCTTGAAACAATACTAAATTTTGTTTTTAAATTAAAAAAAAAATACAGAGAAATGATCATTTTAATTGCATATATAATTACTATCCAAATTAAATAATTACTTCCCCAATCAATACAGTTTCTTGAAAAATTATAGTATAGGTTACGATGCTATTAAAATATTACAGGTAAAGAAATGTTATCTTTAAATGTAGATTTTAAATGTTAATGAACATCATTTCTTTTTCGATAACGACTTCCTTTTTTTTTTTTTTTTTTTTTTTTTTTTTTAAATCCTTCCTTGCACAAAATAATTCCACCTGCCCTTTATTAACAAGCTAGAAGCGTTTACGTAATTTATACACATTCAAACAAAATCAGGAAGCTCAAACCAAGATTTAAGTAACATCTGCTAACTATTTTACAGTTTGTTTACAGCTTGCTTATTTTTTAATTATTTAAATATTTGTCTGTTTTTCTTTTGTTTCTTATTTAGGGTTTTGTAAAACTAAACTTTATTTTTTAAGTTATAGAAATTTATCGTATTTTTAAGTTAAAAATATTAAAAATAGAAAAAGTTATTTTATACTCAAGAAAATTAAATTTATTAAAATTTCAAATTTTGAATTGAATTGTAAAATAAAGAAAAAGAAAAGAAAGCTGTCTGGAGGTAGCCTCGAACCCAAGTCGTCTGGCTAGCAGACTCGCACTTTTAGGATCACACCACTGGAGCTTTTGCTGGCTTGCGAAATAACTTGTATTTAAAGATTACTGAAACTTTAAATGCTTTTTTCTCGAAATTTTGTGGATAGTGGGTCCTACTGCTTTAATATGTTGTTTTGTTACCCTCATAGTATACTACAATCCTGTGCAATAAGTTTTATATCCACATAAAACCTTATTAAAATTCCATGTCAACAAGGGGGGAAAAATCAAACAAATATATAATGTGATTTTTATTTATGTACATTAATCATACATATTTAAAAAAGCTACAGTAGTTAATTATCAGTTTCTAATATGCATAAAACCAACTGAGTATTAATTTTCTTAAATTGATTTAGAAAAAATTTTCCTACCTGAATAATTTAGTCTACATTTTTTCCCTTGTTTATTTAAACATTTGGAATGGATATTAAATATAAATATTTAATTTATTTGAGAAAAAATAAGTAGATTGATTTATCAAGTTCAGTAATGAAGTTTAAAAATAATTACATATGTGAAAAACATTGAGCACTTCTATCTCTTTATTGTTTCTAGAATTAATCACTGATCACTATCTGGAGATGTTTGGGGGGGGGGGGGGGAGGAATAAAAATTAATTACATGAGCAAGAAATATTTAACTATTTTATTTCTTATAGGCTCTAGAATCTCATTAAGCAAGTTTAAAATTAATATTGACATTTATGTTGTGGATGGAAAAAGATTGTGAATTGGGTAACTTTCGTAGTGAATTTAATCGCTGATCGTTAATGGGTTTCTTTTTTTAAAACAGACTATATCCGCGATTTTTTTTTTAAATCAGAAGTTAATTCACAGAATTAGGGGGGGGGAAGGGGGGAAATTGTAGATTTCCACAAAATCGCGAAAAAAAACACATGTCTGACTAGCGATAACAGCAATTATTTGGGTCGCCACTTTTTCAAATTAGGTGGCGAGTGGCGACCACGAGTCTTGACCTCTAATCAGCGTCAGTTACTTCTATAGCATTGAATAGGTGTTACAGGACAATTTGTAAATGAAATAAGTGTTTTGCAAATAGCTTGGCTGAACAAGCAAATAAACTATATGTATTTTATTATCGTTCAATTTAATGTAGGGTTAATTTTTTTTACTGAGCTTTTAGTTCTAAAATTAAATTTCCATTAGAAAATGTGCACTTCAAGAACAATTTATTTTTGCATTAATAAATAGAACTGGTATGTTAGTCATGTTTAAAATTTTGTGTAGGGTGATAACTTTGCTTTTTTTTTACTATTTGAAATCTTCCACAAGTTCGCTAATTTTGAACAGCATTTGCATATGCTTACCAATGTTTGGTAATTCTACTGAAGCAGCTTTTTAAACCTTGTGTTGGTATAAACCACTTCTAAAAAGAATTATACATTTAATGTTTGAAGTTGTAATATTTTTCTTCAGTAAATTAAATTTTCAAATTGTTTGCTTGAAAAATATTTAATTTTAAGATTCACAGCCTCAAAAGAAATACGCCATTGTTACATTTGTTGAGGAAAATAGCGTAGAAATTGTACCTTCAATATGGCTAGTAAGCAAGACGGAGACAAAGTGGCCCAATACTTCATCATCTTCATTAATAGCAAAGTTCATTAGAGATTGTTTCTCCATCCAGTGACTGGATATCAGTAAAGATAAAAGTTAACAGCTTCACAAGTAATTTTCTTTTTAATCTTATTTTTATCCATTTAAGTTCTTAGTAATGAAAATACAAAAAAGAGAAATTGTGTTTTCAGATTCTTTTTTGAAGGCCCAGGGTAAAGCTGAAAAGGCTTTAGAAACATCTCATTTGAGCAGTGACTCATCAGATGATACATCTAAAAACAGACCACGGAAACGTCAAAAGCCGGCTAGATTCCAGTTATCTGATTCAGATTCTGAAAGTGAATCTATTATAAGCAAAAAATACAACATTCCAAGTCTGCCAAAATATGAGAGTGCATCAAACACTTTTAAAAGTAAGTTAAACTAAATATTTTAAAATACTGAAATTGTGGAATTGAAACTATTTTGAAATCAAACATAATTTAAATTTATAAGTAATATCAAAGGTTATTAAGATTGATTTAAAAATGTGTGTATAAATCGAGAATTAGGCAGCAGAGATAGTTACAGAAGAAATTATCATACTTGCTTATATAGAAATTATTAATTTTGGAATGCACATTAAAGATGGGGGCCTCATTATCATATGTTGCCCTGTGTCCAAGTTCCTAGTTATGGTTCTAATAATAAAATTTTATCCACTAAACATTCTGCTTTTATAACTGGTAATCATTGGGTACCAAATTTAACCCCCCCCCCCCCCTTTGCATTTTTTTTTTTTTTTTTTTTTTTTTTGTGAAATAAATCAGGGTGATATAATTCATGTTCTAGATTAAAAGAAAAATAATTAAATAATAGTATGTTGGAAATATCCGTCATCAAGCAACGAAATGAAACATATTATATGCATGTAACGTCATTGCAAAACAGCTATAAGCTGTTCAAAACTGACTAAAAGCAGATTGAACAGTGGCGGCTCTTGAACCAAAAGTAGATGAAGAGCTGAAAAATAACATTTTAAATATTTTTAATGCATAATTTTCACTAAAAATTCAAAATACTCACTTTATTTGAATGTAAAGTTATACTCTATAACATCAGTGTTTTCTAGGCCTGAAAATGTCACTTATAAAAAAAAATCTGTTATTTTGATTCTTCAATGTTTTCAGTATATATACATGCACATTAAAATAATACAGTTAAGCAAGTCTAAGGATATACTTTCAAGTAAAAAGAAATATAAATGAACTGGGAAAGAGTAGTTTCAAATGCATGTAATGAAGAGGGAGGTCATTATAATACTTAAATATTTCAGGATTACCATTTTATTATATGGTTAAAACTGTATTTTTAAAATATGAACATTATTAAAGTTTTGATGCGAGATATTGAACATAAAAAATATTTCAAGAAAAAAAGTGGCGAGATGTAATTAATCTAATTGTCAAGTTGAAATTCTATTTGCACTCCTGTGTTCAGAAAAAACTCCCTTTTTCCTTTGGTACCAAATTTGTAATAATTGAATCTGTATTTTTAAATTATTTAGCCATTTAACACATTTTAAACTCAAAATTGACTCGATTATTGACAGATCAATGTTTCCATGCCTGTAATTAAATTTTTTAAATTCTTTTTAAGGAGCCCTTCACATAGCTGCCAAGTTTTATGCCCCGGGCGTAAAATTTACGCTTTTTTGACATTCTTTACGCTTTTACGCTTAGATAGTTATTTTTTACTCTTTTCTTACTATTTCAACAATTTTCTACCGATTTTTTTTTTTTTTTAAACAAAGATCGCGATGTATTTGATTGATTCTGAGTGGAGGCTTCTGTTATTATCATTGCTCCCCGTTTATTGGATAAAACACACTCCGTGTAACGTCATCTCCTCAGAGGCGTGGTAAATGTTTTTTTCCTCCTTACCGGACTCTTCCGACATTCTCAGTTCACCTCAACTCCTGCTCATCTCGTCGAAACGGAAGCATCGAGCAGATATACCTAAATTAAAGCTCGATGAACGGAAGCATATTTTTTTTTCCCAACCGACTTTTGCCATTAACACAGTACCGCGTGATCTGATTGGTTAGAGCTTTTGGCGAGTATCATGTTTGGCGCATAAACGTCTGGCGAAAGCACTGTTAAAGGGAAAGGAGGGGGGGGGATTAAAAGGAAGAAGGAATAAAACAGGAATTTTCTAGATTTAAAAGGGGAAACTTCTAGTTTTCTTGTTTTTACTGTATGTGCAACTTTCTGATTTAAATGTTACTGTTGGAGAATGATAGTTTTCTCTTATCTTCTTTTGACGACATCGTCAGCTAACGACCTGCAAATTACTTTATATATTATTTTATTTACATAATTATTATTTCATAATTATCATTTTATTTACATATTATTTCATATTTCTTTTTGTCAATATCAATACAGAATAAAATTGACATTTTTCGGATATTTAGTGTTGTACTATTTCTCTAGGATGGAAATCGTTAGCATTCATCATATTCATAGATAATTTTATAAATAATAATTTTAATGAGTGAATTTCTATAGGAAAATATAGAAGAGTCATGTAGTGGCCACAACATAATAGTTATATATCACGGCATTTTATTAAGCTAACACACTTAATATTTATTTTAACTTTACAAAAATGGAAATCGTAAGTAATTCATTTATGAGAATCATATAGTGTTGACTCTAGAACAAAAGGGCCGCTGGGGGGAACTCGATAAAAGGGCACTTTAATACTCTCAAAAGGGGCACTATAATACTCTCAAAAGGGGCACTATAATACTCTCAAAAGGGGCACTATAATACTCTCAATAATTCAAAAAGGGCACTATAACATCTTCATAATATATCACTTACAAAATGTAGCCCCCCCCCCAAAAAAAAAAAAAAAAAAAAAAAAAAAAACTTACTAATTTTTTTATAGCAGCAATGTATCCAAGGTGTAAATAAATAAACAAAATAATGAAATTTTAAAAGAAAAGAAAAATCAGATAAAAAAAAAAAAAAGCTTGTACAAATAATATTATATCATAGAATGCACAAAGACAAAATCAGATTTTTATGAGAAACAATTTTGAAAATTTTTTACATTTTTGATTTTGAATGAAATATATCACTTACAAAATGTAGCCCCGAATTTTTAGTTACTATTTGGTATACTGAATATTCATTATTCAGTAATAATCAAACATTTAGTGCATGCCTATTCAAAAGAAACTTGTTTAATTACAAGAACAAGACAGTTGATGTGAAAATAATTTCAATGCTATACTTTAAACAGATACAAAAATTGAATTTTTTTAAACAAAATCTTAAATTTTTGGAGTAATAATAAAGTCAAAATAATGGACAATTTTAATAGTTTGGATATTAGAAAATGTAATAAAACTGAATCTACAATAAAATAATTGAAATTGTACAACATTAAATTCAATTTTAGTGCAAACTAACAGCCATGAACTTTTCTGAAACTTTTTTTTTTTCTTTCTTTCTTAAGATTATTGCTAAATATACCTCAAAAATCGAGAGTTTCTCGTAGAGGAGAGGGGGGGGGGGAAGGTAGAATTACGTTTTTACCGTTAATTAAATAAATATGCTATTTTTCCCGTATTTGACAGAATTCCCGATATTTTTACGACCGATTGCCAAAATTTTTAATTATTTCACTGCAAATTTACAAAATCTACTTTTAATAGCAAATAATTGCTAATAATATACTATAATTTTGAAACTAATTGATAAAATTCACTCTTCTTTCAACGATGATTCCTAAAATTCGCGATATTTTTGCGGTTAATTATATCGAAAATGGGGTTAATTATTAACGAAATATACAATTATCTGGCTGCTAATCGATGAAATTTGAGCCCTTTTTAAAGCTACATCCCCCAAATACCAAACTTTGCTGTTAATCGATGAAATACGCACTTTTTTCAAAACCTAATCCAGAAATATGTGAAAATTTACAGACGAATTAAAAAACATCGGATTATTTCACAGATAATTGTCAAAAATTACGTTTACTCGGAACTAAATTATTTTTTTCTCCTAATAGGTAAAAAATTGCGCATTTTTTTTTCAAAGCAGATTTCTGAAATACGCGATTATTATGCGGCCGATTGTCGAAACACGCTATTATTTAGCTACTAATCTATGAAAAATGCGTTCTTCTGAAAGCTGAATCTTAAATACTCAACTATTTTCTCAACTATTTTGCCACTAATCAATGAAATTTGCATTTTTTATTATTATTATTATTTTTTTTTTTTTTTCTAAGCGGAATCTCAGAAATCGGGAATAATTTTGAAGTAGATTTCGCAAATACGGGATCGCTTACCCACTAATAATTAAAAAAAAAAAATTACGTTTTATATGCTATCATTTGGCTGCTAGCCAATAAAGTTTTTTTTTTTTCCCCTCTAGTTGATTTCAGTAAATCGCGATACATTAGTAACCGATAACGGAAACACGCAATCATTTCGCCGCTAATTAACAAAATTTATGTTTAATCGCAATTAATCGCTGAAAAAGGCTTTTGATGCTAATCGATGAATTTCTTGCTTTTTTCAAACATGATTTGCATTATACGTATAATTTTGTGGCTTTTTATAGAAATACGGAATTATTTTACAGCTAATTTTTAAAATTACGTAATCGTAAACTAATTGCTAAAATAGATGTTATTTGACAAATCCATTTTAAATCCGACGATTTTTGTAAAAGTCCCATTTTCTGATATGAAAATTTCTTAGAATCACCCACGCACTATAAAAACTAAGTTATCGCGTATTCAGTTATCCCAACAAAAAGCACAGAAAATATTCTTTTTCTTTCTCCAACGGTAGATACTTGGTACGATAAAGTTTGAAATTTTCCATGATTTTCTCAGAAACTTTGTATATTAAAACACTTAAGAAAGTTTCCTATTACAGAGGTCAATTCCTCCGTTAAAGTCTGACTAAATACTATTTTCTTCAAAACTCGCGTGATTACGGCCTAAGACACTTTAGAAAGTCTCCCACGGAGGATAGCTCTTCCTGGTCTTAGATTCCTTGCGTTGTCAATCGTACTTTAAAGTTCAGTAGCTTTGAATCCATTATTTTTATCAATAAATAATTAAAATAAACAATTTTTTTCCTTAGAAAGTATTATTTTTAAGCGACTTATTAAGCATTAAGATAACCCATGAAGATAATCAATCGTAGCATTCCATTTCTTTCTTCCCCCCTTCCAGCTTGCGGTTTTAATTAAGCACACTCTCAGCTAATGTAAACAAACACTTGTTCCCGTTCTGAGTCAGCAATATTTCGATTGTACGCAATGCCTAGCACTAGAATTTTTTTTTTTTTTTTCTTTACTATTTATTTATGAGTATTGTACGATGAAGCGTGTGGTTCTTCAGCTAGATTGTAAAAGTTAGTTTTGTTATTTTTTTTTTTAATTCTTTTTTTCAAAAGGAGTTGAAGGGCTTTCATAGATAAAAAATAAAATTAAAAGAATGTTTATGCGGCAACTGTTGGAAATGCAAAATTAAAAGTTGATAAGGATTGGATCGCGATATGTGTGCAAGGCAAAAAAGAAAAGAAAAAAGAATAATAGTTTTTTTTTTTTTTCCAGTGTCTGCCACTATTCAGTTTTTTGTATTCAATAAAATATATTTAGCTAGGTGGTCAAGGCTGAATTTGCGGCGCATAAAAAATAACTCGCGGAGTTTTTAAATCTTTTCATTTTTTTGGAGAAACTTCGCAGAAATCGGAGCAGTTGGGAACCCTGTGAAAAATAGAAATAAGGGCCGCCGGGCGCTAAAAATGAGTTAGTAACGGCCGCCGGGCGCTAGAAATAAGTTAGTAAGGGCCGCGGGGCGCAAAAATGTGTTAGTAATGGGCCGCCGGGCGCTGCGCCCTGCTAAATCGGCCTAGAGTCAACACTATCATAAGTAATGCATGCAATCATAAGTATTTTTATTTTTATATATTTTTTAACTTTTAGATACAGCATAATTTACACCCTCCTCCCTCCCCCCCCCCCCCAAAAAAATAAATAAATAAATAAATAATAATAATAATAAATAAATAAATCAGTGAAAAGTAGGAAAGAAAAGAAGCTTATGAAAAAAGTTCAGTTTTTGATTTTCATAATTGGAAATTAATAGACAATTAGCATAAAGATTTTCACTTATCAATAATGGAACTTTTACTACAAAAGGATATAATTATATTTGCTTATAAAAATTTTTAATTATCTCTAAAATATTTCTTGAAAGGTTTGTTATATAGTAGTACAAGAAATAAAAATTTCGAATCACTCAAACCTTACAATACGCAGTGGTGGAAATGTAAATCAAGTGAAATTTATGTTGCATTACATGAAAAAATTTATTAAAGTTACCATTAAAAAACTGAATATTTGAATGAAAGAGCATCTTGACTTTTGAAGCAAAAAATTTAATATTATAAAAAAAATTATAGCGAACTATATTTATTGCAGGAAATAGCATTCATTTAACTGCACCTAAAAGTGGTGTTGAATAAATATAAATAAAAACTTTGTAATAAATTTAAAAATATGCAGCAATTGTTTCTACTCTTTTAACCAAGCACAACCCTTCATCAAGTTAAAAAAAAAAATGTGGGCATAAGTGCAGCATGAAAGCAGTTGTGGACAATTATTGTAGGTTTTGAAGTTTATGGTCATCTTATAAGTGACCTTATAAGATTTTCATTCCCTTAATAATGAATTTAACCAATTTAAGTCTTATATTCTTCATTTTGTTGAAACTATTTGAAATATACAAATGAAAACATTGTGAATTGTCCTCCCCCCCTCTCCCTTTAAGAGAAAGAAAAAACCTAAATTTATTAGCTTGTAAAAAATTATTTCATTTAATCTGAGAAAAGCATGATTAACCATAAGCTTTTATAAAGAATTTTCACATTTACTTTAAGGGTATACAATACCAGTCAAAGAAATGTTGTGGGGAGAAAATTGGTTTCCTGAATTACTGATTACGGAAAATTCATAACTGTGAAATTCGTACTTATTTACAAAAAAGTTATTTTTTAAAATTTTAATATTTCATTTTACAGCCAAAAAAAATAGAAAAAGGAAAAATGTGAAAATTCACTTAATTCATTTTTAGCATTTTAAAATGCAAAAATAAAATAAAAAATTTTAATTTTGAGAAATACTACCAAAATTATCATTACGATTTTTTTGAATGTGAAAGCAGAATTAAAGAAAAAAAAATCAATAGGTAATAAGTGTAATGCTAGAAACAAATTTCTCCATAGAACAACTTGTTCTTTTTGGCTGTAGGAAAGGCTAGATACTTTATGCCCATAAGATGAAAATTAAATAGTAATTTTGTTAATCGAATCCAAACTACAGTAGCCAAAAATAAAGTATGCTGTGACTATTATAAAGTTTTCTTTTATGTCGTATATACAGCAGGGCCACCTCCTAGTTGATATGCATAAAAATTTAATTAATTTAGCTTCTCATAATTAACGTTTTATATATTAAATTTATGCAGTTTTCACCAGTATAAGCTGAGATACAGCTATCTGGAAAATAGTATAATGTAATAACACCATCTGTCAGCTGATACACACACAAATTCAATCAGCATAATTTTCATAATATACATCTTGCACATCAAGTTTGCTGCATTTATATTTGAATCATTTATAGAAACTGAGATAAAACATTCCCGTAAGCAAAAAACACTGTAGCATAGCAGTACCACCTATTGTCCAATATGCAACCAAATTGAATTTATATAACAGTCATCTTATACACAAAGTTTGGTGAACTTTGTATCATAATGTTGAAATATTACTTTCCTGTAAAAACGATTATTAATATAAGCACTATCCTTTGGCTGATATCCACTCAAATTAAAGCAGCGTAATTTAAAATCATATTCATCTAACAAATCAAGTTTGGTTGATTTATACACTATAGAAGCTGAGATATAGCCTTCCCATGAATGGAATAAATTGCAGCATAATCTTTTGGATAATATATCTAAAAACTAATCAGCATCAATTTGTGTCAGGTCTATAAATTTTGTCCGTTGGTGTGTGAGATACAGCATCTACAAAATTTTTGTACATGTGACAGACAAAATCTTTCTAAAAATAATTGAATGTTTTCAGGACATTTCATAATGTCTAAATTCATTGAAAATTTTTATAAATCCAATATTTCTTCTTAACTATAAAGAAGAAAGGAAAATTTAGCTTTCTTCAGAGTATTTCCAACTTCTGTGATACAGTATACATGAAATTTTTTTAATGAATAATAAAATTTTGCAGTATACAGTTAACATTGTTGTTGAAATTAAAATATCTTACAAAAAGGAATTTACATATTCTTATTGTGTTCCTTTATTCCAGACAATGGGTGCCAGGTTCAAATCCAAATAGCAGCCATTGCTTAGACAGAATTTTCTATGGTTTTCTCTTAAACTTCAGTGAATATGAGTAGGTACTCTTTAAAAAGACCCCACACAGAGGCCAATACACCCAGATCAAGGTCATATGTTTAGATAAATCATAAAACATACACCCACATCTCTAGTACTCTTACTAGAAAAAAGCAAACTAGTTGCATACAAGGCACTTAAATAATAAATATGTACTATATACAAGGAATGACTACAGGGATTGAAACCACTTGATATTTTTTTTTTTTTTTTTAATTTTTAACCATTGTAACAAAGTATAGCCTCCTGCAGAAAATGTCTCGACTCCCCCCCCCCCCCCAAGAGGAAAGTATTGGATTCGGGAACATTTTCGAACTACGTTTTTCGAGGAATTTATATGTTTTGAGATGTCCTGGACACAATTTGACAGTTTTTTGAAAATATCTGCCTGTCTCTGTGTGTACATCACAAATTTAGTGGATACTGTATCTCACGAACCAATGAACGAAATTTAACCAAACTTCGTATGTAGTTGGATCCTCGTTTAAACTGGTGCTGATTAGAAGTGGGAATCCATCGCTCAACAGGTGGCGTTGTGATCCCATTTTTTTTCTAAATTTTTAACTTGACAGTATAGGACAAAATTTCGTATAAATGCATATAATAAGAGTTATTTTTAATGTGTAATTGTAAAATTAATGTAAATTATTGAAAATAGTGGTAGTAAACTAGGAAAAAAATCGTGCATATAGAAGCATGTCCCCCCCCCCCGAGAGGAGTGTAAAATTTCAATATGGGTATTTTTCAAAAGAACTCGTTAGTACCTTTAAAACGAATGCTTGAACCATAGATCTGAGATTTCAAACAAAAGTATCGATTTCCCCCCCCCCCCATATGAAAATGCTGTTTAATTGACAATTATAGGATACATTTGTGGTGTCTTTCCCCCCAAGAAAAATATACTGGGTATGCCCACATATAGTTCAAAATAAAATCAATTAGGAAATTTAATAACTAGCAAACATCAACTGAAAATGTTAAGAAAACTCTCGCTGTTTCATTGAAAAAAAAAAAAAAAAAGATAAGAATTGATATTGAATACATTATTATGAATTACATGAATTATTGTAATCTATTTTTAAATGAAAAAAAAAAAGAAAAAAAACAGTTATTGATGATAAACTATTTAAGAACTCTAACTGATTCAAGAAAATCTACAAATAGATAGCTTATTCAGTTTATTATTATTATTGATAATAATTACAAGAATAATAAAAGCTTCTTGCTTAATGCTTGCTGTTTATAAAATTGTGATTATTTTATGCGAGCTTTTAAATTTAATCAAAATGCATTTTACAGTTGTTTTATTTCAGTAAAAGTCATATGAAATTATTTATCTAATTTGAGTGTTATACAACTCATTAATTGTATATAAAAAATATTTTTTTGCTGTAGAGATAATATTTTTTACTAAATTATATCGCCAAACATAGCTTATTTGTAAATATATAACTATAATTATCTTAGTGTTGAACATCTTATCAAAAGATTAACTTACAAATAATAGCATTAAAACAATTGTGAAACAGATGCAAACAATATAATTTAGCTTGTTTAAAAATGAATAAATAAATAAATAAATTGATGAAATCAATCAAGAAGAAAACGTAGTATAGTTATAGAAAATTTAATTTGATGAAATATCTTAATAAAATATTTAAAAAATAAAAACATATTCGATAAAATTCATTTAAATATTAAATTTCTATTTTAATAAAATATTTGAGGTCTGATTAAAAAAAAAAAAAAAAAAAAAAAAAAAAGTTTATTTACGATTTGGGAACAGTAATATTGCATATATCATTTATAATATTATATAAATATGCCATTTAAAAAATTGTAATAGGCAATAAATAGCTTTAAAGCAATATATTACTGTGTATGTTTAATGGTGGTTTAAATTGTTTATTCTAAATCTCATCTTACAAAAGATGCTTCTAGTTCAAATTTTTATTTCATAATCATAATGAATATAAACCACGAAGCGGAACAGAATCTCGAATTTGGATATCTCCCTCTCGTTCGCCAAGCACAACTCTCACCAAGAACATCACTCTGATGATCAGAGTAATAGCCAATCAGACTGGAGCATACGGTCTATATGGCAAAACTCGGTTGGGAAAAAAAAATATGCGAAACGGAAGCACGTGAACAAACAAATATACGTGGTATGTGCTGGTTATGTTATGAATTATGTTTGATCTTATTATGATTGTTAGGAATTCCGTGCGTTTTTGAAAGTAATTTTGATGATGGCTGAAAAGAAGTATTTTCAAGTGTTTAAAGATAGTTATGCTACCGAATTTCCTTGTATAAAGGCATCCACACAGGGAGAAAAATTTGCTTATTGTATTTATTGCCGATCCAATTTTACGATTTCACATGGCGGCAAATTCGATATAACGAAGCATATAGGGAAAAAAACATCAGGATTACGCTAAAGCAGCTAATGTTAGCGAAAAGTGTAAAATAATTTCCACAAGGAAGACAAGCAACTACCTGTTATGAGAGCTGAATTATATTTTACGTCGTTTCTGGTTGAGCATAACGTGCCTTTAGCAGCAGCAGATCATGCCGGACCCTTATTTCGTAAAATGTTTCCGAATTGTGATATAGCAAAGCAGTATGGATGTTAGGTTGTAGCAGTATGGTTAGGCTGTATGGATGTTATGTCTCATTTTAATAAATGTAGCTTTTAATGTATCTTTTCTTTTTTTTTTTTTTTTTTTTTTTTGGGGGGGGGGGGAGGGGTTGGTGGAGTTTGTAAATATATAATTTAATAAATTATTAAATTTAAAAATGTCTATTTGAAATATTGAAAAATAGTTACTATATCTAATCTGATGCATATATACAGTTCAAAAACAATTTTAAAATAATTCTAATGGAAACACATTACATTTCTGCTTGTATATATTAAATGTGCAAGTATAGTAAATAATTATGAATGATTATGTGAATATTTAATTTGAAAGGTAAGTCTTATTTCTTATTGAGCTAAACTTTGCATTATATTACTTTTTACTGAATGTTATTGTATTTGTAAAATAAATTAGGGTATAATTTTTTTTAACCACTTTTCAATTTTATATGAAAATACAGAAAAAATTCTATTTGCATTTTTTTTTTGGGGGGGGGGGAGAGAGAGAGAGTGCAAAATTTTTTGTTCGCGCACTGTTTTACTCCTTGGGATTTTTGCAGGTTGGCAGGTATGCCTTCAGGATAAAGGGCAAAACTGGGAAAATTCATTAGTGGCCAGTGGCCGGTACTGTCAGTTTCATTAGCAGCCACTTTTTTAAGTTAGTGGCCACTTTTCACATAAGACTATTTTTTTCAGACTGCAAAAAGCATTGTCACCATTTTGCGGTATAATTACCACAAGAAAAATATGAAAATAAGAAATACATATAATAATAAAATTAACACAGGGACACTGAAATTGTAATTTGTAATTACACTCTTTTTAAAAATCCTAAATTGCACATCCTAAATTAAAATCTGCTTAGGGCTGTAATAATAACAGCAAAAGTTATTATCTTTCAGATAATTCAGTAGTACTTTTTTTTTCAGTGTAAATACAGTTAACAGTTTTATTTATTTTTTCTTATTTCTAAAGACACACTTTTTTAAATGATTTTATTTCAATAGAGTTAAAATACTTCCTCTTAAAAAGTATAGATATGGAAACTTAGCTGCCAAATTTGTAGCTTTAAAAATAGGGAGATTTCTACTTTAAAATGGGAAGGGAAAAGGAAGATTTCTACACAAAAGAAAGCAAATACAAAAATTTTTGAAAAATACACATTTAAGTCAAATCAAATTTTGATACACACATTTGTCAACTATCTTAAATGGGTTAAATATACACTAAATACTATGGAGATATTAATGGAAAAAGATTGTGCTTTGCAGGACATTTGATCATTAACTGCTTGTGGAAATGGAGCTCACATGTGTGTGTGTGGGGAGGGGGGAGGGTACATCTATATTCTTCTTTATATGTTCTAGAATCTAATCAAGAAAGTTTAAAATGATATTTACATTTATGTTATGCATAGAGAAAGATTGTAAACCACAAGACTTCAGTGGAGCATGTGATTGCTAATCGTTGGAGGAGGGGGGGGGGATTACAAGAATTATGAGTAAGAGATATTAAACAATTCTACTTCTTTACAGATTCTAGAATCTAATAAAGTAAGTTTAAAATATATATTTATATTTTTGCAGCAAATGGAGAATGATTAGAAACTATAAAGCTTTCTATAAGCTGTGTGATCACAGATCGTTAGGGGGAGGGAAAGGGAGGGGGGAGGGTGTCCAAAAAATTATATGAGTGAGACATATTAAACAATTCTACTTCTTTATATGTTGTAGAATATAATAAAGCAAGTTTAAAATGAACATTGACATTTATGCCATGGATGCAAAAAGATTGGAAATCACAAGGCTTCGATTGCCTATCGTCGCTCGATTTTTAGATTATTTTAATGATCATAAAAAGTGGCGACTTTAGTGGCGATCGATGCATAATTTTTAATCGCCATCTTTTTTTATTTAGTCGCCACGTGGCCGGTGGCGACCGTTAATTTTGCCCTTTACTTCAGGAAGGCTCTGAGCATCCAGAGGGCAATCCAGGATTTCAAACTTAATACCCATTTTTTGGAAAAATCTTAACTATATTCAGGGTTCATACTCATCAGGGAAAACCTGGAAAACAGAGAATACTCAAGGAATTTGGAATTTGTTAAAAGTCAGGGAAAATAAAAATTTTCATTAAAAGTCAGGGAAAATCAGTTAAGAAACCTGGAAAAACATTTTTTTTTTCTCAAGTTATGTTTTTCTTTTTTAGCTTCATATCAAAATTTAAATGATTAAGTATTGTGAAAATGTGCATATAAATGATTTCTACCTGAAATTCTAGCATGATCGGCAGTAATATGACATCATACAACAGAAGTAGTTGTATTTTGTCCAGTCTAGAGAAACGTTTCTTGTAATCAGGGGTGAAACTTTTCAGGGGCTACCCCTGAATTCAGGGTTTTTGAAAGTTTTGCTGTTCTTTCAATTTCATGTTAAATTATTTTGTTTTTATAGAAATTTCTTAAATTGAATGTTTAAACTGCCTTACAATGTATTAAGAACTCTCCAAATATCACTTAATACAGGTTACGATATGATATATCATTAATAAGTCTATGCATGCAAATATCAGTTTTCAGGGTTTTTGTATGTTAGGTAGTTTCACCCCTGTGTAAAACGTCGCTAATATTTTCTTGAAAATTGTCTGGGAACTCAGGGAAAACTCAAATTTTTTTCCCCATATTTGAGTATGAACCCCGTTTATTTCTCTGAAAAATTGTAGCACTCTTTTTCTCTGTGTGTGTGTGTGAGGGGGGGGGGGATTTAATCTAAGTAAAATAATAAAAATAATGCTCAGCAGTTAGTATGAGGCTTATAACAGAACAGAAACTCCAAAGCTTGCTTTTCTCTAAGTAAACAGTTCAGTAGAAAGACTAAGTAGAAGTTTTAAATACGTGCTAGTATCACTGCAGACCTGAATTGTACCAGAAAGTATAGACACATTACCATACAGTCATCAAAACATTGTATGTAGATATTAAAATAATTTGTATGATTCTTTTTTTCATGAATCGCATCAACAAAAATGCACAAATAAGTTACTTTTCTTCGAAAATGTGTTCATTTAAATGTCAGATTTTGCTAGAATGACTAAGATTTTTGTGAAAGTACTGATTTTAGCTATGATTTTTGTGAAGATACCTTTTATTCCAGGTCAATTTTTGTGAAGGTACCCATAAATGGTAGTAAAATCGACCTGTATTAACCCCTGGCATCTGATGTCAATTTTTGTACTTCTGCGATCAATAGGAGCTGAACGTATAGAATAACAAACTTTTCCTTTTATTATAGATATTCATAAAAGCTTATACATACTTTTTCTCTCTTACTTATGAATTTGTAGAGTTGTTGACTTTGCCTAAGATAAATTTTTATGTACAGTAGAACTTGGATAATTCGAAGTTGAAGGGACCAGAGAAAAATTCGAAATATCCAAAAATTCAAATTACATATACTATTTTGCCAAAACAAAAAAGATATATTAAAAATATAAAACTCTACGATCAAAGATTTAACATATAAACTTTATACCTAAGAATACTGCTACATCCCACCCCCCCCCCTCCCCCTTTAAATCAATATTTTTTACGAGCTTAATTATTCAACACTTTTTAAAAAATAGTCAGATTTTTTTATTTCTCCTTTAAGTACAATCTTTGTGTCATAGCATATGACTTGATACAAAAATAGAATCTACTTACTACATTAGGCATGCAGAACTGCCAATCTAATCCGGCAAATTGTTAATACCGCCTCTTTTTCTACACCGGTTAATTTTTAGAGTAATTCTCTTGGAATGTAGCTACGATGAATTAAGAAGAAAAATGCTCTAAAAATTATGTGGTGTAGAAAAAAGAGCAGTACTAACAATTTGCTGGATGGCAGCTCTGAGCATGACTTTCAATTAAAAAAAACCTCGAAGTTCATGCACATTCACCATATCTTCTGAGATGCACTAGCTAGGGACTTCTCTTGTATTTCCTTATCCTTCTTTTGAAAGACTGTTAAGATATATAATGCACTTTAGCTGAGAAAAAATCCTGGGAACAAATTTTACTGTAATATTTTAAAGGTAATCGTATGAAAAATTCGTATTATCCAAAATAAAATTAAAGGGACTGAGTAAAAAATTCGAATTATCCAGAATTTCGAATTAAACAAGTTCGAATTATTCAAGGTTCACTGTAATAAATATCTGTAAAACACAAACATGTTTTATGTAGTAATAATGTATACATGTTTCCATATTTACTTTTTTAGATTCACAGGATCAAGATCTTACTTCAAATGCTTTATGTAAGTAATTTTGACTCTTCTAGTTAAAATGTTAGATTAATCTAAGTTAATGTACTTTATACATCGGTTTTTTGCTGCAGACTTTTTCCATATTGAATTTATGCCGAATATAGTCTACTGTCTGGTCTAAAATTTGAGTCAGTCACTGATCGTGCATTTCGGAATTGAAATGTAAATTGCAAGTAAACTCTCTCTGAATATGTCTTACTTAAGATTTTTTTACTTCAATAAAAGAAAAATATAATTTTGTAGTTTTATTTTTATGGTTATGTTCAGAGACAGACAAAGTTTCCAGTATCTTAGGAGCCAGAAATAACGAATTATTTCTATGACAATGCTCACAGCAAAACTTATAGAATTTAAGTGTAATATTTCATAATTATATAATTAATGCAGGTCATTCATGTATTATTTTACATTGAATAAATGAACTATTTAGTTAAAAATGTGAACTAAGTAAAATTTTAAGAAAATAACTATCTTTTATAAAGATAAAAAGAAACTATGAGAAGAAAATAAAATCTACAGAAATAAATATTTTTTCCTTTAATATAATCATCAAATATATTGAGATTTTTTAAGTTTTGGCTTTAAAATGCAATTTGTCTATTAATTTTTCAGGACAGAATTCCTTTAAAGAGAATCCATTTGATAAATATCATACTATTTAAACTTTCTCATTGTAAATTCGAACATAGTTTGCTTTAGATAGTGCTTATAATGGTTGAATCTTGTTTAACACAAAGATGTTGACATGGAAAGTACCAGTATAGTAGTAAGATTTATCAAATAAGGGAAATTTATCTTTCATGGAAAAACATCTTTCAAAAACAGAAATAATTGTTAAATTTTTCAGAAAACATTAAACTCATACTATGCTTTCAATACATCAGCAATGTCGTCTTTTATACCAAGACAAAAAGGTGGGAGGCAAAACAAAAATATACATAAAAAATATTGTAAATACATGAAATTTTTTTTGTCAGTCTGCCGTAAATGTTAATATTTATTTTAAGCTTCAGGGGTTGATCCAGGTTTTAATTTTTGGGGACCATTTTTGTGAAAAATGAATTATTTTGTGAAATTTTTATTTATTTTTGTGAAAAACAAAATATTTTTGTGAAAAAAAAGAATTGTTGCTAGAAACCTTTCATTTTAGCAGTTGCTCTATCTGATGTTTAATATAAAGTTAATAACATTTCACTGAACCAAGTATAGATCCTCATTAAAAATAATACTATAAACATGGAAAATTTTTACAAAAGTATTATTTTTATAAAATAAAATTTTGTGAAAGGGCTGTTTTTATTGATCTGAATTTTGTGAAGAGACCCATTTTCTGAACTTGAATTTTATAACGGATCCATTTTAAGGATTTGAATTTTGTAAAGGGGCCCATTTTAGAGATTTGAAATTCGTGAAGGGGCAGCAAAAAGGTTCCCAATTTTTGCCTGGATCGACCCCTGAGCTTGCTTTATTATGTTCTAGAATCTACAAGCATGAGAATTTTCCGCGGATCTGCGATTTTCTGCTTTTTTGCGATTTTCGTTAATTCCGCTGTTTTTTATTTTGTTAAAATCAAACTCCAATAACGATCAGTGTTCAAACGCTCCATGAAAAACTTTAGATTCTCAATCTTTTTCAATCCAAATATAAATGTCAATATTCATTTTAAACATGCTTTATCAGATTCTATAACATATAAAAGAACAGAATTATTCAATATTTCTCACTCATGAAATATTTTTTTGTCCTAACCATTGCCGATCAAACATTCTGTGGGAAGCCTTTTATTTTTGAATATTTATCCATCCACAATATTAATTTTAAACTTACTTTATGATATTTTAGAACCTAATAAAGAAGTAGAATTGTGTTTAATATTTCTCTCATGAACTACTTCCCCCCCCCCTTCCCCGCCAATGATTAAATGTTGATTGCTAGCTTACGGGTTTTTTTTTTTTTTTTTTTTTTTTTTACACATAATTTATTGTGTTGATGTGCTTTATTCTTTTAGTTTAATTTGTCACTTTTAAAATATTTTGTATAGTTTTTCCTGTGAGCATTATTTTTCATTTAAAATAAATTTTATGAACGTACATTTGTATAGTTTTCCCCGGCGCGCGTTACTTTTCTTTAAAAATTAATTTTATGAACATGCGTGTTTCCTCTTTTTTTAATTTTCTGCACTCTCATGCCTGAATCTATAAAGACCTTCCTGGCCGTATATTCTACTATATTATTTATTCTACATACTACTACTATTAGAGGTGAAGGAACGCCGTTCCTAGGAACTCTGAAAAGTTAATTTTGATGATGATGATGATGAGTGTAGAATAATTTTTCTCCACTCACAATGCAAATGCTACTTTTAAACTTAGTTTATTATAACCCCAGAACCTATAAGAAGGGATTTTTTTCAGGGACTACAAATATTTTAAGTTATTTCCAAATAATCTCACAATCTTCTATCTTATTTATTTATATCATTTAGTAAAAGTGTTATTTCATAATCTGTGTAACGTCCAAATAATCTTGTATATATATTTTTTTCTTTTTGGAATTTCGTTATCATTTAGAAAATCAAATGTGTTATTTCATAATCTGTAATTTTCAAATAATCTCACAATCTGCTGCGTAATTTTAGTTTTTTTCTCCCAGTGTATCATTGTAGAATTATAAGAATAAATCTTTAATAATTAAATAAGTTTGGAAAACTTACTTAGGAATTAAACTGCCTTTTTCTTCAAATAACTACTACTACTATGTTTCTCCCCCCCCCCCCCCGTAAATATAAGAAGTTTCCAATGCAGCAGTGTAGATGCCTTTATAAATGGTAAATAAATATTATTGGATATTTTTTCCTCATTGGTATTAGCTATTGTTATGTTATATTTAATATGTTTTATGATTAAATGATTGTTTAACGAGGTGTTTAAAACAATGATAGTGTAAAATGTTTACATTTGTTATACTTTTTGGATAAAAAAAATCCCTCTGAAGTCTTTTTTTTTTTTATATTATAAATGGTCCTCCTAAGTCCTCTTTTGAACTGTAAATGGTCCTCTTTTACCCTTTTCGGTAGCTAAGATATGTTGGGAGCCCTGAAATCGGTTTCACCTGCAATTAGTACACTTTCCAGTAGCAGAATTTTCTGTACATCTGCAACGAAACAAAATTTCTCTGCAATCCAGAAATTCCAGACAAAGTCTGATATTGAATGTAATAATATGCAGTAAACAAAATTTTTTTTTGCAATCCAATAATATATTGAACCAGAGTTACTTTTGTAACTTAAACTTTTAGGTGCAAAATAAGGTTAACTGCTATTTTCAAACCCTAGAATATAGTGCATACTATTTTTTTGAAAAAATTGAATTATTCTGCAACCAAATAATCAGTTTAAATATTAGTCGAATATTTGTTATTCAGAGAAATAACTGTTCATTGCATACTACTTGATACGTAAAGTTGTTTATTAGCATATAATTATTTTAATATTTACTTTTTTGATTTATGAATTTTTGTTTTCAAAACAGGTAATCGTCTTTTTCTAAAACTGGAAAAAATGAATAAGACAATAGGGGAAATGAATAAAAAATTGGATTGCCTTGTAGATAAAGTTGATAAGTTAACTAACAGTTTCACAAACTCAGGTTTAGAGTATTTACCGGAGAACACAAAGTTACCTGTTACATCAATGGAGGAACTAGCAGACATGCCAAGTCTCCTGCTTTTGGCAGGAGTCTCCTGCTTTTTGCTTGTTTTTCTATGCTCCTGCTTTTCCACTCATTTCTCCTGCTTTTCTGATGTAATTTTTATCTAACCCTCTTACCATAATTTATGCTTAAAATTTGTGGGATTGGGTAAAAAAATTGAAGTTTATCTTGCCCTGCAATTTATCAAGTTCAGTTTAAATGTGAATTACTATAGTATACAATGCCAGGGGTGCAGAATATGTCCGAACGAGGTTCGGGGGAAATTTTGAATATTTTTTTAAGAGAAAATAAAAATGTAAATAAAAAATAACAATTTGCTACTTTGAAGTGGTTATACACTAACAGCGATATTTTTATGTTACACTGTATGTTTATTCTCTTAAAGATTTATTACATAGAACAAATGACTTTGTATAGCAAAGTAGATTTTTGCATTATTGAGGGAAATTTATACTGTGTTTGGGGGAAATTTCCGAGGTTTGAACATTTTCTGCACCCCTGTACAATGCTTTTAAACTAATTTTTGCTAAGAATAAATTTTTGACTTTCATTTTTGCATAATGAAAAATGTCTTATTATCATAAGATTTTTTTTTTTTTTTTTTTTTTAATACCATAACCATTGAAAACTTAAAGAATTAAAATTTCATTGGAATATAGCTGATATTTTCATTTCTTTATTACCTTTTCTTTTACAAAGATAATTAAGATTCTTATTGTTTATATTTGGAGCAGAATGATCAAATCTGTCTATTTTGACTTAAATTTTAAATAACTGTATGTCTGAGTTTTTTTTTTTTTTTTTTTTTTTTTTGTTTTACTGCAAGAAACATATATTATTCATTTAATTTTAACACTGATGCTTTGTAAATACCTCCTAAGCTTATAAAGCTTTACTTAAAATTAAATTTGCATTATTTTACTCCTTTTTTCTTGTAAACTTTCTTGTTGGAAAAAGTCTCGTGATTTCTCTTAAAAAATCTCCTGCTTTTTTGTCATTAGAAGTTGGCATCTCTGAACTAGAAGAATTGAATGAAAAAATCAAGAATGATCAGGAGTTTGCTGCTATTCTGGTAAAAAAAAAAAAAAAAAACTCTATATTTTCTCTTAAAGCAAAACAAAACAACTTTTTTTTTTTTTTCTGCAGGTTCGTTTTCTGTATAATGCTGGATCAGGAAAGACACAGCGCTCATTTGTTTTGAGTTTAACCAAGAGAATACTCGATCAACAAATTGCAATACAGTTTAGCAGATTTGGAAGAAAAGGAAAAAAGTCATTCCAAACTTACAAAGAAACACTAAATGTTTTATTAGGTAAATTATTTTATTTTTATTTCTTAAGTTATTAAACAAAAAATTGCTTAATTTATTAGGTTTATTTTCTGAATTTCATATTAAGTTATTTTATTTTTACAGAAATTTCTTATAATTAGGAGCCAGTAAAATATTTGTCGTAAAATTTCTTATTTACAATTCAATAATTTTTACTTAAAAAATTTCTAAAATATTTATTTTTTAAATAATTTTGTTTAAATTTTTAAATTGTAATCTACAAATATTTTTATGTTATTGCGGGTTTTAAATATGTAGATTCCTTAAGCAATTTTTCCCATAAATAATTAAATTACATAATTCTATAAAGAATGGTAGGTATCTATTTTTCTCTCTCCAATATTTACTCCATCAGACAGATAAAGGTGAGATATATATATTTCAAAGGTCTATACATTATTAATAAATGCACCTAGTTTTTTCGAGTCTTAAAAATGCACAGTATATGCAAGATAAATGTGAAATTAACAATTTTTATAGTCTCAATTGTTAAAATATGCTATAATTTCGCCAGTTATCGATAAAATTAGTCTTTTTTTCAAGACTGATTTTCACAATTAGCGATAATTTTACGATCCATCGCAGAAATGCATAGTATTTTAGTCGCTAATCAATGAAATTTCTGTGGGTTTTGAAGTCAAATACTCGATTATTTCATTGATAATACATGTAATTTGCACTTTTTCTCAAAGCTGAATGCCAAAATACCCAATAATTTTGCAGCTGATTTCGAAAATACTATTTTCACCGCCAACTGTGGTGTCAATTTTTATAATCAAAATTTACATGCAATTCCCAAATACCGCTATTTCGCTGCTAACCAGTAAAATTCAAGATGTTTTTTTTTTTTTTCTTTTTTCCACAGCTCATGGGTGAAAGTTTTCAGTCTATTGACTGAATTCAGTCTTTTTTCATGTCTTATAATACAGATAGGCCAACTTTATGGAATTAATCTTTGTTAAGGGCAAATAAAGGTCCCAATTTTTTTCTGAATCAGCCCCTATTAATGTTAATTCAATTATATTAATAAATAATTTTCCTAAGTTTTCATACTTATACATTTCCAAGGGTTGCAATAATAAGCATGTTTTGAATATCTACATACATTATGTATGGGTTTACTATATTTTACCCAATATTACTATATATATATATATATATATATATATACTTCAGTCCAGCAAATTTTTTACTTTCACCCATGCCACAGCTGTTTCTGAAATTCGCAATATTTTTGCAGTCGATTGCCGAAACCTTGCATTATTTAGTGCTAAATCTATGAAATTCACATTCTTTATAAAGTTCAATCTCTAAATACTGAATTATTTTGCCGCTAATCTGTAAAATTTACCTTTTTCAAAGCTGAATCTCAAAATGCAATAATTATGCAAACTAATTCAGAAATAGAGGATTGTTTTACTATTAACTGTCAGAAATTTGGGCTTAAACGGAACTTATTGCTAAAATACTATATCATTTCGGCGTTAATCCATAAAATTTGAAATCTTTTCATAGGTGATTTCCGAAATTCACAATGTGGCTAATTGTTGAAACACGCAATCATTTCACCGTTGCTTAATAAGGTTACTTTAATCCTAATTGTTTGCTGAAATAGGCTTTATCTCTATGTTAATCAATGAAATCTGCTTTTATTTTTACAAAGACTAATTTTGCTGTTGATATTTATGCTTTTTATCGAAAATTATATAAAAACAAATGGATTGATCCACATGTAAAGAATTTTTGATACTAAAACATATGAAAATAAAATGCAATTTTTCTCGAGTATTTTAACTTTTGCTGTGGATAACTTTTAAAAATTGCATTATGAATGTACAATTTAATTACAAAATTTTATTTGAAACAGCTTTATTCAGTGATCTGTCATTTTTTACCAAAATTATAATATTTTCAGCTACTTTTAGTGAAGTTAATAAATATTATCTCTGACGTTTTTCTTCTACTTAAATATATCTGTTAATTGTATTGTGTGTAACTATTATATATCCACAAAAATTTATTTGCTGGGTAAACATTCATTAATTTTTTTTAGAGATTCTGTATTTAGCTTGTCAGAAATTAAGTATATTACTGTTAAAATTGAAAATGTTATTTAGTCTCTAATAAGTTTTTTATATATATATATATATAGCTGCAGCTACTTTAAAATTAAAGGATGCTGAAAGAGAAGTCCTTTCCGATATGTTCGGCAGGTCTTTAGCCGGAGCAGGCGATTGGGACAAAAGAAAAAGCCGGCCATCAGACGACTGTTCATTGGATTTCAGTGAAACAGGCATTGATGAAAATAAATAAATATCTTGTAATCAAATAAAAAATAAATTGTAATAGGATATTTCTGTAACACTTATTGTTAGTGTCTTTTTATTTAAAAAAAAAAAAAAAAAAAAAAAAAAATTGGGTTATATAATTTATCCATGTAAAAACTACTGCAAAAGTGAATTAGGAAAGTGGAATAAAATCTTGTTCTGTTATTTTAGTTTTATACTAATTAATCAAGCAGTTCAAATCAATTTCTTAATTTTTATTAAGATTTTTTAATAAATAGAACCTAACTTCATTCTGAAAGATTTTTACTGCTGTTGCCTGCCCTCTATATTTAAATGATTATGCCATCTGGCATTGATAAATTATACATAGTAGTCACTATAGTTTCTATTGAAAAAATTGTTTTAAAGTTATTATTTTTTTTTTCCTCATAATATACTACACATTTAAAAATGTAAAATCATTACGTAATGATCATTGCATACATGAAAAGTACTTGATGAAAAAACATGTGCACATGGTTAAAAGAAACTTTCACATTAAATTATTGGCTATTAGATGCAGAATTCTTCATTAATTTCATATCTATTTACTCTAGTAACAGTTTCTTTTCATAGTTGCCGTAAAATTTGTGAAAATTTTGTTATAAAATGTTAAAATTTTAAATTCACCAGTTGTAATTGCTAGTTTCACTAACAGGGTAATGAAAACTGTTTGGGGGTGGGGAGGAATCTGCAATACACATTTCGGTACCCTGTCAATATTTGTATATTTAGCTTTAAAAGTTGGAATTATCTAGTGTTTAAACAAATTTGAATCTAATTCAGTAAATAAAAGGTATTTAAAAATTTTTGAATATTTCACCTAAAGTTCATATATTCATAGAATGTACTATATCTGAATTCTATATTATATCTCCCTGTAAAAATATATGGCAAGCACATGTCCTATCATTAACATCACTGTTCAGGGATCCAGAAGAAAACCTGGGTCCATTGAAGGACACTTCACAAAATTTATCCTGAAAAAGGACCCTTCACA
Source organism: Salticus scenicus (assembly GCA_963930645.1). Taxonomy (NCBI): domain Eukaryota; kingdom Metazoa; phylum Arthropoda; class Arachnida; order Araneae; family Salticidae; genus Salticus; species Salticus scenicus. The sequence goes on along the minus strand of OZ005651.1, from coordinate 266,788,635 downwards.
AAATTTCCCCCCGTAAAATTAGACCATGGGTGAAAGTTTTCAGTCTATTGACTGAATTTTTTTTTTTTTTGTGTTATAATACAGATAGGCCAACTTTATGGAATTAATCTTTGTTATGGGCAAATAAAGATCCAAATTTTTTTCTGAATCAGCCCCTATTAATGTTAATTCAATTATATTAATAAATAATTTTCCTAAGTTTTCATACCTATGCTTATTAATGTAATCCTTGGAAATGTATGTTTTGAATATCTACATACATTGAGTTTATTATATTTTACCCAAAATTACAAAAAAGTGTATATATATACTTCAGTCCAGCAAAATTTTTTTACTTTAACCCATGATTAATAAATGTGTCATTTTAAAAGCTAATCTTCTGTGGTATGAATAGGCCGCCTCAACAATCGGATGTGCTATGCTGTATTTCCCCCGAAAATCATATTCAATTTCTAATTTATAAAAGGTTTCTATGCATATGTGTGTGCTTATCTCTGTAAAAGTGAACCATCATTATCTAAATGAAACCTTTTAATTGTAATTTTATTTTGCAAAACTACATTTTTCACAAAAGAGGACCTTAGCCGTAAAGTTCAGAAGAACTTTATTTTCCAATTAAATATAGAATTACAAAATTGTGTAGATTTTTCACAAAAACAGGACCCTATCTGAAAAGTGTGGACTGACCCCTGTTGTTTAATAAAGATGAAACATATAAAATTCATGCTTCCCTGAAGAAAAAAACTTTAGTAAATATCGCACCGTTTCTCATAATCGTACAGCAGCAAAAAAAATGTAACATTATGAAGTTTTTTGTTTTTAAACAATTTTACATTCATTATTAAATCCAACTCAAGAAAAAATAAATAAAAAAAGTTAGTCCATAGCATTTGTTTTATCCCTTACTCTCATGTAAATATGTATAAGTTTTGCAACGGTGATCTATAACGTGCCTACCTAATTTTACCTTAATCAAATGTAGAGTTTAGATGGTAGCAGGGCTTGTAAAAATTACAAAACTTTGTTATTGCAGGGAGGATTTTGTTCAAAAACTTTAAGGCTGTTTGTTCGAAGGAAAATAAATCATTATTGCTTTTATGTTATTGGAAATAGTATGTCAATGCCTAAAAATGCATTTTAATTTATAGCTTGTATTCAAAATAATCTAAACATACATACAGTATATGTGCTCTCACACATATATACAGGGTGATTTAAAGACTAATATAATTATGTGACCATAACTATCATATTGTTCACAGAAACTAAATATTTGGTGGAAGGTATTTTGAGGTATGTGCTCAAGAATCAAAAAATAAACAGTTAAATGCTTAACAGTTGCAGTGACAAAAATTCAAATGGCAACTCCTAATTTTTTTTTTTTTTTTTTTTTTTTTTTTTTTTTTTTAGAAATTGAATGGTATCTCCATAGCAAAAAACCATAAATAGGGTTGGAACAGTACCTCTGGCACGAAAATCACCAACGCTAGGCATGTTAAAAAGAAAAGAGAAACAACTGTAATGTGCTTACCAGAACATGACTGATTTTCTTGATGGCATCACATTTCCCACTGAATCTTTGGCTTAGACTAAAGTCTACTTTCAAATGAAAAAAGGCCACGGTATCCCTAATTTCCTGTAAGGCTACTGAATAAGGGCTTTAATTTCGTTATTAACCGCAAGGCACCGTAATGACTGATGTTATAGCACTATGTGAAAAATAAGGCATTAAGAAATCACAATTAAAATAGATTTTGATGTTTCTCAGTAAGCGGAATGTTCACATAGCAAAAAAGCAAGATACACACCATGCATTTCAAAATGACTTATTTTTCAGTTAGTGTGATGACATCAGTTATGACTGTGTCTTAAGACTAACAACAAAATTAAGGATACCATGATCTCTTCTCATTTCGAAACAGAATCAGTAGACTTTAGTGAGAGCAGTCTTGTGAAATGTGATGTCATTAAGAAAATTAAAGTTGTGCTCTGGTAAGTCCTTTTCTTAGTATGTCTAGCGTTAGTGATTTTCATGCTAGAGGTATCATTCCAAAGCTAGTTATGGTTTTTTGCTATGTAGATCCCATTCCAGTAATAATAAAAAAAAATAAAGTAGGTGTTGCCATTCGAAATTTTGTCGTAACAGTAACTGTTAGTTTAACTGATGTTTCTTGATTCTTGAGAGGCATACCTCAAAATACGTTTAACCAAATTTTTAGTTTCTGTGAACGGTATGATAGCTAGTCTCATATATCGGGATAGCTTTTTATAATCGCTGTGTACGGCTATTGTGTTCTTACAAACACATACTTTAACATAAAAGCAGCAAATAATGATGAATTAAGGAGACATCAAAACATATTGATACAGCAAAATCTAACTTAAGTATTTTTCATGATTACAATACTAGTGTATGTTCTAGAAGCAAATGGCTCATTATGGCTGCACATCAGATTCCCCGTTTCTTCCTTCTCATGTTATTCTATGGGATTTTTGTTACTTTATTTTTCAATCGCAAATTGTTATAAAAGTAAGTTTTTTGAATTCTGCTTTTTCAAAGTAATTCTTTGAACATCTCTTGTTTAGCTTATGGAGCTTAAAAAAATAAAATAAATAAATAAATTGATTGAAAAGAAAGAAAAAGTGGTCACTGATGTTTAGAGCAATATTCAATAATTATTGAATATTACTCATTTCAGTAATTATTGAATATTGAACAGAATACGAAAAACTTAATTTTTGAATCGGATATCCTTAAGCAACGAAAGTCCCATTGAATAATATGGGGAAGAAAGGTTGAAACTGACTGTAAATCAATTAGTACATGTGCATTAGATACAATCAGTTTTCCCAAAATTGATGTACATTTTTTGGTAATATACAATCGGCAGCAAAAATATCCGAGCTATAGCAATAACCTGTTTAAAAAAAGTATACTTTTAATACTGCTTTCTTGAATAAATTCTTGGCGAATCATATTCTTTGACTAAGAACATGACTCAACAAGGATTTATTTAAGAAAGCGGTATTAAAAGTATACTTTTTAAAATGGTTTATTGCTAGTGCTCTGATATTTTTGCTGTCAACTATATATCGCCAAAAACTGTATATCAGTATTCGGAAACAATATTGACGAATCTCAGAAATTGATATTGAAGAGTAACTAAAAATGTTATTCAGAAATATTTGAAAGAAAATATTTTATAATATCATGAAATAATATTTAAAGGCAACAAAAATAGATATAGCTGAATATCTAAAAATGTTATTCAGAAATATTTGAAAAAAGTATTTTAGAATATCATGAAATTATATTTAAAGAGAACAAAAATAGATATAGCTGAATATCTAAAAAGGTTATTTAGAAATATTAGAAAAAAACATTTCTAAATATCCAAAAACAACATTCAAAGACAACAAAAATAGATATAGCTGAATATCTAAATATGTTATTCAGAAATATTTTAGAATATCATGAAGTAATATTCAAAGACAACAAAAGTAGATATAGCTGAATATATAAAAATGTTATTCAAAAATATTAGAAAAAAACATTTCTAAATATCCAAAAACAACATTCAAAGACAACAAAAATAGATATAGCTGAATATCTAAATATGTTATTCAGAAATATTTGAAAAAAATATCTTAGAATATCATGAAGTAATATTCAAAGACAACAAAAGTAGATATAGCTGAATATCTAAAAATGTTATTCAGAAATATTAGAAAAAAATATTTCTAAATATACAAAAACCTTTAAAATAGATATTGCTAAATATTGAAAAAAAATATTCAGGAATAACAAAACATAATATTGGGCAGCATCTGAAAATGATATTTACTAATGTCAAAATATAATATTTACAGATGTTTGTAAATATTGGCCAACATTAATAAATATCAAAAAATAATATTCCTGGATATCTTTTGGGGGGGGGGGGGTTCATTTTACGTTGGCCAATATCAAATTTTTATATTGGCCGATATTTTTGTGTTACCTGGGTATGGCACCCTCTGTCTTTGATGAGACATATTAAACACTAATGAAACATTTACCACAGACAGAAGACTATAAACAGATTTCATTGCGCCTTTACAGCCCTTTATATACATGGAACAAGCGACTGATAAGGAGTCTGTTCTCGTTCCACGCATGTGCAATAGTTTTGTAATTCTAATCATTTGTATGCCTTACCTCACTTAACATTTCCTGTAAGTGTGGTTCAATTTGCATAATCCCTTCATGGTGTTGCAATTTCCACAAACATGAGTGTATTTTAACATTTTATAAAAACTGATTTCGTTTTTTTTTTCTGTCTCTGTCGTTTATCCCAATTAAAACTAGTCATATTTAAAGTTTATCATATTTAAACAAACGAATTGGTTTAAATCTATTTTTTTCAATCACTTAAATTTCACGCTGCTGTATTTAATTTATTTGAATAAACTTAAACATACAGATTTAACTAAGTTTTATTATCACAAAGTTAGTTACAAGTATGCAGGTGTTTTTTTTTTTTTTTTTTTTTTTTTTTCCATCTAAATTTTTCATTACATATAATAAGGATTTTCCTTTTGATGTATTCATAGCCTTACGTATAGGCCGGTATAAAAAATTTATTCCACTGCTAATACTATCCCGGATTTTCTCACATGCATAAATGTGAAAAGCATGTAACTAGTCTTCGAAGCAATCAGTATACAGTGTCACACACGTATGTGTGCTTTGTGCACGTGAAAAAAAAATCATCACTGAGCACCCCTACCTTGCAGTGCATGAATCTGAGAACGCATGCAACTCGTTTTTGCGGCAGTCAGTACCACGCACGTAAAAACCAAAAAAACATCAATGGACATCACTATTTCACTGTGCATGAATCTCAAAAAGGCACGTAATTCGGTTCCGCGGCAATCCTATCAAGCACGTAAAAAAAAAAAAAAAATCGCTGGACACGCCTACCTTCCTGTGCATGAATCTGAGAACGCACATAACTCGGTTCTGCGGCAATCACTATCATGCACGTAAAAATAAAAAAATAAAAAATCAATGGACACCCCTACCTCTCTGTGCATGAATCTGAAAACACATGTAGTGCGTTTTCGCAGCTATCATGCACATAAAAACCAAAAAAAATCACCGGACACCCCTACCACGCTGTGCATGAATCTGAAAACGCATATAACTTTTTTTCGAGGCAATCACTATCACGCATGTAAAAAAAAAAAAAAAAAAAATCACTGGACATCTGTATTTTGCTGTGCATGAATCTGAGAATGCAAGTAACTCGTTTCTGCAGCAATCTCTATTACACATGTAAATAATAAAAAAATATTTTTATATTTAAATGCTAATTACCTAATTAAGTAAAATTTAAAACGAAAGCAATTCATAAACTTTTCACCTTTTCTTAATTAAAAGAAAAAAAAAAAAAAAAAAAAACTCTTTTCATTTATATTAAAACAAAAATTAAATAAATAAAAATTAAAGCATTATTTTAAAAATAAATAAATAAAATAAAATAAAAACTTTCCAAATTGCTTAAAAAGTAAACATTCTAGAACTTCTTCAACATTTGCTCATTGAAAATAAACATTCTTTTTTGTTTTACATTAAAACGAAAAAAATATATATGCACAACAAGAAACTTCTTCCAATTTACTTAAATAATAAACATTTAACAGGTTTTTTTTTTTTTTTTTTACAAAATCTTCCATTAAAAACAAATGGACCTTATGCACGAGTAACAACGGCTGCGGCTATTTACCTATCTCAGTGACTGGTATTGGCTAATACAGCAGTAAACAAAAATTTCAAGCTCATCGATTGACGTAGAGACCGCAGTGACGTGTGATGCAAAAACTCTAGAGCCCCTAAATAAAATAATAGGCCGGCGCATCACCGCCATTTTTTTGCCTCAGAAGAGGGCAGAATTCCCGCTTGCAGGGGGGGCACAGGCCCCCCCGTCGGGGAGTTCGTGCCCCCCCCATCGGGGCAGATTCTCAAAATCTGTCGGGGAAAAAATACCCTTTTTTTCCCCTTTGTTCAGCAACAAAATATTTTTTACCTTTTCATCATTCGGAGTTTGTCTTTCTAGAGAAGTTTTTTTTCCCCCAGAAAAACTAATGGCATGCAACTGCGATGGCTTTGCTAGCATTGATATACTATGTATTCCTCTTCTATGTCAGTTGGTGGGAACGACAACAGGAAAGAAAGCGGCGAGTATTATTACAAGGATTGACCCATTCCTTATCTTCTAAAATCACACTTGCGATGCTTCTGTGAAGAAGTCCCTTTTTTTATTGCCTATTATCCAGCTCTCTTTGAAATGGGCAAAAAGCATGTAGGCTACCTATGTTTCCATTTCCCTTTTTGTCTGTGAACAGCAACTAGATCACACACACATATGATTTTTTTTTTCTTCCCTGGAAATTTTTAAGAATAAGATATCTCTTTAAAAAGTACATCGGAAAAAACAATCTTAATTCCCTAACTCCCCCCCCCCCCTTAATAAAAACAAAAAAAAAAAGAAATTTCATTTAAATAGATCACGAAAATATAATTTGCATATTGATTTATGTCACATTTCCTTTAATTCTACTAATTCTTATTCAGGATACTGTTTTCAATGAAATAAGTAAAATAATTGCGACCTTTTAATAAGATTTGTTTTTTGCATTCTATTTCTAAAGAGAAAATTCTTTTAACTATTTGTGAAATTTTACAACGATAATTTTTCAATATCTGTCAAATTCAAAGCATTAAAATATTTCCGTGTAATTAAGAGTTGTTTTAATAATTATATGAAATTAAAATTGTTATATTTATTTTACATCGCGACACTCTGCATCACCAACAAATTAAAAATGAATTTCTCTTTTTAAAATTTACTTTTAATTACTTTTTGCTAGAGAGTCAGGGAACAAAAGGGAAGAAAAAAAAAAAAAAAAGGCAATTGGGGAACAATACAACTTTTACCGATTTTTAATGCTTGTTTGTATGAAAATCAAAAATTTCGGAAACAGTAAAGAATATTCTTGCTCTATTTTATCAATCTTGCTCTATGTTTATATTTTATTATTATCTTCAAAAGTCATTGAAATTTTTCATTCAGCATTTTTTTTTTTTTTTTTTTTTATTCATAAAAAAATATTATCCCCTCCGTGGAAGATCAAAATTGTGTTGGCATGTTTCCGGGCCATCCTTAAGGATTGGGTGAGTCCCAGACCGTCGCCAATTGTCTGTTGAGCAGCCCTAGTGCAACGTTAAAACCCAACCAATCAACCAACTATAAAATATATTAATAATTATGAAAAAATTCAGCCAACGACTGAAACATCTGTCGGTTCAATTTATAAATGTTAAAATAGTGAAAAACTACCTCAGAACTTGCAGTGCAAAAAGCAGGTTGCAAAATTTGATAATTTTAGGGATTCACAGTGCAAGATCAAAGAAATTAGATTTAGAAAGAATAGTAACAATATTTGACAAAACCTATCCCAAAAGCCGAATTCAGTTACAATAATACGTAAATGGATTTTATTTTTTTAATTTAAAATTTAAATTTTATGTGTATGCAGGAGATTCCCAGAAATCCACACAAATTGGAAAAAAAATTATGTGTATTTTGGAATTTTGTGAAAATTAGCGTTTATGAAACGAGATTTTGATACTATAATACATAAAAAATGAGGAAAAATACAAATAAGTATGCTTGGAAAATAATTAACATAATTAGAAAAGAAAAGAAAAAATTAAAGAGAATAAGCAACTTAGTAAAAAATATGCATATAATGAAATTTAATTTAATTTATTCTTGAATTAAGAAATTAAAATTTATCTAATACAGTAAGATACAAAATTTTACACAATATGTGATACAATATAAGCTTCTATTACAAGTATATTACCTTTTATTACTTTTTTTTTAAATATAGGCAAAAATAGTTTTTTATTTTATTTATTTATTGTTATTTATGAACAATTATTATTTCTTGTTTATTGCATTAATCCATTTAAAATTTATCATCAACAGAAAGTAATCTGCACAAAATTGACTTTCTGTGTTTCGTGAGATTCAATTTCTGATGGATCATTGTTAATATCAGTGCTATCTTAACCTTTTCATATTAAAAATTTTACTGTCGATTTGATAGTTACATTGGTTACAACATGCGGGTTTCTGGAAGTCTACTGCATTTGTCCATGAAGTATTTAACATTATGAAGATTAAACTAGTGGATCTGCAGATCAGGAGCCTCAACGTCCTATTTACATCAGACATTATTCAATAGGTCATTTTTATTTATTCCTTATTATATAATCGTATATATTGATTCGATCGACTTGTTACCATAATCAGATACATTCCTGAGGGGGGCTGCAGCCCCCCTCAACCCCCCGCTGTGCCTTTATTTGCATATCTTATAAAGTGTTACGGAATTGTAAATAATTGCATTTATTTTTGTATCAATTCTTTCAAAGATGTTTAGTAAAGTTAATAAAATGCTAACTTTGTGCATTTCTAGTCGTTTTAGCGTTAAAAAAGCCTAATTTTCCCTTAAAAACACTTTAAAAAACTCCAATCAGGGAAGAAATGGATTTGGCGACTGTTTCCCTCCTTGGCGATTTTTTTTGGCGACCTACGTGAGAAAATCCTTATTAGGGATATACCAAATATGGAAGCTCTAATCTCATTATGAGATACAAGAATTTTCCAGAACAGTCTGTGTTCGATAGAAAAGTATAAAAGGAGCATTTTTTCGCCAAGGCGGTCAGTCTCAGATCTGTGTCAGTTTCGTCAAATGCTTGCTTTGCTTTGAGCCTCTTTAGATGAAACTTTCTTTATGTGTTATTGCTAAACAGTTTGTACTGTTGTTTTGCTGTTAACGGCTGTTGTTTAAGCTGTGTTTACTGGTTGAATTAAAGCTGATACTTGGTGTATAGACCTGTATTTATCTGGAACTTTCTGTGAATACATCACTGAATTTTTGAAAGTTTCGCCTTCTATTCTCGGACAACTTACGGACCCCCCAAGTACGCAACAATATGTATTCTTAATAAACGACGGTCTTGTATTATTTCCCTGAAATTCATAAATACCAAATTTCATAACTACCAAATGTCATACAAAAAAAATTACATAGCATATCGGAAATATTTTGCGTAACCTTTAAAATAATTTCCAGTTCTATGCCCACAATTATCAACAGGAAAACATGCTTTTAAAATTCTAATAACATTTCATTATATTTGATGGGGTGTAACCATGTTAAAATAAACTTTTAAGAAATGTCGACTATAGACCGTAATAGTACGAAATTGTTTTATGTATCCCGCAAAAGTAGCCACAGTCATTATAAACGCCAATAATAAGAATAAACCTAATAAATTATAACTAATTAATTTTTCAAACTAATTTGACATCATTTGAATGATTACAGTACATACTCGGAATTATTATGTGTGGTCCCATAAATTATTTAGTCTATACATAATCTTTTTTAAGAGTAAACATAATTTTAAGCATCTTTATAATGTATGTTAATTTTATTAAGTTCAATTCAGCATAAACGCATTAAAGTGCGCGCTTAAATGAAAGTTTGTCCATAGGCTCTAATGCTACGAAATTCTTTTGCGTGTCTCTGTAAACAAGCCATAAACATTGTATACACCAGTAAAAACTATTCAGCTTACTTTGCGTTTGAAATTAATAACTGTTCCAAATTTAACATCGTTTGGATGACTACGTGACATTGTCAGAACACTTTTGTAAGGTCCTGTACATTAATTAGAAAGCTTAAGAGCACATATTTTCTTCAAACAACATAAGTTTAAACATCTTACTCACGTACGCTAGTTTAATTTTCTTGATTGCAAAGTAAAGATGTTAAAATGCGTTTAAACGCAATTCACCTCATACGCCGTAATGTGAAGTATTTTGGCGTGTCCCTGTATACAATCCATAAAAAGTATAGACCTAAAAAAATAAATATCTATTTCTATACCGAGCCTGAATATATGTGTCAATTTGCAAGTCAGTTGGAGAAGTTTTGCGGCCGCTGTTGCAGTACATACAAATTTTTCCCACAGGCCGTAATGATAAAAAAAACTTTGGCGTATCCCTGTACACGAACTACAAATAGAATGCACACCCAAAGCTATACAGCTAATTTCGTGGGGATCATGAACATGTGTACCAAATTTCAAGTCAATAGCGTGATATTTGCGGCCGCTATCGCACGACAGACAGACGAACAGACGGAACACAAAATCCTTTTGAGTCTCAACAGAGGGCCTCCACTGACGTTTCAGCAAAAATTGGAAGTCAATAGCTTGATTTTTGTGGTGGCTATCGCGGTACATACAGATTCTTACCATAGGCCGTAATGACAGAAAAACTTTGGCGTGTCCCTGTACACGAACTACTATTGGAATACACACCTAAAACTATACAGCTAATTCCGTTGAGCTCATGAATATGTATACACAATTGCATGTTAATAGCGTAATGTTTGTGGCCGCTATCGCAATACATACAAATTCCTCCCTTAGGCCGTAATGGTAAGAAAACTTTTGACGTGTCCCTGTATACGAACTACAAATGGAATACATACCAAAAACTATACAGCTGATTTCGTGGGGCTCATGATCATGTGTACTAAATTTCAAGTCAATAGAGCTATTTTTGCGGCCGCTACTGCGATACCTACAAATTCCTCCCATAGGCCGTAATGATAAGAAAAACTTTAGCGTGTCCCTGTATACGAACTACAAGTGGAATACATACCAAAAACTATACAGCTGATTCCGTGGGGCTCATGAACATGCGTACCAAATTTCAAGTCAGTAGCGCTATTTTTGCGGCCGCTATCGCGATAGATATAAATTCCTCCCATAGGCAGTAATGACAAGAAAAACTTTGGCGTGTCCCTGTATACGAACTACAAATGGAATACATACCAAAAACTATACAGCTGATTTCGTGGTGCTCATGAACATGTGTACCAAATTTCAAGTCAATAGCGCTATTTTTGCGGCCGCTATCGCGCGACAGACAGACAGACACACAGACAGCCCAAAACCGTTTTGAGTCTCAACAGAGGGCCTCCACTGACGTTTCGGCAATAACGTAATTTTAATATTCATGTTGTACGATTATGAGAAAATTATACCTTAAGTGCATATTTAAATCAGCATATTGTAAGTAAAATTTGAACGTTTAAGAGAAATGTAATATGTATATACTTGGTTACAAATGAAATGTATACCATGTTAAGAAGGAAGTTTTATCTGACATTTGTTGGATGTCTTTGACTATTTATTTTTTCACAACTATGCTCATGCTCTAATATGGATGATTTACTTTTTTTTTTTCTTTTTTTTTTTTTTATATACATATTACATATATATTATTTTAGGAGGGTAGGGAATAGCTCGATACATCGACGAGATGACACGGCGATTAAGTAAAAACCTAACTTTATAAAAACAATCTACCTTGAATTTAATACTCTAATTTTTCCATAAAATCTCTAATTTTCAGCTGGAAGAACACTAGCTTATAAATTATGAAATGTGAATGTGGCACTGGTGATGAATTTAATTAAATAATAATTTTTCTTTAAAAACTCCAATTTTCAACTGAATTTAGGAGTTTTTTATTGTGAAATCATAATCATTATTTTTAATTTTTGACAAAACCAACTGAAAATTTCTTTTTTTGTTAAAAACAATACACTTCTATAATATGATAATAATAATGATAATGATATAACGTTATTTATCATCTAACATGAATTGGAAGTTAAAAGGTTGGCAGCTTGTAAAATTAATTTAAAATATCAATGCAAAGTGGCCTGAAAGGAAAAAAAAATTACATTTTAAATTATTTTAAAAATATCTTAAAACTCAGTAATTTTGAAATGAATTGAAAAAAGTTTGACTGTGAACTTATATTATTTTTAACCAATTTTTAACTCTTACCAAAATCGGTTTACAATTCAAGATTTTTAAAATACTTGTTTTTCAGCTACAATGCAAAAAAATAAAATAAAATAAAATAAAATAAATAAATAAAATAAAATAAATAAATAAAAAAATAAAATAAAAAAAATAAAAAAAATACGGGATTTATAATCTAACATGATTTAAATTCGGAAGATTGCAAGCTCGCATGTCTTAGCCGAATAATATGAAAAAAGGAATACTGCTAGCACGCACATTTTAAAATCTTAATGCAAAGTGACCTGAAAAATTACATTTTAATTAATTAAAAAAAAAAAAGAAATCTGTCAAACAGAATTTTACTAAGAACCATCCCGATTAAATCAGCCTTTATTTATTTTATTTTATTATTGTTATATTTTAATAAGGGGAAAATTGCATTAAAGATGGTCTATTCGTTTGGATGTTACAGTGCCTCAAACACACAAAGGCTTCAAACTTATAACCCCCTCCTCTTTCTTATCTTAGTTGGTGTTAAAAATAATACGGTACGGAAGCACTTTAAAAAAACGGACAAACAAACAAACAAAAAAAATACCATTGTATATTTGACATAGCGGATAGACACTGACAGGAAGGTGCATGGTGTTAAATATGCCTGTAAAAATGTTTCTACATATAGTGCCCCCCTGTCGGGGAACCGGTGCTCCCCCGTCGGGGAATTTCTGACGCCACCACTGCCCGCTTGGCGTCGTTATCACTTCCCTAATGATTTTAAGAAATCTTGATCTGAAGCTAATCCGGTCAAGATAAGAGCAATAAGCAACAATAACATTTCGAAAAACACATTTTTTTCACAATACATTCTCAGGATGTCATTTTATTCTTAGGATATCGTATGGATGTACTGGGGTAAGATGTGTGGTTAGGGCGGTTTCTGTTTCTTTTACAAAATGTCGCCAAAACACAAATACACAGTCTGCGAACACTTTATATTCACTTCTTGAATGATTATAGAAATTTATCGCTAAACAAAGTTCCATATCATAGTTTACTTAGCTAAAATTATGAAATATAATAAAACAAGTTACTTTAAAGTAACGTAAGACGATAAAAAAAATGTTTGTCGTTTGTTTATCAGAGAAACGCGCTGGGTACACGTGGCAACCCTAAGGCAACAAAATGCCTGATGCGCCAGCTCGTATATATAGAAGCCTTAAAAAAACTCCATTGCTGAAACCTAGACTTTCGCCGATTCCTCATTGCTTAGCTCTTGTTCAATGTAAAAAACACTCGAATTCAATGAAAATTAAATAAACCAATCAAATCTCTCCTAAATGTGTCCATATTGGGTCACCATAGGAAAGGTAAATTATGTTTACAAGAAGTGGCAGTTTCTCGGCATGGGATTTCGACGAGTCTTCTACATTGCAGGAAACTTGATGTTAATCACTTTGGCAACCCTAAAGCAGACATAGGTAGCAGGGTTATAAAAGATAGTGATGTATCTTTATTTGGCGTAAAAAGTAATCCGTATAGATTGAACAAAATCTTCAGTTATCAATTGACCTGAACCTGATTGACAAGAAGAAACTGAGAGATAATAATACCGGTTTGTGCAGTAGGTGATAGCGAAAAAAGTGGATAAAAGCAATAAAATTTGTTCTCTTCCATCTATTGTAGCAGTCTCCAGAAATACACAAGAGATGTTTATTTATTATTATTATTATTTTTTTTTTTTTTTTACTATTCTTGCAATTTACAATTAAATATCAAGCTACTTTTTAAGAAATATTACATATTATTAATATACATATATATTATCAAAGAACACAAATAAGACAAATTTGACTTATTCTTTTAATAAACTCTTTTTTTTTTTTTTCTTTTACTTTAAAAAAAGTTATAAACTTTTTTATGTTTTTCAGCTTACATTGGGGGTAATGTAAAAGTAATTAATTCACAAGAATTTCCTAATTTCTTCTTAATTTTCTTATTTGTATTTTTACATTTATATAATTTAAACAAATCACCGTTTTAAACATATATTGGTTTGTGTTTAAATAATTACAGATTTGTTAGATAATAATATGCAGTACAGAGTGTCTCAAATAAATTCTCAAATGGGGGAAATAAAAACATTAAATTAAAGGGAGCATGCATATTTATTTATTTAATAATTTTTAACTGTTTAATTAAAGATCAACCTCAATTAATATACTGATATTTCTAACTCCTTTCATGTTCTTGAATTAACAAAGAATATGTATATGTATATTTAAATTCTTTACCTCCCAACACACACACAATTATATATGTGTGTGTGTGTTTATATATACTGTAAAATAAATATGAGACTCAATAATATATATAATCCTAATTCCTGATTTTTATGTACTATACTTTGAGGTAATAAAAAAAAAAATAATGATAAGAATAATAATAACAGCATTATTATTTAACAGTATTGTTAAATAATAATATGTAGTACAATGGGTTTTAAATAAATTCTCAAATGGGGGAAATAAAAAAATTTAATTTAAGGGAGCATGCATATTATTGTATTATTAGAACGTGAGGTCTATTTATTTCAATAGAAAAAGAAAATACCAAATGAAAACTGTTTTTGTTTTTACTACGGTTTTTGATTTTATTTTACTTTTTATCAAGTTAAATATATATATATATTAAAAATAAAATTGAACAAAAACTTGTGAAAGAAATTTTAAGAGATTAATGCAATAACCTTTGCTAAGGAGCGCAATTTCATATTTTAAAAGAAAGAGTCAGTTATTTATTTTTTGATTGATTTTGGCAGTGCAAATGCTCGAGAGGTTTTGCCAGCGAAGTTGTAAGACGAGAAATGACGGGTTCGATTCGAGGTCGCACTTATCGGCCTAGTCATTAGGAATTTCCCGTGGTTATCTTCAAAATCGCGGAATTTTTTTTACATAAACTATTATGTATTTTCAAATCATAATAAACTGCAAAATTGGAAACCTAATTGGCAAAATTATATATATATATATATATATATATATATATATATATATATATTTTTTTTTTTTAAGAAAA
Organism: Salticus scenicus; assembly: GCA_963930645.1. NCBI lineage: Eukaryota > Metazoa > Arthropoda > Arachnida > Araneae > Salticidae > Salticus > Salticus scenicus. The sequence continues at coordinate 266,773,613 of OZ005651.1, read as the reverse complement.
GGAAAAAAATTACATTTTCTAATTACGATAGACTTATTCGTATTATAAAACTACTTAGCGAGCTTTTTCAAAAAATGAAAACTTCAATACATGTTCACGTATTATTAAAAAAAAAAAAAAAAAAAAAAAAAACTAGTTAGCATAGGTGGACTCTGCTCAGTTCCCCATTATATGTATGTTCTCATAAATTTCTAGTGCAAAACATATTACATTCATTCATGTTAAGAGAAATGAATTTGACCAATAGCTTGGCACAGTGACAGAACAAAATGCCCGCCTAATAGGCTACCCACCGCTCAGTTCGATATATTTATCTTATTCTAATCTATTAATTTATTTTATTGGAGTCAATTTCGTAGTTTATTTTCATGTTACTATTTCCACTACAATAATCCCCAAAGTGGATATTCATATGGAATAACGCCCCATTTCACTATGTTGATAAAATCTAATTTTCCTGTTAGAATATTTGTAGTCAATTATGTTCAAACAAGTGTCATAAATGTTATTTAATAATATAAGAGATTTTGAAGTTTTCTGACACTGGCGTAACTAGACCGCAATTTCGGGTGTGTGTGTGGGGGGGGGGGGGAGTAACATTTTTTTTTTTTAATCTCTCTTTTATGAAACTGTTTGATATGTACAATATACAATTATTTCTTCTCTCTTGTATATTCAATAAAATAAAGTATTGCATTCGTAAAAATTTTCGGTTTTCTACGGATTTACACGTTTTGACAGGTCCAGAACTGAATTTAACCATTTTTAGAAAATGTGTGTCTGTAGCGTGGGACAAAAAGTTTTATGGCAACAGTATTTCAAGAACTAGTGCACAGAATTTCATTTAAATTCATATGTAGTTGCACCTTGACATAAATTAATGCCTATCAACTTTTGGTGCAGATCACTCAACAGGTGATGCTGCTAGACTGCAATTTGTTCGATTTAAGGGAAGGCTATATCTCAAGGTCTGTTATATATATAACCGAACAAAACACAGAATATGAGACGGTCTTTATGAAACATCAAACTAAATGAATTTGGGTGCAGATCCGCTAATAGATGGCGCTGATGTGCTGCAGTTTTCCCCGTTAACGGGAAGGCTCAAACTTTATTGCATATAATTGCACAAAACTTGGATTATTAAAAACCCATTATGAAACAGTTTGCTGATTGTATTTGGGTGCATATCGGCCGGAAGGTGGCGCTGATGTGCTTCAAATTACGCTCTTTAATAGGAAGGCTAAATTATAACTTCTATTGCATATAAATGCAGCAAATTTGATATGCGTGATAACCATTATGAAAACTATCCTGACTTAATTTGGGAACATATCAGCCAATAGGTGGCAATGCTATTACTGACCTATGATTTTCCATATGACATCTCAGCATCTGTTGATTAAAAATGCGTAAACCTGCATACTTAAAATAGTTATTGTGAAAAGCTATGGTTGAACGTTTATGCATGTCAAAATGGTAAAAAGTTATTAAGTGACGCTCTTATATATATATATATATAAAAAAAAAAATATATATTGAAGAAAGTTTTGTGATGACTGCAATATACTATTTTTTAAAGAAATACCGTTTTAGAATGATAATTGGGGTTTTATTATTTAGATTTAAAGCTTAAGGATAGAAGATGCTGCCTTAATTAAGAAAAGAATAATGCAGCATTGGCAATTTTTTTGACACCAGAAATTTGGTCAACATTTTAAGAATCTTAAATAGTAATGAAAAAAAAAATCTAAATAATATATCATCTAACGAATAAATAAATAATCTATATGAAGAATCGAATTCGATATATGTATAAATATTAAACAACATTATAATTTTCAAAAACTGTGTGGGTTGGCACTTACATATTGCATTCTCCTGATGAACAGTTATGTTCAATTATTTTGATTTGAAACAATTTTTGTGAGTTTTTGCGATTTATAGCATTGCTTACAAAGTTTGTATTCATTACATTTCTGTTTTATGCACATTCCGCATTACAGAAGTTTTACTGTATGCATGCATATGAAATAAAAAATTAGTATGTTGTGGCCATACAATACTTTCTTCTATATATTATCTTATAAAAATTCAAGCAGCACCAAAATATTTATTAAATTATTGTTTATTAAAATTACTTTCCATGATGAATGCAGACGATTTTTATATCAGAGAAGTAAAACATTAAATTCCGAACGAAAGTCAACTTGTTCTGACATCAATAGAAAAGTTTTTTTGTTTCTTTATTTTGCCTTCCATTAAAAATGAAAAATGCGACAATTTTGTTTCAAAATTATCCCAAATCTAGAGTTTGACTTTGTTTTAAAGGTGTTGCCGACTTCTTTTGAATGTTACCCATATTAAAAATTTACAGCCCCTGGGGGGGGGGGGGGGAATTCCCTCCAGAAGGAAAGCTATGTTCTACACGCACACAAACTTTTATCTAGTTTACTACTATTATCAATAATTAATTTTACAATCATTCATTAAAAATACTCTTATTTTGTACATTTATAGGAAAATTTCGTCCTATACTGCCATCTTAAAAATTATAAGAAAATTAAATCAATGTGCGACCTGCTGAGAAATGGACTCCCAAATGTAATCTGAACCAGATTAGGTCAGGATGCAACTAAGTGCAAGTTTGATTAAATTTCGTTCATTGGTTCGTGAGATACAGTGTCCAATATTTTTTTTTATATACACACAGACGGAAATTTTTATAAACAGTAAAATCGTATTCAGTACATCTTAAAACATGTAAATTGTAAATCTGTCAAAAACTAGAGTTCAAAAATTTTACCAAATCAATACTTTTTTCTTATAGCTATAGAAGAAAGTAATACGGGAAGATTTAAAAAAAAGAAAATAATAATGTTCGCTTACTTGAAATAGCCGAAATAGGTTGAAAATTGTCGCTACCGACATTGCAAGAGTCACTCTCCTGTATAACTGAGGACTGTTTTTATTTTTTTTACCAATCATCGATAATTTTCAGTGAAAATTAACAACAGAATTTAGCGTCAATTCAACTAAAGAGTCGTTTCAAAGAGTTTTAATTTACTTTTCAATCGGTAGTAATATTAACATCCTCAAAACTCAAAATAAGGAGCTACAAATCGAGCACCCCCCCCCCCACCCACACACACACAGACACCTTACTAATGAGACTGACCAATAACACTTACTGAAGATCAAATCAGAGGGTTTCGCTATTTTCGGTCTACAGAGAATACATTTTTGTAAGCGGTTTCGACCTCACCGAGGTCGAAAATTTTCACGATTACCTAAGTTCCCCATACCTATAGTATGATGGGGAACTAAAAAAGATATTTTGTCAAAGAACACAATATGCTCAAATTGACTTATTTACTTTCTCTTACCCATATATATATGGCAGAGAAAGTACTGCTTTTCGGTTAAATTTTCAAAATTGAGTTTTTGTTATATTTACTCGTTTTCAGGTCCCATGAATCCGAAAAACAGGTTTTTAACGGTTGGTCTGTGTGTATATTATCATCATATATCAAGGAAAAAAAACAGCATCAGGAAGTCCAAACTCGGTATTCTAAATCTGTGTCATATAGAGATGCTACACTAAACTTTTCGATCAGAAAAAAAAAAAAAAAAAAAAAAAAAAATGGTTCATCTACAGGGAAACTCAAAAAAATTCATATACATTACGTCTATGGGAGAAAATGCAATTAAGTAGAGTTTAACATCTATAGGCTGCACCCAAATTAAATGAATATAGATTTTTTATAGTCATAAAAGCATGTTTCATGCAGAGTATGGTACGAAAATCATTACCCGTTCATTTACAAGGCTACACAAAAGAACTAGAATATTCTGCTATATGCTATTAATATAGGATTATATTTCAGTGCACAATGTGGTTTGTACATAACTTTTAGAAGATGTACAGGGCTACCAATAGTTAATCGAAAACATTCTCTATTATTGAATGTAATTAGTGGAAGTGCTATACTATAATATTTTGCCATATTCAGGAAAACTGGTCAGAAATAAAAATCAGTTCCTTATACCCATGTGGTAAATAAAGTATTTTTAAAACTAAACTAGGGGGCTCTGCCCCCTGCTCGCTCCGCTCACCAACCCCCGAGGGAGGCTTCGCCTCTCCCTCGATTCACTTTTTATTAACACATGCAGAGCTCTTTCCGCCTATTCACTGCTTTCTTTCACTGAAAAGGAATATTAATAGTGCATATTATAAGACTTATATTAGTAGTACATATTAGAAATTATGGAAATTCTCATATTCAATGTCAAATTAGAATATATAACATTTATACTTTTTTTTAATAGAAAGAAATTCATAATATCTAGACCATTTTGCATTACAGCCTTAGTATATGACTTTATTTATTTATTTATTTTTTTTTTTTTTACAACCTTATATCCGGACCGCGGTACTTCAGTCGGTAGAGCGCCGAGCTCGTAATTGGAAGATTGCGGGTTCGGTTCTCGAGCCGGCAAAGACTGTCGTATACACTAATGGTGGCTGGTGCAAGTAAAATATGTCTTGGCCGCAATATCCTCCATGTTCCCATCAAAATGATACCTCTGGGGACCACAGAAGCTGGGGAGCCATCCCCTTCGTGTAGGATCAAAACTGTGGTGGCATGTCTCCGGAACATTCTTAGGGGGCGTCCCAGACCGTCGCCAATTATCCATAGCGCAGTAATGGTACGACGTCAAACACAACCAACCTGATTATCTACCTACCTACAACCATGGATCATATTTTAATTTTCCCGTGTAAGAAAATTAATTTGCTAAAAATAGGGAAAAAAAACTTGATATGTATTTTCTTTCTTTTTTACATCCATGGTTTCGGGCAGCGGTACCTTAGTCAGTAAAGCGCTGAGCACGTAATTGGAAGATTACCGATTCGATGCTTGAGCCGGCTAAAGACCGTCGTGTACGAATGGTGGTTGGTGCACATAAAATCTGTCGTGGCCGCAAAGTCCTCCATGTTCCCATCTACACTATACCTCTGGGGATCATCAAAACGGGGGAGGGGGGGAATCCCTCCGTGAAGGATCAAAATTGTGATGGCATGTCTCTGGAACATCTCTAAGGGTGCGTCCCAGACCGTCGCCAATTACCTATAGCAAAGTACTGGTACGACGTTAAATCCAACCTACCTACCTACCTACCTACGTACAACCATGAATCATATTTTAATTTTTGCGTGTAAAATGACTTCATGACAGAAGAACAACTTCACTGGGAGAAACTAATTTCAAAATGGCAAATAGAGCACCTTCATAAATTTGTATTTTTTAGCTAATAACTTCTTTAATTAAAATGATAGAAACTTCTAAGCAGCTGAAATGTCTTCCTTGGAGTATTCGGAACACATTGATACCTCTCATGACGCGAAGGATCCTGCCCTCCGCTAGAAGATGCTGTCGCAGACAAAACAATTTGACGCCAGTGACAGCAACTTTTTTTTTTTAATATATAGAGATATTTAGCGTTCTTTTTACTTCCATTACCCTACTACCGTAGGTAATGGAAGTATTGTATTCGGACCAAAAAATTCGATATCGAGTTTTCACCTGATTTACAGGTTTTAAGGCCTCATGAGTCGAAAAAAGTAGTTTTTGAAATTTGTCAGTGTGTGTGTACGTGTGTATGTATGTGTGGAATCTTCTGGCTATCATATCTCCGAAACTAATAAAAATAGAATTACGAAACTTCACAATTGATATAGATCCGGTGTACAAATGAATTCTCCAAATTTTGGTGAAAATTGGAAAACCGGAATTGGGTCATCGGAAACCGGAAATGGGACCGTAAGTCCGTATCTCAAAAACGGCTCCAGCGATTTTCTTCAAAGTTGCTATATAAAAACTCTATTAGATGCCCTTTCGAATGATATAGTTGGTAAGTAAAATTGATAGGCGTCCTGTATAAATAGCTCAATTTCAGGTATCGCAAGTGCGTTCCTCTAAAAACGGCTGTACGGATTTTTTTCAAACTCGCCATGTTAACTCTCTTTTAAATATCCTTTTGTATGTAATTATTGTTTTCCGGTCAATAAGTGAGAATACCAAGTTTTGGTAAAACTTGGTATCTAAAAAAAAACGGCTCTAACAATTTTCTTGAAAATTGTTTCATTAATCCATTTTAGATACCCTTTCTCATGTATTACGTGGTTATTACAAGAACATTAACGCTCATTCTGATTAGGTAGTTCAGTTTTAGATCTCGGAAGTTGATGTTTAAAAAAAATAACTCTTTTTTTCTTTTTGTTATTTTTTAACTCGCAATGTAAACTCTGTTTTATGTGTCTTTATACGTGTATCAAGTTTCTCTTACTGGAAAATTTAAAAAAATGCATATAATATCTCTAAAAAATGTATATAATACGTGTAATAGTTGGTAAAGGGAAGTCGTGTGGTTGTTTCACAACAGATTTTTTTTTAATACTGACACGTTTTGAGGCTCCCTCAATATTGAAGACAGGTTTTTAACGTTTAATCTTTGTCCATTATTTTTATTAGAATAACTTAAAAACAAATAATTTTAGCCAATTCAAATGTTGTACTATTTTGAAGTTAACATGTTGTTACTTGAAAATTTTTATCCAAATTCCTTTCAAGGAATGGTGCGAGTGAAAGTTGTCTGAATAATTTCAAATTAACATTTAAATTTAATAACAGTTTTTGAATTTTTTTTAAATGTAAATTCAATATTAAACGGCGGGGGGGGGGACTTTTTGTTAAATGAAGCTTTTCCGAAGGCTGTTTTAAATTGTTTTTAACGAAGGTTTATATAACAGTATTAAATTTATGCAGTAACCTTAAAATATGAAGTTGCGCCCTTTGCTAAAGAGCGCAACTTCATATTTTTAAGGAAAGTGTGGGTTATTTATTTATTCATTCATTTTTTCAGAACAAATGGTAAGAGAGGTTCTGCTCTGGTAACTGGTAGACGAAAAATTTCGGTTTCGATTCCAGGTCGCACTCGTTGGCCTAGCTATTCGGAGTTTCCCGTGGTTATCTTCAAAATCACGTGATTTCGGACTGCGATCCCTTTGAAAGATTCCTCACGGATGATACTCCACCTATTCCCAGGATCTTCGTGTAGTCATTCGGCCTTAACATTTACACGACACAGGGACCTTGTTATGATTAAAAGTCCCACCCCCTCCCAGGGCCCGACTTAGACTACCTGGAGCCCCGGGGCAAGTCTATTCTGGGGGGCCCCCTTGCAGTGGCATAAGAGGTCTTTAGGTTGCAGAATTTCTGCATTCGCCTGTAGGGGGGCCCTTTGCAGAAGGGGGCCCAGGGCATTTGCCCCGTATGCCCTGCCGTAAGTCAGGGCCTGCCCCCTCCTTCCAACTTTAGAACAAGCTGGTAGACATGCAAAATTACATACAGACCTTGTTGACAAAACTGCCAAACTTTCTTTTTCCTTTTTTAAATAAATTATTATGTATTTTAAAATTATAATAAACGACAAAATTGGAAACCTAATTTGCAAAATTATATTTTTTCTTTAAAAGAAAAAAAAAAAAAAAAAAAAATACGCTCTCTAATTATGATAGAGTAATTCATATTATAAAATAACTTGACAAACCGCGGAAAACTCCGAACACCTAAATCAACGACCCCGTCTTGGGATCACACCCGGTACTTCCCGTCTGATGGGGCAAAAACAAAATTAGCGGTTTACCACGTTTGTGGTAAATTAATTCTATAATAACATAATTTGCAATCTAAAATAAACACAGCAAAATATAAAAGGTTATAAGAATAAAACCAAGCTAAACAAGATTTTAAAATTGTCATATGTTAACTCCATTTTCTCTATGAAGTGTCATTTTTTTTCTACAGATAAACAGCTCTAATCCTTTGAGAAGCATACAGACGGATATTTCTAATTATCTTGGAAAAGAAATCGAGAGGGAATAAGATAAGAGGGAGAGCTGACATCTGGCGCGGCGCTCAGACAAAGAAGTCCCTAACATGAAGGGGATTTAAACCAAGGTGATTTACACCTGTGTTGCCAAATGTAGAGATTTGTCCCCACGTGCAGGGACTTTTAGCAGCTCTGTTAGGATGTAGATGACAGATTCTGAATTTGTGGGGACTTTTGGGGAGTAAGTCCATACGAAATTGCATGGGATTATGCATAACTTATGTTGCCTTTTTTTTTTTTTTTTTGTAACTTTGTTCAAGTTTTTCTATACAGAAAATCTATATACATTCTCATATGAAGCCAACCAAAAATATTTTTATTAAGACTATTGCTTTCAGTTAAATAAGCTATTTAAATACGGTAATAAGAAAGTATTAGCCGTATTATCAATTAAATACGGCTTTTCTTTTTCTTTTTTCTCCTTTTGGTAAGAAATTAAAAATATTAAATTGAAATGGAGATAAAACATGCTAAGGAAATTTAAGAAATAAATGTATTAGTCAAATAATAATAGGTCAAATATATTAGTCGTTGCAAAGGGACGTAACTTCAAATGTTATGATAAAAATAAGTTATTTTATTTTATTTCTTTATTTTTACGCTTTTTGTGTATTTTGACCAATTAAAATGTTTCGTTTTTTCTGTCGTATCTCAATAAGCTAGAAACCTCATTTAAAATAAATCGAGAGAAATCGTGTAAAAGAAATGTTAAGAAATGAATATAATAATCATAACCACATTGCTAAGGAACGCAACACAGTTACCGCGTGCTTCTATGTGGAAGATTTGAGTTAAAGGGAAAAAAAAAAAGAAAAGAAACAAAGAAAACTGTCATTCTAAATTAAATCGTGTTTTGTGCAAAATTTCATGTATGCTATTTAAAAAACAAAAATAGGCTTCGATCCCACCCTCCTTCTCTTTTTCCCTTTTTTCACTTAATCTTTTGTATTTAAACTTTTGTTTAGAAGAAAATTGTTAAATCTGCATGTGCCATTTTTACAAATGTAAGACAACAACGGTTCTTGATTTGGCTTATTTTCTAGGTTTATTTTACCCTATTTACTTTTTATTTGACTGGAACCAGAAGTGAGTATAATTGCCGAAACCAGAGCCCGATTAAGCTTTGTAGCTAGGGGAAGCTCAGCATCATTTCGGGGCCCCCTTTCATTTTTGAAAATCTTGTTTTCCTGTTACATATAGTAGTAATATAAAAATGCTATAGACCAAAAAAGAGTGTTTATTATTCTTATTATTATTATTTTATTTATTTATTTATTTATTTATTTTTCGTACACCTGGGTGGTTTCTACACAGAACATTAAAATCATACAACTTTTTAATTAAGAGCACTGAGATTTTTGAGGTTAAATATTAGATTTTTTCCGAAATAGTGAGTGTTTTGTCTTGTTTTAGGTAACCTTTCTCAGAAAAAATTCAATCTCAGTGTGAAAATATGAAACAAAAAATTCAAGACCATGTTTTTAATCCTTATGGGGTCCCCGCTTAAATTTTAGAGGGGAAGCTTGTACTTCCTGAGCCTTTTGGATAATCAGGCCCTGGCCGAAACGTAAGTGGAAGCCCTCTGTTCAGACTCAAAACGGTTTTGGGTTCCGTCTGTGTGTTTGCGTGTTTGTTTGTCTGTGTATTTGTCGCGCGATAGCGGTCGCAAAAATCCCGCTATTGACTTGCAATTAGGTACACATATTTATGAACCACACAGAGTTTTTGCTGCATAGTTTTGGGTGTGTATTCCATTTGTAGTTCATGTACAGGGACACACAGAATGTTTTTTATCATTACGACCTATGGGCAGAATTTGTATGTACTGCAATAGCGGCCGCAAAAATTCTCCGATTGACTTGCAAATTGACACACACATTGAGGCTCGATATAGAAATAGTTATATAATTTTTTCTGTCTATACTTTTTATGGATTGTGTACAGGGACGCGCCAAAATACTTAACATTACGGCGTATGGGGTGAATTTAGTGTAAACGCATTTTAACATCATTACTTTGCAATCAAGAAAATTAAACTAGCGTACGTGAGTAAGATGCTTAAACTTATGTTATTTGAAGAAAATATTTGCTCTTAAGCTTTCTAATTAATCTACAGGACCTTACAAAAGTGTTCTGACAACGTCACGTAGTCATCCAGACGATGTTAAATTTGGAACAATTATTAATTTTAAACGCAAAATATAAGCTGAATAGTTTTTACTGGTGTATACAATGTTTATGGTTCGTTTATTGAGACACATAAAAGAGTTTCGTAACATTAGAGCCTATGGACAAATTTTTAGTTAAGCGCGCACTTTAATGCGTTTATGCTGCTTTGAACTTAACAGAATTAACATACATTATAAAGATGCTTAAAATCATGTTTACTCTTAAAAAGAGGTCTGTATAGACTAAATAATTTATGGGACCACACAAATTAATTCCGAGGAAGTACTGTAATCATCTAAATGATGTCAAATTAGTTTGAAAAATTAATGAGTTATAATTAATTAGGTGTATTATTATTATTGGCGTTTATAATACTGTGGCTACTTTTCCGGGATCCATAAAAGAATTTCGTACTATTATGGTCGGTATTACTTTAAAGTGTATTTTAACATGGTTACACCCCATTAAATATAATGAAATTTTATTAGAATTTTAAAAGCATGTTTTTCTGTTGAAAATTGTGGGCATAGAATTGGTAATTAGTTTACAAGGTTACGCAAAGTATTTCCGATATGCTATATGTATTTTTTTTTTTTTTTTTTTTTTTTTTTTGGCATGAAATTTGGTGCTTATTAAATTTGGTATTTATGAATTTCAGGGAAATAATACAAGACCGTCGTTTATTAAGAATACATATATATGATATACAGATAGGTATACAAAGAGAAATACAGCGATGGGGGGGGGGTTTAAGGGGGCGACAGTCCTCCTGAGGAATGCATCTGATTATGGTAACAATTCGATCGAATCAATATATACTATTATATAATAAGGAATAAATAAAAAATGACCTATTGAATAATGTCTGATGCAAATAGGATGTTAAGGCTCCTGATCTACAGATCCACTAGTTTTATTTATGAAACTATTGAGGCATTGTTTTGATATAGTCAATGTAATTTGCTATTGAAGAGAAATTTATAGACATGTGCATCGTTATGAAAATAAAGATGTTTCTAGTGTTTTTTCCGGAGTAGGAAAATTCCGGACCAGACTAGTTATGTAGCTTTTCGCACGACCAACCCCATCGGTAAGTTCCGTCGAAAAAGTTCCGGAAAACACTGTTTGAGGCACAGATGACAGAACACAGAACCGGTGGAGTTGTTGAGATTTCTAGGAAAAAACTTACATTTTTAGATAATAGAATGGCTAAATCCTGAAAGAAGATAAGGGAAAAAAAAAAAAAAAGATTATATTATATTAATAGCTTTGCATAGATTATATGTTGTGCATCCCAGGGCCGGTGACAGGAATTACGGGCCCCTGGGCAAATGAATGTAAGCCCCCCCCCCATACACATAATCACTTCTTAAGTTTTAATCGAAAAATGATTTAAATTTGTGGGTACTGCGGTATTTTAAATAGCTCCAATAAAATACAGTGATACAATAGGTAGTACATTATCGAACTATACATTTATACAATGAAATTTGATTAAATAAGAAGGCTGACAACAAACAATTGCTTTGCATTTCATTCTCAATACATTTAATTTACAAAAGAGACCAGTGATTGATATATGCATTACCTATTGTACTTTAAAGTTAAATATAAAACTTTAAAATAAAGATATCATGATTGAAATATATTTAAAAAAAATGAAATTTTATCTAAAAATTTCTTTTAAAAATTCTGCATTTCTTTTTGACAACCTTGAATTTTATTTATATAATAAGCTATCCCCTGAAAATTTGTTTGGTCTATAATTTAATATTTAAAAAATTAACTTTTGAATGAAGTGAACATTAATAATTATCGAGTGGTCTGATTAGATTCATAAAAGTATATACTATTGGCAGCAAAATTATTCGAGCACTAGCAACAATTCCTATATGAAAAAAGTACATTTGATACTGTTTTATTAAATAAATCCTTGTCGAATTATGTTCTTAGACTACCTATAAAAACATGACTCGACAAGGATTTATTTAATAAAACAGTACTAAGTATACTTTTTTATATAGGAATTATTGCTAGCGCTCGAATAATTTTGCTGCCGACAGTAAGGCTGAAAGTTTTCTGATAATTTCTTTTCTGTCTTTTTTTTTTTTTTTTTTTTAACTTTATTTTCTGTGATTAACAAGATTTAAAATAGTAATATTTTAAGCAAGCACTTAGGATTTTGTTATAAGTTTTTATAATCATTATTAAATATACATATTAAAAATTAGAAAAATAAAATCAAAGTAAAAATAATATAAAAAATTATGTTTTTTGTATTTCTTAAGCAGTGTGTAGTTCTTTTAAGTGAGTAAATTTTGCTCCAAAAAGATGATTTATCAGCCTAAGAAAAATGATATATTATCAGAATGCTCTTGTAGTGTATAGATTCCAGCCTTTCTGAATAGGATTCTAGAAAACTGAAAAATAATATTTTTTTTTATTTGTATTGTGCTTGAGGAGAATATGTATAATAACCTAGTTCCAAAGTTTTTTTCGTCGTTGATATGATGCTACTTTTAAATGCTGAGGTCCATGGTTTGGAAACTATTCATGTATCTTCAGAATACACATGTAAACCGAAAGTTTAAAAAATATTGTATGCACACACACACATATATAAGCAAAAAATATTATAGGATTTTTTTTTTTTTTTTTTTTGTAGAAATGGATCTTTCTTGCTTTTCTTATTGTAAAATCATTGACAATTTCATCATTGAAAATTTTCTTCTTTTCACTTATCAAAATCTACAAACTGAATCTGAATGTAAAAAGTAAGGATCCCGGAAAAAAGGGCACCCGGAAAAAAGGGCACCGGTAAAAAAAAACCGGAAAAAAGGGCACCGGGAAAAAGGGCACTTTTCCAATTCGCAAATCGCAAAATAATAAATATCAAATAATGAATTTAAAAAATGACTTTCAAACTACATTTTTAGAAATTTCAATTGATTTGGTACAACATTCATTTAGTATATATCTCGGGGAAGAAGGGGGAGGGGGGCAGGAGCAGATTGAAAGAAAATAATTGTTTTTACAAAAACTCTTACTGATTTTAATGAAACTTTGTATAATCAAGTACAATGTGTGAAAAAAAATGACAGTAAGTGGCAGGCAAACTTGGCGGGGGGTTTAAGAGGGGAGGGCAGTGGAAAATAAAATTATCTTTTAAAGCACAGTTTTACCGATTTAATGATATATTCTATAATTATAACTTACTTTTTATGAAGATCACAATGAGTGCATTATACACTGGGGGGGGGGGGGGGGCAAGGGGTGATATGGAAATAGATTTCATTCTTCTTTAAACTACCCTTTCATCGATTCAAAAAATCGTATAATCACGTATAATTTGTGAAAAAATTACAGTAAGTGTCAGAAATATATATATATATATATATATATATATATATATTTTGGGGGGGGGGCGGCAGGTGTTAAAGAGGGGGAGGGGCAGAGGAAAACAAAATGATTTTTTTATACCACCATTTTGCCGAATTAATGATACATTTTATAATTATCACTCAATTTTTATGAAGATAACAGTGAGTGTATTATATATATGGGGGGGGGGGCAAGGAGGAGCAGATGAAAATAAAATATATTCCTCTTTAAACTATCCTATTATCGATTAAAAAATTTTTGTATAATCACGCATAATTTATGAAAAAAATACGATAAGTGTGAAACATACTTGGAGGGGGGGGGGGGGGGCAGAGGAAAATAAATTGAATTTTTATATTACCATTTTAGCGATTTTAATAATGTATTCTATAACTACCACTTAATTTTTTTTTAAGATTACAATGAATCTATTATGTACTTGGAGGGGGGGGGGCAAGAGTGTTAGATAGAAATAAAATATATTTTCCTTTAAACTACCCTATTATAGATTTAAACAAAAACTTTGTATAATAACATACAATTTGTGAAAAAAATTACAGTATGTGTCAGACATACTTGGGGGGGGGGGGGTGTTAAAGAGAGGGGATAGAGGAAAATAAAATTATATTTTATATCACCATTTTACCGATTTTAATGATATATTAAAAAATTATCACTTAGTTTTTATGAAAATCACAATGAGTATATTATATATCTGAGGAGCGGAGGGGGGGGGGGGTAGAAGGAAATGAAATTTATTCTTTTTTTAAACTACCCTGTTATCGATTTAAAAAAAAAAAAAAAAAGGAAAAAAATTGTATAATCACGAACAATTTGTGAAAAAATTACAGTAAGTTTCAGACATACTTGGGGGTGGGTTAAAGAGAGGGTGAGGGCAGAGGCAAATAAAATGATTTTTTATATCACCATTTTACCGATTTTATTGATATATTGTATAACTATACTTACTTTTTATGAAAATCACAATGTGCGTATTATATACCTGAGGGGCAGGGGGGGGGATGGAAATAAAATATATTCTTTTTTAAACTACCCTATTATCGATTTAAAAAAGAACTTTGTATAATCACGTACAATTTATGTAAAAAATTACACTAAGTGTCAGACATAATTTGGGGGGGGGGATTAAAGAGGGGGGGGGCAGAGGAAAATAAAATGATTTTTTATGTCACTATTTTACCGTAATAAATGAAATATTCTATAACTATCACTTACTTTTTATGAAAATCACAATGAGTGTATTATATACCTGGGGGAGGGGGGGGGGGGTTTGCAGATGGAATTTTTTTTTTTTTTTTTTTTTTTAAACTACCTTAGTACGATTTAAATAAATTTTTCTGTATGTACCACTTACTGTTTAAGAAAAATTACAATGAGTGTTACACAGATCTGCAGGGAGGGGAGTTGCTAAGAGGGGGCAGAGTAAAAAAAGTGGCTGTTTTTATGTATCTATTTATATGAAACTTTGTATGATTATCACTTGCTTTTTATTAAAATTATAATAAAAGTTACCTGTAGTTAAAAAAGGGGGCAGTGTGTGAATGGGGGGGGGGGGAGGATGAAAAACAAAATCTGTTTAAACAACACGTATCATCGATTTTTTTTTCTTTTTATTTTATTGACATTTTGTGCGAATGTCATTTACTATTGACGAAAAATTACAGTGAGTGTGATAAATTACAGTGATATGTCTGGGTTAGGCTTGGGTGTGTGTGTAGGGGGTGTGTGCTGGA
This sequence comes from Salticus scenicus, assembly GCA_963930645.1. Classification (NCBI taxonomy): domain Eukaryota; kingdom Metazoa; phylum Arthropoda; class Arachnida; order Araneae; family Salticidae; genus Salticus; species Salticus scenicus. Next base: position 266,758,353 of record OZ005651.1, on the reverse strand, counting down.
GACAGAAAGATACAAATGATGTTTTATATCATTATGCTTTGCACTTTAATAAAATTTATAATGAGTATCACTTAATGTTTAGGAAAATTTACGCTGATTGTTATGCATATCTTGGGGGAGGGGGGGGGGGGCACTATGGGGCCAGAGGAGAAAAAGGGTTGCATAAATATCACAACGTTACCAATTTTAATTAAATTTTTAACACTATCACCTCCTTTTAATGAAAAATTGCGGCGAATGTTACCTACACACAAAAATATAAACCATATCAGTTTCATGATTTTCAGATTTCTCACATCTCAAAACGTGTAGAAATGTAAAAAAGCCAAGGACGAAAGTTTCTATGACTGCCTAAAGCTGCCTTCTCAAACTCTGGCAACGATACAGAGCTTCAAAATCATAAATTATCCATTGTCCGAAAGTGACCCTTGAAATTTTGCACGCATTTACAATGAAGGACATTACTTTTTATTGCTCTTTAACAAAAGAGACCCCCCTTCTCATGCAATTATCGCACTAGGAGGTTTGTGAGCTTCGATTCCAGCGAGCGTTGACTCTCCTAAACCACATAAAAAAAAATATCAATACAGCCTCATTTGCAGCTTTCTAAGTTGCCAGAGTTTGAAGGCAGCTTTAGATCCCCATACCTGTAGTATGATGTGTAATGAAAAGTATGAACATATTGATAAATATTTTATACATTTTTTCCGTTTCTAATGAAGATTGCTTTAAAAATATCACATGACAGAAGTATAAGAATGTAATTGATTTATTTATATAATAGAATAATTTATTGGGAAAAAAAAAAAAAACTTTTTCTCGCTGTTACCTAACAATTATTTGAAAGTAATAAACCATATGCGTTTTCTGTGATTTTAATTTTAAATCTTTTTTTAATCTCATTTTTTGACCATAAAAATGCGCCACGTACTTTTTAAAATTACTGAAATGAGTTAAAAGGAAATGTTGCCCCCTAAATTTCATGCTTTAGTTAATTTTAAAAATCTATTTGTTGTGTCCAAAAGCTTTTTGCACCCCTAGATCCCCAAAAATTGCCCCCTTCATTTGGTACCAAATTTGTAATGATAGGACTGATATTTCTAATTTATTTTCCCCTTTTTTGGTGTTACACAAAACTAGTCTACAAAAACTGGCGAGGACGTTTTTTTTCCAGATTGAAACTAATAGTCCTCCATCCTGAAAAGCATACTTAACATCTGTGCAAATTTAATTTTATTTTTAGCGATAAAAAATATATATATAAGCTCATAAGATTTTTACTTTCCGAACACTATAGTGAGGAAAGTATTGTAATCATGTCAAAAATCCGAATTCGAGATTTTGATGTTTCTATACGTTTCGAGGTCCCCTGAGTCAGTTTTCACTATTTTTACGATGATGTATGTATGTGTGTGTGTATGTGTGTATGTATGTGTGTATGTCTATGAGTGAACACGCTAGCATGTAAACGCTTCGTTGGAATAAGCTGAAAGTTCATGCGTATATTGTAAGTCACCATAGTACGAAACCTATAGATTTTGGTGAATCTAGCACTTATAGTTTTTTTACAGGGATACAAAGAAAAATTCTTTATCTAATTATGGTCTATGGGACCAAAATCTGAAAAGTGCGATAGCATCTAAACGCCTTCCTCAATTGAGCAAAAAATTTATACATATATTATAGACTGTGTATAGACTGTGTATATATTATAGACTGTGTATACATATATTATACACAGTTACTCAATCTGTATAGAGTTTGGAGAATCTGGCACTTACAGTTTTTTTACAGAGGCACAATGAAAAATTCTTTATCATTATGGCCTATAGGGCCAAATTTTTAAAAGTGCGATAGCGTCTAAACGCTTATTTAATCTGAACAAAAAATTTTTACACATGTTATAGGTCACAGTTGCACGAACTGTATAGATTTTGGTGAATTTAGCACTTACAGTTTTTTTACAGGGACACAAAGAAAAATTCTTTATCATTATGGCCTGTCTATATTCAATAGAAGAAAGTATTGGATTCATAAAAATTTTCGACCTCGGGTTTTTGATGGATTTACACGTTTTGAGAGCTGTAGAACATGATTTGACCATTTTTAGAAAATGTCTGTCTGTTTGTCTGTCAGTCTCTGCGTGGATGTGACAAACTTTTGAGGCAACTGTATCTCAGGAACTACTTCACAGAATTTCATACAAATTGGTATAGTTGCACCTTGACATAAATTAGTGCCTATCAATTTTTGCCATCCCGCTTTTCTAAATTTTTAACATGGTGGTATAGTACAAAATTTTGTATAAATGTGCATAAAGAAAATTATTTTTTAATAATCATTATGAAATTTACCAGAATTATTTATAATAGAGATAGTCAACTGGGAAAAAAATTTTGTATGTGTAGGAGCCTCGCCTCCCCCCCCCCCCCTGGCGGGGAATTCCTCCTCGAGGGGAGTAAATTTTCATGATGGGTATCTTTCAAAAGAGCTCGCCAGTACCTTTAAAACGAATGGTTGAACCATACATATGCGATAATTTAAAATGAAGTTATCGATTTTTTTTTTTTTTTAAATGTAAAATTGACAATAAAATTGACTTTTTTTGGATATTTAGTGTTATACTACTTCTCTAATATGGAAATCATCTGCATTATCATGGAAGATAATTTTTTTAAATAATAATTTTAATAAATTATTTTTACTGAGTGAATTTGTATAGGAAAATATAGAAGAAAGTCATGTGGTGGTCACAACATACTAGTTAAAAGTGCGATAGCATCTAAACCCCTTATTCAATTGAGCTGAAAATTTATATGAATATTATAAATCACTGTTGCACTAACTATAAGCATTTTGGTGAATCTAGCATTTATTAGGTTTTTTGCAGGGACACAACGAAAATTTTTTATCATTATGATCTATGGGCTCAAAGTTCAGTAGCGTTAAATAAAACATCGTGTAATATATGGAGAAAAGTACTCAAACACTTTATTATGGTTTTATCTCTTTTGTTTTTTAACAACTCCTCTTTCTTTACTTTATCTACAAAACTGTTAATTACTCAATGTTCGGAAAGTTGAGTGGAGTCACTCCAGATTTTTTTTTTTTTTTTTTTTAAGGAAAAAATGTGTGAGCCATAGAAATAAGCTTAATAAATGACCGCCCCGCCCCACCCCATTTTTTTTTTTTTAAGCTCTTCAAATGTCGAATGTTATTCTGTATTGCATTCATAAAAATTTCAATTTCTGGTTTTCGATGGATTTGCACATTTGAAAAGGTCCAGAACTTTGTTTGATCACTTTTAAAAAATGTCTGTCTGTGGGTGTTAATGGCCAAAATTCTGTTCAACTATATCTTCAGAACTACTGCGTAGTATTACATATAAATTTACATGTAGTTGCACCATGACATAAATCAGCGCCTATCAACTTTTGGTGCAAATGGCTCAACAGGTGGTGCTGCTGTAGTGTGATTTCTGTAACTTAAAGGAAGGTTGTATATCAGGAACTACTTCACAGAATTTCATATAAATTTATATGTACTTGCACCTTGGAATATTAGTGCCTATCAACTTTTGATACCAATCGAAGTACTGTAAACAGGTACTTTGAAGTACTGTATACAGGTACTTTGAAGTACTGTATAACAGGTGGTGCTGTTATACAGTACTTTCTACAATTTCAGGGAAGGCTATTATAACTTATGTTCTAATAATTTAACAACACGTAACTTTATGTTAGAAGGGCATTATGAGAAATTTTTCTGATTCAATTTGGGAGCATGTTGGCTGCTAGGTAGCGCTGCTGTACTGCAATTTTCTCCCAAAACGGAAAGGCTATATCTCAGATTCTATTGTTCATAACTGCACAAAACGTAGTATGTGAAAGAGCCAGCCATTATAAAGCACTATAGTGATTTATTTTGAGTATATATCAGCTAACAGGTGGCAATACTGCACTGCAATTTATCCCATAAATAGCCTAAGTGTCAACTTCTATGACATAAGTGCATGAAACTCAATATGTAAGACAACCATTATGAAAATGAATGCCAATCTTATTTAGTTGTATATCAGTTGACACGTGGAGCTGCTAGAAATATTTTCAAAAGCCTATATCTCAGCATCTGTTGGCTGAAATTACTCCAAACTCTATATGTAATATATTTATTGTGAGAAGGTATGGTTAAATTTTTGTACGATTTAAACTTTAAACAGTAAGTGGCGCTGTTATATAGAATGATATAGAAGAAAATTTTATGATGGCCACAACGTATTAATTTTCCTAAGAAAATAACTCTTCAGCTATGATTATACTAATACATTATTTTATTTCGTTTTTTTAAATACTAGTATTGCAAAATATATGTAAATAATATGTTGTAGTTTTATAATTCTGAACAAAACCTATCTTTTTGTAATAATGCTTTTCACCATAAGTGTAAGTATAAGTGTGTTAGGCTTAAAGTTTTAATCTCCATGACAATATTACACAAATAAATAGATAAATATGTTTAAGTAAATTATATTTAAAATGCTTTTAGAAGAATAGTATATGAAATATGGTTATATTTTATTGTTAAAAAAAAAAAAAAATTACCGGATATCCGGTAACCGGCAAAATCACTGTCCGTTTCATCCCTAGTAGAAAGTTATTTAAATGTGATTTATAAATATTGTTTATCATAAAACGCAATGCACTGGCATTTTTGGGAGTGTCCCTGTACAGGAAACTGTTGTACAGTGCCTATTAATGCCACTTTAAATAGGGAATATTTCGTAGTAAACTTGAATAGCTTTTATCATTTTGAAGAAATTCTGAAAATATTTAAGGATGCAGGAGGCGGGCAGGCACACAGATAGACAAACCGACAGCCAGACAAACAGCTGGACTAAATCAAATCATATTAACTTTTAAACATTGTTATAAAGTATTAAAATGCTTAATAAAAATGAAATTGCAATTTCAGCTATTTCCTTAATTGCCCTTGTATATCTAAATATTTGTACGCGGCTCTGTAAATCTTAATGATAATTCTACTGAATACTACAAAAAGCATTCGTTCGTGCGTATGAATAACATATTTCAATTTCGTAAACATTTCTGTAAAATAAAAGTTTTAAGTATGGTTTATAGAAATAAGTGTCCCTGTACACAAATCAACAATAGTATTTAATCTATTTTCAACATGAACCACCGATAGTTAATTTGAATAACATATATCACGTTTCAAGAGATTTCATGGATATTTACATGGAGTTATAGCATAGACAGACAAACAGGTAAACCGAAGTCATAAACACTTTAAATTTTGTTGGAAAATGTTAAAAATGAGTACTAGTTGAACGGTTGTGAATTTTCTAAATCAAAAAAGGGAATTTAAAAAATCACAATAAGTAATGAGTAATTGTGGAAACAAATTTCCCATAGAATAACACGAGCTTCGGCTGTTGACGAGGCTGTTGTACTTACGCTTCACTTAATTTGGCCGGCAGTCTATTCCCATGTAATTCAATGAAGAAATTTATTTTATAAGTTACTCATTATTACCTAACGTATTTCTTTTTTTTTTTTTTTTTTTTATTCAGTTTTCACATTTTGAAAATTCACAGCCGTTAAAATGTTTCTCGTTTTTCAAGAATTAATTTTTAATATTTTTAACATTTTGTTTTAAAGCTGTATGTAATATGGGAAAATTTAACGAAGATCATTCATTACTTTTTAGCTTCAAAATGAAATATTAAAAAGTAAAAATTTAATTTTTGTAAAATAAGAAACATGTTAATGGTTGTGTACTTTTCAAATGTGAAAACGGAATTAAAAAAAAAAAAAAAAAAAAAAGATAATGAATAATTAAAAAAACTAATTTCTCCATTGAATAACATGGTAGGACATGCCATCCACTTTAGGTGAAGTATCCCTTGTACTAGTATTACTGTTTTGGACTAAGGCAGATCCAAACGCTTGGGTCCTAGACTTGAGTGGGATGCCCTTTGGAGGAGGGGGGATGGGGGGGGGGTTCAAAGATGTCCCAGCCCGTATTCATTCGAATTTCGGATAAACAAAATTTCGAAAAACTAGGTCGAAGAGAGCGATATGCTACTTGGAATCGAAGCCGGCACCCTCCCTGCTGCAGTCAGAGCAGGGAGGGCTTTCATTGCTTTAATGTTTCACAATTGTGAATCACACGAATATTAAAATTAGAACTTGTATAAATCCTTCTCTCTTCAGTATTTTATTTTCACCGTTCTTTAAAGGTACAAGACTGTTCGATTTTTCGCGACTTACACTGTAGGAAAATAATAATAATAATAAATAAAGTTTAAAGCAGCTTGCTTTTTATTTTCTTTCATTCATTCTTTTTTTTTTTTTTTTTTTTTTTTTTTTTGCGTTGTTCCTTTTCCCAGTTCTAGTTTAAAAATTAGAACTAAAATTATTATTTCATAGCATTTTGTATTTACTTCTATATTTTTTTTCAATTTCATCGTTAATTTGCAGAAACGTTCAGTTCTTTGTGACTTGAATTGCTATAAAACAACTTTTTTAATCCAGTAGCTTGTTTTACATTTCCACTCCACGTTTTTATTGCGCTGTTCTTTTACTCCAGTAAGCCTTTTATGGTTCCTGCTTATCTGTCATGTTTGTAAATTAACTTATAAAATAAACGTATATTATTATATTTTTTAATAGAAAATTTAGAAAATATCATAAAATACCGTTCAAGCGCCCCTACGATCTTAATGAAAAATCAGAATATATTGTGGGAAGGCAAGGCGGTGGATTAACGGTAAAATCGGCAAAAATATAAGAATTAGAATGTATTTTCCTGCTAAAATTAACTGGCATAAAAAACGATTTTAAAACAAAAATATATTTTTTTAAAGTTGCAGTGATGAAAATAAATAAATAAATACAGTTAATGCTTGGTTAACCGCCATTCAAATAACAGGAAAAATTCGGAAAATTCTTTTTTCCTCCCATTTCCTATTTATTTATTTATTTTTTAATTTGCCGCTATTTTGGGAAGTTTACGTTTTTCATTTTCAAATAATCGCAGTGTCCGATTTATCATAAAACAAATCAATGTTCGAATGTTCATGTATTTATAAAGGCGAATCTTAAACAAAGAAATAAATAACAAAACTGCTGCCCTATTCGAAATTCGAATAGAGTCTTCTGCTAAACGGAAGAAGGCACATATTCAGTTCAGCATTTTAAAAACAAGCAAATTTCATGTGAAATGCAGAGGGGGCGTGTAATCGATGGGGGGTGCTTTGAAAATGCTCTCTCTTCTATGAAGATTCAGTCTATGAGTAGGACAATGAAAGGGACAGAAAACTGACCTCGGGGTGAGTATGAGATTCTCGGAAGAAATCGTAAAACTGTCAAAGAGAAAATCCATAGCGTTTCGAAGACAGGAAGATAAGGAATTGGGGAGGAAGGTTGGGGGCTGGATAGTGGGTTTTTCGCTTTCATCTTCTCTTTGCAGAGAGAATTACGATTTGTAGACAAACATTTCGTATAGCTTTAAAAAAAAAAAAAGCTTCTCATAATTGTAAATAAAAAAGTCCGAGAAAATGTTCATCGTTTTAGCGCCCTTTCATTTGTGCATCGAGCGAGCGCCCCGTGCGACCGCACACTTCGCACACTCCTTGGTCCGCAATTCATTCTTTTTATTATAGTTTTAATATGGATCCCGGAAAAAAGGGCACCGGAAAAAAGGGCACGGAAGAAAGGGCACCGGAAAAAGGGCACCCGGAAAAAAGGGCACCGGAAAAAAGGGCACTGGAAAAAAGGGCACCCGGAAAAAAGGGCACCGGAAAAAAGGGCACTTTTCCAATTCGCAAATCGCAAAATAATAAATATCAAATAATGAATTTAAAAAATGACTTTCAAACTACATTTTTAGAAATTTCAATTGATTTGGTACAACATTCATTTAGTATATATCTCGGGGAAGAGGGGGGAGGGGGGCAGGAGCAGATCGAAAGAAAATAATTGTTTTTACAAAAACTCTTACAGACTTTAATGAAACTTTATATAATCACGTACAATTTGTGAAAAAAATGACAGTAAGTGGCAGGCAAACTTGGGGGGGGGGGGTTAAAGAGGGGGGGGGGGTAGAGGAAAATAAAATTATCTTTTATAGCACTGTTTTACCGATTTAATGATATATTCTATAATTATCACTTACATTTTATGAAGATCACAATGAGTGCATTATATACTGGGGGGAGGGCAAGGGGGGGGATATGGAAATAGATTTCATTCTTCTTTAAACTACCCTTTTATCGATTCAAAAAACCGTATAATCACGTATAATTTGCGAAAAAATTACAATAAGTGTCAGACATTTTTTTTTTTTTTTTTTTTTTTGGGGGGGGGGGAGGGGAAAACAAAATGATTTTTTTATATCACCATTTTACCGAATTAATGATACATTTTATAACTATCATTTAACTTTTATGAAGATAACAGTGAGTGTATTACATATCTGGGAGGGGGGGGGCAAGGGGGAGCAGATGAAAATAAAATATAGTCTTCTTTAAACTATCCTATTATCGATTAAAAAAATTTTTATGAGAAAATTTTATGAAAAAATTACAATAAGTGTCAAACATACTTGGAGGGAGGGGGGGTTAGGAGGGGGCAGAGGAAAATAAATTGAATTTTTATATTACCAGTTTAGTGATACCAGCAAGTGATAGATAGAATATGTCATTAAAATCGGTAAAATGGTGATATAAAAAAATATTTTATTTTCCTCTGTCCCCCCCCCCTCTCTTTAAACACCCCTCCCCCAGTATGTCTGACCTTACTATGACTTTTTTCACAAATTGTATTCTACTATACAAAGTTTTTGTTTAAATCGATAATAGTGTAGTTTAAAGAAGAATATATTTTATTTCCATCGGTTCCCCATGCCCCCCCCCCCAGGTATATAATGCACTCATTGTAATCTTCATGAAAATTAAGTGGTAGTTATAGAATATATCATTAAAATCGCTAAAATGATGATATAAAGAATCACTTTATTTTCCTCTCCCCCCCCTTGTTTACCCCCCCACACACACACACACTAAGTATGTCTGATACTTACTGTAAATTTTTAATAAATTATACGTGATTGTACAAAAAAAAATTAATCAATAATAGAGTAATTTAAAGAAGAATATATTTTATTTTTATCTGCCCCCCTTGCTCCCCCCCCAGGTATATAATACACTCACTGTGATCTTCATAAAAAGTTAGTGATAGTTATAGAATATATCATTGAAGTAGGTAAAACTGTGATATAAAAGATAGTTTTATTTTCCTCTGCACCCCCCTCTTCAACCCCCTCCCCTAAAGTTTGCCTGACACTTACAATAATTTTTTCACAAATTGTACGTGATTATACAAAGTTTCATTAAAATCGGTAAGAGTTTATGTAAAAACAATTGTTTTTTTTCGATCTGCTCCTGCGCCCCCTCCCCCCTCCCCCCATCTTCCCCGAGGTATGTACTATATTAATGTTGTACCAAATCAATTGAAATTTCTAAATGTGTAATTTGAAATCCATTTTTATATATCATTATTTGATATTTATTATTTTGCGATTTGCGAATTGAAAAAGTGCCCTTTTTCCCGGTGCCCTTTTTTCCGGGTGCCCTTTTTTCCGGTGCCCTTTTTTCCGTGCCCTTTTTTCCGGTGCCCTTTTTTCCGGGATCCTTTTAATATACAGTCATAAATTTTCTACGATTCTATTGTTAATTTATGAATGAAAATAATTTAAATTAATGTATTCTGCTCCGAATTTTCACCCTACCCTTCCTCGAAAAAAGTATATACATATACGAATCATATACTCACAAACATAGATGCACGTATGAATATGTACAGTCATATAATAATAATAATAATAATAATAATTTCCTTCCCCGATTAATTTCGCCGTAAATTAACGTAGAAACCAGCAGCTGATGCCTAACGATTGGTAATAACATCTATAGTTTTTAATTCGCTAAATTTTGTTTACGGTGTCATGCACATATTAAAACTTGTACAAACTTTTTCTTCTTCTTCTTTTTTTTTTTTTCTTTTTTTCATTTCCCGAATTGTAACACCCATTTTTGACCACGTATTCGAATTTATGAGGTCAAGGCGATTCGGAAAAAGGTATATTTTATATTCTTTATATCAAGTCTTCAACGAGCAACAAGCAAAAATGTATCAGGGGTAAATCTCTATATTTAAAAAAAATAAAATTCATATATCACATAGAAAAGTATTATATCCATTCAGATAATAATCCGAAAAGAAATATAACAATTTTAAATATAAAATAATGTAGAGTAATGCTAATTAAGAAATGATGTGTACGTCTAAACTTACTTCAATAACTATTTTAATCATGCGCAAGCAAAATAATATATGACACAAAAGATAACAAGTGACAGCCCGCTAGGAGCAATAAAAATTGAAATATCACTATAATTCGAAAAATAATGATAGGAATGAACTGTAACCCATAATTTTAATGATGCCCATTCTATTCGTGCAAAAATTAATGCAGGTCGTAACTCATAATTTTTTGAAATATGATTTTATTAATTATTTTCATAATTCAAAAAATGTTTTTTAATCAAAAATATGCATGGAATATATTTGGGTTAATTCATAATAACGTTATATATATATATATATATATATATATATATATATATAATAATCTATTATTTTTTTGGGAAGACATGAATTAATGTTTATTACATTCATTTAACATTAGCATCTCCATATTTTAACAAATTATAACTCTGAGAAAAATTGATAGAAACATATAAACTATGCCATTTTCTGAGCTGATTTGAACCAAGTAATCCAAAAAGCTTGTCGAAATTGGGGGGTTGCCTTTAAAAAAAAAAAAAAATAAAGTTGATGTCAGTTTTAATATGTAGACACCCCTTAAACAAAATCAAACTAAACCGTTCTAAACTAGGCCTTATTACTAATTGATTGACACCAGTCGCAAGTCTCTACACTAATTTACGGCGAAATTAGTCTGGAAAGGAGGGGGGGGGGACGTTTTTTTTATGATTGTATATGCAGTGCGGCTCGAATGAATAAAATATATTTCCAATGCGGCCCACCAAGTGTTTTGGGTTGGACAGGCCTGATATAAAACACCATTCTCTATCTCTCTGTCTGCGCCCCCCCCCCTCCCTCCCATCCAGACGTATGTAACTCTCATTGTAATTTTTCATTAACAGTAACACTTGCACAAAATGTCAATAAAAAAATCGATAATAAGTGTTGTTTAAAAAGATTATTTTATTTTTCATCTGCACCCCCTCCCCTCCCCTCCCTCAATACACACACTTGCCCCTTTTTTAACTACAGGTACAGGTAACTCTTATTATAATTTTAATAAAAAGTAAGTGATAGTCATATAAAGTTTCATAAAAATAGCTAGCATAGTGATATAAAAGCAACCACTTTTTTCATTCTGTCCTCTCTTAGTCCCCCCCCCCCCCCCGCAGATACGTGTAACATTCACTGTAATTTTTATTAAAGAGTAAGTGGTATATACACAAAATTTTATTTAAATCAATATTAGAACAGTTTAAAAAATATATATATTTCCGTTTACAACCCATCTTGCCCCCCCCCCCCAGGTATATATAACACTCATTGTGAAATTGATTAAAAAAAAAAGTGATAGTTATTAAATCGGTAAAATGGTGATACAAAAAAAAAAAAAAAAAAAAAAATCATGTAATTATTCCCTGCTTCTTCCCCTTTAGTCCCCCCCCCCAACCCCAATTATATCTGACACTTACTGTAATTTTTTCATAAATTGTACGCGATTATACAAATTTTCATTAAAATCGGTAAGAAGATGATATAAAAAAAAATATTTTCTTTCAATCTGGTCCTACCCGCTCCCCCTTCCTCCAGGTATATACTAAGTGAACGTCGTACTAAATCAATTGAAATTTCTAAAAATGTAATTTGAAAACCATTCTTTAAATTCATTATATTTGATATTTATTATTTTGCGATTTGCAAATTGCAAAAGTGCCTTTTTTTCAGGGATTGAGCCGTTCGTTTGAGCCGTTTTTGAGATACCAACTTTTACAAAGCTTGGCATAATTAATTGTTGACCAGAAAACAACAATTACATGCAAAATGATATTTAAAAGAAGGTTAACATGGAAAAAAGAAAAAAAAAATCATGCAGCTGTTTTTAAAGGAACGCACTTGCAAGACCTGAAATTGAGCTATTGATACAGGACGCCTATCAATTTTCCTGAACTAACCAACTATATCATTCGAAAGGACATCTAATAGAGTATTTATACAGCAATTTTGAAGAAAATCGTTAGAGCCGTTTTTGAGATACGGACTGAGATACCACTTCCGGTTTCCAATTCTCATTAAAATTTGATAGCCATAAGCCCCCCCCCCCCCCCCCACACACACACACATACATTGACCAATTGCCAAAAACCATTTTTTTTACTCAGGAGACCTTAAAACATGTAAATCAGATGAAATCTCGATATCGAATTTTTGGACCGAATACAATACTTCCATTACCTGCGGTAGTAGGGAGTAGGGTAATGGAAGTTAAAAAAAAAAAAAAAAAAAAAAAAAAAAATGTAGAAAATTATCTGATATTATTAGAAGAATCTGCCGCACTTGTGTTTGTGATTCGATGACTATTAATAATAAAATCCATAAAAACTAAAGTGTTTCAACAGTTCTCTATCAGTATTGCAAAACAAACAAGAGAGATTAATTTCAAATATAACCTAAAATTTGACTAAAATTTCCTATTAAAAAAAAAAAAAAACTCGAAAATTGAGAGGGCACAGTTTATTAGATCTATATCTTAAAGTGCAAGCGTAGGAGATGAAGCAGCACAAAATTTAGATGATAAATCTATTTTTAATTACTGAAAGCTGCTTTTTTTTTCATGAAATTTTAATTATATTTTAGGCCGTATATTTGAAAATAATGTCTGTTATACGTACAGAAATTTGAATAAACACCATAAAATGCAAGAACATGCAACAATTATTTCAGGTCGAAATAAGACATGATTCTTCGTCAGGTGGACAAGAACAAAGTAGGCACGAGTGCTGCAAACAAAAATGCGTTGTCGCTTTGTTAGAAATTTTCGGTCATTTCTTCTATTCAGTTTATTTCTTTACCTTATACGCATAACTAAGAAATTTATACATCCAGCTTAGGGATTCAGAAAATGACTATTCGTTCTAGATGAAGGTAGAATATATATATATATATTGTCAGCGTAATTTCTTAAGAGAAAAAAATAGAAACATATTGCAATCAAGATATGATTCTACACATTTTTCTATCCATATGCTATTTTTAAAATGCATTTTTTTTCAATAAATAGTAAGTATATGCCATTTCACCAAGCATATACTTAAATTAAAAACTAACACTACCTTTAAAAAATTTTTTTAAATTTATAACATTGCATTATTTATTTTCATTCTGCATAGTAATGTTATTTATAATTCCATTTCTCTATATATTTAAAAAAAGTTACTGTCACTGGCGTCAAATTTTTTGTCTGCGACAGCATCTTCTAGCGGAGGGCAGGGTCCTTCGCGTCATGAGAGGTATCAATGTGTTCCGAATACTCCAAGGGAGACATTTCAGCTGCTTAGAAATTTCTATCATTCTAATTAAAGAAGTTATTAACTATAAACGACAAATTTATGAAGGTACTCTATTTGCCATTTTGAAAAAAGTGACCTTGTTCTTCTGTCATGAAGTCATTTTACACGGGAAAATTAAAATATGATCCATGGTTGTATGTATGTATGTAGGTAGGTTGGATTTAACGTCGCACCAGTACTGAGCTATGGGTAATTGGCGACGGTCTTGGATGTACCCCTGGAGATGTTCCGGAGACATGCAATCACAATTTTCATCCTTCACGCAGGGGATGCCCCCCGCTTTGGTGATCCCCAGAGTTATAGTGTGGATGAGAACATGGAGGACTTACGACAGATTTTACGTGCACCAGCCACCATTAGTGTACACGACGGTCTTTGACCAGCTCAAGTATCGAATCGGCAATCTTCCAATTACGCGCTTGGCGCTTTACCGACTAGGGTACCGGAGCGAGCAGGGGGCACAGCCCCCTAGTGGATAAAATAAAACTTGTAAGTTCCTAAATTGTTTACTAAAATTCCGATTATACGTCGGCTCATCAAAATATTCTTTTATGGCAGTCCAATGGAAGAGGTATATCTTACATTAGTAAACAAATATTTCATGTTATTCTTATTTGTCTTAATCTTTTAAATATTACCTTTTTATATGCATTAAACATCTTTGGGCCGAGTTTTCATAGAATAAAAAGACACAAGCTCTTTTTTACCACCTGCAAAAAACGCAAAGGTGTTTCCTATGTTATGTTCAGTGTAAAATGAAGATTATTTTTAAAATACCGATCATGGACTTTAATGCATCAGAAATATTTTTGCAAGTTCCTCTCTACACGCATTAGTTGCTATAATTATATCATTTTCAATACAGAATATCGATATGTCATATAGAAAACTTGAATTAGGTATATCAGCTCCAAGTCCTTTAATAAGTTTTTCGGGTGACTTTTTTTTCCGACGTACGAATATTTAGATACACGTTATAAATCACCATTGCACGAACTGTATAGATTGTGGTGACTATAGTACTTATAACTTCTTACTGGGACACAAAGGAAAATTCTTTATCGTTATGGCCTATAGGCTCAAATTATTTAAAGCACATAGCGTCTAAACGCCTTATTCAAATGAACTAAAAATTTATATACATATTATAAGTTACTGTCACACGAACTGTATTAATTATAGAGAATCTTGCACTGATAGTTCTTTTTACAAGGACATAACGATTTTTTTTTTTTTTTTATCATTATGGATTATGACCTCAAACTCTAAAGTGTGATAGCATATAAATGTCTTATAAGATGGTGCTAAAAATAAAAAAAATAGTGGGGGTATTGCTTGACAACGTTTCTTGATAACACGTATTAAATTTGGAAAATAATAATAGCACCATTTTTTGCTACATCTTATAACGATTTTTTTATTCATCAGGGCGACCGAACTATTTTTCTGTGACTTTTTTTATAGTGAAAAATACTGTAAAAAACACCCTGTTATATTTTTCTCTTTTGTCTATTTAACGACATCTCTTATTTTACTTTACTTATACAACCGTTAACCGTCGGAAAGTCGTATGAAGTCACTCAAGATTTTACTATTTTTGCGATGATGTGTGTGTGTGTGATCACGATAGCGCCTAAACGCTTTGTTCGAATTTGTTTGCTGAAAGTTGGTTCGAATGACCCTATTGATTTTGGTGAATCTAGAACTTATAGTTTTTTTTTAAAGTGCACAAAGAAAAATTCTTTATCCTTTTGTCCTATGGCCTAAATGTTTTAAAGTGCGATAGCGTCTAAACGCCTTATTTAATTGAGCTGAAACTTTATACACATATTATAGATCAGGAGTGTTCAACCCACGGCCCGCCTGCAGCCCGCGAGGAGACTAGCGATGTGTAAAGTTTGACAATTTTGGTTAACAGATTAAAAATAAATAAATCCCTTCTGACTTTTCAAAAAAAAAAAAAAAAAAAAAAAACTTTCAACGGTTATGTTAGCAAAAGAATCACACTGTTATAATGAAACCTTATTAGATCCATTATTCGTTCTTTTTATTATAGTTATTAAGGTATAGTCTTTTTTTTTTTTTTTTTTTTTTTTTGGCGTTATTGCTAATTTATGAATGAAAATAATTTAAATTAATATATTCAGCTCTGAATCTTCACCCTGCTCTCCCTCGAAAAAAGGCATTTCATTAAAATTCATGCACTCACAAACATACACATGTGTGCATATACGATGCGGCGGCCCCGGCCCGCCTAAATAAAACAGATTTTCAGTGCGGCCGCCAAGTGTTTTGGGTTGGACAAGCCTCTTATTAGATCACCATCACACGAATTGTATATATTTTGGTGAATTTATCATTCATAATTTTTTTACAGGGACACAACGAAAAATTCTTTTTCATTATTATCTACGGGATCAAATTATTTGAAATACAATAGCGTAAAATTAAACAATACAGAAAAATACTGAAACGGCCTATTATAATTTTCATTTTTGTTTATTTAATGATTGGTCTTGCTTTAATATACACTCTTTAGGAAAAAAAGTAACGCACCAAGAAGGAGTAATGCAAACTGGACACAAATTGACATACATACAGGTTTTGATGGAATCAAGCACCGATTCATCATTATCGTCGATCCTACGTGCAACTGGTACTTCAGTGACTTCAAATACCCTTAATAGGGGGGGGGGGGGTATTTGAGTCCCCGGATCTCTCTTCGATTGAGGACGTTTGGAGCATCATAAAAAGGGTCCTACAACCAGCTCGGGATTTTACCAATCTAACGCAACAATTGGACAGAATTTGGCACGATACTTCACAGGAGCACATCTGCCAACTCTATCAATTAATACCAAGCCGAATAACTGCGTACATAAGGGCCAGAAGTGGATCAACACGTTATTGACTTGTTTACTTTGTGAGGCCCTTTCTCTTGATTAAATCATTCAAATTTTCTGAAGCTGTAATCAATTGTTTTTCTCCACATGTACATCACATCTACCATTTTTTGTCCCATTCGGACCCCCCCCCCCCCTCCTTCCACCTCATCTACCAATTTTTGTCCCCACTTCATCTTGGTGTGTCTTTTTTTTTTCCCTTTGGGGTAACATGAAATTAAAAAACTCTTTATTAATTTTATTAACCTTTTTCAAATTGATGCTATTATTTTAATTTAGTCAAAATACGATTCAAAAGAGAACACATGATAAATCACTTGGTTAAAATATATTATAATCATTTTAAAATTAAATGTGTATATAAATGCTCTTTGTGTATATAAATAGGAAATAAAGTGCATATAATTTGTAATTAAGCGTAGTGAATCTCAGTAATATCTGTATAGTAAACTTAATTTAGTTTTTTTTTTTTTTTTTTTTTTTGTGTGTGTGTGTGGTATCAATAAAAGAAGGTGAAACGTAACTTCTATACGAGGCCTTTCTAAAGGATTCTGATCCATAGTCACGTGAGATTCAGGGAAAACCACAGAAAATTACATAAGCAGCTAAACCAGCAAGTATGACTGACCTGGTTTCGAATCCCACCTTTCCTGTTTACCAGCTTCGTAAGTAGAACTTCACAGCTTTTGGTGGTACCACTTCAAATAACAACCGCACATAAACCGTAGTGTATCCAAATACTTTTGCCCCTGTAAATGAATATGCCCCAATATGCCCCTGTAAATGAATTATAAGTGCAGCACGTACGACTTTTCACAGAGAACATATTATTTTATACGTCATAAAATTTTAGTTTTATTGGACGATCAATTTATATTTAAATAATTTAAAGCACAGACAGACTTACAGACAAACCGAAATCATAAACATTTTGTTTTCTTTCGAACAATCATGAAAGTATTGAAACAAATTTCAACTTTTATTTTGCAAAAATTTTTAACGTGATTTTAAAGGTTTGTAAAATACAGAGGGCTTCAAAATATAATTATAATAAAAGATCGCATAAAACACGTTTCCAACAAAAAATATTTCATTGTTTGATTTTAAGATTTACTAAATAAAACAATAAACTAAAGAAGATCCATACAAACAAAATTATAAAATTTGTTCCACTGTTTACACATATATTTCCTGTTTTAACTTATGCTTCGGAAACTTAATTATTAATGAGTAAAATTATACAAAAGCTTCAAACAACACAGAGAAGCATGGAGATATGCATGTTAGGATTCACCTGAAGACAGGGCCCGACTTGGACTACCTGGAGCCCCGGGGCAAGCTTATTCTGGGGGGCCCCCTTGCAGTGGCATAAGAGGTCTTTAGGTTGCAATATTTCTGCTTGTGCCTGTTGGGGGCCCTTCCAGAAGGGGGGCCCAGGGCAACTGCACCGCATGCCCTGGCGTTAATCAGGGCCTGCCTGAAGAGACAGAAAGCGAAACACATGGATTAGGGAGCAAACCAAAGTTACTTATGCCTTTCGTAGAGTTAAGAAGTTAAAATGCACGCAGGGTTCCCACTCTTAACAAATAAAAAAATTCAAGGACTTTTCAAGTACTTTTCAAGGCCTATTTGAAAATTTTCAAGGACTAAGGGAAAATCGCAGAACGCTAGGTATACACACAAAACTTTAGTAACTACTTTCTTTAGTAATATATTTTTCACAATTAGAATAACTTTGCCTGTTTTCACAATACATTTTTGATGGATTAACCAAATTAACTTTTACAAGACAAGAGTCAAAAAACGATTAGTTCAGGATTTGGAATCATTATGATTATTCCAAAGTTTTTAGGTTTGAGTCCTGGTCTAGTCACTTTCTGCTCAAAATTAATGACCAGTCCATCAAACAGGTATGACACTGGCAAAAAAAAACCAAATAAGTCGAAACTATATGCAAAAGCAAGACAATGAAATAAGAATTTCATGACAAAATCATTATATTAGACAATGGCGTGCACATGTGGAGATGGAGATAGTTTAGCAATGACAGAATTCGCGATAAGCACGTCTACTGGAGTGGAAAATTCAAGGATTTTCAAGGACTTTGTACAAAATTCAAGTACTTTCAAGGGCCCTTGAAAAAGAAAATGAAATTCAAGTACTTCTTAAGGACTTTCAAGGACCGTGGGAACACTGAGCTAGAATGAGCACCTTGCCAGAAGAAACGGCGATAGATTGGATCATCGAAGTCCTATTTTGGATTCCGAGATATAAGAAAAGATCAGGGGAAAAAAAAAATGTGTCGTTCGAGAAATGAGATTGTGAAGTTAGGAAAAGCGGAATGAAGAAAAATTTCAGGAAACAGGGTAGATTGGGATCATCTAGGGAAGACCTTCATCTTGCAGTGGATTGACAAAGGCTGATATTGATAACATGTTATGTATATAAATATTTTATTAAAAAAAATTGGTCGGGAGATAAAGATAGCGTTTGTTGTTTCACGGCATTTCGTCGAAATGCTTTTGCCAGGTTTGATCCCAGGTGCGCTCATCGGCCTAACCGTTCAGAGTTTTCCGTGGTTTTCTTCGAAACTTGCGTAAATACTGGCTAAGACCCTTTAGAAAGACCCCTCACGGAGGGCACTTCCCCTCAGGCCTTGGATCCTGGCCTTACTTCCCAAACACCGTAGTGCTTGGACAAAGTGTTAATCGGTAGAGCACTAATTGAAATTTACGAAAAAGAAAAAAAAAATTTGTCAGAGCCAGAATTTAATCTAGTACGACAGGACTTTTTTGTATATTAGAAACGTTTTTTGTCAAATTTTCCATGTAAAGGCCTGTGATTTGTGATAACTGTGCATGTGCACACTCGTATCAATCCCCGATCGCATACCTTTATTCTTTATTGGAAGAGATAGCGTCTATTGTCTCAAGTCAACGAGGTGCGTCGGAGTAGCCGCATTTTGTCACGGGCATCTACACAGTGTTGCTAGATTGGGGACGTTTTTTATTCAACTACCACCAATAATTTTGAGAAGTGATATTTGATATATGTAAAAGATGAATAATCTTCGAAGCGATTAGGCAACAGTACAATTAAAAGTTATTGGTGGATATTGAATTAAAAATGTCCCCAATCTGGCAACACTGCCTCTACAGTATTTTTAAGTTTGGAATAGAACCCAAATTAAAAACAATAATTTTTAATTTTTCGATGAATTCTCTTCCGCTTTTTGAATTAAAATCTAAATTAAAAGCCCCGTCAAGAAATAAACCAAATACATTAAACTCAAATTTATTTATTTATTTAACTGTAAGAACGTGTGAAAAATAGTTTAAACCATAATTTTGAATCCGATTGTCTACAAAGATTCAATTAATAACTAGTATGTTGTGGCCACCACAAGACTTTCTTCTATATTTTCCTATAGAAATTCACTCAATAACAATATTAAAAAAAAAAAAAAAAAATTCCAAGTTTTTTTTTTTGTTAAAAAAAAAATATATATATCGATAACTTTGTTTCAAATTATCACATATTTATAGTTCAACCATTCGTTTTAAAGGTACTGACGAGACCTTTCGAAATATACCCATCTTGAAAATGAACCCCCCCCCCCCGGGGGATACTTCCCCAGGGGGGGGGGAGCGATGCCCCCACATGCACGAAATTTTTTCCCTAATTAACTACTACTATTATCAATAATTCATATTAATTTTACAATCACAGGTTAAGAATAACTCTCATTATGTACATTCATACGAAATTTCGTCCGATACTGCCATGTTAAAAATTTAGAAAAAATACGATCACAGCGCGTCTTGTCGAGCGATTGATCCCCAAATCTAATCAGCACCAGTTTATGTCAAGGGCCAACTAAATACCAAGTTTGGTTAAATTTCGTTTTTTTTTTTTTTTTTTTTTTTTTTTTTTTTTAATTACTATTTTTTACTTTCTTCTATATGTAATATAGTCTATATGTAATATTGGATTCGCGAAAATTTTCGACCTCCGTTTTTTGACGGATCTACACGTTTTGGGGTGTCCTGAACACGAATTGATAGTTTTTAGAAAATGTCTGTCTGTCTGTATCATTTTTTTGTGGGCACTGTATCTCACGAACCAATGAATGAAATTTAACCAAACTTGGTATTTAGTTGCACCCTGACATGAACTGGTGCTGATTTTTTTTTTCTTTTTTTTTAACCAAACTTGGTATTTAGTTGGTGCCCGACATAAAGTGGTGCTGATTACATTTGGGGATCAATAGATCAACAGGTGGCGCTGTGATCGTATTTTTTCTAAATTTTTAACATGGCAGTATCGGACAAAATTTCGTATAAATGTACATAATGAGAGTTATTTTTAACTTGTGATTGCAAAATTAATATGAGTTATTGATAATAGTAATAGTTAACTAGGAAAAAATTTCTGTGCATGTGGGGGCATCGCTTCCCCCCCTGGGTAAATTTTCAAGATGGGTATCTTTCGAAAGATCTCGTCAATACCTTTAAAACGAATGGTTGAACTATAAATCTGTGATAATTTAAAACAAAGTTATCGATTTTTTTTTACTTTTAACAAAAAAAAAAAAAAAAAAAAAAAAAACGAAAAAAATCGTACTTTTTTTTTTTTTTTTAACTATTGTTACTGATTGAATATGTATTTATTTAAACAAAAAAAAAAAAAAAAAAATACCTTAGCAAAAAAAAATCGTGTTTTTTTTTTTTTCTTTTTTAAATATTGTTACTGATTGAATATGTATAGGAAAATATAGAAGAAATTCTTGTGGTGGCCACAACATATTTTTCTAAGTTTTTTTTTCGTAAAAAGTGAAAAAAAATCAATAACTTTGTTTTAAATTATCACAGATTTATAGTTCAACCATTCGTTTTAAAGGTATTGACGAGACCTTTCGAAAGATACCCATCTTGAAAATTTTACTCTACTCGAGGGGGACTTCCCCCCCCCCCCTCGCAGGGAGGTTCACGAGGCTCCTACACACAAAAAAAAAAAATTTCCCAGTTGACTATCTCTATTATAAATAATTCTTGTAAATTTCAAAATGATCACTAAAAAATAATTCTCTTTATGCACATTTATACAAAATTTTATCCTATATCACCATGTTAAAAATTTAGAAAAAGCAGGATGGCAACGCAACCTGTAAGACAATTTTTACCAAAATTTGATAGGCACTAATTTATGTCAAGATGCAACTACATACCAATTTGTATGAAATTCTGTACAGTAGTTCCTGAGATACAGTTGCCACAAAATTTTGTCACACACACACACAGACTGACATTTTCTAAAAATGGTCAAATCGTGTTCTACAGTTCTCAAAACGTGTAAATACATCAAAAACCCGAGGTCGAAAATTTTTACGAATCCAATACTTTCTTCTATTGAATATAGAAGAAAGTAAAAATGACGCGAAAGTAATATTGAATTATATTCATGATGCAGACGCATGAAAGAAAAATTGCTAAAAATAATTCGAACTCTCTCTCTCTCTCTAAATCTAATTTTTGATCGGTTTGAACTTTTTCTCAGAAATTGGTGACTTTTGTTTAACTTAATCTTTTTACTAATTATTAATCCAACACATTAAAGTCGATTTTTAAATATGTCAAAGTTTTTACAATTACATACAATAATTATCTTCTCCCTCAATTTAAATAAAAGAAAATTGTTACAGGTTTATTTTTTACGACATAAAAAGAAATATATATTTATTATTCGTATGCAAATAAATTTATTGTCATGGGATTATTTTGAGAACTAGCCTTTTTTTCTGCAAGCTTCGGAGAAAACCATAAAAAACCCCCCAACGGCTCGATGGACGAAGGCGATTTGGGATTAAACCCGACATCTCCAGCCTACCAGCATCGAGAACAGAACCGCTCGACCAATGAAAAAGGCTTTTCTATTGAAAGTCCAAAAAATAGTATTAAGCACTCTCAAATAATTTGTTAAAAATTATATTGTTAATAAATAAGTTAATTTATTTTATTTTTTCTTTTCACTAAATATTTTAAACTAGTTTTTATATATAAAACCTTTTTACTTTCTCTTACCCATAGGGCCGAGAAAGTATTGTTTTAGAGTCAAATTTTCGAACGTGTGTTTTTGTTATATTTACATGTTCTGAGGTCCCCTGAATACGAAAATCATGTTTTTAGCGAATGGTCTGTGTGTCTGTCTGTTATCAGCATATCTCAAGAACAAATAGTTGCAAAAATTCCAAACTCGGTATTCTAAATGTGTATCATATAGGGATGCTACCCTAAGCTTTTCGTTGAGATGAAGCAAATGGTTCGTGTACAGGGACACTCAAAAGTATTCAAATCATTACGTCTATGGGGGAAATTGAGGGTAAGTACAGTTTAACATCTATAGACTGCACTAAACCAAATGAAACGAATATATATTTTGTGTAATAGAGATAGTGAACTGGTTAAAAAAAAATTGTGTATGTAGGAGCCTCGTCTCCCCATTGGGGGGAAGTCCCCCCTCGAGGGGAGTAAATTTTCATGATAGGTATACTTCAAAAGAGCTCGCCAATACCTTTAAAACGAATGGTTGAACCATCGATCTGCGATAATTTAAAATAAAGTTATAATTTTATTTTATTTTTTTCATTTTTAACAAAAAAAAAAAAGTAGTATTGAGAATAAATTTAAATTTTTTTGGGGGTATTTAGTGTTATATTACTTCTCTAATATGGAAACTGTGTGCATTATCACGGGAGATAATTTTTTTAAATAATAATTTTAATAAATTATTTTTACTGAGTGAATTTGTATAGAAAAATATAGAAGAAAGTCGTGTGGTGGCCACAACACACTAGTTATTTGTTGATAGTGGATATGCTTCAGTAGTGGCACCAGAAATTCCCCGACGGGGGGGACACCAACTCCCCGACAGGAGGGCACTACATAAAGAGAGTATATTATATAAGTATTTATCAAAAACTGCAATACTGTTAATATTTGTACCATTCCATTTGTTAGTACTCGTCGTGGTTTTGGAGATCATCGTGCCACAGACATTTTCTAAAAATATCGTGGTCAAAACGTGTTCTGGACTTCTCAAAACGTGTATATTAATGGAAAACTGGAAGCTGAAAATTTTTATGAATCCAATACTTTCTTCTATTGAATATAGAATGGAAAAACTGGAATGCTCCAAATTTGTACAAGTAAAGAAAAATGCTACCAAAAGTAGAAAAACTGAAAATTTTGTATTTCCCCCCCCCCGAGAGATTTTAGGAGTATGCCCCGATGGGGGGGTCACAGACTCCCCGACGGGGGGGCCTGTGCCCCCCCGGCCCCCTAGCTGGTGCCACCCCTGATATGCTTTACTAATAATATTTTATCATTTCCAGGAAAGCTGTTCGGGAATTGAAATAAATTCTTCATAGAGATATGGTAAATAATGTATGTTTTAAGCTAAATATACATCACTTGTTTTTTGTAGATTAATGAAACGGGGGGTTGAGGGGGCTGTAGCCCCGCCCCCCCTCACACAGAACTAATTATCATATAAAACTCTTCCTAAGCCTAATTTGAATTGTTTAACATAGGTTATCATAACAGTACTCGTTATCTTACTTCTTAATCCCCAACCTGTATTTATAGTATTAAATTTCAGGGTAAGAGAAAGTAGTGTGAGTCTGTGAGTGACACACCAGATTATTTATACTAAATGTATTTTAAAACAGATTTTTTTTAATAAAGACCCGAAACAATAGTACGGGTATTTAGTAATCTCAACTAATTTATTAGAAATATATATATATATATATATATTATAAATCATATCAGTCTTCTATTTACTTATTTATTATATTTGTAATCATTCATTTTTTAAAAATAAAAGTATTTAAAGTTTAAGTATTAAAAATTCTCACGTATGATAAATAAAGTAGTTTTTAATTAGATTTATTTTTATTAAACTAGAGGGTTCTACCCCCAGCTCTCTCCGATCACCAGTGCTCGAGGGAGGTTTCGCTCCTCTCGCGGGGCTTTACCCACATAATTGTCGCTTGGCTTTTGATTGAATAGGAATATTGATAACATATAACATAAGACAAAAGCAGAACAATATTATAGAAATCTCCATATTTGCCATCACGTTGAAATACATAATCTATATAAATAAAAAGAAGAATCTCTGCGTGTGTCTATGTCTGTTTGCACTCGGGTGTTCACACTACTGATTGCAGAGCTACAAAACTTGGCAGATGGATACCTGAGCCCCTACAGGTATGCACCTCACCGAAAATTTTTCGAATTTGAATATTATTAATTTTTTTTTTTTCCTATTTTAAATATTGGCTTCTGTGTTTCACCTTTCTAAAATTTATTCTTTCATTTTAATCATCTGCATATCTTAGCAGCGAAATTATCATCATCATTATTATTATTAAAAATTTATAGTATTTATCAGGAAAAATAGTTATTTATAGCAGGGTTGGCAAGGTTTTTCCCACCCCCGGTAAATACCGTGGTAAAAACCGGTATTTACCGTCCTGGGAAATACTATGTTTTTCCCACATGGGAAAAACTGATTATTAAAAACACAAATATAAATTCAAAGCAACCTTTTGAAAATGTTAAAAATGAGTTCTAAGTATATAGCTTGAAAGATAGAAAAAAAAAAGATCTACAAAACAAGTGATGGATTACATTTATTTAAATATTTACAGACTGTATACATTTCTCAATATTTACCAATCATCATAATCATTATCATATTCTTCTTCTTTTACATTGGATTTTAGCATCATGTAACAAAATACTAATTTAGAGGCTTTTTCTAAACCCAGTCTGTTTCTAAGTTTGTTTTGGATGAAAGAAAAGTTAGAAAAAATACGCTCCAGAGATCAAGACATCCCTGGAGATGTTCCATTAATTGGAGAAAGTCTGCATCTATTCCAGTTTTGTTTAAATTCTTCCACCATAGTGCAGGTGAAATAGTGTTTATAATGTCTTCAGAGAAGAATGTCTTTGGAAAAGGTGCATCTTCTGACTTGAACTGTAATGTGTATTGTAAGTACTTCGGATTTAAAGCCTTCAAATATTCACGTGCAGATTCCTCCTGATCTTGTGATAATTTTTCACCTTTATATTTTGGATTCATCAGGTGTGCCAAAAAATGGACAGGGGTTATTGCTTTATCAAAGCTAGATTTCACTTTGCTGAAATGTGGTTTCAGTTCTTTATTTTGAAGAAGCTCTAAATAAATTTCACAAGCATCAGCAATATTAGCATTATTATGTTGTAATTTCATAAGGGCTTTTGCAACTGGTTCCAACTGATTGTACATATTTTTTGCTTCTTTATATAAGTGAAGATTATTTATTAAACACTTAATGTCATTGCCAATTTCATCTTCGTGATTATCTACAATTTGAAGATAAAAAGGCCTGTTAGTAATAAAAGTTTTTAAACAAGTTATTTGTGAGTTCCACCTTGTTTCACCTGGAATTTGTAGTTTAACTGAATCAGCATACTCTTTCAATAAACTCCCAGGAATATGGTGATTTCTAAAAAACTTTTGAATTTTGACAACATTAGCCGTAACAGAATCAGTAGTTATGTTCTTGCCAAGAATATTCAAATAACGTGATGCACATCCATATGTAACTGGTATAATATCTTCCGTTTCAAGATTCTCCCGCATTGTAAGCATCTTCTGTTCATTATCTGAAACGAAACTTTTTACAATGCATCCATATTTAGATTCTGCTGAAATTTTTGCCTCACGAGCAAGATTTGTACAATACTCACTTGTTTTCTTATTTTTCCTGCAATCTATTGCAGAAAGAAACACACTTTTTCCATTACAAAATATGGAATTGGCTATAACAGGGTCGTTATGCACATTACTCCATCCGTCTTGCATGAGAGTAACAGTTCTCCCAGCTATTTTCTCTGCAGCAGATTCTTGAACTTCTGCTGTTACCTTTTCCAACAAATCATTAGCCAAATTTTTATTAATATTATACTAAATATAATTAATACTAAAATAATTAATAATATATTAATAATTAATATTATAGTAAACCAAATACCAAACTTGTAAAATTTAATACATTTTGTGTTTAATAGAGGTCTACTTAAAAAGTAATAAAATTTTTATTTAAATTTAACACAAATTATTTATTGCTTCTCTTGGTGACACTGATATTTTTAAGTTAGTAATTTCATTCTATTGTGTTCTAAAATATATATTTAGGAAATTCATTATTATTAAATTTTATGAGAAAATGTTTTATGCAATAATTCTTATTTATTTATATTCCTTTCCTGGAGAAAAATTTTAAACCTAAGGAAAATTTGTAATAACTATGTATTTCTGACTTGTTTTTCCCGGTATTTACCAATTATTCCCGGTATTTACCAGTTTTTCCCAGTGGGATGGGAAAAACCAGTTTTGGATGGGAAAAAGCCAACCCTGATTTATAGTAGGAAGGATTAAAATAATTAAAATTTGTTTTTTTATTCATTTAATTATTTTTAAAAGAAAATCTACTTTTTATTTTATTTATTATGTTCGTCAGAATCATATGGTTATATTGTGTAAAGAGCGAGGGCAATAAAATGTATGCTTCTCAAACTAAAATATTTAATAGATGCTGAGATACAGTCATTTTTAAAATAATAGTTCTTAAATAATAGCAGATCCACCTGTCATCAATAAATACCCAAATTGAAGTGCTCGTGAAAGACCTTTCTGTAGGCAATAGGAATATGGACCCGATGCAGTGTGGGCAAAAAAAGAACTGCTGTAGGCAGTGGGTACCGTACCCGAACTTATGAAGTAAAGTAAAGTTAGTGTGATTTCAATGTAGGTATTTTTTTTTTTTTTTTCTCTTTTGTTTTTATTTATAATGTTATATAAAAATTGTGATTCAATTATTTTGAAAATTCATTGAAATATAGTGACCAGTGAAGCGGGCGTAACCTGCTATTCTATAGAAATAAAGAGAAGTGCCTGTGTATTTGTCTGTACTCTGGTGCTCATACTACTGATTGCAGAACTATAAAACTTGGCAGATGAGTATCTGGAACTCTGCAGGTGTGCACCTGATAGAGAATTTTCCAAATTTCAAATATGAATTTTTATAATAATAATAATAATTATTATTATTATTATTTTTATTATTATATATATATATATATTTTTGTTTCAGTTTTAAACATTGCCTTCTGTATTTTTTAATTCTTTCATTTCAATCACGCTATTTATTTTTTATTTATTTAATTCATTCATTTAAAGACAAAATCTTTTTTTTTTCCCCTTCTTTTTTTTATTTATTATATTTATTGCAAATCAAATGGTAATGCAGTAGAAAAATTAAGTATATATTAACTTTTAAATTTAAAAACTTATTTATAACAGTTGTGTCTGTGTATAATTTTTATAGTACAACAAATTCTTATTTTTCCTTTATATATACATATATTAAGACAAAAGACAAAAAGAAAATCGAAAAAAGATTTATTATTTTACAATGTTGAAATTTTGTACTTCAACTTATTATGGTATAGGGATATTTAACTGATTGTAAAGGGATTTTTTGTATGACGACCATATAAATGTATATATACATATACACATATAATTCTTAAAACGAAATCGAATAAAATATTTGAGGGATTTGATAAATATTTTTACCTTTCTAATGCACTTTTATAGTTTCCTATAATGTCTGATATTCGTTTGTGTATGTATAAATAAGTTATACGTGTGTAAATATTTATTAAATGCAATAACATCAGTTTTCTTTTTTGTAATTCTTAGTTTTGGTTAACATTCTAATTGAAACTTACTCATTGCTTTGAAGGCTTGATTTTTAAATAAAGAAGAAATAGCACATTTTTTTTTTTTTTTTTTTTTTAGCAAAGAATTTAAATGTAAGATTATGCATTTGTGTTAGTCAACTGTCATGTAATTTAGTAAATGATATTCGACAATAGATATATTTTGCTAAATATGATGAATTATTATTATATAACAAAAGATTTATTTTTCCCAGATGAGTGTATAGGATGAATAAAATCTGAAATTTTGCACCACCTCCTTAAATAAGTAAATTTTTGTAAAAAAAAAAAAAAAAGTGAAACATATGCAAGATGAGTATATTTTGATTTTTAATACAAGCTTATTGCTATAGAAATTAGAAGCAAGCAATTTTCAATAAAATATAAAACACAAGGATTTTTATTTCTTTTTCTGGACTCCCCCCCCCCAAGCAAATAACTATATTCAGGGGTAACTGTGAATACATAAATCCGAAATTCTGGAATTTAAAATCAAATATCGGAAATAAGGTAAATTACTTGAATGCAATCACCTTTGTATATCTAAAAATAAATAAATAAATAAAATAAAATGTACAAGACCCTAAATAAATTTATTAGTAAAATAAATAAAAATTTAATGTTAATATAAAAAGGGAAGAGAAATATACAGGGTGGATGACATCTACATTCATATATTTTCGACATTTGATGTACATCTCATGTGTAAGCAAAAAAATACATTCAAAAGATGCTTACTTACTCTCCTTGAAAATTTGTGATCAATGAACTAATCAGAAGCAGAAAATATAACCAACAAAGACACACCAACAGACAGAAAATATTTTATAAATTTCTGTCTGAAGACATGTTTAGCTAGCATTCGTTCTTCTTAAATTTTCCCCCAGGAACAGGCATCAAACTTCACATCATATTCAGCTTCAGATAGTAGACAGTTTACAATAGAGAAAAAATACTTACAATGATCTATAAATTTTATCAATTTCAAAATACTAGAACATGATTAAAATATAAATACTACTGGAATTTTTCTCGGATGAGAGTGGAAAATAAATAAAAGCTGAAAATTTGCACAACTCCCTAAATAAACTTATCAATAAATAAAAACTGAATTTTAAAATAAAAAGGTAAGAGACACATATACACAATGCATGTACATCAAATATTGAAACTATATTATGTAGATCTCATGTATAAGGAAAAAAATACATTCAAAAGATGCTTACTTACTCTCCTTGAAAATTCTTGAACATAGGAACCGGAAGCAGAAAATATAACCAGCAAAGGCGCACCAACAGACAGAAAATATTTTATAAATTTTTGTCTGAAGATGTGTTTAGCTAGCATTTATTCTTAAATTTTCCAGGAACAGGCATCAATCTTCACATCATATTCAGCTTCAGATAGTAGATAATTTATAATACAGAAATAGTACTTACAATGATCCGATTAGATAGGTACTAACTCAAATAGAAAATAAAAGGCAAAAAGTGGAAAAATTCATATTAGCAGCCAATGGTTAGCAATAACTATTTCATTAGTGGCTAACTTTGTTTTTAAAGGTAAAATTTCTAAATAAAGGTCGGTATTATTAAGAGAAAATAAAAACAAAGTAAAATTATTTAGTCAGTACAATAAACAAATCAATTGTGTACAAAATATGGAATAACTGTCTTTTATAGTTAAATTAAGATTGTATACAGAGTAAAGGGTGGGGGGAGGCTTTAAAATATATTTTATAACCCTCTTAAGTGGCCCTGTGGCTACTGAAAATTTCTGTTACTAAGTTAGGGCAGCAATTACACGAAAAGGAGGCAAAATATTCACATCATTTTAAATATTTTCTGTCAAGCATACAATTACAAGTTATCAATGGTGATTCTGATTAAATCAATTTTGTGAACTACATATACAATTTTCTGAAACACTTTCATACTTACATAAATCCTTATTTTTAATACACGCTTATAGATATTGATAAATCTATTTCATTAGAAATTAGAAGCAAGCTATTTTCATTAATATACATATATATATTTATTTTTTCCCCGATAAAAATCACCCCTGCAATTAACTTTAACATGCTCTTTTCAATGTGGAAAAAAAAAAAAAAAAAAATTACATAACAATTACATGCTACAACCACAAATGAAAATTATAACTTAATTTAATTCAAAATATTAAAAAAATTTACTTTGACTAATTTTACATTTAAGAACGCGAAAGATTTTCTCTTTCTTTCATAAGTGATTAAAGTTAATTCTATACAACAATCGCATATATGCCAATAGGCCATTAATAAAAATAAAACCAAAGTAGTTTTACCACATGCTTCATTAATGTGAAATAAAATTTTTAATGATTAAGATTATTCTTATGCATAATTAAAGATAATATGCAACAAGTAACTGTATTCATAGTATTAGAAAAAAGAATATGCAACAAATAATTATGTTTCAGAGTATTTATAATAAAAGCAGGCTTCTTTAATGTTAAAATCATGTTTACTTTAGCAACACAACATACAAATAAAGTTTTACCTTTTTCTAAAGTAATTAAAACTAATTTCATGCATACATATAAATAACACGTGCAAACACATCACTACGTTATGTGTTATTTGCAAAATACTAAAAGTATTAAAAATACATTAAAAAACGGAATACAGTGAAACTACAGTAATATTGAATAATATTTATAAAAATTCTTACCTGAAATAAATAATATTTTCAAGAGGAACTGTACAGTATAACACAAGCAAAAGCAAATGGAGGAGACGGAGAGCGAAAAGCACATACCACATACCGACCGACGACCCAACAACAATCAACAATGTAATACTAGCGTCTAGCCGGCGACGAGCAACTCGCACACTTTCCTGCAGATTTCACGCATGCATCGTATGTCGGCGCTGAATGATGTGTTTATTTCCCATTTTCACCCAGGACCTTCTTTGGTAGTGCTGCCATCTGATGGTCAATGTAACTATTCAAATTATTTTCCATGTCAAATCAAACAAAATTTTAAATTTTCAACCTTTAAGATTACAACAGCAATTCTGGGAATCATTCTCATTAACGTTATAAAGGGAAGTATATTTTCTAATTTTTATATCTCGTTCGATTTTCGTATAACTAATTAAAAAAAAAAAAAAAAAAAAAAGAACAACATTATTGTTTCGTTTGTGCAAAATTAAATTTCCCAAGTTGTATCAGACATAGAGGGCTGTTTGAGACCTCATTTTAAAGCGAATTTTCATGAGGTTTATTTTAATACGCAGCTTACCTATACTTGCTTTTTTTTTTTTTTTTTAACTTATATAATAATAAGTTGGTGTTTTTTAAAAAAGTTTCAAAAAAGTCTTATTATATCATTAGCTGCAAATCTTTAAATTTATAGAGTGGAATAAAATGGATTATGGCAAAATTTCCATTATTTTTTAATAGTTACTATAAGCTTTTAACTATAACTCCTGATCTCATTGTTATCCTTTTTACTTCCTTATACAAAGTATATATAATAGTTATGATATCATTTAAAGGAAAAAATAAATAAAAATATACAAAAATTTTTAAAACACTAACTTTTTTTTTTTTTTTCTTTCCTGAAATGGAATGATTTTTGGATCACTCCATGTCAAATAAACTAATCATTCATCCTGACCATTTTATATTTCAACAAGAACTTAACAATAAAAAATAATTATAAAAACATTGTTATTTATATCTGTTAGAGGTTTAAGATAATAAATTTCTTTAAATCTTGAAAAAAAAAATTTTTTTTAATGAAAATTTTATAATATTATCGCCACTGAATTATATTCAATTTGAAAATTGATTGTCTAATTAACACTCCAATCACCGTGATGCACAATTGATAGAAAACATGCAGCATACGTCAATTAAATAATTTATCTATTGCAGAATAGGAGATATTTTGTAACTATTGAGCAAATATCTCATTCAAAACTTTTAACGTATGGTTTTAACTGGGCATTTAAAACCAACAAGGACATTTTTCTAAACAAAGAATGTTTTCTGTCAAGCACACGTATGAAGAAGCAAAGGGGGGGGGGTATTTTCTAACTTTTAATGTTATTAATGGCATTAGTTTATTTAGTACTCCACCCTGTGAAAAATTCAAAAATGACAGCCAATATTTTCTGATAAATTCAAAATATTAAAAGTACACTTTTTAAAACTTGCCATATTATTATTTAAGGGGAGGGGGGAAACTAATTTGGAATAGAAAAATTATTTCTTATACAATAAGTGAAAATGTTTACAGTAATAATAATAAGAATAATGGAAAGACAATATATTTCAGACAATTTAATGTAAGGTAAAAATTGTATAACTGAAAAAATTGCTCTCATTTTTTAGTTTTTTTTTTTCAAAACTGAATTAAGTGGTCTTTAAAAACTGGATATGTACTATAATTCAAAACAGCCCATCTTCTATCTATATACTAAATTCAAAAGCTAGATATCCTGATTTTGAATTACCAAATAAAAAAGAAGCAGCATTAGAATATCCACGAAGTTTTTTTTTTTTTTTTTTTTTTTTTTTACAATTTATTTTTTGATTTTTAAATTTCATGCAAAATGTTCTCCATTGAAGGATTGCGAATTAATTTATTAAAATTTAAAAGTGTTAGAATGTTGATAAAATAAAGAAGACATTAAAAATTTTAATACCTAAATACTGAAAAATGTTGAAATAATTCTAATAGTGAAAGTATGCTTTCTTCTTATGCGGTTGTACGATTAAAATTGTGTAGTAAATTTAGTTTGTGAAAAGCTATAAAACTTGTAATGTTATTTAAAATATTAAATACAAATTCTGTAATTAATTATACTTAATTAAAGTGATACTCTGGATTGTAATAGTCCATTACATAATCCTAAAGTATAATTTTTTCTTAAGTCTCTTCATATAAATATTTTTCACTTTTAGTACGACAGATCATACTATTTCTTTCAGATAGCGATTTTGAGTTATCACCATTTATTGTATTACTGAATGAATGTGCAAACATTTTTATTTTTATTTAAAAATAAAACTGAAAGTTTGTTATTGTATATATCCAGATTATTAGATTTTATCAAAAATTGCTATACTTATTTGTAAGGACAATTTTTTAGTTCAATCGGATCATTGATTAAGGGCCGTTTTGCTTCATTCATAGCAGAAAACATATATGAGGAATCGAAGTGAGGCAACGAAACTATAGCGAATCTTGAAAGTAAACAGAAACAGAATTCAGCGCCGGCACAGCGAAATCTGAAGGAAAGTGTGCGAGTTGCTCGTCGCCGGCTAGACGCTAGTCAATGTAATGCACAATCAAAGAATATAGAAGAGAAGTTCTTTGGCACAATGTAATGAATCTTGAGATCTATCACGCCAAGCTGAGAGCTGACGCCGTCACAGAATAATTCGCCAAACGAGAGACGAACAGGAAATACGGATGACGTAGGTGTAAATCACTTCCGGTTAAAAATTCCTATATTCTGTAAAACTTGTGAAAGAAATTTTAAAAGATTAATGCAATAACCGTTGCTAAGGAGCGCAATTTCATATTTTAAAAGAAATAGTCAGTTATTTATTTTTTGATTGATTTTGGCAGTGAAAATGCAAATGCTCGAGAGGTTTTGCCAGCGAAGTTGTTAGACGAGAAGTGACGGGTTCGATTCGAGGTCGCACTTATCGGCCTAGTCATTAAGAATTTCCCGTGGCTATCTTCAGAATCGCTGAATTTTTTTTTACATAAACTATTATGTATTTTCAAATCATAATAAACTGCAAAATTGGAAACCTAATAGGCAAAATTATATATATATATATATATTAGGAAAAGGAAAAAAAATTACGTTTTCTAATTACGATAGACTTATTCATATTATAAAACTACTTGGCGAGCTTTTTTTAAAAATGAAAACTTCAATACATGTTGACGTATTATTAAAAAAAAAAAAAAAAAAAAAACTAGTTAGCATAGGTGGACTCTGCTCAGTTCCCCATTATATGTATGTTCTCATAAATTTCTAGTACAAAACATTCATGTTAAGAGAAATGAATTTGACCAATAGCTTGACACAGTGACAGAACAAAATGCCCGCCTAATAGGCTACCCACCGCTCAGTTCGATATATTTATCTTATTCTAATCTATTAATTCATTTTATTGGGGTCAATTTCGTAGTTTATTTTCATGCTACTATTTCCACTACAATAATCCCCAAAGTGTATATTTATATGGAATATCGTCCCATTTCACTATGTTGATAAAATCTGAAATTTGGAATAACTTACGAAATTTTCCTGTTAGAACATTTGTAGTCAATTATGTTCAAACAAGTGTCATAAATGTTATTTTGAAGTTGTCTGACACTGGCGTAGCTAGATCGCAATTTCGGGGGGGGGAGGTAACTTTTTTTTTTTTTTAAATCTCTCTTTTGTGAAACTGTTTGACTGTTTTATATACAATATACAATTATTTCTTCTCTCTTGTATATTCAATAAAATAAAGTATTGCATTCGTAAAAATTTTCGGTTTTCGACGGATTTACACGTTTTCACAGGTCCAGAACTGAATTTAACCATTTTTAGAAAATGTGTGTCTGTTGCGTGGGACAAAAAGTTTTAAGACAACTCTATTTCAAGAACTAGTGCACAGAATTTCATTTAAATTCATATGTAGTTGCATCTTGACATAAATTAATGCCTATCAACTTTTGGTGCAGATCACTCAACAGGTGGTGCTGCTAGACTGCAATTTGTTCGATTTAAGGGAAGGCTATATCTCAAGGTCTGCTATATATATATCCGAACAAAACGCAGAATATGAGAAGGTCTTTATGAAACATCAAACTAAATAAATTTGGGTGCAGATCCGCTAATAGATGACGCTGCTGTGCTGCAGTTTTCCCCGTTAACGGGAAAGCTATACCTCAAACTTTATGGCATATAATTGCACAAAACTTGGATTATTAAAAACCCATTATGAAACAGTTTGCTTATTGTATTCGGGTGCATATCGGCCGGTAGGTAGCGCTGATGTGCTGCAAATTACGCTCTTGAATAGGAAGGCTAAATTATAACTTCTATTGCATATAAATCCAGTAAATTTGATATGCGTGATAACCATTATGAAAACTATCCTGACTTAATTTGGGAGCATATCAGCCAATAGGTGGCAGTGCTATTACTGACCTATGATTTTCCATATGACTACATCTCAGCATCTGTTGATTAAAAATGCGTAAACCTGCATACTTAAAATAGTTATTGTGAAAAGCTATGGTTGAACGTTTATGCATGTCAAAATGGTAAAAAGTTATTAAGTGACGCTCTTATAATAATAATAATAAAAAAAAGATATTGAAGAAAGTTTTGTGATGACTGCAATGTACTAGTTTTTAACGAAATACCGTTTTAGAGCGATAACTTGGGTTTTATTATTTATATTTAAAGCTTAAGGATAGAAGATGCTGCCTTAATTAAGAAAAGAATAATACAGCATTGGCAATTTTTTTGACATTAGAAATTTGGTCAACATTTTAAGAATCTTAAATAGTAATGAAAAAAAAAATCTAAATAATATATCATCTAACGAATAAATAAATAAAAAATCTATATGAAGAATCGAATTCGATATATGTATAAATATTAAACAACATTATAATTTTCAAAAACTGTGTGGGTTGGCACTTTTATATTGCATTCTCCTGATGAACAGTTATGTTCAATTATTTTGATTTGAAACAATTTTTGTGAGTTTTTGCGATTTATAGCATTGCTTACAAAGTTTGCATTCATTACATTTCTGTTTTATGCACGTTCCGCATTACAGAAGTTTTACTGTATGCATGCATATGAAATAAAAAATTAGTATGTTGTGGCCACACAATACTTTCTTCTATATATTATCTTATAAAAATTCAAGCAGCACCAAAATATTTATTAAATTATTGTTTATTAAAATTACTTTCCATGATGAATGCAGACGATCTTTATATCAGAGAAGTAAAACATTAAATTCCGAACGAAAGTCAACTTGTGCTGACATCAAAAGAAAAGTTTTTTTTTTTTTTCCTTCCATTAAAATCGCAAAATGCGACAATTTTGTTTCAAATTATCCCAAATCTATAGTTTGACTATTTGTTTTAACGGTGTTGCCAATTTCTTTTGCGGGGGGGAGGGGGGGGCGGAATTCCCTCCAGAAGGAAAGCGATGTTCTACACGCACACAAACTATTATCTAGTTTACTACTATTATCAATTATTAATTTTACAATCATTCATTAAAATTAACTCTCATTTTGTACATTTATAGGAAATTTCATCCTATACTGCCATCTTAAAAATTATAAGAAAATGAAATCATAGTGCGACCTGTTAAGAAATGGACTCCCAAATGTAATCTGAACCAGATTAGGTCAGGATGCAACTAAGTGCAAGTTTGATTAAATTTCGTTCATTGGTTCGTGAGATACAGTGTCCAATAATTTTTTTTACATATACACACAGACGGACGTTTTTATAAACAGTAAAATCGTGCTCAGTACATCTTAAAACATGTAAATTGTAAATCTGTCAAAAACTGGAGTTCAAAACTTTTACCAAATCAATACTTTTTTCTTATACCTATAGAAGAAAGTAATACGGGAAGAGTTAAAAAATAAATAAATAAATAAAACAATAATGTTCGCTTACTTGTAACAGCCGAAATAGATTGAAAATTATCGCTACCGACATTGCAAGAGTCACTCTCCTATATAACTGAGGACTGTTTTTAATTTTTTTTTTTACCAATCATCGATCCATCGTTTTCTTTGTAAGAAAATTTTCAGTGAAAATTAACAACAGAATTTAGCATCAATGCGTTATTATCATTCAACAAAAGAATCGTTTCAAAGAGTTTTAATTTACTTTTCAATCGGTAGTAATATTAACAACCTCAAAACTCAAAATAAGGAGCTACAAATCGAGCACCCCCCCCCACCCACACACACACAGACACCTTACTAATGAGACTGACCAATAACACTTACTGAAGATCAAATCAGGGGGTTTCGCTATTTTCGGTCTACAGAGAATACATTTTTGTAAGCGGGGCTAAACCTCACCGAGGTCGAAAATTTTCACGATTACCTAAGTTTCCCATACCTATAGTGTGATGGGGAACTAAGAAAGATATTTTGTCAAAGAACACAATATGTTCAATTTGACTTATTTACTTTCTCTTACCCATATATATATGGCTGAGAAGGTACTGCTTTTCGGTTAAATTTTCAAAATTGAGTTTTTGTTATATTTACTTGTTTTAAGGTCCCATGAATCCGAAAAACAGGTTTTTAGCGGTTGGTCTGTGTGTATATTATCATCATATATCAAGAAAAAAAACAGCTTCAGGAAGTCCAAACTCGGTATTCTAAATCTGTGTCATATAGAGATGCTACACTAAACTTTTCATTTAGAAAAAAAAAAAAAAAAAAAAAAAAAAAAAATGGTTGGTGTACAGGGAAACTAAAAAAAATTCAAATACATTACGTCTATGGGAGAAATTGCAATTAAGTAGAGTTTAACATCTATAGGCTGCACCCAAATTAAATGAATATGTATTTTTTATAGTCATAAAAGCATGTTTCATGTAGAGTATGGTACGAAAATCATTACCCGTTCATTTACAAGGCAGCACAAAAGAACTAGAATATTATGCTATATGCTATTAATATAGGATTATATTTCAGTGCACAATGTGGTTTGTACATAACTTTTAGAAGATGTACAGGGCTACCAATAGTTAATCGAAAACATTCTCTATTATTGAATGTAATTAGTGGAAGTGCTTTACTATAATATTTTGCCATATCTAGGGAAATTGGTTAGAAATAAAAATCAGTTCCTTATACCCATGTGGTAAATAAAGTATTTTTTAAACTAAACTAGGGGGCTCTGCCCCCTGCTCGCTCCGCTCACCAACCCCGAGGGAGGCTTCGCCTCTCCCTCGACTCACTTTTTATTAACACATGCAGAGCTCTTCCCGCCTACTCACTGCTTTCTTTCACTGAAAGGGAATATTAATAGTGCATATTACAAGACTTATATTAATAGTGCATATTAGAAATTATTGAAATTCTCATATTCAATGTCAAATTAAAATATATAATATTTATACTTTTTTTTTAATAGAAAGAAATTCATAATATCTAGACCATTTTGCATTACAGCCTTAGTATATGACCTTTTTTTTTACAACCTTAGATGCGGACCGCGGTATTTCAGTCGGTAGAGCGCCGAGCTCGTAATTGGAAGATTGCGGGTTCGGTCTCGAGCCGGCCAAAGACTGTCGTGTACACTAATGGTGGCTGGTGCAAGTAAAATATGTCGTGACCGCAATATCCTCCATGTTCCCATCAAAATGATACCTCTGGGGACCACAGAAGCTGAGGAGCCATCCCCCTCGTGTAGGATCAAAACTGTGGTGGCCTGTCTCCGGAACATTCTTAGGGGTGCGTCCTAGACCGTCGCCAATTATCCATAGCGCAGCAATGGTGCGACGTCAAACACAACCAACCTGATTATCTACCTACCTACAACCATGGATCATATTTTAATTTTCCCGTGTAAGAAAATTAATTTTCTAAAAATAGGGAAAAAAAAAACTTGATATGTATTTTCTTTCTTTTTTACATCCATGGTTTCGAGCAGCGGCACCCTAGTCAGTAAAGCGCTGAGCACGTAATTGGAAGATTACCGATTCGATACTTGAGCCGGCTAAAGACCGTCGTGTACGAATGGTGGCTGGTGCTCATAAAATCTGTCGTGGCCGCAAAGTCCTCCACGTTCCCATCTAGACTATACCTCTGGGGATCATCAAAACGGGGGGGGGGGGATCCCCTCCGTGAAGGATCAAAATTGTGATGGCACGTCTCCGGACCATCTCTAAGGGTGCGTCTCAGACCGTCGCCAATTACCTATAGCGCAGTACTGGTACGACGTTAAATCCAACCTACCTACCTACCTACGTACAACCATGAATTATATTTTAATTTTTCCGTGTAAAATGACTTCATGACAGAAGAACAACGTCACTGGGAGAAACTTTTTTCAAAATGGCAAATAGAGCACCTTGATAAATTTGTCGTTTTTAGCTAATAACTTCTTTAATTAAAATGATATAAACTTCTAAGCAGCTGAAATGTCTTCCTTGGAGTATTCGGAACACATTGATATCTCTCATGACGCGAAGGACCCTGCCCTCCGCTAGAAGATGCTGTCGCAGACAAAAAAATTTGACGCCAGTGACAGTAACTTTTTTTTTAATATATAGAGATATTTAGCGTTCTTTTTACTTCCATTACCCTACTACCGTAGGTAATGGAAGTATTGTATTCAGACCAAAAAATTCGATAGCGAGTTTTCACCTGATTTACAGGTTTTAAAGCCTCATGAGTCGAAAAAAGTAGTTTTTGAAATTGGTCAGTGTGTGTGTATGTGTGTATGTATGTGTGGAATCTTCTGGCTATCATATCTCCGAAACTAATAAAAATAGAATTTCGAAACTTCACAATTGATATAGATCCGGTGTACAGAGGAATTTTCCAAATTTTGGTGAAAATTGGAAAACCGGAATTGGGTTATCGGAAACCGGAAATGGGACCGTAAATCCGTATCTCAAAAACGGCTCCAGCGATTTTCTTTAAAGTTGCTATATAAAAACTCTATTAGATGCCCTTTCGAATGATATAGTTGGTAAGTTCAGGAAAATTGATAGGCGTCCTGTATAAATAGCTCAATTTCAGGTATCGCAAGTGCGTTCCTTTAAAAACGGCTGTACGGATTTTTTTCAAACTCGCCATATTAACTCCCTTTTAAATATCCTTTTGTGTGTAATTATTGTTTTCCGGTCAATAATTGAGAATACCAAGTTTTGGTAAAAGTTGGTATCTCAAAAAAAAAACGGCTCTAACAATTTTCTTGAAAATTGTTTCATTAATCCATTTTAGATACTCTTTCTCATGTATTATGTGGTTATTACAAGAATATTAAAGCTCATTCTGATTAGGTAGTTCTGTTTCAGATCTCGGAAGTTGATGTTAAAAAAAAAAAAAAAAAAACTCTTTTTTTTCTTTTTGTTCTTTTTAACTCGCAGTGTAAACTCTGTTTTATATGTCTTTATACGTGTATCAAGTTTCTCTTACAGGAAAATTAAAAAAATGCATATAATATCTCTAAAAAATGCATATAATACGTGTAATAGTTGGTAAAGGGAAGTCGTGTGGTTGTTTCACAACAGACTTTTTTTAAATACTGACAATAAGGCTACCTCAATATTGAAGACATGTTTTTAACGTTTAATCTCTGTCCATTACTTTTATTAGAATAACTTAAAAACAAATAATTTCAGCCAATTCAAATGTTGTACTATTTTGAAGTTAACATAAGGTTGTTACTTGAAAATTTTTATCCAAATTCCTTTCAAGGAATGGTGCGAGTGAAAGTTGTCTGAATAATTTCAAATTAATATTTAAATTTAATAACATTTTTTGAATTCTCTTTAAATGTAAATACAATATTAAACGGCGGGGGGGGGGGGGGGGACTTTTTTGTTAAATCAAGCTTTTCCGAAGGCTGTTTCAAATTGTTTTTAACGAAGGTTTATATAACAATATTAAATTTATGCAGTAACCTTAAAATATGAAGTTGCGTCCTTTGCTAAAGAGCGCAACTTCATATTTTTAAGGGGGTGGGTTATTTATTTATTCATTCATTTTGGCAGAACAAATGGTAAGAGGGGTTCTGCTCTGGTAGCTGGTAGACGAAAAGTGTCGGTTTCGATTCCAGGTCGCACTCGTTGGTCTAGCTATTCGGAGTTTCCCGTGGTTATCTTCAAAAGCACGTGGTTTTGGACTGGGATCCCTTAGAAAGATTCCCCACGGATGATACTCCACCTATTCCCAGGATCTTCGTGTAATCAATCGGCCTTAACATTTACACGACACAGGGACCTTGTTATGATTAAAAGTCCCACCCCCTTTTTCCAACTTTAGAACAAGCTGGTAGACATGCAAAATTACATACAGACCTTGTTGACAAAACTGCCAAACTTTCTTTTTTCTTTTTTTAATAAATTATTATGTATTTTAAAATTATAATAAGCGGCAAAATTGGAAACCTAATTTGCAAAATTATAATTTTTCTTTAAAAGAAAATTACAAAAAAAAAAAAAAAAAAAAAAAAAAATACGCTCTGTAATTATGATAGAGTAATTCATATTATAAAACTACTTGATTAACCGCGGAAAACTCCGAACACCTAAATCAACGACCCCGTCTTGGGATCACACCCGGCACTTCCCGTCTGATGGGGCAAAAACAAAATTAGTGGTTTACCACGTTTGCGGTAAATTAATTCTATCATAACATAATTTGCAATCTAAAATAAACACAGCAAAATATAAAAGGTTATAAGAATAAAACCAAGCTAAATAAGATTTTAAAATTGTCATATGTTAACTCCATTTTCTCTATGAAGTGTCAATTTTTTTCTACAGATAAACAGCTCTAATCCTTTTCCTTTGAGAAGCATATGGATATTTCTAATTATCTTGGAAAAGAAATGTAGAGGGAATAGATGGGAGGGGGAGCTGACACCTGGCGCGGCGCTCAGACAAAGAAGTCCCTAACATGAAGGGATTTAAACCAAGGTGATTTACACCTGTGTTGCCAAATATAGAGATTTATCCCCACGTGTAGGGACTTTTAGCAGCTCTGTTAGGATGTAGATGGCAGATTCTGAATTTGTGGGGACTTTTGGGGAGAAATTCCATACGAAATTCCATGGGATTATGCATAGATTATGTTGCATTTTTTTTTTTTTTTAACTTTGTTTAAGATTTTCTATACAGAAAATCTATATACATTCTCATATGAAGTCAAACAAAAATATTTTTATTAAGACAACATGACTATTGCTTTCAGTTAAATAAGCTATTTAAATACGGTAATAAAAAAGTATTAGTCGTATTATCAATTAAATACGGCTTTTCTTTTTCTTTTTTCTCCTTTTCGTAAGTAATTAAAAATATTAAATTGAAATGGAGATAAAACATGCTACGGAAATTTAAGAAATAAATATATTAGTCAAATAATAACAGGTCAAATATATTAGTCGTTGCTAAGGAACGTAACTTCAAATGTTATGATAAAAAATAAGTTATTTTATTTTATTTATTTATTTTTACGCTTTTTGTGTATTTTGACCAATTAAAATTTTTCGTTTTTCCTGTCGTATCTCAATAAGCTAGAAACCTTATTTAAAATAAATCGAGAGAAATCGTGTAAAAGAAATGTTAAGAAATGAATATAATAATCATAACAACATTGCTAAGGAACGCAACACAGTTACCGCGTGCTTCTATGTGGAAGATTTGTGTTAAAGGGGGAAAAAAAAAGAAACAAAGAAAACTGTCATTCTAAATTAAATTGTGTTTTGTGCAAAATTTTATATATGTTATTTAAAAAGCAAAAATAGGCTTTGATCCCACCCCTCCCTCTCTTTTTCTCTTTTTTAACTTAATCTTTTGTATTTAAACTTTTTTTAGAAGAAGATTGTTAAATCTGCATGTGCCATTTTTACAAATGTAAGACAACAACAGTTCTTGATTTGGCTTATTTTCTAGGTTTATTTTACCCTATTTACTTTTTATTTGACTGGAACCAGAAGTGAGTATAATTGCCGAAACGTAAGTGGAAGCCCTCTGTTGAGACTCAAAACGGTTTAGGGTTCCGTCTGTGTGTTTGTCTGCGTGTTTGTTTGTCTGCAGTGGCGCCAACTTATATGGGCCCGTGGGGCACGAGCCAACCCAATAATTTACTCTCCCAGCCCACCCAATTTTCATTATTCTCATTTATTATTTATTTATATTTTTGAAGCTTAAAAAAGCGTTTTCTTTGAAAAAAGTTAGAAATATAAGCCATAAAAGAAAATTCGGCAGACTCGCATTTAAATATATGTCATTTAAAAGCTTCATATTTTACAAATGAATTATGATCAGTGTAAACTGAAAATTCTTATAATATGTATTAGGTTTCAAAATCAGAAATTTTTGGGGGCAGCAATAGACGTTTCACGGAAAATATATTGGGCACACTCCTTCACCCTGCAGTGAAACTTGACCAGACGAAGGTTCATTCTTAATTCCACCATAACTTTATACTTTAAATATTGTTGAATTAATGTATCTTTATCCGCCTTCATACCTCTTCCATGAAAAAAAATCTGGAATGACTCTACTCAAAATTCCGAACATTAAGTAACACAGGCCGACATGTAAAATTTTGATTTTATAATTTTGGCTGATCTTTATGTTTTTTGGTGTGCTGAAACCGAAAATGAAGGCAGTTTTTCTCTATCACGCATAGATTTTTGTCAATACAGGGTGCCTGCCTATACAATTTCTTCCATCACTCTTCCACCAATATAATTATATAGTAAGTTTCGTAGTATGTTTCCATGATTAATGAATCATGGATATCTATTGTTGTAATTGCGCAGCACTAGTGCGACGTAAAACCTTACTAACCAACTAACCAACCGACTTTTATGATGGTATAGGTAAGAAATTGTGTTGGTAAATATACTGTATTGACAAAAATCTATACATGA
This sequence comes from Salticus scenicus, assembly GCA_963930645.1. Classification (NCBI taxonomy): domain Eukaryota; kingdom Metazoa; phylum Arthropoda; class Arachnida; order Araneae; family Salticidae; genus Salticus; species Salticus scenicus. The sequence goes on along the minus strand of OZ005651.1, from coordinate 266,714,251 downwards.
TAGAGAAATATTGGCTGCATTTTCGGTTTCAGCACAACAAAAAACATAAAAAACAGTTAAAATCATCAAATCAAATTTATCAACTTCGTTTTTGTAGACGTGTGAAAATTGATGATTGTATAGAAAAAGTAAAGTAAGAGAAGCCTTTAAATAAACAAAAGAGAAAACTATAATAGTCTCAGTATTTTTCTCTAAATAGTATGTTATTTCAATTAATACCATTGATCTTCAAATATTTTGGGCACATATATCATAATGATAGAGTATTTCGTTCTGTCCCTGTAAAAATCTATAAATCCTGGATTCATCGAAATCTATACATTTCGTGCGACATTGACCTGTAACATGTGTATAAACTTTCTGCTGAATTGGATGAAACACTGCCGTCTAAGACTCTATCACACTTTAGAAAATTTGAGTCCCTAAACCTAATGATACAAAATATTTCGTTGTGTACTTGTAAAAGAAAAAAAAAAAAACTATAAGTGCTACAGTCTTTAAAATTTACAGAGTTCGTGTGACGAGGACATATAACATGTAGTGTAAATTTCCAGTTCATTTGATTAAAGCGTTTAGACACTGTCGCATTTTAAATAATTGAAATTCATAAGCCATAATGAAAAAAAAATTTCATTGTGTACAAATCTATAAGTGCTAGAATCCCCAAAATTATAGTTTGTTCATTGATGACCTATAACATGTACGTAAATTTTCAGCTCAGTTGGGTAAGTCATTTAGATAGTAACTTATTTTAAATAATTTCAGCCCATAGACTATAATGATAAAGAATTTTTTGTTGTGAGCCTGTAAAAATCTGTAAGTCCTAGATTCACCCAAAATCTATACAGTTCATGTGAAAGTGACCTATAACCTTTGTGTAAATTTTCAATTTATTTGAATAAGGTGTTTGGACATTACCGCACTTTAAATAATTTGAGCCCGTAGATCATAATGATAAAGAATTTTTTGTTGTGTCCCTGAAAAAAACTATAAATGCTAGATTAGACAAAACAATAGAGTTCATACTATGATGACCTACAAACCTACAACATATGAACAAACTTTCAGCTAATTGGAACAAAGCATTTAGACGCTATCGTGTTCACTCACACGCACACGCATTCATACATCGCCGCAAAAACAACAAAAATGAACTCAGAAAACCTCAAAACATATACCTACACGAAAATCTCAAATTAAAATTTTTGTCGTGATTACAATACTTTCTTTACATAATACGTTCGAAAAGCAAAAATCTTTACAGCATTGTTCCTTTTACCCAAAAATACTTGAGCCCACCCAATCTTTTTCAGAAGTTGGCGCCACTGTTTGTCTGTGTATTTGTCGCGCGATAGCGATCGCAAAAATCCCGCTATTGACTTGCAATTTGGTACATATGTTCATGATCCCCACGAAATCAGCTATATAGTTTTGGGTGTGCATTCCATTTGTAGTTCGTGTACAAGGAAACGCCAATTTTTTTTTTTTTTTTTTTTTTTTTTTTTATCATTACAGCCTATGGGAAGAATTTGTATGTCGCGCGATAGCGGCCGCAAAAATCACGCTATTGACTTGTAATTTGGTACAGATATTCATGAGCCCAACGGAATTAGATGTATAGTTTTAGGTGTGTATTACATTTGTAGTTCGTGTACAGGAACACGCCAAAGTTTTTCTTATCATTACGGCCTATGGGAAGAATCTGTATGTACCGCGATAGCCACCGCAAAAATCAAGCTATTGACTTCCAATTTGTGCATTCCTTTTGTAGTTCGTGTACAGGGACACCCCAATGTTTTTTTTATTATTATTACAGCATATGGGAAGAATTTGTATGTACTGCAATAGCGGCCGCAAAAATTCTCCGATCGACTTGCAAATTGATACACACATTCAGGCTCGGTATAGAAATAGCTACATAATTTTTTTCTGTCTATACTTTTTATGGATTGTGTACAGAGACACGCCAAAATACTTAGCATTACGGCGTATGGGGTGAATTTCGTTTAAACGCATTTTAACATCATTACTTTGCAATCAAGAAAATTAAACTAGCGTACGTGAGTAAAATGCTTTAACTTATGTTATTTGAAGAAAATATGTGCTCTTAAGCTTTCTAATTAATGTACAGGACCTTACAAAAGTGTTCTGACAATGTCACGTAGTCATCCAAACGATGTTAAATTTGGAACAATTATTAATTTTAAACGAAAAATAAGCTAAATAGTTTTTACTGTTGTATACAACGTTTATGGTTCGTTTACTGAGACACATAAAAGAGTTTCGTAACATTAGAGCTTATGGACAAATTTTTAGCTAAGCGCGCACTTTAATACGTTTATGCTGCATTGAACTTAACAGAATTAACATACATTATAAAGATGCTTAAAATTATGTTTACTCTTAAAAAAGGGTCTGTATAGACTAAATAATTTATGGGACCACACAAATTAATTCCGAGGAAGTACTGTAATCTTCTAAATGACGTCAAATTAGTTTGAAAAATTAATGAGTTATAATTAATTAGGTGTATTATTATTATTGGCGTTTATAATTACAGTGGCTACTTTTCTGGGATACACAAAAGAATTTCGTACTGTTACGGTCGGTATTTCTTAAAAGTGTATTTTAACATGGTTACACCCCATTAAATATAATGAAATTTTATTAGAATTTTAAAAGCATGTTTTTCTGTTGAAAATTGTGGGCTTATATAATTAGTAATTAGTTTACAGGGTTACGCAAAATATTTCCGATATGCTATGCAATTTTTTTTTTTTTTTTTTTTTTTTTTTTTTTTTGCATGAAATTTGGTACTTATTAAATTTGGTATTTAGGAATTTCAGGAAAATAATATTGGGTTGTTCGATAAATAATGTCGTTTTTTAAAACTTTCGCTTCTAAAAACCAA